>CM066197.1:17102318-18379138 GCA_033675215.1 Rhodiola kirilowii | reverse complement strand
TCCCATGGGTGGCTGAGGTCAAACTTTGCCACCGTTCCAGTGTTGCTTCTTCCTGACTTCTTGCTGGAGTAAGAGCTCCATGGTTTTGGTGTTTTCTCTTTCCATTGTTTCTGAGAAGGCGGGAGACCTTTGACCATAGCTGCTGGTCTTGATACTTTTTTGGTCCCTAATGACAGGTCAGAAAACTGTGCACCGTGATCTGAGATAGGTGTTATGTCTGGGGGTTTCTTCGTGTCCGGGCGGCTCTTATTAATGTAGAAGTGTGCAATTTTGCCGCCGAACTTAAGTGATAATGACCCCTTGCCCACATCGATTCTTGCTTTAGTGGCGTAGAGGAATGGTCGTCCCAATATTATTGTTGGTGGGTCATCTTCGCAGGTTTCTTCTGTTGGTGTTACATAGAAGTCTGCAGCAACGACAAGTTCTCCCACATGGAGTATTACATCTTCCAACTCTCCAACCGGGCGGATGCATGATTTATCTCCCAGCTCGATATTTGATCGAGGTGGTTTCAACGGACCAAGTCCTAGTAGGTAATACAAGGAGGAAGGCATGGCGTTGACAGCAGCCCCAAGATCGACTAAGCATTTATGGATCTGGGTTTCACCAATACCACAGGTGATTGTAAAGGCCCCAGGGTCTTTATTTCTTTCCGGTTGTGGCTCATGATCTGAAGTGAGGGCTCTTTCTATTGTCGGACTATTCTGCCCACTCCCTGGCTTAGAATTTGCGTACTCGGACCCTTTAATATTTTGCTTTGAAGCAATAATATTATTTGGGGAGTCCCAACCAGATGCTGGTATGTCAAAGTGTGTGATCGGCGGCGGTGTTATGCAAACAGTAAACGCGTACCGTCCATTGTCAGCATGCGTAACCCATGTTTTGCCATCATTGGGTCGGTCTTCTTCTTGATTCCAATCAGGTCGACTCCTACGGTTGAAATGATTGTTTGTAAGTCTGTAGGTTGGGGACCGTGCTACTTCTCCTAGAGTAACCTTCATGTTTGACCTCCTTATCATGCGTATGTTCGCCTTAGGATTTTGGATGGTCTGTGAAGGAAGTCTGCCAGGTTCAGTAGTGAGTGTTGACATTGCGGTGGCGAGCTGGGACATTTGTTTGGTCAATTCTGAAATTGCACCGTCAGTTTTTGCCTGGTACTGGTGTAGTGAAGTACCCAATTGATTAATGTTTCCCGTGAGCTCCTTCATCGTGTCATTGAGCGACTTGCTTGGTTCCTGCTGATTGCTCGGTCTGGCTTGGTACTGATTTGGCTCTTTTTGGTGATATTGGCATGCCGATGGAGTGTTCTGGTGATATTTTCGGTGGGGTGCTTGGTAAAATGACTGCGCTAGTTGAGGGACAGCTGGTTGTGTCTCCGTCTGAAGATAGCTGTTGTTGTTACGCCAGCCTGGGTTGGATGTTTGACCGTACTGTCTATTTTGTCCAGCTCTGTCGTTGTTGTATCCTTGATATCCTCCCACTGTATTTACATCAGCCGGTTCTTCTTCTATCAATGTTGGGCATGCATCCGTTTTGTGGTCTGTAGAACCACAGAACTCGCAAGGTTTTACCGTAACTGGCTGTCTACGTATGATCTCCGTCATCATCTCCTTTAACTGTTTCATCTCTTCAGTTATGGAGTTTACTGATGCCTCAGTTTGTGCTACCCTTTTTGATCGAGAGAATTCATCTTGGCGAGTGGTCGCTTCTCTAAATCGAGCATTTTCAGCAACGTTGGCGATGAGATTTCTGATGCCACTTAATGATAGATTCATCATGGACCCTCCCGCTGAGGCATCCAAGAGCATTTTGTCTAGTGGTCTTAATCCATCAATGAGGTACTCGATGACGAGTTTCTCGGGCAGTCCAAGGGTACAGCAGCTCCTTTCTAGGTGATTGAACTTTTCCAGGTAATCGTACATGGTTTCATTGGGACCTTGTTTGATTTCATGTAGTTGCTTCCTTACTTGCATTGCTCTTCCAGCCGGATAGTATTTGTCTAAGAATTTCTTCTGCATCTGAGCCCATTGTCTAATGCTTCCGGAAGGCAATGAAAGGAACCAGTCGCTTGCCGAGTCTATGAGGGAAAAATAGAACGCCTTTAACTTGGAGTCGTCCATATTCACTCGATTGGGCTTTAGATTCTGGCAAATGCCATGTAGGCGCTGAAGGTGAGTTGCGGCAGATTCTCCTTGAGATCCTGAGAATTTTGGCAGGCTGTGCGCCACTAATGCGTTGATGGTTATATTTTCTAATTCAGGGCTCTCATAGATGCACCACGGCTGTGTCTCGAAATTAGGGGCATTTAACTCGCCCATAGTTGGTTCACGTTAGTAGTTGTCCCCGTAGTAGTCGTCGAAAGCGGGTTCTCTTCTTGGCATGTATCGAGGTTGAGGTTGTGGTCGTGGGGGATGGATAGGAGGTTGTACTGGACCAGCTGCATTTCGGTCCTCGGGTAATTCTTGGTTTCTTCTGACTGCTTCCCTATCACGAGCTCTTCTGTTTCTGATGAGTTGTTCCGGATCGTCGACGAATGGAAACGGTACCTCATCATTCTGATCGTACAGGTTTATTTCTTCGTCATCCTGGTAGTCATGGTGACTTTCTTCGCGAGACATGGTTGTTTTGAAGCGCGTAACGATTCAAAGAACTTTATCCGATGACTAGTTCCCCGGCAACGGCGCCAATTTGACAGAACCGCTCGTCGTCAAAGCGATCTGTGCAAATAAATTTATAATAGTCCGCTACTAGCAACTATACTACTGGGTAGTACTTGGTAAGTAGGGGTCGAACCCAAGGGAACCAGGGGAATAATTGTTCTTCGGGGGGATTACGCAGCGTGGGAGCGTGTTTAAGGTCGGTTGGTTGGTTTTAAAGCTACCAGCTATTTTGATTGATTGATTGGTTGGTTGGTTGATTTTAATACTGGAAAGTAAATTACAGTTTATAATTAAAGAGAAATGTTCGGTTTCAGGGGACTTGTATTATATCCTGTTTATCATTGACCTTTAGTGACTCTCCTAAGTATTCAAACGGTGTATCAAGGCCATTCCAAGCACTCGATTTGCGTACACTGTCTAGCATATTCCAAGGACGTAGAACACTTATTCTATTTAGACTAATACTCCATTCCCGGTTATATTAGCCTATGTGCATCCATTTGATCAATCATTCCCGATCAACCAAATGGTGTTTAAGGTGAGTCAAACTTCTCAGATAAGCTTTGTCATTCCAAGCATCCACTTATCCGTACAAGTTTACGAACCCCGCTGTAGAGTTTTGCCATTCCAAGCATCCACTCTACCTTGGACGTTCTGACTTAATATATGGCACATAGAATAAGTTTTGAATACTTAGACTAGACACTAAGTTAATAGTCTAAAACATTTTATAATACAAGTGCGCCCCTTAGACCGAACTACAAGTTTAGCTACTATTCATCGCGCTAAACATTATAACTAAGGAAATAAAACAGTTGAATAAATACTAAGAATTACTTACAACCGTTGAAGCGCCAAGGGAGCTATCCTTTATTTCCAAAGCAAGATTACAACATTACAAATATTACAATTTCTAGAGAGAGAAGTGAAATGAGATTGAAGTGTGTTGAAATGAGGAGGAGGAGGCCTCCTTTTATAGCCAAAAGGGGAGGAGATGGGTGGTGGAGATGGTGGACATGTGCATTTGATCCAAGGGAGGAGAAGGGAGGAGGAGGAGGTGACATGTGGAGGAATAGTGAAGCCGCCGGTGACTCCTCCCATAGCCGCCGGTTGCCGGTGGCCCAAGGGGGAGGAGCTCCTCCCTTGGCCACCACTTCATCAAGTGGCCGGTCATCCTTGCCCATATGTGAGTTTTGTACAGTTTTGTGCAGTCTTTTCACAAAACTGTCAATGTGTTTCTTCCCCGGGCTGTCTTGATTCCACTCCTGATTCTTCTGATTAATTTGTTATGGTCAATTCAACGTCAGGATCCTTGATATTTCTTCAGTCGGCATATGATCTTGACCTTGGATTGACTCTTGTTATCTTTTCAGCATAAAATCCTCTCCTTAGCGTGTTTTCACTTCAGTCTCTAAAATGCCCTGCAAAAATATATCGGGACTAACACGTAGAAGTTAGATAGACAAACAGTCTAATTTGGTGGGTTCAACTGCATTTATGTTTCATACAATTATGGACCATCAGATCACCCCACACTTTTAGTTGTTCGTCCCGAACAATGCTATTAAAGGGCGTAAGTTCTAAGTTTGGCTTTGGAATATGAAAATTAGACTGTGGTACTCGATCTATCCTAATTCATGCATTGCTTACTTATTACCAAATTAAACTGCGTAAATAAATAGTAGAAACTTAATACTTGTACCTCCGTGCTGAGATGCAAATTATATTGGATGTCTCGGGAGATAGCCCTTTTTTGGCTCTTGGACTGCAACCTCGGGATCGTCTCTTACTATATGGTTTTCTGGTAGCTTTCTCTAGCACGTGATTCGGTTCAGGTTTCAGTGGTTTGAGTACTTTGATTTTCTTTTGGCGAGGGACTGCTTTTGTAGTGAGTCGGCATTTGGCCTTTGTTTTGACTTTTTGAGTTCTTCACTTTTTGTTCGGTTAAAACCTTCACAATTTTGGGCCTTTGGCCTCTTGATTTGCTTCATTGAGCTTTTCGCCTTTTTGTGACTGCTAGTCCATTTTCTCGAGCCTTTTTGGGAGGTCCAATCATCGCCCGCAAGCCTATGGAAATACCTCCCCGCTCCTCTCTTTTTTGCCATTTTCGCGCGGGTCAAGGTGAGGGTCGCTCATCTATTTTCTCGGCTACTTTGACTGTCGTTTTCGCGCGGGTCAAGATGAGGGTCGCTCATCTATTTTCTCGGCTACTTTGACCGGAGATAGGACGGTCTGATTCCCTTCCTCGCCTTTTGCATTGCATGGCGGAGATGACTTCAATTTTCACTAAAACCCGAAGTGCAGCCTCCACTGACTTCGAAAACCATATAGTTTGATATGATCCTTTGATTGCTTGCCAAGCCTCTCTAGGGCAGTTTATGTCAACTCCACATCCCTAGTTATCTCAGCACAAAGGACAAATGGAAAGTTACATTCTAAGTTTTTAAACAGTTGAATTTTCACAAGGTTAATGTATGAATTACGATTTATCTTTTTCACATTCTTAAGTTCATATTTTCAAAAAGATACTATTACTAAAAAAAGAAAAAACAGCAAGCATGTTATTTATGTACATAGGTGGTTCTCACCCCCCACTTTTGAACGAAGGCGTGCCTTAGTTCAAAAGTCATGCAAGCTTAAAACTAAATACTGAATTTAAAAGACAGAAATTAAAGTGCGGAAAAGTAAGATAGTGTCGGGTTACCTCCCGACCAGTGCACTTGTTTAACGTCGTTGGCTCGACGATACCTCGTTTGTGGTTCATTGGTTTGGGTCCCATGGGTGGCTGAGGTCAAACTTTGCCACCGTTCCAGTGTTGCTTCTTCCTGACTTCTTGCTGGAGTAAGAGCTCCATGGTTTTGGTGTTTTCTCTTTCCATTGTTTCTGAGAAGGCGGGAGACCTTTGACCATAGCTGCTGGTCTTGATACTTTTTTGGTCCCTAATGACAGGTCAGAAAACTGTGCACCGTGATCTGAGATAGGTGTTATGTCTGGGGGTTTCTTCGTGTCCGGGCGGCTCTTATTAATGTAGAAGTGTGCAATTTTGCCGCCGAACTTAAGTGATAATGACCCCTTGCCCACATCGATTCTTGCTTTAGTGGCGTAGAGGAATGGTCGTCCCAATATTATTGTTGGTGGGTCGTCTTCGCAGGTTTCTTCTGTTGGTATTACATAGAAGTCTGCAGCAACGACAAGTTCTCCCACATGGAGTATTACATCTTCCAGTTCTCCAACCGGGCGGATGCATGATTTATCTCCCAGCTCGATATTTGATCGAGGTGGTTTCAACGGACCAAGTCCTAGTAGGTAATACAAGGAGGAAGGCATGGCGTTGACAGCAGCCCCAAGATCGACTAAGCATTTATGGATCTGGGTTTCACCAATACCACAGGTGATTGTAAAGGCCCCAGGGTCTTTATTTCTTTCCGGTTGTGGCTCATGATCTGAAGTGAGGGCTCTTTCTATTGTCGGACTATTCTGCCCACTCCCTGGCTTAGAATTTGCGTACTCGGACCCTTTAATATTTTGCTTTGAAGCAATAATATTATTTGGGGAGTCCCAACCAGATGCTGGTATGTCAAAGTGTGTGATCGGCGGCGGTGTTATGCAAACAGTAAACGCGTACCGTCCATTGTCAGCATGCGTAACCCATGTTTTGCCATCATTGGGTCGGTCTTCTTCTTGATTCCAATCAGGTCGACTCCTACGGTTGAAATGATTGTTTGTAAGTCTATAGGTTGGGGACCGTGCTACTTCTCCTAGAGTAACCTTCATGTTTGACCTCCTTATCATGTGTATGTTCGCCTTAGGATTTTGGATGGTCTGTGAAGGAAGTCTGCCAGGTTCAGTAGTGAGTGTTGACATTGCGGTGGCGAGCTGGGACATTTGTTTGGTCAATTCTGAAATTGCACCGTCAGTTTTTGCCTGGTACTGGTGTAGTGAAGTACCCAATTGATTAATGTTTCCCGTGAGCTCCTTCATCGTGTCATTGAGCGACTTGCTTGGTTCCTGCTGATTTCTCGGTCTGGCTTGGTACTGATTTGGCTCTTTTTGGTGATATTGGCATGCCGATGGAGTGTTCTGGTGATATTGTCGATGGGGTGGTTAGTAAAATGACTGCGCTAGTTGAGGGACAGCTGGTTGTGTCTCCGTCTGAAGATAGCTGTTGTTGTTACGCCAGCCTGGGTTGGATGTTTGACCGTACTATCTATTTTGTCCAGCTCTGTCGTTGTTGTATCCTTGATATCCTCCCACTGTATTTACATCAGCCGGTTCTTCTTCTATCAATGTTGGGCATGCATCCGTTTTGTGGTCTGTAGAACCACAGAACTCGCAAGGTTTTACCGTAACTGGCTGTCTGTGTATGATCTCAGTCATCATCTCCTTTAACTGTTTCATCTCTTCAGTTATGGAGTTTACTGATGCCTCGGTTTGTGCTACCCTTTTTGATCGAGAGAATTCATCTTGGCGAGTGGTCTCTTCTCTAAATCGAGCATTTTCAGCAACGTTGGCGATGAGATTTCTGATGCCACTTAATGATAGATTCATCATGGACCCTCCCGCTGAGGCATCCAAGAGCATTTTGTCTAGTGGTCTTAATCCATCAATGAGGTACTCGATGACGAGTTTCTCGGGCAGTCCAAGGGTACAGCAGCTCCTTTCTAGGTGATTGAACTTTTCCAGGTAATCGTACATGGTTTCATTGGGACCTTGTTTGATTTCATGTAGTTGCTTCCTTACTTGCATTGCTCTTCCAGCCGGATAGTATTTGTCTAAGAATTTCTTCTGCATCTGAGCCCATGTTCTAATGCTTCCGGAAGGCAATGAAAGGAACCAGTCGCTTGCCGAGTCTATGAGGGAAAAATAGAACGCCTTTAACTTGGAGTCGTCCATATTCACTCGATTGGGCTTTAGATTCTGGCAAATGCCATATAGGCGCTGAAGGTGAGTTGCGGCAGATTCTCCTTGAGATCCTGAGAATTTTGGCAGGCTGTGCGCCACTGATGCGTTGATGGTTATATTTTCTAATTCAGGGCTCTCATAGATGCACCACGGCTGTGTCTCGAAATTAGGGGCATTTAACTCGCCCATAGTTGGTTCACGGTAGTAGTTGTCCCCGTAGTAGTCGTCGAAAGCGGGTTCTCTTCTTGGCATGTATCGAGGTTGAGGTTGTGGTCGTGGGGGATGGATATGAGGTTGTACTGGACCAGCTGCATTTCGGTCCTCGGGTAATTCTTGGTTTCTTCTGACTGCTTCCCTATCACGAGCTCTTCTGTTTCTGATGAGTTGTTCCGGATCGTCGACGAATGGAAACGGTACCTCATCATTCTGATCGTACAGGTTTATTTCTTCGTCATCCTGGTAGTCATGGTGACTTTCTTCGCGAGACATGGTTGTTTTGAAGCGCGTAACGATTCAAAGAACTTTATCCGATGACTAGTTCCCCGGCAACGGCGCCAATTTGACAGAACCGCTCGTCGTCAAAGCGATCTGTGCAAATAAATTTATAATAGTCCGCTACTAGCAACTATACTACTGGGTAGTACTTGGTAAGTAGGGGTCGAACCCAAGGGAACCAGGGGAATAATTGTTCTTCGGGGGGATTACGCAGCGTGGGAGCGTGTTTAAGGTCGGTTGGTTGGTTTTAAAGCTACCAGCTATTTTGATTGATTGATTGGTTGGTGTGTTGATTTTAATACTGGAAAGTAAATTACAGTTTATAATTAAAGAGAAATGTTCGGTTTCAGAGGACTTGTATTATATCCTGTTTATCATTGACCTTTAGTGACTCTCCTAAGTATTCAAACGGTGTATCAAGGCCATTCCAAGCACTCGATTTGCGTACACTGTCTAGCCTATTCCAAGGACGTAGAACACTTAATCTATTTAGACTAATACTCCATTCCCGGTTATATTAGCCTATGTGCATCCATTTGATCAATCATTCCCGATCAACCAAATGGTGTTTAAGATGAGTCAAACTTCTCAGATAAGCTTTGCCATTCCAAGCATCCACTTATCCGTACAAGTTTACGAACCCCGCTGTAGAGTTTTGCCATTCCAAGCATCCACTCTACCTTGGACGTTCTGACTTAATATATGGCACATAGAATAAGTTTTGAATACTTAGACTAGACACTAAGTTAATAGTCTAAAACATTTTATAATACAAGTGCGCCCCTTAGACCGAACTACAAGTTTAGCTACTATTCATCGCGCTAAACATTATAACTAAGGAAATAAAACAGTTGAATAAATACTAAGAATTACTTACAACCGTTGAAGCGCCAAGGGAGCTATCCTTTATTTCCAAAGCAAGATTACAACATTACAAATATTACAATTTCTAGAGAGAGAAGTGAAATGAGATTGAAGTGTGTTGAAATGAGGAGGAGGAGGCCTCCTTTTATAGCCAAAAGGGGAGGAGATGGGTGGTGGAGATGGTGGACATGTGCATTTGATCCAAGGGAGGAGAAGGGAGGAGGAGGAGGAGGAGGTGACATGTGGAGGAATAGTGAAGCCGCCGGTCACTCCTCCCATAGCCGCCGGTTGCCGGTGGCCCAAGGGGGAGGAGCTCCTCCCTTGGCCACCACTTCATCAAGTGGCCGGTCATCCTTGCCCATATGTGAGTTTTGTACAGTTTTGTGCAGTCTTTTCACAAAACTGTCAATGTGTTTCTTCCCCGGGCTGTCTTGATTCCACTCCTGATTCTTCTGATTAATTTGTTATGGTCAATTCAACGTCAGGATCCTTGATATTTCTTCAGTCGGCATATGATCTTGACCTTGGATTGACTCTTGTTATCTTTTCAGCATAAAATCCTCTCCTTAGCGTGTTTTCACTTCAGTCTCTAAAATGCCCTGCAAAAATATATCGGGACTAACACGTAGAAGTTAGATAGACAAACAGTCTAATTTGGTGGGTTCAACTGCATTTATGTTTCATACAATTATGGTCCATCAGATCACCCCACACTTTTAGTTGTTCGTCCCGAACAATGCTATTAAAGGGCGTAAGTTCTAAGTTTGGCTTTGGAATATGAAAATTAGACTGTGGTACTCGATCTATCCTAATTCATGCATTGCTTACTTATTACCAAATTAAACTGCGTAAATAAATAGTAGAAACTTAATACTTGTACCTCCGTGCTGAGATGCAAATTATATTGGATGTCTCGGGAGATAGCCCTTTTTTGGCTCTTGGACTGCAACCTCGGGATCGTCTCTTACTATATGGTTTTCTGGTAGCTTTCTCTAGCACGTGATTCGGTTCAGGTTTCAGTGGTTTGAGTACTTTGATTTTCTTTTGGCGAGGGACTGCTTTTGTAGTGAGTCGGCATTTGGCCTTTGTTTTGACTTTTTGAGTTCTTCACTTTTTGTTCGGTTAAAACCTTCACAATTTTGGGCCTTTGGCCTCTTGATTTGCTTCATTGAGCTTTTCGCCTTTTTGTGAATGCTAGTCCATTTTCTCGAGCCTTTTTGGGAGGTCCAATCATCGCCCGCAAGCCTATGGAAATACCTCCCCGCTCCTCTCTTTTTTGCCGTTTTCGCGCGGGTCAAGGTGAGGGTCGCTCATCTATTTTCTCGGCTACTTTGACTGTCGTTTTCGCGCAGGTCAAGATGAGGGTCGCTCATCTATTTTCTCGGCTACTTTGACCGGAGATAGGACGGTCTGATTCCCTTCCTCGCCTTTTGTATTGCATGGCGGAGATGACTTCAATTTTCACTAAAACCCGAAGTGCAGCCTCCACTGACTTCGAAAACCATATAGTTTGATATGATCCTTTGATTGCTTGCCAAGCCTCTCTAGGGCAGTTTATGTCAACTCCACATCCCTAGTTATCTCAGCACAAAGGACAAATGGAAAGTTACATTCTAAGTTTTTAAACAGTTGAATTTTCACAAGGTTAATGCATGAATTACGATTTATCTTTTTCACATTCTTAAGTTCATATTTTCAAAAAGATACTATTACTAAAAAAAGAAAAAACAGCAAGCATGTTATTTATGTACATAGGTGGTTCTCACCCCCCACTTTTGAACGAAGGCGTGCCTTAGTTCAAAAGTCATGCAAGCTTAAAACTAAATACTGAATTTAAAAGACAGAAATTAAAGTGCGGAAAAGTAAGATAGTGTCGGGTTACCTCCCGACCAGTGCACTTGTTTAACGTCGTTGGCTCGACGATACCTCGTTTGTGGTTCATTGGTTTGGGTCCCATGGGTGGCTGAGGTCAAACTTTGCCACCGTTCCAGTGTTGCTTCTTCCTGACTTCTTGCTGGAGTAAGAGCTCCATGGTTTTGGTGTTTTCTCTTTCCATTGTTTCTGAGAAGGCGGGAGACCTTTGACCATAGCTGCTGGTCTTGATACTTTTTTGGTCCCTAATGACAGGTCAGAAAACTGTGCACCGTGATCTGAGATAGGTGTTATGTCTGGGGGTTTCTTCGTGTCCGGGCGGCTCTTATTAATGTAGAAGTGTGCAATTTTGCCGCCGAACTTAAGTGATAATGACCCCTTGCCCACATCGATTCTTGCTTTAGTGGCGTAGAGGAATGGTCGTCCCAATATTATTGTTGGATGGTCGTCTTCGCAGGTTTCTTCTGTTGGTATTACATAGAAGTCTGCAGCAACGACAAGTTCTCCCACATGGAGTATTACATCTTCCAGTTCTCCAACCGGGCGGATGCATGATTTATCTCCCAGCTCGATATTTGATCGAGGTGGTTTCAACGGACCAAGTCCTAGTAGGTAATACAAGGAGGAAGGCATGGCGTTGACAGCAGCCCCAAGATCGACTAAGCATTTATGGATCTGGGTTTCACCAATACCACAGGTGGTTGTAAAGGCCCCAGGGTCTTTATTTCTTTCCGGTTGTGGCTCATGATCTGAAGTGAGGGCTCTTTCTATTGTCGGACTATTCTGCCCACTCCCTGGCTTAGAATTTGCGTACTCGGACCCTTTAATATTTTGCTTTGAAGCAATAATATTATTTGGGGAGTCCCAACCAGATGCTGGTATGTCAAAGTGTGTGATCGGCGGCGGTGTTATGCAAACAGTAAACGCGTACCGTCCATTGTCAGCATGCGTAACCCATGTTTTGCCATCATTGGGTCGGTCTTCTTCTTGATTCCAATCAGGTCGACTCCTACGGTTGAAATGATTGTTTGTAAGTCTGTAGGTTGGGGACCGTGCTACTTCTCCTAGAGTAACCTTCATGTTTGACCTCCTTATCATGCGTACGTTCGCCTTAGGATTTTGGATGGTCTGTGAAGGAAGTCTGCCAGGTTCAGTAGTGAGTGTTGACATTGCGGTGGCGAGCTGGGACATTTGTTTGGTCAATTCTGAAATTGCACCGTCAGTTTTTGCCTGGTACTGGTGTAGTGAAGTACCCAATTGATTAATGTTTCCCGTGAGCTCCTTCATCGTGTCATTGAGCGACTTGCTTGGTTCCTGCTGATTTCTCGGTCTGGCTTGGTACTGATTTGGCTCTTTTTGGTGATATTGGCATGCCGATGGAGTGTTCTGGTGATATTGTCGATGGGGTGGTTAGTAAAATGACTGCGCTAGTTGAGGGACAGCTGGTTGTGTCTCCGTCTGAAGATAGCTGTTGTTGTTACGCCAGCCTGGGTTGGATGTTTGACCGTACTATCTATTTTGTCCAGCTCTGTCGTTGTTGTATCCTTGATATCCTCCCACTGTATTTACATCAGCCGGTTCTTCTTCTATCAATGTTGGGCATGCATCCGTTTTGTGGTCTGTAGAACCACAGAACTCGCAAGGTTTTACCGTAACTGGCTGTCTGCGTATGATCTCAGTCATCATCTCCTTTAACTGTTTCATCTCTTCAGTTATGGAGTTTACTGATGCCTCGGTTTGTGCTACCCTTTTTGATCGAGAGAATTCATCTTGGCGAGTGGTCTCTTCTCTAAATCGAGCATTTTCAGCAACGTTGGCGATGAGATTTCTGATGCCACTTAATGATAGATTCATCATGGACCCTCCCGCTGAGGCATCCAAGAGCATTTTGTCTAGTGGTCTTAATCCATCAATGAGGTACTCGATGACGAGTTTCTCGGGCAGTCCAAGGGTACAGCAGCTCCTTTCTAGGTGATTGAACTTTTCCAGGTAATCGTACATGGTTTCATTGGGACCTTGTTTGATTTCATGTAGTTGCTTCCTTACTTGCATTGCTCTTCCAGCCGGATAGTATTTGTCTAAGAATTTCTTCTGCATCTGAGCCCATGTTCTAATGCTTCCGGAAGGCAATGAAAGGAACCAGTCGCTTGCCGAGTCTATGAGGGAAAAATAGAACGCCTTTAACTTGGAGTCGTCCATATTCACTCGATTGGGCTTTAGATTCTGGCAAATGCCATATAGGCGCTGAAGGTGAGTTGCGGCAGATTCTCCTTGAGATCCTGAGAATTTTGGCAGGCTGTGCGCCACTGATGCGTTGATGGTTATATTTTCTAATTCAGGGCTCTCATAGATGCACCACGGCTGTGTCTCGAAATTAGGGGCATTTAACTCGCCCATAGTTGGTTCACGGTAGTAGTTGTCCCCGTAGTAGTCGTCGAAAGCGGGTTCTCTTCTTGGCATGTATCGAGGTTGAGGTTGTGGTCGTGGGGGATGGATATGAGGTTGTACTGGACCAGCTGCATTTCGGTCCTCGGGTAATTCTTGGTTTCTTCTGACTGCTTCCCTATCACGAGCTCTTCTGTTTCTGATGAGTTGTTCCGGATCGTCGACGAATGGAAACGGTACCTCATCATTCTGATCGTACAGGTTTATTTCTTCGTCATCCTGGTAGTCATGGTGACTTTCTTCGCGAGACATGGTTGTTTTGAAGCGCGTAACGATTCAAAGAACTTTATCCGATGACTAGTTCCCTGGCAACGGCGCCAATTTGACAGAACCGCTCGTCGTCAAAGCGATCTGTGCAAATAAATTTATAATAGTCCGCTACTAGCAACTATACTACTGGGTAGTACTTGGTAAGTAGGGGTCGAACCCAAGGGAACCAGGGGAATAATTGTTCTTCGGGGGGATTACGCAGCGTGGGAGCGTGTTTAAGGTCGGTTGGTTGGTTTTAAAGCTACCAGCTATTTTGATTGATTGATTGGTTGGTGTGTTGATTTTAATACTGGAAAGTAAATTACAGTTTATAATTAAAGAGAAATGTTCGGTTTCAGGGGACTTGTATTATATCCTGTTTATCATTGACCTTTAGTGACTCTCCTAAGTATTCAAACGGTGTATCAAGGCCATTCCAAGCACTCGATTTGCGTACACTGTCTAGCCTATTCCAAGGACGTAGAACACTTATTCTATTTAGACTAATACTCCGTTCCCGGTTATATTAGCCTATGTGCATCCATTTGATCAATCATTCCCGATCAACCAAATGGTGTTTAAGATGAGTCAAACTTCTCAGATAAGCTTTGCCATTCCAAGCATCCACTTATCCGTACAAGTTTACGAACCCCGCTGTAGAGTTTTGCCATTCCAAGCATCCACTCTACCTTGGACGTTCTGACTTAATATATGGCACATAGAATAAGTTTTGAATACTTAGACTAGACACTAAGTTAATAGTCTAAAACATTTTATAATACAAGTGCACCCCTTAGACCGAACTACAAGTTTAGCTACTATTCATCGCGCTAAACATTATAACTAAGGAAATAAAACAGTTGAATAAATACTAAGAATTACTTACAATCGTTGAAGCGCCAAGGGAGCTATCCTTTATTTCCAAAGCAAGATTACAACATTACAAATATTACAATTTCTAGAGAGAGAAGTGAAATGAGATTGAAGTGTGTTGAAATGAGGAGGAGGAGGCCTCCTTTTATAGCCAAAAGGGGAGGAGATGGGTGGTGGAGATGGTGGACATGTGCATTTGATCCAAGGGAGGAGAAGGGAGGAGGAGGAGGAGGAGGTGACATGTGGAGGAATAGTGAAGCCGCCGGTCACTCCTCCCATAGCCGCCGGTTGCCGGTGGCCCAAGGGGGAGGAGCTCCTCCCTTGGCCACCACTTCATCAAGTGGCCGGTCATCCTTGCCCATATGTGAGTTTTGTACAGTTTTGTGCAGTCTTTTCACAAAACTGTCAATGTGTTTCTTCACCGGGCTGTCTTGATTCCACTCCTGATTCTTCTGATTAATTTGTTATGGTCAATTCAACGTCAGGATCCTTGATATTTCTTCAGTCGGCATATGATCTTGACCTTGGATTGACTCTTGTTATCTTTTCAGCATAAAATCCTCTCCTTAGCGTGTTTTCACTTCAGTCTCTAAAATGCCCTGCAAAAATATATCGGGACTAACACGTAGAAGTTAGATAGACAAACAGTCTAATTTGGTGGGTTTAACTGCATTTATGTTTCATACAATTATGGTCCATCACTTGCCACACCATTCAGAACACTTGTTCTATTTAGACTAATTCCTCCTTTCGAAGTATCTTAGCCTTATGTGCATTCACCTGATCAATCAGTTACGATAAACCAAGTGGTGTTTAAAAGAGGTTGAACTCCTCAGATAAGCTTTGCCCGTTAAAGCATCCACTTACCCGAGTATGTTCACGAACCCCACGGAAGAGCTTTGACCGTTAAAGCATCCACTCAACCTTGGAAGTTCTAACCTAATATGTGGCACATAGAACAAGTTTTGAACACAAAGAGGCATTTAAGAGAAGGGTCTAAAACATAGTATGATACAAGCACTCCCCTTCAACCGAATGAAGAGTTTAGCTACGAATATCCATGGAACAGGACATCATAGCTAAGTGCTTGAAAAGAAAAGGTTTTTGAAAGACAGTAAAGTAAAGTTTTGAAAGTAAAGACAGGAAAGTAAAAGGAGAATACTTAAGAACCGACAGGAGTAAACTCAAGAACAAAAAGAATACTCAAGAACCAACAAGAGTATTCTGGAGTAAAGCAACTGTTTACAAGGATTGCGCCCAAATCTAGAGAGATAAGTGGATTGTGGTGTTTGGGATGGAATGAGGATGAGATGATGAACTAAGGGAAGAGGAGCTCTCTATTTATAGGCATTGAGGAGGAATGAGGAGGCAACACATGGCAAGAGGGGGATGGAGGAGCTTAAAGCCGTCGGTGGTGAGGTGTCTCTCCCCATAGCCGCCGGCCACATGGCTTGAGAGGAGAGGTGGAGGGCTTAGCCGCCCATGTGGTGGAGGAGGGGAGGATATGTGTGAGTGGAATGAGATCTTTTCTCCAAAAAGCCATCGGTTGGAATGTAACTCCAGTTGCCCTTTGGTTGCCTCTTCGGTTGCCCTTTGGTTGCTCCTTAGTTGACATCAAAAGATAAGTCACTTATACTTGGCATTTCACTTGTGTTCTTGATCTTTGATGGAATAAGTCATTGGGACTTAGTTGTGGCTTGATCGGAGTATTGTCGGAGTATGGTCAGTTCTGACTTGTAATCCATTTTCAGCGTTAAGAACTCCATTTTAGCTCGTTTTCATCTTTACTCCTTGAAATGGCCTGTAGAACAAAAGTGAAACTAACAAGTAAAAGTTGTCAAGATAAAGCATCCAATTTGGTGGGTTTAACTGTCTTAACGAATCATATAAATATGGTCCATCAATGACCCTCCATGCACGAATAAACCACCGGACATAGTGCACACGCCATATCTGGGTGCCCTACCTTCGAACTACCGGATGAGACCATGCATGAGACTAGACCAGCAGCCATGATCAAGGTGTTCTCGCAGACTCGAGAGGATGTGAAGGTGAACCCGCCTGATCAATGGAGAGTAGACACGAGCACATCATTACACGATGATTTTGGGCAGACTGAAGGAGTAGCTGAGGCAAAATTCGACCTCACACGTCCATGGGATCCTAAATTGTGATCCCTAAAGAGGTAACGTCGAGCCAACGACATAAAACAAAGGCGCTCGCAGGGAGGCAGCCTGGCAAATTTTTTGTTTTTTTTAATTTATTTTTATTGTTTCGTTTTTCCTTTAATTCGAGTCTTGAGTCACATTGTATTTTGGAAGGGAAACAATTTTTCATATGCAGGAAACATGCACCTCAGTGTGGAGTGCGCCAGGCCCCAACACCGACCGATCGACCCAAACCAGCACGGGCCGAGATTGAACAAGGCATCCCGGTGCAGAATCAGGGCATGGAAGAAATCCTCGGGCAAACATGGCCAATTGAAGATTCTGGCTCGACCAAAAGTCATACAATAGCCTATATTTGGAGACAAGTGAAGAATCCCATAGTGTCCTGAGGAGTCACCCGGAGGCCCAACCGACAGGGGCCCTGTGCGCACAGAATGGGCACACTGCCAAACTCCTCAACCCAAGTTCATTATCTGGAAATTTTGGCTCGACAGAAGTGTTTAGAATGACAAATAACTTTGGAAGAGCGATTCACATCATGCGACCACACGAGGGAAGTGCCTGTTCACTTTTTTACTCTCTTCTTGTTTTCCCTACGTTTGTTTGATTGCATAGTTGTGTCTTTGAATTTAAGTCGTGCCGTGAGGACACGGCTTTGTTCAAAAGTGTGGGGTGGGAGAGCCAGTTTGTTGCGTCAGCACGTTTATTTCTTGCACCTGCATAGAGTCCGCACGTTTCCCTTGAAAATTTAAATTTTTTGTACAAATTCCTCTCTATTTCCTAGATATGCAGTATTGAGTTTTGATGATGTGAAATAGATAGAGCCGATTACATGCGCTTCTCTTGTGAAAATTGAATTGTGCGATTACATGTGAACTTAACCCTTTACGTGCCTTTAGAGTTGAGATAAACAAGAATGTGGAGTTGATAGAAACGTCCTAGAGAGACTTGACAAAGTACTCAAAGGACCAGATTCAAACTATATGGTTATGTGGATTTCGTGGAGGCTAGCACTCGAGACAACATGGTTCAGAGTTTGCTCCGCCACTGCAGCGTCTATGTAGGAAGGCGGGATGGGAAAACAGGCCGTCCTATCTCTAGTCCGAAGTAACCAGGAAAATAGATGAGCGACCCTCAGCTTGACTCGTGTCAAAAAGGACGAGGATGAGAAAGAGCGGGGAGGTATTTCCATATGCTTGCGGTCGATGATTGGACCTTCCTCAAAAAAAAGGAAAAGAAGGACAAGCAATTCACAAAAAGGAGCAAAGCTCAAAAAAAATCAATCAAATTGTGAAGTTCCACACTCAACAAAAAGTGAAGTATATCCGTGTTACATCAAGAGCCAAAGGCCAAGAAAATCACTACAAAAGCTGTCCAACAAAACAAAGAAAGAAAAGCTCAGAAAACCTTGAAGCACGAACAAATCACGTGCAAGAAAAAGCAATGAAGTATAACCATATAGCAAGAATTCGGAACTGCGAGTGCAGATCATGGGTCTGAAGAGGACTATCTCCCACTCATCCGAATTGGTTTGCATCTCGGCTCAAAGGTAACACATATCAATTATTTCCATGTTTGAGCACAATACTTTTAGTAACGATTGAGATATGCATAGAAAGGCGAAGTCTAGACTAGCAACACATATTCATGTAGCATTATCTAGGATGCCGAAGAAGTTGTGATGTCTCAGTTATTTTTCCTCTTATGACCTAGTCCTTGTTCAAGACAAACAAGTTTAAGTGTGGGGTGGTTTGATGAGCCGTATTTATACGACTCATCGAGTCAACAATTCCCACCAATTCCAACACTTTATTATGCGAACAAGTTACTTGTTAGTGTTAATTTACATTTCAGGTGTTTTGGAAGCTCTAGAAGGAAACGCGCATTAAAGATGGCATTTTGTGTAGAAAAACATCACAAGGCAGTTTTGGCCATGACAATTCGCTTGTCGTCAGATCAAATTGTACAAATAAATTTATAAAGTCCGCTACTCGCGACTACTGGGTAGAAGTGGTAAGTAGGGGTTGAACCCAAGGGAATTAGGGGGATACGTTGTTCTTTTACAAACAGGGACGTGTTTTAGGATGATTGAGATTTTAGCGCGAGTAATTAAACTACTGTTTTTGGTTTTTTGGGTTTTTTGTGCGGAAAAGTAAATACAGAAATTAAATACTGAAAGTAAATACTGAAAGTAAATACTGAAAGTAAATACTGAAAGTAAAGAGATAAAGGTTAGAAGACTTACAATGGGTGATGCGTGATTGTGATTCCTCCGGTTGTTGAGCGGTTGATGGTTGTGGTTGATCGGGACAGTTATACTAGGAAAGTAAATACAGGGGGTTTTTGTGATTGAAAGAAAGTATTCGGTTTCAGGTACTCTTGTATTATAACATGTATATAATAAACCGTTAGTAACTTTTCTAAGTATTCAAAGATGAATCGAGGCCCTTTCGTAGCGCAAGACTTGCAACATCGTTTAAAGCAACCCTTGTTCTACTTCAGACTAATTCCTCCTTTCGAAGTATCTTAGCCTTCTGTGCATCCACCTGATCTCACAGTTACGATTGACCAAGTGGTGTTTTAGATAAGTCTAACTCCTCAGATAAGCTTTGCCCTTTCGTAGCATCCACTTACCCGAGTATGTTCACGAACCCCACGGAAGAGTTTTGCCCTTTCGTAGCATCCACTCAACCTTGGAAATTCTGACTATAAGTGGCACATAGAACAAGTTTTGAATACAAAGAAATGAAACTAAAAGATATTACAACATTATATAATACAAGAAAATACCTTCCACCGAATGAAGAGTTTAGCTACGAATATCCATAGAGGTGGATACCATAGCTAAATACTCGGGGGTTTTTGAAAACAGTAAGAGGGAAAGGGGTGGAATACTCAAGAACCAACAGGAGTATTCCCAATTTCCTACTGAATACTCAAGAACCAACAGGAGTATTCTCTATAGTATAATACTCAAGTACAAACAGGAGTATTATTTCATAAACCGAACAAACTTACAAAGTGACCAAACTTAGAGAGATAAGTGTTTTTGTGTATGGATTGATGATACAAATGGGAGGAGGGGTGCTTGTATTTATAGGCCAAGGGAGGAGGAATGGAGGGTGGAGATGGAGGCATGTGGAGGAGCATCCAAGGGTGGAGATGGAGGAGCTTGTGGGGGAGACAAGTGGCACAAGGGGAGGAGCCTCCCAAAAGCCGCCGGTTGCCGGTCCAAAGGGGAGGAAGAGGAGGTGGCTTGGCCACCCTTTGCCAAAGCCACCTGTCATCCCATGGAGGAGGAGGGGGAAGCCACCCAATGACTCATCCATTTCACCCAAGCCACCGGTCACCAATGCACATGGATGAATCTTGACGGTTTTGTACTGTCTTTACAAAACTATCAGTCCAATTTCACTCCAGGCTGTCTTTGATAATTCCTCATTTGGATTTAATTTGAGTAATTCATCGTCAGGATCTTGAGATTTCTTCATTCAGTGCTTGATCTTGACCTTCAATTGACTCTTGATATCTTTTCAGCATAAAATCCTCTCCTTAGCGTGTTTTCACTTTTATCTCTCAATTGCCCTGTGGAAATATTTCAGGACTAACACGTAGAAGTTAGATAGACAAACAGTCTAATTTGGTGGGTTTAACTGTATTTATGATGCATACAATTATGGTCCATCAGATCACCCCACACTTTTAGTTGTTCATCCCGAACAATGCTATTAAAGGGCGGCACTAAGTAAGCTTGTTGAAATATGAAAATTAGACTGTGGTACTTGATTTCTCCTAATTCATGCATTACTACTTATTGCCAAATTAAACTGCGTAAATAAATAGAAGAAACTTGATACTTGTACCTTCGTGCCGAGATGCAAATTATTTTGGATGTTTCGGGAGATAGCCCTTTTCAGGCTCCTGGACTACACCTTCGGGACCGTCTCGCACTATATGGTTTTCTTGTAGCTTTCTCTAGCACGTGATTCGATTCGGGTTTCAGTGAGTTGAGCCTTTTTTTTTTATTTTCTTTTTTCTTCTTTGGCGAGGGACTAGCTTTTTGTAGTGATTCTGCCTTTGGCTTTATGATCTGTCTTTTTTGAGTGCTTCACTTTTGCTCGGTTAAAACCTTCACAATTTTGGGCCTTAGGCCTCTTTTGATTTTCTTCTTTGAGTTTTTTGCTTCTTTGTGACTTGCTAGTCCATTTTCTCAGCCTTTTTGGGAGGTCCAATCATCGCCCGCAAGCCTATGGAAATACCTCCCCGCTCCTCTCATCTTTGTCGTTTCGCGCGGGTCAAGATGAGGGTTGCTCATTTATTTTCTCGGCTATTTTGACTAGAGAGAGGACGGTCTGATTCCCGTCCTCGCCTTTGCATAGATGCTTCTTGGCGGAGTTGACTTCAATTATTCACTGAACCCCGAAGTGCAGCCTCCACTGACTTCGAAAACCATATAGTTTGATCTGATCCTTCAAGTGCTTGCCAAGCCCCTCTAGGGCAATTTCTATCAACTCCACATCCCTAGGTTATCTCAGCACAAAGGGACAAATGAGAAGTTACATTCTAAGTTTTTAAACAGTTTGCATTTTCATAAGGTTGATGCATGAATTATGATCTATCTTTTTCACATTCTAAAGTTCATAATTCCAAAAAGATACTACTAAAAAAAGAAAAAACATGCAGTTGGTTCTCACCCCACACTTTTGAACGAAGGCAAGCCTTAGTTCAAAAGTCATGCAATATATACATGAGAAGGAAATGACATTAAGGAAAAAGAAGAACAGAACTCCCTTTAAGGTGTCGAGATAATGACATGGCATGAGGCTGGATAATCGAGGGAGTTCAGCTGGGGCCTCGAACTCTCAGCGCACGCCCGGTAAATTCATGGAAGCTGCCTGGCTGATCCGATCTTGCTCCAAAAACTTAATTCCTACATGAAAGACATTCCTTCTAGACAAAAAGTGGGTGAGAGCGCTTATTGGAAATTTAAATAACAGAAAGTAAGATAGTGTCGGGTTACCTCCCGACCAGTGCACTTGTTTAACGTCGTTGGCTCGACAGTACCTCGTTCTGGATCATTGGTTGGGATCCCATGGGTGGCTCAGGTCAAACTTCTTTTTGGCAGCTCTTTTTTTCCGCTCAACGAACTTGTGGAGTGATGGGCTCGGTTTGGTTCTCCATTGGTTCGGCAGGTTTTTCTTTTCATAGCTTCGAGAAGGTGGGGCTCCCTTGACCATGGCTGCTGGTCCATCGAGTCGAGCTCTCTTGCTTCTCCTTCCAGGTTTCCATTCTCTTGGCCCATGTCTTTGCCGATTCTTCATGTATGGTCGGTTGGCATCTTTGCAGTTTTGGAAGTTCAGTCTTTTGCCAAGCGACCTCAAGCATGCGCCCTTGCTAACCCTCTTCTTTGTGGCAGAGATGATTGACCATTTTAGAACGAGTGAGTTTTCAGGGCCGCTTTGTTGAGTCGTGGTGAGTGAGAGCTCCATTGATGGTTTTTCTTGCCCTTGATTTGCCTCCAACTCTCCTTGTACCGCATTATTGACCACATCATCATCGGGCGCTGTGATTTGCATAGAAACCGAAGGGTTAAGTTGGGGCTTCTCGGCCATGAGAATCGGGTCTTTCTCGAGCAGATTGGTGATGAGGACCGGTTCAAGTGGCTCGGCTGGTTTGGCAATGAGGACTGGGCCTGGCTTGATTTCCTCATCCGCTTCGGTAGTGAGTTCCCATGAAGACTCCTCCTCGATGCTTTCTGTATCTGATTCGTCCATCACTTCGGATGGCTCGGGAGTGATATCCCATGTAGGCTCTTCCTCGTCCCACACTATATCGGTTTCCGGTTCTAAGTCTTCTGATGGCTCGGGAGTGATATCCCATATGGGCTCTTCCTCGTCCCATACTATATCGGTTTCCGGTTCTAAGTCTTCTGATGGCTCGGGAGTGATATCCCATATGGGCTCTTCCTCGGTGCTTCCGGTTCCCGACTCGTCCATCATGGCCTCTGTCAGCCTTGTGGACACCAATGTTGGCTCTTTTAGAGCCGCCTCCATATCCATTACTGCCCTTGTACTGATGTCTTCTCTCGGTTTTGTCGCGGGCAAGATAATAAGTATGGTGTCAGGCTTGTTCTGTACTGAGTCCACTTTCATCGTTGGTGCCATATCTTCGGTTTGGTGCATTGGCCCTCGTTTTGTGCTTGTGGCGAAATCCTTAATGAGGCCCAGGCTTCATCTATGCTTAATTCTATTATTGACCCTCCTGCAATAGTATCTAGCAAGCAAAGCTCCGGAAGTCTCATCCCAATAAGATATGCCTGAATAAGATCTGAATATGCGAATCCGTGGTGCGGGCAACTCGCCACAATGGAAATGAAGTATGCCAAGTACTCGTCCAAAGTTTCGTCCCGGGATTGCGTAAGGTTGAAGATCTTATTGCGGACATCAAGTTCGAAAGGTGTTGGGGGAAATTCCTCATAGTACCAAGGCTCTCTTTCGTAGTAGGAAGACATTATGTATAACAGAAAAAAGAACAACTACCCATTCGCTAATTCCCCGGCAACGGCGCCAATTTGACAATTCGCTTGTCGTCAGAGCAAATTGTACAAATAAATTTATAAAGTCCGCTACTCGCGACTACTGGGTAGAAGTGGAAAGTAGGGGTCGAACCCAAGGGAATTAGGGGGATACGTTGTTCTTTTATTAACAGGGACGTGTTTTAGGATGATTGAGATTTTAGCGCGAGTAATTAAACTACTGTTTTTGGTTTTTTGGGTTTTTTGTGCGGAAAAGTAAATACAGAAATTAAATACTGAAAGTAAATACTGAAAGTAAAGAGATAAGGGTTAGAAGACTTACAATGGGTGATGCGTGATTGTGATTCCTCCGGTTGTTGAGCGGTTGATGGTTGTGGTTGATCGGGACAGTTATACTAGGAAAGTAAATACAGGGGGTTTTTGTGATTGAAAGAAAGTATTCGGTTTCAGGTACTCTTGTATTATAACATGTATATAATAAACCGTTAGTAACTTTTCTAAGTATTCAAAGATGAATCGAGGCCCTTTCGTAGCGCAAGACTTGCAACATCGTTTAAAGCAACCCTTGTTCTACTTCAGACTAATTCCTCCTTTCGAAGTATCTTAGCCTTCTATGCATCCACCTGATCTCACAGTTACGATTGACCAAGTGGTGTTTTAGATAAGTCGAACTCCTCAGATAAGCTTTGCCCTTTCGTAGCATCCACTTACCCGAGTATGTTCACGAACCCCACGGAAGAGTTTTGCCCTTTCGTAGCATCCACTCAACCTTGGAAATTCTGACTATAAGTGGCACATAGAACAAGTTTTGAATACAAAGAAATGAAACTAAAAGATATTACAACATTATATAATACAAGAAAATACCTTCCACCGAATGAAGAGTTTAGCTACGAATATCCATAGAGGTGGATACCATAGCTAAATACTCGGGGGTTTTTTAAAACAGTAAGAGGGAAAGGGGTGGAATACTCAAGAACCAACAGGAGTATTCCCAATTTCCTACTGAATACTCAAGAACCAACAGGAGTATTCTCTATAGTATAATACTCAAGAACAAACAGGAGTATTATTTCATAAACCGAACAAACTTACAAAGTGACCAAACTTAGAGAGATAAGTGTTTTTGTGTATGGATTGATGATACAAATGGGAGGATGGGTGCTTGTATTTATAGGCCAAGGGAGGAGGAATGGAGGGTGGAGATGGAGGCATGTGGAGGAGCATCCAAGGGTGGAGATGGAGGAGCTTGTGGAGGAGACAAGTGGCACAAGGGGAGGAGCCTCCCAAAAGCTGCCGGTTGCCGGTCCAAAGGGGAGGAAGAGGAGGTGGCTTGGCCACCCTTTGCCAAAGCCACCGGTCATCCCATGGAGGAGGAGGGGGAAGCCACCCAATGACTCATCCATTTCACCCAAGCCACCGGTCACCAATGCACATGGATGAATCTTGATGGTTTTGCACTGTCTTTACAAAACTATCAGTCCAATTTCACTCCAGGCTGTCTTTGATAATTCCTCATTTGGATTTAATTTGAGTAATTCATCGTCAGGATCTTGAGATTTCTTCATTCAGTGCTTGATCTTGACCTTCAATTGACTCTTGATATCTTTTCAGCATAAAATCCTCTCCTTAGCGTGTTTTCACTTTTATCTCTCAATTGCCCTGTGGAAATATTTCGGGACTAACACGTAGAAGTTAGATAGACAAACAGTCTAATTTGGTGGGTTTAACTGTATTTATGATGCATACAATTATGGTCCATCAGGCCACTCTGGCCCGAGCAGCACCAGGCCGCGCCCGAGAAACCACAGGCCGCGCCCGAGCAGTTCGAGGCCCCAGCTGAGCAGTCTAGCACCAAAATCAAGTCGCTCGGGCAAACGAGCTAATATGACAATTCCGACTCGAGCAAGTTGATCAAAATAGCAGATAAGTCCGACGATGTCACTAAACCAAAGAGAACGCCCGAGCAGATTGACAGTTGGCCCAATTCCAAAGGTCCTGCGCGCGTTAATAGGCACCAAAACCAAGTTGCTCGACCAGACGGGCGAATCTGGAAAATCCAGCTCAACCAAGTTCTTCGAAATACCCAAAAAGTTGGACGATCTCACTTCCCAGACAAAACGCACGAGTGAATGGCGGGGATGGACAAAACGACGCCAAACTGCAAAAAGGCCCCGCGCGCTGGGCCAAGTCGGTGGAGCTCGAGCGTGGCGGTTTAGGAGTTTCCTAATCTCGTCTAAGGAAAGTCGGTGCAACAAGGAGTGGCGGCCAAGTTAACTTGTTAACCAAGTTAACTTGTAGGCCAACTTAGCTTGCAAGCCAAGCAAAGTCAGTTTTGAAGCCCTAGGCTTTTCGCTATAAATAAGACCTCTCCCGAGCCATTCAAATTATCAATTCGGAGATCCATCATCTAGCAATCGAGCAACACATCTCCATTTGACCAGAGCTTCAATCTCTAGTTTCTTCCTTCGGCATAGAGAAGAATTTCTACTTTTATTATGTCTTTTATTTCCAGCATGTGTAGTTAAACCTTTTATTCGGTTTAGGGTTTTAATATATTGTGATGTAGTTTTGAGATTCTTCACTTAATGCTTTTCTTTATATTATACTAGTTCTTGTGCATATTTATCTCGGATTAAATTGTGAAGCTAAGTGGAGACCTGCAACGGTAAAGCTTAGCCAAGCAATTCAGTCCCCATGTTTGCTGCTTGTTTGATACTAAACTGTTAGAACAAGTAGCTTGCACTTAATATAATATAACCTGAAAACGGAGTATTAGGTTTGCTAGAACTAGAATACTATAACCTGAAACGGAGTAGATTGTGGTGTAAGGGCTTGAAACGGCCTTACTTTAGGTTATAACCTGAAACGGAGTAACCACACTTAAGAACCTAAGATCAGATAATTAGAAATCGATGATAAACAAAGTCACAATAGAAAACCCTAGACCGAATATTCTCTCTAATTGAAAACACCTTTCTTATTATTTTCTCTTGCACTTATTTACACTCACTCACAAACCCCCAATTTCCTTTGTTTTACAGAACGACTTAGCCTCACTAGCTCTCTAGGGTTCGACCCTTGCTTGCCGCTATACTAGCCAAGAGTAAGGAAAATATAAATTTAAATTTGAGAGGTCTGACGACGCCTGTCAGATACCTTATAAGGATGCAACTCCACAATAATGAGATAGATGTCGCTCATTGATCAGTCTTGGAAAATTGTGAGGAGGCGAGAGTGTTTATTAACAAACATGAGGAAAACTTCTACAAGGACAATCCTTACAATGATAATGATTCATGGGTTGATGATTTTCATATGCATTAACTTGATGTGGTAATTTCTTATATCTTCATTTGAATATATCTTCATTTGTAGTTTTCTTTCACAAAAATGAACTAATTTATATGGTTTCCTAATTATGTACAGATGATTGACTTACGCAATGAAGGATCTGACGCCTATTCCAAAAAACATCACATTTTGGCAAGTAAGCCACAGTGTCACAGTTGCTACACACATTGTGTTGTGAATGGCTTGAAATTTGTGGTTTGGTAGAAAGATCAACATATGAAGACCCAAAACAGTGGAGTAATGTTATTTTTTTACTGTTAAGTACAAGTGTATTTAATTAATTGCAATTATTGTCACATGACTTGTTTTTTTTAGGAAATTAAATACTATGGGGTTCTTGAAAATGTCATCGAACTTAAGTATGCCGAAGGAATACCGATAATCATCTTCAAATGCAAATGGTATAACACCGATCCGTTTAAGGGAAACATAAAGACGGACCATGGAATACTCTCGATTAACACTTCCACCACTGGTATGATGATGCTCACTATTGTCTTTCAAAACGTGCCCAACATGTGTTTTACTTAGATGATCCGAAATCAGGCGACAATTGGAAAGTTGTGAATATCGTTGCTCAAAGAGGCATTTCTAGTGACTTTTGTATCGGGCTAGAAGTTCACATGTTGTGGAGGAAACATACCAAGAAGATCAACAACAAATATTCCCCCTTATTACATGTCTGACGAAATTAATGAAGATGAGATTGATGAAGGATCAGAGACTCCACGAATGATTCCTGCTTTGTACTATGACTACGACATAGAAACTGATCATTGCAATGGATGTTGAAGAAAATGAAGATGATTTCAAGATGAAGAGGACGATGAAGATGGACTTAAATATGAAAGTGACCATGATGGAAGTGAAGATGAGGAGGATGGGGATGACTATGATGATTAGTAGTTTACATCAGTGTATTAGGCAATGTTTGTTGCAGGATTTCTATTATGTTTGTAAGGGATGGTTGTTGTAATATAAAGCATATTAACTTTGTATTTTCAACACTATCCCGTCTAACATGACAGAGTTTATGCGTATCCATTTTTTTATTAAAAGAACCAAACAGCATGGTTCGTGGTGCTTACACGATAAGGAGACTCTCGACACAACACACAGGAAAGCGTCGTGGACTCTAAAACGAGCCAAAGACCACCCTCCGGGAGACGCAGCTTCTATACTCCAAAAAAGGAAAATAGTATCCTCTAGCCAGCAACAAGCTGCCATCATGGGATAAAAGGCAAAAAACAGAGCCAGCTAACGGACAGACACTACAAATTTTCGTCCAAAGTAACGACAAAATCCCAACGAGAACACATGTTATCGTACGAATTTAACGATAACTTGACGACGTGCACTACGGTAAAAGGGTTAAATGCGACAACGTTTTCGAGAAGTGTACGATGAAAACATCATACGAGGACCACATGTTATCGTATATTCAAAGTATATTTGTCGTAATAGGGACAGGCGATTTTGTCAATATTTATCAGCAGTGGAAACAACTGCAACAATTTGCAGCCTTATAAAAAATCAAATGAGAATATTAAATGGTCCTATTTGTCTTACACTGATACTATTAAATTAATATGGTCACAATTTGTTATCTCATTTGTTATCATGACGAGTGACACATTGGCAAAAAATTAAACTGCCAAATTCCACCGCTCATTGAATTAGCTTTTTCATTTTCACCGCTTAAACCTATTCGTTTCACCGGTCTCACATTTAATTTTGAAGCCGAAATCTTTTGCAATCTAAGGGTTGAAACAGGCGACGAAAAACTACGGTCACAAAGTCAGTCATCTCAAGTAAAATCCAAACCCGCCGCAACCGACTATCCGTTGCTTTCCCCATCCAATATCAAGGTACTTTTGGATTCAACGACAACCATTTACTACAAAAGTAGATCTGGGGTTTTCATTTCCTTGTATTCGTTGCGTTTACAAATTGGGGCAAACGCAGTAGATCTAACTTTTTTGTTTGCGGCAATTCGTATTTTTTCCGGCAATTCATTTTCTCTCCGTTTCTGATTCTACAAAGTATTTTCTTTGAGAAGTGTCTCAATAAGCTAAACGATGGATGGTACAATTTACGACACGCGAGGTGCAAAGAGGGGCTTAGATTTCTTAAGCGGCACGAGGAAGACGAATGTTTAATCTGGTATGTCAACAATTCTGATAAGATAGAAAAGATTTCTGAGCGAAACAAACATAACTCAAGAGACATAGAAGCTCGACTTCATAGGGGAGGACCTAAAGGTACAGATGTACATTACGCAGAATTGGTGAGTGTAGGTTGGTATTTCTTTTAATTTGTAGTTTTAACTGTGAATCAGAAACTTAATAAGCATTGTTGCATGATTCTTACAGGAAGCTGAACTAGGAAGGGTGGTATACTGCCATGACATGTGGGAGAGGCTAAAGATGAAGCCAGGTGGAACATATGTTTGCGATGCTACAGCAGAGAAAGCGGTATATCTAATCCATTTGTATTAAATTGGAAATTTTTTGTATCACTAGCATTACTGCCAGGAAGTTAAGTTTACTGACTGGTCAATTTCCGACTTATTATGTTACTGAGTTGCAGTGTTTGTAAAGGTGGATATTGTATATTGTGAATATGTGAAATAGATTTGTGTTTTTACAGTTTTATATGCAACTGTTATTTGGATGATGTCCTTGTAGGTATTCAGTATGGTGTAATTATTTGAAACGCGTAGGGATTTTAAGTTTGATATGCAACTTCTCATTGGCTGATATAAATGCCGGATATCTTGAAATTCTGTTCCCATACAATATGTTTATACTGCTTTTTTTTCCAAGTTCCTCACAGGAAATACATTACCGTTTTATATGCAACTTTTATTTGGATGATGTCCTTGTAGGTATTCAGTTTGGTGTAATTATTTGAAATGTGGAGGGATTTTAAGTTTGATATGCAACTTCTCATTGGCTGATATAAATGTCGGATATCTTGAAATTCTGTTCCCATACAACATGTTTATACTGCTTTTTTTTCCAAGTTCCTCACAGGAAATACATTACCATTTTATATGCAACTGTTATTTGGATGATGTCCTTGTAGGTATTCAGTTTGGTGTAATTATTTGAAATGCGGAGGGATTTTAAGTTTGATATGCAACTTCTCATTGGCTGATATAAATGTCGGATATTTTGAAATTCTGTTCCCATACAACATGTTTATACTGCTTTTTTTTCCAAGTTCCTCACAGGAAATACATTACCATTTTATATGCAACTGTTATTTGGATGGTGTTCTTGTAGGTATTCAGTTTGGTGTAATTATTTGAAATGCGGAGGGATTTTAAGTTTGATATGCAACTTCTCATTGGCTGATATAAATGTCGGATATCTTGAAATTCTATTCCCATACAACATGTTTATACTGCTTTTTTTCCAAGTTCCTCACAGGATATACATTACACTTATTTATTACATTGATTTCATGTCAGGTCCTACTACAGAAAGCACACGACGATCTCAAGCAGAAATATGGTGACAACGTACCGCAGGCAATGGATTTTGAGGGTGGATCTCAAATTATAGGGTACAACAAACGAACGAAGCTTCCAAAGATTATCGGTACTGCTGCCACTTTGGTCGAGGGTTCTAAGTTCAACAGGATTGCGTCTCTGCGTATTGGTTCAACTTCTTCCCCTCCATGCCCGCAACTTGATGTTGTTGCTCAAGAGGTTACGCAGCTCCAACAGCAGCACCATCAAATGATGCAGATCCAGATACAACAGCAGCAGGTCATTATAAACCTCACGCAGGCACTGTTGAAGGCGACTACTAATGCTCAGCCTCCACATCCCGCACAAAATGAAGATATTGAATCAAGTGATTGACGTTTACCCTGAATATGTTTTCAAATACTGGTACCCTTTTCAATTTGTAAACTTTTTTGGATTTCAGGGCTGTTCACATTTGGATGTCGTTATTTTGGTTTAAACTTATTTGGATTTCAGGGCAGTTCATATCTGCAGTTCAGCAATCGTAAATGCATATACAGTTAATCCAGGTTTAAATTCTTAAATAATCATTCAAGTGTTATTTGTTCCAATGAATCGCAAAATTATATTTTTTAAATGAAAATTATATTATATTGTGCGGTTGTATTGCCATCGTACAACTCTTACGACAAAAGAACAATAACTTTACAATATTAAATTTACTTTACTGTAAAGCGCATGTCTTTCCCACGTCTTATTATCGTAGAACTTATACGATATTTTTACGATAATGCTGCGTTAAATTGATTGTCGTTACCGTATATTTCACGTTAATTGCCTTCGTTTGGTAGTCGTAAAATCCTTACGTCAAGCAAAATTACGAGAACGTAATTGCTTCTCGAATGGTTCTCGTAAAATTTATTACTACGATAACCATACGTTCAATTTCGGTTGTCGCCACTTTGGACCAAAATTTGTAGTGAGAGTACATGACAATATCATCATTCACATTAATAGGCAAAACCAAATTCTCTACGCAAATCCTGCAGTCCGGATTACGGCACACCGCCCATAACCTGTCACTCGCAAGTGCACGCTCGAGAGCACTCAGACGATCATTAACCACCATGGCAGTAGCGATTCCCGCATTATTCACAATAGGGCAGCACTTGCAGAAAGAAAACCCACTATAATGGGAGATAAAAATAGTTTTTTCGATCTCTCATTCCAAGGCACTTCATAGCAGTGTCCATCCAAACCATATAAGAGTTAGAACTCACTACCAAAGAGATAGCCAGGCCTTCGCGCCTCCAAAAATTAATGCACCTACGTAAGAAGATCAGGAACTCATCGAAGGTACCAGTAGTAAAAGAATGATATTTAAGAATGAACCTACAATCACTTGAATGATCACGACAAACAGCTCCTTTCAGATTTCCATCACCTTTCTTGACCCACACGACGTGAATGGTGAAACCATCATTACTCAGACAAATACGCCATCTTTGACCGTGAACCTGCATTCTACTGGGAGCAGGATTTCTAAATACCCAAAGCATCAATTCGCCTCCGAAGGATTCCTTATACTTGTCAGAAATCAAACCTGAGAAAATTTGTCGCTAGCCTATGATTATTTTTTTTACATCCTCGTAACCGTTTCTATGAATAATGCTATTGCGATGCTTCCACGGCTCCCAAATAGCGCAAGTGGACCAGCCCTAGTCTCATGGCTCCAATAAAATCCTTAGGCTGAGGTTTTAAGATATAAGGGATCAAGTTGCCTTTGCCTCGGATCATAGGGATATCAAGAAATTTTTTAAGGAACCTCCAAACCAAGGCTCCCTGCTCACTATGAAAAAATAAATTAGTACATGTTTCAATTATTGGCTCAAAATAGCAGATACACTGAGAGACCATGTTGATACCTACTTTCATAACATTTAAATCCGAGGAAAGAGCACCCACAAAGAAACGCTAGAGGAAGCAGCTGATTTTACTCAGAATCCACGGCTTCCAAATGGATTTTCCTTATTCAACAGAGGGCCACTTTGTCTGAAAGGATGCCCCAAAAATTTTTTAAAAATTCTTTGACGAACACCCCTTCTAAATGAATTGATCAGCTCCACCAGCGATCTCACATTGGTCATAATACATCCTGCAATACTCGGGAAGATAATCAATAAGGCATGACTTGAGATCCCTATCCTGAAAATGTTGTCCCAGATTTCAGCCCATACAAAACGATCGGAGTGCTGCAGAGATAAGTGTGTGTATCAGTTACTGAAGGTGTTTCAATTTTTTGGGGGGAAATATGTACGCTAGGGACAAATTAAATTACAAAGAGGGAAATAAAATTTTTGGTTTTCATAAATATTCTCCTTAACCATCTGATAATAATTGTTAGTCGCCTAACGCATAATCAAATCATATTCACACACGTGCCCAAAACTGAAATACGTGGATTAGGAAAAACCGAACTCAGTATTCACTAAGGGTTTCTTCTCCCATTCGCCACTCTTAAACCCACCGCTCGAAGATGAAACCCTCCTCTCCCTCACTTGATCACTCGTTTGAATCGGCCATGCCACCCAAAAAGAAAACCCTCACCGAAATCGCCAATGCCACCCACAAAGCTCCGGTGAAGCTTCGATCTGCTAGCAGTCGGAATTTGGTGAGGGTCCACAGGCCTAAGTCGGTAGCAAAGAATGGAGGAGCAGCATCCAAGATCATGAGGAAGGCGGCTGTGAAACCCCCCACAAGAAAAAAAAGCACCTGTAAAACCATTGTCAAAACAGCCACCATCCAAATAACTGTTGGATCTTTTATATCTGAATATAATTGTCATTCAAATGAAACAGAGGTCATTGGTAACTAATCTGTGCAGAAACTGAACATAAATTCATGTAAACTTATTTCATGCAGCTTGAATCAAGTAAACTGAATATCATGCTGAATGAATATCATGCAGTTTTAAGAAACAGCAGAGGAGCATAAATATGATGGTGGAACCAAATAGAGAATAAAACTGCAAGTTGCTGAATGAAACAGAAACTAACTTAAAGCAGTTTTAATGGAAATTAAAACAGAACAATGACATGTAGCAGCAAGCCGAGAGCTACAGAACATTCACTGATCATGGCATAGATATATAAGTCTGAAATAAATATCACTGATCATGCATATATTCATATCATCAATCTGGAAAAAACAGATCATGCAAAACCAGAATATGAACATTGCGAGATGTTTAAGAACAGAGAAATAACAAAGGACAGCAAACCGATTGTTGATTCAGTCATGTCGATGATGCTGTCCTTAAAGCTGTATTGCCTCCCTTAGGTGCTGGGTCTGATGGCAACGAGCTTCCCAAGATGAAAGAATCACAGTAAGCGCGAGCACCGTAGCTTTACTGTTCGAACCTATTCGACCTTTCACTATCACCACTGATCGGAAAAACAAAATTGAAGCCGAGATATGTGTAGGATGTTTCTGTGTGTTTTTCGTGTCTATAAATGCCTGCGTTTTACAGAGGAAGGTCTCTCCCTTTTATTCTGCTGAGTTTCAACTGACAGAGTAGAAGTAGGAACTCCCACGATCAGCTCAGTCCGCAAACTTATCCCAAGGAACAGCCCATTATTTTCGCAACTGTCCACCGACGACTGATTTAGTATTATAATCAAATTGAAATTGATTTTCGCAATTCAATCTTGTGTTGATTCACAATTGAAGTTGAAATCAAACCAAAATAGGCCAAAACGAACCGCGCAACCCATTTGGTTTAATCAATTCAATAACCGATTTCATACCTCTTAACTCAAGGTATTTTAATCTAATTTTATCAACACGATTTGAGGTGTCCTCCACGCTCAATTTTAGGTCTCAAATGTGGCGCACCACCATTTTCTTCAACCAACTAAACACACATTTTCCAACAATCCCCCACATGAAGAAAATCGAGTGGTGAAATCAAATAAAACAATAATCCTCGATAATCAACTCGACAAGATGTGGTGATAGCTTCTACGGATAATATCTGCAAAGGATAGGTAGGTTAACCCCTTGAACCTTCCCTTGGGATAACATGATCTCTTTACTGACTATTCAGTAGACGTGATGTCTTTGAACTGTTCGTCTTATACTGTAAACGAAATCAAGTTCTCACAGATATTATCCTGATCTTATTCAGTTCTTACTGGTAGGCTCATTTTGGTCGTGATACCCCTTTCCTGGTTCTGCAAGAGTTTCTAAAGAATTAAGCCCTTTGAATTCTCCTTTGAAGCGACCCCACTTCTCTCTCACATAGGTGATTCTTTCTTAAAGTAATCCTGCATTACCCCATTTGAATCTCACTATTCAAATTACTAGAATCATTAAAAGCTTTGAGCTTAGCCTCGTGCAGGAGTCACTGTCTTATCTAGGAATAGGATTGGGGTGTTACCCCCCACAGTGACCTCACACAGTCTTAGCAGGTAGGTTGTCCCTTTGAACCAAGTTCTTGGGATCTCCAGTCATCATGGTAGGGTTTCCTTTGCCTCAACTTTTATGGCCCAAGGGCTTAAGCCTATGTTTTGATGTTAGCAATCAAAAGGCTTCAGTCCCATTCCCTTAGTTGTCTTCTCTACTTGGTCCTTATTTAACCTTTTGGTTAACGGATCCGATATATTTTCTTTGGACCTCACGTAGTCAATGCTTATGACTCCGGATGAGAGAAGTTGTCTTATGGTATTGTGTCTTCGACGTATGTGTCTAGACTTACCATTATACATGACATTCTGTGCTCTACCAATTGTTGATTGATTATCACAATATAACCATATTGGTGTCACAGGGGTTTTCCAACCAGGAATATCCTCTACAAAATTCCTTAACCATTCTGCTTCTTCGCCGCATTTATCTAATGCCACGAACTCAGCTTCCATCGTGGATCTGGTTATTAGGGTTTGTTTCGAGGATTTCCATGACACGGCTGCACCTCCTAAAGTGAATACATATCCACTGGTGGCCTTTGAGTCTTGTATATCAGATATCCAGCTTGCATCAGTGTAACCTTCAATGACTTCAAGATATCTGGTATAATGTATACCGTAGTCACGAGTAAATCGTAGATACTTCAGTACTCTCACAATGGCTTTCCAGTGTTCAGTTCCTGGGTTACTCGTATATCTTGCAAGCCTACTCACACTATAGGCAATATCAGGTCTAGTACAATTCATTAAGTACATTAGACTGCCTATTACTTTTGAGTATTCCACTTGAGAGATGCCCTCCCCTTTGTTTTTAGACAGGTGTTGGTTCATATCTTTAGGAGTTTTATAAACTCCTACACTATCTTTCCCAAATTTGTCTAAGATCTTATCAACGTAGTGTGCTTGGCTTAAGACAAATCCATCTGCCGTCCTTGTAATTTTAATCCCTAAAATCACATCGGCCAGACCTAAGTCTTTCATATCAAACCTTGAGTTTAACATGGACTTAGTGGATTTGACCATTTCTTCATTATTTCCCACAATGAGAATAGCATCGACGTATAAGCACAAAATCACATAACCGTGTTCAGTGTTTTTGCTATATACACATTTGTCACACTCGTTGATTTTGAAACCGTTTGACAATATCAGTTTGTCAAATTTATCATGCCATTGTTTTGGTGCCTATTTCAGACCATAGAGAGACTTATACTCCTTGCGAGGTATCTTACTCAAAATGTGCTTTGCTCATAAGATGGCCTCCCCCCACATTCGGTGGGTTAACCCGGAGCATACCATTATCACATTCATCATCTCTTTCGAATGCAACTTTTCCATTTCGAAACACTGTTCGACTGAGGATAGTATCATGGAGTGATCATATTCACTTCCACACTTTTCTCAACTTATCAAGTTGGTACTCAACCCCTGTAGTTGATATTCAACTTCACATGACATGTTTTTTCCAACTGTCACAGCTTTGCTATTAAGCTAATATTTATAACAATATTTTGTGCTATCATCAATGAAAGTCACAAAATACTTGTTACCATCCTATCTCAAATCACATAGCTCACTATGGATTATACAATAGATTTCATATCGCTTTCAGTACTAAAAAAAAATTTACTATTACATTTGCTCCAATGCAAATTGACATTTATGTTTTAGATTGACATTTGGATACACAATCCACCTTCGTCAAGCACTACGGCGGACAATCATGTCACTCAATCGTTTGGAACTATACCCGCAGGTATATTCATGAAACTAGACTCACAAATCTGTTTCCTGACCATAGCCAACATCAAGAGATGTAACATCTCATTACAAAAGGTGTTACACCCCATGTTGAGAAACACCTGAATGTATTCTCAGGTTCGAAAAACATGTGCTCCATGTCTGATTGAACCATATCCATCTCAAATCAATTTTAAAATTGGATCAGCTGATTTAACTACACTGGATCAATCAAGCTTCTTGAACCAATCTGAATCAGCCAAGAATTGGTTCATTTCATTTTAACTCAGCAACAATAGGATTTGTTTCCGATTCCCACAAATCCATGTGCATTAGCCATTAGACATCTCCTGCCAGATGGATCATTCAAGCTTCAGATCGATCTTATCGAATCAATTTGGAATGAGGCAAAACTCAATCACTTCATTTAACCAAGCTGATTATGACATCAGTTGCTCTCATCAGACCAAGCTGATTGAATCGGTATGAATTGGTTCATCTCTCATCTATTGGCCAACCAAGGATTCCACCATAGTCGCGCACGCACCATGGCAGCTGCTAAACTGCTCCATATTCCATCACATCCTGTTGACAGCTCAAATTGAAGATGATGCATCTTCAATGAATTCATCATCAACATCATCTTTACCATCTCAGGCACCATCCCTGAATCCATGATCATTCTCAGTCGCTTGATGCATCTCGATGTCCGCAACAATAAGCTCTCAGGCCATATCCTAGGCCAGATCGATCAGCTCACGATATTCGGCCGTGCTCTCTTCAGCAAAATCATATCAGCAGCCAGATCCCGGACATCTTTAGAATGAGTCAACTCATCCTTAGCCACAAGGCCATCGCCAACCATCCGTCTCAGCAATTTTCACGCAACACAATTATCTCCTTGAGATCTATAGCTGCCAGAAGAATGGCCAGCCACTGCTACGCATTCTTCGTCACACCAGCGGACATTGAAACTAACCATCATATCATTACAGACAGGCTCGATGGCAGCCGATCCACACCTTGAAGCTTTCACAACTCACTTGGATACAAGCACACACTGCTTTTCAACTCAGCATGTCCCATTCCTCACAAAACCCCAATCAGAAAGTACTGAGGCAAGCTTTCAGCAGAGGAAATGTAAGGCTCAAACTCATGCACTGCTTCGAGCCCAATCTTTTCGGCCTCTGCCTGCACAAACAGTGAAATCATCTTCCATTGAATCAATTGACAAACAATTGAACCAAAACCCATTTTAGGGTTTCGTCCCAAAGAAGAACGTTTGCCAGCTACTGTGAGGCATTCTTCATCACTCCGCAGCATCATTTAAGCCGCAATGGATGTTAGAGACGATCTCATCATCTCGCCTATCCAAGGCTTCGTCTGCGCCGAGACCACAAGCAGCGCAGCTCTTTACACTCCGTGCTTCGTCGACATCCTTGTGCGCCGTGACATCCTTCCACGAATGGCCCAAAGATGAAGTTTTATCATCCTCACACAGCCCAATTGTATCTCAACACGATTGGTAACTGTTGAACCCATTTTAGGGTTTCACAACTTTTGACGGTTGCTTCTATCTCCACCACCTCGTCACGTGTTTCTTCCCAACCGAACACTACTCTCTCCACAATCAAGCAACTCGTTTCAGATTCTCCATCTTTGCCAAACTGTTCAGTGAACAATATGATGAAACAGTCAGCATCTAATTCACATCTTAATCGGACAAAAAATTCAATTAGGTTTTTATCCTCAATTAAAACAATGGTCTTCTGAGTGATGCAGATCATTCCAATTCCATAAGTATCGATCATGCTCAAGCTCAACACTGCCTACGGCAATGTTGATTCCCTGATTCTCTCGGCGGTAGCCCTAGCGACGTAACTACCTGTGCTAGAGCAAAGTTCAGACAGTAGTATTGTTAGTGTGTCAATAAACAAAGAAAAGATCACGACATGCAGTACTGAACACAACATGTCTTCTCCGAATCTGAGGATCCGATCTCATCAGCGCATCAATCTTCAACATCAATGGCTTGATGGAAGCTCAGTTGACAAAACCATCAGTTCTGCCACATCAGTTTCTACCTGATCAGACTATAAACTTCATGCTTTAGTCAGTAACCTCAAAAGATATTCAAATCAATACAGCTTTAAGATTGTTGGATCTTTTATATCTGAATATAATTGTCATTCAAATGAAACAGAGGTCATTGGTAACTAATCTGTGCAGAAACTGAACATAAATTCATTTAAACTTATTTCATGCAGCTTGAATCAAGTAAACTGAATATCATGCTGAATGAATATCATGCAGTTTTAAGAAACAGCAGAGGAGCATAAATATGATGGCGGAACCAAACAGAGAATAAAACTGCAAGTTGCTGAATGAAACAGAAACTAACTTAAAGCAGTTTTAATGGAAATTAAAACAGAACAATGACATGTAGCAGCAAGCCGAGAGCTACAGAACATTCACTGATCATGGCATAGATATATAAGTCTGAAATAAATATCACTGATCATGCATATATTCATATCATCAATCTGGAAAAAATAGATCATGCAAAACCAGAATATGAACATTGCGAGATGTTTAAGAACAGAGAAATAACAAAGGACAGCAAACCGATTGTTGATTCAGTCACGTCGATGACGCTGTCCTTAAAGCTGTATTGCCTCCCTTAGGTGCTGGGTCTGATGGCAACGAGCTTCCCAGGATGAAAGAATCACAGTAAGCGCGAGCACCGTAGCCTTACTGTTCGAACCTATTCGACCTTTCACTATCACCACTGATCGGAAAAACAAAATTGAAGCCGAGATATGTGTAGGATGTTTCTGTGTGTTTTTCGTGTCTATAGTTGCCTGCGTTTTACAGAGGAAGGTCTCTCCCTTTTATTCTGCTGAGTTTCAATTGACAGAGTAGAAGTAGGAACTCCCACGATCAGCTCAGTCCGCAAACTTATCCCAAGGAACAGCCCATTATTTTCGCAACTGTCCACCGACGACTGATTTAGTATTATAATCAAATTGAAATTGATTTTCGCAATTCAGTCTTGTGTTGATTCACAATTGAAGTTGAAATCAAACCAAAATAGGCCAAAACGAACCGCGCAACCCATTTGGTTTAATCAATTCAATAACTCAAGGTATTTTAATCTAATTTTATCAACACGATTTGAGGTGTCCTCCACGCTCAATTTTAGGTCTCAAATGTGGCGCACCACCATTTTCTTCAACCAACTAAACACACATTTTCCAACAATAACCACCAGCTACCATCTCCTCCGAGCTTGAAAATGAAACTACTGGCGTCGAAACCCCCACCATTGAAACCACTTTTACTCTGAAGTCCATCCAACTCCAACTCCGCCATAGTGTTCCTCAAAACTCCGAGTCCACAAGTTCTTCATCCCACCACCGTTCAACTAGTGCCCCATACCCCTCCCTTTCACCCTTGCCCCAAGTATCTACTGGGTGTAATCCAACTGATGAAGCTAACAAAGAAAATGATGATGGTGACAAAGAAGATTATGATGCTAACCTGGAAGCTGCTGAAGATGTTCCCATAAGAGATGAAGAATCTGATGCTGAAGATACTCAGGATGTTGAAGATGCCCGTGATAAAGATGTGGAAGCCTCTGGTGGTGCCTCTAAAGAATCAGAGGTGATGAATGTGCCGATGAGAACATTCAGGCTGACAATACTGAAGAACCCGCTAATGAAGAACATGGTGAAGAAAACAACATGAACCAGCTATACCCTCAACTCTTAATGGCCCCCATACATCCCCACTAACAATATCAAACCATCCTTTTGGATTATGTTGACTCAACAAGAATGAAAGTCAAGTTTGCTTTGCTAAAGGACATATATCACAACGGAGTTGTATATTGTTGGTGATACGGTCAACATAATGTCCTGGTATTATTTTCATGAGCTTGCTCACAGGCATATGTACTATATAAACTGTTAGTAATTCTTCACTAGGCTAGTAATTTGACTTCTTGTTCTTGTCTTGTAAAACTTCAAGTGCTGTCAATGGAGGATTATTGAACAAAACTTCAAAGGATGAACAACAACAACACCGGATACCAATTTGAATCGCGTAGTCGCTTTCCGTAATTGATATTTCACCCCTTTACTTTTAGCCTCGAGTTACCGCAAAATTCGAAGTAAGATAAGAGAAATCAAATCTAAGCTATAGATTTAAAAACTCACTTTAGTGTTTGAAGGATTCTAGAAAGCAAAAGTGAATTTTTATGTATACTTGCATGAGGATTCCGTCCTCATGTATATAGGGGATGTCCAGATACAAGCAAAAGATGTGGATCTGTATGAAGAGTCGCACCCATTCTACAGATGTCGCACGCCCTGCGTTCATTTTGCTGCCTCGCCAATAGCGCATATCTATGGCCACGCGTGGCTCATATATATGCACATGGGGTGAGGTACTCTCGGAATGAAACACTAATTACGTGAATAAGGACCTTCCGACTTGCTCCGTGTCAATATGTCTTGACACCCTAATATATTCAACAATCCTCCCCTATCTTAGGGTGATCTTTGTTTTCCAGAATACCATTTATTTTGCAACTCACGCATAAACAAAAATTTCACATGGGTTGAATTTTTGCTTAATGTAGTTACACATTCCAAATATCAGGAAATCATGGTGTCTGTGAAATATTGAACCAATCAATCCATATGGATGACACACACATGAGCTACTTCCCAAACTTTAAAGTTTTAACTTGACTCTTTATGGTCTTTGAGTCCCGTATTGAAATCAACCGGAAATTTCATGAAGCGACCAGAAACTTCACGTTCGTAAGGTAGGTCCTTTATTAGGTTAATCATCTCATTGTGCTCCTAAAATTAGCACTTTTTCAAAGGATCTATTAAGAAGAGTTCATCTTTAACCTATGACTTGTAGGTCATGAACACACACTTGGGATAATTGTGTTCATCAATTTTTTAGGTGTGAGCTTTCCACATTGAGTTTGTTACTAGCGTTAGTTAGATCCGAATTGGGTATCCCACCACTAAAAGACTATACGTGTCTTAATCCCATCCTCTTAACCGACTTAGAAACCATGTATTAGCTAACCTTTTCGTCAAGTGATCAGATAAATTTTGTTGTGAGCTAACAAAATCAACAGAAATTACCCCATGCATAATGAGCATCTGACTCTACACTTTGTCACACCCAAGTGTCAAGACTTCTCATTGTATGCATGGCTATATGCCTTAGCCAATGTCGCAGTGCAATCACAATATATTAACAATAGTGATTTAGGGTTTTCCCATTATGGAATCTCATAAATCATGTTTTTAACCACTCTACTTCTTTTGCAGTAGTGGTTAAGGCAATAAATTAAGATTCTATTATTGAACTTCTGATGCAAGTTTGTTTCTTGGAGGCCCACGAAATGGCACCTCCCACAAGTAGAAATACACATCCACTTGTAGAGGAATGATTCTCTTCGTTTGGGATCCAACTTGCATTGAATATCCCTCTATTACTGAGGGAAAATCACAGTACATTAGACCAAGGTTTATGGTCCATTTGAGGTAACGTATTACCTTGTGAATCGCATGCCAACATTGCACACTAGGATTACTAGTCTAACGACTTAGCTCACGCACTGCAAATGCAATATCGGGTCTTGTACTTGGCATGACATACATTAAACTCCCAATGACTCTTGAGACACAGACTTTCCCGTATTGGGAAATAGACGAATCGAGGGATTAAACGGATGGCTTATTGGATGACACTCAAAATAATTGAACCTCTTCAACACTTTCTCAATATAATGAGATTCTGTCAAGCTAGACCTCCATCAACTCTTTTTATTCCTTTACCAAAAATAATTTCAGCCTCTCCTATATCCTTCATGGAGAACCTAGATGTTAGAAATTCTTTGGTTTGATTTATTTTCTATATGGTAGTGTCAAAAATCAACATGTCATCTACATATAGGAAAATTATAACTTCATTTCTAGAGTTGTCAAACTTGCTATACACACACTTACCCAATTGATTTAAAACAAATCAGTTGGATAGTACAACTTCATCAACTATTGATATCATTGTTTAGGTGCATGTTTAAGCCCATACAATGATTTATTTAACTTACACACCTTGTGCTCTTGTCCAGGCATAACAAAATCTTCAAGTTGTTTCATGTAAACTTCCTCCTCTAATTCCCCATTTAGGAATGCAGTCTTTTGAAGAACAAGAAACTTGTGAATAGATGCTAAAGCCATCAACAGTCTAATTATTGAAATAACGAGCAACCGGCGCATAAGTAACAAAGTAGTCGGTTCCATACTTTTGTTTAAAGCCTTGGACAACTAATCTAGTTTTAAACTTAGGGAAAAGTACAGTTTGGGAACCGGAACTATCACCATTTTCCAATTTGTGGGCTGAACTATCACCATTTTCCAACGTGTGGGCTGAACTATAAAGATTTCCAGACAGTGCCGAACTATCAAATAATTTTCTAAAAAAGGTGTACCTATTTGTAAAAAATTAATAAATTAATATAAAAATTCAAAAAACTCAAAAAATTTATAAAAATACAATTTTTAATAAAAAGGAATATAAATTATTTGATAAATAAAAATTAGAAACTTTACAAAAAATTAGAAACTTTAGAAAAATATTAAACACAACTTGAAAAATATTTTTTGAAATTTTTTAAAAAGTTCCGTTTCAAATTAAATCTTTAAAAATTATTAAATTGAAATATTTTCAAACATTCAATTCCTTGTCAATTCTACCTAATAATTGAAGAAAAAACTTCATTTTATGTAATAGTAAAACCAAACAAAAGGTAAGACTGCCTGTAGGGGAAATTTGCAAAAAAAATTTAAAAATTGACAATTATTAAACCAAACCAAACCAAACTTGACAATTATTAAATTGTAGGGGAAATTTACAAAAAAATTTAAAAATATTTTTCATTTTGTGTTTAATTTTTCGTAAAGTTTCTAATTTTTATTTATCAAATAATTTATATCCCTTTTTATTAAAAATTGTATTTTATAAAATTTCTGAGTTTTTTTGAATTTTATTTTAATTTTTTAATTTTTTATAAATAGGTAAACATTTTTTGGAAAATTATTTGATAGTTCGCCCACTTTCTGGAAAAGTATTTGATAGTTCGCCCCCTATCTGGAAATTTTTATAGTTCAGCCCACACGTTGGAAAATAGTGATAGTTCAGCCCACAAATTGGAAAATGGTGATAGTTCCAGTACCGAAACTGTACTTTTCCCTTAAACTTATCAATGGTGTCATCCACTTTCATTTTCTTTTTGTAGATCCATTTATTTCCAAAGGTTTACAACCCAGTTGTATAAACTGGTTGTAATTCTTTGCTAGGCTAGTAATTTAGCTTCTTGTTCTTGTCTTGTAAAACTTTAAGTGTCGTCAATGGAGGACTCTTGAATGAAACTTCAAGGGATGAACGATATCAACGCTGGATATCGATGAATCGTGTAGTATCTTTTTGAAATCAATATTTCGCCCCTTTACTTTTAGCCTCTGCTTTGTGCGAAATTCGAAGTGTGATAAAAAAATCAACGTTTGTAATCTAGGTTATAGATTTAGAAACTCACTTTACTGTTTGAAGGATTCTAGAAAGCAAAACTGAATTTTATGTACATTTATATGAGGATTTCCTCCTAACATATATATGGGATTACCAAATACGAGCAAAAGATCTGACTCTGTACGAAGAGCCATGCCCTTTCCGCACATGACGCGCACCCTATGTTCATTTTATCGCCATGCCTATACCACATTTTAATGGCCGCGTATGGCTCATAAAATGGACATGCAGAATCATTAGAACGATTATGCATAACACTATCACACATACCTGCCATGGGCGTACCATTGCCAGAATTGTTTCCACAAGCGGAGTTCATTAATGCGAGAATTTTGTTCATTTGAGCATTAGTAAACTAAGAAGCGAAAGATTCAGAAATAGAGCTATTATTGTTGCTCACTTATGACTTGTTCTCATCTAAATTGGTTGCACAGTGGTGGATCTATGAGCAAACTAATCGGGTCACTTACCCCCATGACATTTTATTTGGTCTTTTATTTTAGTATAATTAGATAAAAAATTTAGTATAATAAATTCAGGAAATACCCTTGTTGCCCCCACTAATTTTTCCAAAAAAGTGTTATGCCACCAGTACAATATAAGCCTGGGTCCGCCACTTGGTGACCACAACTCTATTAGCAGCTGGTCCTTTGCCTCTAATTGGATCTCCCATGTACTTTGTGAAGCTTATGATCTGCTGGATAACCGATCAACTTGTAACAAGTGTTCTATATATGCCCACTCATCTTGTAATTCACGCAATACAGCCTTTGTTTGCCTTACAATCGACATATGCTCTATTCTTTGTACACTGTACTTGTTTGCCCAACATACATAGCAGAAGCCTCAATAAGCATGTCATTTATCCTCTTATCAAATTCATCTTGTGAGACCAAATCGTAAACAACATCCAAATTAGGTAATTCATGCATCGCAAGGACATACCTTCTGACATGGTTTTAGTTCTCGTTCAAACTATTCAAAGACTGCATGATTTTGTCCTCCTGCTTCTCTTCAGCATTTTCTTTGCAGTTCGTTCAATTCTCATTGGGAAGACAACCTTTACGATTCATGATGGTATTTAATTCTCTCAGACACGTCATCTTAATCTCAAAGTGACCCGCAGTATCCATGTCTCGTTGTTTCATGCTAGCAAGCTCCTTTCTTAGAGCACTTTTCTTGACAGATTTGAACCTGCATAACATGTGCGCACAATCTACCAATCGAAAGTCGCATATGCTGCATTAAGAACTTGATTAATGATTTTCTTTGAAATAGAACTTATAATCCATGCCATGATCACGTCGTTGCACCTTTACCATCGATCCATCTGCACCGCATAATCAGGCCTCGACACTTGTCTTTAACAAACTTCAAGTTCAAATGCGCTAACAGTGCAATTTCCATCGCACGCTTACATGAACTTAAATTCTGTCGACCTTCAAGAAACTCACTCGCTAATGATGCACCCGTTACCTAATTGCTTCCTACAAATAGTAGATCCTCTATAGGTTTCTGTAATCCATATGTCACCATACTCACTTCTATCGATGTGCCAGAATTCATATTTTGAGCCGTTTGAACAGACGAACAGAAGAAACACTAAAAATATCCCAAGCAGAAATGAAACTAACCTAGATCAGTCACTCGAGCTTTGATACCATTAGAACGACCATAGTCCGGCTGATCAAAAATCTTGGGAGCACTATCGAAATTTGACAAGATCGATCAGAAATAAAGATTTTAGAGAAACAAATGAGATCGAACACATGGAAAATCATTGTCTGTTATTTCCTTCACTCCTCTAGCTGAAGGCCGTTATAACTTATTCTAAATTACAAACAGGTCCTGACTAAAGTAACAGTTAAATGTAACAAAAATACATACTTACCCTCAAACTATCAACTAGTACAAATGAATCCATAATACTCAAATGTTGTGAACTAAAAATGAGTATAATATGATAGTGAACTATAAGTCTCGTAATAAAAGAGCTAGGTCTGAAAATATTGAGTTTATCGATAGAGCAAATTGTCATTTAAATTTGTATATGAATTTTAACAGGAATGGTACAAACAATTCTAACACCTCATTCTAAATTATTTTATGCTCAAACAGTTATTCAAGATGTAGTAGAAATGTTAAATACTTGTAAATCTAATTTAATTACATACTTATTCGAGGTAAAGTTTGTTTTGCATTAATTGTATCACTAAAAATGGTTGAGTATCCTCGTATTGGCGCGATGGTATTGTTGCTCATGTGTATGAAAAGTTATTTGCTTGAAATTTGCATGAATTTGTTTACATAGACTTCAAATAAAACATCTAGTAATGATGTTCTTGTTTCACAACTAGTTAGTCATTTTATGCTTTGCTCTATTAACAAAAAAAATTCTGATTGTTTGGTGTCCATGTTATATAATAAATTTTACTATCCAAGATGCACTTTCTGTTCTAGGAACTGACATGTAGTAATTTTGACGTCAAAAATAATTTATATAACCAGTGTGTACCGATTCGTCAAAGCGAGCAATTGTAAACTTGAATGCTTGATTATTTTAGATTTTTGATAGACTCAGAGGTTGTTCTGTTGAACGTATATTACATATTTTCAATTTAGTAAAATTAAATTAAGTTCCGTAAGAGAACGGTTTAAATACAAACCACACCTTGTTGTATTAACTATAAACCCCTTAACATTTTGACACGTGGCACTTTGTCGATTTTTTCAGAAATTATATACGCGGCAGTAATATGGTATTTTAATAATTTCCGGTAATAATGTTGAGTAATAACCCTTGACGTTCAGAGACAACTCTTAATGCTTGGAGATAACCCTTCAATGTTCAGACGGTACCCACAAATTTCTGCTCCCACTTTTACTCGTGTTACTACTTTCTAAATGACATCGTCTGCTCTCGGTGCGAACATGAGAGTTGTAGACCATTGAGTTAGCTACGCAACGACGTATGATCGCCTCCATCGGATCTTTTGTCGGTTCCCAGAACTCCTTCGAAGCATTGAAGGTCTAATCTGCCATTGTGGTGATTAACCTCTAGAATGCCCGTTTAAGCAAATACTCTCTCCTATAGCTTCCAATATTCAGTGATATAGGTAAATGTCCAGTGATTTTAGCTAAATATTCACCCACAGATTTCTGTAGCTTTCCCAACTTTGACTCGTGTTTCGACCTTCCAAACGACCTCCTCTTCTCTCAGTGTAACAAGAGAGTTTTAAAGCTTTGTTTTAGTTACGTAGTGATTAAAATCTTGCTTCGGATGTTTCGTCTGTTCCGGCATTCCTTCGAAGCATAAAAAGGTTTAATCTGTCATTGTGGTGATTTAACCCTATAGAATGCGCGTTTAAGCACATATTCTCTCCTATCGCACCCAATAATCAGTGATTTAGGTAAATATTCAGTGAAAAAGCTAAATGTGTAGACAATAACCCTTAATGTTCACAGATAACCCTTAAATGTTCAGCCGGTACTCACGAATTTCTGCTGCTGCTCCAACTTCGACTCGTGTTTTGACTTTTTAAACGACCTCGTATGCACTCGATGTAAACTAGATATTTGTCTAAATTTGAGATAGTTGCGCAATAGCGTATAGTCCGCCTCTATCAAAACGTGCGTCTGCTCTCTGCACTCATGTGAAGCATTATAGGTCTAACTGTCATTGTGGTGAAGCTGCCACGTGGTAACTTTTAAAGAGGTTTATAGCTAAAATAAATAAAGTCGGTTTGCATCTGAACCGCATTCAGCTTAGTAACATTCAATTAAATTCAGTTTAGTTAAATTATATTTTTCATTTCAATTTAGTTTAAGTTTCCAATTTTCAGCTCGTTTTGAATTCAACATAAATTCAACACCTTTCAAAAAAAATTAAGGTATATGTGATCATGACCATTAAGTGTGATCGTAAGTTCATAACTATGGTCTATCAAGGGCGTTTTTATGCTTCTTCAGACACTACTGCATCCGTTTTAACATAGAAGTATTTGGTTTTGTTGCACTCGATATGAATCAAAAGAACCTGTACAAATACACATATAAATACAACACATATTCTGCATATACGTATAAATGAAAATCAAGTGCAGTACAATTGAAAAGAAAATTACATATCAGCATTTTTATCCATGTTAATTTCTACTACATTATCAAAAAATCTCTTTTAGTAGCAATGTAATGTTTGTCTTATCAGAATCTTATCATTATTCTTATACATATTAAAATCTCATTTAGCAAAAATCTATTTTAGTTGTTATAATATCAATACAAGTAGACCACACATGTCCATCCATTTTCCATTGAACATTACTTCGGCTTATGTCAAAGAAAATATTATTCTTTTTAATATAGACACTATTTTCTTTCTATCAAAAGTTAATTGAAAATATTAGTATTATTATAAATTCTAGAGAAATTGTACGAATTCTTTAGCAAAGAAAAAATTACAAAATATAAGTTTATTTAAATTTTACAAGAATAAATAGTACTATATTTCATTTTTAGAATTTACCCATAAATATATTTAGACAGAGTCTAGTTTATATTTACAATGTGAAAAATTGGAAACATAAATTTTTTATATATTTAGGATAAAATTGTTTATATTGCAATTTTTTTTTAACATTGAGCTTTTTGTTATTCTTTTTTTTTTCAGTTTCTGTTTCATTTGAGTACTAATTAAATTCAGTACAGTTAAATCAAATTAAGTGCAAGGAAATAAATTTGAGTTTAAATTAATTTTAGCTCAAAAGAACAACACCTTAATTACCTAACATGTTTTGACTATAACAACAAAACATGCTACACATTTGATAAAAAAAAAGACATACATTCTCGCTTGTCAAAAGTGTTATAATATTTCTATTGTTAGGGTTTGGATCAAATACAAAACACTATTATAAATAAAAAACTACAAATTCATAAAAAATTTGACACGTGTCTAAATTAACCAATCAAAATTCATCCGAACTTTCATCCCGTCGGGGTTCTTTCTGTAAATAAAAAAATACACATAGACTTATTTAAAAATATATAAAAGATAGGAGGGGTATAATCGTCCGAAATTCGCTACAGTAAAATTCGAATTTCGCTACACTACGGTTTTAAGTCTGATCATCATGCGTTAAGTCTGATCATTAAGAATACTTTTGACTTTTGCTACAGTAATTTTGACTTAAAAAAACAATGATCAGACTTAAACCAGTAATGACCAGACTAAAAAAAACAATGATCAGACTTAAGAAAACAATGATCAGACTTAAAAATAATAATGATGAGACTTAAACCAATAATGATCAGACTTAAAATCAATGATCGGACTTAAACCATTAACGACCAGACTTAAAATACAATGATCAGACTTAAAAAAACAATGATCATGGCTGCTTTTTTTAGTTTGATCATTAAGTTTTTTAAGGCTGATCATTAAGTCTTTTAAGTCTGATCATTAAGTCTTTTAAGTTTGATTATTGTCAATTTTGAAGTCAGATCATTAAGTCTTTTAAGTCTGATCATTGCTGCTTTTTAAGTCAGATCATTACAATTTTAAGTCTGATCATTATGTCTTTTAAGTCCGATCATTGTCTATTTTTAAGTCTGATCATTAAGTCTTTTAAGTCTGATCATTAAGTTTTTTAAGTCTGATCATTAACTTTTAAGTCTGAACATTAAGTATTTTTAGTCTGATCATTGGCTATTTTTAAGTGTGATCATTAAGTTTTTAAGTCTGATCATAGCTTCTTTTTAAGTATGATCATTACCATTTTTAAGTCTGATCATTAAATATTTTTAGTCTGATCATTGGCTATTTTTAAGTCTGATCATTAAGTCTTTTAAGTCTGATCATTGCTTCTTTTTAAGTATGATCATTACCATTTTTAAGGCTGATCATTAAGTATTTTTAGTCCGATCATTGGCTATTTTTAAGACTGAATATTAAGTCTTTTAAGTATGATCATTGCTTTTTAAGTATGATCATTACCATTTTTAAGTCTGATCATTAAGTATTTTTAGTCTTATCATTGGCTATTTTTAAGCTTGATCATTAAGTTTTTAAGTCTGAGCATTGCTTCTTTTTAAGTATGATCATTACCATTTTTAAGTCCGATCATTAAGTATTTTTTGTCTGATCATTGGCTATTTTTAAGTCTGATCATTAAGTATTTTTAGTCTGATCATTGGCTATTTTTAAGTCTGATCATTAAGTTTTTAAGTCTGATCATTGGCTATTTTTAAGTCTGATCATTAAGTTTTTAAGTCTGATCATTGCTTCTTTTTAAGTATGATCATTACCATTTTTAAGTCTGATCATTAAGTATTTTTAGTCTGATCATTGGCTATTTTTAAGTCTGATCATTAAGTTTTGAAGTCTGATAATTGCTTCTTTTTAAGTCTGAACATTACCATTTTTAAGTCTGAACATTAAGTATTTTTAGTCTGATCATGGGCTATTTTTAAGTCTGATCATTAAGTTTTTAAGGCTGATCATTGCTTCTTTTTAAGTATGATCATTACCATTTTTAAGTCTGATCATTAAGTATTTTTAGTCTGATCATTGGCTATTTTTAAGTCTGATCATTAAGTTTTTAAGTCTGATCATTGCTTCTTTTTAAGTATGATCATTACCTTTTTTAAGTCTGATCATTATGTATTTTTAGTCTGATCATTGGCTATTTTTAAGTCTGATCATTAAGTTTTTAAGTCTGATAATTGCTTCTTTTTAAGTCTGAACATTACAATTTTTAAGTCTGAACATTAAGTATTTTTAGTCTGATCATCGGCTATTTTTAAGTCTGATCATTAAGTTTTTAAGTCTGATCATTGCTTCTTTTTAAGTATGATCATTACCATTTTTAAGTCTGATCATTAAGTATTTTTAGTCTGATCATTGGCTATTTTTAAGTCTGATCATTAAGTTTTTAAGTCTGATAATTGCTTCTTTGTAAGTCTGAACATTACAATTTTTTAGTCTGAACATTAAGTATTTTTAGTCTGATCATTGGCTATTTTTAAGTCTGATCATTAAGTTTTTATGTCTGATCATTAATAACTTTTGGACTAAATTGAAAATAACATTATTAGGTTTTATACTCATCCGTGTGGAATGACTATTATACCCCTCCGTGTTTTGACGGGATTTCGACTAAAATGGGACACGTGTCGGCTTAATAATCGGTTTGTAGTTTTTATTAATAAACTGGTTTGTACCTGATCCGCACCCTTGAAAAATAATCATGTGCAAAAGGCATATTTTTGTAAAAAAATACAAACCACTCAACGCTCTTGATTGGTCATTTGGATTGATGAGATTAAATCTCGTATTAAATCTCTTTTATTGTTAATTTCTCGGTGAAAAATTATAAATTATTTGTGACAAACTAATGTCATACTTTTGGTTTCTCGACGGTGAATTATAATCCTGTTTTGACGAACTTTGCATTTTGCACAAAAAATATGCTTTGTACCTGATCTTTACTCTATTTCCATTATTAATGAAGTTTAAATTTATATTTGCCAAATTCTGGGTGTTAATATAGTTGATCAGCATTCCAAATATTTGGACTTGTCCTTACAGTTATCCAGAAGAAGAAGTGATACATTCAAAGGAATCATTGACAAGATATATGGAAAAACACAGAGCTGGAAGTCAACTATCCATTCCGTTGGAGATAAGCAGGTTCTGATAAATGCGGTACTCAATGTTTTTCCCCAATATTCGTTCTCGTGTTTCTTATTACCTGAAAAAGTTATCAATAAGATTCACAGCAGCATCAATAACTTCTGGTGGCAAAAGAAAGGAGGAAGCAAAGCCAGTGCATTATATTGGGTCAAAGCGGAAACAATGTGAGGAAAGACAAAGAGGACGGCGGACTAGGCTTTTTAAACTTCACGTGGTTGAATCTGACATACTTAGCGAAACAATGTTGGCGGATAATGAAGAAAACCATGTTTAACTAGTATTTAAGACCAAATATTTTTATCAGTGCAATTTGGTTGATTCTAATATTGGATATAGGCCTTCACACTTTTGGCAAGGTATTCATAAAGCCTTGCCTATCATTAAAAGTGGCATCAGTGTTGATAATATTACAGGAGAACGAGTTTGGAAAGAGAATAATAGTGGAAATTATATGATAATAAGAGTGCCTACAAAGTTGCGAGAAGACGGTATGAAGCTAGTAATCATTAAACATATCTGGAAATTGTCGATTCCTCATAAGATCAAGATTTTTATATGGAAGGCCTATCAAGGAGGATTGCCAACTGGCTCACAACTTATAAGTCGAAGAAAAATGGAAGGTACCAATCACTGTCATATATGCTCTTTCCATTGTGAAAATGAGAAATATATTTTTATTGATTGCTAGTGGAGTAAATACGTTTGGAAGCTGATGCATCTGGATATCATGGATAATTGCAATGAAATAAACTCTTTCGCAGAACTAATTTATTATGTTTATACTTCAATCAAACACACAGAAATTATGTTGGGTTATCATCACATTATGGTATATTTGGTATAACCGCAACCTAGCAGCTTATAGAAAAAGTTTTTTTATCCCCGAAGATAGCAACTGGAAGGATAAAGATGTTGTATAATGATTTCCTCACTAATAATGCAGATTTTCTGAAGAGTCTGGATGCAGTGTCTCTCACTTGGCGGCTTAGACTAAAAAGGAGCTTTTGTTAAAGCAAATTGTGATGCTTGTTACTAAAGAAGTGGGAGTTGGAGTCTTTGTTAGAGATTCCAAGGGTACTATCCTAGGTATCTCTACTGATTATTTTCCTCAGTGTCCTGATGCTTATCATAGCGAGGGCTTAGCACTTTAGGAAACTATATCTCTTGTTGAAAAACTGAAGTTAAAGTCATGTGCTGCTTGAGACTGACAGCAGGGGTGTAGTTATGGCAATTTACTATAAAACGGATCCCATGTTTGGAGCACTAAGTGGTACATGCATTGCAGCAGAATATTTGGTTGGAGAAAGAATTGGAAAGTTGTTTTTACCAGGCGGGAGGCAAATTTGGCTAATTGCTAGATATGCGAGAGCTGAAAAGATGTCCTAGTCAAGACTAGATGCTATTCCATAATGTTGTCCAGTTTCTTTTAAATCCTTCTTGTTAACCTTTTCATGGCTTATGTATCCTTATCAAAAAAATATAAGGTCCAGCCGGTTGAAGAGCTATCCAGGTAGCCATCTATGCCTTTTCTAAGACCACTTCTATCCTTTCCATTTATAAAATCCTTGGGGGGAAAATACTTCCACAGCCGCGTACCATATGGTGACCAAATCAAGTAGCACCACGTGTACAACTGTGAGCTAAATTGCAACAATACAAACGATTTTGAAAGGAGTGAATCCCCGGCAACAGCAATTTCGGACTATAATAGCCTAGATGGTTTGGTTGATTGGATGGATGATTCTTGACTGAGAGGGAAAACAGAACAGCTAATCTTATTATCAATCTGAATCCTATTACTAACCCATACGGTAACTGTCCTGGCCACGATGACGACGTTTGTCCCAACATTGGGCCTCAGCCAATATCATCTGACCAGATGCTTCTGTTTCTGTATGTTACCTCAAATTTCAGTTAAAGCTAATCGAAGTGGCATATGACTGAAGAAGGGTGAGTGCTTGTTCTGTGATAGCTCTATTTCTTGCCCTTGTCACCCAATCTTCAACTACTTCTGCAGCTTGGGTCCCTTTCAGACCTTCTTCTAAAGCATCTGCTGCCTCAATCAGCTTCCCCTCAGTTAGGTACTTTTCCACCCTGCTGATGACAGAATCTACACCCCCATCAATCTCGCCAGTCTCCTTGACCTACAAATACAAATGTTATGGTATGATGCATGACGGACTGTTTTTGCAAGGTGGGAAGTCAAGGATGTCTGATGCTTATGTACCTTCAGAAAGGATGCCGCATGAGCTAAAACGTGTGCTAAAATGCCACCCCCACCAGGTGGAATCAAGCTGAAGTGCCTTAATGTTACTTTCAGGGTATCAAACTATGCAAAGAAGCAGAAAATGGGCAAGTTAAAAAGATGAATCATGCCAACACATAGCTGCTAAACATAATTATGCAAACAGCAAGAAATAAATACGGCTCCGTAGCATGATTTCTAAGTCATCATAGTATAAGAGCTTGTAGGAGACCAACCTAGATTGTATGTCCTTGATGAACTGCTTGATTGTGCAATTAGATGAACTAATTTATAATAAAAATTGACAACATTCAATAGCATCTTCAATGCTCATCATAAATACTTGCCTTCATATTCAACTGTAATAGAGTATCAGTGCCACAATGGCGTGCTTCTTCTGGAAGGGTCGAAAGAACCAGATCTACAAGTGAGTCCTTGTCAATACCCTCAACATATTTGTGCAAGGCCTCAATTTCCTTCTGAACAGGAAGTCCTTTTAGCAATGCATCTTCTAGGGCAAGTGCTCCCTTCGAGAACAAATGAAAAACCATGATAATGGAGCAAGTCTAATTGTTATGTCAACAGGTCAATATTTAATGGAATATGTTGTGGATCTGTACCAAAGCAAGCTTATAAACTGAATGGGTTTGCCGAGCCTCCTCTGACCGGGCAAAGAATGCCATACATAAGGCATTTATCTACATGTAAATACAAAAACAATCAGCTTCCCCTAAAAAAAGTTATAAATTATTTCATTATGTGAAGCATCCTGCAACAAAGGTCTAATTGGAAATGAAGTGTGGTGAAAATTGTACATTACATACAGATGTGTTCGTTTTTGAACAATAATCATACAAGCAGTCACATGAATACATGATAAAGCACATCAGTTGACAAAATGTTTGTACACTTCACAGTTAAGGTAGTTTCTCTAACTTTCACATTTGCCACATGAACAAGCTAGGAATATTTACAGGAAATACAGCAGTCTACCTATAGGCGAACACAACAACAATTGTAGTTATAAATGAGGGATATTTGACCTTCTGAAACTTAGGCTGTCAGTTACTCATGTTATTTAAATAACATAGAACACATGACACTTTTAAACATAAAACCCTATAATTTATTTTCCTTTTAGTGTTCTATCAGTAACGAATATGGCACTAGATTCTGTGGGTAACACTGAAAAAGAAAAGTGCAAGTTGTTTACATGCAGATTTGCCTCAGCCATTTTCTCTATTTGCCCTGCCTTCTCTTTGGCGATTGCAGCAGCTAGCTCTGCTTTGGCAAGCTCTTGAACTTTTTTCAGCTCCTGATCTGCTTCCTTTTCCTTCACAACTCAAGCATTTAATTACACCAAACGATAGACGATAGTTCTACTAGTCAGAGACAACTCATACGAATCATAATTGAAGCTGTACCTTCTGTTCAAGTTCCATCGTAAGTTTTTCTTCCGCTTTCTCCTGAAGTGATTTCAAGGAAGCCATTGCTTTGACTCTCTCTTTGTTTAGTTCCTGCAAATTTTACATATGGTAAGCTAATTTATAAAGCCTGCCATTGGTATTGAACAATCTCCTTAAAATAACATCTATCTGATTACCACTCGCATAAGCAGCAGTTGGTTAAACAAAACAATTTAAGTGGTACACTATGATTGGAGTACGTAAATGACCACAAATGATTAATTAAATCACATTATTATTATTCCAATTTGTTAGTATGATACTGAGATGCTTCAAAACTGTGTGCACTATCAGTCAATCATATGTAGGACCCCTAAACAGAGGGCGTAGACTGAGCAGCTCATCACATTAAGGCATACCGGCTGAAAGCTGATGTCAAAGACATAATAACGGTCTCAAGGTTGCTAAACTAGGATCCTGACACTAAAGAATATGTAGACAAGTTTTCTATATCCACTCGAGTCAGAAATATAACAAGAGTGGTATTCATGTCAATATTCGGAACCAATAGCCCTCCATGTCCCTATTTGGATAAGAGCTACCAATGTTTATATCAATTCATCGATTGTTTTAGTATTAGGAGCTGACAGATTGTGACATGGTAATGAACCTTAAATGTCTATAGCATTGCCCACCTTGTCTAATATTGCTGCCTCTTCTGCATACATTAATTCCCTGGCTCTTGCATCTTTCAACTCCTTTTCGTAATGTTCCTAAAGGGGAAAATTAAAAAGAAACACATAGTAATAGCATTTATGAATATGCCTCCCGAAGTCTTCTGAAAATGTAACCTCAACACCGATAGATAGCAATCTGCCATACAATATTCAAACAACCCATAGCATGATTCATGATTAGATATGGTTTCAAGAAAAAACAAGCAACTCAAACCTTCAACATTCTTTTCTCTTCAGCAAAGACATGAGCATCTATTTCAGCTTGCCTTTTCTCAGCAGCATGAATGGCTTGTAGTAGATCAAAAACCAATTTTCCATCTTCAGATATATAAGCATCACTATGATCCTACAAATCAACGAAACATGGTTTCAGTACTCATGGATACTTACAAGGAAAAACACTGGCCTCCTAGTCGACAAGTACTACCTCCGTCCTTCTAGCCTCATATATGGATATACCAATGTCTTCGTTTGAGAGAGATGCAATACCCTCCTCTGAATTTTCCCTTAAATTATATGCATCCAAAAGGGGGGCTGCTGATTCAAAACTTTCTGTTGGAGTATCCTGATACCATTGGAAGGACAAACTTGAATTTCATTTTCCCAAATTTCACTATGACGAGCTAGTCTATTACATCGACGGAATCACACTCTACATGCATTTTCTGATAAAACTTGTTTTAGTGTTCAAAATGAGAAATATTTATTGGCTTTGGAGTACCTCAGTAATATTCTTAGTATAAGGAGGTGGCAGTGCTCTGGTATCATCTTCAATATCTGACTCAGCTTGCTGGGTTGGACGTACGGTAGATTCTGATATCTCGGATTTTTCATTGGACTTGGTATCAGTTCCAACTATCTGATTATCAGTGATTGATGTTACTAAGTTCTTGTTAACAACATCAGCTGTCAAGCTGTCACCTAGCAGCTCAGGGATAACTTTCTCTTGGTTCAATATAGGACTTCTCCCGGGGCTTACATTTGGCTCTTCATGTTCAACAAGCTCTTGAGAAGCAGTGGTATCTGTATGAGGGCCAACATTTTCCACAACTTCTTTTGCATCAACTGTGGATGCAATCGGCTTTTCAACATGGGGCGAAGGAATTGGCTCTTCGATATGGGATAAGTTAATTGGCTCATCAATATCTTTAGAAACTTTATCATTAACAGTTTTCAAAGAATCATGCTCAGTTTTACCGAGAAATTGATCTAAGTAACCATATTGGTAAGCTGCTGCCCCTGCAGCACCGATGAATGTGCTGCAAAATATGATCTTTCCTGCGCTACTACCAGAATCTGAAGGCTTTCCAGTTGGTGTAGGGCCTTTAGCTGCAGTTGAAAACTCATTCCTAGAAGATGCAAATGGTGTTGTCTGCAACCAATATGTATGCATAAATAATGAATCAAAGAAGTACTGCAGATGTGTTATTCCATAAACAACGGGAAAAAAACTCATTCTTACTGGAAAGTATATGACAACAAAGCCCTAATTGGTCAAAACTTGAAAGAGAAGGGAAAAAAAAAGATATCCAGATAATAGTAAGTATTATAAACTTCAACTCAACCTCAACCTATGTAACAAACACAAAATTCAGGACACACGTGCCTGAACTGAATTCTGCCTCGGAAGCCATGTAATACTGTGGCGCTTAGAGATCGCAAACACGGACCTGAATCACTCCAACCAAAAAAATTGACCAACACTCGATGAGTTCCAGCTACATAAAAAGTAAATTCTGCTCACGATGGAAATACGACAAGACGTGTAAAGAAATTCAGCGAGCAGAAACTCGTGCCGATTGAGACGTACCTTCGCAGCATAGTTCTTCGGCAAATGATTCACCAATCCGGCGCAGATCAAAATGCGTAAAAGACAGATATGCCGACGCGACGAGATGGTTCTGCGTGAAACTGCGAGAATAGGGCGTGTTTGTTTTCTGGAATTCAGTTTTCAGGTATGGAGTTCGATCGGGCCACGTTCGGGTAGCCCAACCCGAAAAATAATATACTAATACTATTTTATTGTTGATAAAATATACTAATACTACCTAATTGAACCAATTGTACCCATGATCCACGATTTTGGAGATTTTAGGGTAATTATTGATCAAAACATATTCATACTCTGTAAAGATTGTTTTGTGAATAAACGGAATAATTACAAAGTCATTTGGGCTCATTTTGAGGTTTGAACTCAGTATGGATCGCGTCATGTCGCTACATTAGGAGCCGCATCCAGTGGTGACATTAACTCGTTAATGTCCACTACGAACGCGACAAGCTAATATGGCTTAGGGGCGCACGGTGGTTTTGATGTCGCGTTCGGTGTAAACATTAGGATGGTATCGCGTCCAGCGTCTAATGTCGACACTGGGCGCGACGATAATGTCAACACCCAACGCGCGGCAGGTCAGTTACTGTTTCAAATCGGAATGTCTATCCGATCGAAACTGGCAAAAATGGATAGGAGAAAGTTCGATTTCGAACGTCGAAACACACAGAAGAGAAACGACTGAATTCAACAAGTTTTTGCTCCTTCAATTGAATCGATTCCGATTGGTTGTTTATTTTTACTCGTCGTTTCATTATTCCGGCACTATAACATTTGTCTTATTCCAGTTCAAGTATTTCGAAAAACTCCTACATGGGTGAGATATTGAATTTGGAAAGTCAAGCGACTTCGTGATTCATTCAGTATCCAAGTTATCATCATTCGAAGCAACGACATGAGACCCAGGGAACTACAATCAAATTCAATATTTCTCAAGATGTCTGCTGCTTCAGTGAGGGAGATGACTACAAGTTTTGGAAAACTGAAAAAGTTTGAAGGAGTAAATTTCAGAAGATGCATTTTTTGCTGACATGCTTGAAGGTGGTGCATGTGCTCTCTACTCATATGCCGGTAGCAGACGACAATGCTCCAGTTAATGCAATTAGGAAGAGAAGTAAGTGAAAGAATGATGACTACATCTGTCGTGGTCACATTCTCAATGGTATGTCTGATCCTCTTTTTGATGTCTATCAAAATGTTGAATCCGCAAAGGAATTGTGGGATGCACTGGAGGCTAAGTATATGCGATAGGATGCTTCTAGCAAGAAGTTTCTCGTGAGTAACTTTAATAGTTACAAGATGGTTGATTCTAGACCAGTGTCGGAACAATTCAATGAATTGACTCGCATGTTGGGGCGCTCAGTACAATATGAAGATGGATGATTCCATTACAGTGTCTAGCATCGTAGACAAGTTACCACCTTTGTGGAAAGATTTCAAGCACAAGCTTAAACATAAGAAAGAGGATATGTATCTTGAGGAACTCGGTGGAGAGTTACAAGTGGAGGAATCAATTAGGATTTAAGAGGAGGCGAAACAAAAAGAGACCATTGAGTCATCTTCTGTGCACATGGTGGAAGACAAGGGAGGTCTTCTGAAATTCAAGGGAAAGAAACGTGTCAATGAGCACTTCGGTAGCAAGTTCTACATGAAACCTAAGGGTTCTTGTTGGATTTGTGGTAAACCGAGACACTACAAAGATGATTGTAGGATGGCTAAGAATGAGGAAGGCAAAACGAAAGTGAAGTTAGGGATAAGGGCAAAGAAAAATGTCCTTCCAACCTTCAAGGTTAGTTTTCTATTTCTGATTGTAATTCTAATGTGAATTATGTCTCACTTATCGCTGAAACATTCTATGTTCAGGATGATGAAGTGGCGTGGTGGATTGACTCGGGTGCTAACAAGCACGTGTGCAAAGACCGTCATAGTTTCAAGACTTATGAAACGGTGAAAGAAGGAGTCAACCGCACCAATACTTGGCCAAGAAACTGTAGTGTTAGAGTTTAGTTCGGGAAAAACCCTTGAGTTGTTAAATTTTTTACATGTACCTCTTATTCGGAAAAACTTGGTTTCCGGTAGTTTGTTGAACAAATTTGGTTTTAAGCAAGTGTATGAATCCGACAAGTATGTACTGTCGAAGTGTGGTGTCTTTGTTGGATTTGGCTACTTTTGTAATGGCATGTTCATGTTGAATGTAAGTAAAGTGGTGAATTCTGTTTACATGTCTTCTACTAGTGATGATTATACTTTGTGGCATGCTAGATTAGGACATGTTCACTATCGGTGTATGAACATTATGTCTAGGGAAGGTTTAATACCTAAAGTTGACATGAATGTTGATAGATGTACTACTTGCATGCTAACAAAAATCACTAAGTTGCCATTTAAAAGTATTTCAAGAACATCAAACTTGCTTGCACTTGTTCATAGTGATTTGGGTGATTTACATTCTACTCCATCTTAAGGGAATAAGAAGTACTACATAACTTTTATAGATGACTGTTCTAGATATTGTTATGTGTAATTGATGCATGCTAAAGATGAAGCTTTAGACAAGTTTAAAGTGTATACAGCTGCAGTAGAATTGATGCATGATTTGATTAAGTGGCTTAGAACCGATAGAGGTGGGGAATATTACGATCCTGTATATTTCTAGATGAATGATATCATTCATGAGACTACATCACCTTATACACCACAACAAAATGGTGTAGCTAAAAGGAAGAATAGAGTCCTAAAAGAGGTGGTTAATTCCATGTTATCCTACTCTGGTTTGAGTGAGGGATTTTGGGGTGAGGCTATGTTGACAGCCTGTTATTTACTTAACAGAGTTCCTAACAAAAGGAATGATACTACCCCATATGAGCTTTGTCACAAAAAGAAACCAAATCTGAATTACCTCCGAGTTTGGGGACGTAGAGCGGTAGTGAGACTACCGGCTCCCAAAATAAGAACATTGGGAGAAAGAGGGGTTGATTGCATCTTCATTGGATATGCTGAACATTCTAAAGCATATATGTTCTATGTGACTAGAACGAATGATTCTATTTCGGCTCGCACCGTAAATGAATCAAGAGATACAATCTTTGATGAGAACCATTTCTCATCGATAACTAGACCTCAAGATTTGATTTCTAGCTCCACAAGGGCTAAGTTGGAAGATGATGTGAGTACATCTTCTAAAAGTACATCGTTTGAGCCTCGTAGAAGCAAGGGAGGAAGGATTAAAAAATCCTTCGAACTGGATTATCAAGTTTACTTGATTGAGGGTTCTAGAAAGGATATTGAGTATCAATAATCATATTGTTATCATATTGATGATGATCCAAGAACCTATGATGAGGCTATAAGGTCTCAAGACGTGTCCTTCTGGAAAGAGGCAATAAACGATGAAATGGATTCTATCATTGGGAATAATACTTGGGTATTATCGAATCTCCCACCGGGTTGCAAGCCATTAGGCTGCAAACAGATTTTCAAAAACAAAATGAAGGTTGATGGATCGGTTGATAAGTTTAAAGCTCGACTGGTTATCCAAGGCTTTAGGCAAAAGGAGGGTATTGATTTTTTCGATACTTATGCTCCGATTGCTAGAATTTCCACTATTAGGTTGTTGATTGCACTTGCTGCAATTAACATTCTGGCTGTACACCAAATGGATGTCAAGACATCGTTCTTGAATGGTGATTTGGATGAGGAAATCTATATGAAGCAACCGGAAGGATTCATTATGCCGGGAAATGAAAACAAGGTTTGTAAGTTGATCAAATCATTGTATGGGCTGAAACAAGTACCCAATTAGTGGCATCAAAAGTTTGATGAGGTAATCTTGTCAAGTGGATTCAAATTGAATCAAGCAGACAAGTGCATTTACAGCAAATTTGACAACTCCGGAAATGGAATAATCATTTGTCTGTATGTTGATGATATGCTAATTTTTGGTCTGACCAAAAACAAGTAGACCTTGCTAAGGGCTTCATATCATCTAGTTTCACTATGAAAGATATGGGAGAAGCGGATGTGATTGTTGGTATTATAATCAAGCGTGAGAACAAGGGTTTAGCACTGTCACAGTCTCACTATGTTGAGAAAGTGCTAAAGAAATTCAACTGTTTGAATTGTTCTCCGGTTAGCGCTCCCACGGACCCAAGTATGAAGCTTTTTCCTAACACTGGTGAAGCTGTTTCACAGCTTGAGTATTCACAAGTCATTGGTTGCCTAATGTATGCAATGACTAGTACAAGGCCTGATATAGCTTATGCAGTGGGAAAATTGAGTAGATATACTAGTAACTCTAGTACTCATCACTGGGAAGCTATTAAGCGGGTACTCAAATACCTTAAGGGAACCATGAATTATGGCTTGGTGTATGCTGGTTTTCCCTCAATCTTGGAGGGATAAACCGATGCAAGTTGGATTACTAATTTAGAAGATCATTCTTCTACAAGTGGTAAGATATTCTTGCTTGGGGGAGGTGCCATATCTTGGGCCTCAAAGAAGAAAACTTGCATCACCAGCTCAACTATGGAATATGAATTTATAGCCTTAGCGGCTGTCGGTAAAGAGGTAGAATGGCTAAAGAATTTGTCGCATGAGATTCCATTGTGGCCAAAACCGGTAGCACCCATTTCTATCCATTGTGATAGTAAGGCAACTTAAAGCTTATAGACAAATGTACAATGGTAAATCGAGACACCTGGGCATTAGGCATAGAGCGGTTTGTGAACTGATCACTCACGGGGTGATTTCGATTGATTATGTCCGGACACAACAAAATCTAGCTGATCATTTGATAAAAGGATTAGCTAGGGACTTGGTGCACAAGTCGTGTTTAGGGATGGGCTTAAAGCACATCTAAATCTCTTATCGTAGGACTCCTATATTCCCTCTTAGTATGACGCTAAGAGCTGAGTTGTGGAAAGCCTATTCTGAGATATTTGAAGCATATGGTTATATCCATCTCAAAGTTGTGCTTATTTCTTGCAGAGAAAGGGAGGATGAAGTTTATCTTCTTAATGGATCTTTTGGAAAAATGCATTGAAGGTGCATGCGAAAAGAATCCACCTCTGTAAGTGTGAAGTGAGCTGCTTCGATTAGCTTGTGCTGACTAAGTATACAATTATGAATGGATAGGGACACATGACTGAAATAGTGTCAAGTTGTACTTAGAATAGTAGTGAACTTGTGTGTGTTTTATTTTCCCGTATTCAAATGGGTTGAAGGGTTCAATTCGTAGAACACCCTGATTCTCGAGTATTGGAAAATACTACACTATGTGAAGTTCAAACGTATTGGACACTTCACTTATGCGCAATGTTTTGTTCGGTTTTGAATGCTTTTAGTGTTCAAGAGTATAACCCTAAAATGGGGGAGGATTGTGGGACATTTAGAGTAATTGTTGATCAAAACATGTTTGTACCCTGTAAAGATTGTTTTGTGAATAAATGGAACAATTCCAAAGTCATTTGAGCTCATTTCAAGTTTTGAACTCAGTGTGGATCGCGTCCTGTCGCTACATTAGGAGTCGCATCCAGTCGTGACATTAACTCGTTAATGTCCACTATGAACGCGACAAGCTAATGTGGCTAGGGGGCGTGCGGCGGTTTTGATGTCGCGTTCGGTGTAGACATTAGGATGGTGTCGCATCCAGCGTCTAATGTCTACACTGGGCACGACGGTAATGTCAACGCCTAGCGCGCGGTAGGTCAGTTACTGTTTCGAATCGGAATGTCTATCCGATCGAAACTTGCAAAAATGGATAGGAGAAAGTTCAATTTCGAACGTCGAAACACATAGAAGAGAAACGACCAAATTCAACAAGTTTTTGCTCCTTCAATTGAATCAATTCCGATCGATTGTTTATTTTTACTCGATGTTTCATTATTTCGGTACTATAACGTTTGTCTTATCCCCGTTCAAGTATTTCAGAAAACCCCTGCGTGGGTGAGATGTTGAATTTGGAAAGCGAAGCGACTTCGTGATTCATTCAGTATCCAAGTTATCATCATTCGAAGCAACGACAGGAGACCCAGGGAACTACATTTGAAAATACTAAATTGCCATTATCAGAAAAGAAAAGAAAATTAAAAATGTCACCCCATATTTCATTTTCTATTCAAAATGTGGGTTAGGTTAGGTTGGTTCCATGTTGCCAAATGGCAACAATTCTCATATATGAAGCTTCGCACTTTATCAAATGTGTTGATAAACATAAGATAGGTAATACGTCCTTTGAAAATTAAGATGTGCCTCAAAGAAGGGAAATTCAGTGGTTTAAAGATTAATAGATTTGCCGAATGTTTGTCTCGGCTCTTTTTTTGTTGATGAGAGCCCATTTTTTTGTTCAAGCGAAGATGGATGATGTGCTACATCTCAAAAAAGTTTTGCTGAATTGCGGTAATATTTCAGGTTAAGACATAAATTTCCAAAAAAAATCTGAGATTTGCTTCTTTCGAAATGTGGACAACGGAAAAAGGTCACGTATAAAGTTGATTTTTTTGGTAAAAAATACAAACAAATTATTGGCATTGATCTTGTGATTTGGATAGATGAGATTAAATCTTGATTTTTTATACATTTTCTTGGTGACGAACTATGTCGTCTTTTTCTTATTCGGCGAAGAACTATAGGTCAATTTTGACGAACTTTGTCCTTTGTATCAAAAATCAACTTTGTACCCAAGTTTCTTAAATTAGCCCAAAAACATATTTAGAAACTCAGTTTTCTAATAAATTAGTGTTAGGAGAAAGGTTCCATCACCAATTCTGCATCCTACTTTTGAAGACGGCTCTGGAGGAGAACGCGAAGCTTTCGACGAGAGAAGAGATTCTTCTTTTTTCATCATTTATGAATGTTTGTGTTTTTATTTCCATGGATATGAGTAGCTGAATTCTTATTTCAGCTGGTTAGGGTTTCGTTTATTGTGACTACGTTTTGAGACTCTTTTCTTAATGCAATTTTATGTTTAATAAGTTCTTGTTCTTCATCACATGAATTGAATTGCTAGGTCAAGTGTAAACTTTGTCGTAAACCTTAATTTGACAACCAATTCTTATCGTAAATATCTAATGGAAACTTTGTCGTAAAGGTAGATCGTACCACCTAAGCCTAATAATACCTTTGTCGGATTATTGTGTTTAGGAAAGAACTAGAAGTCTAACACCTTTGTCGGGTTAGATTGTGGTGTATCACCTTTGTCGGGATACTTAGGGTTGTTACATTTGTTTAGGGTTTGGAGAAAGGTTTCCATCGCCAATTCTGCATCCTACTTTTGAAGACGGCTCTGGAAGAGAACGCGAATCTTTCGACGAGAGAAGAGGTTTTTCTATTTTCATCATTCATGAATATTTGTGTTTTATTTCCATGGATTTGAGTAACTAAATTCTTATATCAGTTTAGGGTTTCGTTTATTGTGACTATGTTTTGAGACTCTATTCTTAATGCAATTTAATGTTTTACTAGTTTTTGTTCTTAATCACATGAATTGAATTGCAAGATTAAGTGGAAACTTTGTCGTAAAGCTTAATTTGACAACAAATTCGTACCTTTAATATCTACTGGAAACTTTGTCGTAAAGATAGATCATAACACCTAAGCCTAATAATACCTTTGTCGAATTATTGTGTTTAGGAAAGAACTAAAAGTCTAACACCTTTGTCAGGTTAGATTGTGGTGTATCACCTTTGTCGGGATACTTAGGGTTGTTACCTTTATTGGAACAACCACACTTAGAAACTTGGAATTTGATCATTAGCCGTCTATGATAAACTGTCACAATAGAAATCGTAAGCTGAATATCTTCTCTGATTGAAACCTTCTTTGCGATTTTGTCTCTTTTGCACTCACAGCTGCTTAAAACCCCATGTTTCTTTATTTGTCTACAGATACAACTTCAAAACCAGCTCTCTAGGGTTCAACCCTGCTTACCGCTTACTAGTAGTCGCAGGAAAAATAAATTTAAGTTTGACGAGTCGAACGACTTGCATCATTGCATCTTTAAATCTACATGTGACACGTGTCCAAGAAGCAAGATTGAGGTCTCAGGTTTTCAAAAAAAAGAGGGGGTCTCAGTTCAGCGCACCTCATATCAATAACACACTTGATTCATACATTCATAACATGGTATCAGAGACTAGGGTTTTCTTCACAATTTCATTTGATTTCTGATTGAAATTTTTTTCTGATCTTGACTGTCGTCTTCACTTGCGATTTCTCCTTATCCTCAGCGGGTCGAGAAATCGCCATCTATTCTTCCACTTCTGATCCGGCATCTCCCTCCATTGAAATACTCTCTGTCCTCTCTGAATTCTGTTGTCTATTCAAGACGAGTTCCAGATGGTGTTCGAACTGCGTCTCGAACACTTGTTGGATAGTTCCAGGTTGTGTTCTACCAGAGACTGGAACACCTTAGCAGATAGTACCGTAAACAGAACAAATAGGAGCACACACGATATGATACCCAGTTCGGCCTTGCCTACTCTGAGGGGCTTCACACACCCTAAAAGGGACACAAATCTTATTACGAGTTTAGAGCTATTCGTGGACTTACACTTACACAACGCCTTGTTTGTAATAGCCTAGCCTCTAACACTCCGTCTCTCGGATTTGCAATCTCGGTTCACCGCAGCTCACCTCGATCCCCTATGGGTAGGACGAGACTTCCCTCTCGACCTAGTCTTGGACCTCCCAGAAGCCCAGTCGCCTTCTCTCGAAGACGTGTCTTGATCACGTGTGTGTGCGCTTGGTAGTTCTTCAAGAACAGTCTGAACAGCACCCTGAACAGACTACTTCTTTGCCGTTGATATTCCGGTGTGGAATACTCAGCCGGTCGTCGCTCCTCCTCCAATCTCATGAACGCTCTCGTGTTTTCTTTTCACTCAGGAAGCGATACAGATCTGGTCGCCCTAGCCTTGTATTTATATGCATGGGCGAGATCCAAATCTGTTCCAAATATCCTCATCAAATATTTAGGAAATATTCCTAAATATTCGATGGATATTTCCATTCCAATATTCGGGAAGATCTTGATAATTCTTCCACGACAAGTCAGCCAATCCAATCCTAAATCTGATCAGGAGATATTTGTTTGAATATCAGAATCTTCGAGTTCCTCGCTGGCCGACTTCAGATCGAAATATTCTTGTCAAATATTTCGGAGATACTCCTAAATATTTGATAGATATTCAATCTCTTCCATATCCAATCATTGGAGATTACTTTCGTGCCAAGCCATCCAATATTCTCGAATTTAAGCTGAAGATATTCATTTGAATATCTGATCTTTAGATGACTCATCAATTGATCCCAATCAGATAATCTCATTGATCTGCTGGATACGCAAATCTTCTTGCGTCTGTTGCACGCTGTACTTCTATTCCAGTCTGAGGTTGAACTCTCCTTGAACTCTTGCTCGAACTGTCTAAAGCCGTTTTGCCAAAGCCATGCCATTCATGGGAACATCAATCTCCCCCTTGGCATTTTGGCAAAACCAAATCTCTGCTTTAGAAACAACTTGAGGAACCAGAACAGTTATCTCAAAATACTCCCCCTTTTGCCACAAATCAGTAAGGGGTCCAATCATACAACCTGGTCTCCTCGGCATCTGGAATCTTGTCAACTCCCCCTCGAACATAGCATGGGATAGTGACACATACTGTGAGTCTGTCGGACCATGGTGTCTCAGTAGCTATTTGACCACAAGTTAGCAAATGATAGGGTTTTGATGATCTGGTTCCCTTGAACAGCTTGTGATCAACTACAAACTCTAACGGAGCACTTGACAGTTTGTCCTCGTCGGTCTTCAAATCTGGACGTTGGTTGATGATCAACTCATAGATAAGCAAAGGGAAAATTATCTGGAGCATCCTATTTCTAATCTGGTAGAGCAGCTGTCCCACCTCCTTGCTTACTGTGGTTCTATGAGATGTAGGCTTACAGTTGACTATGGTGATGAAGAACAACATTGAGTAGAATATAGTCAGATTTGCGACTAGGATGGAAGTGTCTTCCCACCAAGGGTATGCTCCAGCAGTTATATAGCACGCAATCTTGTCATAGTTCTCCTCTTTCACCACCTCGTAAGGATCATCCATTGGAAAGCACACATTGATGATCTAAGGATCAATCTTGACCTTCTTTCCCCTTACAAAGACTATGCCATAGTCTTTATCACCAGCACCAACAATCCCAAACTGTTTTGTTAGATTTACAACTTTGGACGGTCCAAATCAGGTCAGTATCCTTCAAGAGCTGAATAACCTCTTTTCCTTTGTACTTCTTTTCATCAAGTAGCTTCTCAAGGATGGTCTTTCTTTTCTGCACTGCCTTCCACTTGGCTGCTACGACTGTGCTGGCACACCATACTCCCTTTTTTTTCACAATCCCAGTTGGAACATGGGCAGGAACAGGATCTGGAATATACATTTTCCTCTTCGTAGACACACTTGCTCCCCCTGCGTCTGTGTTCCCATTCATCTTGATAGTTGCCTTAGATGAGCATGCTTCGAAGGTCACTATCTTCTTAGGTTTCTTCTTTTTCAGCTTTCTTGAGCTCAGACAGTGAAACTGTGTCCTGATCCTCCTTCTGAGTGTTCTCATTCTCAGCTAATGATCTAGGATTTTGACCAGCTCTCTGTGCGTGATTACTAGCACCATGTTTTGCTTCAGTCATGATTACTTCTTGGACAGCTGACTGCTTTTCCTTCTTCTAGATGACAGGTTCAATAACAACTTGCTCTTCTACTTGTTCTGTCTCCGTTTGATTTTCAGGTCGGTCTGACTCATCAGAGACGACATCTTCAGGCTCTTGTTGCTTCACATCATAAGCTTCCATAGGAACAACTTCACTCTCTGTCACCTTCTCTTCATCGACTACCTCAGCTGTCTTTTCTGCTAAACATTCATCCGACTCTTCATCTAGTACCAGACTTCTCTTGCTAGAAGGTTCAACAACCTGTTCAGTCTCAGAGTCTGACATAGCAAGTTTTCTCCCCCTCACAGCACTAATTCGTGCAGCGTATTTTCTGGGAGTTCCATTCCTTCTAGGCACGAATTTCATGTAGATTCCTGTCTTCTTCAGCACGAAGCCAGTGGCATCTACCTTTTCATTCAACAGCTTCTTCTTATCAAAACCACAATGTTAGCCCTACTGGCTTCACTTTCTTCTGCAGCATCGGCCACAGAATCTACAACAGGTTTCAATCCCTTCAGCTTCTCATTAACCACTTTGTCACCCTTATAACTCACTGAATCTTTACCAATCACCCGTACTTCCTCATCAATAGAATTGAGTGCAGTAGCTTAGGAGTGAGAACAAGGGATTACCTCATTGAGGGGTGGTTCAGCCATCGCCTGATTTTCCTTCGCAGTCTGCACACTCCCTTCAGTTGGATTAGGATCAGCCTTTGACGCCTTTGAAGAAGAGTTTTGTTATTTCAAGCATCCACTGAACCTTGGAAGTTCTAACCTAATATGTGGCACATAGAACAAGTTTTGAAACACTAAGTAGCATTAAGCATAGAGTCTAGAACGGTTTATGATATAAATACTCCCTCTACCGAATACAAGCTTTAGCTACTTGTATTCATGTCAAGGAATACAAGCAAACCATGGCTTTGAACAAGGATACTGAAAAAGAGAATAACTTTAAAGTAAGAACAATATATACGGAAAGTAAAGGACAAGTCAGGGAAGAGAAAGCCGTGGCTTTTGTACCTACAATAAGTGGAGGAGAGGAGCTCCTAAGCAAGATCCAAGTAAAGAAAAGTAGCTCCAAAATGAAGAACAAAGCAAGAACAAGTGAAGAACAAAATGCGTATTGAAAGTGAAGAGAAGAGGGTTAAGCCCTCTATCTCTCTAAAGAACTTGTGGATTGTGGGATACATTTACAAGGAGAGGGCATCTCTATTTATAGGCTAAGGGGAGGCAAGGGTGTGGATGAGAAGAGAGACACTTGTCACAAGGGAAGAGGGAGAGCAAAAGCCATCGGGGTGAGTCATCCCCTCCAAAAGCCGCCGGCCACATGGAGGAAGGGGAGAGGTGGAGTGGCTTAGCCGCCGGCCAGGAGGAGGAGAGAAGAGAGTTTGTGAGTTTTGTGAGCTCATCCCAAAAAGCCATCGGTTCTTTCAGCTCCGGACTAACTCTGGTTGCCCTTCGGTTGGATTTGTTTTGAGTGATTCCATGTCAGGTTCTTGAAAGTCAGAATTTGGTCGTGACCTGGAATGACTCGTAATTCATTTTCAGCTTTAAAACTCCTCCTTAGCCTGTATTCTCTCTAGACTTCAAAATACCCTGTAGATAAATATCGGAACTAACAAGCAAAAGTTAAATAGACAAAGAGTCTAATTTGGTGGGTTTAACAGTGTTTATGATTCATACAATTATGGTCCATCAGATCACCCCACACTTTTAGTTGTTCGTCCCGAACAAGGCTATTTAAGGGCGGAACACAATCTAAGTAAAAACTTTTAAATATGAAAGTGAGACTGTGGGACTAGATTTATCTTAATTCATGCATTACTTACTTATTACCAAACTAAACCGTGTAAATACTTAGAAGAAACTTGATACTTGTACCTTCGCGCCGAGATGCAAATTAATTCAGATGTTTTGGGAGATAGCCCTTTTCTGGCCCCTGGACTGCATTCTCGGGATCGACTCGCAATATATGGTTTCCTTGTAGCTTTCTCTAGCACATGATTCGGTTCGGGTTTCACCGAGTTGAGCACTTTGATTTCTTTTTGGCGAGGGACAGCTTCTGTAGTGAATCGGCCTTTGGCCTTTGGCCTTTGATGTTGAATTGTAGTTTCTTCACTTTTGTTTTGGTTAAAACCTTCACAATTTTGGCCTTTGGCCTTTGATTAGCTTCTTTGAGCTTTTGCTTCTTTGTGACTTGCTAGTCCATTTTCTCAGCCTTTTTGGGAGGTCCAATCGTCGCCCGCAAGCATATGGAAATACCTCCCCGCTCTTTCTCATCCTCGCCGTTTCGCGCGGGTCAAAATGAGGGTTGCTCATTTATTTTCCCGGCTACTCTGGCTAGAGATAGGACGGTTTGATTCCCGTCCCGCCTCTTGCATAAACACTGCATGGCGGAGATGACTTCAATCTTCACTGAAACCCGAAGTGCAGCCTCCACTGACTTCGTAAACCATATAGTTAGATTCGATCCTTCGAGTGCTTGCCAAGCCTCTCTAGGGCAGTTTATGTCAACTCCGCATCCCCTGTATATCTCAGCACTAAGGGACAAATGAGAAGTTACATTCTAAGTTTTTAAATAGTTGAATTTTCACAAGGTAAATGCATGAATTTAGATCCATCTTTTTCACATTATCAAGTTCATATTTTCAAAAAAATAATATTAAGGGAAAAGAAAAAGAAAAACATGTTAATTAACTATGTACACAGGCGGTTCTCACCCCACACTTTTGAACGAAGGCATGCCTTTCAGCACGACGTAGTTCAAATATATACAAGAGAAGGAAATGACATTAAGGAAAAGAGAAGAACTGAACTCCCTTTTACTGTGTCGTGCCGTGGAACGACATGGCTCGGAACTGGATAATCGAGGGAGTTCGGCTGGGGCCTTGAACTCTCAGCGCAGGCCCGGTAATTCTCGGAAGCTGCCTGGCTGATCTGATCTTGCTCCAAAAACCGATTCCTACATGTTAGACATTCCTTCTATACAAAAAATGGGTGAGAGCGACTGTTAAGGTAAAAACTAAATGACAGAAAATAAATGACTGAATGTAAGATAGGTGTCGGGTTACCTCCCGACCAGTGCCTTTGTTTAACGTCGTTGGCTCGACGGATGGGGATCACAAGTTTGGATCCCATGGGTGGCTCAGGTCGTATTTCTCTATTGTGCCAACCTTGATTCTTGCCTTGCCTTTTCCTGGGTTTTGGGGGGATGATGTGCTTGGGTCCAATTCCCATGGTTCTGGTGGTTTCTCCTTCCATCGTCTCTGAGAAGGCGAGGGACCTTTGACTATAGCTGCTGATCTTGTCACTCTCTTGGTCTCTTTTGGCAGGTCAGAAATTTGTGTACTGAGATCCGAGATAGGTACAATGTCTGGCGGTTTCCTTGTCCTTTGGCGACCATTATAATTATCGATGTAGAAATCTGAAATTTTGCCGCCAAATGCAAGTGATAACAAGCCCTTTCCCATGTCGATCCATGCCTTGGTGGCGTAGAGAAAAGGTCGTCCCAATATAAGCGTTGGAGGGTCGTCTTCGCTGGTCTCTCCCGTTTGTATTACATAAAAGTCCGCAGCAACGACGAGCTCTCCCACATGGAGTATCAAATCTTCAAGCACTCCAACTGGACGGATGCACGATTTGTCTCCTAGCTCGATATTTGACCTGGGTGCTTTTAATGGACCATGTCCTAATAAGTAATATAAGGAGTAAGGCATGGCATTGACAGCAGCCCCAAGATCGACTAAGCACTTATGAATTTGTGTTTCACCAATACCACAGGTGACTGTGAAGGCTCCTGGGTCTTTATCTTTTTCCGGTGGTTGTGACTCATGATCTGAAGTGAGGGACCTTTCCATTATCGGGCCATTCTGCCCATCCTTTGGCTTAGGATTTGTATAATCGGGCCCCTTTAACTCCTGATTTTCTAGGTAAATATTTTGCTTCGGAGCATAAATATTAGTTGAGGAGTCCCACTTTAAATTGTCATTGTTATCCCATCCAGATGCTGGTATGTCAGAGTGTGTGATTGGTGGTGGTGTCATGCTAACGGTGAATGCATAGCGTCCATTGTCAGCATGCGTGACCCATGTTCTGCCATCATTGGGTCGGTCTTCCTCTTGATTCCAATCAGGGCGATGCCTACGGGTGAAGTGTTTGTTAGTAAGCTTGTAAGTTGTGGATCGTGCTACTTCTTCCAGTGTCGCCTTTATGTTTGACCTCCTTATCATGCTAATATTTGCCTTTGGGTTTTGGATGGTTTGTGAAGGAAGTCTGCCAGGTTCATTAGTGAGTGTTGACATTGTGGTGGCGAGCTGGGACATTTGTTTGGTCAATTCTGAAATTGCCCCGTCAGTTTTCGCCTGGTATTGGTGTAGCGAAGTACCCAATTGATTTATGCTTCCTGCGAGCTCCTTCATTGTGTCATCGAGTGACATGTTTGGTCCTTGCTGATTTTTTGGGCCGACTTGGTACTAATTCGGTCATCTTTGCTGATATTGGCCTCCTGATGGAGCGTTCTGGTTATACTGCCGGTGGGGGGGGGGGTTGGTAGAATGACTGAGCTAGTTGAGGGACAGCTGGTTGTGTTTCCCTCGAAGGATGGTTCTCGTTCCGTCAGTTCGAATAGGTCGCTTGATTAAACTGTCTGTTTGGTCCGGCTCTGTCGTTGCTGTTTTTGTTGTTGTATCCTTGGTATCCTACCACTGCATTTACTTCTACCGGTTCCTCTTCTATTAATGTCGGGCATTCATCAGTTTTGTGGTTCGTAGAACCACAAAATTCGCAAGGCTTTACTGGAACTGGTTGTCTTCGTAGGATCTGAATCATCATTTCCTTCATTTGTTTCATCTCTTCTGGCATAGAGTTCATCGGTGTTTCAGCTTTTGCCACATTCTTTGTTCGGGAAAATTCTTCCTGCCGAGTTGTCTCTTCTCTAAATCGGGCATTTTTTGCAACGTCGGTGATGAGATTCCTTATGCCGCTCAATGATAGATTCATCATGGATCCTCCAGCTGAGGCATCCAGGAGCATTTTGTCTAAGGGCCTTAATCCATCAATGAGGTACTCGATGATGAATTTCTCGGGCAGTCCAAGGGTACAGCAGCTTCTCTCCAGGCGGTTGAACTTTTCCAGGTAATCGTACATGGTTTCATTGGGCCCTTGCTTGATGTCCTGTAGTTGCTTCCTTACTTGCATTGCCCTTCCTGCCGGGTAATATTTGTCTAAGAATTTCTTTTGCATCTGAGCCCATGTTCTGATGCTACCGGAAGGCAATGACAGGAACCAGTTGTTTGCCGCGTCAATGAGGGAAAAGTAGAACGCCTTTAACTTGAAGTCGTCTACGTTTACGCCATTCGGTTTTAAGTTTTGGCAAATACCATGTAAGCGTTGGAGATGAGTTGTTGCTGATTCTCCACGTGTTCCTGAGAACTTTGGCAAGTTGTGGGCCACTGAAGTGTTGATAGCGATGTCATCCAGTTCAGGGCCTTCGTAAATGCACAACGGCTGGTTTCTGAAATCTGGTGCCGAGAGTTCTCCCATAGTAGGTTCGCGGAAGTTGTTGTTATCCCCATAGTAGTTATCGAAAACGAGTTCTCGTCTTGGCACTTGTCGAGGTTGAGGGGGTGGTGGATATCTAGGGGGTTGTTGTACTGGACCAGCTTCATTTCGGTCCTCGGGTGGTCCTCGGTTTCTTCGGATGGCCTCCCTATCACGAGCTCTTCTGTTTCGGATGAGTTGTTCCGGATCGTCGACAAATGGAAGTGACACCTCATCATTTCGATCGTACAGGTTTATCTCGTCGTCATCCTGGTAGTCATGGTGGCTTCCTTCGCGAGACATGGTTGTATTGAAGCGAGTACCGATTCAAAGAACACTTATCCAATTGTTAATTTCTAACTCTAATTCCCCGGCAACGGCGCCAATTTTGACGGAGCCCACCGCACTTTCGTTAAGGTGCGACGTTCTCTGTGCAAAAATAAATTTATATCTCCGATACTCGTGACTTAACTATTTTGGGTAGTCAGTGGTAAGTACGGGTCGAACCCAAGGGAATTAGTGGATTAGGTGTTCTTTAATGAAGCTTATGCATAAATTAAATGCGATTGGGGTTGGGTTTGAGTGTGCTTTGAGAACTGAAAGTAAATTACAACAGTTGATAATGAACTGTAAGGAAAGGATTCGATTTAGGGGTTTCATATCATATCATCGTTCATCATCGACCTCTAATGATCATACTAAGTGTTCAAAAGTGTATCAAGGCCATTTCAAGCACTTGATTTGCCACACTGTCTAGCCCATTTCAAGGTCATAGAGCACTTGTTCTATTTAGACTAATACCCCATTTCAAGGTATATTAGCCTTATGTGAATCCATTTGATCAATCATTTCCGATCAACCAAATGGTGTTTTAAAGAGGTCGAACTCCTCAGATAAGCTTTTCCATTTCAAGCATCCACTTACCCGAGTATGTTCACGAACCCCACGGAAGAGTTTTGCCATTTCAAGCATCCACTGAACCATGGAAGTTCTAACCTAATATGTGGCACATAGAACAAGTTTTCAAACACTAAGTAGCATTAAGCATAGAGTCTAGAACGGTTTATGGTATAAATACTCCCTCTACCGAATACAAGCTTTAGCTACTTGTATTCATGTCAAGGAATACAAGCAAACCATGGCTTTGAATAAGGATACCGAAAAGGAGAATAACTTTAAAGTAAGAACAATATATACGGAAAGTAAAGGACAAGACAGGGAAGAGAAAGCCGTGGCTTTTGTACCTACAATAAGTGGAGGAGAAGAGCTCCTAAGCAAGATCCAAGCAAGGAAAAGTAGCTCCAAAATGAAGAACAAAGCAAGAACAAGTGAAGAACAAAATGTGTATTGAAAGTGAAGAGAAGTGGGTTAAGCCCTCTATCTCTCTAAAGAACTTGTGGATTGTGGGATACATTTACAAGGAGAGGGCATCTTTATTTATAGGCTAAGGGGAGGCAAGGGTGTGGATGAGAAGAGAGACACTTGTCACAAGGGAAGAGGGAGAGCAAAAGCCATCGGGGTGAGTCATCCCCTCCAAAAGCCGCCGACCACATGGAGGAAGGGGAGAGGTGGAGTGGCTTAGCCACCGGCTAGGTGGAGGGGAGAAGAGAGTTTGTGAGATTTGTGAGCTCATCCCAAAAAGCCATCGGGTCTTTCAGCTCCGGACTGACTCTGGTTGCCCTTCGGTTGGATTTGTTTTGAGTGATTCCATGTCAGGTTCTTGAAAGTCAGAATTTGGTCGTGACCTGGAATGACTCGTAATTTATTTTCAGCTTTAAAACTCCTCCTTAGCCTGTATTCTCTCTAGACTTCAAAATACCCTGTAGATAAATATCGGAACTAACAAGCAAAAGTTAAATAGACAAAGAGTCTAATTTGGTGGGTTTAACTGTGTTTATGATTCATACAATTATGGTGCATCACATGCCGTCCTTTGTATAGCTTGTGGTCCACTGTGAATTTGCTGGGAGCTTTAGTAAGAAGATCAGACAAGGCTTTCAAATCAAGGGCTTGATGAATAATCTGCTCATAAATTAGAGATGGAAAGCAGATCTGGTGCAGAGTTTTCATTGATGTAGCATGGTCAGCAATCTGTTTGAACATTATTCTGCCCAGGTTGAACTTCAGCTTGTTCCCTATCTGAGAAATCAGTTGGGCTATGTCCTTGTTGACGGTAGAGCGATGAGTAGACGGCCTCCAGTTGAACACCGCTATGAAAAACAGCATTGAACAGAATGTGGACAGATCCGCCGTATGCACAACTGACTCAGGCCTCCACTGAACAGAGCCTGCAGTGATGGTGCTTACTATCTTTTCAAAGCTGGATTCTTCTTCATCAACAGCTGGGTCGTCCATGGAGAAGTATACATTGATCAGCTCTGGATCAATCGTGATCCTTCTTACTCTAACATAGAAGACCCCATACTCTGCCTCTCCAATGACCCCGAACTTTGGAGGCAAGTTCACCATGGCCTCACGCACCAGCTGTTCGTTGAACGGCTTGCATCTGTCCAACGTCCAGAACAGATCCGACTCTTTAAGCACCTTAACCACTTCCTTCCCTTTGTAACTGGACGCATCCAGCAGCCTCTCAGGTATAATTTTCCTTTTCAGCACACAATCCCATTTCAACGCTGCTTCTTTAGTCATGAACCACACTCCTTTCTTGACCTTACCCACTGGAACAGTCTCAGACTCAGGGGCTAGGACTTCACATCTCCCAGCATCTTCAGAGATGGGAACTGCAGCAGCACGTTTCCTTTTCTTGGAAGATCCAGCTCCCCCTGCACCACTGCTGACTTCAGCAACTTTCTGGACTGGTTCCTTTGTAGTCTTAGCAAAGACTACCTTTTTCTTTTCCTTCCCCTTCGTTGTCCTTTTGAGATTGACAAGGGGAACACTATCTTGGTCATCTTCTGAAAGGGTAGCGCCTTTTGCTGAGGACATAGAACCATCCTTACTAATGAGTGAGCCATCTTCCTCCACATGATCCCTACGACGATCATCTTGAACTGTCATCGTTTCTTCACTCATCACTGATTCTGGAACTACTCCAGTCTTAACTTCAGTCGGAACACTTTGTTCCACTGTCGGGGCACTTGAGACCTTTTCAATAGCAGACTCTTCTGCTTCAACAGCCAGGTTACGCAGACATTCCTCTGGAGCTGGTGCTGTTTGAACTCTGGTCTGAACAGAGGGTTCCACAGTTGAACCGCTTGCAGCTTTCTCTACAGCTCTTCCAGTCTCAACACCAGCCTGAACACTTGGTTCCATAGGTGGAACACTTGTAGCTTTTTCTGCATCATATTCTTTGGCCCCAACAGCCTGAGCTTCTTTCGGTCTTGCCACTTCCTGATCCTTCTCATTTTCCAGGTCTTCCATGACATCATCAATGTCTTTGTATAACTTCTCCAATTCCTCATCTTTTTCTGCTGGGTCGGATTCTTTCAGCACATCTGACTTAATCTCCTCTGCCATAGCCTCATCATGCATACCAGAATATTCTTCAGTGGTTCCTCCTTGATTCTCAGACGGATCAGTATCATTGATCACCAAATTCCTCTTCCCCGAGGACTTAATGAACTTCTCTGTTTCTTCATCGGACATTGCAATCTTCCTCCCTCGAGTGGCATAGATCTGGGCTAGATATTTTCTGGGAGAGTCACTGGCCCGCTTTACCTTCTTCCTGTGACCAGCCTTCGGAGGAATGTATCATGTGGCAAAGATCTTTTCTCTCCACGTTCCTGAGCCTCCAGCCCCCTTGCTGGGTTCCTCTTCTTCCACACTCTTGACAGACTTCTTTTTAATAACCGCACTACCGGCTTTGTCCACCGCCACAGCCCTGCCACTCTCAAGATTTCTGTCAACATCACCACCAAGTATCGCCCTACTTGTTTCAACACCATCAGCTTTAACACCACTAACAACCTTACCACCATTATCGCCAGTTACATCCCTTCTAGCTTCATCACCGTCAGTTGACTCAACAACCTTCTCAACCTCCACACTTACTTCTTCATTCAACACAGATTTTTCAACAACGGAGATATTCGCAGAGTCAGAAGGAATAATGGGATTTACCTAAACTTGTGGAGTTGAATCCACTGTGGCCGACTGAGAAATTTCAGCGGTAACTCCTTCAACAGACTTCTCTTTGGCCAAAGATTCGGTGACTGAGTGTAAAGGTGATGCCTTTTTCATCTTCGCAGCTTTTGATTTCGGAATCTTTGATTTCGCCGCCAACGCCTTTGAGGTCCGCTTGCTTTCTTTGCTTTTCTCCGCAGATTTAGCACTGGATTTTGCTGACTTCCTGGTGTTCACCATTGTCGGTTGAGGAAAGAGCAGTTGAGAGGGAGAGTTCCGTTCTAGGGTTTTGGGGACGAGAGTGAGAAGACAATACTCAGGGAATGAATTTGATTTTTCAAAAATCAAATTTTTCTATATGACTCTTCAGCTTTCCAAAACTGTCTATTCCCGCATAATCCGAAATAAAATCTTCAAGGATATTTGAAAAATATTTCCCAAGATGTCGAGACTTCTGTTCCAGCTCTTTTTGTTAGGTGGTCAGTCCAACTATTCAGCTAGAGATTCGATTATGACTGACCACCGTTGGATGCTTTCAGTGGTTGACACCACATGGACCAACTAGGGATCTGGGTGTTCCACTCCGTGACTTGCCATAGGGGTTGACAAAAGTATGCTGCCTAAGAGTTACCATCTTCTGTGAGCATTCATATTTTCTTGTACAGCTCCAGGCACATTTCTGTGGGCAGTGTACGAACTCCTTCCGTAACTGTGCCACCTTCTGATTCAACAGTTTCCTGGGACACCCGACAACATTGATTTGTGTGCATCTCCAATCAGATCTTGTGTGCAAGGTCGTATCCACTCCCCCTCGCAGAAAACTATGTTGAGTGTTTGCACATGTAAGGGCAACCGGTTGCTGGCCATGGTTCTCGTTGTTCATTGAATCCGTCAGACCCATCCGAATAGTGTAGCAGTTGTTGGCACCCCTTTTTCCTTTCATCAGTGTATCACCACTCTGGTCTAGTACAAGACATGAGTAGCTGGAGAATGACACATAGTGTCCATCGTCACACAGTTGACTGATGCTGATAAGATTCCTGGTCAGTCCTTTGACAAGGAGGGTGTTCTTGAGTGCAGGGAGATCAGGAACCATCAATGTCCCACAGCCGATCACCTGACCCTTTTCACCATCCCCGAAGGTGACAAACCACATCTGCTCAACAGGTCTAATATGGGTAAGATATTGAGAGTTACCTGTCATGTGGGCGGAACATCCGCCATCGAAGAGCCAACTGTCTTGCGCTATGTAGCTTAAGGAGTAGTAGGCCACCATACAAACGGTTTGGTCTGCCTTTTGAACCCAGACTTGTTTTTGTCGTGGTGTGGTCCGTTGTTGGAAAGCACGTCGTTCCGCAAGAAACAGGCGACACTCCACCTTGATGTGTCCCATCTGGTTGCAGTACCAGCAAGTGCGCCGATCTATCCTTTGAGTCACTGGTGAATAGTCATGGTTTTGGACGGGTGATCTGCAGGTCTTTCCAGCACCGAGTGATCCATGTGTCTCCTTGTGATCAGCTCGGTTCTTTCCTTTAGACTGATCTTGGGACAAGTCTATTTTCTGTCTGGGGCGCTGTCTCACCTTCTGTCCTGGCAGTTGTTCAGACACTGATCTTGTTTTAACACACGAGCTGCCTTTGGAGGTACCTTCTTTTATGAATCCCAGGCCTCGATGTCCAGATTCCAACCTCTGAGATATGAGAATATCATTTAAGTCGTTAGTGCCAGAGTTTAGCATCCTTACCGACTGTTTGAGGTGATTGAGCTCCTTCTTAGTGTCTGAGTGATCCATCTTTTCAGATTCTAGCTGGAGTTCCAGCTGTTCTACTCTCCTTAGTTGAAACACCTCTTTACGCTTCAGATCTGTGATGGTTTTCCTTAGTCCCGTCATGCCTGCAGGATGAGTGTCTCGGTCCTTCTCTATTTCGACTTTCAGTGAGGAGACAATCCCCAAGAGTTCTGTTCTCTGAGCAAGAAGACCCAATCTTTCCGGTTTCATCTCAGCCAGTTGAGAATTCAGAGAGACAATTGTACCTTCCAGTTCTACCTTCAGTGTAAGCAGTATCTCGACCTCCTACCAGACCTTGTCTTTTTCCATAGTGACGCTGGCAACTGTGTCATTTAGCTTCTTGTTGATTTTGATCAGAAGCAGCCACTTCTCATATAGATCTTTATATGTCTGAGCCAGAGAATCCTGCGTGAGTTCTTCATTGTCACTGTCGGAGAGGTCTTCATTTGGGAGTTCGAACTGCGATGGAACTGTTTCACTGGTGTCGCTGCACTCTCCCAGAGTAGTGACAAAGGCCACAAAATTAGTGGTCTCACCTTTTTCTTCGTCTGACTCACTGTCGCTGAAGCTAGCGACCATTGCCTTCTTCTTCATGAGTGTATTCGCACATTGGGAGGCAATATGTCCAAACCCCTTGCATTCATGACACTGAATTTCTTCCTTTCCTTTGTCAGACGAGTCTTGTCTCATGTCTCTGGATCTTGACCTGTCAGGTTTCCAGTTTCGGAAGCTATTTGATGAAGGCTGACCCTGTTCTGGTCCACGTCTGTTGATTTTCCGCACCATTCTGCCAAAGTTCTGAGCCATCATGGTCAGTTGTTCAGTAGTGCAGCCACCATCCTGTATGTCTTCAGACATGTCTGCTTTGAGGGCGATTCCCTTCACTTCCCCAGGTTGAAAATCATGGTTTATCTCATAGGTTCTGAGAGAACCCATCAGCTCATCCAGTTTCAGTTTGGCAATGTCGTGCATTTCCTCTATGGCCGTGACCTTCATGGCAAACCTAGGAGGGAGTGATCTTAGGACTTTACTGGCCAATCTTTCTTCATCAATGGGTTTTCCGAGAGCAGACGCCTCGTTGGACAGTTCCAGAACTCTGGTGTTGTATTCACTGATGGTTTCACTCTCCTTCATCTTCATCTCTTCGAACCTGGTTGTGACAACCTGCATGCGAGAGTTGCAAACTTTGTCTGTACCTTCAAAGGCTGTTTGGAGGATATCCCATGCTTCCTTGGCCACTTCACAGTTGATGATTAGATTCATGACGTTTTCATCTACGGCCGAGAAAATTGCGTTCATAGCCTTTGAGTTTCCCATGGAAGCTTTGTCCTCCTCTTCTGTCCACAGAGCTTCTGGTTTGGCGATCGGTTCTCCAGTGAGATTGTTCATCATGGGTTCCGTCCACCCTTTCAGAACAGCCTTCCATGCCTTTTCGTCTAGAGATTTTAGAAAGGATCTCATCACGGGCTTCCATGTGGCATAGTTCGAGCCTTCAAGTAGCGGGGGTCTGGTTATGCTTTATCCTTCCTTCAGAGTCATCTTGAACAGTTCAGGATCCCACTCAGTGTGTCGAGTGTTCTGCTCTGATACCAATTGAAATTATATCCCCTGTTCAAGCTTGTGTTCAGGGTACTGTTGCAACAGTCCTTGAACTCTTTGCACAACAGTTCAAGGTTCAGTTGCGACAGACCTTGAACTCTTGTCACAACAGTTCAGCAAACAGACAAAAGCAGTAAAACTCACAGACTGATAACCCAGTTTGGCTCCACCTACTCTGGGGGGTTTCCCACACCCGAAAAAGGGACAGCAAATCTTTATTACGAGTATAGGGTTTCCACAGGGACTTACACTTACACCTTGTAATAGCCTAACCTCAATACTCCGTCTCACAGATTTGCAACCGAGGTTCACCACAATTCCCCTCGATCCCCTTCGTCCAGAACCTGCAGTCCGAACGTTCTCGACCTTCTCCAGAAGCTCGGATGCTTTCTCTCGAAAGCTTTGATCACCTTTATTGTGTGCGGCAGTTAACACGCTTCAGGCAGTCTGTGTTGCACTTGAACAGACTGCACTTGCACCGATGTATTTCCAATGAGAAAACACAACCGATCGTCGCTTTCTTCTTCGCCAATCAGTAGGATATGCTGTATTTGATCGTTGAAAGCGATGAGAATTAGGGTTGCCCTTGCATTGTATTTATATGCTCGAGCGAAACCCTAATTCGCACAAGATAATCCCATCAAATATTTCGGAATTGATTCCTGAATATTTGATGTATATTTTTCACAAATCGATCGGAAGTATATATGAAGTCTTCTTTCCAAGTAAGTCGCGCCATCTTCAATGTAGATATTCATTCGATTATCTAATGCTCGAATAATTCACAGGCCAACTTCCACTTGTCAAAATCTTCGTTGCCAATATCTTCCGGGAAATATCCTCGCGTCTTGATCACGCTGTACAGGAGTACCAGGATATTGTTCGAACTCCCCCTGAACACCTGCTCGAACTGTCTAACTACGTTTTGCCAAATACATGCCACTTAAGGGAACATCACTAATAGCTGTCAAGAAGAGTTCACAAGGACTAGAAATGTGGCTAAGGCCGAGGTCCCTATGAGCCATCTTTCCGAGGATGTGAAACAAATGAAGGAAATGATTATACATTTGATGAGGAGGGAACCGGCCAAAACCAAACCATGTGAGTTTTGTGGTGCTCTAGACCACAAGACGGATTCTTGCCCGACGTTGCTAGAAGAGGGCCATGAGGAGGTGAATGCCGTGGCGGATCACTTGAGCCGACTAGTCCATGAGGAGGAGCCCGGAGCCATAACTGAGACCTTCCCGGATGAGCATCTCTTTGCTCTCTCGGCCAAGCTTCCTTGGTACGCCCCTATGGTCAACTACTTGGTTGGAGGTACATTTCCTCCCTCTTACTCTAAATCGCAATGCATGAAGCTTAGACATGATGCTAGATTCTATGTGTGGGATGACCCTTACTTGTGGAAAATAGGTGTAGATCAATTGCTTAGAAAGTGCATCCCCGATATTGAGATTGCTTCTGTTATTAGCTTTTGTCATGAGCATGCTTGTGGTGGACACTTTGGGCCTAGAAGGACCGCTAGGAAGATCCTAGATAGCGGTTTCTTTTGGCCTAGTGTCTTTAGAGATTCATATGAGCATTGTAGGAAGTGTGATAGATGTCAAAGAGTTGGCAATATTTCGGCTAGAAATGAGATGCCCCAAGTGCCCATCTTGGTTAATGATGTCTTTGACATATGGGGCATCGATTTCATGGGGCCTTTTCCTATTTCATGTGGATTTTCTTATATCCTTGTTGCGGTGGATTATGTTTCAAAGTGGGTAGAGGCAATAGCTACTAGATGTGATGATGCTAAAACTGTTGTGGATTTTTTCGCACTAACATCTTTTGCAGGTATGGGGTGCCTAAGGCCATCATAAGCGATCAAGGCACACATTTTTGCAATAGAATGATGGCCTCCACGTTAAGACACTATCACGTCCATCATAGGACCTCCACGGCTTACCACCCCCAAACAAATGGACAAGCAGAGATCTCCAACCGCGAAATTAAGGGGATTCTTGAGAAGATGGTAAAGCCAACAAGGAAGGATTGGAGCCAAAGGTTGAACAATGCTTTATGGGCTTATCAGGACGGCTTACAAGACACCCATTGGGACCTCTCCCTTTCGGTTGGTCTATGGTAAGGCATGTCACCTTCCGGTGGAGTTAGAGCACAAGGCATATTGGGCATTAAAGCAATGCAATTGGGATCTTGGAGCGGCCGGGCTTGATAGGAAGATGCAATTGAATGAGCTTGAGGAGTTGCGCCTAGAGGCCTATGAGGGCCAAACCGACTACAAGGCGAGGACCAAGCTTTATCATGATAAGTTCATCCTTCGGCGCTCCTTTGGAGTGGGACAACAAGTCTTAGTGTTCTCTTCACGACTCAAATTGATGCCGGGCAAGTTGCGCTCTAGATGGACCGGTCCCTACAAGGTGACTAAGGTCTTCAATCATGGGGCACTTGAGCTAAAGAGCCCGGCCGATGGAAGCCGGTTCATAGTCAACGGGCAAAGGGTCAAGCACTACCATGAAGATGCGGATTTGGCCATTAAGAAGTTCGACCTTGCCCACCCATGGGACCCCAACCAATGACCTATGGTTAAGGTCCATCGAGCCAACGACGTTAAACAAGAGCGCTCGCCGGGAGGCATCCCGGCATTTCTTTAGTACTTCTTGCATTTTATTTGGTTATACTAATCCTCACCCCATTTTGTTTGGAAAGGAAGAAAAGGTATGTTTTGTAGGTCGGGTTCCGAAGAGCTACGTACTTTGCCGATTCTGCTACGCATTTTAGGTAGAACCGGGCGAGACTGAAGGAGGACCGAGGCGCGTCCGAGACCCAGGCCCGACTGACCGATGCTGCTCCGCACGTTACCGCGTGTGCTACGCATTTTAGCAAGGAGCCGAGGCCTGCGCCCGAGGAGATTCTGAGAGCGCCCGGGCACGTCCGAGAGAGAGACCAAGCCCCAACCTAGTCCCCATGAGTTTCAACAGTTTGAAGCTAGTCCTAGCCTTGTCATTTCATGGCATGCAAGGACGTCATAAGGGGAGTTCCGTTCACTTTAGTACCTTGTTCCTTGTCCATTGATATTGCGCATATGGTCTTGATTGAGTTGTGCCGTGAGGACACGGCTCATTTCAAAAGTGTGGGGTGGGGTGATTAGTAGTTTGTTGTGTCTCACGTCTATTTTCTTGTTCATGCATGAGTTAGCACGTTTCCCTTTGAAAATTTTAAATTTTTTGAATAAAATACGTAGTTTGGTAAATAAAATGCATAGGGTTGGGGAGTTGGTGCTTTCATGATGTGAAATAGATGGATCCTAGTACATGCATTACTCTTATGAAATCGTAATTGTGCGACTAACATGTGATCTAACTTCTTATATGTCCTTATGAGTTGGGATAAATAGGGATGTGAAGTTGATAGAAATGTCCTAGTGAGGCTTGACAAAGCACTCAAGGATTCGGGATTCGAGTTACATGGTTATACAAAATTGTGGAGGCTGCATTTCGAGACTCGTGGTTGTAGTTGACTCCACCATTGTAGCGTTTATGCAAGTGGTGGGACGGGAATCAAACCGTCCTATCTCTAGTCCTAGTAGTCGGGAAAATAGATGAGTGACCCTCATTTTGACTCGCACGAAACGACAAGGATGAGAAAGAGCGGGGAGGTATTTCCATATGCTTGAGGGCGATGATTGGACCTCCCAAGAAGGAATGGACAAAGCAACTCAGAAAAAGGAGCAAAGCTCAAAGAAAAATCAACTCATGTGAAGGTTTACCCGAAACAAAAAGTGAAGGATCATCAAAGTCATACAAAGGCCGAAGGCCAAGTTCACTACAAATATGTCCAAGAAAAGTATCAAAAGGACTCAACCCTTGAGCTCGAATTCATCACGTGCTAGAAGAAGCAACAAGTATAACCATGTAGCAAGAACCGAATCCAAGAGTGTAGATCATGGGTCTAAAAAGGACTATCTCCCACTCATCCGAATTGGTTTGCATCTCGACTCAAAGGTACACGTATCAAGTTAAATTCCATGTTTTAGCAAAATGCCTTGAGTAGTGATTGAGAATGCATGGAAAGGGAAAATCTAGACTAGCATTTATATAGTGGCCGAGAAGGGCTTGTGATGTTTGCATATGAGTTTTCCTCTTGTGACTTAAGGCCTTGTTCGGGACGAACAAGTTCAAGTGTGGGGTGGTTTGATGAGACGTATTTATACGACTCATTAAGTCTACCAAACCCACCATTTAAGACATTTGATCATGAGAACGTTTGCTTGTTAATGTCATTTTGGATTTCAGGGCCTTTTGGAGCTTCAAGAGGAAGCGAGCTTAAGAATGGCATTTTAGGCCATAAAAGCATCACAAAGTATGTTGGAGGTGAAATGTGACCAAAGGACCTCATCCGGGACAAAAGGACCCAAGTCGGGACCTAAGGACCTAAGCCCGGAACCCAGCCGAGGAGGACTAGACCTGTACGGGAAATTAAGGTCCAAAGCCGAGACCCGGTCGCGTCTCATCCTAGGCTTAGACGAGAAGGTCGCACCCGTATCCGGACCCTATCCGAGGGGTCGCGCCCCAAGCCAAGACCCACCCGGGGGAAGAGAGACCTCGTGCCCGAGGAACCCAGCGCTGGTCCGAGACCAGGATGCACCCAAAGCCGAGGCTCGCCCGAGGAGTCGAAGGACCGTGTCCGAGGGAATGCAAGACCCGGTCGCGTCTTATTCGAGGCCTGTCCGAGAACCGCGTCCCATGCCCAAGGCCTAGTCTCAAGGACCCGTCCGAGGACTCAAGGACCTATCCAAGGCTCATTCGAGGACTCAAGTCCTGACGTCCGAGACCCAAAGTTCAAGGCCACATTTGGACCTCTTCATGGACTCATCTTCAAGGACAAATGACCAAAGTCTTTGGTCAACTCCTCCATTGACTTTCTCAGCTCGCTAATCGAGGATGACATCATCATTGGCATGTGCTAATCCCAAGGCAAAGTTGCAATCGCCACACCTCTCCTTCCCAATATAGAAAGTCGGCTATAGGAGTTCATTGTGCCAAGTTCCTTTTGCCAATCCAAGGTCTAGATCCTTCCTCATGTTCCTTGACGGAGCCCACCGCACTGTCGTTAAGGTGAGATGTTCTCTGTGCAAAAATAAATTTATATCTCCGATACTCGCGACTTAACTATTTTGGGTAGTCAGTGGTAAGTACGGGTCGAACCCAAGGAAATTATGTGATAGTTGTTCTTTCGAAAAGGGGGGATTAAATAAAACAGTTGGGGGGTTGGTTTTGGGTTTAGTTACTGAAAAGTAAGGTGCTTGATGGACAAGGCTTGACAGAAAGTAAGCAGTTGATAAGGTACTGAAAGTAAATAACAGTTGATATTACAATTAAAGGAAAGTATTCGGTTTTAGGGGCCTTGTATCGTAGTCTGTTTATCATTGACCTCTAATGATAATACTATGTGTTCAAAGATGAATCAAGGCTATTTCTAGCACATGACTTGCCACATCATTTAGAACACTTGTTCTATTTAGACTAATTCCTCATTTCGAAGTATCTTAGCCTTATGTGCATCCATTTGATCTTCAGTTACGAGCAATCAAATGGTTTTTAAAAGAGGTTGAACTCCTCAGATAAGCTTTGCCCGTTAAAGTATCCACTTACCCGAGTATGTTCACGAACCCCACGGAAGAGCTTTGCCCGTTAAAGCATCCACTCAACCTTGGAAGTTCTAACCTAATATGTGGCACATAGAATAAGTTTTGAACACATAGAGGCACTAAGAGTAGGGCCTAAAACATTGTATGATACAAGCACACCCTTTCAACCGAATGAAGGGTTTAGCTACGAATATACATGGAGCAGGACATCATAGCTAAGTGCTTGAAAAGTAAAGGTTTTGAAAGATAGAAAATAAAGTTTTCGAAAGTAAAGACAAGAAAGTAAAGTTGTTGAATTGAAAAGACAGTAAAGTAAAGAAGAGAGGACTTACAAGAACCGATAAGAGTGCTCAAGACCAATCTTCCATTTCAAAGTAAAGTGATTATATGATTAGTGCCCAAAATCTAGAGAGAAGCTAGAGCTTTGTGATGGATGATGTTTGTTTTTTGTTTGGAATGTATTACAAAGGCAATGGAGGTGTCTATTTATAGGCTAAGGGAGGCAATGGATGTGGAGGAGAAGCCACCACATGTCACAAGATGGGAGGAGGTCTCAAAAGCCATCTGGGTGAGTCATCTCTTCCCTTAGCCGCCGGCCACATGGAGGAGAAGAGTGGATGATGGCTTAGCCGCCGGCCACATGGAGGAAGAAGAGTGATGGAGTGAGTTTGTGATCTTATCCCAAAAAGCCATCGGTCCTTTCAGCTCCGGACTGACTCTGGTTGCCCTTTGGTTGGACTTGTTTTGAGTGATTCCACGTCAGGTTCTTGAAAGTCAGAATTTGGTCGTGACCTAGAATGACTCGTAATTCATTTTCAGCTTTAAAACTCCTCCTTAGCCTGTATTCTCTCTAGACTTCAAAATACCCTGTAGATAAATATCGGAACTAACAAGCAAAAGTTAAATAGACAAAGAGTCTAATTTGGTGGGTTTAACTGTGTTTATGATTCATACAATTATGATCCATCAGATCACCCCACACTTTTCGTTGTTCGTCCCGAACAATGCTATTTAAGGGCGGAACACAATCTAAAAAACTTTTAAATATGAAAGTGAGACTGTGGGACTAGATTTATCTTAATTCATGCATTACTTACTTATTACCAAACTAAACCGTGTAAATACTTAGAAGAAACTTGATACTTGTACCTTCGCACCGAGATGCAAATTAATTCGGATGTTTCGGGAGATAGCCCTTTTCAGGCTCCTGGACTGCATTCTCGGGATCGACTCGTACTATATGGTTTTCTTATAGCTTTCTCTAGCACGTGATTCGGTTCGGGTTTCACTGAGTTGAGCATTTTGATTTTTGTTTAGCGAGGGACAGCTCTTGTAGTGAATCGGCCTTTGGCCTTTGGCCTTTGATATTGAGTTGGAGTTTCTTCACTTTTGTTCGGTTAAAACCTTCACAATTTTGGCCTTTGGCCTTTGATTAGCTTCTTTGAGCTTTTGCTTTTGTGTGACTTGCTAGTCCATTTTCTCAGCCTTTTTGGGAGGTCCAATCTTCACCCGCAAGCATATGGAAATACCTCCCCGCTCTTTCTCATCCTCGCCGTTTCGCGCGGGTCAAGATGAGGGTCGTTCATCTATTTTCCCGGCTACTAGGACTAGAGATAGGATGGTTTGATTCCCGTTCCGCCTCTTTGCATAAACGCTGCATGGCGGAGATGACTCTGACTCAACTGAAACCCGAAGTGCAGCCTCCACTGACTTCGAAAACCATATAGTTAGATTCGATCCTTCGAGTGCTTGCCAAGCCTCTGTAGGGCATTTTCTATCAACTTCACATCCCCTGTATATCTCAGCACAAAGGGACAAATGAGAAGTTACATCCTAAGTTTTTAAACAGTTGAATTTTCATAAGGTAAATGCATGAATTTAGATCTATCTTTTTCACATTCTCAAGTTCATATTTTCAAAAAGATAATATTAAGGGAAAAGGAAAAGAAAAACATGTTAATTAACTATGTACACAGGCGGTTATCACCCCGCACTTTTGAACGAAGGCGTGCCTTTCAGCACGACATAGTTCAAAAGTCATGCAAATATATACAAGAGAAGGAAATCACATTAAGGAAAAGAGAAGAACTGAACTCTCTTTTTCTGTGTCTTGTCGTGGAACGACATGCCTCGGAGCTGGATAATCGAGGGAGTTCGGCTGGGGCCTTGAACTCTCAGCGCAGGCCCAGTAATTTCTCGGAAGCTGCCTGGCTGATCTGATCTTGCTCCAAAAACCGATTCCTACATGTTAGACATTCCTTCTATACAAAAAGTGGGTGAGAGCGACTTACGGTAAAAACTAAATGACAGAAAATAAAATTACTGAAAGTAAGATAGGTGTCGGGTTACCTCCCGACCGGTGCCTTTGTTTAACGTCGTTGGCTCGACGCATGGGGATCACAGGTTTGGATCCCATGGGCGACTCAGGTTGAATTTTGCCGCAGCTCCTGCGTTGATTCTAGCCTTGACTTTTCCTGATTTCTTGTGAGATGGTGTGCTTGGGTTAGAACTCCATGGTTTTGGTGGTTTCTCCTTCCATTGTTTCTGAGGAGGCGAGGGACCTTTGACCATAGCTGCTGGTCTTGTCACTCTCTCGGTCTCTCTTGGCAGGTCAGAAACCTGTGTTCTGAGATCCAAGATAGGTACAATGTCTGGTGGTTTCCTTGTCCTTAGGCGACCATCATAATCATCGATGTAGAAATCTGAAATTTTGCCGCCAAATGCAAGTGATAACAAGCCCTTTCCCATGTCGATCCATGCTTTGGTGGCGTAGAGAAAAGGTCGTCCCAAAATAAGTGTTGGAGGGTCGTCTTTGCTGGTCTCTCCCGTTTGTATTACATAAAAGTCTGCAGCAACGACGAGCTCTACCACATGGAGTATTAGATCTTCAAGCACTCCAACCGGTCGGATACATGATTTATCTCCCAACTCGATATTTGACCTTGGTGGTTTCAATGGGCCAAGCCCTAATAAGTAATATAAGGAGTAAGGTATGGCATTGACGGCAGCCCCAAGATCGATTAAGCACTTGTGAATTTGGGCTTCACCAATACCACAGGTGACTGTGAAGGCCCCTGGGTCCTTATCCCTTTCCGGTTGTGACTACTGATCTGAAGTGAGGGATCTTTCCATTATCGGGCCATTCTGCTCATCCTTTGGCTCTGGATTTATATGATCGGGCCCTTTTAACTCCTGATCTTCTAGGTAAATGTTTTTCTCTGATGCATAGATGTTAGTTGGGGAATCCCATCTGAGACCATTAGAGTCATTGTCATCCCAGCCAGATGCCGGTATGTCAAAGTGTGTAATCGGTGGAGGTGTCATCCTAACCGTGAATGTATAACGTCCATTGTCAGCATGCTTCACCCACGTTCTGCCATCATTGGGTCGGTCTTCTTCTTGATTCCAATCAGGACGGTGCCTACAGGTAAAGTGTTTGTTCGTAAGTTTGTAAGTTGTGGATTGTGCTGTTTCTTCCAGTGCTACCTTCATGTTTGACTTCCTTATCATGCTGACATTCGCCTTTGGGTTTTGGATGGTTTGTGAAGGTAGTCGGCCAGGATCATTAGTAAGTGCGGATATTGAAGTGGCGAACAGGGACATTTGTTTGGTCAAATCTGAAATTGCCCCGTCAGTTTTCGCCTGATATTGGTGTAGCGAAGTCCCCAATTGATTCACGCTTCCTGCGAGCTCCTTCATTGTGTCTTCAAGTGACTTGCTTGGTCCTGGCTGATTATTTGAGCTGGATTGGTATTGATTCGTTCCCTTCTGCTGATATTGGCTCGTCGGGTATTGATTTGATCCTCTCTGCTGATATTGGCCTGCTGATGGAGCGTTCTGGTTGTACAATCGGTGGGGCGGTTGGTAGAATGACTGAGCTAATTGTGGTGCGGCTTGTTGTGTCTGCCTCGGAGGATGGTTGTCGTTTCGCCAGCTTGGATTGGTTGCTTGATTATACTGCCGGATTGGTCTTGCTCTATCATTGCTGTTGTGGTTGTTGTATCCTTGGTATCCTACCACTGCATTCACTTCTTCCGGTTCCTCTACTATCAGTGTCGGGCATGCGTCAGTCTTGTGGTCCGTAGAACTACAAAACCCGCAAGGCTTTATCTGAACTGGCTTCCTTCGTAGGATTTGAATCATCATTTCCTTTATTTGTTTCATCTCCTCTGGCATAGAGTTCATCGGTGTTTCAGCCTTTGCCACATTCTTCGTTCGGGAAAATTCTTCCTGCCGAGTTGTCTCTTCTCTGAATCGGGCATTTTCAGCAACGTCGGTGATGAGATTCCTTATGCCACTCAGTGATAGATTCATCATGGATCCTCCAGCTGAGGCATCCAGAAGCATTTTGTCTAAGGGCCTTAATCCATCAATGAGGTACTCGATTATGAGTTTTTCGGGCAGTCCAAGGGTACAGCAGCTTCTCTCCAGGCGATTGAACTTTTCCAGGTAGTCGTACATGGTTTCATTGGGCCCTTGCTTGATGTTCTGCAGTTGCCTCCTTACTTGCATTGCTCTTCCTGCTGGGTAGTATTTGTGTAAGAACTTCTTCTGCATTTGAGCCCATGTTCTGATGTTTCCGGAAGGCAATGAAAGGAACCAGTCGTTCGCCGAGTCAGTGAGGGAAAAGTAGAACGCTTTCAGCTTGAAGTCATCTACGTTCACGCCATTTGGTTTTAGGTTTTGGCAAGTGCCATGTAAGCGTTGGAGATGAGTCGTTGCTGATTCTCCACGAGTTCCTGAGAACTTTGGCAAGTTGTGGGCCACTGAAGTGTTGATGGCGATGTTTTATAGCTCAGGGCCTTCGTAAATGCACCACGACTGATTTCTGAAATCTGGTGCCGACAGTTCTCCCATAGTAGGTTCGCGGAAGTTGTTGTTATCCCCGTAGTAGTCATCAAAGACGGGTTCTCGTCTTGGTTCTCGTCGATATTGCGGGGGTCGTGGATGTCTAGGAGGTTGTTGCGCTGGGCTAGCTTCATTTCGGCCTTCGGGTGGTCCTTGGTTTCGGAAGAGTTGCTCTGGATCGTCGAGAATTGGAAATTGAGGCGGTGCCTCATTATTTCGATCGAACAAATTGATCTCGTCATTATCCTGATATTCATGGATGCTTCCTTCGCGAGACATGGTTGTACAGAAGCGAGTTTGAAAGAAAAAAAAGAACAATTGATTCTAACTCCCCGGCAACGGCGCCAATTTTGACGGAGCCCACCGCACTTTCGTTAAGGTGTGATGTTCTCTGTGCAACAATAAATTTATATCTCCGATACTCGCGACTTAACTATTTTGGGTAGTCAGTGGTAAGTACGGGTCGAACCCAAGGGAATTAGGTGATAGTTGTTCTTTCGAAAAGGGGGGATTAAATAAAACAGTTGGGGGGTTAGTTTTGGTTTTAGTTACTGAAAAGTAAGGTGCTTGATGGACAAGACTTGACAGAAAGTAAGCAGTTGATAAAGTACTGAAAGTAAATAACAGTTGATATTACAATTAAAGGAAAGTATTCGGTTTTAGGGGCCTTGTATCATAGTCTGTTTATCATGGACCTCTAATGATCATACTATGTGTTCAAAGATGAATCAAGGCTATTTCTAGCACATGACTTGCCACATCATTTAGAACACTTGTTCTATTTAGACTAATTCCTCATTTCGAAGTATCTTAGCCTTATGTGCATCCATTTGATCTTCAGTTACGAGCAATCAAATGGTTTTTAAAAGAGGTCGAACTCCTCAGATAAGCTTTGCCCGTTAAAGCATCCACTTACCCGAGTATGTTCACGAACCCCACGGAAGAGCTTTGCTTGTAAAGCATCCACTCAACCTTGGAAGTTCTAACCTAATATGTGGCACATAGAACAAGTTTTGAACACATAGAGGCACTAAGAGTAGGGCCTAAAACATTGTATGATACAAGCACACCCTTTCAACCGAATGAAGGGTTTAGCTACAAATATCCATGGAGCAGGACATCATAGCTAAGTGCTTGAAAAGTAAAGGTTTTGAAAGACAGAAAATAAAGTTTTCGAAAGTAAAGTTGTTGAATTGAAAAGACAGTAAAGTAAAGAAGAGAGGACTTACAAGAACCGATAAGAGTGCTCAAGACCAAGCTTCCATTTCAAAGTAAAGTGATTACATGATTAGTGCCCAAAATCTAGAGAGAAGCTAGAGCTTTGTGATGGATGATGTTTTTTTTTGGAATGTATTACAAAGGCAATGGAGGTGTCTATTTATAGGCTAAGGGAGGTAATGGATGTGGAGGAGAAGCCACCACATGTCAAAAGATGGGAGGAGGTCTCAAAAGCCATCGGGGTGAGTCATCTCTTCCCATAGCCGCCGGCCACATGGAGGAGAAGGAGTGGATGATGGCTTAGCCGCCGGCCACATGGAGGAAGAAGAGTGATGGAGTGAGTTTGTGATCTTATCCCAAAAAACCATCTGTCCTTTCAACTCCGGACTGACTCTGGTTGCCCTTCGGTTGGACTTGTTTTGAGTGATTCCACGTCGGGTTCTTGAAAGTCAGAATTTGGTCGTGACCTGGAATGACTCGTAATTCATTTTAAGCTTTAAAACTCCTCCTTAGCCTGTATTCTCTCTAGACTTCAAAATACCCTGTAGATAAATATCGGAACTAACAAGCAAAAGTTAAATAGACAAAGAGTCTAATTTGGTGGGTTTAACTGTGTTTATGATTCATACAATTATGGTCCATCATTCCTATAAAAGGAGGACCTTGGATCATTGTAATTCATTCGAAATTCTCTCTAAAAATTCCATAGTTGTTGTTACTCTTGTTAATTGGCTTGAAGCAATCCAACGTCTCTCTACTCCTTCCCTTACTTTGTTACGCATTTTACATTTTATTCTACACATTTTAGGTGTGAACCTAAATTCCGATTGTGATTCCCTTAGCTCTTGTGTTCATACCATGAACATGAGTGGCTAAGGCCTTCATAATTCGGTTTGGGGTTCCCTAATGTTGTAGCAAGGCTTTGAGACCTTGATCTTAATGCTTCCTTGTATCCCATTTGCTAGACATGTGCCAATGGTTTGGGAATGGATACCTAGGCTAAACTAAGGCTTGAAATGGCAAGGTTTAGCCGTGTGGTTTCATGACCTCCGTTGTGCTTGTTTTCATTGAAACGTGAGACAAGCTTTGGCACCTAGTCTAGTAATTAGTTCTTGTGTATTCCATTCGGATTGAACTATGAAGTTGAGTAGAGGCTTGAAATGGCAAAGCTCCTCCTAATAGTTCATTCCCTCATTGGTGGCTTGGTCGATAATAAATAATGACACCAAGCGGCTACATCTAGGCTAACATATCTTGAAATGGAGTGTTAGTCTAGCTAGAACTAGAAATCCATGTCTTGAAATGGAATGGATTGTGGTGTAAGTGCTTGAAATGGCCTTACTTTAGGGTTTATGTCTTGAAATGGAATAAACCCACACTTATGGATGCAAGGATAGATTATTAGAGGTCAATGATGAGTTGAGCTACAACAAAGGCCCCTAGACCGAATTCCATTCTATTGATCACAATCCTTTGATATTTACTTTTGCACTTGTACTTACATTCAACAAAACCTTTTCAAAACCCCAAAACTTGTATTTACTTTCCTTTACATTTGGCATAAAGAACAACAAGTAAGTGAACTATTTCCCTTGGGTTCGACCCCTACTTGCCACTCTACTAGTTTCTAGTGAGTTCAAGGTAGTGGACTATAAATTTAGATTTGATTTGCATACAACGACTTGTGCCTATCAGTAATACCAACATGTATGATTGTTTCTCTGCCATTCAGTACCTTGTTTTCCACGGTTGGGCATGAGCTGCTTTCTTCCTTGATTCCCAATCTGCTTCTCAGGGTGGTGGTTTACACTCTGTTCTACTCTCTGGGCAGGTTTCAGTTTTGCCTTAACAGACAAAGTCTTATCTGAGCCACTCTTACCATTGAAGCTGAGACCTCTGTGTCCATCTTCAATTCTTTGGGATCTTAGTATGGATTCCGAGTTCTTCGGTTATGAGTCCAGCATCTTCGCCGATCTTTTAAACTTGCTCTATTCTTTCATACTAGCAGCATGATTATCTCTCTCCATCTTGATTTGTAACTCCAGGGATTCTACCTTGTTCAGGAGATGGACTTCTTTGCGGCTCAAGTCAACATTCTTTCTTCTTAGCTTCACCAAGCCTATAGGATTTGTTTCTCTAATTTTCTCCATCTCAAGTTTCAGAACCGATACGGTGTCAAGCAGTTCCACCTTTTGTGCAACGAGGAGTTCAACCTCCTGCCACTTTTTATCTTTTTCTTCTGTCAGGCTTGCCACTGTTTCTGTGAGCTTCTTGTTCAGATCAATCACCAATAGCCACTTCTCATAGAGTTCCTTGTACGTCTCGGTCGAGGTCTCTTGAGCAAGTCCTTCGTCATCACTGCTTGATGCGTCGTCAACGGGCTGTTCACACAGTGCACTAGAGTATGGATTTTCACTTGTCTCACTGCAGTCTTCAATAGTGACTACAAGTCCGACGAAATTGACATTCTCATGCTCTTCTTCTTCATTGTTATATTCACTGTCTGGACCCTCATAGGCTATTCTGAGAATATCCCATGCTTCCTTGGCAACCACACATTCAGCAATCAGTTTGAACACGTTCTCATCCACTCCAAAGAAAATTGCATTCAAGGCCTTTGAGTTTCCAGCAGTAGCTTTTTCATTTGCATCATTCCACGGAGCTTCAAGTTTTGGCACAGCTACTCCTCCAGGGTTGGCCATCGTGGGTTCTGTCCATCCAACCAACACAGCTCTCCAAGCCTTTTCATCGAGAGATTTTAGAAAGACTTTCATCTTGGACTTCCAGTAGAGATAGTTTGGCCCTTCAAGCAATGGTGGTCGGTAAGTACTCTGTCCTTTCTTCAAACTCATCTTGAACAGTTGCCGGATCGCTGATAGAGCCCGTCGTTGAGGCACTGCAAAATTTACATTTATAAGTCCACTACTCGTGGCTCACTATGGATTAGTAGAGCGGTAAGTAGGGGTCGAACCCAAGGGAGTGAGTGTGGAATAGTTGTTCTTGAAAATGGAAAAGAAAGTAAATACAGATTGGGTTTTTGAGGGTTTTTTAGAAAGAAAGTAAATGACAGAAATGAAAGTGCTGAAAGTAAAGTGCGTCAAAAGTAAAGTGCTGAAAGTAAAGTGCGTGAAAAGTAAAGTGCTGAAAGTAAAGTGCTGAAATGTAAGTTGCTTGAAAGTAAATGACAAGAAAGTAAAGTGCTGATAAGTAAGGACGAAAGATATTCAGTCTAGGGTCTCTACTTGTGAGACATCCATCATGGACTTCAAATGATCTTACTTGTGTTCATAAGTGTGGGTTTATTCCTTTTCAAGACTTAAACCCTAAAGTAAGGCCATTTCTAGGACTTACACCACAATCTACTCCAAAATCAAGACATAGACTTCTAATTCTAAGTACAGCCACTTGATCTCTCATTTCCGATCAACCAAGCGATTTAAGGAAGATTAAACTACTCGGCTAAGCTTTGCCATTTCAAGCATCCACTTAGCCTTGTTGTCTAATCAAGATTGAACTACTCAGCTAAGCTTTGCCCTTTCAAGCATCCACTTAGCCTTGTTGTTCAACCGAATAATGGCACCGAACTAGTTGACACACAAAATAGCATTAAGTTATAGTCTCAAGATGCATACACAAGTATGAACACCCTTTTACCGAATATGCTTTAGCTACTTGTATTCATGTCAAGGAATACAAGGACCATAATTACAAAAGTAAAGGAAAACAAGAAAAAGTAAGACAAGTAACCGAGAGCTTTTTGTAACCGAGAACAACAAGAAAAGTAAAGGGAAAGCCGTGGCTTTGACAACAAAGTAAAGGAAAGCTATAGCTACTTGTATTCATGTCAAGGAATACAAGTAGCCGTGGCTTTGAACAAGGAAATGAAAGGAAAGCTTTTAGCTACGTGTATTCATGTCAAGGAATACAAGTAGCCGTGGCTTTTGTGCAAGGAAAGTAAAGGAAGAGGAGCTCCAAATCAAGACAAGTAAAGTAAAGAGTGCTTGCTGGAAAGTAAGAGCTTTGGAGCTCAAGAACAAGTGCAAGAAAGTAAAGGTTTTCAAGAACAAAGTAGAGAGCAAATTGTGTTTGTATTGAAAATGAAGAGAAGAGAGTTAAGCTCTCAACTCTCTAAGGACATGGGACTTCGAAGCACACACACAATCTAAGCTAAACCCTCTATTTATAAGCTATCTAAACCGACTTAGGGGAGAAGATAAGCTTTGGCTTGGAGAAATATCCCAAAACAAGCCCACTTGCATTGTCTCTTCCAAAAGCCACCCCACTCACTTTGGCACTTGCATCCAACCGACTTGCACTTGGCTCAACTCAAAGGGCAACCAACTTGGACTAGATGAGGCCAACCGACTTGGCTTGGTTGAGGCAAACCGGACTCCAAAACTCAACCAAAATGAATAGTAGAAGTTAACCGGAATATTGAGAATTCGGTTCTTGGTTGGAACTTCTTGGCCGGAACTTGGTTGGACTTGGTTGTGCTTGACCGGAGCTTGATCGGAGCTCGATCGGACCTTGGCCGGAGCTTGATCGGAGTTGGCCGGAAACTGGCCGGAATTTTGACCGGCGGTCCTTGGCTCTTGGATTGCAGATTTGGAATGATGAGGCAATTCTAAGACTGATACATGAAGGATGTTTGGCCAGATTCTGCCCGGAGCATGGTTGAAATCCCAAAACGGCCGGAATTGCCATAGTTTGGCCTTGATCGGGCTTGAGTTGGTTCCACTCGGGCGTTTTGTCTAGGAAGTTAGATTTCCCAAGTTGTTGGGCATTTCAAACAACTTGGTCGAGCCATATTTGCCAGATTAGCTGGTTTGGTTGAGCGACTTGGTTTCGGTGCCTATCAGTGCACGCGAGACCTTTGGAATTGGGCCAACTGCCAATCTGCTCGGGCATTCACCTTGGTTTTCCTACATTGTCCACCTTAGTTGCCATTTTGATCACTTTGCTCGAGGCGGATTCATCAGATTAGATGGTTTGCCCGGGCAACTTGAATTCAGTGCTAGACAGCTCGGCTAGTGCGCTGGGCGCGGCCTGGGTGATCATTTCTTCGGACCCGGCTGAGGTTTCTCGGTCCCCGGCTCGGCCAGAAATGACTTGGCATGCTTTTCGGCACAAATCTCCCTTTTTAGGCTTGATTCCTCTTTAGACTCCAAAATTGCCTGTATACATAAAACGACATCAACAAGCACATGTTCGTATGACCAAATGTCTTATTTGGTGGGTTTAGTTGTACTCGATGAGTCGTATAAATATGTCCCATCAAATACCCCCACACTTAATCTTGTTCGTCCCGAACAAGTATAGTCAAAGAGGAACGACAACACCCTAAGTCTTAAATATTAATGATAGATGCTAGTCTAAATTTCACCTTAGCATGCATAACTTAATTGCTACCAAAAGAAATTGTGCTCAAACATGAAAGTAACTAGATACTTGTTACCTTTGAGCCGAGATACAAACCAATTTGGATGATTGGGAGATAGTCCTTTTTAGGCCTTTGAACTGCACTCTCGGATCCGATCTTACTAGTTATATTACTTGCTTCTTCTAGCACGTGATTGATTCGGGCTAATGGGTCGAGCTCTTTTTCTTTGTTTGCGTGGTTGGACAGCTTTTGTAGTGAGGTTTGGCCTTCGGCCTTTGATATGACTCTTTGAGTACTTCACTTTTGCTTCGGTTTTGTTTCACCACTTTGGCTGATTTTTCTTTTCTTCTTTGAGCTTTGCTCCTTTGATGAGAATTTGCATGTCCATTTTTCTTCACTTTTGGGAGGTCCAATCATCGTCCGAGAGCATAGGGAAATACCTCCCCGCTCTTTCTCATCCTTGCCCTTTTCGCGCGGGTCAAGATGAGGGTCGCTCATCTCTTTTCCCGGCTACTTTGGACTAGAGAATGGACGGTTTGATTCCCGTCCCGCCTCTTGCATAGACGCTGCATGGCGGAGTCCACTCAAAACCATCAAGCCCAAAGTGCTAGCCTCCACAATCTTCACATAACCATAAAGTAAGGATCCGGTCCCTTGAGTGCTTGTCAAGCCTCTCTAGGGAGTTTCTTTCAACTCCACATCCTACATTTATCTCAGCACACAAGGACAAGTAGATAGTTAAGTTCACATGATCTTACACAATTAAGATTTCACAAGGAAATGCATGAATCAGATCTATCTATTTTCACATCGTGAAAGTTTGTATTTTCAAACAGTTTTGACTACTATGTGCAATGACTAATATGTGCAAGACTACTCAATTACCCCCACACTTTTGAACGAAGCCGTTCCTCACGGAACGACTTAGTTCAAAACACAAAAACAAGTTAACAAATGGAAAGGAAGGGAAAAATGGAACTCCCCTATGGTGTCTTTGCATTGTCGTTGTTGTAGGAGCAAACGACAAGGCTCAGAACTGGATAATCTGATCGATGTCCGAGGGAGATTGGCAGGGACCGGTTTTTCTTGGGCGCAGCCCGGCACTTCTTGGGCGCAGCCCCGGTCTCGCTCGAACACGTTCCGGAAGGCCTCGGTGCAAAGTCTCAGGGTTATGCGCTCGCATGGTGCACGACATGCGCTCGCACAAACTTGACCCGTCGCATGAAATGTTGTGCGTTCACACGAATGGCCCCACGTGCTTGCATGGACTTGTCCAGGACCCAATTGTCTCAGGTGCAACCCGGTCATTCTCGGTCGTGGCCCCGGCTTGCTTGAATTTGTCCCGGACTCGATATTTGTTCCCTACATGAAAAGTCATTTCCTTCCAAGTACAAAGGAGGTGAGTATGAACAAAAATGACATACGAAAAATAAAAACTGAAAAAACTGAATATGCCGAGTTACCTCCCGGCGAGTGCCTTTGTTTAACGTCATTGGCTCGACGATACCTCTCCTATGGATCATAAGTTGGGATCCCATGGGTGTTTGAGGTCGAACTTCTTCTCGGTTGCTCCTTTGATCTGCCCCAAGAACTCATGGAGTGATGTGTTCGGTTCGGTTCTCCATTGCTCCGGCAGTTTGTCTTTCACATGCTTCCGAGAAGGTGAGGCTCCCTTGACCATAGCTGCTGGTCCAATGAGCCGTGGCCTTGTATTTCTCCATCCAGGTTTCCATTCGTTTGGCCCATGTCTTGGTCGCTTCTTTAATGTCCCAAATATAGTCCCTGACAAATCAACTCATGGGGGAATTGATAAAAGTGCTACTACCGAAGAGCATGCAGAGGATACCCATTGCAGTGAAATGGAAATATCGGAAGAGCTCGCTCAAAAAATTGCTTCCTATGATGAATATCTTTTTATCTATGATAATTTTGTTGGTTCGGTTGATGCTCGCACCTATTTCATGCATTTTAGGACAAAGTCCGCGGACGACGAAATTTTCAGAATCATGGACGGGGCCGAGCTAGATGAGGACGTTGCAGACCAAGTCTCGACCATCCATGAAATGATTAAGGAACCTAGCAAGGCCGAGATCGAGGGTCATGATATTCCTTTTGGGGAATCTGCAAGAGGTAATAGTGATGAGGAGCTATGTGCTCAGGTTGATGACTCCTCCTTGAAGAAAAAAAATCGTCGCCGAAAAAATAAGAAGCCTCGATCTTAAGCTCGAGTTTCTCCATAGCAGATTGTTCCCATCTTCGTTTGGAAAATATGAAGAAGTCTGATGGATCATAATTGTATGAATCATAAACACAGTTAAACCCACCAAATTAGACTCTTTGTCTATTTAACTTTTGCTTGTTAGTTCCCATATTTATCTACAGGATATTTTGAAGTCTAGAGAGAATACAGGCTAAGGAGGAGTTTTTAAGCTGAAAATGAATTACGAGTCATTCCAGGTCACGACCAAATTCTAACTTTCAAGAACCGGACGTGGAATCACTCAAAACAAGTCCAACCGAAGAGCAACCAGAGTCTATCCGGAGCTGAAAGGACCGATGGCTTTTGTGAAAAGATCACAAAACTCACAAACTCTTCTCCTCCACCTCACATGGGCGGCTAAACCATGGGAAGATGACACATGGGGATGGCTTTTGGAGAAATATCTCGAACTCACACTCATCTCCTCCACATGGGCGACTACAAGCTCCTCCACTCCATTGCATGCCATGTGTTTGAGATCTAGATCCTTCCCGATGGCTTTCTCCTCCTCCTCTTCCCTTGTGACAAGTGGCCTCATCTCCTCCACAAAACTCACCTCCCTTAGCCTATAAATACCATGCCTCATTCCCTTTGTAAATCATCCACAATTCCAACATTACAAACACAAGTCACTTATCTCTCTTGATTTTGGGCACTATTGTAAACACTTGTTTTAAATCTATAATACTCCTGTTGGTTCTTGAGTATTCTAGTAGTTCTTGAGTACTCTTGTCTGTTCTTGAAGTACTCAAGCTTGTCTTTACTTTTCACTGTTCTTGAGTACTCTTGTCGGTTCTTGAAGTACTCACCCCTTTCCTTTACTGTCTTTTACTTTCGAAACCTTTACTTTCCTGTCTTTCAAAACTGCAACTTTACTTTCCTTGTCTTTACTTTCAAAACATTTACTATTCCTGCCTTTCAAAACCTTTACCTTTTAAGTACTTAGCTATGATGTCCTCTTCCATGGATAATCGTAGCTAAACCCTTTATTCGGTTGAAGGGGTGTACTTGTGTCAAAAAATGTTTTAGACCCTTTTCTTAATGCCTCTTTGTGTTCAACTTGTTCTAAGTGCCTTATATTAGGTCAGAACTTCATTGGTAGAGTGGATGCTCGGAAGAGCAAAGCTCTATCATGAACTCGCGACCTCCGTGGATAAGTGGAGGCTCGGAAGAGCACAGCTTATTTGTGGAGATCAACCTCTTCCAAAAACCATTTGATTTATCAGGAATGATGGTCAAATGGATGCACATATTAGACAAGAGTACTACGTCTTGCAAAAGGCCAGACGGTGTGGCAAGTCTTGTGCTAGGAATAGCCTCGATTCACTTTTGAACACTTAGTATGGTCATTAGCGGTCAATGATAAACGGATTATGATACAAGGCCCCCGAAACCGAATGCTTTCCTTTAAACACCACCTGCATTTACTATCTTAGTATAAACGGCTTTATCACTTGCTGACGTTTCGGAAGACTTGCCAATCACGCATCAATCGCTGTAAGTCTTCTCTTTTATTTTCAGTATTTACTTTTCTGTCATTTACTTTTCCGCACTAAAAACCAAAACCAACAAAAAAACACTTACTTTTCCGCACTAAAACCTCAATCAACCTAAAAACACGCTCCCTCGCTGTACAATTCCCTCAAAGAATAGCTTATCCCCCTAATTCCCTTGGGTTCGACCCCTACTTACCACTTGCTACCCAGTAGTGAAGTCGCGAGTAGCGGACTTATAAATTTATTCTTGACGTTTGCACACGACGACTGTGCATCCATCAAAATTGGCGCCGTTGCCGGGGATTTAGTTAATTAATCGGATAAGTTCTTTGAATCGATACTCGCTTCAAAACAACCATGTCTCGCGAAGGAAGCCACCATAACTACCAAGATGACGAAGAAATAAACCTGTACGATCGAAATGATGAGGTGCCACTTCCATTTGTGGACAATCCGGAACAAATCATCCGAGACAGAAGAGCTCGTGATAGGGAAGCTATCCGAAGAAACCAAGGACCACCCGAGGACCGAAATGAAGCTGGTCCAGTACCACCCCTTAGACATCCCCCACTCCCTCAACATCAACAAATGCCGAGACGAGGACCCATCTTTGATGATTATGGGGATAACAACTACCGTGCACCCACTATGGGAGAACTCAATGCCCCATATTTCGAAACGCAGTCGTGGTGCATTTGCCAGGGCCCTGAACTAGAAAACATTGCCATCGAAATGTCCGTGGTCCACAATTTACCGAAGTTCTCAGGAACTAATGGAGAATCAGCAATGACTCATCTCCAGCGCTTACATGGTATTTGCCAAAACTTAAAGTAAGAAGACATTCTATTTTTCCCTCATTGACTCGGCAAACAACTAGTTCCTTTCATTACCTTCGGGAAGCATCAGAACATGGGTTCAGATGCAAAGGAAATTCATGGACAAATACTACCCAGCAACAAGAGCGATGCAAGTAAGAAGGCAACTGCAGGACATAAGGCAGGGACCTAATGAAACCATGTACGACTACCTGGAAAAATTCAACCACCTGGAGAGAAGCTGCTGCACTCTTGGACTACCCGAGAAGATCATCATCGAGTACCTAATTAATGGACTAACTGAGTTAGACAAAATGCTCCTGGATGCCTCAGCTGGAGGATCCATGATGAATCTATCATTAAGTGGCATAAGGGATCTCATTATGCTCCTGGATGCCTATCATCATGCCTAAGTTTCATGCATTGTGCTTTAGTAAAAGAGGGAGGAAATGTACCTCCTACTAGATAGTTGACAATTTGAGCATAACATGGCACTTTTGTTGAGACTGCATAGAGGTGCTCGTCTGGAAATGATTCGGTTATGTGCCCCTCTTCTTCCTCTCGGATAATCTTGCTTAGATGGTCGGCCACTGTATTTTCAATCCCCTTTTTGTCCCTTATCTCCACATCGAATTCTTGCAGTAGCAAGATCCATCGTATGAGCCTTGGCTTGGCCTCCTTCTTTTTCATCAGGTATCCGATGGCAGCATGGTCAGAGAAGATTATCACTTTTGCTCCAAGCAAATAGGATCTGAACTTTTCCAGAGCGAATACCACTGCTAGGAGCTCCTTCTCAGTGGTGGAGTAGTATCGTTGGGCTGAATCTAGAGTTCTTGAGGCGTAGTAGATCACAACCGCCTTCTTATCAATCTTTTGGCCGAGAACTACCCCCACAGCAAAGTCGCTTGCGTCGCACATGATTTCAAATGGTTTTTTCCAATCCGGAGTTTGGATGATGGGTGTGCTAGTGAGGGCCTTCTTGAGCTCATCAAAGGCTTCCTTGCATGCATTGGTGATCTCAAAAGGGACTTCTTTTTGGAGAAGAGTGGATAGAGGCAATGCCTTTTTGGAGAAGTCTTGATGAACCGTCGGTAGAATCCCGCATGCCCAAGGAAGGATTGGATGTCTCGGATAGTGGAGGGGTATGGTAAAGTCATGATCAGGTCTATTTTAGCCTTGTCCACCTCTATGCCTTCTTGTGAGACGATGTGTCCTAAGACCACTCCATGAGTTACCATGAAATGGCACTTCTCATAATTGAGTACTAAGTTCATCGAGACACATCGTGCCAGAACCGTGCTTAAGTTGTCTAGGCAAGTGTCGAATGTATCGCCATAGATGGTGAAGTCGTCCATGAAGACTTCGATGAATATTCCGATCATGTCCGAGAAGATGCTGGTCACCACTCTTTGAAAAGTCCCCGGAGCATTGCATAGACCGAACGACATTCTTCTGAAGGTGAATGTGCCGAATGGGCAAGTGACTGTAGTCTTCTCTTGGTCCTCAGGTGCTATGGGGATCTGGTTGTAGCCCGAGAACCCGTCCAGGAAGCAAAAGTATGGTTTGCCTGCCAGTTGGTCTAGCATTTGATTGATGAAGGGCAGAGGGAAATAGTCCTTCCTTGTGACGGCGTTCAATTTTCTGTAGTCGATGCACATTCTCCAGCCGTTCTTGACCCTTGTTGTCACCATTTTTCCTTCGGTATCTTTCTCGACCGTGATTCCAGTTTTCTTCGGGACTACGTGGACTGGACTCACCCACTGGCTATCCGAGATTGGATAGATGACATCCGCATCCAGGAGCTTCTGTATTTCCTTCTGGACGATCTCCATCATGATTGGGTTGAGTCGTCGCTGAGGTTCTCTTGACGGCTTAGCTCCATCCTCGAGTAAGATGCGATGCATGCAAACCGCCGGGCTAACTCCTCTCAAGTCGGCTAGAGTCCATCCAATAGCCAACTTATGTTGTCTCAGCACTTTTATCAAACGACGCTCCTGGTCTGTTTCCAAGCCACTCTTTATGATTATCGGGAGTGTGTTATTTTCCCCTAGGAAGCGTACTTCAGATGCACGGGCAGGGGCTTCAATTCTATTTCGGGAGTTTGCATTACTGAGGGCAAAAGGTATTGGATTTGAATAATTTTACCTCATTGACTTCATATCCTGGTGTGAGAGGCTCCGAGATTGTTAAGTGGGCTAGTGTTTCATGCAAGCCTTCGGCCAATTCATATGAGCTCTCGACTCCATTGAGTATGAGTTCTAAGGGATCTGCTCTTGGTTCTGGTTGAACTTCTTGAACAAGGTCATCTAAGGTGTCAAGAGCATGGACAGCTTTAAACTCCATGGGATGTTTCATTGCTTGGAATATGTCGAAGCTGAAGATCTCTCCTTCTACTTCCATTGATAGCATTCCACTCCCGCAGTCAATCTTCATTTTTGAGGTTTTAAGAAATGGTCGGCCGAGAAGGATAGGAGCATGGTCTGTTGGCCCGCTATTCTCCATTTTAAGGACGTAGAAGTCTGCTGGAAACACTAATTCTCCTACTTGGACCAAAACGTCTTCAATTTTGCCCTCGGGCTGTTTGCACGACGATCTGCCAGTTGAATAGTGAGACCGGTGGGTTCGAGAGGCCCAATCCTAAGGCATGAGTAGATAGAGAAGGGCAAGACATTGATTGATGCTCCAAGGTCTAGCATGCAGTTCTCGATCCGGATGTTGCCAATTGTGCATGGAATGGTATAAGTTCCCGGATCTCCGCATTTGGGGGGCACCTTTCGTTGCATGACGGCCGATACGTCTCTACTCATCAGCTCTTGATCATTTATATTGCTCCTACTCCGGTTGGTGCAAAGCTCCTTTAGAAACATAGCATATCGAGGGATTTACTTGATGGCTTCCAAGAGGGGATGTTGATTTCAACTTTGCTGAACAATTCAAACACGTCCTCATCCATGACATGTTGTTTTGGTACTCGGGCTCGCACTGGAAATGGAAGTGCGGCGCTGATCTTGGAGGTCTCGGTTCTGGGCACCGGGCTAGGCCTGTGTTCCTCGGGTGCGTCCCTATTTTTCTTGGCCGCGTCCTGCTCAAGAGCCTTGGGCCTCATTTGTTCTTCTACGGGCAACCTCAGGCCTTTGTCCTCCTCTTGCTCCATGGGTTTGCCGACAAGCTTTCTGCCACTCCTAAGGGTCACGGCATTAACATTTTCCTTCGAGTTTTGAATGGTTTGTGAATGAAGTCGGCCAGGTTCATTATTACGCTCGAACATTGAGGTAGCGAGTTGAGACATTTGTTTCTTCAGGTCGGCTATTGCTCCATCATTTTTTGCCTGGTTTTGATGGACAGTAGCACTTAATTGATTCACGGTGCCCGACATTTGATTAATATTGCCCTGGAGCTCCTTCATCATGTCCTCAAGCCACTTGTTTGGTCCTTGCTGATTACTCGGGCCCGCCTGATATTGATTTGGTCCCTTCTGTTGATATTGGCCTGTCAGGTACTGGTTTGGTCCCCTTTGTTGATACTGGCCCGTTGGTGGGGCGTTCTGGTTGTACTGCCTGTGGGGAGGTTGGTAGAATGATTGAGCTGGTTGAGGTGCGGCTTGTTGTGTCTCCCTCGGAGGATGGTTCTCATTCCGCCAATTAGGGCCGGTTACTTGACCATACTGTCGGCTTGGTTCGGCTTTGTTGTTGTTGTTATTGTACCCTTGGTATCCTCCCACTGCATTGGCCTCCACTGGGTCTTCTTCAATCAAAGTTGGGCATGCGTCAGTCTTGTGATCCGTAGAGCCACAAAACTCGCAAGGTTTCATTTGAGCTGGCTGCTTTCGTAGAATTTGCATCATCATTTCCTTTATTTGTTTCATCTCCTCTGTCATGGAGTTCATTGGTATTTTGGCTCGTGTTACGTTCTTTGTTCGGGAGAACTCATCTTACCGAGTGGTCTCCTCTCTAAACCAAGCATTTTCAGCAACGTCGGTGATGAGTCGCCTTATGCCGCTCAATGATAGTCTCATCATGGACCCTCCAGCTGAAGCATCAAGGAGCTTTTTGTCTAAGGGAGTCAGTCCATCAATCAGGTACTCGATGATGAGCTTCTCGGGCAGTCCAAGAGTGCAGCAGCTTCTCTCCAGGTGGTTGAATTTTTCCAGGTAGTCGTATATGGTTTCATTAGGTCCATGCCTTATGTCCTGCAGTTGCCTCCTTACTTGCATTGCTCTTCCCGCTGGGTAGTATTTGTCCAGGAATTTCTTTTGCATCTGAGCCCATGTTCTGATGCTTCCCGAAGGCAATGAAAGGAACCAGTCGTTTGCCGAGTCAATGAGGGAAAAATAGAACGCCTTCAACTTGAAGTCATCTATATTCACTCGATTGGGCTTTAGATTTTGGCAAATGCCATGTAAGCGTTGGAGATGAGTTGTCGCAGATTCTCCATGAGCTCCTGAGAACTTGGGCAAGCTGTGGGCCACCGATGCGTTGATGGTAATGTTTTCCAGTTCAGGGCCCTCGTAAATGCACCACGGCTGATTTTTGAAATCTAGGGCATTAAGTTCTCCCATAGTAGGTTCGCGGTTGTTGTTATTGATGTTCCCTTGTGTGGCATGTGTTTGGCAAAACGTTGTTAGACAGTTCGAGCAGGAGTTCAGGGGGAGTTCGAACATATCCTAGTACTCCTGTACAGCGTGATCAAGACGCAAAGGATATTTTCCGGAAGATATTGGGAACGAAGATTTCGTCAAGTTAAAGATGGCGTGCGACTTATTCGAACAAGATATTCGAATGAATATTCACAAGTGAAGATGGCGTGACTTGCTTGGGAAAGAAGACGACTTCGTATATTCTTCCAAGGATTTGTGAAAGATATGCATCAAATATTCAGGAGTATCTCCCGAAATATTTGATGGGATTATCTTATGCGAATTAGGGTTTCGTCCGAGCATATAAATACAATGCAAAGGCAACCCTAATTCCCATCGCTTTCAAGATCAAAAATACACGAAGAAATCCTATCGATTAGAAAAGAAGAAAGCGACGGCCATTGTGTTTTCCCCACTGGAAAAACATCGGTGTGAGCTCAGTCTGATACGTGCCATTCAGATTGACCAGAGGTGATCAAGTTCAGAGCACAAACAGAACGACCAGCTTTCAAGTGAAAGCGACCGAGCTTCAGGAAAGGTTCGAGTACGTTCGGACAGAAGGTCTGAACGAAGGGGATCAAGGGGAGTTGCGACGAACCTTGGTTGCAAATCTGAGAGACGGAGTAGTAGAGGCTAGGCAATTACAAGGTGTAAGTGTAAGTCCACTGAAAAGCTCTATACTCGTAATAAAGATTTGTTGTCCCTTTTCCGGGTGTGGGAAACCCCCCCCAGAGTAGGCGTAGCCAAACTGGGATATCATTCTGTGCGTACTCGTGTTTTATTGTTCTGTTCGTACTTGTTGTGGAACTGTGGTAGAAAGAGTTCAAGGTCTGTCCAAACACAACCTAGAACACTTGCTTGAACAGGGGATATAATTTCAATTGGTATCAAAGCAAACACTCGACACACTGAGTGGGATCCTGAACTGTTCAAGATGACCCTGAAAGAAGGACAAAGCATCACCAGACCTCCGCTGCTCGAAGGCTCGAACTATGCCACCTGGAAGCCCGTGATGAGATCATTTCTGAAATCTCTAGACGAAAAGGCTTGGAGAGCAGTGATGAGAGGTTGGACTGAACCCATGATGAACAATCTCACTGGAGAACCGGTTCCGAAACCAGAAGCTCTGTGGACAGAAGAGGAGGACAAAGCATCTATGGGAAATTCAAAGGCTATGAATGCGATCTTTTCTGCAGTAGATGAGAATGTCATGAAACTGATTATCAACTGTGAAGTAGCCAAGGAAGCTTGGGATATCCTCTAAACTGCCTTTGAAGGAACAGACAAGGTTCGTAATTCTCGGATGCAGGCTGTTACCACCAAGTTCGAAGAGATGAAAATGAAGGAAAGTGAAACTATCGCTGAGTACAACACCCGAGTTCTGGAACTGTCCAACGAGGCGGCTGCTCTACGGAAACCTATCGATGAAGAAAAGTCCTGATATCACTACCTCCAAGATTTGCAATGAAGGTCACAGCCATTAAGGAAATGCACGACATCTCAAAGCTAAAGCTGGATGAATTGATAGGTTCTCTCAGAACTTACGAGATCAATCATGACTTCCAACCCGGAGATGTGAAGGGAATCGCCCTCAAAGCAGACATGACAGAAGACAAACTGGACGGTGGGTGCACCACTGAGCAACTGGCCATGATGGCTCAGAATTTTGGCAGAATGGTAAGGAAAATCAATAGACGTGGTCCAGAACAAGGTCAGTCTTCATCAGCTGGTTTCAGAAACTGGAAATCCGGGAGATCAAAGTCAAGTGATATAAGGCAAGACTCCTCTGATAAAGGAAGGGAAGAGATTCAGTGCCATGAATGCAAAGGCTTCGGCCATATTGCCTCACAATGTGCCAATACCCTCATGAAGAAGAAGGCAATGGTCGCCAGCTTCAGCGACAGTGAGTCAGATGAAGAAAAAGGTGAAACCACCAACTTTGTGGCCTTTACCACTACTCTGGGAGAAAGTAGCAGCACCGGTGCAACAGTTCCATCACAGGCGGAACTCCCCGCTGAAGACCTCTCAGACAGTGATGATGAAGAACTCACACAGGAGTCTCTCGCTCAGACATACAAAGATCTGTATGTGAAGTGGCTGCAACTGATCAAAATCAACAAGAAGCTGAATGACACAATTGCAAGCGTCACTATTGAAAAGGACAAGGTCTGGCAGGAGGCTGAGATTCTGCTCACACAGAAGGTTGAGCTCGAAGGCACAGTAGATTCACTAAATACGCGACTAGCTGAGATGAAACAGGAAAGGATGTGTCTCCTTGCTCAGAAAACAGAGCTCTTAGGAACTGTCTCCGCACTGAAAGTTGAAATGGAGAAGGACCGCGACACTCATCCTGTAGGCATGGCGGGTCTACGAAAAACTATCACAGATCTGAAGCGCAAAGAGGTGTTCCAACTGAGGAGGGTAGAACAGCTGGAACTTCAGCTAGAGTCTGAAAGGATGGATCGGTCAGACACTGAGAAGGAACTCAACCACCACAAGCAGTCGGTAAAAATGCTGAACTCTGGCACTAAAGACTTGAATGATATTCTCAGGTCTCAAAGAACGGAGTCTGGACATCGTGGACTTGGTCTCACTAAAGAAGGATGCTCAAGTGGTACAGTGTTTGTTAAAACCAACCCAGTGGCTGAACAGAACCCAGAACAGCAGTTGAAACAACACCAGAGACAGAAAGTGGATCAGCATCTGGGAGAAAAAAAGCCACAGTACCCAAGACCTCACTTGAGACAACACTCTAGACAGAAAATTGATCTGTCCCAAGACAAGTCCAAGGGTAGTCAAAAAGGGACCGGGAATGCGTACCTCAGTTCAACTCCCAATCAGAGGAAAGATTTGCGCCCATGCTGGTACTGCTATCAGATTGGACACATCAGACGGCAGTGTCGACTGTTTCTTGCTGAACATCGAGGACACCAACAACAGACCAAACCTCGACAGAAACAAGTCTGGGTTCCAAAGGAACAACCGACAATATGCATGATGGCCTGCTGCTCATCACGAGACACAGTGCAAGACAGATGGTTCTTCGACAGCGGTTGCTCTGCCCACATGACAGGTAACTCTGCATTTCTTTCTCATATTAGACCTGTTGAGAAGATGCGGTTTATTACCTTCGCGGATGCTAGGAAAGGTCAGGTGATCGGCTGTGGAACATTGAAGGTTCCGGATCTTCCTGCACTCGAGATACTCTTCTGGTTGAAGGTCTGACAATGAATCTTATTAGCATCAGTCAACTATGCGACAATGGTCACTATGTGTCATTCTCTCGTGACTCATGCCTCGTTCTTAACGAGAATGGCGATTCCGTAATGAAAGGGAGAAGAAGGGCAAATAACTGTTACACCATCAGAATGGGAGACGAAGACTTTATCAAGTCACGGTCTACTCTAGACTATTTTCAAACCAAACATAGAGTTGTGCGAGGGGAAGTGAATAGGAGTTTGCACACAAGGTCGGATAGGAGAATCGCACAAATCCAGTTTGGTAAGTGTACCAGGAGACTGTTGGATCACAGGGTGTCACAGTTACAGAACGAGTTTGAACAGAAGATAACAAAGTTGCAGAAGGAGTTAAAACAGCATCATCAGATTCATGCCAACTCATCAGACGAGAGATCGAACCAGATTGCGCAGTTTGGAACACCCAGATCCTCTTTGGGTCTGTGTGGGTTCAAGCACTAAGTGTTCCAGGCAGTGGTCAGTCAAAGGCAAATCTCCAGCTACAACAGTTGGACTGACCACCTGAGCAAGAGAGCTGGAACAGAAGGTACAGCACGTATCGTCAACTATTTTTTTTTTAATATTCTCGAAGATCTTTCCTGCCGTTATTTGAAATGAGAGTTGACCAAATTGAGAAGTTGAAACGACTGGAGTATTATTTCGTTTGAAACACAAAGCAGTTCGTAGTCTACTCTCCCTCTCTCGCTCAAACCCTAGAACGGCATCCAGTGTCTTCTCTTCTAATCTCTCACACACTCAACGGCGATGGTGAACACAAGGAAGTCAGCAAAGTCCGGCGTCAAATCCACTGAAAAGAAGAGGGAAGACATGCAGTCCTCAAAAGCTCTGGCGGCGAAATCCAAAATCCCGACATCGAGAGCTCTGACGGTGAAAAAGGCGTCGTCTTTACAATCCAACACTGAATCTTTGGTCGAAGCAAAGAAGTCTGGCGAACGTACAACCACTGAAATCCCTTAGTCGACCGCGGTGGACCCTGTCGTCGCTGGTTCAACTCAAGCCTGACTCCAATCGGAGGTAATTTCATCTCTTCCTTCAACTTCTGCAAGTATTCCGTCAGTTGAAAATATCGTGTTGAAAGAAGTTGTGAATGTGAGTATTGAGGAGGCTGTGAAGTCTGCTGACTATGATGGAGCCAGTAGGGCTGTTGATTGGGAAGTCAGTAGGGGTGTGACTGGTGATGTAGCGAGTAAGACAGTTATCGGGGATGAATCTATCAAGATTATGGAAGATAAGGTTCCCAGCAAGGTGGCTGGAGGACCAGCAGCATGGAGAGAGAAAATACATGCGTCTGGGTATGTTCGACCAGATGGTTTACGGAGAAAGAAGGGGACTCGCCGAGCTGTGTCTCCAAGACAGTGCCTCGCCAAGATCAGCTCTGTCAGAGGGAGGCTCTCAGCAAAGTCTAATAATGGCCCAGATAAAAGTATTGGAGGCTCAGAAGGTGAACAATTCAGTAAGCAAAGGAAGCCACAGCTAAAGGAGACTCTCCTACAGAAGAGGATGAAGAATTAGAGAAGCTATACAAAGACATTGACAATGTCATGGAGGACCTAGAAAAAGAGAAGGATCTGGAAGTGGCAATATCAGAGGAACCTCCTCGTGTTCAGAGTATTGGTGCAGAAGAGTCTGATGCTGTGGAAGTTGATAGTGGTCCAACTGGGGAACCATGTGTTCAGACTGAGAGTAAGTCAGCAGAAGTTCCTGAGGATGTTTCTAAGAATTCAGTGGATGCTCCAGTTGTTGGTCAAGATGATCATCATTGTGATCGTATGGAGGATGATGGTGCACAAGTTCGTGAGGATGCTGCAAAGACTGTTTCAAAGGAGGGTACTCTTTCAGATAATGATAAAGATCTTGCTCCGCTTATCTTTCTCAAAAAGCCAAAGAAGGACAAGGGAAAGAAAAAGGTGGCGTTTGAAAGAACTGCTAAGGGGACAGTCCAAGAGATTGCGAAGGAGGGCAACTTGGCAGGGGGAGCTGATTCATCTAAGAAAAGGAAACGTGGAGCCCCTGTTCCTGTTTCAATGGATGCTGGAAGTTGTGAAGTCCCATCTTCTGAGGCTGATATTGTTCCTGTTGGCTTGGTTAAGAAGGGTGTATGGTTTGTTAACAAAGATGCTGCAAGAAAGTGGCCATGCATCCAGAAGAGGAAAATCATACCTGAAAGATTGCTAGATGAGTCCCGGTATAAGGGAAAGGAGGTGGTTAAGGTTCTGAAAGAATCGGATCTGTTTTGGACGCTGGCTAGGTGCAAACCCTACAGTGAACAGCTTGTGCGTGAGGCAATGGCGAACTTGCCCCCTCACTTTGGGGTAGTTGGAGATCTTGAGTATGGAGTCTTCTTTGTTAGAGGGAGGAGAATTAAGATTGATCCGGAGCTAATCAATGTGTATTTCTCGATGGATGACCCGGCTGTTGATGAAGAAGAACCAAGCTTTGAGAAGGTTGTGAGCACCATCACTGCAGGCTCTGTTCAGTGGAGGCCTGAGTCGGTTGTGAATACAGTAGAGCTATCTACGTTCTATTCCATGCTGTTCTTCATTGCTGTGTTCAACTGGAGGCCGTCTACTCATCGCTCTATTGTCAACAAGGACATGGCCCAACTGCTTTATCAGATAGGGAACAAGCTGAAATTCAACCTGGGCAGAGTAATGTTCAAACAGATTGCTGAACATGCTACTTCGATGAGAACTCTGCACCAGATCTGTTTCCCATCTCTGATATATGAGCTCATTATCCATCAAGCTCTAGATTTGAAGGCCTCGCCTGACCAACTTTCAAAGGTACCCAGCAGGTTCATCGTTGACCACAAGTTGTTTAAGGGGCGTCACGTGAACGATCTCAAGGAGAAAGGAAAAGCTGTGGTGAAGTCCAGTCGAGTGGGAGCCAGAATGGGGCAAGATGAGCGAAGCAAGTTGCTCAGGGATCTTAATGCTATCATTGCTGCGGATAAGGAACAGCGTCGTCGGATCAATAAGCTTGCTCGCGCCCTCAGCTATCCCAGTGATGATGATGAATCTGAAGCTACAGCCTCTGAAGATGATTCCATTGAAGAAGCTTCTGATTAAAGGTCCTTTGAAACACTGAACTCTCTGAACTCGTTTTTTTTGTCGTTTAAAAACGTTCAGTATTATGTGCTTGTTCTGGCACAGTTTGATTTGCTGTTCGAACTCGATCGGCCCCTTGCCAGTTTGTGGCAAAAAGGGGGAGTATTTTGAGGTGGTGACAATTGTTGTTCCCTCAAGGTTTCCTACTGTCTAGATAGTTAGATAGATCTAGTGATTTGGTTTTTGCCAAAATGCCAAGGGGGAGATTGATGTTCCCTTGTGTGGCATGTGTTTGGCAAAACGTTGTTAGACAGTTCGAGCAGGAGTTCAGGGGGAGTTCGAACATATCCTAGTACTCCTGTACAGCGTGATCAAGACGCAAAGGATATTTTCCGGAAGATATTGGGAACGAAGATTTCGTCAAGTTAAAGATGGCGTGCGACTTATTCGAACAAGATATTCGAATGAATATTCACAAGTGAAGATGGTGTGACTTGCTTGGGAAAGAAGACGACTTCGTATATTCTTCCAAGGATTTGTGAAAGATATGCATCAAATATTCAGGAGTATCTCCCGAAATATTTGATGGGATTATCTTATGCGAATTAGGGTTTCGTCCGAGCATATAAATACAATGCAAAGGCAACCCTAATTCCCATCGCTTTCAAGATCAAAAATACACGAAGAAATCCTATCGATTGGAAAAGAAGAAAGCGACGGCCGTTGTGTTTTCCCCACTGGAAAAACATCGGTGTGAGCTCAGTCTGATATGTGCCATTTAGATTGACCAGAGGTGATCAAGTTCAGAGCACAAACAGAACGACCAGCTTTCAAGTGAAAGCGACCGAGCTTCAGGAAAGGTTCGAGTACGTTCGGACAGAAGGTCTGAACGAAGGGGATCAAGGGGAGTTGCGATGAACCTTGGTTGCAAATCTGAGAGACGGAGTAGTAGAGGCTAGGCAATTACAAGGTGTAAGTGTAAGTCCACTGAAAAGCTCTATACTCGTAATAAAGATTTGTTGTCCCTTTTCCGGGTGTGGGAAACCCCCCAGAGTAGGCGTAGCCGAACTGGGTTATCAATCTGTGCGTACTCGTGTTTTATTGTTCTGTTCGTACTTGTTGTGGAACTGTGGTAGAAAGAGTTCAAGGTCTGTCCAAACACAACCTAGAACACTTGCTTGAACAGGGGATATAATTTCAGTTATCCCCATAGTAGTCATCAAAGACGGGTTCTTGTCTTGGCATTTTTCAATGTTGAGGGGGTGGGGGATGTCTAGGGGCTTGCATTGGACCAGCTTCATTTCGGTCCTCGGGTGGTCCTAGGTTTCTTCGAACGGCCTCCCTATTACGAGCTCTTTGGTTTCGGATGAGTTGTTGCGGATCGTCAATAAATGGAGGCGGCGCCTCATTATTTCGATCGTACAGGTTCATCTCGTCGTCATCCTGATAGTCGTGGTGGCTTCCTTCACGAGACATGGTTAAGCAGAAGTGAGTACAAAATCAAAGAACACTATCCGATTAATTATACATTCCCCGGCAACGGCGCCAATTTGATAGCACTGCCTTGTCACGAGGCAATGTGTACAAAATTAATTTATAAGTCCGCTACTCATGACTTTACTATTGGGTAGTAAAGCGGTAAGTAGAGGTCAAACCCAAGGGAATTAGTGGATAGTTGTTCTTTCAAAAATGGAAAATTAAATAAGACAGTTGGGGGTTGGTTGTGATTTTAGTCCTGAAAGTAATGTGGGTTGGTTGTGATTTTAGTACTGAAAAGTAAATGACTGAAAGTAAAGAACGTAAATACAGGACTGAAAGTAAATACTGAAAAGTAAAGTGCTGGAACAGTCGAGTTCAATGTCAACCGCAAACACACTTTTGGTTTGTCGCACGCTGTGTCTCAAGCTTGATGCGCGCCAAAGTTGTGTTGGATTGATGTTGAACAAGTCTGTAGTGAAAGTAAAGTGCGGAAAGTAAATACTAAAAAGTAAATTGCTAGAACAGTCGAATTCAATATCGACTAATCAACATACTTTTGGTATGGACTGATATTGAAAGGGTCTGTAATAAGCGACAGAAAGTAAATTACTGAAAAGTAAATTGCTGGAAAGTAAATGTGCGGAAATTAAAGTACTGAAAGTAAATGACTGAAAATAAGCAGTTGATAATGAGACTGAAAGTAAAGTGACAGGTGATGTTTTAATTAAAGGAAAGGATTCGGTTTTAGGGGCCTTGTATCATAAATCTGTTCATCATCGACCTCTAATGATCATACTACGTGTTTAAAATGTATCAAGGCTATTTCTAGCACTCGACTTGCCACACCGTCTAGTCCTTTTCAAGACATAGAACACTTGTTCTATTTAGGCGAATTCCTCCTTTCGAAGTATCTTAGCCTTATGTGCATCCACCTGATCAATCATTTCCGATCAACCAAGTGGTGTTTTAAAGAGGTTGAACTCTACAGAAAAGCTTTGCTCTTTCGAGCCTCCACTTAACCACGTATGTTCACGAACCCCATGGAAGAGCTTTGCTCTTTCGAGCCTCCACTCAACCAATAGTGTTCTAACCTAATATATGGCACATAGAACAAGTTTAAACACAATAGAGGCACTAAGAGAAGGGTCTAAAACATGTTTTGATACAAGCACACCCCTGCAACCGAATGAAGGGTTTAGCTACGATTATCCATGGAAGAGGATATCATAGCTAAGTTCTTGAAAAGTAAAGGTTTTCGAAAGACAAAAAGTAAAGTTTTTTGAAAGTAAAAGACAAGGAAAGCTTGAGCACTTCAAGAACCAACAAGAGTACTCAAGAACAAACTTAGAGCTTCCAATATCAAAGTAAAGTGTTTACAAGGATTGTGCCTAAAATCTAGAGAGATTTTCTACAAGGACTAGAGAGTATGGAACATGGGACTCAAACTAGGACTATGGGATTTGAGACTACAACTTGGGACATTGAACAAAGGAGAGGGGATGTTGTATTTATAGGCAAGGGGAGAAGAGGAGGGCCAAACACATGGCAAAGGGAGAAGAGGAGGGCCAAAGCTGCCGGCCATAGGTGGCATCATCTCATGGAAAGCCGCCGGCCTTAGGTGGCTTTCCCCAAAGCCGCCGCCCATGTGTCACTCCCCTAAGCAAAGCCGCCGGCCATGAGGTGGAGGAGGAAGTGAGTGGGTTGTAATATTTGTCTCCAAAAAGCCATCGGTTCCCCCTCAACTTCGGTTAGACCTTGGTTGCATCATGGTTGCTTCTTGGTTGCAATCAAAAGACAAGGCACAAGCCTTGCACATGGGTGGCAAGACTTGGCATTCACTTGAGTTCTTGATCTTTGTTGAGGTTTGGAACAAGTCATTGGGACATGTTTTAGTGATTCTACGTTGGGTTCATGAAGGTTGTAAAGCCGGAATCTGGTCGTGGCCTGGAATGACTTGTAATCCATTTTTAGCTTTAAGAACTCCTTTTTAGCTCGTTTCATCTCTAATCCTCGAAATAGCCTGTAGAACAAAAGTGAAACTAACAAGTAAAAGTTGTTAAGACAAAGCGTCTAATTTGGTGGGTTTAACTGTCTTAATGAATCATATAAATATGGTCCATCACCAAGCCATCCAATATTCTCGAATTTAAGCTGAAGATATTCATTTGAATATCTGATCTTTAATGATGACTCGTCAATTGATCCCAATCAGATAATCTCATCGATCTGCTGGATACGCAAATCTTCCTGCGTCTGTTGCACGCTGTACTTCTATTCCAGTCTGAGGTTGAACTCTCCTTGAACTCCTGCTCGAACTGTCTAAAGTCGTTTTGCCAAAGCCATGCCATTCATGGGAACATCAGATGTTTAACCTTGACAAATGTTGTTTTTATTGAACCGCTTCCTCCAGTGAATCCAAGACCTTTTTAACCTCGGGTGATGGTCTCCTTATGAGTAGGATGTTCAGCCTTGACAAACTCTATTTTCCTTAAACAACTTCCTCTAGCGAATCCAAGGCCTTTCTGACCTTCACCAACTCGCTGGGACCTCAAAATATCATCGAGATTTTTTGAGATTATTGAATTCTTCCACGGTTGTAGCATAACCATAAGTGTCCATGCCATTCTTTACTTGTAATGCATTGATAACTTCAACTAAGCGTACATCTTTTCTGTCATCTTGTCCATGCCAGACTGGATCCTCCGACTGCTATTGCTACGGCCAAGTCCCGTGACAACTTAACTGTCACGGGCTGTCACGGAATCCCCAGATGTTATTGCTATGGCCAGGTCCCGTGACAGACCCTAGTTGAAGTTGAAGTTAGTTGAAGTTATCAATGCATTACAAGTAAAGAATGGCATGGACACTTATGGTTATGCTACAACCGTGGAAGAGTTCAATAATCTCAAAAAATCTCGATGATATTTTGAGGTCCCAGCGAGTTGGTGAAGGTCTGAAAGGCCTTGGATTCGCTAGAGGAAGTTGTTTAAGGAAAATAGAGTTTGTCAAGGCTGAACATCCTACTCATAAGGAGACCATCACCCGAGGTTAAAAAGGTCTTGGATTCACTGGAGGAAGCGGTTCAAGGAAAACAACATTTGTCAAGGTTAAACATCTGATGTTCCCATGAATGGCATGCTGTTGGCAAAACGGCTTTAGACAGTTCAAGCAGGAGTTCAAGAAGAGTTCAACCACGGACTAGAACTGCAGTACAGCGTACAGCAGATGCAAGAAGATTTGCTTATCCAGAAGATCGACGAGATTATCTGATTGGGATCAATTGACGAGTCATCATTAAAGATCAGATATTCAAATGAATATCTTCAGCTTGGATTCGAGAATATTGGATGACTGGGCACGGAAGTAATCTCCAACGATTGGATATGGAAGAGATTGAATATCGATCAAATATTTAGGAGTATCTCCAAAATATTTGACAAGGATATACTGATTGGAGTCGGCCAGCGAGGAATTCGAAGATTCAGATATTCAAACGAATATCTACACAGGAGATTAAAGGCGACGTGGCTGACTTGGGAAGGAAGTTTTCGAAGATACTTCCTAAAGATTGGATAAAGATACACATCAAATATTTAGGAATATTTCCTAAAATATTTGATGATGTGATCTGCAACAGATTTGGACTTTCGCCTTTACATATAAATACATGGCTAGGGCAACCAGATCTGCGTCGCTTCTTGAGAGAAAAGAAACAAACACGAGAAATCGTGAGATTGGAGGAGGAGCGACCGCCGGTTGATTATTCCACACCGGAATATCAACGGGGAAGTAACAGTCTGTTCAGTGTGATGTTCAGACTATTCTGGAAGGACAACAAAGCGCACACACACGGTAATCAAGCTACGTCTTTGAGAGAAGACGACTGGACTTCCGAGAAGTCCAAGACTAGGCCGAGAGGGAAGTCTCGTCCTACCCATAGGGGATCGAGGGGAGCTGCGGTGAACCGAGATTGCAAATCCGAGAGACGGAGTGTTAGAGGCTAGGCTATTACAAACAAGGCGTTGTGTAAGTGTAAGTCCACGAATAGCTCTAAACTTGTAATAAGATTTGTGTCCCTTTTCAGGTGTGGGAAACCCCCCAGAGTAGGCGAGGCCGAACTGGGTTATCATATCGTGTGTGCTCCTATTTGTTCTGTTTTTGGTACTGTCTGCTAAGGTGTTCCAGCCTCTGTTTGAACACAACCTGAAACTGTCGAACAAGTGTTCGAGACGCAGTTCGAACACCATCTGGAACTCGTCTTGACTAAGTCAAGTAGATTTCAATTGGTATCAGAGCAGACACTCGACATACAGAGTGTGATCCGGCGACTGTTCAAGATGAGTTTGAAGGAAGGACAGAGCACTAACCGACCACCGTTGCTTGAAGGGCCGAATTATGCCTATTGGAAATTCAAGATGAAATCCTTTCTGAAATCCCTCGATGAAAGGGCTTGGAGAGCTGTAATGATAGGATGGACAGTACCCATGATGGCAGACCCTGAAGGAGTTGTTATGCCAAAACCCGAAGCCCTGTGGTCTGAAGCAGATGATGTAGCGGCGGTTGGGAATTCAAAGGCCCTGAATGCAATATTCTATGGAGTGGACGAGAACGTGTTCAAACTGATTGCTGAATGTGAGGTGGCCAAGGAAGCATGGGATATTCTCAGAATAGCGTATGAGGGTCCAGACAGTGAATATAACGATGAGGAAGAAGAGCATGAGAATATCAATATCATGAGACTTGTAGTCACTATTGAAGACTGCAGTGAGACAAGTAAAAGCCCATACTCTAGTGCACTATCTGAACAGCCTGCTGATGACACCTCAGGCAATGACGAAGAAGAACTTCCCCATGAGGCCCTTGCTGAGATGTACATGGAACTGCATAAGAAGTGGCTGATGATGATTGGTTTGAACAAAAAGCTCACAGAAACTGTGACGAGCCTGACAGAAGAAAAGGATAAACTATGGCAGGAGGTTAAGCTCCTAGTTGCCCAGAAGGTGGAACAGCAAGAAGATATCTCTGCTTTGAAGAAAGAGTTAATCGGGATGAGTCAAGAGTGTTCATCTCTTCTTGCACAGAAGGTGGAACTCCTAGGAGCTGTGTCCCCTCTAAAAATTGAAGATGGACATAAAGGTCTCGGCTTCAATGGTAACAGTGGCTCAGATAAGACTTCGTCTGTTAAGGAAAAGTTGAAACCTACACAGAGAGTAGAACAGAGTGTGAACCACTACCCTGAGAAGCAACTTGGGAATCAAAGAAGAAAGAAGCTCTTGCACAACCGTAGAAGACATGGTACTGAATGGAGGAGGAACAATCGTACATGTTGGTATTGCTATCAGATGGGGCACATCAAATCAAGGTACCGACTACTTCTGGCTGAGCAAAAAGTAATGGAATCCAGAGTCACCCCTCGAGTCAGACAAGTCTGGAAACCAAAAACAAGGAAAGAAGTGTGCTTCGTTGCTCTTAGCTCATTCAGTCACATGAAGGAAGAATGCTGGTACCTCGACAGTGGATGCTCGGCTCACATGACAGGTAATCCTCAATATCTCATCAATGTTAAACCTATTCGCAAGCGTCAGTTTGTCACTTTTGGAGATGGAGGGAAGGGCCAGGTGATCGGCTGTGGGACATTGAAGGTTCCGGATCCACCTGAGCTCGAGGATGTCCTTCTAGTCGATGGGTTAAAGGTGAACCTGATCAGTATTAGTAGATTGTGTGATGAAGGACAGTCTGTTACTTTCACTCGTGATTCCTGTCAAGTACTGGATAGGAATGGAGACACACTGATGGAAGGAAGCAGGTCATCAAACAAAAGCTGCGTTCTAGGCACAGTTGGAACAGGAGTTGCCACTGTCTGTCCGACAAACACTACAAATGAGATGGATTTGCAAGGGACAGGTATGGTGTCCTCTTCTGGAAAGGTAAAAGACAAAGTTGCCGTAAACTCAGTCCCAGAAGATGATAAATGCAGAGGTGGGACACTGTCTGAGACACCCATTCAGACCAAGTCTACAGAAGATAAAATTCCAGAGGGAGGTCCAGCTAATGAAGCCACACCTACTCCAGCTGGGACACTTGACAATGCACCTGCGCTGCAACCCTCATGGAGAATTAAGAGTCGAGCGAATGAGATCAAGTATCAAGAGCTAGCTGCGTGTTCATCAAGTCCAAAGAATGTCAACAAAGCATTTATTGATGAAATTTGGGTGGTGGCCATTCTCGTGGAACTGGGGGAGTTCACCAGATCTGAAGCATGGAAGTCATATCATCTTGCGCATAGTCAGGAACTGAAGAAGACTATGTACAAGCTCACACAAGCGCCCAGAGCATGGTACGAGACGTTCCTCATCGACCATGGCTATGAGCGAGGGGGAGTAGTGAAGCATATGTTCGTCACGAGTACACAGAAGCTGTTTGGACAGTTCGTGAGAAGGATGCAAAAGGAGCTCCAGCTGATCATGGTGGGAGAGATGAAACACCTTCCTGGAACACATGTTGCTGCAGGAGAGCAAGAGAGCATCACTGCATTGAGGTGCTGCACTCAGTTCCTATGGATGAAGCAGAACCTGTCTGAACACGAAGTGGAACGGATGAAGAAGTTTCTGCCCAAGAACCCAGTACAACACTCCATGAGCAGATATCACTTCATCACAGAGCAAGTGGAGAAGAAGGTCATCACATCGAAACACATGACAACTATAATTGTCGTACTCACCACGCCACTAAACGCCGCTCGGTTCGAAACACTTAGATCCTCTCTGGGTCTGCGTGTTATCGCCAACTAAGTGCTCCAGACAGAGGTCAGCAAAGAGCAGAGCCCCAGCAAATCAGATGGGCTGACCTACCAAAAAAGAGGGCTGGAACAGATGGTACATGGTTGGAACTGATTACTAAGTTCAACATATTTGCAGCTTTATGAGGCATTGGAGCATATCAAGGAGGAGAGAGGTGATTGGACAAATATCTCAAGAGATATACACATAACCGTCTTTGGCAAGTGGAGGAGTCCAAATATTTGAGAAATCAAAAAGGTAGTTGAATCAAAGTCGGATGAGGATACAATATCAGCAAACCCTAAGATCAGAGAAGGGAAAAAGAAGGGAGAAGAAGCGGCTGTGACAGAACTTAAAGAAGCTACTTCAAAGGCGTCAAAGGCTGATCCTAATCCAACTAAAGGAAGTGTGCAGACTGCAAAGGAATATCAGGCGATGGCTGAACCACCCCTCAATAAGGTAATCCCTTGTTCTCACTCCCAAGCTATTGCACTCAATTCTGTTGATGAGGAAGTACGGGCGATTGGTAAAGATTCAGTGAGCTATAAGGGTGACAAAGTGGTTAATGAGAAGCCGAAGGGATTGAAACCTGTTGTAGATTCTGTGGCTGATGCTGTAGAAGAAGGTGAAGCCAGTAGGGCTAACATTGTGGTTCTGATAAGAAGAAGCTATTGAATGCAAAGGTAGATGTCACTGGCTTCGTGCTGAAGGAGACAGGAATCCGCATGAAAGTCGTGCCTAGGAGGAATGGAACTCCCAGGAAATACGGTGCACGAATTAGTGTTGTGAGGGGGAGAAAACTTGCTATGTCAGATTCTGAGACTGAGCAGGTTGTTAAACCTTTTAGCAAGAGAAGTCTTGTACTAGATGAAGAGTCGGATGAATGTTTAGCAGAAAAGACTGCTGAGGTAGTCGATGAAGAGAAGGTGACAGAGAGTAAAGCTGTTCCTATGGAAGCTGATGATGTGAAGCAACAGGAGCCTGAAGATGTTGTCTCTGATGAGTCAGACTGGCCTGAAAATCAGACGGAGATAGAACAAGTAGAAGAGCAAGTTGTTATTAAACCTGTCGTCTAGAAGAAGGAAAAGCAGTCAGATGTCCAAGAAGTAATCATGACTGAAGCAGAACATGGTGCTAGTAATCATGCACAGAGAGCTGGTCAAAATCCTAGATCATTAGCTGAATTAAAAGAGAAGCAGACGGAAGGGACTATAAATCAAGAAGGAGGTGAGCCTGTTAAGTCTGGAGAGAAGTCAGAGACAGACAAGGCTGCTGAGAAAGTGTCTGTTGAACCAGATGTTTCGAGGGAGTTAGAACAGCCAGCTAACCCAGATGTAGAGATGCATAAAGCTGATCTAGAGAGACCAGATAATGGAGATTGTAAGGACAATCGGGACTCAGTTTCATTGGTTGAGCTCAAGAAGTCTGAAATGGAGAAACCAAAGAAGGAAGTGACCATCCAAGCATGCTCGACTGGAGTAACTACCAAGAAGGATGGTTAGAGAACAGATGCAGGGGGCAAGTGCATCCAAGAAAAAGAAGAGGAGTGTTCCAGGTTCTGTTCCACCTAGTGTACCACCTGGAGTGACTAAGCATATAGTGTGATTTGCCAGTACATTCGCAGCAGCCAAGTGGAAAGCAGTGCAGAAAAGAAAGATCTTCCCTGAGAGGATGCTTGATGAGAAGAAGTACAAAGGAGAGTAGATTATTCAGCTCTTGAAGGAGACTGATCTGATTTTGGACCGTCCAAAGATGCAAACCGTTTAATGAACAGTTGGTGAGAGAAGCTATTGCTGATGTGCAAGACTACGGCATAGTCTTTGTCAAAGGAAAGAAGGTCAAGATTGATCCTGAGATCATCAATGTGTACTTTGCAATGGATGATTCTTATGAGGTGGTGGAAGAGGAGAGCTAGGACAAGATTGCAAGATGTTTAACGGTTGGAGCATACCCTCGGTGGGAAGACACCTCCATCCCAGTTGCAGATTTGACCACATTCTACTCGATGTTGTTCTTCATCGCCATAGTCAACTGGAAGCCTACATCTCATAGAACCACGGTCAGCAAGGAGATGTGACAGCTGCACTACCAGATTGGAAACGGGATGCGCATTGACATGGGAAGAATTCGACCAGATTGCAGAACACACCATATCTACAAAGTCACTGCACCAGATAATTTTCACATCGCATATCTATAAGCTGATCATCAACCAGCATCCAGATTTGAAGACTGACCGGGATAGACTGTCAAGTGCTCCATTGAAGTTGGTAGTTGATCGCAAGCTGTTCAAGGGTCGACATAAGAATGATCAGAAGGACCTCGAGCTGAAGAGGAAGGATGCGCCTGAGTCTTCCATAAGGAGAGCTGCTGGTCAGAAGTTATCCCGAGCTGAATGTGGACATCTACTGAAGGAAAAGCGCTCTCAAGTATCCCAATGATGATGAAGAAGACGGAGAGAGTTGATGTCCTGATTGAAGAAAAGGTAGAACTCCTTGATGTTATCTCGTCGTTAAAGATGCAGATGGAGAAGGACTACCATGCAGCAGTACTGGACGAGCTGAATCAGTTCAAGAAATCAGCAAAGATGATAATCTCTAGATCAAAAGACCTAGATACAATTTTGAAGTCCCAGAGAATGATTGGAGGATGAAGAAGGCATTGGCTACACTGATTGGAGCAGTTCAGGAACCTATCAGTTGCTGACCCGTGGTCGAACAGCTGCGGAGACACCATGGTTTGACAGACTCACAGCATGTGTCACTGTCCCAGGCTATGCTCGAGGGGGAGTTGACAAGATTCCAGTTGCCGAAGAGACCAGGTTGCTCGATTGGACCCCTTGCCAATTTGTGGCAAAAAGGGGGAGTGGTTTGAGGTAACTGTTCTGGTTCCTCAAGTGTGTCTAAAGCCTAGATTGGGTTTTGCCAAAAATGCCAAGGGGGAGATTGATGTTCCCATGAATGGCATGTTGTTGGCAAAACGGCTTTAGACAGTTCAATCAGGAGTTCAAGAAGAGTTCAACCACGGACTAGAACTGCAGTACAGCGTACAGCAGATGCAAGAAGATTTGCTTATCCAGAAGATCGACGAGATTATCTGATTGGGATCAATTGACGAGTCATCATTAAAGATCAGATATTCAAATGAATATCTTCAGCTTGGATTCGAGAATATTGGATGACTTGGCATGGAAGTAATCTCCAAAGATTGGATATGGAAGAGATTGAATATCGATCAAATATTTAGGAGTATTTCCAAAATATTTGACAAGGATATTCTGATTGGAGTCGGCCAGCGAGGAATTCGAAGATTCAGATATTCAAACGAATATCTACACAGCAGATTAAAGGCGACGTGGCTGACTTGGGAAGGAAGTTTTCAAAGATACTTCCTAAAGATTAAATAAAGATACACATCAAATATTTAGGAATATTTCCTAAAATATTTGCTGATGTGATCTGCAACAGATTTGGACTTTCGCCTTTACATATAAATACATGGCTAGGGCAACCAGATCTGCGTCGCTTCCTGAGAGAAAAGAAACAAACACGAGAGTTCGTGAGATTGGAGGAGGAGCGACCGCCGGTTGATTATTCCACACCAGAATATCAACGGGGAAGTAACAGTCTGTTCAGTGTGATGTTCAGACTGTTCTGGAAGGACAACAAAGCACACACACACAGTAATCAAGCTACGTCTTTGAGAGAAGGCGACTGGACTTCCGAGAAGTCCAAGACTAGACTGAGAGGGAAGTCTCGTCCTACCCATAGGGGATCGAGGGGAGCTGCGGTGAACCGAGATTGCAAATCCGAGAGACGGAGTGTTAGAGGCTAGGCTATTACAAACAAGGCGTTGTGTAAGTGTAAGTCCACGAATAGCTCTAAACTCGTAATAAGATTTGTGTCCCTTTTCGGGTGTGGGAAACCCCCCAGAGTAGGCGAGGCCGAACTGGGTTATCATATCGTGTGTGCTCCTATTTGTTCTGTTTTCGGTACTGTCTGCTAAGGTGTTCCAGCCTCTGTTTGAACACAACCTGAAACTGTCCAACAAGTGTTTGAGACGCAGTTTGAACACCATCTGGAACTTGTCTTGACTAAGTCAAGTAGATTTCAACATCCTACTTATAAGGAGACCGTTATTGTCCCCCACAACAAAGACCCAGATAGAATGACGGATGGAGAGGAGATTGGAGGACCTGCTACTTCTGTCATCATGTAGGACACATCAAGCTATATGCCAAGACTTCATGGACTATCTCAGGAAGCAGAAGTATAGGCCTGCACAATAGACAAAACAAGTTTGGAGAGTCAAACAGAAGGGAGATGTATGTTTTGTCGCATTTAGCTCTACCAGTCATCTGAAGAAGGAACCTTTGTACTTTCACAGTGGCTGCTCAAGGTACATGACTGGAGATCCAGATTTCCTGACTGACATGGAGGAATTCAATGGCAAGTTTGTGACTTTTGGAGATGGAGTGAAAGTGAGGTTCTAGGAAAGGGAACGCTGAATGTTCAAGGCCTGCCTCGAGTAAGGGAGTTCTTCTTGTCAAAGGACTACAAGCAAATCTGATCAACATAAGCCAGCTGTGCGATGGTAAGCATCACGTCAAATTTAATCATGATGCATGTCTGGTGCTAAACAAGGATGGTGAACATGTGTTGACTGGAAGAATATCCTTAAACAACTGCTATCTACTAGACTTTGGTTGACCAACTGCTGAGATAATCTGTTTAATGAGCAAAATAAAAGAGATGAGCTTTTGGCACAAGGGGATGGGACACTTGCATCTGATAACGTTGAAGAAGGTTGCAACTGATAGTTTGGTGCGTGGCGTACCTGAAGTACAAGGTGATCTGAACATATTGTACGGAGAATGTCAGATTGGAAAGCAAACCAAAGTCGCCCACAAAGGAATTACCCAGATCAACACAAAGAGGCCTCTGAAGTTTCTACACATGGACCTGATGGGACCAATACAAGTGAAGAGTTACTCAAGAAAGATTAATGTGGTTGTATATGTTGATGACTACTCTCGATTTACCTGGACAAATTTTATGAGAGAGAAGTCAGATGTTGTTCAAGCCTTTGATCACGGAAGGGGGCTTGAGAACAATGACCTTGCATAGTGCTGTGCTTAACGAGGAATTACACAACAATTCTTGTCCCCTATCACTCCACAGCAGTGTTGTCGAACAAAAGAATCAGACCATACAGGAAATGGCCCGGGTGATGTTACATGCGAAGAAAGTTCCTTTAAAGTTCTAGGCAGGAGCTATGAACATGGCATGCTACATTATTAATAGAATGATGATTCAGACAGGCACTGAGAAGACCTGCTATGAGTTGTAGAAGGGAAAGAAGGCGACAGTGAAGTATTTTCATATCATTAGAAGTGAATGTTACATCCTTAACGATTGTGATTATTGATATAAGCTAGATCTAAAGTGCGATGAAAGTATCATCCTTGGATACTCAACGAGTAGTCGGGCATACCGGGTCTACAACAAGCGAACCGGAGCTATTGTGGATTCTTTCAATGTGACTGTGAAGGACATTCAAGAAGGCAGACCTGACTCAAGTATTGATGAGGATAGTGTTGCAACTCTCCCTGAACAGCACTCCTTAACAGATATAATTATGGAAAAAGTTGTCTCGGACAAATAGTCTGAATAACTCGATGGAGAAGATAGCCCAACAGGAGATGAACCTAAATCCAAACCACTTGTTGCTTCAGCTCGAGCCCTAAATCCGTCAAGAACAGTTAAAAAGAATCATCCCATCACAAAGGTCATAGCTGAACCAACTGACAAAATGAAAAATTGGGTAAGGCAAGTTAATTATCGAGACTTGGCAAGCCATTCATGTTTCTTATCAATTGTGGAGCTAAAGAATATCAAAGAAGCAATTGGCGATGAGTACTGGGTGATGGCTATGCAAGAAGAACTTGGTAAATACTAGTGAAACAATGTATGGGATCTTGTTCCACGACTTGATGGTTGAATGTTATTGGAACGAAGTGGATCTTCAAGAACAAGTCCAATGAGAAAAGTAACATCACCATAAACAAGGCAAGACTGGTTGTTCAAGGCTATACACAGATCGAAGAAGTATATTTGGATGACCTTTGCACCAATTGCACGATTGGAGGCGATACGATTGCTATTGGCTCTAGCTTGCTATCTAAAGTTCAAATTGTTCCAGATGGATGTCAAGAGTGCCTTCTTGAATGGGTTACTGAATGAAGAAGTATATGTGGCGCCACCAAAGGGATTCGAAGATCCTCATCATCATGGCCATGTGTACCAACTAAAGAAAGCTATATATGTACTTAAGCAAGCACCCAGAGTATGGTACGAGAGGCTCACGGAGTTCCTGATTAAACATGGCTATGTGCAATGGGGAGAAGATAAGACGTTTTTCGTCAAACACACAAGGTCAGACTTTATTATTGCTCAAATTTATGTGAATAATATTATGTTCGGCTCAAGTAATCAGAAGATGGTGGACAAATCTGTGGAACAAATGATGGGTGAATTTAAGATGACCATGGTGGGAGAGATGGCTTCCTTTCTCGGACTTCAAGTGAAGCAGAAGTCGGATCAGATCTTTATCTCGCAAAGCAAGTATGCCAAAAATCTGATCAAGTTTGATCTAGAGAAAGCTACGCATAAAAAGACTCCTGCTACTACTCACGTGAGATTACCAAGGATGACGTTGGGACAAGTGTTGACCAGACCTTGTATAGGAGTACGATTGGAAGCTTACTATACTTGACGGCCGGTAGACCTAACGGTGCCCATGATGTAGGAGTCTAATTAAGATATCAAGCGAATCCTAAGGAGAGACACCTGATGAATGTGAAGAAGATTATCAATTATGTTTGTGGAACGGTTGTCTATGGTCTCTGGTACACAAAGGATAGTAGCTCGAGTCGGGTAGGCTACTACGTACGATGATGATTGGGCTGGGAATGCTGAGGATCGCAAGAGTACATATGAAGGGTGCTTCTTTCTGGGGACTAACCTAGTGTCTTGGTTTAGCAAGAAGCAGAATAGCATCTCCCTATCTACTGTAGAGGCAGAATACATAGCTGCTGGAAGTTGTTGCACACAGATGTTATGAATGAAACAGATGCTAGAAGAGTATGGAGTCCAACAAGATGTGATGACACTCTACTGTGACAACATGAGCGCGATCAACATATCCAAGAATCCAGTCCAGCACTCCAGAACAAAGCACATCGACATAAGACAACACTTCATTTGAGAGTTGGTGGAAAAGAAGGTAATTATTCTGAAGCATGTGTTTAGTAAGAAGTGGCTAGCAGATATCTTTGCTAGCCCCTTGGACAACTCACAGTTTGAGACACTTAGATCCTCTATAGGTCTGCGTTTCAAGAGGTGGTGGTCAGTCAGAGCATGAATGAAATATCATGTGAGGGTTGACATGCAAGGTTGGGACTGCAAGGAAAGATGAGTTATGACAGGCGATGATTAAATAAACTGAAGTGCATGGATGGACTAAATGGCTCTAATGACGTGGCAATTGAAAAAGGGGTGAGAGCAAATTGAAATTTTGACTTGAGTATATTTAAAATATTTAAAATTTTGAAACCTCTTCGCTCTCTCTCGAAGAAGAAGAAACCCTAGGCAACTTCTATCGAAGAAAATCTATCAATCACGAAGATGGTGAACACTCGCAAGAACAAGATCGTGAAAGCTGCTGATGCTGAGGTTTCCTCAAACTCAATCAGAAAGAGGAAGGACTCAGAAACGAACCCTACAACGACAAATAGCGATTTGTCGACGGCTAAGACAAAGTCGACTGCGGAGGCAAAAGTAACTATCCCAGTAAAATCAAAGTAAGAAACGATCTTGAAAAAGGTACCGACTAACAAAATTTCTAAGGATAAGAAGGTTCCCACACCTGTTCCAGTTCCAAACCATGCGAAGAAGATCACTATCTCAAAATTAGTCGCGGACAAAGGAACTGTCAAGAAATCGGCACAAGAGGTAATCGCTAAAATCTGTTTATTATTGTGGTAGCCCTAGGTTGCCTAGTGTCTCTGTTGAAGGTTCGTTGATAGTTGTTAAGAAGTCAAAGGTAGTGCATTCGGTCCAGTGGAAGAATCGACCTAATTTTGGTACAGTCACTACACCTAAACCTAAGGGTTTGATGGGACGTATATATATGATTCATCAAGTACACAAAACCCACCAAATAAGACATTTGGTCATACGAACATGTGCTTGTTGATGTCATTTTGTGTATATAGGCTATTTGGGAGTCTAAAGAGGAAACATGCCTAAAAGGGGAGATTTATGCCCAAAAAGCACACCAAGCATTTCTGGCCAAGAAGTCGCAACCAGGTCCCGAGGAAATATAGCCAGGCCCGAGAGGTCTCGACCAGGGACCGAGAAAACCAGTCGGGGACCGAGGAAACTCAATCGGGTACCCAGGCCCGCAACCGAGAAGTGCCGAGACCCGCGTCTGAGAACCTCAGGTCCCTGACCGAGAACCAGTACCGAAGAAAACCAGGTCCCCGCCCGAGACCCTGTCCCGGGCACGTCCGAGAAAACCAGGCCACGCCCCGCGCACCAGCCGAGCCGCCCAGGTCCAAAATCAAGTCGCTCAGGCAAACGAGCAACTCTGACGAATCCACCTCAAGAAAAGTGATCAAAATGGAAAATAAGGTGGACAATGTCGGGAAACCAAGGTGAATGCCCGAGCAGATTGGCAGTTGGCCCAGTTCCAAAGCAAAGGCCTCGTGCGCATAGGCACCGAAACCAAGTCGCTCGACCAAACCATGAAATCTGGAAAATCTTGCTTGACCAAAGTGTTTTAAATGCCCAATAACTTGGACAATCTCACTTCCCAGACAAAACACTCGAGTGGAACCAGCTCAAGCCCGATCAAAGCCAAACTAGGGCAATTTCGGCCGATTTGGGATTTCGACCATGTTCCGGGCAAGATTTGGCTTAGCATCCTTCTTGAGATCATCTTAGAATGACTTTTTAGTTCAGAATACACTCTCCAAAAGCCAAGAAGCTCCTGCCAAAGCTCCGTCCAGATTTCGGCCATATTCCGGCGAACTCCGGCCAACCTCCGGTGATGCTCCGATCAAGCTCATATCCTTGCCACCATGCTCCGGTCATTTTTTGCTCCGGCCACACTCCGACGAAGTCCAACCAAATCCAAACTACTTCTTGTCCGGTTGGCCATACTATTCATTTTAGTTTGGTTTTGGAGTCTGGTTGCCTCAACTATCCAAGTCCGGTTGCCTCAACCAAAACCAAGTTGGTTAGTCGCCCTTTGGAGAAGCCAATACAAGTGCCCCAAGTGGCCAAGTCGTTTCGCTTGAGGAGGTGCAAGAGATAAGTTCAAGAAGTGTGCTTTTTGGAAGAACCAATCAAAATCCATTGAGTTTGGGATATTTCGCACCCAAACTTAGCCCCCAAGTTTCCTAAGCCTATAAATAGAGGCCTTGCCTCATGTAATAAGAGTCCTTAGTCCAAGTTTTGAATTCCACAAGTTCTTAGAGAGAAGGGAGCTTAACTCTCTTCTCTTCACTTTCAATACAAACACATTTTGTTCTTTGTTCTTGCTTTGTTCTTGTGATCTCCTTTACTTTCTAGCACTTGTTCTTGAGCTCCAAGCTCCTTACTTTCAAGCAAGCACTTGATTTGGAGCTCCTCTCCCTTTACTTTTGTGTTGTTTTCCTTTACTTTCTTGTCGGTTTTCATTGTCACTTGTTTTCCTTGTTCTAGCAAAAACTACTTGTATTCCTTGACATGAATACAAGTAGTTAAAGCTATTGTTTTTTGGTTACAAAAAGCTCACAGTCCCTTTACTTTTCTTGTTAGAGCCACGGCTCTCCTTTGTTTTCCTTGTCAAGTTTCGGTTTCCTTGTTTCCTTTTCGGTTTTCTTTACTTTTGTAAGCACGGCTACTTGTATTCCTTGACATGATTACAAGTAGCTAAGGCTTATATTCGGTTGAAGGGTGTGCTTGTAACATAAAACCGTTTTTAGACCCTTTTCTTAGTGCTTCTATTGTGTTCAAGTTAGTTCTATGTGACATATACTAGGTTAGAACATACATGGTTGAGTGGAGGCTCGAAAGAGCAAATCTTTTCCATGGAGTTCGTGAACATACACTGTTAAGTGGAGGCTCGAAAGAGCAAAGCTTTTCCGTGGAGTTCAACCTCTTTTAAACACCACTTGGTTGATCGGAAATGATTGACCAGGTGGATGCACATGGGCTAAGATACTTCGAAAGGAGGAATTAGCCTAACTAGAACAAGTGTTCTATGTCTTGAAAAGGACTAGACGGTGTGACTAGTGCTGGAAATGGCCTTATCACATCTTTGAACACGTAGTATGATCATTAGAGGTCAATGATGAACGGAACTATGATACAAGGCCCCTAAAACCTGAATCCTTTCCTTTGATAAAACACCAACTCTTCATTCTACTTTCAGTCTCAATATCAACTGTTTACTTTCAGTACTTTACTTTTCAGCACTTTAATTTCTGTCTTTACTTTTACGCACTTTACTTTACGCACTTTATTTTACGCACTTTACTTTTAGTACTTTACTTTTCAGCACTTGAATTTCAGTCTTTACATTTCCGCTTATTACAGACTTGTTCAACATCAATCCAACATAAATTTGGCACGTATTGCGCTTGAGATACAGCGTGCGACAAACCAAAAGTATGTTGCTTGGTGTATATTGAACTCGACTGTTTCAGCAATTTACTTTCCGCACTTTACTTTTTAGTCATTTACTTTTCACACATTTACTTTCAGTCTTTACTTTCCGCTTACTACAGACGCTTTCAATATCAATCCAACATACATTTGGTATGGATTGCGCTTGAAATACAGCGTGCGACAAACCAAAAGTATGTTGTTTGGTTGATATTGAACTCGACTGTTCCAGCAATTTACTTTTCAGTACTTACTTTCAGTCTTTACTTTCAACACTTTAATTTCTCGCACTTTACTTTCAGTACCTTTACTTTTACGCAATTTACTTTCTGTCTAAAAAACCCATAAAACCCAATCTGTATTTACTTTCTTTTTCTTTCTTTTTAAAGAACAACCATTCCACACTGACTCCCTTGGGTTCGACCCCTACTTACCGCTTTACTACCCAATAGTGAAGTCACGAGTAGCGGACTTATAAATTAATTTTGCACATTGCCTCACGACAAGGCTCTGTCAAATTGGCGTCGTTGCCGGGGAGTTAGCAATCGGATTAGTAGTTCTTTCCCTTTTTCCTTTTTGTTCGTTTCGTGGTTCACGATGTCTTCATGGATGAATCGGTATCTCAGGAAATTTGGGGGTACCATGGGAGAAGACCCCGTGGAACATGAACAAATGTTTTACTCCATCTGCGGCCGCATGAAGCCCAAGGATGAGTCGCTAGAAGGGTTTATGCTGAATTGTTTTGAGTTTTCCTTAACTGATTCTACACTATCTTGGTATTACTCATCATATGCAGATTATGAAGGCTATTATGAAAATCTTCGAGCCAAATTTCTAAAAGAGTTTTCCCTGTCAAATTATGGCACCGATCCCTGTCAAAGAGCCCAGCCATCCTTTCGACTTGAAGTCCGCAAGAAGATCAGCACCCTCAAGCAATCCCGGGATGAAACTTTGGACGAGTACTTATCGTACTTTGCCTCCATTGTGGCGAGCTGCCCGCACCATGGATTCACAAAAGTGTTCCTTCTTCAAAGGTTTCTTGGCGGGATGCTTCCGCATGAGTGGAAAAGACTCAATGATGCAGTGGGAGGCTCAGTCATAAAGTTAATGATGGACCATAATTGTATGAATCATAAACACAGTTAAACCCACCAAATTAGACTCTTTGTCTCTTTAACTTTTGCTTATTAGTTCCGATATTTATCTATAGGGTATTTTGAAGTCTAGAGAGAATACAGGCTAAGGAGGAGTTTTAAAGCTGAAAATGAATTACGAGTCATTCCAGGTCACGACTAAATTCCAACTTTAAAGAACCGGACGTGGAATCACTCAAAACAAGTCCAAGCGGAGGGCAACCAGAGTCAGTCCAGAGCTGAAAGGACCGATGGCTTTTGTAAAAGATCACAAAAACACACACTCAACCACTCCTTCCACATAAGGACCGGCGGCTTTGAGTGAGAAATTGACACCTAAGGGGGGCGGCTCCCCTCTCTTCTCATCTCCTCCTCAACACAAGGCCGGCGGCTCCAAGCTTGAGAAGACAAGTGTCCCGGCGGCTTTTGAGTCCTCCATCCATCTTGTGCCATGTGGTGGCTTCTCCTCCACATCCATCTCCTCCCTTAGCCTATAAATAGAGCTCCCCTCCCCCTTGTATCCCACAATCCCATCTCATTCCAACATCACAAGTCCTCAAGTGACTTATCTCTCTAGCTTTTGTGGGCACAATCATGTAAACACTTTCCTTTGGAATCGAAGTTGGATCTTGAGCACTCTTATCAGTTTTTGTAAGTCTTTACTTTACTGTCTTTCAAAGTACTTTACTTTCCTGTCTTTACTTTCGAAAACTTTACTTTACTGTCTTTCAAAAACCTTTACTTTTTCAAGTACTTAGTTATGATGTCCTGTTCCATGGATATTCGTAGCTAAACCTTTCATTCGGTTAAAGGGGTGTACTTGTATCATACAATGTTTTAGACCCTTCTCTTAGTGCCTCTTTGTGTTCAACTTGTTCTAGGTGCCATATATTAGGTCAGAATTCCATTGGTTGAGTGGATGCTCGGAAGAGCAAAGCTCTGCCATGGGTTCGTGATCTTCCGTGGATAAGTGGAGGCTCGGAAGAGCACAGCTTATCTGTGGAAGTCAACCTCTTTAAAACACCATTTGGTTTATCAGGAATGATGATCAAATGGATGCACATACTAGAACAAGAGTTCTTTGTCTTGCAAAAGACTAGACGGTGTGGCAAGTCATGTGCTAGGAATAACCTTGATTCACTTTTGAACACTTAGTATGATCATTATAGGTCAATGATAAACGAAAATATGATACATGGCCCCTGAAACCGAATCTTTCCTTTAATTGTAATTTCAACTGTTACTTTACCTTTCAGTACTAAAAACCAAAAACAACCCCCCAACTGCTTTATTTAATCCCCCCTTTTCGAAAGAACAACTATTCACCTGACTCCCTTGGGTTCGACCCATACTTACCACTGACTACCCAAAATAGTTAAGTCGCGAGTATCGGAGATATAAATTTGTTTTTGCACAGAGAACATCGCACCTTAACGACAGTGCGGTGGGCTCCGTCAAAACTGGCACCGTTCCCGGGGAGTTGAGAAACGGAATAGTTGTTCTTTTTATTTTTGTTTTTGTTCTTGCAATCCACCATGTCATTGTACTACGAAAATGAGCCTTGGAATGATGAGGAGTTTTCCCCACCACCCTTCGAACTTGAAGTCCGCGAGAAGATCAACAACATAGAGCAATCCCGGGACGAAACTTTGGACGAGTACTTATGGTACTTCGATTCCCTTGTAACGAGCTGCCCGCACCATGGATTCACCAACCACGATCTTCTTCAAAGGTTTCTCAATGGGATGATGCCACAAGAGTGGAATTGGCTTAATGACGCGGCAGGAGGTTTGGTAAATAACTTAAACATGGATGATCTTTGGAAATTGATAAACGATTTGGCTGCGAGGTCAAGACCAAGAGAAGATCAGGCCAAGCTACTCGAGGACGTTATAACGGAGCTGGCATCTAGCAACCAGCAGTTGGCCAACATGGTACACCAAATCCAGGTCGAAAGCGACGAATCATGGGTGGCTCAAAAAGAAACATCAAACCAGCTCCGGGACCTCATTAACAAGCTGCCCAAATCAGTACCGGTACACATTTCCGAAATGCCCGAGGAAGCCCAGGTCCACATTGCCGAGTCACTCGAGGACAAGGAGGAAGAATTGGCAGCTAGCATCCAGTAAATGAGTGCCCCGATACACCAAGATGAGGTCGAAAATGAGGAATTCTGGGCGGCTACACAACTGATCTGGGACCGCATTGCCAAACTACCCAAATCAATTTCGGTCCTAACTGAAGAGTTGCCCGAGACATACCCAGACCTCAGTGCCGAACTGCCCAAAACAGACCCAGACCTCAGTATGATTGCCCCCGGAGACCATATGAATGACAAGGATGAGGACCCATGGTTGCCTGAAGAAGAACTCCATTTAGATTATCCCTGGGAGTTAGAAGAAGAACTGCCCAAATCAGGCCCGGTCCTTATCACCAATCCATCCAAGGAAATCACAGTCCTAACTGTCGAGCCAACAGAAGTCCCGGACCTCATTGCCGAACTGTCCGAAAAAGACCTGGCCCTCACTGTCGGAGCACCTGAAACAGACCCAGTCCTCATGGTCAAAGTGCCCCAACTTAACCCTTCGTGTTTTATGCCGATCATAGCCACCGAAGATCATATAATCAATAATGATGAGGTGCAAGGGGAGTTAGAGGAGGAGCATGAGCCAAAAAAGCCGACAAAGGAACTCTCACTCGTCACAAGCCAAGGAAAACCGCCTGAAAACTCACTCGTTCCAAGACAATCATCCATCACTGCCACAATGAAGAGGATTGGCAGAGGCGCATGCTTAATGTCACCTACATTTAATGGCACAAAACCAAACTTCCAAACTCGCAAAGGTGCCAACTATTCAAACATGAAGAAGCGGCAAAGACATGGACCGAAAGAATGGAAACCCGGAAGGAGTAACAAGCGAGCATGACTCATTGGACCAGCAGTTATGGTCAATGAAGCCTGACCCTCACGGAGCAAAAGGGCAGCCGAGAAGAAATTCGACCTCACACGCCCATGGGACCCAACCTTATGATCCACGAATGAGTTACTGTCGAGCTAACGACGTTAAACAAATGCACTGGTCGGGAGGTAACCCGACACCTATCTTACTTTCAGTCATTTAATTTCTGTCATTTAGTTTTTTCATTCTCACCTTTCCTGTATATATTTGCTTGCATGACATTTGAACTAATCCGTGCTGTGAGGCACGCCTTCGTTCAAAATTGTGGGGTGAGAACCACCTTTGTACATAGTTAATTAACATGCTTTTTCTTTTCCTTTTCCCTTAATATTATCTTTTTGAAAATATGAACTTGAGAATGTGAAAAAGATAGATCTAAATTCATGCATTTACCTTGTGAAAATTCAACTGTTTAAAAACTTAGGATATAACTTCTCATTTGTCCCTTTGTGCTGAGATATACAGGGGATGTTGAGTTGATAGAAAATGCCCTAGAGAGGCTTGGCAAGCACTCGAAGGATCGAATCTAACTATATGGTTTTCGAAGTCAGTGGAGGCTGCACTTCGGGTTTCAGTGAAGATTGAAGTCATCTCCGCTGTGCAGCGTTTATGCAAGAGGCGGGATGGGAATAAAACCGTCCTATCTCTAGTCCTAGTAGCCGGGAAAATAGATGAGCGACCCTCATCTTGACCCACGCAAAACGGCGAGGATGAGAAAGAGCGGGGAGGTATTTCCATATGCTCGCGGGCGACGATTGGACCTCCCAAAAAGGCTGAGAAAATGGACTAGCAAGTCACAAAGAAGCAAAAGCTCAAAGAAGCTAATCAAAGGCCAAAGGCCAAAATTGTGAAGGTTTTAACCGAACAAAAGTGAAGAAACTCCAACTCAATATCAAAGGCCAAAGGCCAAAGCCGATTCACTACAGAATAAGTCCCTCGCCAAAAAGAAATCAAAATGCTCAACTCAGTGAAACCCGAACCAAATCACGTGCTAGAGAAAGCTATAAGGAAACCATATAATGCGAGTCGATCCCAAGAATGCAGTCCAGGAGCCTGAAAAGGGCTATCTCCCGAAACATCCGAATTAATTTGCATCTCGGCACGAAGGTACAAATATCAAGTTTCTTCTAAGTATTTACACGGTTTAGTTTGGTAATAAGTAAGTAATGCATGAATTAAGATAAAGCTAGTCCCACAGTCTCACTTTCATATTTAAAAGTTTTTACTTAGATTGTGTTCCGCCCTTAAATAGCATTGTTCGGGACGAACAACTAAAAGTGTGGGGTGATCTGATGGACCATAATTGTATGAATAATAAACATAGTTAAACCCACCAAATTAGACTCTTTGTCTATTTAACTTTTGCTTGTTAGTTCCGATATTTATCTACAGGGTATTTTGAAGTCTAGAGAGAATACAGGCTAAGGAGGAGTTTTAAAGCTGAAAATGAATTACGAGTCATTCCAGGTCACAACCAAATTCCAACTTTAAAGAACCGGACGTGGAATCACTCAAAACAAGTCCAACCGGAGGGCAACCAGAGTCAGTCCGGAGCTGAAAGGACCGATGGCTTTTGTAAAAGATCACAAAAACACACACTCAACCACTCCTTCCACATAAGGACTGGCGGCTTTGAGTGAGAAATTGACACCTAAGGGGGGCGGCTCCTGATGAGCCGTATTTATACGACTCATCGAGTCGTTAATTCCCACCATTTCATTCACTTTATTATGCGAACAGTTACTTTTTAGTGTTGTTTCGTATTTCAGGTGATTTGGAAGCTCTAGGAGGAAACACGCTTAAAAGACGGCATTTTCATGCCAGAAACATCGCAGTGGAAGAACGGAGCCAAAGGAGGGTCGTGAACAGTACTCCGGCGTGAATAGTAATTCCGGTGTGAATAGTGATTTCGGGGCCGTGAACAGTAACTTCGGAAAAAGAAAGTCCAAGCCCTAAATCTAGCAGCCGGCCCATTCTACATTGTGTTATTAGGGCAACATTCAAATGCTAGGGTTTCGGAAGATTCCAAGAAGATCAAAGGGTTTCCAAGAAGATCAAAGGGTTTCTCAAACCCTATATAAGGAGGAGTCCACAATCATCTGATCATCCCTCATTCTACAATTCAGCCGTGTGCTACTCTCCTCACAATCCAGCCGTGCCTCCTTGCTCAGCCACAATTCCGCCGCTTCTCAACCTTGCACGGCCGCCCATCAGCCCTACACGGCCAGCCCTTGCTTGCCTCGGTTTTGTGAAGTATTTCATCCCCTTTTATTATTTGCATTGTTTCATTATGATCATGTGTAACTAAACCTTCTATTCGGGTTAGGGTTAATATATTGTGACTATGTTTTTGAGACTTGGATCTTTAATGCTATATTCTATGTTTTACTAATTCTCGTACATGAATTCCATGAAATATTGTTAGACTGGACGTATACTTTGTCGTGAAATCTAGTTGCGCATATTTCTACATTAATCATCTATCTAATACTTTGTCGTTTAGATAGATAGTACGACTAGGGCAATTAACACCTTTGTCGGGTTAATTAAACCTAGGGAAATTAGGTCGTGGCGTAACACCTTTGTCGGGTTACTTGGGAAATCACCTTTGTCGGGACAACCACACGTAAAACACGAATTGAATATTTAGAAGTCTATGATAAAACAAGTCACAATCAAACCCTAATCTGAATACTTCTCTCTGATATTTCCAACCTTGCAATTTTCGATTATTTCACTAACCGTTACTCTCATTCTAGTTTCTTGTTTTTCTCAATTACAGAACAAAGTAGTAGCTATCTAGCTCCCTTGGGTTCGACCCTTGCTTGCCATTGTGCTAACCCACAGTTCAGGACAAGGAAATTATAAATTTTTTTTGCACAGGTACGACGACAGCCTGTTCAAAATGGCGCCGTTGCCGGGGAGCTAAGCACGGTGAAACTTTTGTTCTTCTTTTATTTTTTGTTTATTTTTCTTCTTGCTATTTCGAAATTTGTTACTCGGTGAATTCATATTCAACTGTTCGAGATTTTGTTTTCCATTCTATTCGATTTCCGTTTTCTAGCTCTCAGAGGGTTCTGTCACCAAGGCTTACGAGTCTAAGGATTTTGGGTTTTAAGTGGGACCGCTGTGACCCCTCCAATCTCCTGGGGACCCTTTGTTGCTAGTCTGTCTTTGTTATTTCGGTGTTTGCTATCTCGGTGTCTGTTACTCTCATAACATGTCTCACGCAGGTAGTAGTGTTGGTCACAACAGTCACAGCAGTCACAACAGTCACGTAAACGAAGAAGTTAACCAGAATGTTCAAGTACAACATGGCGAAATCAGGGGGGCTATCCCTGATCAGTTTCAACAGTTCCAACAACAACAACAACCTCAAAACCAACAACAACCCCAACCACAGTACCCACAATACCCTCAGTACCCGCCATATCAACAATATCCTCCACCACCATATCCACAGTACCCACAACCGCTCTACCCTCAGTATCCACAACCATATCCACCACTCACACCGAGGTACAAGGTTAATGCAATTCGGTTATTTAAATCACAAGTGTGTTTGCCTTCTGTTGTGCAGGCACCTACAGTAGAATTGAAGCCTCTACCTGGACATTTGAAGTATGCATTCTTAGGGGAGAACAGCACACTTCCAGTCATCATCAAGAGCGGCCTAGAGGCAGATCAGGAACGTAGGTTGATTGGAGTACTGACCGAGCACAGACATGCCATTGGATGGACACTAGCCGACATCAAGGGAATCAGCCCTACTGTCTGTATGCATCGGATTTTGCTGGATGATGGAGCTAAGCCTTCGAGGGAACCTCAGCGCAGATTGAATCCTATCATGATGGAGGTGGTCCAGAAGGAGATTCAGAAGCTTCTGGATGCTGATGTGATTTACCCGATCTCATACAGTCAGTGGGTAAGTCCGGTACATGTTGTGCCGAAAAAGACTGGGATCACAGTGGAGAAGAATGCTGAGGGCGAGATGGTGACTACACGAGTCAAGAATGGATGGCGCATGTGCATAGACTACAGGAAGCTGAATGCAGTTACGCGCAAGGATCACTTTCCTCTTCCATTTATTGACCAGATGCTCGACCGCTTGGCAGGTAAGCCTTATTTTTGTTTTCTAGATGGTTTTTCAGGCTATAACCAGATTCCCATAGCACCCGAGGATCAGGAGAAGAAAACCTTTACATGTCCATTCGGTACGTTTGCTTTTCGCCGGATGTCTTTTGGCTTGTGTAACGCACCAGGTACTTTTCAGAGGGTGGTTACTAGCATATTCTCTGACATGATAGGGTCATTTATTGAGGTGTTTATGGATGACTTCACTGTGCATGGTGACACTTTTGATGCATGTCTAGATAATTTGAGCATGGTACTTGCACGTTGTGTTTCTATGAATTTGGTGCTCAATTATGAAAAGTGTCATTTTATGGTTACTCATGGAGTTGTACTCGGTCACATAGTCTCACATGAGGGGATAGAGGTAGATAAGGCTAAGATAGATTTGATTGTTACTCTGCCATATCCCTCTACAGTCCGTGATATTAAGTCATTTCTAGGGCATGCTGGTTTCTATCGTAGATTCATTAAGGATTTCTCGAAAAAGGCACTGCCTTTATCTAACCTCTTGCAGAAAGATGTTCCTTTTGAGTTTACAGATCAGTGCAGGGCAGCTTTTGACGAGCTAAAGGAGGCCCTCACCAGCACACCCATCATTAGAGCTCCAGACTGGACTCAGCCATTTGAGATTATGTGTGACGCGAGTGATTATGCTGTAGGAGCAGTTCTTGGTCAGAAGGTGGACAAGAAGCCCGTGGTGATCTACTACTCTTCGAGGACACTGGACGTGGCCCAGAAGAACTATTCGACCACAGAGAAGGAGCTGTTAGCCGTGGTTTTCGCCTTGGAGAAATTTAGATCATATCTGTTATGTACTAAAGTTGTTGTCTATTCTGACCATGCAGCTATTAGGTACTTGATGACGAAGAAGGAGGCGAAACCAAGGCTCATTAGGTGGATCCTGCTCCTATAGGAGTTTGACGTGGAGATCAGGGACAAGAAGGGCATAGAGAACACAGTCGCAGATCACTTGAGCCGTCTTGTCAGAGAGGAGGATGCCGGGCAGATTACCGAGACGTTCCCAGATGAGCACTTATATGCTATTTCGGGTAAGATGCCATGGTTCGCTCCCCTAGTGAACTACCTGGTAGGAGGTAAGTTCCCACCCTCAAATTCTAGGGCACAGTGTTTGAAACTGAAGCATGATGCTAAATACTATGTGTGGGATGACCCGTACTTATGGAAAATAGGCGTAGACCAGATTCTTAGACGGTGTATCCCTGATGATGAGATTGCTTCAGTTATCAGTTTTTGCCATGAATTAGAGTGTGGAGGCCATTTCGGCCATAGGAGGACTGCTAGGAAGATTTTAGATAGTGGTTTCTTTTGGCCGCATGTTTTTAGAGATGCCTACGATCATTGTAAGAGATGTGATAGATGCCAGAGAGTAGGTAACATTTCGGCCAGACAGGAGATGCCACAGGTCCCCATATTAGTGAATGATGTGTTTGACATTTGGGGGATAGATTTTATGGGTCCTTTTCCTGCTTCATGTGGTTTTGAATTTATCTTAGTTGCAGTTGATTATGTGTCCAAGTGGGTAGAGGGCAAGGCCACTAGATGTGCTGATGCTAAAACTGTCGTAGACTTTTTGCGCACTAACATCTTTTGCAGGTACGGAGTACCTAAGGCCATTATCAGTGATCAGGGGACACACTTCTGCAACCGCATCATGGCATCCACACTGAAGCGCTACCATGTTCATCACCGGACTTCCACAGCATATCACCCCCAGACGAATGGGCAAGCGGAGATCTCCAACCGCGAAATTAAGGGAATTCTAGAGAAGATGGTAGGACCGACTAGGAAGGATTGGAGCCAGCGGTTAGATGAGGCATTGTGGGCGTACAGGACAGCTTACAAGACCCCGATAGGCACCTCACCTTTTCGGTTGGTCTATGTGAAGGCGTGCCACTTGCCAGTAGAGTTAGAGCACAAGGCGTATTGGGCACTGAAGAAGTGCAATCCAGACTTATAGGCAGCCGGGTTAGACATGCAGTTGCAGTTGTGTGAGCTTGAGGAGCTGCGCCTCGAGGCTTATGAGAGCCAGACAGACTACAAGGCGCGGACCAAGCTCTACCACGACAAATTCATACTAAGGCGCTCGTTTGAAGTCGGACAGAAGGTGCTCTTATTCTCATCACGGTTACGACTCATGCCCGGGAAGTTGAGGTCCAGATGGACGGGACCGTACACGATCGTTCAGATTTACAATCATGGGGCGCTGGCGTTGGAGAACCCAAAGGATGGGCATTGGTTCAAGGTCAATGGACAGAGAGTTAAGCACTACCACGGAGAGATCGAGGTACCAGCCCAGGAGTTTGACCTAGCCGAGCCAGTTGAGGGTCCCGTTGATGAGGTTCCCGTTGATGAGCCTCCTGACACTTAGAGGAGGTACTGTCGAGCCAACGACGTTAAACAAAGGCGCTCGCAGGGAGGCAGCCCTGCACGGTTTGCACTGCATTTTATTTAGTTACCATGTTTATTTATGAGTCTTATTTGTCACATTGTACCTTGGAAAGGATTTGGTTTCATTTTGTAGGGATTGGACTTAGTCGGCCGGAAAATTCACTTGCGAGCTATGCATTTTGCACTCTACGCTACGCATTTTAGCACCAGACGAGTCCGGGTCGCGTCCCATTAAGACCGGACTTGGCCCGAGTTCAGCCGACCACGTCTACACCCCAGGGGAGTCTTGCTCTACCCTTCTCCTTTCCTAATCTATTTATTGCATGCATTTGTGTCTAGATTTGAGTCGTGCCGTGAGGACACGGCTCATTTCAAAAGTGTGGGATGGGAAAGTCAGTTATGAGTCAGTTATCGAGTCAGCATGCCCACCACACAGAGTCAGCACGTTTCGAGTCATTTTTTAAAATTTTTGTACATGATACTTCACTATTTCCTAGACTTGCAGTATTGGATCATGATTAGGTGAAATAGATAGAGCCGATTACATGCATGTCTTTGGTGAAACTTGATTTGTGCGACTAACATGTGATCTTTAAATCATTGCGTGCCTTTGTTAGTTGAGATAAACAGGGATGTGGAGTTGATAGCAATGCCCTGGAGAGACTTGACAGATCATTCAGAGACCGGACTCAGGATATATGGTTATGTGGAGCTCGTGGAGGCTAGCACTTCGAGGCAACATAGTACGAGTCTGCTCCGCCACTGCGGTACCTTTGCGGTTGGTCGGGACGGGAATACTTCACACCGTCCAAGCTCTAGTCCAAGTAGCCGAGAAAATAGGCAAGCGACCCTTGACTTGACCCGTGTCGAAAGGACGAGGATGAGTAAGAGCAGGAAGGTTTCCAATCCGAGTAACCGGGAAAATAGACGAGCGACCCTCGGCTTGACTCGCGTCAAAAGGAGAAAGAACCACGGTTCGAGCAAATCACAATCCGTACTACAAAGCAACAAATCCACAAACCATCGTGATAGTCCACACGTCTCATGTGACAGCATCATTGAAATCCCAAATCAGATGACACTATAGCTGGCCGAATAACACTCAACACTTTGAAGCTCGAATCAATCACGTGCAAGAAAAAGCGGCAAAGCATAACCATATAACAGCGAGTTCGAGTCCGAGAATGAGGGTTCATGGGTCTAAACAGGGCTATCTCCAGATACATCCGAATTGATTTGCATCTCGACTTCAAAGGTAATACGTATCTTTAGCCCTTGTTTTCGCACAATGATATTAGTAGCAAGCATGCATAACAGGTAGGATCTATAGTAGCCAAGTCATGTCCATGTAGCTCGTCTAGGATGACCGAAGCATTATGATGTTTACATTAGTCGTTCCTCTTATGACCTTGTTCTTGTTCGGGACGAACAAGTTTAAGTGTGGGGTGGTTTGATGAGCCATATTTATACGACTCATCGAGTCGTTAATTCCCACCATTTCATTCACTTTATTATGCGAACAGTTACTTTTTAGTGTTGTTTCGTATTTCAGGTGATTTGGAAGCTCTAGGAGGAAACACGCGTAAAAGACGGCATTTTCATGCCAGAAACATCGCAGTGGAAGAACGGAGCCAAAGGAGGGTCGTGAACAGTACTCCGGCATGAATAGTAATTCTGGCGTGAATAGTGATTTCGGGGCCGTGAACAGTAACTTCGGAAAAAGAAAGTCCAAGCCCTAAATCCAGCAGCCGGCCCATTCTACATTGTGATATTAGGGCAACATTCAAATGCTAGGGTTTCGGAAGGTTCCAAGAAGATCAAAGGGTTTCTCAAACCCTATATAAGGAGGAGTCCACAATCATCTGATCATCCCTCATTCTACAATTCAGCCGTGTGCTACTCTCCTCACAATCCAGCCGTGCCTCCTTGCTCAGCCACAATTCCGCTGCTTCTCAACCTTGCACGGCCGCCCATCAGCCCTACACGGCCAGCCCTTGCTTGCCTCGGTTTTGTGAAGTATTTCATCCCCTTTTATTATTTGCATTGTTTCATTATGATCATGTGTAACTAAACCTTCTATTCGGGTTAGGGTTAATATATTGTGACTATGTTTTTGAGACTTGGATCTTTAATGCTATATTCTATGTTTTACTAATTCTCGTACATGAATTCCATGAAATATTGTTAGACTGGACGTATACTTTGTCGTGAAATCTAGTTGCGCATATTTCTACATTAATCATCTATCTAATACTTTGTCGTTTAGATAGATAGTACGACTAGGGCAATTAACACCTTTGTCGGGTTAATTAAACCTAGGGGAATTAGGTCGTGGCGTAACACCTTTGTCGGGTTACTTGGGAAATCACCTTTGTCGGGACAACCACACGTAAAACACGAATTGAATATTTAGAAGTCTATGATAAAACAAGTCACAATCAAACCCTAATCTGAATACTTCTCTCTGATATTTACAACCTTGCAATTTTCGATTATTTCACTAACCGTTACTCTCATTCTAGTTTCTTGTTTTTCTCCATTACAGAACAAAGTAGTAGCTATCTAGCTCCCTTGGGTTCGACCCTTGCTTGCCATTGTGCTAACCCACAGTTCAGGACAAGGAAATTATAAATTGTTTTTGCACAGGTACGACGACAGCCTGTTCAGCTCCCCTCTCTTCTCCTCTCCTCCTCCTCACAAGGCCGGCGGCTCCAAGGTTGAGAAGACAAGTGTCTCGGCGGCTTTTGAGTCCTCCATCCATCTTGTGCCATGTGGTGGCTTCTCCTCCACATCCATCTCCTCCCTTAGCCTATAAATAGAGCTCCCCTCCCCCTTGTATCCCACAATCCCATCTCATTCCAACATCACAAGTCCTCAAGTGACTTATCTCTCTAGCTTTTGTGGGCACAATCATGTAAACACTTTCCTTTGGAATCGAAGTTGGATCTTGAGCACTCTTATCAGTTTTTGTAAGTACTCTTTTCTTTACTTTACTGTCTTTCAAAGTACTTTACTTTTGAAAACTTTACTTTACTGTCTTTCAAAAACCTTTACTTTTTCAAGTACTTAGTTATGATGTCCTGTTCCATGGATATTCGTAGCTAAACCTTTCATTCGGTTAAAGGGGTGTACTTGTATCATACAATGTTTTAGACCCTTCTCTCAGTGCCTCTTTGTGTTCAACTTATTCTAGGTGCCATATATTAGGTCAGAATTCCATTGGTTGAGTGGATGCTCGGAAGAGCAAAGCTCTGCCATGGGTTCGTGATCTTCCGTGGATAAGTGGAGGCTCGGAAGAGCACAGCTTATATGTGGAAGTCAACCTCTTTAAAACACCATTTGTTTATCAGGAATGATGATCAAATGGATGCACATACTAGAACAAGAGTTCTTTGTCTTGCAAACGACTAGACGGTGTGGCAAGTCATGTGCTAGGAATAGCCTTGATTCACTTTTGAACACTTAGTATGATCATTAGAGGTCAATGATAAACGAAAATATGATACAAGGCCCCTGAAACCGAATCTTTCCTTTAATTGTAATATCAACTGTTACTTTACCTTTCAGTACTAAAAATCAAAAACAACCCCGCAACTGCTTTATTTAATCCCCCCTTTTCGAAAGAACAACTATTCACCTGACTCCCTTGGGTTCGACCCGTACTTACCACTGACTACCCAAAATAGTTAAGTCGCGAGTATCGGAGATATAAATTTGTTTTTGCACAGAGAACATCGCACCTTAACGACAGTGCGGTGGGCTCCGTCAGTTAACCATGACTGAAATCTGGGACGTCATTGATGATTTGGCAGAGAGCACAAAACAAGGGCCGATGCACCAAACTGATGATGAAGCACCGAAGATGAAAGTGGACTCAGTACAGAACGAGCCCGACATCACACCCATTGCAAGCTTGCCCGCAGTAAACCCGGAAGGAGACATCAGTACAAGGGCAGTAATGGACGTGGAGGCAGCTCTAAAGGAACCAACATTGGAGCCCACAAAGCTGACAGAGGATGAGGACGCATGGATAACTGAAGAAGAGCCGGCCGAGCCATTCAAACCGGTCCTCACTACTGAAGCGGCTGAAGAAATCAAGCCAGGCCCGGTCCTTGCTCTCGAAACACCAGAGACAAGCCCGATCCTCACTATCGAAGCACTCGAGGTAGGCCCGGTCCTCATTATCAATCTGTCCGAGAAAGACATGGCCCTTATGGTGGAAGTCCCCCAACTTGTCCCCTCGATTTGTATGCAGATCACAGCCCCTGAAGATGAAGTGATCAATGATGAGGTGCAAGGCGAGTTGGAGGAGAAGCTTGAGCTCGAGAAGCCGACAATGGAGCACTCACTCACCACGAGCCCGGAAAACTCACTCGTTCCAGGACGACCATTCGTAGCTGCCACAAAGAAGAGGCTTCACATGGGAACATGCTTGATGTCGCCCGTGGTTGATGGCACAATGCTGAACTTCCAAACTTGCAATGGTGCTAACCATTCAAACATAAAGAAGCGGCAAAGACATGGGCCGAAAGAATGGAAACTCGGAAGGAGAAGCAAGAGAGCACGGCTCAATGGACCAGCAGCTATGGTCAAAGGAGCCTCACCTTCTCGGATGCATGTAAAAGAGAACCTGCCGGATGAATGGAGAACCAAACCGAACACATCACTCCATGAGTTCTTTGGGCGGAGCAAAAGAGCTGCCGAGAAGAAGTTCGACCTCACACACCCATGGGATCCAAACTTATGATCCATGAGTGAGGTACCGTCGAGCCAACGACGTTAAACAAAGGCACTTGCCGGGATGTAACCCGGCATATTCAGTTTTTCAGTTTTTATTTTTCGTATGTCATTTTTTCATACTCACCCCCATTGTATTTTGGAAAGGAGATGTTTTTTCTTATGCAGGGAAAAAATGCACATCAGGCATTCGCATGCCTTAACAATGCGTTCGCATGATCTCCTGCAAGCTAAGGAATTCGATCGCGTGCGAGCGCGCAGGGCCATTTGTGCGAGCGCATGAGATTTCATGCGACTGATTGATATTGTGCGAGCGCATGCTTGAACCTATGCAAGCGCACACCACGCCACAACGTCCAATTCGAGTCTCCCTCGAACATTAACTGAATCTGGCCGGGCCAGGCCTTGTCATTTGCTCCTATGGCCTTGACTTAGCAACGACGCCATAAAGGGAGTTCTCTTCGTTCCTTACTCTTCATGTCATTTTCTTTCCATTACTAAACTTGTTTTTTGTGTTTTGAACTAAGTCGTTCCGAGAGGAACGGCTTCGTTCAAAAGTGTGGGGGTATTTGAGTAGTATTTGCACATAGTAGTTATTGCACATAGTAGTCAACACTTTTTGAAAATACACACTTTCATGATGTGAAAATAGATAGATCCGATTCATGCATTTCCTTGTGAAAACTTAATTGTGTAAAAACATGTGTATTTAACTTTCTACTTGTCCTTGTGTGCTGAGATAAACTTAGGATGTGGAGTTGAAAGAAATGCCCTAGAGAGGCTTGACAAGCACTCAGAGGAAATTATGGAGGCTGCACTTCGGGCTTCTTGGTGAAGAGTGGACTCCGCCATGCAGCGTCTATGAAAGAGGCGGGACGGGAATCAAACCGTCCATTCTCTAGTCCAAAGTAGCCGGGAAAATAGATGAGCTGCTAGCAGAGCGTGTACCCGAGCTCCCAACCGATCGCACCTACGAGCGTGTCCAGGTAACCGAGCCTCTCTCAGATAAAAATTTTACTAACTTTGAACTTTCGCAAAAACAGGATGCTGAAACAGAAGTCGACAAAAGGAAGCAAGAAATCAAAGAGAAAGTACCCTTTCCCCAGAGATTGAAAAAGCGGAACGACAATTCCCACATCCAAAGGTTTGCTAAACTTCTTAGCAACCTTCAGGTATCTATGCCATTCACTGATATAATACTTCAAATGCCTGGATATGGAAAATTTCTGAAAGATATTGTCACAAATAAGAAAAAGTTAGACACTGATCATGTTACACTTGATGCAAATTGTAGTGCCATTATACAACATGACATGCCTAAAAAGTTGAATGATTTTGGTGCATTTTGTATTCCCATTACAATAGGTCATGTTAATGTGTCTAATGCTCTATGTGACTTGGGTGCCAGTATTTCATTGATGCCATTTTCTCTGTACAAAAAGCTTGATGTAGGAGAATTAACACCAACACCCATCAGCCTGAGATTAGCTGATAGAAGCTCTAGGTTGCCTAAAGGTATTTTAGAAGACATGCTCATTAAAATTAGTGAACTTTGGGTGCCTGTTGACTTCTACGTTCTAGAGATGGATGTTGAGAATGAAACTCCAATCATACTAGGAAGGCCATTTTTGAATACTGTTAAAGCTGTCATTGACTGTGGTAATGGAACTATTGAGATGAACTTAGGCAGTGAGAAAGTGAAGTTTTTTCTGAAATCTATGATGAAAGCACCTAGGGACTCTTTAGACTGTGCTTGGCTTGATACTTATGATGATTCTAACGATTTTGATGAGCTGCCTAATTTTGAAGATGAGGTACTAAGCAGTGACGAAGAAGCATTATGATGCTGACAGAGTGCAAAGCAGTTGAAGAAGCTAATGAAGACAGTGAATCAGGTGACGAAATTGATAAAAATTTAAAACCACTTCCATCAAATCTCAGGTATGAATTTCTTGGACCAAACTCCACATTTCATGTGATCGTTGATGCCTCCTTAGATGACCAGCAGACTGTAGAATTACTACATGTGCTCAAGAAATATAAATCTGCTATCGGGCACTCTATTGATGATATTAAAGGGATTAGTCCTAGCATTTGCATGCATAGAATACACTTGGACAATGATGCTAAACCTAGCAGTGAGCGTTTGAGGAGATTAAACCCTAATTTGAACGAAGTTGTTTTTAAAGAAATTGCTAAGCTTCGTGATGCAGGGATAATATACTCAGTTGCAGATTCGGAATGGGTGAGTCCTATTCATGTGGTACCAAAGAAAGGAGGACTAACTGTAGTAACAAACAATAGGGGAGAGCTTGTCCCAACAAGAACAATGACCGGACAATGAATGTGTATAGACGATAGGAATCTGAACAAAGCTACGAAGAAGGATCACTTCCCCATCCCATTCATCGACCAGATGTTAGAGAGACTAGCAGGGCACGAATATTTTTGCTTTTTGGATGGCTACAGTGGATTTTTTCAAATCCCCATACACCCTGCCGACCAAGACAAAACGACATTTATATGTCCATTTGGCACCTTCGCCTACAGACGCATGCCATTCGGGTTGTGCAACGCACCAGGAACCTTTCAAAGATGCATGACTTCAATATTCTCTGAATTTTTGGAAAAATCCATGGAAGTTTTCATGGATGATTTTTCCGTCCATGGTTATTCATTTGATTCATGCTTATCTAATATATCTAAGGTGCTTGCCAGGTGTGTCGAAGTCAATCTTGTGCTTAACTGGGAAAAATGCCATTTCATGGTAAAAGAAGGTATTGTGCTCGGACACAGAATAACAAGGAAAGGGATAGAAGTAGATAAAGCAAAAGTGGAAGCAATTGAAAAGCTGCCCATTCCCAACAATGTCAAAAGCATCAGAAGCTTCTTAGGGCACGCAGGCTTCTACAGACGCTTCATCAAAGATTTTTCAAAAATAGCTAAGCCTCTCACCAATTTACTTTGCACTGATGTTGAATTTAAAATTACTGATGAGTGTGTTACAGCTTTTGAAACTCTAAAGCAATCTCTAATCACTGCACCAATTATCCAACCTCCCAACTGGAGTCTGCCATTTGAGCTGATGTGTGACGCAAGTGACAACGCAATTGGAGCAGTGCTAGGTCAAAGGGTCGATAAAAAGCTGCATGTGATTTACTATGTCAGTAAAGTTTTGGTTGCAGCCCAAGTAAATTACACAACAACTGAGAAGGAGCTGTTGGCAATTGTTTATGCGTTCGAAAAATTCAGACCATACTTAGTTTGTTCGAAGACAATTGTGTATACTGACCATGCGGCTATCAGGTATTTAATGACAAAGAAAGATGCAAAACCTAGACTAATACGTTGGATACTTCTTTTGCAGGAATTCGATATTGAGATTAAAGACAAAAAGGGAGTTGAAAACGTGGTAGCTGATCATCTGTCAAGGATACAATTGGACCCTGCGGAAATATCTACTAATGCGCCTATTCGAGATTCGTACACGGTCGAGGATTTGATGAACATAGAGAAAAATTCAGCACCTTGGTATGCTGATTTTGTGAACTATCTGGCATGTGGAATCCTGCCGGGAGACGTGGATTACAACAGGAAGAAGAGATTTCTGCACGATGTGAAGAGGTATTACTGGGATGACCCATTTTTATATAAATTGTGTGTCGATGGCATCTACAGGACGTGTGTATCAGAGGAAGATCAACAGAGTATCTTGGAACGTTGTCACTCATCTCCATATGGTGGGCATGGTTCGAAAAAGAAGACTGCAGCTAAAGTCTTACAAAGTGGATTCTACCGGCCAACTCTGTTTAAGGACGCCTACCTATTCACGAAGAGTTGTGATTCATGCCAGCGCACTGGGAATATTTCGAAGCGCGATGAGATGCCATAAAAAGGAATGTTAGAAGTTGAGCTATTTGACGTCTGGGGCGTAGACTATATGGGACCATTCCCATCTTCATACAGAAATCAGTACATATTGGTTGCAGTGGATTTTGTGTCAAAGTGGGCAGAAGCTTTAGCAACCAAAACGTGCGATGCTAAGAGTGTTACAAGCTTATTCAAGAAAATAATCTTTCCCAGGTTTGGAACCCCGAGAGCAGTAGTAAGCGACAATGGGAGCCACTTTCGGGAAAAGCAATTCGGAGCTATGTTAAGGAAATTCGGAGTCTACCACAAATTTTCTACACCCTGCCATCCACAGACGAATGGACAAGCTGAGGTAACCAATTGAGAACTCAAGAAAATCTTGGAGAAGACAATAAACAATTCGAGGAAAGATTGGTCGTCAAGGTTGGAGGAAGCTCTATGGGCATACAGAACCGCCTTCAAGACGCCTATTGGGATGTCTCCCTATAGGCTAGTGTACGGAAAGCCCTGCCACTTACCAGTCGAGTTGGAATTCAAAGCTATTTGGGCAGTGAAGAAGCTGAACTATGATATGAAAGCAGCCGGAGACAAAAGAATGTTAGACTTGCATGAATTGGAAGAAATTCGTATGGAGAGCTATGAGAGTGCCAAACTATACAAGGAACGTTCAAAAAAATGGCATGACAGAAAGCTAAGAGCTAAAAACTTTTCTGTTGGAGAAAAGGTGTTATTATACAAATCCAAACTGCAGCTGTTTCCAGGAAAACTCAAGTCAAGATGGGCAGGACCATATACAGTGAGTAAGGTCTTTGACGATGGACATCTAGAACTCTCAACTGATGATGGCCAAACTTTCAGGGTAAATGGACACAGGGTAAAAGAATATTTTGGATACAAGCCTAACAACCTGGAGGATTACAAATTTGAAGAAGCTGAATAAATCTACCCTACAATCTCAGCATTTAACAATCTCAAAGAGCAGCTTCGTCTTGGCCAAGACGTTAAACTAGGCCAGTAAGAATTTCAATTTTATTTTTTTTCTGCAAAACTTGGAAATATAGTGATTGATTTAGAAATATTTACAATTTTGCTAAATCAATTTTGCTAACCTAGCTGCTTATATTTGCAATTCTCATATTTAGTCGTGGCTAACTAAAACAGATTAGGGTTTCACATCAAAGATCAAACTGCGCAGACTCATCAGCCGACCGCGCAGCCGAGTTCATTCTCTCGCCCGTTCGCACGTCCGCTCGAGCGCTCCCTCATCAACCGATCGCACAGCCGAGTTCAATCTTTCAGTCCGCACGGTCAGCCGCTCGCGCAACCGATTGGACGTAGCTCGCACATCCGCTCGCGCAACCGATCAGACGCAGCTCGCACATCCGCTCTTCAGATCAAGCTGAGCCCTAGCAGTCGCATCCAAAAATCAGCGCAACTTCGGATACAAAACTCAGCGCAACTTCGGTAAAAGTTCTCAGTGAATCAAATTTCGAATTGAATCGGTGCCCTAATTTTTCTTGCTGTTTTGTGAATATGGTGAAGACGATGGGAGGTGAGGGTACTAATGCAGGTGGATCAAAAAAAAGGAAGCGAATACAAGTTGCAGACAACAAATATCCATTTCCACCAGGCGACCCAGCACATCGAAGTGCCACAGCCCCTCCTGTTCCACCTCCTGTTCCACCGCCACCTGTTCCTCCTCCACAACGGCCACAACAAGTGCAAAACCCTCTTACTCCAGCTCATGAGTCTGCACTATCAAAATTCATACCCCCTGGTACACCACCAAAAGAGCCGGCCTATAACTTTGACCACATTTACAGGATCTTACTCCCAAGGGACAAACAAAAATGGATGAAGATCAAGGACGCTAAAGCTGCCAAACCATTGTACCCCGTGCATGATGATCTGAGGACAGTGGATATTTTTGATGAGGTCAATTCCATCCTGACAGACGAAAAATTGGAGTTCATGATGTGGGATGATCCTGGCACCTATCAGAAGCTGGTCATTGAGTTTATGTCAACTTTTGAAGTCATATGGGCAACTCAAGACGGACCAGATAGCTTAAGTAAAGCAGGATCCAAGCGGTGGGCGCACAGGTGGATATTCCAGATTAATGGGTACTTTCACAGTTTGACTGAGGAAGAGTTTGAAAAGATTTTCAACTACCGAGGGAAAGGTGCCTCATTCACCAACCAATCTACTCATGAAGACGCTGAATTTTGGAGGTACATTACTCAAAACAACAGTGCCACATTCACTACTAACTCGTCTTCCAGCTTGATCAGATTGGCACCTTGGAAGATTATCCATCGCCTAGTTGCTGAAAACTTGGTTACTCGCGTTGATAAGGGAAGTAGAGTGAATCATAGAGATCTGGAAATTATGAGAACCCTACGCAGAGGCACAGGGAATGGAGTGAAGCTTATGACTATTTTATCCGATCTTTTTGAAAAGTGTTTGTCTTGTAGTGTGCTTCCAGGAGGGTCAATAATCACGCTTATTGCTAAGCACCTCGGCTATAACCTGGATAATAGGAAGCGGCTAGAGCCAAACAAGCTAGGTCTGACAATGATGAAAAACAGCGCGATGGTTGATAAGGAGAATAAATGGATAAAGGAGCCTCTCCGGCATCGAAAAGTAGCAAGAAGAAGAATTCAGACGCACCGGCTGCCACTGCTGACGGAGATGTTGAGGCACGGCTAAAAGCTTTAGAGGAGGGTCAGGGTGAAATAAAAGGTAAGCAGACTGAAATGGACACTAAACTAGATAACATTCACACCATCTTGCAGACCATTCTCCAGTGCCTGCCTGCCCCGCCTACATCTGCTGCATCTGCATCTGTTGACGGCACTCCTCAAGAGTGACCTAGCTGGAATTAAAAGGAAATCTTGCTGCATTTCGCTTTTGCTTTTACCTGTATGCGATCGGCTGGTAAACTCTTTTCACTTTCATCAATCAAATAATATTTTACTACCCTGCTTGCTCACTATTTAATGCTTAGGGACTAAGCATGTTTTAAGTGTGGGGTGGCCGATGTTTATTCGATTATATTCGATTTATGATTGTGTGCTAAAAAAATTTGCAGAAAAATGATTGAACATGCTTACATGATTCTTGCTCAAAATCTTTGCTGAAACACGTTGAATGATGAACATGTTAATCTCTGATGCTATGGCTTTGCTGCTCTGAACTCATGAATTTGTTAGCATCTGATTTCTGATTTTCCTTGTGATATGAAAGTTTATGCAAATAGACGATTTCATGCTAGCTTAGTTCAGCATATTGAATTCGTTTAAGCTTTTGGAAAAATCATGATGAATTCCCGCAAACGAGTTTATTTTTCAGATCGGCTCTTAGGTGACTTCAGAAATACTGGGGTCGTGTTTTTGTGCTACACATTATTTTGGTACACTGTCAATTTCAAGTGTGGGGTATTTGCCATCTTATTTCAAAATAAAGGTCAAAAAAAATATAAAAAAAGCATCAGCCAAAAGAAAAAAAAGGAGAAGTGTAGATGGCGGAGGTTAGGAAGCGGTAGATATGGGTAATCCCCTGAGCCAGGTCTTCCCCTTCGAAACCATCTGCACTAAAGTAGTGTGAAAGTTTGTATATAAATAAACCCCGCTTGATAGTGACTTTGTACCAGATCTTGTGCACTGACATATTCACAGGTATTCTTTGAGGAAAGACCCTTGCAGATTACTGCGTGAGCCTTGAAGAGAATTTACAAGTTTCATGTAAGTGAAATTCTTCTTGATAATTCGATTGACTAAACTGACTTTTCGATTAGTCTGAATGAATGCTAGCATATTTGAGTCAAACTAGCATACGATGAATATCATATTGAAATGAAGAAACCTTTTGTCTGTAGTGAGTGATATTGATGCAGCACTACCTAAACTGATGAATTATTATGTTTATCACTGTTTCAAAAATTTCATTCCTAACTGAGCAAGTATCACGGGATTTGTGAGTATTCCTGTTCTGAAAACTCTCGCTAGTTTTATTTGTTCTTTTTTTTTTGTTCTTTTGTTTGCTTAATTTTAAGATGTTCTGGGGTGATGCTTCTGATGTGTGTTTGTTCGGGACGAACAAAGTTCAAGTGTGGGGTATTTTGATGAGCAATTATTTGATGAACTTTGATGTACAAGTCCAGTGACTTTGAGCTCCATTTTCATGTAAGATTATGCAGATTTGATGTTTTTACTTAGTGTTACAGTGAAAAGCAGTTTGAGAAGTAAAAAGCGAAAATGAGAGCTAGGACAGCCGCTCGGCCCTCCTACCTCCACGCTCGGCCATGCGCTCGTACACCCGGCTTCCCATGCTCGCATAGCCGCTCGGCCCTCCTACCTCCATGCTCGGCCATGCGCTCGGCTACTAGGCCATGCATCCCCAATGACCGACCGGCCATCCGACCTTCCTTGCGCAATACGCCATGACCGACCGGCCAGCCGCACTCCACCACTCGCACGTCCGCTCGGCCACCCAACCAAATTCCAATCGCACCTCTGCCCGGCTACCCAGCCTTCCTGCGCAAACAGATGACCGACCGTGCATCCGCTCGCACGCCCTCCACACGACCAGACCTCCGAGCTGCCAGCTCGCATACACAACCGGCCATCCGACCTCAAATCCATGTCCAGCCGATCGTGCATTCGACCTAAGCATCCTAGGGCATAATTGCAATAAATCTTCAAGTCGGCTCAAATACATTTAATTCCATCGATCAGTGTGTGAGTTTTATCGGGACGCAAAGAAGCCATGGGATATCGAAAAGCCTGCATTGGGAAGAGAGACCGTAATTACTGAGGGACAACACTATAGAAGGCGCACATCAGAATCGAAAATCATCAGACATAAACAGAGAAAATCACAGAGATACTTGGCGACAACAAGCATCAGACCAGAAGAAGTTCAACAATCAGGGTTTCTCTTAACCTAGTCTTGTACTTCATTTTCACTTAACTGTTGTCATGTATAAACTCACCATGAGTGAGTAGTCTACTTATTGGGATCCAATGGATCCCCAGAAACATCTGCAGTTGTAACACATGTCTTTTTATATGATTGCAATTTTATTTCTTTACAAAAGATATGAATAGTTCAATTCATGCATCCTGTATTTGGTATTTTCGCGAGATATAAATAATGTTTGTGTGTGGATTGTTTGTATCTATTGGCTGTGTTTGCAGTAGCATATCACAGTAGGTTTACATAGTTGCATGATAGGCGAGAAGCGAAAGTTGAGTCTATGCATGTAATGAGATAAAATCTGATAGGCGAGAAGCGAAAGTTGAGTCTTGATGATTTGTGCATCTAGTTTTATTATTATGCGAGAACGAAAGTTGAGCATGTAATAAGGCAAATGACCTAGAGAAATAATTCAATATCATATATCAGGATCTACTGTTAGGCAAGAAGCGAAAGTTGAGTCTGCAGTAAATTTGTGTTATAATATGTTTGTTTTTGGGGAGTCATTGATTCCCAATGTTTCATAAAATTAAAAGACAACCAACAACAAATCGTATGCAACAACAAATTAAATCTTTAGTTCTTGTTAGTTCATTTTATTGTTCAATTTATTGTACTGCATTTTTATTTCAAACCCCCCCTTTTTCAGTACTAATATAAACAATCATTTACAGAAAGTAGCAAACTAGTTCCCTGAGGATTCGACCTGAGTCACACTCAGATTAATTTTTTGATCGCGAGTTGCATTACAATCACTACATTTACAACCGATCAGACCCTCATCTTGACCCGCGCGAAAAAGGCAAGGATGAGAAAGAGCGGGGAGGTATTTCCATATGCTCTCGGGCGATGATTGGACCTCCCAAAAGTGAAGAAATGGACGAGCAATCATCAAAGGAGCAAAGCTCAAAGAAGAAAAGAAAGAAATCAGCCAATATGGTGAAACCAAACCGAAGCAAAAGTGAAGTACTCAAAGAATCAAATCAAAGGCCGAAGGCCAAATCACTACAAAAGCTGTCCAACCACAAAAACAAAGAGAAAGAGCTCAACCCAAGTTGCCCGAATCAATCACGTGCTAGAAGAAGCAAGTAACATAACCATATAGTAAGATCGGATCCGAGAGTGCAGTTCAAAGGCCTAAAAAGGGCTATCTCCCAATCATCCAAATTGATTTGCATCTCGGCTCAAAGGTAACAAGTATCTAGTTACTTTCATATGTGAGCATGATTTCGTTTGGAAGCAAGTAAGTTATGCATGCAAAAGGTGAAGTCTAGTTTTGCATCTATCATTCATATTTAAGACTTAGGGTATTGTCGTTCCTCTTATTGACTACACTTGTTCGGGATGAACAAGATTAAGTGCGGGGGTATATGATGGGACGTATTTATATGATTCATCAAGTACACAAAACCCACCAAATAAGACATTTGGTCATACGAACATGTGCTTGTTGATGTTATTTTGTGTATATAGGCTATTTTGGAGTCTAAAGAGGAAACATGCCTAAAAGGGGAGATTTATGCCCAAAAAGCACACCAAGCATTTCTGGCCGAGAAGTCGCAACCAGGGCCCGAGGAAAATTGACCATGGCCAGAGGAAATATAACCAGGCCCGAGAGGTCTCGACCAGGGACCGAGAAACCCAGTCGGGGACCGAGGAAACTCAACCGGGTACCCAGGCCCGCAACCGAGAAGTGCCAAGACCCGCGTCCGAGAACCTCAGGTCCCTGACCGAGAACCATTACCGAAGAAAACCAGGTCCCCGCCCGAGACCCTGTCCCGGGCCCGTCCGAGAAAACCAGGTCATGCCCCGCGCACCAGCCGAGCCGCCCAGGTCCAAAATCAAGTCGCTCGGGCAAACGAGCTGCTCTGACGAATCCACCTCGAGCAAAGTGATCAAAATGGAAAATAAGGTGGACAATGTCAGAAAACCAAGGTGAATGCGCGAGCAGATTGGCAGTTGGCCCAGTTCCAAAGCAAAGGCCTCGTGCGCATAGGCACCGAAACCAAGTCGCTCGACCAAACCATGAAATCTGGCAAATCTGGCTCGACCAAAGTGTTTTAAATGCCCAATAACTCGGACAATCTCACTTCCCAGACAAAACGCACGAGTGGAACCAGCTCAAGCCCGATCAAAGCCAAACTAGGGCAATTTCGGCCGATTTGGGATTTCGACCATGTTCCGGGTAGAATTTGGCTTAGCATCCTTCTTGAGATCATCTTAGAATGACTTTGTCGTTCAGAATACACTCTCCAAAAGCCAAGAAGCTCCGGCCAAAGCTCCGTCCAGATTTCGGCCATATTCCGGCGAACTCCGGCCAACCTCCGGTGATGCTCCGATCAAGCTCATATCCTTGCCACCATGCTCCGGTCATTTGTTGCTCCGGCCACACTCCGGCGAAGTCCAACCAAATCCAAACTACTTCTTGTCCGGTTGGCCATACTATTCATTTCGGTTTGGTTTTGGAGTCCGGTTGCCTCAACTATCCAAGTCCGGTTGCCTCAACCAAAACCAAGATGGTTAGTTGCCCTTTGGAGAAGCCAATACAAGTGCCCCAAGTGGCCAAGTCGTTTTGCTTGAGGAGGTGCAAGAGATAAGTTCAAGAAGTGTGCTTTTTGGAAGAACCAATCAAAATCCTTTGCCTTTGGGATATTTCTCACCCAAACTTAGCCCCCAAGTTTCCTAAGCCTATAAATTGAGGCCTTGCCTCATGTAATAAGAGTCCTTAGTCTAATTTTCGAATTCCACAAGTTCTTAGAGAGAAGGGAGCTTAACTCTCTTCTCTTCACTTTCAATACAAACACATTTTGTTCTTTGTTCTTGCTTTGTTCTTGCTTTGTTCTTGTGATCTCCTTTACTTTCTAGCACTTGTTCTTGAGCTCCAAGCTCTTTACTTTCCAGCAAGCACTTGATTTGGAGCTCCTCTCCCTTTACTTTCGTGTTGTTTTCCTTTACTTTCTTGTCGGTTTTCATTGTCACTTGTTTTCCTTGTTCTAGCCAAAACTACTTGTATTCCTTAACATGAATACAAGTAGTTAAAGCTATTGTTTTGTTGGTTACAAAAAGCTCACAGCCACTTTACTTTTCTTGTTAGAGCCACGGCTCTCCTTTGTTTTCCTTGTCAAGTTTTGGTTTCCTTGTTTCCTTTTCGGTTTTCTTTACTTTTGTAAGCACGGCTACTTGTATTCCTTGACATGAATACAAGTAGCTAAGGCTTATATTCGGTTGAAGGGTGTGCTTGTATCATAAAACCGTTTTTAGACCCTTTTCTTAGTGCTTCTATTGTGTTCAAGTTTGTTCTATGTGCCATATACTAGGTTAGAACATACATGGTTGAGTGGAGGCTCGAAAGAGCAAAGCTTTTCCATGGAGTTCGTGAACATACACTGTTAAGTGGAGGCTCGAAAGAGCAAAGCTTTTCCGTGGAGTTCAACCTCTTTTAAACACCACTTGGTTGATCGGAAATGATTGACCAGGTGGATGCACATGGGCTAAGATACTTCGAAAGGAGGAATTAGCCTAACTAGGACAAGTGTTCTATGTCTTGAAAAGGACTAGACGGTGTGACTAGTGCTGGAAATGGCCTTATCACATCTTTGAACACGTAGAATGATCATTAGAGGTCAATGATGAACGGAACTATGATACAAGGCCCCTAAAAACCGAATCCTTTCCTTTGATAAAACACCAACTCTTCAATCTACTTTCAGTCTCAATATCAACTGTTTACTTTCAGTACTTTACTTTTCAGCACTTTAATTTCTGTCTTTACTTTTACACACTTTACTTTACGTACTTTATTTTACGCACTTTACTTTTAGTACTTTACTTTTCAGCACTTTAATTTCAGTCTTTACATTTCCGCTTATTACAGACTTGTTCAGCATCAATCCAACATAAATTTGGCACGTATTGCGCTTGAGATACAGCGTGCGACAAACCAAAAGTATGTTGCTTGGTTGATATTGAACTCGACTGTTCCAGCAATTTACTTTCCGCACATTTACTTTCAGTCTTTACTTTCCGCTTACTACAGACGCTTTCAATATCAATCCAACATACATTTGGTACGGATTGCGCTTGAAATACAGCGTGCGACAAACCAAAAGTATGTTGTTTGGTTGATATTGACTCGACTGTTCCAGCAATTTACTTTTCAGCACTTACTTTCAATCTTTACTTTCAGCACTTTAATTTCTCGCACTTTACTTTCAGTACCTTTACTTTTACGCAATTTACTTTCTGTCTAAAAAACCCATAAAACCCAATCTGTATTTACTTTCTTTTTCTTTCTTTTTAAAGAACAACCATTCTACACTGACTCCCTTGGGTTCGACCCCTACTTACCGCTTTACTACCCAATAGTGAAGTCACGAGTAGTGAACTTATAAATTAATTTTGCACATTGCCTCACGACAAGGCTCTGTCAGGGTTCCAGGGTGAAGATGGTAGGACATAAGCCAACACCTTCAAAGGAGTATGTGAAGAAACCTAAGGCTGCTCATCTTAAAGTGATCGTTTCAGTATCAGATGAGGAGATTCTAGAAGTTGTTAAGGTTACAGATGTGGAGAAAGATCTGGAGGATGTCCAAGAATCTGTAGAGAAATCTGGTGATGAAGAAAGCCATGAAGAAACCCAAGACTAGGTCGATGTTGTGGAACAATATGTAGATGAGGAGATGAATCAAACAGTGAATGTTGAAGAAGCCCAAATCATATCGAACAAACTGATGATGTTGTTGAGGATGTGGAAATGGGAGAACGGGGAGTTGATTCAAAAAGTGAAAAGGATAGAACTCCAGAACATATGGCGGGTGTTCAAGTTGTTAAACCATCTGATGTGTTGCCTGCTTCAAAGACAAAGCGAACATCAAAGAAGAAGAAAGATGTGGAGATACAGATAATCATTACAGATGATGAGCCTGAAGAAGTACCAATGATTGTGAAACAAGGTGCTACCTCTAAGAGAAAAAGGAAAGACACGGAGTCTGGGCTACGAGTCGAGTAAGAAGTTACTCAGACGGGTGTACCTGTATTGAAGGTTGAGGCTGAGATACATGTGGCCAAGAAGACTAAGTCTAGCATCACTGCAGGGATAGCAAAAACTGACAAAAAAGGCAAAAGTGTTCTGATTGATACAGGTATAGTTATTCATGGGGTATGGTTTCCATCAAAGAGACAAGCTAAGAACTAGGACATGGTGCTGAAAAGGAAGATAGTACTAGAAAGAATCCTAGAGGCAGATACTTATTCAGTAAAAGAAATAGTGAGTCTCATCAAGGAGTTGGATATGTGGTTGTCATTTACAATGGCCAAACCGTTTGTTGCACACATTGTTAGAGAAGTTATCACAAATCTACCCAAAAATTTTGTTGTTGTTGGGGATCAGATGTATGGGAAGCTGAGCCTAAGAAGAAAATAGTTCGTGATCACTCTAGAAGCCATAAACGAGTACTACGGAGTAACTAGTTGAGAAGTGGATCTAACAGAACCAGACTGGAATGAGCTTGCTGAGTCAATCACTGCAGGGGTAAGGACCAAGTGGAATAAGACCATTATTCCTGTGACTGAGGTATCATCGAAGCATTCCTTGTTACACAGTATTGCGGTAAAGAATTGGTTGCCTAATCACCATCGAACAACGGTAGGGAAGCCCATGGGACTACTCTTAAATGCACTAGGAAACTAGAAGAAGATAGATTTGGGAAAGTTCATCTTTGATCAAATAGCATCCCATGCTACCTCGACCAGGATAAATCACTCCAATGGGTTTCCATCACTAATCTTCGAGCTTATTTTAGCCCAACATCCAGACATCAAGTCTAGCCAGGACAAGTTCATAGGGGCACCAAAAGTCTTTGTGTCTGATTACAAACATTTCACTGGAAAGCATATCCCGGATCTTGAGAAGGATATGGTAAATCGGAGGAATTTGTCTGAACAATCTCTATGAGAACTTAGTTCTGAAGTATCTGTCGCGACTCAAAGAAGGGCAATTACTCACCTAGAGGGAGGAGCTTGCTCATGTTAATGAAAGGATTTTCACCCTAGTGACGAGGAAAAAAAAGCACAAACTTGTTGATGGACCTAAGGTATCATGAGGATAAGGATGAAGAAAGTGCTTGCTCTGACGATTGAACTACCCCTCTGATCACATTTATTTTATCTTGTCTGTTGAATTTCTACTGCTGAACATTTGTTCTATTGTTTTACCCTCCTTGTCACTTTTTGGCAAAAAAGGGGAGTAGTTTTGGGAGTTTGAATCTCCTTAAAAGATTCATATGTACTAGAAATTTTGATTTGGTAGAACTCTATAGGCAGTACAGCTTGGGAGTTTGAAATCTCCTTTAAAGATTCATATGTAAAAGTAGTACAGGTAGATATTTTGCCAAAATATCAAGTTGTTAGATTTAGTGACATGTGTTTTGGCAAAATCCTGTGAAGTTGTTCAAGCTGTCAGACAAGGAAGAGTTCAAGACCAGAGAGACAGCCGGCGTGGGAGAAGACTGACGCATGACAGAAGAGCAAAATTTCCTAATTCGTAATTAGATGGTCGGCGATGCATTTTGGAGTCGGTTGAAGCTTTTAGGGAAGATATGCGCTTGAAGATAATTTAACAAGAGATATTGAAGATATATTGGCGGAAGATTATCTAGAAGAGGGGGCTCAAGATTTTAGGAAATCTTCCTATAAGATAGGGAAATATTTCCTAAAAAATATAGGGGGTTACGATTTGATTCCTAAGTGATACAGGAATCATCCACCCCTATATAAAGGGTACTAGGGTTCTTGAATCATTCAATCACTCTTGGAGAAAATATGCACGCATACACATAATGAGGGCAAGAGGTCGTGATTGATCTAAGCTCATCATTCCAGTGAGTATTAGGCGCTAGGTGTCAGTCTGATCTGAGTGATGTTCAGACTGACCGTGGAATAAACTGAAGTTGTACGCACTGCTACTTGGTTGCTACGCACTCGGGAGAGGGCATTCATCTTCAGGAGAAGGCGATGATCTTAATTTGTGGAGCATCAAGGTGAAAATAGAGAGAGAGATCTAGTCTAGGGGGAGCCTAGATCGCAAGTTCGCTCGGAGTTTTAGAGTAGGCAGATTAAGAGGGACTCTGCAATCGTAAGTCCATATGTACTCTAAACTCAATATAGTGAATTTTTTTTCACCCCAAAGTAGGGCCGTGCCTGATTAAGGGACGGGTGGGGCGTAGGACAGGGCCCCAACATCTCAGGGGCTCATAAATTTTGAGATCAAGTTACCTTAACTTATACTATCAAAAAAAATTACCCTATCTTATGTATAAAAAAATTTTTGACAAATTCATAGAGGGCTGATTAGATTGAAGGAAGGGCCCAAATATTAATTTAAATTTTTTTGAAAATTTATATTGGGCTGATGAGATTGAGGAGTCCAAATATTAGTTTTTTTTTGACAAATTCATATTGAGCCGAATAGATTGAGGCCCAAATATCAAACAAAACCTACCTATCGAATTAGTAAATAATTAAACATATTTAAAATTAGAAACAAGCAAATCGCAAACGGCAGGCACTCGCTATCGCAATTCGCAACTCGCAATCCCATGTAGCAATTTGCAATCAGTATTCGTCTCTCATCCGCATCAAACTCATCTCCGATTTGCGATTCTCCGGCAGTTGCCGCTGGAAAACATCATAGTTCATCAGCACAAGAAATCCTGAAAATCCATTCGGTTATCCTGCTCCCTTATTTTGATTGATTTTTAGTTTTCTGTTCTTCTCATGTTATATCTTATATGCTTAAGCTGTTGTTCACTTCACTTATTCTTGTATTTGGGCATATTGATTAAATTGGCATAAATTTGTTTTGGTTGCTTACTTGCTTCTAAAATGTTTCCTAAGAAGTATTTATCTTGGGCTGAGAAAAGAAAAAAGAGAAAATTAGATGAACAAGTTGTTGAGTCACAAAGAGGGCTTTAGATAAGTTTATTAAAAAGGTAAATTCTTCTAAAATTTAGAGGATGTCGAAACCACTAATGTTGAAAATTCTAATCAAAATTTAGAGTTTGAAAACGTAGTTGATAATGATATTGGTAATGTGGACGACAATGTGGAAGTAGGTAATGTATATGAAAAAGATAATCTAAGCATACAACATCTTGTCTCTCTCGTGGATAAACCTCTGGTAGATATTCATGATCCTGTAAATTGGGATAATCTTGATAACAAATCAAGAGATATGTTGGTTGAATCAGGACTAAAACGAGAGTTAACTCTTGTTTTTCCTTTAGATAGTCTTTCTATGCAATTAGCTTATTATTATTATTCTAAAAAATTGAATAATGGGGAGGTTATGGATAGAAAATGGTTAGTGTACTCAAAATGTGCGGACAAAGTTTATTGTTTTTGTTGTAAGTTATTTAAATCTAGTCGCAGTACTTCCTTACTTGTGAATGATGGATTAAGAGATTGGAAGCATCTTAGTGCTAGACTTGAAGAGCATGAATGTAGTACTGGACATTATATATGAATATGGAGACTTGGTTTGACTTAAAAAGAAGGTTGGGTGAAAATAAAACACTTGATAAGGAATTTCAACAGGAATAAAAGAGCGGTGGAGACAAGTTTTAATAAGAACAGTTTCTGTTGTAAAATGTCTTGCTAAAAATAATTTGACTTTTTATGGATCAAATGAAAAACTTAATCAAAGTAATAATGGTAATTTATTAGGGATCATTGAAATGATTGCCGAATTTGATGTGATAATGCAAGATCATGTTAGACGTGCTCAAAATAACGAAATACAATATCATTATCTTAGTAACAGAATTCAAAATGAATTAATCTCATTATTGGCTGGTAGTGTAAGGGAATCTATAATAAAAATCATCAAAGAAGCAAACTATTTTTTTATAATTCTTGATTGTACTCCTGATGCAAGCCATCAAGAACAAATGACTTTGTTGGTGAGGTGTGTTAACATGTCAGGTAATAAAGTAAAGAGAAGAATTTTTTTAGAATTTTTAAAGGTCAATGATACTTCTGGATTAGGTCTTTAATTTTAATAAATTACTTGCTGCCCTCAAGTCTTTGAATTTGAATATTGATGATGTTAGAGGTCAAGGATATGATAATGGTTCAAAAATGAAGGGAAAGCACCAAGGAGTTCAAAAACGAGTACTTGAAATAAATTCTACAGCTTTATATATGCCGTGTGCTTTCCATATATAGTCTTAATCTTACTCTTTGTGATATGACTAATTCGTGTGTAAAAGCTGTTTCATTTTTTGGAATTGTGCAGGGCATATTTGTTTTATTTTCTAGTTCGACCAAAAGATGGAAAGTTTTACTTGATAATGTTTCTGGTTTGACTGTAAAATCTTTATCTAATACTCGTTAGGAGAGTCGTGTAAAAAGTGTTAAAGCGGTAAGGTTTCAAGCTCCACAAATAAGAAATGTCTTGCTTGAAGTGTATGATATATGTGATGATGCTAAGTCCAAAAGTGAAGCTGAAAGCTTGGCATGGGCAATAGAAAATTTTGAATTTTTACTAGGCATGGACATATGGTATGGCATTTTGTTTGCAATTAATAAAGTGAGTAAAAACATGCAATCTTTAAAGATGTGAGATCCAAAGTAGGCAGTTGCCGAACTGGATATCAAGTTGCGTGGCTCTAGTCCGTTTTGACGTTGTAGTTGTTATTTGTTTTGCACGAGTTGTCTAGCTAACTGTCCCAGAAGTAGCTAGTATAACATCTCGACACACACGGCAGTATTTCATGATGTGTCTTCGGCTAGTAAGGATGTCTCATCTTGAGCATTACCACAACATATAGTGTTACTAATTTGCTATTGGCCACTTAAGAAAATTATTCCTGACATGGAGAAAATAATATATGGATTCTGGTGGAATAGTCATGACAAAAATAAATCCATTCATAGCATCTGTAAATGAATTTTGGTTGATGAAAAGGAAAAGGGTGGCCTTGGATTTGAGGATTTATATTTTTGATAACAAATTCCATTACAATAGAAAATAACCACATGAGGTTAAGGGGCTTGAACAAGTTGGACGTATAACCATATCAAATCTAGGACTGTATTCCAACCTGAGCCATTCCCAACCATGATTTTCACGTTTCTTTGCTAGACTATCTACCAGCTCATTTGCTAGACTATCTCCTGATGAGCCTCAGACTCCAGTTGCTATTTCTTCACATGTGTTCATATCAATCATTTGCTCCGTTGATACTAGTATCGTTGACTTGTGCCTTCGTTTCCAGTACTTGATTGAAACACATTGCAATTGTCCGACTCCAGCAGCAACCTGTTTTTAACTCAGCAGCTAGTCGCATTATCACTCCATAACAGCTAAACCTTCTAAATTGAAGACACTTATACAATTAATTTACACAAAAAGCTCGGACTGGCAAGATGTTTCCTTCCCAGTCTCTGATGACTATGACAACTTCTCACATTTCCTTGTTTCTGCGTCGTACAGTTCAGTTTAATGTAACCAATAAGTGGAGCCTCCCATTCAGTATTGGTACTATGTTTGAGGCATTCATACACACTACCACAAGCTTCTCCTCAATCAAATCATGACAGCATATCTATTTCAAGTTTTAAGGAAATATATAAATAAAAAATAGAAGTAAATATTTAAATTTCTATAACAGCATGCACGTTTTCTATATTTTTTTTTGATTAAATGCACGTTTTCTATATGAATAATTAGTTTTTTTTAATTTAATAAATATGAATTTATGCATTTATTTTTATTAATTAAATACAAAAATGAACCTATACTCATCGTCCTGTTTCCAAATCACGAAAATCATCTATTATTGAATCCGTGCTAAACATTTTTGCTATTTTTGTAGTTTTTCTTTTAAAGAACGAATTAATAGTTGGCGTTTTCATCTATAAAATCAGATTAATCAAAGATCAGAATCATAAGGTAACACAATTTATTTCAATGTCAAAATAGCACTAATCGATAAACCCTAATTCATGCAGTCCAAACTAGCGAAAATCAAAACAATACAAATCATAATATCAAAATCATCGTACGTGACTTCAACATACATCTATTTGTCGAACTATATGAATCAAAAAAAAAGAAAAAAACCTGAAAGACGAGAGAAGTCGAAGACTCACTACCGCACGAACATGTCCATTCCTTGATTAAGGAGAAGCTTGTTTAATGAAAGCATGCATGTATGCTGTTAAATTTCTATAACAGCATGCACGTTTTCTATTTTTTTTTGATTAAATGCACGTTTTCTATATGAATAATTAGTTTTTTTTAATTTAATAAATATGAATTTATGCATTTATTTTTATTAATTAAATACAAAAATGAACCTATACTCATCGTCCTGTTTCCAAATCACGAAAATCATCTATTATTGAATCTGTGCTAAACATTTTTGCTATTTTGTAGTTTTTCTTTTAAAGAACGAATTAATAGTTGGTGTTTTCATCTATAAAATCAGATTAATCAAAGATCAGAATCATAATGTAACACAATTTATTTCAATGTCAAAATAGCACTAATCGACAAACCCTAATTCATGCAGTCCAAACTGGCGAAAATCAAAACAATACAAATCATAATATCAAAATCATCGTAGATGACTTCAACATACATCTATTTGTCGAACTCATATGAATCAAAAAAGAAAAAAAACCTGAAAGACGAGAGAAGTCGAAGACTCACTACCGCACGAACATGTCCATTCCTTGATTAAGGAGAAGCTTGTTTAATAAAAGCATGCACGTATGCTGTTAAATTTCTATAACAGCATGCACATTTTCTATATTTTTTTGATTAAATGCACGTTTTCTATATGAATAATTAGTTTTTTTAATTTAATAAATATGAATTTATGCATTTATTTTTATTAATTAAATACAAAAATGAACCTATACTCATCGTCCTGTTTCCAAATCACGAAAATCATCTATTATTGAATCCGTGCTAAACATTTTTGCTATTTTTGTAGTTTTTCTTTTAAAGAACGAATTAATAGTTGGTGTTTTCATCTATAAAATCAGATTAATCAAAGATCAGAATCATAATGTAACACAATTTATTTCAATGTCAAAATAGCACTAATCGACAAACCCTAATTCATGCAGTCAAAACTAGCGAAAATCAAAACAATACAAATCATAATATCAAAATCATCGGAGGTGACTTCAACATACATCTATTTGTCGAACTCATATGAATCAAAAAAAGAAAAAAACCTGAAAGACGAGAGTGTTGGGAAGCTCCTTTGATCTTCTGTCGGATGAGCTATCATGGTTGGGAAGCTCTGATGGTATATTTTCTGCCAAAGGAATTAAAAATCGGCTCCATTCTCCCCAAAGGCTAGACAGAGTGTTATCGAAAGTATGGCAAAAATGGATCCCCCAAAATCAGTGTCTTCTTATGGAGGCTCAAGCATAAGGCACTCGCAACGGATGATAGAGTTCAATGGTGTGGCATTCCTCTTGTGTCTAAATGTAGATGTTGCTCCAATCCCAGTGTGGAATCTCTCGATCATCTTTTCTTATCTGGTGAAGCTGCAGTGTGGCTCTGGAGCTTTGGTCACAAGGCGTTAGGTATCGAGCGTCCGCATAACCTTCACCAAGCATGGCTAATGTGGTTTCAAAATCTAAAGCTGCTAGAATTCTCCGATGGTCTAAAACTCGCATGGATTTGTTGTGGGCTTTGGGAACTCTGGAAGCTTCGCAATCACAACATATACAATAATGGGAGGTACTACATCCTTGCCCAGGTTCAGCGCTGGATGCTTGCTCTGTCCCCCCTCATTGAGCTCCCATACAAGCACAACCTGCTTAACAATACATCTCTCAAGGCGCTTGGTCTTCCTCAGCCTTACACCCCTCGTTTAAAATGGAAATCATGGTGTCCTCATCCGCATGGTCTCACTCTCAACTTTGCTTGGGTTCCGCACGTCTCCGGTGTCTGGGCTGGGTATGTTCTTCGTACCTGCTTGGGAGTGTTCAGTGGTACCGTGCGGTCAACACATCTGATCCCCTGCAAAGCCTCCTCAATGCAGCTGTGTCGCTCAAATCCTCGCAACTTCAGCCAGAAGCTATTCAATCCTGCCATCCGGTCATATCTGAGCTGAAAGCTAGCCGTAACAAGTCGCAAGTAGCCCTTCGTATCCTCTCCTCGCTGCAAGGTGCATCTTTGATCCGCATTTGCGCAGCTGCCAACTCGGCTGCTACTGAGATTGCTAAATCGGTTAACTACCATGACTCTCGCCATATCCATCCAAAGGAAGTGCGGCTCGCCATTCGGGCCGATCGCCTTGGGCTCCCAGCCCCTTGCTCATCATGCTCTACTTGCAAAGTCCCCTGATGTAGTAGTCTCTTGGTCTATGTGTTGTTTAGCTGAGGCGTCTTGCTCTCGCTTTCTTTTGTAGCAGCTTCGCTGCCTGTTCGGTGCTAATAAAGTCTATTTGATTAAAAAAAAAAAAGTCGAAGACTCACTACCGCACGAACATGTCCATTCCTTGAAATTCAGAGACAGTGGTTGATCATTTCGAGTCTATTGGAGATCTTAGAGCGCAATTCAGATAGAGCATCATATACTTGTAATGTATGAATTCTTGATGAATACTATGTAAGAATTGTGTTTTAACTTATCAAAAATTTTACCTATTATTAATAAAACAAATTCCGCTCACCTAGTTTTTAAACCCTAGATCCGCCACTGCCACGTTCGCCGCCAAATCGTCTAATTTTTTTCTATTTTTACTTAAAGGCCGCCCCACATCGATCCAGTCCTAGATCCGCCACTTAGTACACATGTACAATTAACAATCGAAATTGATCGATGACATCAGTACATGAGATGACGAACAACTTTCAGAAGTTGGAGAAGTTTGGAGGAACGGATTTTGACGTTGGCCGAAGAAGCTGGAAAAATAGGTTACTGGATGTTGCAAAACGTACTAAAATCCTTCTCAGCGGTTTGAAGACTAATTTGTTCATTTCGATTTTCGATGACTTTTTATTATTTTAAGCTATTTGAAATCATCAATCATGTCATATGCTCGTTAATCTATGGATATGAATAAACTGATGTTTGTTATCTAACCCAATCGAATCCCATCAACAAGAAATCTGTCGAAATTTTGTGTTGCCTCATTCACATAATGAATTCTCCTAAATAGAGAAGAATATTGAATTTTCCTTAATGAAGAAAGAATTCAGTATAAGAGATAGTCTAATTATTTAGATGATGCCTCGTCAAATTCGATGGCTAGAGGCAAGTCAATATGTATAAATGGCAGGCTGTCGTTGTGACCTGCAAATTTACATTTATATTTTCTACTACTTTAGTGGTTCACTACAGGTAGCAAACGGTAAGTAGGGGTCGAACCCAAGGGAGTTAAGGTAGTAAACAGTTGTTCTTATGAAAGCAAAAAAATAAAGTAAAGACAATTGGAGTTTTGGTTGTTTTTAGTGCTGAAATGAAAGTACTGAAAGTAAATGACTGAAAAGTAAAGGTGCTTGAAGGACCAAGACTTGACTGAAAGTAAATGTGCTGGAAAGTAAAGTGCTGGAAAGTAAAGTACTGAAAAGTAAAGTACTGAAAAGTAAAGTACTGAAAATAAAGGTGCTTGAAGGACAAGTCTTACGGTAAGTAAAGCAGTTGATATAAGACTGAAAGTAAATGTGCAAGAAAAGTAAAGGGAAAGTAACTTTGTGCGAGAGATATTCAGTCTAGGGTCTCAAACTTGTGATACTTCCATCATAGACTTCAAACGATCTCTTTTACAATTCCATGTGTGATTATCCCGACAAAGGTGATAATCCAAATACCCCGACAAAGGTGGTAACCACACCCTTAACTTGTCAAGAGTGTTATGTGGTTGTCCCGACAAAGGTGACAACCCAAGTACCCCGACAAAGGTGATAACCATAACAAGCTTGACATGTTAAGAGCTTCTAGTCCTCCTAGATCGAACAACCCGACAAAGGTGTTGCCCAAACTAGGTTGTCACTATCTACCTTTTCCGCAAAGCATCCAGTAAATATTGACTATAGGAATCATTCAGCTCGGCTAAGCTTTGTGACAAAACATCCACTTAGCCTTGCCGAACGACCCTTGAAATGGACTCAAAGACTAGGGAATGTAAAAGGCAATTAAAACATAGTCTCAAGAAGTCGGCACAAGGATGAAAACCCTATACCGAATATGAGCCTTAGCCGCTTGTATTCATGTCAAGGAATACAAGCAACCTTGCTTGGAAAGTAAAAAGGACAAAGTAAGAACAAGTAGAACTAAGTTGAACCTCTTTTGATATCAAATCCAAAATGTTACAAGCATACAAGTGTTTTCACTCCTACTAGTCACAAGCTCACGCCCAAGCTCACTACTCCTATCTATTTCTCTCTAAAAATGGCGTGTGAAGGGTTGGAATGAGATGTGAGAAGATGTGAGATGAGCTTGTGTGATATAGGGATTGAAGTCCATCCTAAATATGGATACATGCCCTTCTATTTATAGGCAAAAAAGGGGGGCGGTTTCCTTAGCAAATAGGTGCCAAATGGCAGTTGATTGGAGCTTCCTTCACCCATAGGTCAGCCGCCTCCAAGCAACAAGGTGCCAAATGGTGTGCATATGGAGCTTTCTTCAACCCAAAGTTAGCCGCCAATAAGCATGGTGCTCTCAAGGAGCTTGCAGCCTTTGAGGAGTGTGTTTCAACAAGCTAGCTGCTCCTTGAGCAGGGTACTTCCAAAGGACAGCTGCTCCTTGAGCAGGGAGCTTCCAAATGGCCCGAAATTGCCCTAGTTTGGCTTTGATCGGGCTTGAGCTGATTCCACTCGTGCGTTTTGTCTGGGAAATGATATTCACCGAAATATTGGGCATTTAAAACACTTTGGTCGAGCCAGAATTGTCAGATTCGAAGGTTTGGTCGAGCAACTTGGTTTTGGTCCTTCAGCGCGCGGGGCTTTTGGAATTGGATGTGGACCATCTGTTAATCTGCTCGAGCATTCTTCTTGGTTTCCCGACATAGTCCACCTTATTTTCCATTGTAATCACTTTGGTCGAGGTGGATTTTGAAGATGAGTTTGTTTGCTCGAGCAACTCAGTCTTGGTCCATTGGCGTGCGGGACTTTTGCTTGGAACTGAGCCAACTGCTAAATGGCTCGAGCGTTGCCCTTGGTATCTCGACATTCTCCACCTTAATTGTCATTTAGAACATTTTGGTCGAGGTGGAATTGCCGGATTTGTTCATTTGGTCGAACAACTTGATATTGGACCTTGGTGGCTCGGCGGGTGCGTGCGGGGACGAGGCCCGGAGGTCCTCGGACCCGACTGGCCTGTAATCCATTTTTGGCTTAAAATCTCCCTTTTTAGCTTGTTTCTTCTCTAAACCTCAAAATTGCCTGTAGATCAAAAGTGGAACTAACAAGCAACAGTTAGTAAGACAAAATGTTTAATTTGGTGGGTTTAACTGTTTCGTTGAGTCGTATAAATACGCTTCATCAAATCACCCCACACTTATCCTTGTTCGTCCCGAACAATCTTAGGTAAAAGAGGCAAAACAAACTGTTATATATATGAATGGTTAGATTGCTAGTCTAGACTTTTCCTATTCATGCATCACTTGATGTCAAAATAAAGTGTGATTAAAATTTAGAAGATAACTTAATACTTGTACCTCCGAGCCGTGATACAAACCAATTTGGATGTATTGGAGATAGTCCTTTTTAGGTTCTTGTACGCACTCTTCGGACCGAACTCGAGCTATATGGTTATCTTCCGTAGCTTTCTTTAGTACATGATTCGATTCGGGTTTCAACGCTTCGAGCTCTTTGATTTCTTTTTGAGACGGATGGCTTTTGAAGTGACTTTTGCCTTTTGGCTTTTGATTTGGAGTTGGAGAATTTCACTTTTGTTTTCTTGGTTAAAACCTTCACATAACTGGCTTTTTGGGCCATTGATTTGCTTCTTCGAGCTTTTCTTCTTTGTGACTTGCTAGACCATTTGTTTGTCTCTTGGGAGGTCCAATCATCGCCCTAAAGCATATGGAAATACCTCCCCGCTCTCTCTCATCTTTGTTCTTTTGCGCGAGTCAATACGAGGGTCGCCCGTATATTTTCCCGGCTACTTGAACTAGAGGTAGGACGGTTTGATTCCCGTCCCGCTCTTGCATAGATTTCGCATGGCGGAGTCCACTCAAAACTCAATTGAAACCCGAAGTTCTAACCTCCACTGACTTCAGATAACCATATAGTGAGACCCGGTCCTTTGAGTGCTTTTCAGACCTCTCTAGGACCTTTTCTATCAACTCCACATCCCTTTTTATCTTGGCACGAGAAGACAAATAAAAAGTTAAATTCTAAAGTTGAAGCACAGTTTATATCTCACAAGGACATGTATGAAGTCGGGTCCATCTATTTCACGTCATGAAGCTCATATTCAAAATGTTCAAAAAGGTAAAAACTAATGAAAACATGCTAACTACTATATGTAAAGCTAATTTTCACCCCACACTTTTGAACAAGGCTGTGCCTCGCGGCACGACTTAGTTCAAAAGCTGTTTTAAGCAAGCATTTACACAAAAAGAGACAAAAGGGGTGAAAATTACTTAAAAACTGAAAATTAAATGACAAAATTTAAATGACTGAAAGTAAGATAGTGTTGGGTTACCTCCCAACCAGTGCACTTGTTTAACGTCGTTGGCTCGACAATACCTCACTCATGGATCATAAGGTGGGATCCCATGGACGTTTGAGGTCGAACTTCTTCTCGGCTGTTCTTTTACTTTGCCGAAAGAACTTGTGGAGTGATGTGCTCAGTTCGATTCTCCATTGGTTCAGCAGGTTCTTTTCCACATGCTTCCGAGAAGGTGAGGGCTCCGTGACCATAGATGCTAGTCCAATGAGCCGTGCTCTCTTGCTTCTCCTTCCGGGTTTCCATTCCTTCGGCCCATGTCTTTGTCGCTTTTTCATGTTCGAATGGTTGGCACCTTTGCAAGTTTGGAAGTTCAGCATTGTCCCATTGAATGTAGGCGACATCAAGCTTGTTCCCATGCTAAGCCTCTTCTTTGTGGCAGCGACGAATGGTCGTCCTAGAACGAGTTGATTTTCAGGGCCGCTTTGTTGAGTTGTGGTGAGCGAGAGCTCCATTGTTGGCTTTCCGGACCCTTGCTTTGCCTCCAACTCCCCTTGCACCGCATCATTATTGAATACATGCTCTTTGGTGGCTATGATCTGCATAAAACATGAAGGGTTAAGTTGGGGCTTCTCGGCCATAAGGACCGGTTCTTTCTCGGCCAGCTCGTCAGGTGTCTCGGGCAGCTCGGGCGCTTCGGCCATGAGGAATGGGCTCGTCTCGGGTGCGTCCTGATCTGTCTCGGCCAGCCCATCAGTGAGGTCCGGGCACGTCTCGGCTAGCTCGGCTATGAGGACTGTGCACGACTCGGCTGGTTCAGCAATGAGGTGCTGGACTGGCGTGGTTCCCTCGGGCAGATTGATGATGAGAATCGGGCCTGATTTGGGCAATTCTTCTTTGGCCATTCGAGAGTCCTCATCCTTGTCATTTATTTGGTCTCCGGGGGAAATCACACTGAGGTCCGGGTATGAATTAGGTAGCTCGACATCTAGGTCCGGGTATGTCTCGGCTAGCTCGTCAGTTAGGACCGGGTCAGCCTCGGACAGATCGGCAGTGAGGACCGGGACTTTAGTTGGTTCGGTAGTGAGAACCGGGCCTGTCTTGGCTGGCTCTTCTTCGGTCATCTGCGGGTCCTCATCCTCTACCGGCTCCTCGGGTTCAGTCGCCCTTTCTGCCGCCCATAATTCAGTTTCGGCCTTGATTTGGTGCACCATGTTGGCCAGTTCTTCGAGCCGCATGGCCTGATCTTGTTTCGCGCTTCTTGCCTTATCTTCTATTAAGTTCCACAAATCATCCACGCTTAAGTTGTCTACCGAGCCTCCTGCCGCAGCATCATTAAGCCTATTCCACTCTTGTGGCATCATCCCACCGAGAAACCTTTGAAGAAGATCGAAGTTGTTGAATCCATGGTGCGGGAAGCTCGTCAAAATGGAGTCAAAGTACGCCAAGTACTCGTCCAAAGTTTCGTCCCGGGATTGCTCTATGTTGTTGATCTTCTCGCGGACTTCAAGTTCGAAGGATCGTAGGGAAAACTCTTCTAGAAATTTGGCTCGCAGATCCCCATAATTGCCTTCATAAGCTGCACATGAGTAATACCATTCTATTGCGGAGTTAGTTAAAGAAAATTTAAAGCATTCAAGTTTAAACCCCTCTAGCGATTCATTTTTAGGCCTCATGTGGCTGCATATGGAGTGGAACGTATGTGTATGCCTCACGGGATCTTCTCCAATGGCACCTCCGAATTTGGGGAGACAGTTAAGCATCTTAAACATTAGATTGCTACCCCCATCATTCCAAGGTTCTCTGCCGTAGTACGAGGACATGGTGAACTGAAAAATAAAAACAAAAAACAGAAAAACAAAATAGAATAACTATTCCGATGCACAACTCCCCGGCAACGGCGCCAAAATTTGGCAGGCTGTCGTTGTGACCTGCAAATTTACATTTATATTTTCCACTACTTTAGTGGTTTACTACAGGTAGCAAACGGTAAGTAGGGGTCGAACCCAAGGGAGTTAAGGTAGTAAACAGTTGTTCTTATGAAAGCAAAAAAATAAAGTAAAGACAATTGGAGTTTTGGTTGTTTTTAGTGCTGAAATGAAAGTACTGAAAGTAAATGACTGAAAAGTAAAGGTGCTTGAAGGACCAAGACTTGACTGAAAGTAAATGTGCTGGAAAGTAAATTGCTGGAAAGTAAAGTACTGAAAAGTAAAGTACTGAAAATAAAGGTGCTTGAAGGACAAGTCTTACGGTAAGTAAAGCAGTTGATATAAGACTGAAAGTAAATGTGCAAGAAAAGTAAAGGGAAAGTAACTTTGTGCGAGAGATATTCAGTCTAGGGTCTCAAACTTGTGATACTTCCATCATAGACTTCAAACGATCTCTTTTACAATTCCATGTGTGATTATCCCGACAAAGGTGATAATCCAAATACCCCGACAAAGGTGGTAACCACACCCTTAACTTGTCAAGAGTGTTATGTGGTTGTCCCGACAAAGGTGACAACCCAAGTACCCCGACAAAGGTGATAACCATAACAAGCTTGACATGTTAAGAGCTTCTAGTCCTCCTAGATCGAACAACCCGACAAAGGTGTTGCCCAAACTAGGTTGTCACTATCTACCTTTGCCGCAAAGCATCCAGTAAATATTGACTATAGGAATCATTCAGCTCGGCTAAGCTTTGTGACAAAACATCCACTTAGCCTTGCCGAACGACCCTTGAAATGGACTCAAAGACTAGGGAATGTAAAAGGCAATTAAAACATAGTCTCAAGAAGTCGGCACAAGGATGAAAACCCTATACCGAATATGAGCCTTAGCCGCTTGTATTCATGTCAAGGAATACAAGCAACCTTGCTTGGAAAGTAAAAAGGACAAAGTAAGAACAAGTAGAACTAAGTTGAACCTCTTTTGATATCAAATCCAAAATGTTACAAGCATACAAGTGTTTTCACTCCTACTAGTCACAAGCTCACGCCCAAGCTCACTACTCCTATCTATTTCTCTCTAAAAATGGCGTGTGAAGGGTTGGAATGAGATGTGAGAAGATGTGAGATGAGCTTGTGTGATATAGGGATTGAAGTCCATCCTAAATATGGATACATGCCCTTCTATTTATAGGCAAAAAAGGGGGGCGGTTTCCTTAGCAAATAGGTGCCAAATGGCAGTTGATTGGAGCTTCCTTCACCCATAGGTCAGCCGCCTCCAAGCAACAAGGTGCCAAATGGTGTGCATATGGAGCTTTCTTCACCCCAAAGTTAGCCGCCAATAAGCATGGTGCTCTCAAGGAGCTTGCAGCCTTTGAGGAGTGTGTTTCAACAAGCTAGCTGCTCCTTGAGCAGGGTACTTCCAAAGGACAGCTGCTCCTTGAGCAGGGAGCTTCCAAATGGCCCGAAATTGCCCTAGTTTGGCTTTGATCGGGCTTGAGCTGATTCCACTCGTGCGTTTTGTCTGGGAAATGATATTCACCGAAATATTGGGCATTTAAAACACTTTGGTCGAGCCAGAATTGTCAGATTCGAAGGTTTGGTCGAGCAACTTGGTTTTGGTCCTTCAGCGCGCGGGGCTTTTGGAATTGGATGTGGACCATCTGTTAATCTGCTCGAGCATTCTTCTTGGTTTCCCGACATAGTCCACCTTATTTTCCATTGTAATCACTTTGGTCGAGGTGGATTTTGAAGATGAGTTTGTTTGCTCGAGCAACTCAGTCTTGGTCCATTGGCGTGCGGGACTTTTGCTTGGAACTGAGCCAACTGCTAAATGGCTCGAGCGTTGCCCTTGGTATCTCGACATTCTCCACCTTAATTGTCATTTAGAACATTTTGGTCGAGGTGGAATTGCCGGATTTGTTCATTTGGTCGAACAACTTGATATTGGACCTTGGTGGCTCGGCGGGTGCGTGCGGGGACGAGGCCCGGAGGTCCTCGGACCCGACTGGCCTGTAATCCATTTTTGGCTTAAAATCTCCCTTTTTAGCTTGTTTCTTCTCTAAACCTCAAAATTGCCTGTAGATCAAAAGTGGAACTAACAAGCAACAGTTAGTAAGACAAAATGTTTAATTTGGTGGGTTTAACTGTTTCGTTGAGTCGTATAAATACGCTTCATCAATAAACAAGTACAACTTGTTGAAGCAGTAATAATATCAAGTATAATTTCACGGAATTTAGTGAACAATGTGAAGTCTAATGTGAAGTATAAACAATTACAACTTGTATACAATGTGAAGTCTAAACAATTAGGTGTGAGACATAGTGCAGTAAGAAAGTTCATTTTGCACGAGGTAATCTTGGTTGATTTCATTAAGTCACTACAAGATTTGGCTAATCACTTGACGAATTGATTTGCTAGAGACTTGATTTCTAAGTCGGTAAAGGGGATGAAACTTAGAACAATATAATTTTCTAGTGGTGGGATACCCAACTCGTATCTTACTAGAAATTTGATGAACACAATATAACGTCCCCATATGTGTGTTCATGACCTACAAATCCTAGGTTGAAGATGAACTCTTCTTGATATGTCCTTCGAAAAAGTGATAGATGTAGGAGCACAATGAGGTGATTCACCTACCAAAGGATCTACCTATATAAACATGAAGCTTCTAGTCGCTTCATGAATGGAAAGGGACTCGAGGACCATAAAGAGTCAAGTCAAGTTTAAAGTTTGAGAAGTAATTAACTCATGTGTGTGTTGTCTTTATGTACCCCAACTGGATTGAATGGTTCAATCTTTTGAAGGCACCATGGTTTCCGGGTATTTGGAATGTGTAATTATACTAAGCGAAAATTCAATCCTGGTGACATTTGTCGTTTAGGAATGAATAAAAGGTATTATGGAAACAAAGGTCACCGTAAAATGGGGAGGATTGGTAGAGATTTTAGGGTGTATAAACCTAGTAGGATATTAACCTATTGATATGAGGAAATTCGATAGGTGTTTAAACATAAATTTAGTGTGCCAACCAGGGACGGATCTAGTTAAGGCCGGGGGTGACACATGCAACCCTCAAGTTTTTCGGAAAAATTTGAGGGCCAGCAAGTTTGCGTTCAAGAGGGCGAGGCCTGAGCGGGTTTCCAGTGGCTTTTTCACAATCTTAATGTTCGAATTAGGTCTTGGCGTCAACTGGAGAGTTGTAGCCATTTGAGTTAGCTTTCCAACAAGCTTTGAATCAACCAATTCGGACACCGCATGCGATCTGGGCATGCAAAATCACCGGCAAGGTCGGTTTGCCCTGTTTTGCCCGAAACTCCATAGTTGGCTCAAATTCACTCAACTTTTGCTCCATTTGATCTTTGAGGCTCCGAGTGAGACAAAATGCATTTTGGGACCTAATAGACCAAGAAGGGTATGAAATGGCATCAAAATTACTTGTAAACGAATCAAAACTACTAAGAAAATTAGAAGAAAATTAGTCAAGTATTTGACTCATCAATCCTATATTGAGTTCATGATTCCCGAATCAATAAGTTATTATTTTCTTCTTATAATTTGTTCTCCCGAGCAACAATTTTTGAGTCAATGTGTTCATTTTAATGCACATGTGCTCGGTGGCTGGTGTCATTACCTTTGCGTTCAAGAGCGATGAAGGATCTGCCTCTGAGGAATAGGCTGAGTTCATTGGGATGTAACATGTTAGGCTCTCTCTGGTTTGATATATTCAATTTTTGTATCAGTTGCATTTTGCTTCATGTTATTCTAGAGATACTTGTTTCATTTTGACAAACCAATTCTATTTACTTTGATTTCAAAAAAAAAATCTTTGGCTAAAGCCCAAGATGTTTTGGCACCAATTTTTTTAATTAGAATTTGAAGTGTATTTTTCAAGAAATTTATACAATTTTTGTAAAATGCCCAAGTAATTTCAGAATTTTTTTTTCATGATGCAATTATTTTTTTGTCTGTCACCCCCTACCAAAATTCCTGTATCCGTCCCTGGAGCCAACTCGAAAGATCCGCGTACAGCTTACACATTAGTGGCCCGCATGCGATCACTTAAGTTTAAGCAACGCGCAACGCTAAAGTGTATGTTGGGCGCAGAAGAGACACAACTTTTCCATGCACGGACACCTCTGTTGCTCGTATTTGCTCCTCTACTATAAATAAGAGGACGAACTCCTCATGCAACATAGAGAAAAATACTGAAAAACTCACTTTGCTTTCCACCACCCTCAAACCGTAAAGCGTACTTCTAATTCTATAGCCTATATTAGAAATGTTGATTTGAATTATCTCACTTCGAGTTTCTTGCAACCCAAGGCCTAAAGGGTCGAAATATCGATTTCGGAAAATGAATAAACAAATCGATATCGTGTTGTCATCAATCACTTCTTTGAAGCTTACAAGAAGAAATCCTCCAGTGAAGACTACTTGAAGCTTTACGGACAAGTTTACAAGAAGCTGTAAAATAGACTAGTCTACAAAGTTGGTGTACTATGCCTGATCTGCATTGCTTCAAGTCGAATCAAATGAAAACCAAACCGGTTAGAGCCACACTAAACGCTTGTATCTTTGTCAAGACTTTTCAATTCATATAATAGATGTTGTAAGTAGAGTGCTGATTTCATTGAAGTTGATACCAACAACATCAAACAATTCAGTCAAACGTCTCAAATTTACAAAAAAAAAAAAAGAAAAAAAAAGATCAGTCTTCACAAAGATAATCCTCGTAATAGTTGAGAAAATGGGATCATCTAATTAGAGGAGATTTCTTCCACCTGTTCCAATATTCCAGCCTTTCTCCTTCTCCTGAATAATCTTATGCTGATTAGTGCTCTCCGTTCTTTTGCCATTGTTACCAAGTAAAACTCTGCGTGCTATCCTTCCTCGACCCGGTATGGACAATCGGATCTTCTCCCCTACATTCACACCGCCCTTTCTCATTTGTTGTTGGACGGAAGGTTTTATCTGAATCTTCTTTTGGAGGCTGCGCCGTAAAATGTTGCTTATCTTCTTCCCTCCACTTCTTAGCCCCTTGGGGCTTTCTTCTGAGATTGGTTGAGAGAAACAATCCTCTTGCAACAAACCATTGGATAAATTGTTCGTCTTTCTGTTTTGCATTGGCAAAACGGGTAGAGGTATAAGCGAGTTACGACGGGGGTTACTGAGAACAGATGCCCCTCTTGCTGTCGCACAAACGGAGGATGCCCGCTCAGCTCTCTGTGACAAAACATTTAGCTTACCTGTTTCAGGGTTGTTTTCTTTTTCAATCAGATCGATGTGGTTGACTGACCCCTGTGGAGCAAGAGGATCCAATGGTTCATAACTAGCATATTGAGTCAAGAGGCGAGGAACATTTTCTAGCTCCATGCAGAATGTTTGACGTTGCAGTTCAGTAATATTCTTGTAAGGTCTTAACGGTAGGCTGGCCAGTGGTGGCCTTGTTGCTGCAGCCTGCTCCTGCTGCTGTATGATTTGTTGGACTGCAGCTTTTTTAGTACTCTGTTGTGCTAAATTTCTTTCAATAATAAGCTGCATTTCCAGTTCCTTCACCTACAATTTATGAGCCAGATGGTGAAAAAAGAATGAGGTTTCAGATATTTGGCCTAAAAATACCAGCTTGTCAAGAGTGCCTCCAGATCTTGTTGCTTATTTGTAGTTGAAATGGCTTCCAACGGTTTTGCGGTTGTTGTAGTTTGATTTTGCTACTCCTTTTTTGGTTTTACTTCAAAATATTCTCTCGTTGCGAATATATAAACACAAACATTTCAAATATTACCTTTTCTAGCAATAGCTTATTTTTCGTATCTGTTTCTTTTCCTCTGATATCAAGGTTATGCATTAGATCTTCCATCTTCTTTACTTGCAGATCTTTGCTCTTCAACTCCTGTTTCATCTTCTCAACCTGGCAAACATAAATTTATAGAGTTAATGTTCGTAGGGTGAATGATTTTGGTATATGAAAGATTTAGGTATGCAATGATCGATGGTACCATTAACTTGTTCTTGACAAATTCAGCGGTGTCAACCTGCTTCTTTGCAGGACCCAGCTCTATGCCTCTAACCCTACTAGCAAAATTCAGAGAGCAAAGAGTTTCAGTCAGGTCGTCTTCATTAGGACTGATTTGTACAAACATGAGGGTTTTTGAGTCTCCTCCTGCAGAACCGTAATGGGCATAAGTGAGTGTTCAATGCACGGCCGTTTCAAATGTACCCGTAGAGGGTAACACATGCATAAATGTGGCATTAGCATAAAAATGATGATATACGTTTTAAATAGTTACATTATCAAATGTTAATCAATCTATCTCCAAAATACATGCAAGCAAATGCTGTATTGGAAAATAAATGAGAACTGTTTGTGTTTCTTGATGTGTATGTATGATGAATGTAAAGTAGGAGGAGCACTCGGTTGAGAACCCTAAAAATTCGAGAACCTGAGACCCCAAATCTCACCATTGGATCAAGTTTCATCTTTGAATGTGGAGGTGACAAGTGTCCCACTCACTTTTTTTCCTTCATTGTGCAGTTTCGAGCATTATTTTTGCCTAGATGCATTTTCAAGTTTCGGAAAGTGCACTTAGGCAAAAACGAAAATGCATAAAGAAGGTTCTCAAGGTTCTCGAAAAAAGAGGAGTTCTCATAGCGCTCCTCTGTAAAATAGTGCATATATACAAAACGTATATGATATAAATATGCTCAGTATTATTATAAAAAATAATGTAATAACATTTGTATGGGAACCTAAATTTATACGTATGAAAATAAATATGAAGTATAATGATAGAAATACTCTTGTTTTAAACACAGTTAAGAACTGTATAGCGATTATAACCACAATTCATAATGTGAAGGTTCTGGTTCGTGTTCCAAATTAACTGACTGTTCATGATTTTTAAATTTTAAAACTAACATTGAAGCGATAAGACATCAGACACTGTTTCAATGGTGTTTTGGAACCAAACTGGTGGTTTGGTTTATAGTTGATATACAACAACCTATTCTAAGAATTTAAGTAATTATCGTATGAGAAATGGAACAATTTCATTTAGGCCTTCCTTTTAATAAATCATGAGTACTAAGAATTATTGGCCAGTTCTAAATTAGATCCAATGTCAACCAAAGCATGTGGGCAGAAAGAAGGTTATTTGAATCTATTTATGGTAAATCATCCAATTTTCTTCACAAGCAATGATGATCACTGATCAGTAATACCTAGAGAGTCTTGAAGTAAATGTGTAAGCTTTGAGTTTCTGTAGAAAAATCAAAGAAGTACATTAAGATATAAGGTTCACTCAATGAAGTATAAACAGATCATAATGGATTGGTCTATAATACCTGAAAGGGATGTGAGGGCTTTTGGTTGCCAAAGCAGAAATAACATCACCTAGCGCAAATAGCGATCTGTTTATATTTTGGGCCTCCTTAAGTCGTTCTCCCTGCACTTCTGTCTTAGCTATTCTCTCACTCCCTGCTAAATCGACCAGCCATAACTTGCTTCGTGTACACTCTCCATCCAATAAGTTCTGACTCTTCACCATCACACAATGTATGCTACACAACAGTGAATAGAACTTTCACATTTACGCCACCTCAAACTGTTAAGAAGGGAATTAAAATACTAGTGAAAGATGAGAGTGAACACAGACCAGTGAGATCTACTGCTGCATTCATTAGCATTGGTTGATCCGACTGCCCTTGCATTGCTGCCAGCTTTCAGTACTTCCCAAGCCTCACTCATATTTTTTATATAAGCTTCAACCAGTCCAGGAACATGTACACCATCACCTACTTGTCGTATCTCAAGCCTGCTTGAAGCGACGAGGATTAGCCTTTAGATACACTAAGAAACTATAAGTTTTCTCCTTTATCAAGATTGATGAAAAATGACCAAAATGGATAGCATCGAAACCCCTGATGACATTGATATGCAAAATAATGGCGCACATTCTCACGAACAAATGGAATATCTAATGCAGTACCTTTTTGTTGATGTTCCAGGCTGTGTCCCTGAGGTCAGCAGATCTCTGATTTGCTCATTGTAGACTTCCAGCACACTAACAGATACTTCATACTGGTATTGGTGTTCCCTATTCTTCATCAAACAAAACAGTTCATCAAGTGTTCGATAATTTACTCCGCGTGCTTCCTGTGTTCCCTCCATGGTAAAAGTTTTTCCAGTTCCAGTCTGTCCATAAGCGAAGATGCAGACATTGTATCCATCTAAAACTGATCTAACAAATGGGGCGGTGTCTTGGAAAACTTCGGCTAGTATAATCAAAGAAATAAACAAGTGAACAAGACATAAGAAGATACTTCTACGAACATGATATGGGTTCTCCTTTTCACAAATACCTTGATCTGCTTTAGGGGAAAAAACAGCATCAAACTTGAACATCTTTTTAGCCGCTCCACTGGATTTTACCAACACCTCTCCATTTTTGGCAGATTCAAAATCAACGGCCATAGAAGCCCCAGAAGATATTTCTTCAGGGTTAAGAGGCCTTGACCTGCAGAAGACCCGAATGTTACCTGCAACCAGAACATTGTCAGTGAAAATCTAACTTTTTACATAAAGTAGAAAATGAAAATAAAGTTTTTCTCAGTATATAACAACAGAGCCTTCTCACATGGTGGAACATCTAACAAAAGTCACAGATGGAACTACCTTTCAATTCCAAAACCTTGTTGTTCAGTTCTTTTCTTTCCTTTGTGCCTTCAATTAATTTAACTTTAAGATCACAGTGCAGGTCAGCTTCTCGGCGTACTGTCATAATGCAAAAGCAATCAGCATAAGCTAAATCTTGATGTAAGGGTAGATCCTTCTAAAATAATTTCCAAACCAAGTAAAAATATTTTTGAACTTACTAGTTGACTGAATGATGGAGCTCATGTCAATGAAATCTGAAAGGCACTTCTTAAAATCTGTTGCTACTTCAGATAATTCTATTTGCTCCATCTTCATGATCTATAGATATCCCCAAATACCAATTATCGACAACCATTATCAAAAGGAAAAATAAAACACAGCAACCATTATCTTTTTTTTACCTTTAACTTTCTAGTAAAGTCAATTAATGATGAGGACCACTTGCTTTTCTCTTTTACTTGTCCTTCAACAGCAAAAGCTACAAAAATGGTATGGATAAGAATTATTGTTACTGAACTAGTCAAGGATACAGCTTTGTTTGCGATTTCATACCAAGGGAACCAACATGCATTGACTTCCGCATTAGTTCATTTTGAAGCTCTTGCAAGGATCTACAGGATTCTAGACACTCTCTACTTTTCAACTGATTGTCTCTCTTAAGCTCCGCAATTAGTCTATTTTTTTCCTGCAATTCGTTCCTTTTGACCTCACATTCCTTGCATAACTGCTGAAAGTTTCCATTTACATTCAGGTTTCCAAATTTCTACAAAACATAGAATACACTGTCAAGCAAGTACTTTTATAACCAATTAATGCACTTTGAATGTTTTGTATGATATGCTGAGTTACTTCAAGTGGTGACACCGTTTCTACTAGCTCTGACGATTTGGCAGCTGAAGCACCTGAGAAAAGGCTAAAACTATCAGTAAAGGACTTGGTAAAAAGTCTCAGACTTAAGAGCTCAAGAAGAACGTACTCCGACAAGTATCTTTCCACAAGGAAATGCTGCAAAGGATGGGGCTTCCAACAACACCTTCAAATCGAATGGATAAATTTCCGTCAGCATCGACATGTGTCTCCAGGTCTGATACCACAAATGGTTTATTAGCTCCAACTCGGTCATAAATGTCTATGCTCGAAACTACCTGCAGCCATATACAAACAGAAGTTAGACAGTATTCGTAATATTGATAGTCATCGAGGAGAAAGCTTAAGTCCAAGTTCTCACCTTTCTATCTTGTATCAAAATGTTGAACACCCGCATACCCACAGACCTATACTCAAACTCAGCAAAATGAAAATCGATAATATATGTCCCTGGCTCCAGAAAGGGAAATTTGTATGAGAAATTTCCATAACGGGCAGTTTGGTACAAAGACCAACAGTCTCCATCACCGAACACAGTATCCGCCTTAGATGTGTCGCCACCTTCGAAAAAGTTATCGTTAACATAATTTACCCCACCAAATGAGATCATATTTCCTACTGTCAGCCCTGAATTTATGTGCAAGATTGGAACACGAGTTCGGGGCACGTTATCTTGATTTCGTAGTTGTGGAAGAAGCTCAAATGATTTGGATCCATCATCACAGCATTTCTCAAAGGAAATCTCCATGTTCGGTCTGAAATCCTCATCATAAATGTTCTTCAGAAACTCAAGTGAACTCCCATTGCACTTTTGGGGAATGTTGGGAGAACTGTCGCACATGATTAAATCAGGTGATGCTGAATTCATCTCAGAGTCATAAATGTTCTTCTCAAAGGAAATGTCCATTCTTGGTTCCATTTCCTCAATGCGAGCACATTTCATAATCTCAAGTGATCCTTCATTAAATGATCCATAAGTATCTGGAGAACCAGCACAAGTTACTAAATCATGCGCAGATTAAGAGAATGCAAACATAGACAAACCTACTGAAATGAGCAGATAAACCTTCAAATTACAAAAGGTTTCCACAGAAAAAAAAATCATACAAAATCAGTGTACGGCCACGCTGCCTTACCATTAAGACTATCATCAGCTTGCAAAACTCTAACAGAGCCATCATTAGCTATGTCGGACACTTTGTTTCTCTGACATGTATCTACTGAACATAAATATATTCTAGTGAATAATGACTTTCCCATGGAGAGTTTCGCAATGAATATGGTAAAAGCTGCCAAAGGAACACAAACCCAAGCACCAAAGCGAAACACAAAAATATGGTTGCCAGATCCAGGAGCCTAACCTTGAGCCGTGAAATCAATATCATCATCCATTACATCACTGTGCCAGCTGAGAGGTAAAGTGCCTGCAAACCAAGAACCCATACAAATCAGACATTAGAAACCCTGATTTACAAGCGTCTAGTTGAAACCATAGAAATTGAAGAGAAAAAAAGTTTTAAGGATCTCACGATTTCGGTTAGTTAGGTTTCCTTCTTCGTGCAAAGATGCGTCAGTAATGAGAAGTGGATCGTGCCATTGATGAGTGTCCGCCATGATCGGTTAAAGGTGCAAAATAAAATCGTGTGGCTACAAATTTTAATGTGGCGAATTCGAAATCGGTGAGATTTAAAATTCGGACCGTGAAAAAGACTGGTCGGGGCTTTTGATGCCAAGGTGAAAAGCTAGGATGGAGCTTTCAGTGACAGGTATTCGTCTGAGCAAGGGTAGAAGAGAGAGCATCATCAGGCAGCAAATCCATTGTTGTCATTCGATCTATCTGCGACGGTTGGGTTTTTGAATATTGAATTTTCCACAAATAACGTGATGTAAAATTGTAGTGTATGTTCTTACTCAAATGATGCAGGGCTGTAGGGTTGAAACTCTGATGCACAATTGTAGTCATAAATCTTCATCCATCAATTGATACAAGGGTTGATGCTTTTATGGAAAATTAGAAAAATATATGTTGGAGGGAATTACAAAATTGTAGGGTATGTTCTTTTTTTTATTGGGAATCATCAATCATGGATTGGGTTTTTACCAAAAACTCGCATCCATGGCCATCTCTTGTCTCTAGCTATCTTTGTCATCCTGTCCGCGATGGTGTTATCCTCTCTCCGAGTAAACTCTATATCCCATCCTTTATGCTTGTCCAGAAGCCGAAAGCACTGGTCCACCCATTCCTGCGCCACACTGCTCTTTGCCATCCCTTTTGTGATTGCCTGAATCGCCTCCATTGAGTCTGACATGAAGTTTGCTATATTCTTTTTGAATTTATATATTCAGTTAAGTTTAAGTTCGGTTTATTAAAGTTTGTTTCAATTAAATTCGATAAGTGCGGTGCCGGTATCACCAGACTACTTTATATTAACTCTAAATCTTCTCAAAAGTTAATACGTATCAAATTTGTCGAAATTTTAGTAACTAAACACCAAGAGTTATTGTCTTTTCGTAATTAATTTTAATTCAATTTAAACCTTCGCTGCTTTAAAAGAGTGATGTGAGCAAATGAAAAATCCGAATGATGACGAGCTATATATCATAACGTAGATAACTCAAAGCCCTAAAACTATATACTTCACGTATCAGAAGAGGTCTTTAAGAAGGTCGAAACACAAGTGGAAGTCAGACATCAGTGTAATCCACTACAAATTTTGCCAATGCGCCAACTTTGACTCGTGTTTGGACATTTTAAAAGACTAACTTGTCTACTCTCTGTGTGAACTATAAAGTTGTAGCTCTTTTTGTAAGCTACGCAACGATGTATACTTCGCAATTGAATCTTTCGTGTGTTCTCAGCACTCATTTGAAGCATCAAAGGTCTAATCTGCTGCTAACGGCGTTATTTGTTTGGACCTTTATACCCTCACATATGTTATATATTCTTAAATAAGTTCGTTTTAAATTTTTTTTATTTACAAAAAGATCCCGAACTATGATTGGTTGTGAGTGTCACATGCCAAATTCTTAGGGGGTTTATAGTTCACATATTTAATTGTGGTTTTTATTTGATCATTTCTCAAATTCAATTACATTAAGTTAAGTAAATTTAGTATAAAGAAACTAGAAAATGGATCAAATATAACCACAATTAAATAGGTTAACTATAAACCTTCTAAAATGCGACACGTGGCAGCTTCTACCAATCAGAAATTAGAGCTTTTTTGTAAATATGAAAAATCAAAACGGACTTAATTTTGAACAATATAACATGTTGAGGGTAAAAGGTCCCAAAATTATTAACTCGTGGAATTTGTACACACTGATGTCTGACTTTAATTCGAGTTTCAGCCTTTTAAACAATCTTTTCTTCTCTCGGTCTGAAATAGAGACTTGTAGACCTTTAAGTTAGCTACGCAACGACGTATAGTTCACTTCCATCGAACCTTCGTCTATTCCTAGCACTCCTTCAATGCATCAAAGGTCCCACGGATTTTTGCAGTTGCTCTGACTTTGACTCGTGTTTCCACCATCTAGATGATCTTGTCTGCTTTTAGTGTGAACAATAGAGTTGTAGGGCATTGCGTTAGCTACGCAGTGATATAGAACTCGCATTCATCGGATTTTTCATATGCTTCCAGCACTTATTTGAAATATCGAAGGTCTAATCAGTCATTATGGTGTAAATTCATTTCAATCATGACCAATAAGAGCTAATCACTCTTTATTTTGCTTCCATATCATTTCACGACACATTGTATAAGCTTTATGATTGCTGAGCAATACTTTTTATGGCTGAACATTTAGTCTTAAGTCTGAACATTTTAGCCTTAAGTCTGAACATTTTGCCTCAAGTCTGAACATTTAGCCTTAAGTCTGAATATTAAGCTGAATTCGTAGCGGTACACACTGATGGCTAACTTCCACTCCTGTTTTGACCTTCTAAACGACATTTTCTGCTCTTAGTGAGAGTTAGAGACTTGCAGACCTTTGAGTTACCTACGCAATGACGTACAACTCGCCTTCATCGGAGCTTTCATCGATTCCTAGCATTCCTCCAAAGCATCAAATGTCCCACGAATTTCTGTAGCTGCTCTGACTTTGACTCTTGTTTCGACCCTTTAAACGACCTTTTCTGTTCTTGATGAGATCTAGAGATTTGTATGGCTTTGAGTTAGCTATATATTATATAGCTCGCTTCCATCGGAATTTTCATTTGCTCCCTGCACTTCTTTGAAACAACAAAGGTCTAATTTACCATTGTGGTGTAAATTCATTTCACTCATGACCAAAATGAGATAAGAGCTCTTTATTTTGCTTCAATATCATTTCATAACACATTGTATAAGCTTAATGATTGCTGAGCAATACATTTTGTGGCTGAATATTTAGTCTTGAGTCTGAACAGTTTGGTTTAGCTTAGGTCTGAACATTTTGCCTTAAGTCTAAATATTAAGAGGAATTGACGAGTTTGTACCGTAAACACTGATGTCTGACTTCGACTCGTTATATGTTCTTTTAAACAACATCATCTGCTCTCGACTACAAATGCATCCAGTCTTGTGCTTTGATCATTCATCCTGCCTCAATAATCTTGTTTACAGAAAGCGCTCAAGCTGAATATGACTCGTCTGGGCTTTTTACTCTCATGGTGTTTATAAGTCAAATTTGACCATTTTGTTGAAACTTCATGGAGAAATACGGCAATAGCTGTTACTCTCTTCATCATTCAGTAATGCTATTTTTACTCAATTAAAAAACCTATTGAACCCTGTTAATAAGGTATACTTATGAGAATGACAGAGTGATGGATGCTTCTTCTGATGCTTCCTCGCCTTTACAATATCAACCATATGGAATTGGTATGATAGGTGCCAATGCGGGAATCTCACAATCAGCTTCTTGAAAGACAGGTTCTATCTTGCTGCCTTTTCCTATTATTTTTCTTATTAATATTTAGTAGTGCTCCGGTTCTGCTGATTTAGTTACTTATTTGTGGTGCCTTGTAGATGCATCACAAGTTGATTCTTCAGAGTTCAGTTGGCATGGTCATTCTGGCTTAAATTTGTTTTTCAAAAATCTCAAGTCCAGTTCAGTTTTGTGCACCTCAGCAACCTCAATTTGACTTGAAAATAACACACCCTAAGAAACCTAGAGCTTATAAGACTTGGGCTTAGGGGATATAATAGACCTAAAGTTGATACTCTAGAAGCTTATACATTAAAAATAATTATTAGTAATAAAAAATATATATATATATATAATTATTAGAAAGTTTGAATGGGGTTGATCATACTCGGTTATAGCAGAAGCTTACGAGAAGCAATCCATTAATAGTTCATTTGACGGTTGTGGGAAATTTTTCCAAACATATTAAGTATGAAGTTGTACAGTTGACCTGTTCATTTATATTTAAGTGGCTCATCGCCAATATCATTACACTCGTCATTCTCACCACTATCATAATTGAAATTCTGTAACCTAATCAAGCTTCTGTTCAAGGTGTAGATGAGACAGACCTTGAACACCCTTTTAAACAGTTCCGTACACGCTTACACAACGCCTTGTTTGTAATAGCTTAACTTCTAACACTCCGTCTCTCTGATTTGTGATCTCGGTTCACCTCAGCTCACCTCGATCCCCTTTGTCCGAACTTTCTGTCCGAACGTGCTCGACTTTCTCCTGAAGCTCGGTTGCTTTCTCTCGAAAGCCAGTTGGTCTTTATTGTGTGCAGCGGTAGGATCAATTCCAGGCAGTCTGAACAGCACACTAATCAGACTGTATCTGCGCCGATGGATTTCCAATGGGGAAACACAAACGGTCGTCGCTTTCTTCTTCTCCAATCGATAGTGTGCACTCGTGCGTATTTTGATTCTCAAAGCGATGCAGATATGGATGCCCTAGCATTCTATTTATATGCATGAGCGAGATCCAAATCTGTTTTAGATATTCTCATCAAATATTTAGGAAATATTCCAAAATATTCGATATATATCTTAAACCAATCTTTGGGAAGATCTTGATATTTCTTCCACGCCAAGTCAGCCATCCTTCTTCAAACGAATGAGAAGATATTCGTTTGAATATTTGAAGTTCAAAATCTTTGCTGACCGACTTCAGTTCGAAAAGATCTTTGATCCTTAGAACCTTTCGGAAAACATCCTTGCGTCTGCTCCACACTGTACTTGAGTAGCAGGATGTGGTCGAACTCCCCCTGAACTCCTGCTCGAACTGTCTAAAGACGTTTTCCAAATACATGCCACTCAAGGGAACATCAAACTCCCCCTTGGCATTTTGGCAAAACCAAATCTACTAGATGACTAGATCTATCTAACTATCTAGACTTTAGACATACTTGAGGGAACAAAAAATGGTCACCTTAAAATACTCCCCCTTTTTGCCACAAACTGGTAAGGGGTCCAATCTAGTTCAAACAGCAAAGCAAACTGTGCCAGAACAAGCACAAGCAATACGCAAGATCAAAAGAAAACAGTTCAGGGAGTGTGGAGTCAAGGACCTTTAAGAAGACGACTCGCCATCAGAATCACCATCAGAATCTGCATCATCCTCCTCATCATCACTGGGGTAGCGGAGTACACGAGCCAGCTTGTTGATGTGCTTGCGTTGCTCTTTTTCAGCTGCAATGATGACATCCAGTTCCTTGATCAGCTTGTTCCTCTCATCACGGCCCATCCTTGCTCCCTCTCGCCTTGATGACTCTGGGACGTCCTTCCCTCTCTGATTTGGTTCTTTAAGATCGTTCACGTGACGGCATTTGAATAGTTTGTGATCAACAGTGAACTTCTGAGGGGACTTGGTGAGACGATCACTTGAGGTCTTCAAGTCTTGAGCTTGATAGATGATCAATTCATATATCAGGGACGGGAAGCAAATCTGGTGGAGAGATCGCTTTGAGGTAGAGTGCTCGGCAATCTGCCTGAACATGACTCTTCTCAGATTGAACTTCAACTTATTCCCGATATGATATATCAATTTAGCCACATCCTTACTGACCGTGGACCGGTGGGATGAGGGTCTCCAGTTGAACACGACAATGAAGAACAACATCGAGTAAAAAGTTGAAAGGTCAACTGTATGCACGACATTGTCAGGCCGCCAACGAACTGAACCCGCAGTGATGGTCTCCATAATCTTATCAAACACTGGTTCTTCTTCATCTACCACATGATCATCCATAGAGAAATATACATTAATGAGCTCGGGGTCAATTCTGATCTTCATTCCTCGAACGAAGAACACCCCACATTCTGAGTCTCCGATGACACTAAATTGAGGAGGAAGGTTTGCAATCGCCTCTCTAACCAGCTGTTCATTAAATGACTTGCTCCTGCTCAGCGTCTAGATCAGGTCAGACTGCTTTAGTACATCTATGACCTCCTTCCTTTTGTATCGTGACTCATCCATAAGCCTTTCTGGAATTATTTTTCTTTTCTGGATAGACTTCCACTTTATAGCTGCATCTTTGTTCACAAACCAGATATCTTTCTTTATGTAGCCAGTTAAGGGATCTTCAGCATCATGCAAGGGAATTTCACGCTTTCTCTTTTTGGATGAATCAGCTCCCCCTGCAACGTTTCTCTCCTCTGCATCCTGAGCTGATCCCTTGGCAGGTTCTTTAAAAGCAACCTTCTTCTTCCCTTTGACCTTCTTTCCCTTCTTGAGATCAGCAAGAGGGACGAAGTCTTGATCATCATCTGACAGGGTTGCTGCCTTGGGGACTGACCGAGCAACATTCTCCATCTCTGCATCAGGGATGGCTGGTAAATCCACCTCCACACGAGCTTTCTCCAAGTGATCGCCATTCTGGATGTGGAGTGAAGGTGACTTTTCCTCTGAGGCTTTAACTGTCTCCTCCTCTTCAACTGCTTCTGGGACATGGGACTTCTGGGGTACAACTGTCTCAACTCCCGGCCAACTCTCAGAAAAACCAGCGTCTGGAACACTTCCCTCCTTTGCAGCTTCTGACTTGTTGCCAGGAATACAATCTTCAACCCTTACATCCTGGGTTTCTGAGGATTGATCTGTCCTTGTCATAACAGGAATCTCAGATTCCTCCTCCTTTTGCAGATTGTTGAAAACTTCATCAATATCCCTATAGATACCATCCAATTCATCATCCTTCTCTGATGGATTAGCCTCCTCAGTCACTGTTTCACAATGCTGTCGATGATGTTCACCAACTGAACCTTCACGCTTTTCACCAGAGCCATCCTCAGAACCTTCATTGATCATCAATTTCCTCTTCCCCGAGGACTCAAGAAACTGTTCTGTCTCCTCATCCGACATTGCAATGAGACGACCTCTAACAGCACAAATCTGAGCAAGATATTTCCTTGGAGAGTCACATGCACGTCTACCAAGCTTTCTGTGAGCGCCGGAGGGACGCACATATCCAGAAGCATGGATCTTGTCCCTCCATGCTCTCGAGCCACCAGCAATCTTGGACACAGGCTTGCTGGGTTTCCCTTCTTTCACGATTTTGATCGCTTCGTCATCAATCACAGCCCTACTGGCTTCACCACCCTTCTCAGACACCACACTCACTTCCTCTACCATAATATTTTCAATAGCAGCGACTTTCACAGGAACAGAAGATACAGTCTGAGTTTTAGGGTTTGGGATTACCTCAGAATGGGAAAAAGCTGGTGGAGGAACTAAACTGCTTGATTTTGAGCAAGTATCGGTTTGTTTAGAAGAAACCTCCGCGGTTGGCAAGGGCACCATCTTCTACTTTGCAGCAGGTTCTGGTCCTTTCTTCTCCACCGCTCCGGAATTAGGGTTTTCTGACGCTGCTCCTTCGACAGTTATTTTTGCTTCAGGCACAGTTGCAGTTTCGGCATGTAAAGTCGATGCCTTTTTCACATTCGGCACCTTCAATTTTGGAATTCTGGGCTTTGCCGCCAGAGCCTTGGAGGACTGAATGCTCTCCTTCTTCTTCTCAGAGGACTTGACACCGAATTTTGAGGATTTTTTGGTGTTCACCATCATCGTTGAACAGATGAAGGATTGAGAGAGTTCGCAAAAGGGCTGTCGTTCTAGGGTTTGGGAAGAGGGAGAGAAGGATTGCAGACGAAATTGATTTGATTTTCCAATCAAGGTTGGTCGTTTCAACTTCCCAAAAATGTCCTCGAGAATATCCTCTCTTTCCACAACGGCTCGAAAAAGTCTTCAAGATATTTAAAAAAATATTTATCATCCAAATATTCACCTTCTGTTCCAGCTCTCTTGCAAGAGTGATCAGTCCAACTGTTTTGCTGGAGTTTCACCTGTGACTGACCACATTCTGGAACACTTAGTTATTGACAACTCATAGACCCAAGGAGGGTCTGAGTGTTTCAAATTGTGCAGCATCCTTCTGTATCACCTGAAGTCCAAGCAGGTATCTCATCTCTCCAACCAATTCTCCAACCAAGCACGGCACGATCTCCTTCTGCATCTGTGCCACGAACTGTTTCACCAGCTTCTGGGTGTTAGATCCAACCACTAAATCGTCAATATAGATGTGTGCGATACTAACCAACATAGTCTTATCCACTCCCCCTCGCACACGTCCATGGTCGACGAGAAACACGGTGGGATGCTTAGCCCATACTTGGGGTGCCTGCTTGAGGCCGTACATATGGAGAAGTCGAGTCCTGGTAAATCTGAGGAAATCGTCAACACATACTAGAATGTATTTCTGCCCCCCGTAGCTCTCAACCTGCATCGGACCCATATGGATCAGTTCCAATGGTCTGCTAGTATTGATCTGCGAGGTGATGGGGTGCGAGGCCTTTGTCTGTGACCCGATCTGGTATTCTTCACATATCACATCTACGTCGCCTTTCGTATAGGGCGTTCCTTGGGCAGGTCCAGCTGAGTAGATCTTCATCATGGTCTTGAGATTCAACTATCCCAGGTGCCCGTGCCACAGTGTCATTTCACCCGCTTGACTTGTAAACCTGTCTGGTGTAGCAACTATTCCAGCAGAGTTTAGGAGGTAACCATTATTGGTTGCCCGGTAGCCTCTCATTAGGGTGCCTCCTTCCTTATTCCACACATTACATGAGTCGCGAGTGAAACTGACATGATGTCCGTCACCACATAGCTGACTAATATTAATAAGATTCATTGTCAGTTCATCAACAATAAGAGTATCATTGAGATCAGGGAGATCCGGAACCTTCAATGTCCCACAGCCGATCACCTAACCCTTTCCTCCATCTCCGAAAGTGACAATCTGACTGTTTGTAATAGGTCGAATGCGCGTAAGAAGTTTAGGATTATCTGTCATATGAGCGGAGCATCCACTATCGAAGTACCAGTGATATTTCTCTATGTGGCATGATACGCTGAACGCAGCCATACATACGGTCTTACGTGCCTTTGAAACCCAGACTTGTCGCATTCGAGGTTTATTCTTGTGTCCCATGACTCTTTGTTCAGCAAGAAACAAGCGACACCTCGGTCTAATGTGTCCAATCTGATAGCAGTACCAGCATGTGCGGGAATCTTTCCTCTGATTTAAAGGCGAGCTGAAGTGATCTTTGCGAGTTCTTCTCTGACCACCTGTGGTTTTTCCTTGGGATAGATCCACTTTCTGTCTAGGGTGCTGTCTCACCTTCTGTTCTGGGTGCTGTTCAGCCACTGGTTTCGTTTTAACAAAGGTAGTTCCTTTTGAGCTGGCTTCTTCTGTGTATCCCATCCCTCGTTGTCCAGATTCCATCCTCTGAGCCTTAAGAATCTCATTCAAATTTTTAGAGCCAGAGTTTAACATCCTTACCGACTGTTTGAGCCGATTGAGCTCCTTCTCAGCGGTTGAGCGGTCCATCTTCTCCGATTCCAGCTGAAGCTCCAGGGACTCCACTTTCTTCAGAAGGAACACCTTCTTGCGTTTCAGATTAGTAATCGTTTTCCTCAGACCTGCCATGCCTACAGGATGAGTTTCACGATCTTTCTCCATGTCAACTTTCAGCGAAGAGACAGTACCCAGGAGTTCCATTTTCTGAGCTAGCAGACATGATCTTTCCTGTTTCATTTCAGTCAAATGAGTATTCAGCAAATCAACCTTACCTTGGAGTTCCACCTTCTGTATGACCAGAATCTCGACCTCCTGCCACATTTTATCCTTCTCTGTGGTCAAGTTTGTAACTGTGTCATTCAGCTTTTTGTTGACCTTGATCAGTAGCAGCCACTTCTCATACAGCTTTTTGTAAGTTTCAGCTAGAGTTTCTTGTGTGAGTTATTCATCATCACTGTCTGAGGAATAGTCAACTGGGTGTTCCAACTGAGAGGACATGTCTTCACTGGTTTTGCTGCATTCTCCTAGGGTTGCGACGAATGCCACAGAGTTAGTGATTTCACTCCCTTCCTTTTCCTCATCTGACTCACTGTCGCTGAAGCTAGCTACCAATGCCTTCTTCTTCATGAGGGTGTTTGCGCATTGTGCTTGGATGTGACCGAAACACCTGCATTCATGGCACTGAATCTCTTTCCTTTTTTCGGAAGAATCTTGCCTCATATCACCGGTCCTTAACTTGCCAATTTTATAGTTTCGAAAGTTATTGGAGGATGACTGACCTTGTTCTGGACCACGTCTGTTGATCTTCCGCACCATCCTGCCGAAATTCTGAGCCATCATAGCCAGTTGCTCAGTGGTGCAGGCAGATTTCGTTATGTCTTTGGGCACTTCTGCTTCTAGGGAAATTCCCTTCACATTCTGGGTTGGGCTTTGTGGTTCATCTCGTAAGTTCTGAGAGAGCCCATCAGCTCGTTCAGTTTCAGCTTGGAGATGTCATGCATCTCCTCAATGGCAGTGACCTTCATGGCAAATCTCGGAGGGAGCGATCTTAAGACTTTACTTACCATTCTTTCTTCATCAATAGGTTTCCCTAGTGCAGCAGCCTCGTTTGACAGATCCAGAACTCTAGCGTTGAACTCTGGGATGGTTTCACTATCCTTCATCTTCATCTCCTCGAACTTTGTTGTCACAATCTGCATTCTCGAATTGCGAACTTTTTTTGAATAAATGGCGAGATTCATTCAAAAGGGATAGCCCAACACAAAAACTACACAAAAACCAGCTCAGCGCTCAACGAATGGGGAGCACCCAACAAAAAACCGCAGCACCACCCAGCACCTAAAAAGAATCAAGAATCAAGGCAACATGCCCATTCTACCTAGCCACTGTCGATCTATATCGCTAGAATTCCTAACATCAATGGCTCCCAATTTCATCTTGAGGCCCCCTATAATCTCTCTACAGCTAGTAATAACATTTACATCTTCATCACCAAAAATCTTTTTGTTCCTCATGCTCCAAATCACATACATGGTTCTAGTTGCCGCTGCAGCGATGAACCTTGTTTGTAGTGTCTCCTTCCTTTGAACCAAGGAATGAGCATGCGCCATTGAGAAGGGCCATTGCTAACTCCAACAAAATTCAGGGCTTTCTGCCACAGCTTGGCAGCAATGGGGCACATGAAGAATAGATGATCACGACATTCATCATCCGTCTCACAAAGAACACACTTTGGATCCACCGACCCCCCCATTCTCACAATTCTATCTTTCGTTAATAGCCTATTCTGGCTAGCCAGCCAAGCGTTGACAGAGTCCCTCGGAGCATTGAAACGATTCCACACCAAATTTCCCCATTCGACCATGCTGCTCTTCACCCTCAAGCTCTCATACGTATCTTTGACAGTTGAGCTATGACCAGTGGCCATCCCAGCCATAGTATCATTCCCAGAATTGGCACATAATCTGCTAAGCTTTTTACAGCAGGATAGCATTTGCATAATCCACGAACTGCTGGAATTCACACTGTCCAGCCACCAGTCCCTCCCCTTAGACCAATACTCCTTAAGCCAATCAACCCACATGTTATGCTTATTCACTTGGAACTCCCACAGATGTCCTAACACCAACGCATCATTAAACGACTTAAGGTTTTTGATACCTAAGCCACCTTCTTCCTTCGGCCGACACACCACATCCCAAGCAACTAAGTGCCCTCCTTTTTTAGAGCTGCCACCTTTCCATAAGAAATTGGCACAGATTGCATTAACAACACTAATGACCTGCTTAGGGAGAATGAAGACCCAAGCCCAGTATAAAACCATAGCTTGAAGAACTGAGTTGATCAACACTGCCCTCCCTGCTCGGGACAAGAGCCTCCCATGCCAAGAATTGAGGCGCTGGGTCATCTTGTCCAGCAGCTCCACACAGTCGGCATTCGTCAGGCGTTTAGCATTCAGGGGAATGCCCAAATACTTTACCGGCAGATTTTGCAATCTCGTTTCCAACGTAGCTTCGAGCCAATGCCTTTTGGCCTCTCCCATGCCTCCAGCAAAGATGGCTCTTCTCGGAGTTAATAGACAAGCCTGAGGCAGCTAAGAAGTGATCCAATGTGCCTTTAAGGGCCATAATAGAGCAATTTCTGCCGCTTGTAAGGTTGTATCACATCATCACCTTCCTATAAAGCCTTTACTCTCTCGCGCTTGTCAGCATCAACCTTGTTCTTCTTCCCCGTAGTCTTCAATCTAGCCTTAACAGCTTCCTTGACTGCTATACTCTCCTCCTCCTTCACAACACTCATAGTGCCCTTAATCACCACTAAATAGAAACAATCAATCTCTTTAACGGCCTCATCAATCACCAATAAGCTGGACCTTTTCCTCCCCCCACTCTCTTTCTTGTAGTGCTTTCCAATAGAAATAGGAACCCTATGGGTCGGCGACACTCGAAGCTGCGAAGTGTTACTCACCCAAACGAGTGCATATGTCTTCTCATGAGGCTCCGTGGCCAACTTCAATTGACAAACCAACTTCTGAGAAAACCAGATTTTTGGTACTCGGTCCTGTGATCAAGTCAATCTGATGTTAAATACCTTGCAGAGGGGGCAAATTATTTGGCAGCTCATCTACAATCAACTCTTCAAAATCCTGTATTTGCCCGCGCACCGCATCTGGAATTGTTTCCTTTTTCACGACATTCATTAGCCGAATTGCAGTGATCTCAACCTCCTCACATTCCTCCTCAAAATCAGCAGATAGAATTCTCAGTTTTGCTACCTCATCAATCTCCTCCAGCGCTTCCTCTGCCACAATAACCTTCTCCTTCTTCGGCTCAACCTCTTCACCTTCTGATGAGTCGTAGTTGTACGACTATTTTATATGTTAAAACCCCATTTCTTAGTGTTACCTGTATATTATTTCACTACCTGTGTGTAGTTTTCGTTCTCAGGTACACTCGGAGACCATGGAAGGAATACCGGCTAAAGAGAGCCTATTTGAAGATGTTTGGCGCGGAAAGAAATGAAGTCCGAGGCACTTGGAATTTTCGTCAGTGCAAACCGCGGACGGCTGAAGAATTAAGGGCGCGGACGTCTGAACAATTACCATAAATCAAGAGACGTCCGCGGACAGCAAAAGCAGGAGACGTCCGCGGGGACAGCTGGCAAGTCGAATTTCCTAATTTCGTTTTGGCATCTCGGAGGCTATAAAAGGAGAAGAATAAGAGGCAAACCCTAGGCGACCAGAGGCGACCAGACATCAAATTTCAGAAGAGAAAAGAGACACGGATTCAAGTGTTAGAGTTGAGCTGCAGCTTGGGGAGAATTCATCATAAGTATTTTCGTTTCATTACATTCAAACAACTTGATGATGTATTCCATTGCGATGAGTAGCTAAACTCATATGTGTATGCTAGAACTCGACATTGTGATGTTTTGACTTGAGACCTATATTTATCTTTATGTTTTGCGTTATATTATTCTGCAATGTTTATGGAATTGATGTGCTAGCATAAGTGGAACCCTAGCGGGGGAGCTTCTGTTAGTTTGTTGATTCCGATTGTCATAGTTTACTAGCAACCTAGCGGGGATAGGAAACTAGGACACGAGTAATATACCACTAGGATTGACACCCTAGGACAACTTGTAGTGCAACCTAGCGGGGACCTATACGTTGTAAAACATTAGAAATCATAACGGTTGGGTTAATGAGTTAGTCTTGCATCATAGTCGAGAGTTCTAGTCTGCACTGTTCTTTAATATTTGATACTCGAATTAGTGTGACGATTTCTCTAGTAATCATTCTTGCTTGCTGCGTTTTATTTACTTGTTGAATTCAAAACCCCCCCATTGTTACTTTTACACTTAGTGAACAAATTCTCAACCGATCTCTGTGGATTCGACCTGACTTACCACTTGCTAGTCGGAAAAAGAAATATTATTTTTGCACAAGTACAACGACACCTGTCAAAATGGCGCCGTTGCCGGGGATTGGTAACGAAGAATCTCACTAAGTGTTTCTTTCTTTTAGCTTTATTTTATTGTCTTTTTATTTTTGTCACTCGATTATTTTTCTGTTTAAGTAACCATGTCACAGAGAAGTGTTGAACGTGATGGTGAAGAGGGAGGAAGTGTACTAGGAGATAACATGCAGGAACAGAGGCAAGGACTGCCCCCTGTTAATCAAAGATTACCACCTCCCAGAAATCAACAATTTGTGAATGAGTTTGCTAGACATCGTGCAGCTAGACACGAGAATTACGATGATTATGAGGATGAGATGGATCGACAATACCTCGGTGGAGGAAACCAATATGGACAGTTAGCTAGGCGTCGGGATTTGGGACGCACTATGAGAGGAGTATGTGCGCCGTATATTGATGAGGCACCTTGGTGCATTAGGTTGGATGAGGACGCAGAAGACATCGAGATAAAGAGTGGGGTGATACACCACTTGCCCAAGTTTGGAGGAATGCCCGATGAGAACCCCCTAAGGCACTTGAAGGAATTTCATGGAGTTTGCATGTCCATGAAATCAGCATCGGTTCCGGAAAATATTTTTAAATTAAAGACATTCCCTTTTTCTTTAGAAAGTTAAGCTAAATCTTGGTTAATGTCTTTACCTTCAGGTTCGATCACTTCATGGGATCAATTGCAAAGAAAGTTCATGGACAAGTACTACTCCCATTCGAAGGCGGCTCAAACGAGGAAGGAGCTCTCTATGCTTAGACAAGGACGTGCAGAAACGTTGTTTGACTATTTGGAGAGGTTTAGGCATTTGGAAGTGAGTTGTCCGAATCATGGAATCCCACAAAGGATGCTGCTTGAATACTTTATGGATGGGATGATTCTCATGGAAAGAAGAATGCTAGATGCCTCAGCCCAAGGGTCTATCCTGGACATGTACCCCGAGGAGATATGGGAGTTGATTGAGAGAGTTGCCGAGAGCACAAGGTACTTAGAAGAAACTTATAAACCTGCACCTGTTGCTAACGTGAATGTACATTCTGAATTGTAGGAACTGAAGGATATGATGGCTAAGATGATGACGCAACAACCACAAAGAAATCAACAAGTGGAGTGTAAGGTAAACAAGTCCACTTTTAATTCGATAAATAATGATAACGCTGTTTTTCAGGAGAGAACAGAAGACGTGAATATAGTGGACTACATAAACAAGGGAGATTTGCCACCAAGGAGATATGATGGATATCAAGGCAACAACAAATGGCAGCCAAGGCAAAGCGATGGTGGTTGGCAAAGGAACAACAATTACGATGCGGGGCAATCCTTATACCCACAAAAGCAGCCATACAAACCACCACAGATCAGACAAGGAGATGAGGACCCGATCAAGGAATTCAGGGATGAAGTGAGAGGCATGTTCAAAGAACTCACTCAAAAGATGGGCCACTGACAGAACCGCTCGTCGTCAAAGTGATTTGTGCAAATAAATTTATAATAGTCCGCTACTAGCAACTATATTACTGGGTAGTACTTGGTAAGTAGGGGTCGAACCCAAGGGAACCAGGGGAATAATTGTTCTTCGGGGGGATTACGCAGCGTGGGAGCGTGTTTAAGGTCGGTTGGTTGGTTTTAAAGCTACCAGCTATTTTGATTGATTGATTGGTTGGTTGGTTGATTTTAATACTGGAAAGTAAATTACAGTTTATAATTAAAGAGAAATGTTCGGTTTCAGGGGACTTGTATTATATCCTGTTTATCATTGACCTTTTGTGACTCTCCTGAGTATTCAAACGGTGTATCAAGGCCATTCCAAGCACTCGATTTGCGTACACTGTCTAGCCTATTCCAAGGACGTAGAACACTTATTCTATTTAGACTAATACTCCATTCCCGGTTATATTAGCCTATGTGCATCCATTTGATCAATCATTCCCGATCAACCAAATGGTGTTTAAGATGAGTCAAACTTCTCAGATAAGCTTTGCCATTCCAAGCATCCACTTATCCGTACAAGTTTACGAACCCCGCTGTAGAGTTTTGCCATTCCAAGCATCCACTCTACCTTGGACGTTCTGACTTAATATATGGCACATAGAATAAGTTTTGAATACATAGACTAGACACTAAGTTAATAGTCTAAAACATTTTATAATACAAGTGCGCCCCTTAGACCGAACTACAAGTTTAGCTACTATTCATCGCGCTAAACATTATAACTAAGGAAATAAAACAGTTGAATAAATACTAAGAATTACTTACAACCGTTGAAGCGCCAAGGGAGCTATCCTTTATTTCCAAAGCAAAGATTACAACATTACACATATTACAATTTCTAGAGAGAGAAGTGAAATGAGATTGAAGTGTGTTGAAATGAGGAGGAGGAGGCCTCCTTTTATAGCCCAAAGGGGAGGAGATGGGTGGTGGAGATGGGTGGTAAGTGTTGCATTTTGATTGGAGGAGAAAATGGAGGGAGGAGATGGCCACATGTGGAGGAAGAGGAGTGGTGGAGGAGGAGGAAGGTGGTGGTGACATGTGGAGGAGCTCCAAAAGCCGCCGGTCACCACCCCTCAAAGCCGCCGGTAGGCGGTGGCCCAAGGGGGAGGAGCTCCTCCCTTGGCCACCACTTCATCAAGTGGCCGGTCATCCTTGCCCAATGTGTGAGTTTGTACAGTTTTGTGCAGTCTTTTCACAAAACTGTAAATGTGTTACTTCCCCGGGCTGTCTTGACTCCACTCCTGATTCTTCTGATTAATTTGTTATGGTCAATTCAACGTCAGGATCCTTGATATTTCTTCAGTCGGCATATGATCTTGACCTTGGATTGACTCTTGTTATCTTTTCAGCATAAAATCCTCTCCTTAGCGTGTTTTCACTTCAGTCTCTAAAATGCCCTGCAAAAATATATCGGGACTAACACGTAGAAGTTAGATAGACAAACAGTCTAATTTGGTGGGTTTAACTGCATTTATGTTTCATACAATTATGGTCCATCAGATTACCCCACACTTTTAGTTGTTCGTCCCGAACAATGCTATTAAAGGGCGTAAGTTCTAAGTTTGGCTTTGGAATATGAAAATTAGACTGTGGTACTCGATCTATCCTAATTCATGCATTGCTTACTTATTACCAAATTAAACTGCGTAAATAAATAGAAGAAACTTAATACTTGTACGTCCGTGCTGAGATGCAAATTATATTGGATGTCTCGGGAGATAGCCCTTTTTTGGCTCCTGGACTGCAACCTCGGGATCGTCTCTTACTATATGGTTTTCTGGTAGCTTTCTCTAGCACGTGATTCGGTTCAGGTTTCAGTGGTTTGAGTACTTTGATTTTCTTTTGGCGAGGGACTGCTTTTGTAGTGAGTCGGCATTTGGCCTTTGTTTTGACTTTTTGAGTTCTTCACTTTTTGTTCGGTTAAAACCTTCACAATTTTGGGCCTTTGGCCTCTTGATTTGCTTCATTGAGCTTTTTGCCTTTTTGTGACTGCTAGTCCATTTTCTCGAGCCTTTTTGGGAGGTCCAATCATCGCCCGCAAGCCTATGGAAATACCTCCCCGCTCCTCTCTTTTTTGCCATTTTCGCGCGGGTCAAGGTGAGGGTCGCTCATCTATTTTCTCGGCTACTTTGACTGTCGTTTTCGCGCGGGTCAAGATGAGGGTCGCTCATCTATTTTCTCGGCTACTTTGACCGGAGATAGGACGGTCTGATTCCCATCCTCGCCTTTTGCATTGCATGGCGGAGATGACTTCAATTTTCACTAAAACCCGAAGTGCAGCCTCCACTGACTTCGAAAACCATATAGTTTGATCTGATCCTTTGATTGCTTGCCAAGCCTCTCTAGGGCAATTTATGTCAACTCCACATCCCTAGTTATCTCAGCACAAAGGACAAATGGAAAGTTACATTCTAAGTTTTTAAACAGTTGAATTTTCACAAGGTTAATGCATGAATTACGATTTATCTTTTTCACATTCTTAAGTTCATATTTTCAAAAAGATACTATTACTAAAAAAAGAAAAAACAGCAAGCATGTTATTTATGTACATAGGTGGTTCTCACCCCCCACTTTTGAACGAAGGCGTGCCTTAGTTCAAAAGTCATGCAAGCTTAAAACTACATACTGAATTTAAATGACAGAAATTAAAGTGCGGAAAAGTAAGTTAGTGTCGGGTTACCTCCCGACCAGTGCACTTGTTTAACGTCGTTGGCTCGACGATACCTCGTTTGTGGTTCATTGGTTTGGGTCCCATGGGTGGCTCAGGTCAAACTTTTGTGTTAACGAGTTGATCTCGCTATGGTAATGTTTGACTCGCTGCCCATTTACTGTGAATTTTCTTCCATCGTCCGGGCTTTCTAACTCAAGCATCCCATGGTTATATACCTTAGTTATTGTGAATGGGCCGGTCCATCTAGATTTAAGCTTTCCGGGCATCAACTTCAGTCGTGAGGAGTAGACTAGCACCTGTTGTCCTTCCTCAAATGAGCGGCGGAGGATGAATTTGTCATGATACAACTTGGTTCGTGCTTTGTAGTCTGTTTGCCCTTCATAGGCCTCAAGCCGCAACTCCTCAAGTTCGCATAGCTTAAGTTTCCTATCTAATCCTGTGGCTCTTAAATCTGGATTGCACTGTTTGAGCGCCCAATAGGCTTTATGTTCTAATTCCACCGGAAGATGGCATGCCTTCCCATAAACTAGTCGAAAAGGGGAGGTACCAATCGGCGTCTTGGTACCTCCCCCTTTCGACTAGATCTCCGCTTGACCATTGGTTTGGGGGTGATATGCCGTGGATGTTTGGTGGAGGACATGGTAGCGCTTTAAGGTGGCTATCATCATGCGGTTGCAGAAATGAGTTCCTTGGTCGCTGATTATGGCCTTGGGTACCCCGTACCTACAAAACAGGTTAGTGCGCAAAAAATCTATGACAGTTTTTGCATCGTCGCACCTTGTGGCCTTAGCTCCTACCCATTTTGACACATAATCTACAGCAACTAGAATATAAGTATAACCGCATGAAACTGGGAATGGTCCCATGAAATCAAGACCCCAAACGTCGAAAACATCGTTGACTAATATGGGTACTTGAGGCATCTCATTTCTAGCTGTCACGTTTCCTACTCTTTGACACCTATCGCATTTTCTACACTTTTTATAGGCATCTTTAAATATATTAGGCCAGAAAAAACCGCTATCTAAGATTTTTCTAGCGGTTCTCCTAGGCCCGAAGTGTCCTCCACATGCAAACTCATGACAAAAGCTAATAACAGAAGCTATTTCATTATCAGGGATGCATCTCCTAAGTATTTGATCTGCTCCTATTTTCCATAAATAAGGATCATCCCATAAGTATTGCTTAGCATTATGTCTAAGTTTCATGCATTGTGCTTTAGTGAAAGAAGGAGGAAATGTACCTCCTACAAGGTAGTTGACGATTGGGGCATACCATGGTACTTTGGTTGAGACGGTGTATAGGTGTTCGTCTGGGAATGACTCGGTTATGTGCCCTTCTTCTTCTTTTCGGACAATCCTGCTTAGGTGATCTGCCACAGTATTCTCGATCCCTTTTTTGTCCCTTATTTCCATATCGAATTCTTGCAGCAGTAATATCCACCGAATGAGTCTTGGCTTAGCCTCCTTCTTCTTCATTAGGTATCGGATGGCAGCATGGTCTGAATAAACTCTTACTTTTGCTCCAAGTAAGTAGGGTCTGAATTTTTCCAGAGTGAATACTACTGCAAGGAGTTCTTTTTCAGTTGTGGAGTAATTCCGTTGGGCAGGATCTAGGGTTCGTGAGGCATAATAGATCACACCAGCTTTCTTTTCAATCTTTTGGCCGAGAACTGCCCCCACAGCGAAATCGCTTGCGTCGCACATGATTTTGAACGGTAGCTCCCAATTCGGTGTTTGGATGATGGGTGTGCTAGTGAGGGCTTTCTTTAGATCATCAAAGGCCTTTTTGCATGCGTCGGTGAATTCGAACGGAACTTCTTTTTGTAGAAGAGTGGACAGGGGTAATGCCTTTTTAGAGAAGTCCTTGATGAAGCGTCGGTAGAATCCCGCATGGCCAAGGAATGATTGGATGTCTCGGACCGTGGATGGGTATGGTAGAGTCGTGATCAGGTCGATCTTTGCTTTGTCCACTTCCATGCCTTTTTGTGAGACAACATGTCCTAAGACTATTCCGTGTGTTACCATGAAGTGGCATTTTTCATAATTGAGCACTAAGTTCATGGATACACATCGTTCCAAAACTGTGTTCAAATTGCTCAAGCATGCATCGAATGTGTCTCCATGGATGGTGAAGTCGTCCATGAAGACTTCGATGAATTCTCTGATCATGTCTGAAAAGATGCTAGTTACAACCCTTTGGAAAGTTCCAGGAGCATTGCAGAGGCCGAATGACATTCTTCTGAAGGCAAATGTACCGAATGGGAAGCTGAATGTAGTCTTCTCTTGGTCCTCAGGTGCTATGGGGATCTGGTTGTATCCTGAGAACCCGTCCAGGAAGCAAAAATATGGTTTTCCTGCCAATCTGTCTAGCATTTGATCAATGAATGGGAGCGGGAAGTGATCCTTTCGAGTCACCGCGTTCAGCTTTCGATAATCAATGCACATGCGCCGCCCATTCTTTACCCGTGTTGTGACCATGTTTCCTTCAGCATCTTCCTCGACTGTGATTCCACTTTTCTTTGGTACTACGTGAACAGGACTCACCCATTGACTATCTGATATGGGATAGATAACGTCTGCATCTAGAAGCTTTTGTATTTCCTTTTGGACGATCTCCATCATGATTGGGTTGAGCCGTCGTTGGGGCTCTCTTGATGGCTTTGCTCCATCCTCAAGTAGAATACGGTGCATGCACACAGCCGGGCTGACTCCCCTTAAGTCGGCCAGAGTCCATCCAATAGCCAACTTGTGTTGCTTCAGGACTTTCATCAAACTTTGTTCCTGGCTTGTTTCCAAGCCACTCTTGATGATTACTGGGAGTGTGTCATTATCCCCTAGGAAGGCGTACTTCAGATGTCCAGGAAGGGGCTTTAATTCTATTTTGGGGGCTTGCACCACCGAGGGCAGAAAAGTATTCGATTTGAATAGTTTTACCTCGTTGACTTCAAATTCTGGTGTGAGAGGCTCTGAGATCGTTAAGTGGGCCACTGTTTCGTGCAAGTCTTCGGTTAATTTGTATGGGCTTATGGCTCCATTGAGTACGGCTTCCAAGGGATCTGTTCTAAGTTCTGGTCGAATTTCTTGGACCAGGTCGTCCAAAGTATCGAGCGCGTGTATTTCCTCGAATTCCATAGGGTGCTTCATTGCTCGGAATATGTCAAAGCTGTAGACCTCTCCTTCTACTTCCATTGAAAGCATTCCACTTCCACAATCTATCTTCATTTTTGATGTTTTGAGGAATGGACGGCCAAGAAGAATAGGTGCATGATTAGTAGGTCCGCCATTTTCCATCTTTAAAACGTAGAAGTCTGCTGGAAACACTAACTTGCCTACTTGAACCAGGACGTCTTCTATTTTGCCCTCGGGTTGTTTACAGGACCGATCCGCTAGTTGAATAGTGAGACCGGTGGGTTTGAGTGGTCCAATCTTAAGACATGAGTAGCTAGAGAATGGGAGGACATTGATTGATGCTCCAAGGTCTAGCATGCAATTCTCGATCCTTATGTTACCAATTGTGCATGGAATGGTGTAAGTTCCTGGATCTCCACATTTGGGGGGAACTTTTCGTTGTATGACGGCCGACACGTTTTTACTCATCAGTTCTTGATCGTTTCCAGCATTCCTTCTCCGGTTGGTGCATAGTTCCTTTAAAAACTTGGCATACCGAGGAATTTGTTTGATGGCTTCTAAAAGGGGAATGTTGATTTCGACCTTGCTGAACAACTCAAGTACTTCCTTATCCATGACATGTTGTTTTTGCACGCGACCCGGTACTGGAAATGGAAGTGTCGTGCTTATTTTAGGGGTTTCGGTTCTGGGTACCGGGTTAGGCCTGTGTTCTTCAGACGTATTTTCTTCTTCTTCGGTAACTTCCCGCTCTTCCTCAAATATGTCATCATCTTTATCGGTCTCTTCTTCATCTAGAATTTCGAGAGGCTCGGGCCTTATTTGCTCTTTTCCGGGTAACCTTGGGTCTCTGTCTTTCATTTGCTCCACAGGTTTGCCGACAAGCATTTTTCCACTCCTAAGAGTCACAGTATTCATGTTTTCCTGCGAGCCTTGAATAGTTTGAGACAGGAGTTTGCCGGGTTCACTAGAGAGTGCGGATACTGATGCAGTGAGTTGGGAGATATGCTCCTTCAAATCTGATAACTCTTTTTTTGTTTCGGTTTGATTTTGATGCATAGTAGTATTCAACTGCTGCACAGTACTAGTTAATTGCAGCATCATGTCCTCTAGTGATTCGTTTGGCCCTCGAGAATTGTTTGAGCTTGCATGGTACAGGTTTGGCTCCTCCTGTTGGTATTGACCTGGTGGTGGGGCGGTCTGGTTGTACTGTCGGTGGAATGGTTGGTAAAATGACTGCGCTAGTTGAGGGACAGCTGGTTGTGTCTCCGTCTGAAGATAGCTGTTGTTGTTACGCCAGCTTGGGTTGGATGTTTGACCGTACTGTCTATTTTGTCCAGCTCTGTCGTTGTTGTATCCTTGATATCCTCCCACTGTATTTACATCAGCCGGTTCTTCTTCTATCAATGTTGGGCATGCGTCCGTTTTGTGGTCTGTAGAACCACAGAACTCGCAAGGTTTTACCATAACTGGCTGTCTACGTATGATCTAAGTCATCATCTCCTTTAACTGTTTCATCTCTTCAGTTATGGAGTTTACTGATGCCTCGGTTTGTGCTACCCTTTTTGATCGAGAGAATTCATCTTGGCGAGTGGTCTCTTCTCTAAATCGAGCATTTTCAGCAATGTTGGCGATGAGATTTCTGATGCCACTTAATGATAGATTCATCATGGACCCTCCCGCTGAGGCATCCAAGAGCATTTTGTCTAGTGGTCTTAATCCATCAATGAGGTACTCGATGACGAGTTTCTCGGGCAGTCCAAGGGTACAGCAGCTCCTTTCTAGGTGATTGAACTTTTCCAGGTAATCGTACATGGTTTCATTGGGACCTTGTTTGATTTCCTGTAGTTGCTTCTTTACTTGCATTGCTCTTCCAGCCGGATAGTATTTGTCTAAGAATTTCTTCTGCATCTGAGCCCATGTTCTAATGCTTCCGGAAGGCAATGAAAGGAACCAGTCGCTTGCCGAGTCTATGAGGGAAAAATATAACGCCTTTAACTTGAAGTCGTCCATATTCACTCGATTGAACTTTAGATTCTGGCAAATGCCATGTAGGCGTTGAAGGTGAGTTGCGGCAGATTCTCCTTGAGATCCTGAGAATTTTGGCAGGCTGTGTGCCACTGATGCGTTGATGGTTATATTTTCTAATTCAAGGCTCTCATAGATGCACCACGGCTGTGTCTCGAAATTAGGGGCATTTAACTCGCCCATAGTTGGTTCACGGTAGTAGTTGTCCCCGTAGTAGTCGTCGAAAGCGGGTTCTCTTCTTGGTATGTATCGAGGTTGAGGTTGTGGTCGTGGGGGATAGATAGGAGGTTGTACTGGACCAGCTGCATTTCGGTCCTCGGGTAATTCTTGGTTTCTTCTGACTGCTTCCCTATCACGAGCTCTTCTGTTTCTGATGAGTTGTTCCGGATCGTCGACGAATGGAAACGGTACCTCATCATTCTGATCGTACAGGTTTATTTCTTCGTCATCCTGGTAGTCATGGTGCCTTTCTTCGCGAGACATGGTTGTTTTGAAGCGCGTAACGATTCAAAGAACTTTATCCGATGACTAGCTCCCCGGCAACGGCGCCAATTTGACAGAACCGCTCGTCGTCAAAGCGATTTGTGCAAATAAATTTATAATAGTCCGCTACTAGCAACTATACTACTGGGTAGTACTTGGTAAGTAGGGGTCGAACCCAAGGGAACCAGGGGAATAATTGTTCTTCGGGGGGATTACGCAGCGTGGGAGCGTGTTTAAGGTCGGTTGGTTGGTTTTAAAGCTACCAGCTATTTTGATTGATTGATTGGTTGGTTGGTTGATTTTAATACTGGAAAGTAAATTACAGTTTATAATTAAAGAGAAATGTTCGGTTTCAGGGGACTTGTATTATATCCTGTTTATCATTGACCTTTAGTGACTCTCCTGAGTATTCAAACGGTGTATCAAGGCCATTCCAAGCACTCGATTTGCGTACACTGTCTAGCCTATTCCAAGGACGTAGAACACTTATTCTATTTAGACTAATACTCCATTCCCGGTTATATTAGCCTATGTGCATCCATTTGATCAATCATTCCCGATCAACCAAATGGTGTTTAAGATGAGTCAAACTTCTCAGATAAGCTTTGCCATTCCAAGCATCCACTTATCCGTACAAGTTTACGAACCCCGCTGTAGAGTTTTGCCATTCCAAGCATCCACTCTACCTTGGACGTTCTGACTTAATATATGGCACATAAAATAAGTTTTGAATACATAGACTAGACACTAAGTTAATAGTCTAAAACATTTTATAATACAAGTGCGCCCCTTAGACCGAACTACAAGTTTAGCTACTATTCATCGCGCTAAACATTATAACTAAGGAAATAAAACAGTTGAATAAATACTAAGAATTACTTACAACCGTTGAAGCGCCAAGGGAGCTATCCTTTATTTCCAAAGCAAAGATTACAACATTACAAATATTACAATTTCTAGAGAGAGAAGTGAAATGAGATTGAAGTGTGTTGAAATGAGGAGGAGGAGGCCTCCTTTTATAGCCCAAAGGGGAGGAGATGGGTGGTGGAGATGGGTGGTAAGTGTTGCATTTTGATTGGAGGAGAAAATGGAGGGAGGAGATGGCCACATGTGGAGGAAGAGGAGTGGTGGAGGAGGAGGAAGGTGGTGGTGACATGTGGAGGAGCTCCAAAAGCCGCCGGTCACCACCCCTCAAAGCCGCCGGTAGGCGGTGGCCCAAGGGGGAGGAGCTCCTCCCTTGGCCACCACTTCATCAAGTGGCCGGTCATCCTTGCCCAATGTGTGAGTTTGTACAGTTTTGTGCAGTCTTTTCACAAAACTGTAAATGTGTTTCTTCCCCGGGCTGTCTTGACTCCACTCCTAATTCTTCTGATTAATTTGTTATGGTCAATTCAACGTCAGGATCCTTGATATTTCTTCAGTCGGCATATGATCTTGACCTTGGATTGACTCTTGTTATCTTTTCAGCATAAAATCCTCTCCTTAGCGTGTTTTCACTTCAGTCTCTAAAATGCCCTGCAAAAATATATCGGGACTAACACGTAGAAGTTAGATAGACAAACAGTCTAATTTGGTGGGTTTAACTGCATTTATGTTTCATACAATTATGGTCCATCAGCCACCATGCTGGAGACATTAACGAGATAAAAAGGCAAGTGTCTCAAATTGCCAGCGCCGTTTACGAACAACGAGAAGACAAAGGGAAGCTGCCTTCACAAACGATCCCTAATCCAAGGCAAAATGTCAGTGTGATCGTGATAAAGGATGAAGAGGAGATGAAGGCTGAAGAAAAAGAAGAAAAAGAGCAAGATTTGGACGCTACCTCAGTGCAGAACGCGGACGTCTCCACAATAAAGGCGCGGACGCCTACTGAATTATTACAAAATCAAGAGACGTCCGTGGATATAAATCATGAGACGTGTGCGGAATTCCTAGTGAGCAATTTCCAGACTTTGAATTCTAACCCTCTTGAGCCATTGCCATTTCCTATGCAGGTTATTGAGAGCCACGAAGCTTTAAATAATGACATTCAACCGAAGAGGAATAAGGACGCGAGAACCAAAGTCCAAATGCAAGAATTGGAGCAAGGGAAACAAGGAGCGTTGACCATTCGGACTAGAGACCCAGGTGCCTTCACGGTGACCTGTGGCATTGGTAACACGCTTATTCCCCACTGTTTGATTGACTTGGGAGCGTCTATTAATGTGATGCCTTATGATTTATATTTTTCATTGAAACTTGGACCGGTAAAACCGATCAAGTTAACTATTGAGTTAGGCAACAAGTCATGTGTTCATCCTTATGGTTTGCTCGAGAATTTAACCGTGAATGTTGGTGAAGTTATTGTGCCTGCAGATTTTTATGTCTTGCAGATGGAGGACACCCAGACTAAGGAGTCGCCAACACTCATTCTTGGACGACCGATCTTGTTTGCGACGAAGGCGAAAATTGATGTCGATGAGGGCACTATTATCCTCAAATATGGTGGCAAGATGGCTGAGTTTCGTGTCTTTGAGGATGACCACCATCCTTGTGCGAGGAAACCACCTGAGATAGCTGATAAAACTTGTTTTAATATTACAACTGATGAATCGTTGCGTGTGATTCAGGGTCTCAGTGAGCAGCTGAAGGTAACAAGGAAACCACGCCCACCAGATAAGAAGCGAGTAAGGAAACTAAAGTGTGGGGTGGCTGCGCAAAAGAGGTGGACACCTAAAGAAAAGAACTGGAGATCGAAGCCACCTGATGGCGGGCTGAGAATTGAAAAAAGATCAACTAGTGAACGTGCTGAGGTGAGGAGCACGCTGATCGGTAAGTTTGACTTGGAGCAGCCTTGGGATCCTAACTTGTGATCCCATAGAGGTAATGTCCAGCCAAGGACGTAAAACAAAGGCGCTTACCGGGAGGCAACCCGGTGTGTTTTTTATTTTACACATGTTAAGAGTCGATTAGTTAGTGGAATTGGGAAGCTGATAATGCGCCTCGAGTGCATTTCTTTTTATTTCTGGTGTTTTCAGGTGATTAAACGAAGAAAAAAAATTCTAAGTCAGTACATATCGCGCACGTCTTGACAGTTACCTGCGCGGACGCCTGAACAATTATTGCTAAATCATTAGACGTCCGCGGAACTGAATACAGGAGGCGTCCGTGGTGCATCGTAGAGGGTAAATTGCAGCAATCACCGCCACCAGACTATTAGGGGAGTACCAGTTCCTTTCGCTTTTTTATTTATTTATTTTTATTTTTATTTGAGTCTGTTTTATTTATCCGTCTTACCTCTTGAGTTATAGCGTGAGGACACGTGTCAGTTTAAGTGTGGGGTGGGATGTTATAGAGTCAGTTGTGTGTCGTGATGAACTGATGATGCACTGCTATGCTTTTCTCATATGTCAAAAATCTCATTTCCAGCTTTCTATGACTATTGTGCTCATTTGACTAAAAATGCGAAATTTAAAAAAATTTCGATGCTTTGTTCTTTCGAGTTGTGATATGCAGGGATGTGGAGTTGACAGAAATGTCCTAGAAAGGTACGGCAAATTGCAGGAAGTTCTGAGTTTTTGGTTCTGATGATTGAGAAAAGCGGTGGAGGTTGACGCTTCACTAGCTAATCCTAAGAATCTGCTCCGCCACTGCAGTACTTATGCGGTTAGGTGGGACGGGAGAACATCACACCGTCCAATCTCTAGTCCGAGTAACCGGGAAAATAGACGAGCGACCCTCGGCTTGACTCGCGTAAAAAGGACGACGATGAGAAAGAGCAGAAGGCGCAAATGATTATTGGACAAGAAACAAATTCAAAAGCCGAAGGCGATCCATCAAGTGAGAAGAAAATCAGAAATCTGATTGATTCAAGCAAAAACGTGTCATTTATCAAGGTCCTACTCAATGATATAAAAGCAGTGAATTAATCACGTGTCAGAGAAAGCCGCTGACTCAATTCTAAAGACCAGAACTCAGAAAAGAATGCAATGTCCGTGGTACCTATAAAGGACTATCTCCCAAACATCCAAGGTTGTTTGAATTGCAACTCGCGAGGTAACAAGTATCGAAAAATCTATCTTTACTCGCATTGTTAGAATCTTGAGCATGATAAGATTAATTGCTGTACTTGAGATTGTGATGTAAGGATTAGCATGACTAGTACATTGTAATTCGTTCTGTGGCTTTGTTCTTGTTCGGGACGAACAAGTTCAAGTGTGGGGTAGTTTGATGAGTCGTAGTTGTACGACTATTTTATATGTTAAAACCCCGTTTCTTAGTGTTACATGTATATTATTTCACTACCTGTGTGTAGTTTTCGTTCTCAGGTACACTCGGAGACCATGGAAGGAATACCGGCCAAAGAGAGCCTATTTGAAGATGTTTGGCGCGGAAAGAAATGAAGTCCGAGGCACTTGGAATTTTCGTCAGTGCAAATCGCGGACGGCTGAAGAATTAAGGGCGCGGACGTCTGAACAATTACCATAAATCAAGAGACGTCCGCGGACAGCAAAAGCAGGAGACGTCCGCGGGGACAGCTGGCAAGTCGAATTTCCTAATTTCGTTTTGGCATCTCATGGGCTATAAAAGGAGAAGAATAAGAGGCAAACCCTAGGCGACCAGAGGCGACCAGACATCAAATTTCAGAAGAGAAAAGAGACACGGATTCAAGTGTTAGATTTGAGCTGCAGCTTGGGGAGAATTCATCATAAGTATTTTCGTTTCATTACATTCAAACAACTTGATGATGTATTCCATTGCGATGAGTAGCTAAACTCATATGTGTAGGCTAGAACTCGACATTGTGATGTTTTGACTTGAGACCTATATTTATCTTTATGTTTTGCGTTATATTATTCTGCAATGTTTATGGAATTGATGTGCTAGCATAAGTGGAACCCTAGCGGGGGAGCTTCTGTTAGTTTGTTGATTCCGATTGTCATAGTTTACTAGCAACCTAGCGGGGATAGGAAACTAGGACACGAGTAATATACCACTAGGATTGACACCCTAGGACAACTTGTAGTGCAACCTAGCGGGGAGCTATACGTTGTAAAACATTAGAAATCATAACGGTTGGGTTAATGAGTTAGTCTTGCATCATAGTCGAGAGTTCTAATCTGCACTGTTCTTTAATATTTGATACTCGAATTAGTGTGACGATTTCTCTAGTAATCATTCTTGCTTGCTGCGTTTTATTTACTTGTTGAATTCAAAACCCCCCCCATTGTTACTTTTACACTTAGTGAACAAATTCTCAACCGATCTCTGTGGATTCGACCAGATTTACCACTTGCTAGTCGGAAAAAGAAATATTATTTTTGCACAGGTACAACGACACCTATCACCTTCCTCCTCAAAATCAGCAAACAGAATCCTCAGCATCTTCAGCTCATCAATTTCCTCTAATGCCTCCTTCACAACAATAACCTCTCCTTCTTCGGAATTGACTTCGAAAGTTCTTGCTTCAGACACTCATTCGTATACTCCGTCAACTGGAATTTCCTTGCCGATATGATGCGACTGCTGAATTTTCCGAGGAAGTTTATCTCATGGATGACAATGTGTGTTCAAACGGCGAAATATTCTATCCGTGTTAATGGTGAAATGGTGGACTACTCTGAGGGGAGGAGAGGGCTTCGTCAAGGAGACCCTATATCGCCGTTTCTCTTCATCATCGTTATGGAGTATCTATCGAGGGGGCTGGTGCTTCTGTCTAAAAAGGAAGGGTTCTACTTCCATCCCAAGTGTCATAGAGTGAAATTGAATCATTTACTATTCGCCGATGACCTATTAAACTTTGTTCCCTGGTTTATTTCTACTTATGTTGAAAAATATATTTCAACACTAGAAATTATAAGTTGAGTACGGGTAAAAACATTACATAGGTTTATCCACCTCATCAACCTTTTCAAATTGAAAAGAATGGTATAAGTCATAATTTTGTTGCTTTTGCTAAATTATTAGAAGATGACACTCTTCCTGCAACATGCCAACAAATTAATATGATGATCAAACAGAGTAATTACTCTAACCTTTATTTAAGTGTTCTTGGAGAACAAATGAGTTCTTTACAAGACAGGATAGAACAATTAGTTGAAATTATGAAAACTCAGTCAATAATAACTGAAAAACCAGTAGAAATAACTACGTCCAAAACTATAGGAATGGCTACACCGAGTTTACAGCCACCTCCTAGTATTACAGGGTTTAAATTAAAACCAATGAAAGAACTAGAAGATTTTCTAGGTGAACAATTTAGTAAAATGAAATTAACTACTCTTGATAAAAATCTAAGAGATAAGCTTATAGAAGAACCAAATTATAAGCAGGTTTATCAAGATCAGGTTAATAAATTACATAAATGGGCAGATAGGCCAATGACGAGAAAATATGATTACCTTAGACCTACTCCTGTAGATGTTATGATTGAAGAATCAAATGAGATTATAACGAATAGTTATAGTAATAATCATATCTATGAATGAAACATAGATGGTTATGCTAACAAAAAAACAATACAATGCATAGAATGTTAATGTTTTCCACAGTTTGTTTAACTAGTGGTAATAGTGACAAAATCACTGCTAATATAATTATAGCAGGATTTTCAGGTCAATTGAAAGTATGGTGGGATAATTATCTCACAAAAATAGAAAAAGATGATAATTTAAATAATATTAAACAAGAAGGTAATAACCTGGTAGAAAATGTAGTTTACACACTGGTCATTACCATTATTGAACATTTCACAGGAAAATACTCTAATAATAGTGAGAGTATAGAACCTTATAACAAAACCTTAGGTGTAAAACACTTACGGATTTTCGGTGGTATAAAGACACCTTTTTAAGTAGGGTAATGGAATTACCTGAGAGTAATGGTACTCATTGGAAATGAAAATTTATTGATGGTTTACCAAGCTTATTTGCTGAAAAAATTAGGAATGTCCTTAGAGGAAATCATCCTTCCATTCCTTATGAAAATTATACTTATGGTAAACTAATTGGAGTTTGCACTCAGGAAAGAATAACCTTATGTAATGAAATTAAGTTGAATCAGCAACTTAAAAGACAAAGTTTTATGGAGAAATCATAATTAGGTAATTTCTATGATCAGTTTGGAATAGACAAACCCTTTTCTAGCAAACCTAGAAAACATAAGAAGGATTATACTCCTTATCATAAAAAGAAAAGATTTTCTAATAAGAAAATGGGGGATATAGAAGAACCCAAAGAGCGTAATTATGCTAGGAAAAACAATAAATGGCGAGATAAGAAGTCAATGACTTGTCATAAGTGTGGCAAAAACGGCCACTTTGCCAATAATTGGTGGGTTAAACAAAAGATTAATCATCTTGAAGAGTCTGATAAAATCAAAGACATTATATCAAAGATTCTTCTTAATGATAGTTCTGAGTCAGAATTAACTAATCATTCTTCAACTAGTGAAGATTTAAAGGTTTTAAGAAATGAAAACCTAGATACGAGCTCAGATTCAGACTGTGCTCCTTGCAAACAAGGGCAAGCCTGTCATAAGCAGGATTCTGAAAATGAGGAAGCATTATATAAAATGCAATCACAATTCCAAGATTTGGAAATTAATATGTTAAGTTTCATATCTGCTATGAAATTACTCGAGGATGTAAAAGATCCAGAGTTAAGATTAAAAATTCTTGATAAGCTGAATACACAGCTTGATACAATGTCCGAAACTTCTAAATCACAAGAAGTTCATAGGGAAATAATTAACCCTAAGCCTTATCTAATGGATGAAGTCTATAGACGAATTAGGCAGAAGACAGAAGTAGAAATACCTACTTCAACTTATGATCTAATCGTAGATATAAATAAATAAATTCAAAACATTAAGACAAATAATAATCGTCATAATCAAAGGATTTCTAGAATAGAAAAAGGAAAAGGAATAATGACTCCTTATCAGGATAATATTTCTGCTCTTATAGATAGTGGAGCAGATATGAATGTTGTTCAAGAGGGATTAATTCCTACAAGGTATTTTTATAAAACTACGCGTACATTATCTCATGCGGGGGGAAATAATCTCCAAATTAACTACAAATTGCCTGAAGCTAAAGTATGCATTAATAAAAAATGTATATCAACTAGTTTTTTACTAGCCAAAGATATTACAAACCAAGTAATACTTGGAACACCTTTTCTTACAAGGATATATCCTATTAATAAAATAAATCCAGAAGGAATAATAGGAACCTTTGGAAGGAAAAAATATAACCTTACAGTTTATAACTGAACCATTGACAGTGGTTTTAAATAATGTTTACGATAGCATAACTGTCAAAAAAGAATTAAATGTTCTCACCATTAGAGATAAGCTCCAAAACCAATTCTCTTTGGAAATATGTAAAGATTATCCGAATATTTTCTGGGATAAAAGGAAACATGTTATTTCCATTCCATCAAAAGAACGTTTTGATAAAAACCAAATAAAGACTAAACCTTCTCAAACAAATCTTGCATACATTAAAATGTGTAGAGAAGAGATTGACCTTCTGTCACACAAAGGATTAATTAATCCTTGGGGATCGCCCTGGTCAGGTACATCTTTCTATTTTAGAAAAAATAGTAAGCAAGGTAAAGGAATTTCTAGGTTTATAATACATTGCGAACCTTTTGTTAGAATTCCTAGATGGATTAATCCACCTCCTATAGAGTGGATAAATTATCCAGCCCAAAAAATTAAGAAAAATGGTTTAGAAATACTTAAACCAAAAATGATAAGTTTTCATACTAGTACGAATTTTCTGAGAAGTTTAAATTATATTTCTACTTCTTATAAAATGGTTGAAAACACTATTATCTTATGTGATAATACATCAGCCGAATGGACTGATCAACATGCTACTATAATTAGAAAAATTAAAAGGAATATTCAAGCCTTACCCTGCTTAATAATATCCCGTTCACATGGGGAAAAAATTATTGAAATAAAATTTACAAATAATAAATACAAGGGAATTGTTAAAAATATTAACCCAGAAACAATAAGATTTTACTCTGGAAAATGGAAAACTCAAATGAATCATCCTACAAAAAGCATGTTTTCAATAGTAAAATATGCTCTAAAGCTTAATAATAATTTATATAATCAAAAAATTAGAAATCATATTTCTAACCAAATGCTTTCTAAATGGCAGGATTATTCAATCCCTTTCAATTTCAAAATTGCTTACAAACAGGAAAGGAAAATAGTCTTTTAAATCCTTTTCAGAAACCTTATTATTTACATTTCCAGTTTTCAGGTTATATTTCGACAAAGATGGCAAATAATATACCATCCTTTGCAAACTTTATAACCATCAAGGAAATGTCCAGATCTCAAGGTAATATTCCTTTCCCTATAGGTAACGAGTTATCTTACAATGGGATAACAGCAATGATAACCGATGGAATAGACACAAACACTTACCATCCAAACAAAAAAGAGGAAACTATTTGTTTCTCCCTTAACCCTCAAAATGATAATATTCAACCCTGGACTCTGTTAAAAGAATATAACAGAACCTACCCTTATGGGACTTATCGAAACCAAAACTTTTATGAAAATATACTTATAAAAAATGGTTGCCATATTTCCCTTGTTACTCATAAATAACCAGAAGATTATATCTTCAGTGAATTAGTTATTAAAAGGATAATACCTTTCCAATAATGGGGAAATGACCCCAGAAACACAAGAAGATTTCACTACACCGGCAGAGAATACTCAGACAAGCAGGTGGCAAAATATGACTACACGGACTATATGGATGCCTTCCATAAAGTTCCCCTATATGAGAACCCCAGACAAAGACATTTCTGGTTTATCTCAGTCTGCCCCACAGATACATAAACAAAGATACCTTTTTGGTTCATTAAATGGTGGCATTAATTTGGTCCAAATAAGAAGATCATTCCAGAGGCTTATAGTCCTCCAGAAACTTTCAATAAAGCATTTACCAGGTGGGTAAAAGATTCACCAACTCTCAATTTGAGATACAAGAATAAAGACTTCAAACCAGAGGAATTATATTCTCTCCATTATTTCGCAAAATTCTCAATCCCTTACATTTGGAGATGGGAACCAGTTCATGGCCTTGTTAACATGTTCAACGCTCTTCTTCCTGGACTCAAGCAAAAATCCTACTCAAAACTATGGAAAGAGACAAAGCTTGACCCAACTTTAAAGAAGCTCAGTGACTATGTCATGGTTTTCCAGATGGTCCCAATAATTGTCAGCACCAAAAATAAGAAAGATTGCAAGATCGATGCAATAATTGAATTGGGAGAATCTTCCAAGGCTAAAAACAAAATGTGAAAGGTCCCATCTCTCTAACGGCTTTCACATAAATGAAAGGTCTCATACCTCTAGTGGCTTTCATATCAAGCCTGAAGAAAGATCAACTAAAGACATAAAACAAAAGATGAAGGGTCCCAGCTCTTTAGTGGCCTTCACACGTCGTTGATTTTTATGGCAAATAGTGTCAGATATGGAGAATCTCCACTGTTCATAAATAGTATAGTTTGGGTCCCATATGTTTTGAACCAGTACTTTCCTTTTTCTATATAATAGCATGTCGTGTGTAAGAGAAAGGGGAGCCTTCCTGAAGAGCCTTAACCCTTTCTAGAGAGAGACGAGAGCCTTGTAAACACTTAGTAGCTTTCTCCTCCTCCTCTCTCAAGTTTGTAAAATACTTTCAAGTTCAATAAACAAGTTTGAAGTATCCTTGGTGCACATACGTGAGTAAGCTCTTTTAATTTTTGTACTTAGTTAAGTTTTTATTTTTCGTTTCTGATGGGTAGCCTAATAGGCTAAACCCTTGATATGTGATAAATAGATGTCGAGATACATAACTATTCATATTGTTGTAAAGATCTGGACTTGAGAACAACGGACTGGTCTGGGATTAGTACAGTGACACCATCAATAATACTGCAAGGTTTGTTAAGTCCCTCAACGGGCCTACTGGCACAACCAGTTCTATCTTTCAGCATTACCCATTGTCACGTACCCATAAGCACCACATACCCATAAGCATTTTGGAGTGTAAGTCTCGCTTTAGCCGGAGTTGGCGTTAAGGGCAGTTCTATTTTTTGCACTATGTGGGTTGGTCTATGTGGGTTGACAGTGGGCTGTCCTTCGGGATTGTTGACTGGTAAGAACTTGCAGTTGTGTAGTAAATGGTCACCGTTGAGACTTGACTGTAAAACTAGCTGGATTCGAATCCAAAGTCTTTAACCTTAGGCAAATACGGTGATGAAGTCCCCAGTGCTATACCCCGGAACGGTGTATCCGGTTCTCTCTTTTGTTTTAAAACTTAATTTATTTCAGGAACTTTCGAAATGCAAGGAATTCCTAAAGACATTATGCGTAAACCATATCTTAGGAATAAGGTCTACAGACGAATTAGTCTAGAAGTAGAGAAATCTACATCTATGCATAATTTAATGATAAAGATTAATAATCTTGGAGAGTCTGTTTAAATAAAAAACATTATATCAAAGATTCTTCCTAATGCTAGTTCTGAGTCAGAATTAACTAATCATTCTTCAACTAGTGAAGTTTTAAAGGTTTTAAGAAATGAAAACCTAGATACGAGCTCAGATTCAGACTGTGCTCCTTACAAATAAGGGCAAGCTTGTCATAAGCAGGATTCTGAAAATGAGGAAGCATTATTGATGAGTCGTATTTATACGACTCATCGAATCAACTAATCCCGTCTATTTCGATACTTTTTTGATGCGAACAGTTACTTTTCAATATTGTTTGCATCTCAGGTGTTTCGGAAGCTCTGGAAGGAAAATGCGCTCAAAGACGGCATTTTGGTGCTAAAATCATCACATGGAGTTCATGGAGTCGAATCGAGAGCCAAAGTCAAGACTGACGAGAAAAAGAAGAAATGCATCTCAGACCGGATCGCGGACGCAGGCCATTTTATCGGTGGCTTCCGCGGATGGTAATCTCTTAATGATCCGCGGCGCTAATCTCTTCAGCGTCCGCGGCTGACGTCAGCAAATCGAAATTGGAAATCTGGCCCAAAACGAAATTAGAAAACTTTTCACATAAATTTGGTTTTTGACATCAGTTTCAGCAGCCATTATTCCCAGACCAAAAATTCGCAGAGGAGAAGACGGCTCGAGAGGAGATCAAGTTTTCAACCGAAGAAGAGAATTTCTACTGCTTTCACTCAAAAATACTTCTGTTATTTTGTCATGACTATGAGTAGCTAATTTCGTTATTCGGTTTAAAGTTCAATATATTGTGATGAAGTTTTGAGATTCTTTGCTTAATGCTATTTTATGTTCCACTAGTTTTTGTGCTATTTATCTCGGTTTGAATTGCGAAGCTAAGTGGAGACTTGAAACGGTAAAACTTAGCCGAGCAATTCAGTCCTTATTTTTGCTGCTTGTTTGATACTGAAACGTTAGGACAAGTAGTCGCACGTTAACCTGATATAACCTGAAACGGAGTATTAGGTTTGCTAAAACTAGAAGTCTATAACCTGAAACGGAGTAGATTGTGGTGTAAGTGCTTGAAACGGCCTTACCTTAGGTTATAACCTGAAACGGAGTGACCACACTTAGGAACACAAAATTAGATTATTAGAAATCAATGATAAACGAGTCACAATAGAAAACCCTAGACCGAATGCTTTCTCTGATTGAGTACTTTTCGTTTATTCTCTTGCGTTTTACCACAACTGCTCACACCAAACCCCCAATTTTATTGTTTACAGAACGACTTCACCAACACCAGCTCTCTAGGGTTCGACCCCGCTTGCCGCTTTACTAGCTAATAGCAGGAGACATAAATAATTAAGTTTGACGCGTCAAACGACGCGCGTCAAATTTTGGCGCCATTGCCGGGGAGCTGCGCTTCGGTGAAGCTGTTTCTTTCTTGTTTTAATTTTCTGTTTGTTTTTTTATTTAGTTATTTTTCGTGCTTGCTACTTGTTTCACCATGTCTCATGCAGGCAGCCGGGTTGGTGAAAACAACGAGGAAGTCGAGCAGGGCATGCAGGACATGGGAGGGCTACTCCCACAGCATGAAAATCAGAATCAGATGGTTCAGAACGGAGAAAACAGGGGGGCTGCCCCAGTAAACCAAAGACCCCCGGTCGCACCATATCAACAACAACCATACCCGCAATATCAACAATACCCACCGCAACCATACCCCCCACAAGCATATCCACAATACCCACCTCAGCCTTACCCACAATACCCACCTCAGCAGCAGTATCAACGGCCTCCACGGCCTCCACAACAGCCGGTCTTCAGAGAGGAAGAGGACTACCTTCAAGGGGCCACCATGGGAGAGTTGTCTGCTCCACACTTCCGGAATCACCCTTGGTGCATTTTAGAGGGACCAGAACTTGAGGAAATAACTATCAACACGGCAGTTATTCATAACCTGCCCAAGTTCTCGGGACGCCAAGGAGAGTCCGTAACTACACACATGCAGCGCTATCATGGAATCTGCCAGAACCTCAAGCCACCCGGAGTCGAAGTGGAGGACTTTAAATTAAAAGCCTTCTATTTCTCACTTGTAAATGCTTCTAACGATTGGTTTTTGTCTCTGCCTTCAGGTAGCATCCAGACATGGGAACAGATGCAGAAGAAGTTCCTGGATAAGTATTACCCAGCGGGTAGAGCAATGCAGGTACGCAAGCAATTGCAAGATCTCAGACAAGGGCCGAATGAGACGATGTATGAGTATGTGGAAAAGTTCAGCGCCCTGGAGCAAAGCTGTTGCAACCTCGGACTCCCAGAGAAACTAATCGTAGAATATATGCTCAATGGACTGAGGAAGCTGGATAGAATGCTGCTGGACGCCTCGGCAGGAGGAAACCTCATGAGACCTACTCCAGCGGGTGTGCGAAGAAAGATAGTGGAAGTGGCTGAAAATGCAAGGTTCCAAGATGAGTCCAACAACGAAGAAGAGTTCAGTCGGACCAGGAACGTCTCACAAGTCGAGCCCCCATCCAGTACTATGGCCGAGGAAATTAAACAACTCAAAGAGATGATGCAGCAGGTCATCAGGAGGCAGCCGGTCCAAGCCAAACCATGTGAGTTTTGTGGAGCTCTAGACCACAAAACGGACGCGTGCCCGACTTTAGTGGAGGATGACCAGGGTGAAGTCAATGCAGTGGGCGATTACCAGAACTATGGCAATCGGACTGGACCGAGCAGACAGTACGGGCAAGGAGCCAACGGTCAAGGCTGGGGGAATGATAACACTGCGCCGAGGGAACCAGTACAGCAGCAGTACCCTCAACAAGCCCAGCAGTCCAGTTACTACCGTCCACCAAACCGCCAGCAACAGAGAGGCTACAGCAACTACAATCATCAGAGCCAGTATCAGTAGCGTGGGCAGAATTACAACCAGGCAAGTCCTACTAGTCAGAGCATCAGCAAATCTCTGGAGGACATCGTGAAGGAGCTGAAAGCGAACAACCAGCAACTGGCCGCCACGGTACATCAGAATCAGGCCAAAACAGATGGCGCAATCTTCGACCTATTCAAGCAGATGTCTCAGCTAGCCACTACAGTTTCTGAGCTCAAGAACGAACCGGGAAGGCTACCGTCACAGACCATACCTAACCCGCGAGGAAACGTTAGTGCAGTCACATTGAGAAACGGAAAGGATTTGAATGAAGTAATGAAGGAGCCTTTATCAGAGCGTATCGCGGACGAAGAGAAGGTTAACGCCGCGGACGATGAAGATATTAACGGTCCGCGGACGGCACACTTAAAATGTGCACCACCCGCGATCCCTTCTGCTGAAAATCCAAAATCTGATCGTTCTCCTCCGTTTCCTGTGCAGGTCAGAGCTTCAAAGAAACATATGATTGATCGCGAAGTCTAGGAACTATTTAGCAAGGTGGAGATCAATATTCCACTTCTCAAGGTGATTAAGCAAATCCCACGCTACGCAAAGTTCTTAAAGGAGTTGTGCATCAACCGAAGGAGTTCCACTGGCATTGACCAAGAACTACTCAGCAGGAACGTCTCAGCTGTTATTCAGCGAAAGGTACCTCCTAAATGCGGTGATCCTGGTACCTACACTATCCCCTGCACTATTGGTAATATTCGCATTGAGAATTGTATGCTCGATCTTGGTGCATCGATTAATGTCTTGCCATATTCGATATATTCTTGTCTTCGTATTGGTCCCTTAGAACCTGCAGAACTTACCATCCAACTGGCGGACAGATCATGCAAGCAACCAGAAGGTAAAATTGAGGATGTACTAGTGCAGGTGGGGGAACTGGTGTTCCCCGCTGATTTCTACGTGCTAAAGATGGACAGCAGCGTCCCGACAGATCACGCTCCTATTTTATTAGGTCGCCCATTCTTGAAGACTTCGAAGATGAAGATCGACTGCGATAGTGGCACACTGTCTATGGAGGTGGAGGGTGAAGTAATTAGCTTCGACGTTTTTCAGGCCATGAAGCACCCACCAGATTTTGCTTCGGTACACGCTCTAGATACATTGGATGATCTAGTCCAGGAGGTGAGACCAGAAAGGGGAGCAGACCCACTCGAGCTCACGCTAGAGAGATCGGTGTACTCACATGAGGATTCCTACGAGTTCGCTGAAACACTTCTTGATGTACTATCCCAGCTGGAGACCGCGAGTCCTCTGACACCCAGGTATGAAGTTAATGAGGTTCGTCTATTTAAATCTAATGTGTTTCTGCCTTCTACTGTGCAGGCACCGAAGCTGGAACTGAAACCTCTACCTGAGCACCTAAAATATTCATTTCTGGGGGAAAATAACACGCTGCCTGTCATCATAAAAAACGGACTAGAAGCCGACCAGGAGAGGCGATTGATCGAGGTACTAAGCAACCACAAACTCGCTATTGGATGGACGCTTGCGGACATCAGAGGAATCAGCCCAGCTGTGTGCATGCACCGTATCTTGCTGGAGGATGGAGCTAAGACTTCCAGAGAGCCTCAGAGGAGGCTAAACCCGATCATGATGGAGGTAGTGCAAAAAGAAATTCAGAAATTGCTAGATGCTGACGTGATCTACCCGATCTCAGACAGTCAGTGGGTGAGTCCAGTGCACGTAGTCCCCAAGAAGACAGGAATCACGGTTGAGAAGAATGCTGCGGGTGAGTTGGTGACTACAAGAGTCAAGAACGGATGGCGCATGTGCATCGATTACAGGAAGCTGAATGCCGTGACGCGTAAGGATCACTTTCCTCTTCCGTTTATTGACCAGATGCTTGACAGGCTAGCAGGTAAGCCTTATTTCTGTTTTCTTGATGGATTTTCTGGTTGTAATCAAATCCCCATTGCACCTGAGGATCAGGAAAAGACTACCTTCACATGTCCTTTTGGTACGTTCGCTTTTAGACGTATGTCTTTTGGATTGTGTAACGCACCCGGCACCTTTCAGCGGGTGGTTACTAGCATATTTTCTGACATGATAGGTACATTCATAGAGGTGTTTATGGACGATTTTACTGTGTATGGCAATACCTTCGATGCTTGCCTGGATAATTTGAATAGAGTACTTGAACGATGCGTTTCTATGAATCTGGTGCTTAACTATGAAAAATGTCATTTTATGGTTACTCATGGTGTGGTTCTTGGTCATGTTGTTTCACATGAAGGTATTAAGGTTGACAAAGCAAAAATTGATTTAATTCTTACTCTTCCTTATCCTTCCATGGTGCGTGATATTAAATCTTTTTTGGGACATGCTGGCTTTTATCGTAGATTCATTAAAGATTTTTCAAAGAAGGCTCTGCCTCTATCTAACCTTTTACAGAAGGATGTTCTTTTTGAGTTTACAGATTCGTGCAGGGAGGCCTTCGACGAGCTAAAACAAGCCCTTACCAGTGTACCCATTATTCGAGCACCAGATTGGACCCAGAAATTTGAGATTATGTGCGATGCCAGCGACTACGCTGTGGGAGCTGTACTAGGCCAGAGAGTGGACAAAAAGCCAGTAGTGATTTACTACGCTTCAAGAACTCTGGATGCAGCTCAGCGAAACTACTAGACCACTGAGAAAGAATTATTAGCAGTAGTTTTCGCCTTGGAGAAATTTCGGTCTTATTTGCTTGGTACTAAAGTAGTTGTTTTCTCTGATCATGCAGCTATCAGGTACCTGATGACGAAGAAGGAGGCCAAGCCACGGCTGATTAGATGGATTTTGCTGCTACAGGAATTTGACCTAGAAATCAAGGATAAGAAGGGGATAGAAAATACTGTAGCTGACCACTTGAGCAGATTAGTACGAGAAGAAGATGCGGGGCAGATCACAGAAACCTTCCCAGACGAGCATTTGTATGCTCTCACAGGTAAAGTACCATGGTATGTTGCAATTGTGAACTACCTGGTCGGAGGTAAATTCCCCCCCTCTTACTCAAAAGCTCAGTGTCTTAAACTCAAGCATGATTCTAAATACTATGTGTGGGATGACCCGTATTTGTGGAAAATTGGCGCAGACCAAATACTTAGGCGGTGCATTCCTGATAATGAGATTGCTTCTGTGCTTAGTTTTTGTCATGAGCTTGCATGTGGTGGTCACTTTGGCCCCAAGAGAACTAGCAGAAAAATTTTAGATAGTGGTTTTTATTGGCCGCATTTGTTTAGAGATGCCTATGAACATTGCAAGCGATGCGATAGATGTCAGAGAGTAGGCAATATTTCTGCTAGGAATGAGATGCCCCAGGTGCCTATTTTAGTTAATGATGTTTTTGACATATGGGGGATTGATTTTATGGGTCCCTTTCCTGCGTCGTTTAGCTATTTGTATATTCTCGTTGCAGTGGATTATGTGTCTAAATGGGTAGAGGCGAAAGCTACTAGATGCGATGACGCTAAAACTGTTGTGGATTTCCTTCGCACTAACATATTTTGCAGATACGGAGTGCCCAAGGCCATAATCAGTGATCAGGGGACGCATTTCTGCAACAGGATGATGACAGCAACTTTGAAGCACTACCACGTTCACCACCGTACTTCTACAGCTTATCACCCCCAGACGAATGGACAAGCAGAGATCTCTAACCGAGAGATTAATGGGATTCTTGAGAAGATGGTGAAACCATCCAGGAAGGACTGGAGTCAACGTTTAGATGACGCCCTTTGGGCATACAGGACAGCCTATAAAACACCGATAGGCACCTCGCCTTTTCGGCTAGTATATGGGAAGGCATGTCACCTTCCAGTCGAGCTGGAGCACAAGGCCTTTTGGGCGCACAAGGCCTTTTGGGCGCTCAAGACGTGTAATTCTGACTTAAGGGACGCAGGACTGGATAGGAAATTATAGCTATGTGAGCTTGAAGAGCTTCGCCTAGAGGCTTATGAGAGTCAATCAGACTACAAGGCGCGGACCAAGTTGTACCATGACAAATTCATCCTACGACGCACATTTGAGGTTGGCCAGCAGGTACTTGTATTTTCATCACGTTTACGTTTGATGCCTGGCAAGTTGCGTTCTAGGTGGACAGGCCCGTACACGGTGACAAAGGTGTTCAACCACGGAGCACTTGAACTAGAAGGCCCGACGAGTGGAGGCCGCTTCACGGTCAATGGACAACGGGCAAAGCATTATCAAGGAGAAATCGAAGCCCCTGTGAAGGAATTTGAGCTCGCCGAACCTCCCACTGAAGCATAAATGAGGTACCGTCGAGCCAACGACGTAAAACAAAGGCGCTCGCGGGGAGGCAGCCCGGCAAATTTTTCGTTTTTTTTATTTTTCCTTTCTTTCACTTTTATTTCATGTTCTGTTTATTTGAGTCTTAAATCGTGTTTACACATTGTCTTGTGGGAAAGAAATTTATTTTATGCAGGAAGAGGCGTTTTCCTCAGACGAGATCGCGGGTTACGAAGATGTTAAACCCGCGGACGATGAAGAGATTTAGCAACGACCGCGCCGGTAAAATGCACATTGTCCGCGGAATAGGTTTGACCGGAAATACAGTTTTTCTCTCAGAGGGGATCGCGGACCATTCGAATGTTAGAGCCGCGGACGAAGAACAGTTTATGGTTGGACCGCGGAGCTAAAATGGTCACAATCCGCGGAGTAGTTTGACTCGAAACCCTAATACCCAATTTCACACTGTTTCCCCTTTCCCTCTCCCAAACCAAACTCACAACTCACGGCCGCCTCTTACAACCGTGCGCCACCGCTTCCAGCCGTCGCCCAGCTGCAACCCACGCCTCCAGAGCTTTGCCCAGCCTCATCCTTGCCCGATCCACCACCAAACTCAGCCGGAGTGAGTGTCATGGCACCCCGAGAACCCACATTCGAAGAGTTATACGCGGGGTTCGTGGCCCGCGATCATGCGGCTAGCAGATTTGTGGACGCCGAATTTCTTGGGATGACCGGATTCGAGGACCGAGTCCGCGAGTTGCTGACAGTCAGTGGTTGGCCAGGACTTTTGACCCTCCACAGCGAGACTGATGTAGAGGATACTTGTGAGTTCCTAGCCTCTTTTCGCTACATCGGGCAGCAAGATCATGAGGGGATCGCTTACAGACATCGAGGAGTGTGGCACACCACTACTCCTCCACAGATCAGAGAGGTGTTCGGATGGGAGGCAAGAGGAGAATGGATTCGCGACGAGGTTGCGCTGATGCATGCCTGGGGAAGGCTCCGAATCCCAGATATAGGTACATTCATTCCGAGCAAGACGAAAGTGAATTTCATACGAGGCCCAGTACTGTTCTACATTCAGAAGCTGCTGGGGAATGTTGTCTTTGCTAGGGTGAATGGGATAGACAAGCTCACCTTCACCGACATGATCTGCCTCAGCGCTATGGACCAGGGGAGGCAGATAAACTTCTGCCATTTGCTATGCCTCTTCTGGGATGGTCGTTCACCCTGAGGACCGATCGTTTGTGGCGGGATGATCACGTATTTGCTGCGCCGTCTGCACGGGCAGCCTGCTTTGGACCATCAGATCATTCCTGCAGAGTTTCTGACTATGAGGGCCTTCTCCGCCATGAAGGCGATCAAGAAGAGACCCACCGTCCCGGATCAGTTTTCCTAGACATACCATGCAGTGGCTGAGTATCGTCAGCCGTTACCTGCTGAGAGGCGACGCACTCGTGCACAAGAGGCAGGTCCATCCGAGCCTCGCCATCGCCGCACTCAAGAGCAGCCTCAGCCACAGCCCGCTCCCCAGCCAGCACAGCTCCCACAGGACCAGTTGGACATTACGTTCAACATTTATAGAGTGCTGCACCACGTAATGCCGGGAGCTCAGCCAGTCCCAGCCCCATCAGAATGGACGCCGGATCAGCCCATTCCCCCAGCGTACCTGATTCCACCACAGTCGCCATCTTCAGACTCAGACTAGGGGAGTCCTGCTGTTCTTTATTTCTTTTCTTTCCCTTTTTTGTTGTGTCTGCATTTGTTTGTTTGTCTTTGAACTAAAGTCGTACCGTGAGGACACGGCTTGGTTCAAAAGTGTGGGGTGGGAGAGTCAGTCGTGTCAGCACGTTTATTTTCCTTGCATATGCACTGTGTCAGCACGTTTCATTAAAAAAAAATTAAAGCATGAAATCTCTCTTCCGTTCTTGAATATGCAGTATTGAATGTTGATTTGAAATAGATGAGCTGATTAAATGCATTTCTCTCGCGAAATTCGAATTATGCTCTTACTTGTGAATTTAACCCATTACGTGTCTTCTGAGCTGAGATAAACAGGGATGTGGAGTTGATAGAAACGTCCTAGAGAGACCTGACAGAACATTCAAAGGACCGAACTCAAGTTATATGGTTATGTGGATTTCGTGGAGGCTAGCACTTCGAGGCAACATGGTTACGAGTCTGCTCCGCCACTGCGGTACTTTTGCGGTTCGGCGGGACGGTGGCACACATCGTCCAATCTCTAGTCCAAGTAGCCGAGAAAATAGGCAAGCGACCCTTGACTTGACTCGTGTCAAAAGGACGAGGATGAGTGAGAGCAGGAAGGTTTCTAATCCAAGTAACCGGGAAAATAGACGAGCGACCCTCGGCTTGACTCGCGTCAGAAGGAGAAGGAACCACGGTTCGAGCAAGTCACAATCCGCACTTCAAGGCAACAAATCCACCACCATTGTGATAGTCCACACGTTTCTCATGTGAAACCATCATTGAAATCCCAAATCAGATGACACTATAGCTGGCCGAAAAACACTCAACACCTTGAAGCTCGAATCAATCACGTGCAAGAAGAAGCAATGAAGCGTAACCGTATAGCGAGAGTTCGGAACCAAGAGTGCAGTTCATGGGTTTAAAAAGGACTATCTCCCAGACATCCGAATTGATTTGGATTTCAGCTCTGAGGTAACATGTATCAAGTTAATTCCATGACTGAGCATGATGATTTGAGTAATGATTGAGCTATGCGTAGAAAAGCAAGTCTAGACTAGCAACTCATATTCATGTGCATTTATTCAAGACATCGAAGAACGAGTGTGATGTTTTTTTCTTCCTTCTATGACTTAGTTCTTGTTCGGGACGAACAAGTTTAAGTGTGGGGTGGTTTGATGAGTCGTATTTATACGACTTGTCGAATCAACTAATCCCGTCTATTTCGATACTTTTTTTGATGCGAACAGTTACTTTTCAGTGTTGTTTGCATCTCAGGTGTTTCGGAAGCTCTGGAAGGAAAATGCGCTCAAAGACGGCATTTCGGTGCTAAAATCATCACATGGAGTTCATGGAGTCGAATCGAGAGCCAAAGTCAAGACTAACGAGAAAAAGAAGAAATGCATCTCAGACCGGATCGCGGACGCATGCCATTTTATCGGTGGCTTCCGCGGATGGTAATCTCTTAATGATCCGCGGCGCTAATCTCTTCAGCGTCCGCGGCTGACGTCAGCAAATCGAAATTGGAAATCTGGCCCAAAACGAAATTAGAAACCTTTTCTCATAAATTAGGTTTTCGACATCAGTTTCAGCAACCATTATTCCCAGACCAAAAATTCGCAGAGGAGAAGACGGCTCGAGAGGAGATCAAGTTTTCAACCGAAGAAGAGAATTTCTACTGCTTTCACTCAAAATACTTCTGTTATTTTGTCATGACTATGAGTAGCTAATTTCGTTATTCGGTTTAGGGTTCAATATATTGTGACGAAGTTTTGAGATTCTTTGCTTAATGCTATTTTATGTTCCACTAGTTTTTGTGCTATTTATCTCGGTTTGAATTGCGAAGCTAAGTGGAGACTTGAAACGGTAAAACTTAGCCGAGCAATTCAGTCCTTATTTTTGCTGCTTGTTTGATACTGAAACGTTAGGACAAGTAGTCGCACGTTAACCTGATATAACCTGAAACGGAGTATTAGGTTTGCTAAAACTAGAAGTCTATAACCTGAAACGGAGTAGATTGTGGTGTAAGTGCTTGAAACGGCCTTACCTTAGGTTATAACCTGAAACGGAGTGACCACACTTAGGAACACAAAATTAGATTATTAGAAATCAATGATAAACGAGTCACAATAGAAAACCCTAGACCGAATGCTTTCTCTGATTGAGTACTTTTCGTTTATTCTCTTGCGTTTTACCACAACTGCTCACACCAAACCCCCAATTTTATTGTTTACAGAACGACTTCACCAACACCAGCTCTATAGGGTTCGACCCCGCTTGCCGCTTTACTAGCTAATAGCTGGAGACATAAATAATTAAGTTTGACGCGTCAATTATATAAAATGCAGTCACAATTCCAAGATTTGGAAATTAATATGTTAAGTTTTAAATCTGCTATGGAATTACTCGAGGATGTAAATGATCCAGAGCTAAGATTAAAAATTCTTGATAAGCTAGATACACAGCTTGATACAATGTCCGAAACTTCTAAATCACAAGAAGCTCATAGGGAAATATTTAACACTAAGCCTTATCTAATGGATGAAGTCTATAGACGAATTAGGCAGAAGACAGAAGTAGAAATACCTACTTCAACTTATGATCTAATCGTAGATATAAATAAATAAATTCAAAACATTAAGACAAATAATAATCGTCATAGTCAAAGGATTTCTAGAATAGAAAAAGGAAAAGGAATAATGACTCCTTATCAGGATAATATTTCTGCTCTTATGGATAGTGGAGCAGATACGAATGTTGTTCAAGAGGGATTAATCCCTACAAGGTATTTTTATAAAACTACGCGTACATTATCTCATGCGGGGGGAAATAATATCCAAATTAACTACAAATTGCCTGAAGCTAAAGTATGCATTAATAAAAAATGTATATCAAATAGTTTTTTACTAGCCAAAGATATTACAAACCAAGTAATACTTGGAACACCTTTTCTTCCAAGGATATATCCTATTAATAAAATAAATCCAGAAGGAATAATAGGAACCTTTGGAAGGAAAAGATATAACCTTACAGTTTATAACTGAACCATTGACAGTGGTTTTAAATAATGTTTACGATAGCATAACTGTCAAAAAAGAATTAAATGTTCTCACCGTTAGAGATAAGCTCCAAAACCAATTCTCTTTGGAAATATGTAAAGATTATCCGAATATTTTCTGGGATAAAAGGAAACATGTTATTTCCATTCCATCAAAAGAAGGTTTTGATAAAAACCAAATAAAGACTAAACCTTCTCAAACAAATCTTGCATACATTAAAATGTGTAGAGAAGAGATTGACCTTATGTCACACAAAGGATTAATTAATCCTTGGGGATCGCCCTGTTCAGGTACAGCTTTCTATTTTAGAAAAAATAGTAAGCAAGGTAAAGGAATTTCTAGGTTTATAATACATTGCGAACCTTTTGTTAGAATTCCTAGATGGATTAATCCACCTCCTATAGAGTGGATAAATTATTCAGCCCAAAAAATTAAGAAAAATGGTTTAGAAATACTTAAACCAAAAATGATAAGTTTTCATACTAGTACGAATTTTCTGAGAAGTTTAAATTATATTTCTACTTCTTATAAAATGGTTGAAAACACTATTATCTTATGTGATAATACATCAGCCGAATGGACTGATCAACATGCTACTATAATTAGAAAAATTAAAAGGAATATTCAAGCCTTACCCTGCTTAATAATATCCCGTTCACATGGGGAAAAAATTATTGAAATAAAATTTACAAATAATAAATACAAGGGAATTGTTAAAAATATTAACCCAGAAACAATAAGATTTTACTCTGGAAAATGGAAAACTCAAATGAATCATCCTACAAAAAGCATGTTTTCAATAGTAAAATATGCTCTAAAGCTTAATAATAATTTATATAATCAAAAAATTAGAAATCATATTTCTAACCAAATGCTTTCTAAATGGCAGGATTATTCAATCCCTTTCAATTTCAAAATTGCTTACAAACAGGAAAGGAAAATAGTCTTTTAAATCCTTTTCAGAAACCTTATTATTTACATTTCCAGTTTTCAGGTTATATTTCGACAAAGATGGCAAATAATATACCATCCTTTGCAAACTTTATAACCATCAAGGAAATGTCCAGATCTCAAGGTAATATTCCTTTCCCTATAGGTAACGAGTTATCTTACAATGGGATAACAGCAATGATAACCGATGGAATAGACACAAACACTTAGCATCCAAACAAAAAAGAGGAAACTATTTGTTTCTCCCTTAACCCTCAAAATGATAATATTCAACCCTGGACTCTGTTAAAAGAATATAACAGAACCTACCCTTATGGGACTTATCGAAACCAAAACTTTTATGAAAATATACTTATAAAAAATGGTTGCCATATTTCCCTTGTTACTCATAAATAACCAGAAGATTATATCTTCAGTGAATTAGTTATTAAAAGGATAATACCTTTCCAATAATGGGGAAATGACCCCAGAAACACAAGAAGATTTCACTACACCGGCAGAGAATACTCAGACAAGCAGGTGGCAAAATATGACTACACGGACTATATGGATGCCTTCCATAAAGTTCCCCTATATGAGAACCCCAGACACAGACATTTCTGGTTTATCTCAGTCTGCCCCACAGATACATAAACAAAGATACCTTTTTGGTTCATTAAATGGTGGCAATAATTTGGTCCAAATAAGAAGATCATTCCAGAGGCTTATAGTCCTCCAGAAACTTTCAATAAAGCATTTACCAGGTGGGTAAAAGATTCACCAACTCTCAATTTGAGATACAAGAATAAAGACTTCAAACCAGAGGAATTATATTCTCTCCATTATTTCGCAAAATTCTCCATCCCTTACATTTGGAGATGGGAACCAGTTCATGGCCTTGTTCACATGTTCAACGCTCTTCTTCCTGGACTCAAGCAAAAATCCTACTCAAAACTATGGAAAGAGACAAAGCTTGACCCAACTTTAAAGAAGCTCAGTGACTATGTCATGGTTTTCCAGATGGTCCCAATAATTGTCAGCACCAAAAATAAGAAAGATTGCAAGATCGATGCAATAATTGAATTGGGAGAATCTTCCAAGGCTAAAAACAAAATGTGAAAGGTCCCATCTCTCTAACGGCTTTCACATAAATGAAAGGTCTCATACCTCTAGTGGCTTTCATATCAAGCCTGAAGAAAGATCAACTAAAGACATAAAACAAAAGATGAAGGGTCCCAGCTCTTTAGTGGCCTTCACACGTCGTTGATTTTTATGGCAAATAGTGTCAGATATGGAGAATCTCCACTGTTCATAAATTGTATAGTTTGGGTCCCATATGTTTTGAACTAGTACTTTCCTTTTTCTATATAATAGCATGTCGTGTGTAAGAGAAAGGGGAGCCTTCCTGAAGAGCCTTAACCCTTTCTAGAGAGAGACGAGAGCCTTGTAAACACTTAGTAGCTTTCTCCTCCTCCTCCTCTCTCAAGTTTGTAAAATACTTTCAAGTTCAATAAACAAGTTTGAAGTATCCTTGGTGCACATACGTGAGTAAGCTCTTTTAATTTCTGTACTTAGTTCAGTTTTTATTTTTCGTTTCTGATGGGTAGCCTAATAGGCTAAACCCTTGATATGTGATAAATAGATGTCGAGATACATAACTATTCATATTGTAGTAAAGATCTGGACTTGAGAACAACGGACTGGTCTGGGATTAGTACAGTGACACCATCAATAATACTGCAAGGTTTGTTAAGTCCCTCAACGGGCCTACTGGCACAACCAGTTCTATCTTTCAGCATTACCCATTGTCACGTACCCATAAGCACCACATACCCATAAGCATTTTGGAGTGTAAGTCTCGCTTTAGCCGGAGTTGGTGTTAAGGGCAGTTCTATTTTTTGCACTATGTGGGTTGGTCTATGTGGGTTGACAGTGGGCTGTCCTTCGGGATTGTTGACTGGCAAGAACTTGCAGTTGTGTAGTAAATGGTCACCGTTGGGACTTGACTGTAAAACTAGCTGGATTCGAATCCAAAGTCTTTAACCTTAGGCAAATACGGTGATGAAGTCCCCAGTGCTATACCCCGGAACGGTGTATCCAGTTCTCTCTTTTGTTTTAAAACTTAATTTATTTCAGGAACTTTCGAAATGCAAGAAATTCCTAAAGACATTATGCATAAACCATATCTTAGGAATAAGGTCTACAGACGAATTAGTCTAGAAGTAGAGAAATCTACATCTATGCATAATTTAATGATAAAGATTAATAATCTTGGAGAGTCTGATAAAATAAAAAACATTATATCAAAGATTCTTCCTAATGCTAGTTCTGAGTCAGAATTAACTAATCATTCTTCAACTAGTGAAGTCTTAAAGGTTTTAAGAAATGAAAACCTAGATACGAGCTCAGATTCAGACTGTGCTCCTTACAAACAAGGGCAAGCTTGTCTTAAGCAGGATTCTGAAAATGAGGAAGCATTATATAAAATGCAGTCACAATTCCAAGATTTGGAAATTAATATGTTAAGTTTTAAATCTGCTATGGAATTACTCGAGGATGTAAATGATCCAGAGCTAAGATTAAAAATTCTTGATAAGCTAAATACACAGCTTGATACAATGTCCGAAACTTCTAAATCACAAGAAGTTCATAGGGAAATAATTAACCCTAAGCCTTATCTAATGGATGAAGTCTATAGACGAATTAGGCAGAAGACAGAAGTAGAAATACCTACTTCAACTTATGATCTAATCGTAGATATAAATAAATAAATTCAAAACATTAAGACAAATAATAATCGTCATAATCAAAGGATTTCTAGAATAGAAAAAGGAAAAGGAATAATGACTCCTTATCAGGATAATATTTCTGCTCTTATGGATAGTGGAGCAGATACGAATGTTGTTCAAGAGGGATTAATCCCTACAAGGTATTTTTATAAAACTACGCGTACATTATCTCATGCGGGGGGAAATAATATCCAAATTAACTACAAATTGTCTGAAGCTAAAGTATGCATTAATAAAAAATGTATATCAAATAGTTTTTTACTAGCCAAAGATATTACAAACCAAGTAATACTTGGAACACCTTTTCTTCCAAGGATATATCCTATTAATAAAATAAATCCAGAAGGAATAATAGGAACATTTGGAAGGAAAAGATATAACCTTACAGTTTATAACTGAACCATTGACAGTGGTTTTAAATAATGTTTACGATAGCATAACTGTCAAAAAAGAATTAAATGTTCTCACCATTAGAGATAAGCTCCAAAACCAATTTGGAAATATGTACAGATTATCCGAATATTTTCTGGGATAAAAGGAAACATGTTATTTCCATTCCATCAAAAGAAGGTTTTGATAAAAACCAAATAAAGACTAAACCTTCTCAAACAAATCTTGCATACATTAAAATGTGTAGAGAAGAGATTGACCTTATGTCACACAAAGGATTAATTAATCCTTGGGGATCGCCCTGGTCAGGTACAGCTTTCTATTTTAGAAAAAATAGTAAGCAAGGTAAAGGAATTTCTAGGTTTATAATACATTGCGAACCTTTTGTTAGAATTCCAAGATGGATTAATCCACCTCCTATAGAGTGGATAATTTATCCAGCCCAAAAAATTAAGAAAAATGGTTTAGAAATACTTAAACCAAAAATGATAAGTTTTCATACTAGTACGAATTTTCTGAGAAGTTTAAATTATATTTCTACTTCTTATAAAATGGTTGAAAACACTATTATCTTATGTGATAATACATCAGCCGAATGGACTGATCAACATGCTACTATAATTAGAAAAATTAAAAGGAATATTCAAGCCTTACCCTGCTTAATAATATCCCGTTCACATGGGGAAAAAATTATTGAAATAAAATTTACAAATAATAAATACAAGCGAATTGTTAAAAATATTAACCCAGAAACAATAAGATTTTACTCTGGAAAATGGAAAAGTCAAATGAATCATCCTACAAAAAGCATGTTTTCAATAGTAAAATATGCTCTAAAGCTTAATAATAATTTATATAATCAAAAAATTAGAAATCATATTTCTAACCAAATGCTTTCTAAATGGCAGGATTATTCAATCCCTTTCAATTTCTAAATTGCTTACAAACAGGAAAGGAAAATAGTCTTTTAAATCCTTTTCTGAAACCTTATTATTTACATTTCCAGTTTTCAGGTTATATTTCGACAAAGATGGCAAATAATATACCATCCTTTGCAAACTTTATAACCATCAAGGAAATGTCCAGATCTCAAGGTAATATTCCTTTCCCTATAGGTAACGAGTTATCTTACAATGGGATAACAACAATGATAACCGATGGAATAGACACAAACACTTACCATCCAAACAAAAAAGAGGAAAATATTTGTTTCTCACTTAACCCTCAAAATGATAATATTCAACCCTGGACTCTGTTAAAAGAATATAACAGAACCTACCCTCATGGGACTTATCGAAACCAAAACTTTTATGAAAATATACTTATAAAAAATGGTTGCCATATTTCCCTTGTTACTCATAAATAACCAGGAGATTATATCTTCAGTGAATTAGTTATTAAAAGGATAATACCTTTCCAATAATGGGGAAATGACCCCAGAAACACAAGAAGATTTCACTACACCGGCAGAGAATACTCAGACAAGCAGGTGGCAAATCATGACTACACGGACTATATGGATGCCTTCCATAAAGTTCCCCTATATGAGAACCCCAGACACAGACATTTCTGGTTTATCTCAGTCTGCCCCACAGATACATAAACCAAGATACCTTTTTGGTTCATTAAATGGTGGCAACAATTTGGTCCAAATAAGAAGATCATTCCAGAGGCTTATAGTCCTCCAGAAACTTTCAATAAAGCATTTACCAGGTGGGTAAAAGATTCACCAACTCTCAATTTGAGATACAAGAATAAAGACTTCAAACCAGAGGAATTATATTCTCTCCATTATTTCGCAAAATTCTCCATCCCTTACATTTGGAGATGGGAACCAGTTCATGGCCTTGTTCACATGTTCAACGCTCTTCTTCCTGGACTCAAGCAAAAATCCTACTCAAAACTATGGAAAGAGACAAAGCTTGACCCAACTTTAAAGAAGCTCAGTGACTATGTCATGGTTTTCCAGATGGTCCCAATAATTGTCAGCACCAAAAATAAGAAAGATTGCAAGATCGATGCAATAATTGAATTGGGAGAATCTTCCAAGGCTAAAACCAAAATGTGAAAGGTCCCATCTCTCTAACGGCTTTCACATAAATGAAAGGTCTCATACCTCTAGTGGCTTTCATATCAAGCCTGAAGAAAGATCAACTAAAGACATAAAACAAAAGATGAAGGGTCCCAGCTCTTTAGTGGCCTTCACACGTCGTTGATTTTTATGGCAAATAGTGTCAGATATGGAGAATCTCCACTGTTCATAAATAGTATAGTTTGGGTCCCATATGTTAGGACCAGTACTTTCCTTTTTCTATATAATAGCATGTCGTGTGTAAGAGAAAGGGGAGCCTTCCTGAAGAGCCTTAACCCTTTCTAGAGAGAGACGAGAGCCTTGTAAACACTTAGTAGCTTTCTCCTCCTCCTCTCTCAAGTTTGTAAAATACTTTCAAGTTCAATAAACAAGTTTGAAGTATCCTTGGTGCACATACGTGAGTAAACTCTTTTAATTTCTGTACTTAGTTCAGTTTTTATTTTTTGTTTCTGATGGGTAGCCTAATAGGCTAAACCCTTGATATGTGATAAATAGATGTCGAGATACATAACTATTCATATTGTTGTAAAGATCTGGACTTGAGAACAACGGACTGGTCTGGGATTAGTACAGTGACACCATCAATAATACTGCAAGGTTTGTTAAGTCCCTCAACGGGCCTACTGGCACAACCAGTTCTATCTTTCAGCATTACCCATTGTCACGTACCCATAAGCACCACATACCCATAAGCATTTTGGAGTGTAAGTCTCGCTTTAGCCGGAGTTGGCGTTAAGGGCAGTTCTGTTTTTTTGCACTATGTGGGTTGGTCTATGTGGGTTGACAGTGGGCTGTCCTTCGGGATTGTTGACTGGCAAGAACTTGCAGTTGTGTAGTAAATGGTGACCGTTGGGACTTGACTGTAAAACTAGCTGGATTCGAATCCAAAGTCTTTAACCTTAGGCAAATACGGTGATGAAGTCGCCAGTGCAATACCCCGGAACGGTGTATCCGGTTCTCTCTTTTGTTTTAAAACTTAATTTATTTCAGGAACTTCCGAAATGCAAGGAATTCCTTAAGACATTATGCATAAACCATATCTTAGGAATAAGGTCTACAGACGAATTAGTCTAGAAGTAGAGAAATCTACATCTATGCATAATTTAATGATAAAGATTAATAATCTTGGAGAGTCTGATAAAATAAAAAACATTATATCAAAGATTCTTCCTAATGCTAGTTCTGAGTCAGAATTAACTAATCATTCTTCAACTAGTGAAGTCTTAAAGGTTTTAAGAAATGAAAACCTAGATACGAGCTCAGATTCAGACTGTGCTCCTTACAAACAAGGGCAAGCTTGTCTTAAGCAGGATTCTGAAAATGAGGAAGCATTATATAAAATGCAGTCACAATTCCAAGATTTGGAAATTAATATGTTAAGTTTTAAATCTGCTATGGAATTACTCGAGGATGTAAATGATCCAGAGCTAAGATTAAAAATTCTTGATAAGCTAAATACACAGCTTGATACAATGTCCGAAACTTCTAAATCACAAGAAGTTCATAGGGAAATAATTAACCCTAAGCCTTATCTAATGGATGAAGTCTATAGACGAATTAGGCAGAAGACAGAAGTAGAAATACCTACTTCAACTTATGACCTAATCGTAGATATAAATAAATAAATTCAAAACATTAAGACAAATAATAATCGTCATAATCAAAGGATTTCTAGAATAAAAAAAGGAAAAGGAATAATGACTCCTTATCAGGATAATATTTCTGCTCTTATAGATAGTGGAGCAGATACGAATGTTGTTCAAGAGGGATTAATCCCTACAACGTATTTTTATAAAACTACGCGTACATTATCTCATGCGGGGGGAAATAATCTCCAAATTAACTACAAATTGCCTGAAGCTAAAGTATGCATTAATAAAAAATGTATATCAACTAGTTTTTTACTAGCCAAAGATATTACAAACCAAGTAATACTTGGAACACCTTTTCTTACAAGGATATATCCTATTAATAAAATAAATCCAGAAGGAATAATAGGAACCGTTGGAAGGAAAAGATATAACCTTACAGTTTATAACTAAACCATTGACAGTGGTTTTAAGTAATGTTTACGATAGCATAACTGTCAAAAAAGAATTAAATGTTCTCACCATTAGAGATAAGCTCCAAAACCAATTCTCTTTGGAAATATGTAAAGATTATCCGAATATTTTCTGGGATAAAAGGAAACATGTTGTTTCCATTCCATCAAAAGAAGGTTTTGATAAAAACCAAATAAAGACTAAACCTTCTCAAACAAATCTTGCATACATTAAAATGTGTAGAGAAGAGATTGACCTTATGTCACACAAAGGATTAATTAATCCTTGGGGATCGCCCTGGTCAGGTACAGCTTTCTATTTTAGAAAAAATAGTAAGCAAGGTAAAGGAATTTCTAGGTTTATAATACATTGCGAACCTTTTGTTAGAATTCCTAGATGGATTAATCCACCTCCTATAGAGTGGATAAATTATCCAGCCCAAAAAATTAAGAAAAATGGTTTAGAAATACTTAAACCAAAAATGATAAGTTTTCATACTAGTACGAATTTTCTGAGAAGTTTAAATTATATTTCTACTTCTTATAAAATGGTTGAAAACACTATTATCTTATGTGATAATACATCAGCCGAATGGACTGATCAACATGCTACTATAATTAGAAAAATTAAAAGGAATATTCAAGCCTTACCCTGCTTAATAATATCCCGTTCACATGGGGAAAAAATTATTGAAATAAAATTTACAAATAATAAATACAAGGGAATTGTTAAAAATATTAACCCAGAAACAATAAGATTTTACTCTGGAAAATGGAAAACTCAAATGAATCATCCTACAAAAAGCATGTTTTCAATAGTAAAATATGCTCTAAAGCTTAATAATAATTTATATAATCAAAAAATTAGAAATCATATTTCTAACCAAATGCTTTCTAAATGGCAGGATTATTCAATCCCTTTCAATTTCAAAATTGCTTACAAACAGGAAAGGAAAATAGTCTTTTAAATCCTTTTCATAAACCTTATTATTTACATTTCCAGTTTTCAGGTTATATTTCGACAAAGATGGCAAATAATATAACATCCTTTGCAAACTTTATAACCATCAAGGAAATGTCTAGATCTCAAGGTAATATTTCTTTCCCTATAGGTAACGAGTTATCTTACAATGGGATAACAGCAATGATAACCGATGGAATAGACACAAACACTTACCATCCAAACAAAAAAGAGGAAACTATTTGTTTCTCCCTTAACCCTCAAAATGATAATATTCAACCCTGGACTCTGTTAAAAGAATATAACAGAACCTACCCTTATGGGACTTATCGAAACCAAAACTTTTATGAAAATATACTTATAAAAAATGGTTGCCATATTTCCCTTGTTACTCATAAATAACCAGAAGATTATATCTTCAGTGAATTAGTTATTAAAAGGATAATACCTTTCCAATAATGGGGAAATGACCCCAGAAACACAAGAAGATTTCACTACACCTGCAGAGAATACTCAAACAAGCAGGTGGCAAAATATGACTACACGGACTATATGGATGCCTTCCATAAAGTTCCCCTATATGAGAACCCCAGACACAGACATTTCTGGTTTATCTCAGTTTGCCCCACAGATACATAAACCAAGATACCTTTTTGGTTCATTAAATGGTGGCAACAATTTGGTCCAACTAAGAAGATCATTCCAGAGGCTTATTGATGAGTCGAATTCTCGACTCATTTACATACCCATTTACGAAGAGTTTTGGTCCATTCCCGATGCTATTTCAATGCCATTTGACCATTATCATTGCATTTCAGGCTTGGAGCAACCATACATTGAGCTCAGGACCTTGACACGAAGAATCAAGGAAAAATCGAAGATTTGAGCAAATTTGGACTGAAAGGTACTCTAGTCGACCGACTGGCTACTTCCCCTGCGCCAGTCGGTCGAGTAGAAGAGGTCCCAGAATGCCCCTCAAATGCTCCCATCGAGTCGGTCGACTGGCCACCTCCAGTCGGTCGACTCGCAGCACCAGTCGGTCGAGTTGGCAAGCACCTCAGATGGCCTTCCATGCACCTCCATCGAGTCAGGCAACTAGACCAGCCAGTCGATCGACTGGGAAACTCCTTCATCAGCCACATTTTCAGCGCCAGTCGACCGACTGGGATAACCAGCTCCCGCCAGTCGACCGATTGGAGCTACAGTACCGGAAACCCTAACTTGGGCTATAAATAGAAACTTTTGAGGATTTTCAAAGGGACTTTTTTTGGCACGGATTTTGAGGAGACCTGCACTGATTTCAAGGTGGATTGAGTGGAGAAGAAGATCAACAACAAGGATTCTCATACTCTTCAATCTCAAATTGGTTTTAGACTCCTAAACTCCATCTCTTTCATTTGTTTTGCTTGTAATCTCACCATGAGTGAGTAGTGACTTTGATTGGGGATTATGGATCCCCTAGACATGTTGTGACATTGTGAACACTTTAGATGCTAATGATGATTGAGTTTGCCCATGAATCTTCTTCATTTGAACTTATTGGTTCAAGTTACCCATAAGGTGTTTGTTAAATGTCCTCAATGGGAACTTTGCTTGATCTCATGTTTGATGTAGCTCACGTTGATCAACATGACTTCAATGGACTAAATGAAGAAGCATTAGGACTTTTGAGTTAGTTGGATAATTCATTAACCTAATGAGAATTGCTTGGATTTAACAAGAACATGTTTATTTAGCCAATAGAGCGCGAGTGTGAGGCTAGGAATTCATGTTCTATAGTACCAATAGAGCGCGAGTGTGAGGTACTATGCGAGATGTAACCTCTTGATAATAGGTTGTAGCGCGAGTTGAACCTAGTATTAATGTTGCATGAGCTAAATTCTATACGTGTGCATGTGATTTCATCATTGGTATATCATTCCATTGTCACAATAATTGTCTTGGTGGTGAAGTAATCCATAGTCATCTTTTAATTGGAAGTTAACCCTTTTTGCAAGTTTAATCTCACTTTGGATTGAAAAATAGACCCCCCCAAACAATAGACATTCTAATCATATTGTTAGCACCATTAGTTTAATCACCTTTTTTTTGGGTTCGACCTCGGTTCACCCGAGTCATTACAAATGTTTTGATTGACGTGACTTAGCATAAGTTTTTGAATTCTTATTCGAATATTTCCGCTAAATTGCAAGAGATCAAATGGCGCCGTTTCCGGGGAGAGGTTAATTAACTAGGTGCTACTAGATTGTTTAGGTTGTCTACTCTCCCTTGCTTGATAGTTATTGCTTGTTTTGAGCTTGATTGTGTTAGCTTCTCTTGCCTTTCATTGCTAAGAATCTCTTTTGTTCTCGGAGGCACTTGAATGAACACAAGATTTAAGGGGCAAAAACAAGTAGCTACCGGTTCAACTTCAAACCTCCCAACCGTCAAGAAACCAAGAGGTAGACCTCGCAAGAACCCCCCTCCCCTTGATCCTATTGTTCCTCCAGCTTTTCAAGGCCCAAGACCTTGTCCACCTCCACCCCTAAACCCACTACCTTACTTGCCACCGGTTAGAATGGAAGATGAGATAGAGAACCCTCCCGTTCTTCAAAGAAACAATTGAAACTTTAGAATGGAAGAGGATAGGGAAGAAGATCCTCCCGCTAGACGGAACAATGTCGATGATCAAAACCCTATACAGAATCCTCCCTTCCCGCAAAGGAATGCTAGAAATTATAGATATGATGACGAGGATGATGAGAGGCCCGTTGGAGATTATATGACCCTTACCCTTGAAGGGAATGGCTCGGCTATTGTGCCCCCAGATGAAGATGCATTTGATTTTGATGTGAAGTCCTCCTTAGTCCATATGGTGACTCATGATCAATACCAAGGAGTTGGGAATCCTTCTACCTATTTAGCAAGCTTTCAAGAATATTGCCGCACTTATAAGCCAAGGGATGTACCCGTGGAATATGTCTATCTAAAGCTCTTCCCGTCTTCACTATATGGAGATGCGAAGGAATGGTTGCAAAACCAAGAGCCGGGATCCTTTAGGACTTGGAGCGAGCTAGCAAATGCTTTTCTCATTAAATTCTTTCCACCATCAAGGACAAAGAAATTCACTGATTTTATATTGACGTTCTCTCAAAGGGATAATGAGCTATTTCATCAAGCCTATGATCGATTCAAGCATTATTTAAAGGAATGCCCTCCCATAACTTTCGAAGAGCGGATCTTATGAGATATTTCTATCTTGGCGTGAGCAAAGAGGCCAAAGGCCAAATGGACACGGCTAGTGGTGGTGCAATCATGGAATTACCGGCAAACCAAGGATTTAAAGTCATAGAGAAGATCGCCACAAATTCCGATAGATATCAAGGAGTCGATCACAAGAAAATGGCTAAGTCTAGAGAGGATTCTTCGAATTATGTGACTAAAGATCAATTTAGTGATTTGACAAGGAAGATGGAAACCATGATAAGCATGGTAAATGCTTTGGAGGTGTCTAAACTGAAGAATGAAAAAGAGAAGACTCCGGTCCAACAACCTTGTTTCATATGCTCTAGTACGAGGCATTCTACGAAGGCTTGTCCCGATGGGAGACATGAAGATGATGATGACGGGTATGAAGAAGCCCACTATGTAAATCAACAAAGAAACTCTGCTCAAAACTCTAATCCCATCACAAGAAATTATGAGCCTCCGCAAAGAAGAATTGCCAATGACTCCAATTTCACTCCTAGGCCTCAAGGGCAAAATTCATATCAAGGGAGTTACCAAAGACAAGGGTATGGCTCTAACCAAAATCAAGGGCAAAATTCTTATTCTACTCAAGGTCAAGGTTCCACCCAAAACTCTCAATATTCTCAAGGAAACTCTCAAAGGCCTTATCAAGCCAAATCTCCTATGAATGATCAAGGGAATTCTCATCATCAAGGGCAAGCTTCTTCCAATCCTCAAGATAATCCTATGATGGCTATGATGGCACAAATGCTTGAAAGCCAAAAAGAGACCAACAAGAAGATGGAGGAACTAGTGGCCGAAAATAAGAGGCTTGCTAAAGAAAATGCCCATATGAAGCAAATTGGGAAGCTCCCTTCTCAACCGGATGTGAATTCTCTAGAGCGTGTTGATGCCATCACGTTGAAAAGTGGAAAGGTTTTTCCAACCCCTCAAGGAAAAAATGAAACTTTAACTCTAAAGAGGTAGGCGAGGAAGTTGCCAACGAAAATGCCGAAGTTGAACTTCAAGCCCCTACCGGAGAAGAGGAAAAAGAGGAAGAGCCGATCTTGATGAGGAAATATGTGCCCGTGATACCTTTCCCTCAAAGGCTAAAAAAGAGCAAGCTAGATGCCCACTTCCAAAGATTTGTGGAAATGTTGAAGAAGTTGTATGTCACGCTTCCATTCCATGAGGTAATCACTCAAAATCCTACCTATGCAAAATTCTTGAAAGATATTGTGTCTAACCGTAGAGTTATTGGCGAATCTAGCATGGTAGCATTGAATGTTGAGTGTAGCGCCATTGTGCAAAGTAGAATGCCTAAGAAAATGCAAGATCATGGATCATTTTCTATTCCTATCTCTTTAGGAAAGATTGAAATTGATAGGGCATTGTGTGATTTGGGAGCTAGCATTTCTTTAATTCCCTATTCATTGTTTGAGCAAATTGATGTGGATGAACTCCATCCCACTACTATTTCATTGAAACTAGCCGATAGAAGTTCTAGAATCCCTAGGGGAGTTCTTAGGGATGTGCCGATTAAAGTTGGTAAATTCTTTATTCCCGTAGACTTCTATGTGCTAGAAATGGATGTTGAGCAAGAAATGCCCGTTATTCTTGGTAGACCTTTTCTTAATACCGTTGAGGCGGTCATTAGATGTGGAGAAGGGTCTATTGAATTGAAGATAGGGGATGAAAAGTTGAAATTTTTTCTGAAAAATGCCATGAAAGCTCCCACTTCATCTTTTGAATGCAATTTGCTTGATATATCTTGTGAAAATCTTGAGCTAACATCTTTTGAAAGTGAAGTCATGGACTTAGATGATTCTAGTATGCTTTTTACCTCACTAATGGATATGGAAGATGAGGAAATGTATGACTTGGCTTTGGCCGAAGGAGATAAATTATTTGATGCTTATCAAGGTGAAGAAAACCAAATGCCAAGAGGTAAGGAATTCGAAGGAGAGTTAAAACCTCTACATTCGAATCTAAGGTATGAATTTCTTGGGTCTAATTCTACACATCCGGTTATAGTGGGTGCAACCTTGAATGAGAATGAAACTTCCAAACTTTTGCATGTCTTGAAAAATAATAGAAAAGCTTTGGGGTACTCTATTGATGATCTTAAGGGAATTAGCCCTTCGTTATGCATGCATAGGATAAATGTTGATGAGAATGCAAAACCTTCTAGGGAGTTTTTAAGGAGATTGAACCCGAACCTTAGCGAAGTTGTCTTTAAGGAAATTACTAAGCTAAGAGATGCGGGAATCATTTATTCGGTCCCGGATTCGGAATGGGTAAGCCCCATCCATGTCGTCCCCAAAAAGGGAGGACTTACGGTTGTGCAAAACGATAAGGGGGAGTTGGTCCCTACAAGAACCGTAAATGGATGGAGGATGTGCATTGATTATAGGAAATTGAACAAAGCAACTAAGAAAGATCACTTTCCCATACCTTTTATTGATCAAATGCTTGAAAGACTTGCAGGACATGAATACTTTTGTTTCCTAGATGGTTATAGCGGATTTCATCAAATTCCCATTTTGCCTAATGATCAAGGAAAAACTACATTTATATGTCCTTATGGAACTTTTGCATTTAGACGCATGCCCTTTGGGTTATGCAATGCCCCGGGAACGTTTCAAAGATGCATGATGTCTATTTTTAGTGATTACATTGAGAAGTGCATGGAAGTCTTCATGGATGACTTCTCTATTCATGGAACTTCATTTGATGATTGTTTAACGAATCTTTCTCATGTTCTTGCTAGGTGCATTGAAACGGGTTTGGTGCTAAATTGGGAAAAATGCCATTTTATGGTTCAAGAGGGAATTGTGCTTGGGCATTTGGTGTCTAGTAGAGGTGTGGAAGTTGATAAAGCAAAAGTTCAAGTTATTGAGCAACTACCACCACCAAAAGATCAAAAAGGAGTTAGAAGTTTCCTAGGCCATGCCGGTTTTTACCGAAGATTTATTAAGGACTTCTCAAAGATTGCCAAGCCGCTAACTCATCTCCTATGTAATGATGTGCAATTCAAATTTGATGAAGATTGCTTAGAGGCATTTGAAAAGCTCAAGAAAGCCCTTGTATCGGCACCCATAGTGCGACCATCGAATTGGGATCTTCCATTCGAGCTTATGTGCGACGCAAGCGATTATGCTATTGGAGCCGTTTTGGGACAAAGAATTGATAAGAGACTCCATGTAGTCTATTATGTGAGCAAGGCGCTAGATAATGCTCAAATGAACTATACTACCACCGAGAAAGAGTTGCTAGCCGTGGTATATGCCTTTGAAAAATTTAGACCATACCTTGTGGGATCCAAGACAATCGCCTACACAAATCACGCCGCTATTAAGTATTTGATGACAAAGAAAGATGCAAAGCCAAGACTTATTCGATGGATCCTTCTTTTGAGTTCACTATTGAAATCAAAGATAAAAAGTAGGTCGAAAATGTAGTGGTGGACCATTGACAGAACCGCTCGTCGTCAAAGCGATTTGTACAAATAAATTTATAGTCCGCTACTCGCGACTACACTACTGGGTAGTACTTGATAAGTAGGGGTCGAACCCAAGGGAACCAGGGGAATAATTGTTCTTCGGGGGGATTACGCAGCGTGGGAGCGTGTTTAAGGTCGGTTGGTTGGTTTTAAAGCTACCAGCTATTTTGATTGATTGATTGGTTGGTTGGTTGATTTTAATACTGGAAAGTAAATTACAGTTTATAATTAAAGAGAAATGTTCGGTTTCAGGGGACTTGTATTATATTATGTTTATCATTGACCTTTAGTGACTCTCCTAAGTATTCAAACGGTGTATCAAGGCCATTCCAAGCACTCGATTTGCGTACACTGTCGAGCCTATTCCAAGGACGTAGAACACTTATTCTATTTAGACTAATACTCCATTCCCGGTTATATTAGCCTATGTGCATCCATTTGATCAATCATTCCCGATCAACCAAATGGTGTTTAAGATGAGTCAAACTTCTCAGATAAGCTTTGCCATTCCAAGCATCCACTTATCCGTACAAGTTTACGAACCCCGCTGTAGAGTTTTGTCATTCCAAGCATCCACTCTACCTTGGACGTTCTGACTTAATATATGGCACATAGAATAAGTTTTGAATACTTAGACTAGACACTAAGTTAATAGTCTAAAACATTTTATAATACAAGTGCGCCCCTTAGACCGAACTACAAGTTTAGCTACTATTCATCGCGCTAAACATTATAACTAAGGAAATAAAACAGTTGAATAAATACTAAGAATTACTTACAACCATTGATGCGCCAAGGGAGCTAACCTTTATTTCCAAAGCAAGATTACAACATTACAAATATTACAATTTCTAGAGAGAGAAGTGAAATGAGATTGAAGTGTGTTGAAATGAGGAGGAGGAGGCCTCCTTTTATAGCCCAAAGGGGTGGAGATGGGTGGTAAGTGTTGCATTTTGATTGGAGGAGAAAATGGAGGGAGGAGATGGCCACATGTGGAGGAAGAGGAGTGGTGGAGGAGGAGGAAGGTGGTGGTGACATGTGGAGGAGCTCCAAAAGCCGCCGATCACCACCCCTCAAAGCCGCCGGTAGGCGGTGGCCCAAGGGGGAGGAGCTCCTCCCTTGGCCACCACTTCATCAAGTGGCCGGTCATCCTTGCCCAATGTGTGAGTTTGTACAGTTTTGTGCAGTCTTTTCACAAAACTGTAAATGTGTTTCTTCCCCGGGTTGTCTTGACTCCACTCCTGATTCTTCTGATTAATTTGTTATGGTCAATTCAACGTCAGGATCCTTGATATTTCTTCAGTCGGCATATGATCTTGACCTTGGATTGACTCTTGTTATCTTTTCAGCATAAAATCCTCTCCTTAGCGTGTTTTCACTTCAGTCTCTAAAATGCCCTGCAAAAATATATCGGGACTAACACGTAGAAGTTAGATAGACAAACAGTCTAATTTGGTGGGTTTAACTGCATTTATGTTTCATACAATTATGGTCCATCAGATTACCCCACACTTTTAGTTGTTCGTCCCGAACAATGCTATTAAAGGGCGTAAGTTCTAAGTTTGGCTTTGGAATATGAAAATTAGACTGTGGTACTCGATCTATCCTAATTCATGCATTGCTTACTTATTACCAAATTAAACTGCGTAAATAAATAGAAGAAACTTAATACTTGTACCTCCGTGCTGAGATGCAAATTATATTGGATGTCTCGGGAGATAGCCCTTTTTTGGCTCCTGGACTGCAACCTCGGGATCGTCTCTTACTATATGGTTTTCTGGTAGCTTTCTCTAGCACGTGATTCGGTTCAGGTTTCAGTGGTTTGAGTACTTTGATTTTCTTTTGGCGAGGGACTGCTTTTGTAGTGAGTCGGCATTTGGCCTTTGTTTTGACTTTTTGAGTTCTTCACTTTTTGTTCGGTTAAAACCTTCACAATTTTGGGCCTTTGGCCTCTTGATTTGCTTCATTGAGCTTTTCGCCTTTTTGTGACTGCTAGTCCATTTTCTCGAGCCTTTTTGGGAGGTCCAATCATCGCCCGCAAGCCTATGGAAATACCTCCCCGCTCCTCTCTTTTTTGCCGTTTTCACGCGGGTCAAGGTGAGGGTCGCTCATCTATTTTCTCGGCTACTTTGACTGTCGTTTTCGCGCGGGTCAAGATGAGGGTCGCTCATCTATTTTCTCGGCTACTTTGACCGGAGATAGGACGGTCTGATTCCCGTCCTCGCCTTTTGCATTGCATGGCGGAGATGACTTCAATTTTCACTAAAACCCGAAGTGCAGCCTCCACAGACTTCGAAAACCATATAGTTTGATCTGATCCTTTGATTGCTTGCCAAGCCTCTCTAGGGCAGTTTATGTCAACTCCACATCCCTAGTTATCTCAGCACAAAGGACAAATGAAAAGTTACATTCTAAGTTTTTAAACAGTTTGAATTTTCACAAGGTTAATGCATGAATTATGATTTATCTTTTTCACATTCTTAAGTTCATATTTTCAAAAAGATACTATTACTAAAAAAAAGAAAAACAGCCGCATGTTATTTATGTACAGAGGTGGATCTCACCCCACACTTTTGAACGAAGGCGTGCCTTAGTTCAAAAGTCATGCAAGCTTAAAACTAAATACTGAATTTAAAAGACAGAAATTAAAGTGCGGAAAAGTAAGATAGTGTCGGGTTACCTCTCGACCAGTGCACTTGTTTAACGTCGTTGGCTCGACGATACCTCGTTTGTGGTTCATTGGTTTGGGTCCCATGGGTGGCTGAGGTCAAACTTTGCCACCGTTCCAGTGTTGCTTCTTCCTGACTTCTTGCTGGATGTTGTGTTCTGGTTAGGACTCCTTGGTTTCGGGATCTTTTCTTTCCAATACCCCGGAGGGAGTGATGGACCTTTCACTACCAGCCTTTCAAAGTTTTTGTATTTGGGACTGCCTAGTCCGGTTGCGACATAGCACTGCTCCATCGAGGGGTCATTCTGCAGAGGTGCTTTTCCCATTCTCCTTTGAGCTTCTTCTTGGATCGCATAGTTCTCGGCGACTTGCTCATTAATTAAGGGGAAAAGTCGGGAAGGCCTCATGAGGCTTGGTTCTGCCTCGTTATGTTGGTTCGTGAAGAACTGATCGTAGATAGTTTCAGCTGCATGGGTAATGATAGTCGGGTATGGCTTGGGCAGTTCGTCAGTGGTGTTCTGGACTCCTACTTCGTTGCTTCCGGTGCTTTCCATGTCTGATTCTTCAGACGGTTCAGGAGTCTCTTCCGACGGTTCGGTGGTTTCTTCTTCATCAGCCTCAGGATCAGCTTCTTCTGTCTGCATTTCCTCATCAGTTTGGGGTACTCGTCTTGTGGTAGCGGCCAGGCCGATTATAAGGCACCACATGTCTGCAACGGTGAAGTTTGTTGCAGACCTTTTCATAGCTTCGTTAACTCTTCCCAGCTCTTCGGCCCTCATCCCACGAAGAAATTTTTGGAGAAGAACTTTCTTCGTAAATCCATGGTGCGGGCAGCTTGAGACGATGGCATCGTAGTTCATGTAGTATTCGTCCAAAGTCTCATCCCGGGATTGATGAAGGCTCATGATCTTCTCACGGGTTTCTTGGCGTAAAGATGGTGGGGAGAATTCTTTCAGGAACGGAACGCAGAGGTCTACGAAACGTTCTGCACTGCAAGTGGTGGATGTGTAGTACCATATCGTGGCGAAGTCGGTTAGAGAGAATTTAAAGCATTTCAGCTTAAATTCCTCTAATACTTCGTTCTCCGGTTTGATGTGATGGCAGACGTGGTCGAAGTTTCGGCAGTGCTGTACAGGGTCTTCTCCCTCCGTTCCTCCGAACAGGGGCAGAAATCGCGTTGTCCATGCATGCGTAATGGGTAATGACATAGGAAAAAGAAAGAAAAAGAAAGGGGAGGGAAAGAACAACTATTCGATAACTGATTCCCCGGCAACGGCGCCAATTTGACAGAACCGCTCGTTGTCAAAGCGATTTGTACAAATAAATTTATAGTCCGCTACTCGCGACTACACTACTGGGTAGTACTTGGTAAGTAGGGGTCGAACCCAAGGGAACCAGGGGAATAATTGTTCTTCGGGGGGATTACGCAGCGTGGGAGCGTGTTTAAGGTCGGTTGGTTGGTTTTAAAGCTACCAGCTATTTTGATTGATTGATTGGTTGGTTGGTTGATTTTAATACTGGAAAGTAAATTACAGTTTATAATTAAAGAGAAATGTTCGGTTTCAGGGGACTTGTATTATATCCTGTTTATCATTGACCTTTAGTGACTCTCCTAAGTATTCAAACGGTGTATCAAGGCCATTCCAAGCACTCGATTTGCGTACACTGTCTAGCCTATTCCAAGGACGTAGAACACTTATTCTATTTAGACTAATACTCCATTCCCGGTTATATTAGCCTATGTGCATCCATTTGATCAATCATTCCCGATCAACCAAATGGTGTTTAAGATGAGTCAAACTTCTCAGATAAGTTTTGCCATTCCAAGCATCCACTTATCCGTACAAGTTTACAAACCCCGCTGTAGAGTTTTGCCATTCCAAGCATCCACTCTACCTTGGACGTTCTGACTTAATATATGGCACATAGAATAAGTTTTGAATACTTAGACTAGACACTAAGTTAATAGTCTAAAACATTTTATAATACAAGTGCGCCCCTTAGACCGAACTACAAGTTTAGCTACTATTCATCGCGCTAAACATTATAACTAAGGAAATAAAACAGTTGAATAAATACTAAGAATTACTTACAACCATTGATGCGCCAAGGGAGCTAACCTTTATTTCCAAAGCAAGATTACAACATTACAAATATTACAATTTCTAGAGAGAGAAGTGAAATGAGATTGAAGTGTGTTGAAATGAGGAGGAGGAGGCCTCCTTTTATAGCCCAAAGGGGTGGAGATGGGTGGTAAGTGTTGCATTTTGATTGGAGGAGAAAATGGAGGGAGGAGATGGCCACATGTGGAGGAAGAGGAGTGGTGGAGGAGGAGGAAGGTGGTGGTGACATGTGGAGGAGCTCCAAAAGCCGCCGGTCACCACCCCTCAAAGCCGCCGATAGGCGGTGGCCCAAGGGGGAGGAGCTCCTCCCTTGGCCACCACTTCATCAAGTGGCCGGTCATCCTTGCCCAATGTGTGAGTTTGTACAGTTTTGTGCAGTCTTTTCACAAAACTGTAAATGTGTTTCTTCCCCGGGCTGTCTTGACTCCACTCCTGATTCTTTTGATTAATTTGTTATGGTCAATTCAACGTCAGGATCCTTGATATTTCTTCAGTCGGCATATGATCTTGACCTTGGATTGACTCTTGTTATCTTTTCAGCATAAAATCCTCTCCTTAGCGTGTTTTCACTTCAGTCTCTAAAATGCCCTGCAAAAATATATCGGGACTAACACGTAGAAGTTAGATAGACAAACAGTCTAATTTGGTGGGTTTAACTGCATTTATGTTTCATACAATTATGGTCCATCAACCATCTTTCAAGAGTTGAGCTCCATGATTCAAAACAATTCTCGTCACCTATAGGAGACTCGTTTATCGGAGAATATTTGCTTAGCGGAGAAGAGAACGCCCCTTGGTATGCGGACTATGTGAACTATTTGACGTGCAACATTCTCCCGGATGACCTTGATCTAACCAAAGGAGGAAATTCTTGCACGACGTTTCGAGGTACTATTGGGATGACCCTTTCTTGTACAAGCTATGCCCAGACGGCATTTATAGAACGTGTGTGCCCGAAGAAGATATGAAAGGAATTATAGCTTGTTGTCATTCATCTTCCTATGGTGGTCATGGTTCCGCTTCCAAGACCACGGCTAAAATTCTTCAATCGGGATTTTATTGGCCCAACGCATTCAAAGATACGTATGAATTTGTCAAAGCTTGCAATGAATGTCAATGAATGGGAAACATAGCTAGAAGGGAGGAAATGCCTCAGAAAGGCATATTAGAAGTGGAGATCTTTGATGTTTGGGGCGTGGACTTCATGGGACCCCTACCATCGTCACAAGGGAATGCATTTATTCTAGTAGCGGTGGACTATGTGTCCAAATGGGTTGAAGCCATAGCTTCCCCATCTTGCGACGCTAAGGTAGTGATTAAGATGTTCAAGAAGATCATATTCCCAAGATTCGGAGTCCCTAGAGCAGTAATCAGTGACAATGGCTCCCATTTCAAAGAAAGGAGATTTGAGTCCATGCTAAAGAAACACGGGATCTACCATAGGTGTTCTACTCCGTATCACCCTCAAGCAAATGGTCAAGTCGAAGTATCAAACCGAGAGATAAAAAACATCTTGACTAAGACAGTTGGAAAGTCAGGAAAGGACTGGGCGTTAAAGCTTGATGATGCGCTATGGGCATATAGGACCGCGTTTAAGACACCAATTGGGATGTCTCCTTACAGGCTAGTGTATGGCAAATCATGCCATCTTCCGGTGGAACTCGAGTATAAGGCCATGTGGGCGGTCAAGGAGCTAAATTTTGACACGAAAACTTCGGGGAAAAAGAGACTCCTTCAACTAAACGAACTAGATGAAATCCGATTAGACTCCTACGAGAGTTCAAGAATCTATAAGGAAAAAACCCGGAGATGGCATGACAAGCTCATTCTGAAGAAACAGTTCTCGGTGGGAGACAAGGTCTTGCTATTCAACTCTAAATACAAGTTATTTCCCGGGAAGTTCAAGTCTAGGTGGTTTGGGCCATATAAAATTCATAGAGTTTTCAACGATGGCCACCTAGAGCTAATTGACAACCATGAGAACATCTTCAAGGCAAACAGGCAAAGAGTTAAGATCTATCATGCTGTTGATCACGGAGACCAAAACATGTTGGAAGCTCCCTCTTGAATGCTTTGTACTAATGCCGCTAGAGAAGGGATCCCGCTCGGGACTTCTCTTAGTGTGTTTCTCTACGTATCAAGCCTCAGCTCGGTCTTTTCCAAGACGTTAAACTAGGCCCTAACGGGAGGTAGCCCGGTTTGTGAGTCGTCCATCTATGCACAATTATTTTCATATATGTTTGGCATGTGTTCATTGAACTATGCATGTGAACTTGGTGCTTGTATGATTAAAAATGCATGATTTGGTGTGCTTAGTGTGGTTTAGTGCTTGCATGAATTATCTTGGTGATGGTGATGTCATAAGTGTGGAGTCTTTGATCCTAGCTTGCGTTTTATTGCGAAATATGTTTATGTTAGTGATTTCTTGGTGAAGCATGACTATGTTTGAATTGAACTTGTATGATCATTGTGTGGTGCTATTTCGTGGTGCGGATTAAAAATCTTAATTGTGGAGTTGGGGAGTTCGAAAAAGAAGAAAAAAATTCATTGAAGTTGGAATTTGCCCCCAGCCGACCGACTGAGAGAGGACCAAACGTCCAGTCGGTCGAGTTGGCAAAGAATCAGCGAGGCGTCTTTTTCCTGCCAATCGAGTCGGTCGACTCGTGCCCCAGTCGGTCGAGTTGGCCAAGCCTCAGAAGACCCTTATTTTTCTGTCATTCGAGTCGGTCGACTCGCCTCCCAGTCGACCGACTGAGATCATCATATCCAAATACCCCAATCTTCATTTCAAAACTCATTTCACTCACCCCACTCCTACGCAGTCGACCGACTCCGACCTCAACCACCCTACATCGAACCTTCCAGCCATCACCAAGCTTTGCCTGCCCCTCTCCATCATTTCGCCACCACCCCGCCGTCCCCAGCCAGCCCAGCCGCACCGCTCGCCGTCCGCATCTCCGATTCAATCGGAAAATGCAAACATCGGCCGATCTCCTCGCCTCTGCACCTCAAACCCCCGTTCAACCGCCCATCCTACTCCTCGTCGCCCCGCCAACATAACCCAACCATTGATTCGGGTCGCCGAGCCCGATTTGGAGAAACCCCAATTTTGTGCCCTAACCACCCTCCAGTCGACCGACTGAAGAGCCTGCTTCACGCCAGTCGGTCGAGTTGATTGGATTTCAGTGGGATTTTTGCTGAGTTTTTGCTCAGTTTGATCATCAGTTCAATCATGCCCCGCATTGGTTCTTCATCCCAGTCCACATCAAAGGGGAAAGAGGTTGCCCATGAGCCTACACGAGTGGAGCGCATAATTGAGCAAAGCGAAGATGACGAGGATGACATGCCTCTCGCCTCTCGCAAGAGGAAATAGTTTAGAGCTTCGCTAGCAGACTCTAGCTCATCCTCGGAAGAGGAATTGGACGCTACACCGGTTTCCCCCGCACCTCGTCCCAAAAAGAAAAACCAACAACCGAGGAAACTGGCGAAGAAGAGAAGAGTCCCTTTGCCCTCATTGCCTAGTGCTCCAGTGCCACCCATTCCGAGAGCACCCTCTCCTCCAGCTGAAGCACCGTCTTCCAGTGCCATTGTCCCGGTGTTGCCGAACGAGGGACTTTTCGATGGACCATTGCCCTGCCCGACTCCTTACCCTTTCTCAGTACCCCTTGAGTTCATGGATGAGATGCACCGGACCAATCTTGCCACAATCGTGAGGAAGAGGAAGACTGTCATCCCTACTCTCTTCCCCGACATGGGACTCCTCCGACGCATAGATGGTGCCGTCACAGATGAGGTACATTCACGCCTCTCTCGTTGTAGTTTGAGCTTTCTATTGAATGATGATCCTGGATGCTACGAGAGGGTAGTGAAGGAGTTTATTAGCTCGTTTGATTGGATCAGAGAGGAGGGGGAGGAAGGAAGGGAATATTATTGGAAGTTTGTGTTGGGTGGGCGGAATTTTGCGATTACGGAGAGTGTGATCAGTGAATGGTTGGGATTCCCCCCTTATGATGCCATAGCCCGGAAGTACTCCGAACATGATCAGAGCCGATTTTGGAAGCGGATTTCGGGGAGGAACGAGTGGTTCATTTCTTCATATAATTCTTCGGCGATCACCGACCCGGTGTGGAAGATTATCCATCATCTAATTGCTATTGGGATAAACACCCGGACGGCGAAGGCTCGTTCATTCACTCTCCCGGACATGGATCTCATGCTTGCTATTGATCACAAGGAGGGCATTGATTGGCTCGCTACCCTTGCTATTCGTTTCAAGAACATTGTGAAAAAGGGTACGAGGAACCGCGCCTTAGGAGGAGGCTCTTTGATTACTTTGATTGACCTTAGGTGTAACTTCACCTTCGGCCACGAGGGATGCCCCAAGCCTTCCAAGAGTACCCTTACTCTTAAGACCATGAAGCGTATGCACATCGTCAAAAAGGACGGGAAGACTTGGGAGGTGGACATGAAGCCTCATCAGCCAGACCTCGTGTCTAATGCCGCGTATAGGAGGCGGGTGTTCAAGAGGGCGAATCCACTGTATTGCAGCACCCATCTCACCCCTTCCCCTCTTGCCTCCCCTATCCACCCCCCCCCCTCCGGCCGACGATCCTGATTCCCCTATCCCTGAGGAGCCACTCATTCGGGAGGATTTGCCTCACGCTGATGCTGCTGTGGAGAGACCTCCCCCTGCCACAGATGATCTGACCGAATGGAGACAGCGGACCTCCTCTGACATTGCTGACCTGAAGGGTGGAGTGGCTGATTTGAGGAGCGGCTTGGCTCGTCTTGAGGATTTTGTTCGAGAGTCTGACGCGAGAGCTCGCCAGGAGTGGGAGTGGCTCAGATCCACGGTCCTGACCTTCATCAGTGGCCCCAGTGCTCCTTTCGCCTCTCCTACTGCTCCGCATGGCGCCTCCCCTTTGCCTACCACGCCAGCTTCTATGGTAGGGGAGGCGGGCACACCACTTCCAGGAGGGATGCTCCCTAATGCGAGTTCGGATCGGGACTATAGCCCTTTATTCCGGGGCACCACGGCACCGCCTGATGATGAGGGTGTCGTTGATTCTGTTAGGCCCGGAGACGACGAGGCTACATCTTGATTCCATGTTTCATTTAGCACTCACATGCGTATCTTTCATTTTGCTTGTTGCATTGGGATGATTGTTTTGGATGTTTAGTCGCCCTTTGGCGCAATTTTGATGATGTATGCCATTTTGATGCTTATACTCTTGACTTGCTTTTGGTTGTATGCTTCATTTCATATGATATTGAAGGTGTTTACCATTTCTGTTGTTCACTCTACAGGATATCCATTTTCATATTCTTATCATGACCAAAAACACCTACTTTATCTACAATCGCAACCAAAAGGTTATTTCTCACTCCCAAGAGTCTTATCACCGGGTCTACAAACGAGGGGAGTTCCTATGCGCCTTTGCCTTTATTTTATCATTCTTTACGCTTAGGGACTAAGCTTGAGTTAAGTGTGGAGTGGTTTTATGCGCATAGTGCACATGTTGGCATGCCTTGCATATCATGTTTGATGGACACTTGCATCTTTTGCACCTTATCCCTACATGAGAGTGTTCTTAACCACATAGGCTTGTGACTATCGATTCCAATTCCTATAAATCACATCTAGCCTATTTATCACATTTATTGGATTTTGAACTTAGAACCGACCTAGTCCATTGAATATGTATTCGTGAAAACCAATATCATTGCTATCTCTCGTCTATCTAATTCTCTAAGTATTTTCGTTGAAATACCTTGGATCAAGCTATAGCAAGCACTTTTAAAAATCTTCATGAAAAAAACTTAGACCCCTTGAATATTCCTTGGTGACTTGAGTTCTCTAACACGGTGCCTTACTCATGTTTGTTCCCCGCACATTCCATACACTTTTTGAACATATTGTCAAGTTTTAAGTGTGGAGTCAAAAGTGGGCGAAACACAAAAAAAGATACAAATGCCGGGGGTTAGGGAGGTAAGTCCCCCTTCGAAAGCATTTGTAGACCAAAGGCCATTCAAAAAAAAAAGGGAAAAGGAAAAGAAAATAAGAGGCACTTAAAACTTGACTCTATGTTCTTCCATCATTATTCACTTGTGCGGGACTCAACATTTGCATTGTGTGCTAGTTAGAACAACTCTTGGACGACCCATGTGCTTGCACGGGAGTATTCATTTGGTTTATGACTTGTTTGTAAAGAACTCTCGTGTCGAACTCCTCTTCCCTTATGGATTACGGCTTAAGCGCCTAAAACTTGGGAACGAGTTCCATGTCGCAAGCCTGTGGACTAGCCCTAGCTAGCATAGGCGAGCGATTGACACCTTTTGTGCAAACTAAAAGCTCTACTTCTATTGTATTACCTTGAAAATTAATATACATTTGGACGAGACGATTGATAGCTCTAGTATTGATGACCTTGAATGCACAATCTCAAAGGTACTCAAAGTGGTTCGAAAGTCCTTTTGATGGTATTGTAATGATAGCCCTAGCGTGGGGTGAGGAATTTGCTTTGAGAAATCATAGCCTTGGTTAAACACTCTTGAATTCAATTCTATGGGATAAGTGCACTTAGGATTTGTGAGTATTCCCTTTTCTGAAAACTCTCACGAGACTATAACTCGTCCACTAGGGTAGCCTAGGGGTTTAAAGGCTTAGTGCATATGCTAAATGCACTCGTCACACCTACGAAAAGGAGTTAGATTGTGAATATGTGTTAGAGTAGTTCGAAATAAAGTTTACCCATTGTGTCTCCTTGGCTTGTTCTTATTGTTTGCTCGGGACGATCAAACTCTAAGTGTGGAGTGTTTTGATGAGTCGAATTCTCGACTCATTTACATACCCATTGACGAAGAGTTTTGGTCCATTCCCGATGCTATTTCAATGCCATTTGACCATTATCATTGCATTTCAGGCTTGGAGCAACCATACATTGAGCTCAGCACCTTGACACGAAGAATCAAGGAAAAATCGAAGATTTGAGCAAATTTGGACTGAAAGGTGCTCCAGTCGACCGACTGGCTACTTCCCCTGCGCCAGTCGATTGAGTAGAAGAGGTCCTAGAATGCCCCTCAAATGCTCCCATCGAGTCGGTCGACTGGCCACCTCCAGTCGATCGAGTTGGGGAACTTCTCAGATGGCTTCCTCAAGTGCGCCAATCGAGTCGGTCGACTCGCATCACCAGTCGGTCGACTCGCATCACCAGTCGGTCGAGTTGGCAAGCACCTCAGATGGCCTTCCATGCGCCTCCATCGAGTCAGTCAACTGGACCAGCCAGTCGATCGACTGGGAAACTCAACGGGCCTACTAGCACAACCAGTTCTATCTTTCAGCATTACCCATTGTCACGTACCCATAAGCACCACATACCTATAAGCATTTTGGAGTGTAAGTCTCGCTTTAGCCGGAGTTGGCGTTAAGGGCAGTTCTATTTTTTGCACTATGTGGGTTGGTCTATGTGGGTTGACAGTGGGCTGTCCTTCAGGATTGTTGACTGGCAAGAACTTGCAGTTGTGTAGTAAATGGTGACCGTTGGGACTTGACTGTAACACTAGCTGGATTCGAATCCAAAGTCTTTAACCTTAGGCAAATACGGTGATGAAGTCCCCAGTGCTATACCCCGGAACGGTGTATCCGGTTCTCTCTTTCGTTTTAAAACTTAATTTATTTCAGGAACTTCCGAAATGCAAGGAATTCCTAAAGACATTATGCATAAACCATATCTTAGGAATAAGGTCTACAGACGAATTAGTCTAGAAGTAGAGAAATCTACATCTATGCATAATTTAATGATAAAGATTAATAATCTTGGAGAGTCTGATAAAATAAAAAACATTATATCAAAGATTCTTCCTAATGCTAGTTCTGAGTCAGAATTAACTAATCATTCTTCAACTAGTGAAGTTTTAAAGGTTTTAAGAAATGAAAACCTAGATACGAGCTCAGATTCAGAATGTGCTCCTTACAAACAAGGGCAAGCTTGTCATAAGTAGGATTCTGAAAATGAGGAAGCATTATATAAAATGCAGTCACAATTCCAAGATTTGGAAATTAATATGTTAAGTTTTAAATCTACTATGGAATTACTCGAGGATGTAAAAGATCCAGAGCTAAGATTAAAAATTCTTGATAAGCTAAATACACAGCTTGATACAACGACTAAAACTTCTAAATCACAAGAAGTTCATAGGGAAATAATTAACCCTAAGCCTTATCTAATGGATGAAGTCTATAGACGAATTTGGCAGAAGACAGAAGTAGAAATACCTACTTCAACTTATGATCTAATCGTAGATATAAATAAATAAATTCAAAACATTAAGACAAATAATAATCGTCATAATCAAAGGATTTCTAGAATAGAAAAAGGAAAAGGAAAATGAATAATGACTCCTTATCAGGATAATATTTCTGATCAAAATATTGAAATCAAAGAAGATAATATGTCTTCTCAAGATATGTCTTTAGATCAAAATCTTAATGATGACCATTTCTTATCTACTTTAGAAATATTTATTACACAAAAATGGCTTGTTAAGATTACATTGTTAATCAACAATGATTTTTCAAAAGATTTCACTGCTCTTATAGATAGTGGAGCAGATTTGAATGTTGTTCAAGAGGGATTAATCCCTACAAGGTATTTTTATAAAACTACGCATACATTATCTCATGCAGGGGGGAATAATCTCTAAATTAACTACAAATTGCCTGAAGCTAAAGTATGCATTAATAAAAAATGTATATCAACTAGTTTTTTACCAGCCAAAGATATTACAAACCAAGTAATACTTGGAACACCTTTTCTTACAAGGATATATCCTATTAATAAAATAGATCCGGAAGGAATAATAGGAACCTTTCAGGGAAGAGAAATAACCTTACAGTTTATAACTGAACCCTTAACAAAGGTTTTAAATAATGTTTACGACAGCATAACTGTCAAGAAAGAATTAAATGTTCTCACCATTAGAGATAAGCTCCAGAACCAAATCTCTTTGGAAATATGTAAAGATTATCCGGATATTTTCTGGGATAAAAGGAAACATGTTATTTCCTTTCCATAAAAAGAAGGTTTTGATAAAAACCAAATAATGACTAAACCTTCTTAAACAAATCTTGCATACATTAAAATGTGCAGAGAAGAGATTGACCTTCTGTCACACAAAGGATAAATTAATCCTTGGGGATCACCCTGGTCAGGTACAGCTTTCTTTTTTGGGAAAGATAGTGAGCAAGGTAAAGGAATTTCTAGATTAATAATCAATTACGAACCCTTTATCAAAATCCTAAAATGGATTAGATCTCCCTTTATATGGATGAGGCATCCATGCCTTAATAACAAGAAACAATTGATAGATGAACTTTATGCATCTGTTCTTCTTTCAAAATTAAATATTAAAACAGGCTGTTGGCAAGTGCAAATTTCCAAGCCAGGTAAATATAAAACATTCTTTGACTTTCCTTGTGGACAAATTGAATGGGAAATTTTCTCTTTTGGTCTAACGAAGACTCCATATGACTTCCAAGAAATTCTTGACAATATTTTTGTCTTTTCTAAAGTTCTTGAAATTCACCTCAAACATCTGAAGATGTTTCACAACAATTTTGGAATCAGTCCAACAGTGTCCAAATTAAAAATGTCATTGTTCCAGATGCCAATTAAATTTCCCAATAATACAAGAGATAAAATTAAAGTAAAATGTAATATGGATTTTGCTAACCATCTCTTGACCTCCAAGACAGGTAAAAGACAGCTGCAGGAGATTTACTTAACTAATCTTCATTTTGCAGATATGCCTCCTCAAGGGAGAGGTTCCTCCTCTGATAGAGGAGGGAGAGGCCGTGACAAGAAGCCAGAAATTCTGGCTCAAGTTGGAAACAAAACCTTGGTCAATATGCACCAAGATAAGGAATACCAGAAATACCTAGAGTTCAACAGGCAGAATAATGCTGGGTCTGCTAATGAAATACCATCCTATGCTAATATTGTGGCAATAGAGGATAGTGAGGTTGGTCATGCAGCCTACCTAATGAATCAAAAACAAGAAGTAATACTTCTTCTCGAAGAAAGAGACTCCCAACAGAGTAAAGAGCCATGGACCTTAATGAGAAAATACATGGGGGAAGAATACTTCCCTTCAAGAACATACAAAGACCAAATGTTCTATGAGAATATCCTCAGAGAAACTGGTTGTGAAATTACCCACGCCTTAAACAAGATACAGCCAGAAGTCTATGACTATAGCAAGATTACTATCAAAAGGGTAATATCCCTCCAAGATTGGGGAATCTCCCCAGTAAGCACGAGAGAATTTTTTTCGGCAAAAATAAAATCCCTTGCAGGTATAATTTTTGGGATTACATGGATGCTTTTAGCAAAGCCCTCCTTTATGATAACCCCAAGCATAAGCATTCATGGTTCATTAAGATATGCTCGGTCGTTTATAACTCCGACATACCTTCTTGGTTCATCCTCTAGTGGCAGCACTTTGGCACCACGGAAGAAATTCTTCTTGAAGAATTTAAAGAAAGATTTATTAAATGGGAAAAAAATCTCCCCAAGAGTCCGAGAATATCAGGACAAGAGTATGATGTTTAGAGAGTTATCTTCTCTCTTTTTCTTTATTGAGTTCTCTATCCCATATATCTGGAAATGGACGCCAACTTTTAGATATACGGAAGACAAAATTCTGTGTCTTAAAAGGGATACATATTCCAAAAATTGGGATAAAATGTTCAGAATAGACTCGGACACTAAGCAAATAAATAGCTATGACACTGTCTGTGAAATAGACGAAAAGATTGCGTTCTATGAAGAACGACAAAAGAAAAGCAAGGAGGCTTCATTACAGCTCATATCCCAGGGGTTAAAATCAAAAGCCCAGAATCTTACTGGAAAAGAGCTAATAACAACTTATATCCAAGGAATAAAGAGGGATTTGCTAGACCATGGAGAGGAAGCAACGTCCCATATTTCAGACAAAACTGATGCTTCGATGGCCACATCAGGACAAAGCATTTTTCATCAAGAAGATGAGCCAGAAACCAATATTGATGACATTCTTGCCATCCTTCAATCTGAGCTGGATAAAAGACTAGCTCGTAAAACTGTTCACTTGGGAGAATCTTCCCTAGGCCAAAAACAAAGAGTGAAAGGTCCCATTTCTCTAGTGGCTTTCACATCATGAAAGGTCCCATCTCTTTAGTGGCTTTCATGGATGGCCCAGACGGTTGAATTTTAAGGCAAAAAGCTTGCCATAGTGGAGAATCTCCAAATAGTATAGTTTGGGTTCCATATGTTTTGGACTAGTACTTTCCTTTTGCTATATAATAGCATGTTGTGTGTAAGAGAAAGGGGAGCCTTCCTAAAGAGCCTTAACCCTTTCTAGAGAGAGACGAGAGCCTTGTAAACACTTAGTAGCTTTCTCCTCCTCCTCTCTCAAGTTTGTAAAATACTTTCAAGTTCTATAAAAGTTTGAAGTATCCTTGGTGCACATACGTGAGTAAGTTCCTTTAATTTTTGTACTTAGTTTAGTTTTTATTTTTTGTTTCTGATGGACAGCCTAATAGGCTAAACCCTTGATATGTGATAAATAGATGTTGAGATACATAACTAGTCATATTGTTGTAAAGATCTGGACTTGAGAACAACGGACTGGTCTGGGATTATTACAGTGATACCATCACCAATACTGCAAGGTTTGTTAAGTCCCTCAACGGGCCTACTGGCACAACTAGTTCTATCTTTCAGCATTACCCATTGTCACGTACCCATAAGCACCACATACCCATAAACGTTTTGGAGTGTAAGTCCTGCTTTAGCCGGAGTTGGCGTTAAGGGCAGTTCTGTTTTTTGCGCTATGTGGGTTGGTCTATGTGGATTGACAGTGGGCTGTCTTTTGGGATTGTTGACTGGCAAGAACTTGCAGTTGTGTAGTAAGTGGTGACCGTTGGGACTTGACTGTAAAACTAGCTGGATTCGAATCCAGAGTCTTTAACCTTAGGCAAATACGGTGATGAAGTCACCAGTGCTATACCCTGGAGCGGTGTATCCGGTTCTCTCTTTTGGTAATACATTAAAAGAATACATTTATAAATTCTACATGTTTATTTGATTTTTTTATATTATGATAAGAAGATGTTAATATTATATGTTTTCAAATTAACAAAGTTTATTTTGTTCTCGTAGTGGGCCAGCTATTAATTCAGCTAAAGCCCAATCAATTTTTTAATTTTAACTCATGAAACGCAGCGTTAGATTAAGTTTTAGGATTTTCTGGAAACCAGCTTGAAATTAGTCACCCGAGTCCCGACGGAGCCGCGAAGGGCGCAGAAGCGCAGCTGTCTTGTTTCATGTTTGTGTCAATGGATTAATCGGCGCCCGGTCTCTCAATCGCCGATTAGGTGCCGCCTAGGCAGTCGGAAATCGCCACCCCGATTTGTTACTCCGATTTAGGTAAAATCGAGTGTGCTTCAAGAAAAAGGTTGCCTAGGCAGGAATTTTTAGAAATATTTATCGATAAAAAAAAGCATAATCTTTCAAAATCTAATGGAAAGCTAATCCGGAATCGGGATGATGATCAAAACGCGTAATACGTCGCCGTTTTGAGACGAGGCTCTGTGATATGTTGAAGTTTAGCCCATCATTTAATGGGCTGATAAGTGGGCGATATGCGATCAATTTTTCGTCGCGGTTCGTGAGATCCGGAGAAATTGAAATCCCTAGAAATGTTTTGGCTTGCTAAGGAAGAAGCATTTTGGTGCTTTCACTGTGATCTTTATCGGCTCTGTGTCGAAATCACCTCTCTTCTGATTATCGGAGCTGAGGTACGATAAAGTATCGACGATTTTTTTGGGTTTTAGCTGGTGAAAATATTGTAATTTGCGGTTGATTTTGATTTGAAATGTGAAATTTTTACAGCTCTCGTTTACTAGATTGATTTGGAGTGTTGTGCAGGTTTCGAGTGATTGATTGGAGTGAAGATGTTTCTCACAAGGTATGTTTAGCTACAGATGCAACTGTTTTTCTGTGTCATTTCTTGGTTTCTGTGGTGTTTTGGTTTTTGGATTTAATATTTGTGTTTTTTCTGATTTAAATTTATTAATGGGATGTGGTTGAAGGACTGAGTATGACAGAGGCGTGAACACTTTCTCGGATGATTGAGCATCCTCATCACCCCCAAAGTTGAATCAATTTGTTATAATATTGAACAATGGTTTTATCTTCTTGCATCAACATTAAAATCTCTTGTTGAATAGTCAATATAGCAAAATCATTTGCGACTGAGAAACATTTTTCCAAGTCTTCCAAAAAATGCATACAGTCAGTGGAGTGAATTAAAAAATAAGTAAATAACCAATTTCTCCTCAGTACAACATTGTTTCATTTATCCCATCTAGCACCTTGATAAGCATATGTGATCTAGGAAACTCACCACGAACGAAGCCTAACTTCATCTTGAATCTCAGCGCCATCTTCATATATTTTCGCCAGTTCAGATAGTTCTTGTCACCAACCAAAGGTTGAGTCACCAAGGAAACAAATATTCTTTTATTACTATTGACAAATAGTGGATCATATGCCAAATTGACAACAGTCGCAGTAGACGACGTAGCAGGCGTCACAGTGGCCGAAGTTGGAAGCATTCAAAGCTATAGCGCGCACTCGAAATCAAGCAACCAAAGCACAACGCAGAACGATCAAAACAAAAGATTCATACCGGATTAATTACCTTTCATCTGATACAGTGTAGAAGTGTGCAACGATCAACAATCAAAGCAGAGAATCGATCGGAGACGATCGAAGCTCGAAATTGCTGGACACAATTCAAAATTAACTAACCCTAATTTTGTATTATTGAGGAATGAAAGACGCCCAAAAGTCTCTTATAACAGACTTTTGCAAGTTTTAATAATTACAGAAAACACCCCAAACTATACTAGAGCACGAAATAAATTACACAGAAGACCCTGACCAAAGGAACTTACCAGCCTCAACATCTCTCTCTGCTGGCAACGACAGCAAAAGCTGCAGCAGTCGTATGACAATTGGCCTGCAACTCCATCCGACGTATACGGCCCGTTACACTAATAAACATCAAACAACTAGAGAGAGTAAAAAGAGTAATAAGTAGAGAGACGATCATAACTAGCATGTTGTTGCTGTCATAAGGACTGGCGGATATATATATATATTATTTTAATGCAATGAATTCCCTTCTTTTCATTAAAAACTTTCTGTTATTTATTACAAAACGCAATAAGAAGAAACAACACACTAGACCAGCTAGGTAAACAACTACGTAAACCATCCTTGGAAGTACTCTTGGCAAAGCTGAGAAGGAACTTCTATCCATCGGCAACCATGCCATCTTCTTCATCGGAGCTTTCCTTCCCAGATCCCCTGCCGGAATCCGAAGCATTTCTTCTGGGGTCTATGCAAGCCAAAATCGATGGCCTCGGGTACCACAACCCCAATATCAAAGGTGAAGGAACGATTTCCTTTACCCGAGACCACCGATATTGCATATAACTCGAACGGTATAGCCGTCATCATGGACGTCAGGATGACTAAGGTTGGCTATATCAAGCCGTCAATGACTGCGGTGTTGTCGCCTCTGTTGGACCAAAATCTGATTTTGGTGCAAGGATTTCTGCTGAAGTTTCGGGCCAAGAAAGGTATGTCCTGGTTTAAGGTTCCATGTCAGGTCAATGTTTTTACTAGGGTTGAGATGCTTGAGTGTTAGTGTGGCGATTGTGGCGTGAAGGTTGAAGCTTTTAGTGCATAAATATAATGATGTGAGGCTTGGGATGTCTGAGTGTGAGGAAAGTGGGGTGAAGAATATGGGTGACGTTTTTAAACTTGCTAAAGAGGCGCTTAGTAAGAAAGGTGAGTTAGATGCAATGGAGCCGCCTACAAATGTTATAAAGTCGAAGCTTTTTCAGTATCAGAAAGAGGGGTTGAGGTGGCTGGTTGACTGGGCAATGTTAGACCGGAGCCATTGAGTGGTGGGATTTTTGCTGATGATATAGGAATGGGTAAGACTTTATTTTATTTTATTTTTTGTCTCTGATAGCTTATGATAAATGTTTTATCGTTGATGGAGATGAAAAAGCTTGTTAAGAAGATGAAGAGGTAATGGATTATGTTAGCGTCAAGGGTAAGACAAAAAAAGGAAAGCTATGCCCTAGTGTTGACGATGTAGCTTGTAATACAACAATAGTAGTGTGCCATCCATCCGTTTTGTCAACTTGGGTAGCACAATTGGACGAGCACACTGTAGCTGAGACTTTGAAACTTTATCTGTATCATGGAAAGAAGACAAGGGATCCCAAAATCCTAAGTGTCATGTATCTTTAAGATACTATAAAAGAAGTAAATAAAACACTTGTTCATAAAAGATGGCTAAAGCCAAAATATCCTTCGGCATCATCTCGATGAGAGATTATATATGAAATTTGAGAATCAATGATCCCTCTCTCATTTGAAAGGATTTGAAGTGATGTACGATCACCAAAAGACAATGATATAACACTTGATGTTAGGCAATTGCAAGATTATAAAAATTATACGCGAGTATAATTTCACTTGCGTATTCTTTTATTGGTGATGATTTGCACGTATCTGTCTTCGTTTGTACACTATGTCAAGTTTTAAGTGTTGAGTTAGAAAGAATACGCAAGACATAACCAGCATCTGTTGATCTGAGTCTAAGAGAATACGCAAGTGAAATTATTCTCGCGTAGAATAATTTTTATATTCTTGCAATTGCATAAAATCAGGTGTTATATCATTGCCTTTTGGTGATCGTACATCACTTCAAATCCTTTCAAATGAGAGAGGGATCATTGATTCTCAAATTTCATATACAATCTCTCATCGAGATGATGCCGAAGGATATTTTGACTTTAGCCATCTTTTATGAACAAGTACTTTATTTACTTCTTTTATAGTATCTTAAAGATACATAGCACTTAGGACTTCGGGATCCCTTGTCCTCTTTCCATGATACAGATAAAGTTTCAAAGTCTCAGCTACAGTGTGCTCGTCCAATTGTGCTACCCAAGTTGAATAACGGATGGATGGCTTACTACTAACGTCGTATTACAAGCTAGAGCACCGTCAACAATAGGACATAGCTTTCCTTTTTTTCTCTTACCCTTGACGCTAACATAATCGATTTTCCCTTCATCTTCTTAACAAGCTTGTTCATCTCCATCAACGATAAAACATTTATCATAAGCTATCAGAGACAAAAAAGTTAAAGTCTTACCCATTCCTATACCATCAGCAAAAATCCCATCTCTCAACGGCTCCGGTCTAACATGGTCTTCTTACCAGTCAACCAGCCACCCAACCCCTCTTTCTGAAGCTGAAAAAGCTTTGACTTTATAACATTTGTAGGCGGCTCCATTGCCTCCAACTCACCTTTCTTACTAAGTGCCTCTTTAGCAAGTTTAAAAACGTCACCCATATTCATCCCTCCACTTTCCTCACACTCAGACATCCCAAGCCTCACATCATTATATTTATGCACTAAGCTTCAACCTTCAAGCCGCAATCTCCACACTAACACTCAAGCTCTCAACCCTAGTAAAATCATGGACTTGACACGGAACCTTAAACCAGGACATACCTTTCTTGGCACGAAACTTCGGCACAAATCCTTGCACCAAAATCAGATTTCGGTCAACCAGAGGCGACAACACCGCAGTTATTGACGGCTCGATATAGCCAACCTTAGTCATCCTGACTTTCATGACGACGGCTATACCGTTCGAGTCGTATGCATATCGATGGTCTCGGATCAAGGAAATCGTTCCTTCACCTTTGATATTGGGGTTGTGGTACCCCCTGAAGAAATCCTTCGAATTCCGGCAGGGGATCTGGACAAGATAAGTATCGGTCAAGATAGATATTTTATGATATATGATTACTGCGAAGTTGAACACGATAAGATAGATATTTCAATACCAGACAAAATAAATGCTGCAGCACTAGGACATGTAGCTTGAACCCGGGCTTATGGAAAGTATGGGTCAGAACAGCACAAATTCTTGCTCAATGGTCAGAAAGTAAGTTCTATAGAGTTGATTGCAGAATTCCCAGTTCTGCAAACAATAAAAAATAATTTGCTTAACATTTTCATATGGACATAAAAGAGAGAGGTTTTAAATATTAAAAAGAGATTTCCCAACTACAACAACTATCAAACCTGGAATTTTTTTAGAATTTCAAGAAGGAGATTCGACCTAGTTTCAGCTATATTCCTTTCAGTATGCCGAAAGGTCCAAATGATTGAATCCATCACAAGCTTCAGTTGCTATCAACATATCACAGAGCAAACAGGTAAATAAGCAAATCATTAACGATAGTGCAGAAACAGAGATAAATAAAGCGTAAACAGAAAGGAAGGAGAAATTCCATTAAGCGAAACTAACCTGACCGGAAAGCAATAAGTAGCAACTGTACGTAGCAATGAGAAAAACTTTAGACGATGTTCAGAATAACCCTCGAAATTTTTGGTAATCATCTGGTCATCATGATATCTTATCAGCCACAACATAAAAAAGCATTGGAAAAAAAGGCAATCGTGGCATGATGAACTGACCACAACTGTTTAAGTCAATCTTTTCACTCGGTGTCATATTAATGGAAAATATGTTGGTGCAACCAAATGATGAACAAATAACAGAGGCACGACTACAACCTATAGCTAGCTTATATTATAGAACAAAATGACAAGCCTATAACTGTGATGAGATCATTGAAACATTGTGGATGTAACTGCTGGATTGTATAGATTGTTGTGAGATTGGAAGAGCTTTGAAACTAATTAAGGTGTTCCAATAGTACAAGTAATCAACAGCATACCAACACATTTAAATGGAAAAAAATGATTTCAAACTATGTTGAAAAGAAACCAACCAGCAACTACTAATAAATACCTTAAAAACTTCAGTGTCATCTAAGTAAGATATATTTATGAGATATTCGAGGCCAATTAACAGTGTTTCATGCTGTCTTGACTGGATTTCAGAATATGAATATGACTCTGCACAAAACGGGAGGATCACATTTCATTAATAACTGCAGAATCCAATTCAACATATATGGATGAGTGATGACATTCAAATGAATGAAATTCACTCGCCTTATAAAATGATGTGAAAAACAACGTTAAATTTTGAATGAAGGCCTGAAACAAAAGGAACATGGGACAATATTATTAGTTTTAACAATACATTTCATTTTTGGTATTTGTATGACATTCTATAGAAGTTGGCATCTGTTAGAATATATACTTTCAATCCACATATACTTATAAATATTAATTACGAGATGTAATTATACTAGTGACCCTACATCTTCATATACCATCTCTATTGATTAGAGATGTAATTAATTACGAGATGTAATTATTCTAGTGACCCCACCTCTTCATATATCATCTCTATTGAGATGTATTGTAACCCTATTTATTCATCTCTATTGAGAATGAAAATAACAACACAGTTTCACAGATTCTACCTCCTCATATATCTTTACATCTTTACATGGTATCAGACTAACCTCGATCCATCATGTCTTCAAATTCCTCTTTCACGTTCGCTTCCAACAACATCCTTGCCACTGCTTCCACTGAATCTGATGCTTCCCATTAGAATTTTCATTTTCCAAAATTGGCGATTCGTCTAGATCGCTCTAATTATTCTCTATGGCGCAGCACTGTTCGTTCTGCGTTGGAAGCTTATGGGCTGGATTCTTTCCTCACAGACACAAGTCAGCCGACGCCCACAGTGGTGATTCCAGCCATTCCTCCTTTAGATCCAGCCAATTCCAGCACTGCCGTCCCGGAATAGATTATCCCAAATCCCGATTTCGCGCCCTGGATAAAGAGGGATCGTCTTATCTTGTTATGGATTCGATCCACTCTCACAACTCCATTGCTTGGCATGGTTGCTCGTGCCTCTACAAGTGCTGATGCATGGTGTATTCTTGCCCGTACATTCCATGCTCAAACAGGTGCTCGTCAAATGCATCTTCGGCAGCAACTTCAGACCCTCACAAAGGGATATTTATCAGTGCTTGAGTATTTTGAGAAGAAAAGAGCACTTGTAGACTCTCTTTCAGAATGCATGTGTGATATTTCAGATGCTGATTTTGTGGCATATCTGCTCTACGGTCTTGGTTCACAGTATGGAGCTTTTCGTTCAGCCTTGTCTATGCGCACTGAGCCGTTATCTTCAGATGAATTGCTCGGTCTCTCGCTGCAAGAAGAACAACGCCTGGAAGAGGAGACCATGTCACTATCTTTACCTTCCGCTAATGCTGTTTCTCGATCTGGTGGTCGCTCTAATCGTGTAGATCGTTCTGCTAACAATCGTATGGAACACGATCGATCTCTTGCTAATGATTATAGTTCTGATCGAATACGTTTGCAATGTCAGATTTGCAAAAAATCTGGACATGAGGCGCTGAACTGTTATCAACGGCTTAATCTTCGAGATTTTCCTGCCACAAATCGCAATGCCACAGCAAAACTTCGACCTGCTGGAAAATCAGTCTTTGTTGCTTCTAGTAGTAGCCCCTCAGATGTTGGTGATCCTTGGTTCGTTGATTCGGGGGCTACTCATCATGTGACTGCTGATCTTAGCAAGCTCAACTTACAATCCAACTATGAAGGTAATGATTGACTCATGGTCGGGGATGGTAAGTCTCTTCCCATTTATCATTTAGGGCATTCTGTGCTTTCTGCAAAAGCTTCTGCCACACCTTTACACCTGAACAATATCCTGCATGTTCCTCAAATTGCTAAAAACCTATTAAGTGTTTCCAAATTATCCCGTGATAACAATGTTTACCTTGAATTTCACCCGGATTGTTGTTTTGTTAAGAACCTGCAGGGACAGATCATCCTCAAAGGAACCGTTGAGAATGGACTATATCATCTCCCGTCTCATCCATCTTCCTCATTTCCTAATCGTCATCCAAGTGCATGTCTTAGTGAACGTATCTCTCTTCAGTGTTGGCATCATCGTCTCGCACATCCTCATGAGTCAGTACTTCGTCGTCTTGTATCGAGTCAAAATTTGCCCGTATCTTGCAATAAGTTGGCCACGGTTTGTGAATCCTGTCAACTTGGTAAAAGTCATCGATTACCCTTGCCCAATCGTCTTGAATCATCTGCAAAACCTTTTGATTTAGTTCACTCCGATGTGTGGGGTCCTTCGCCCATATTATCTACTGCTGGTTGTCGTTATTATATAAGTTTTATTGATGATTGTACCAAGTTCACTTGGATCTATTTCCTTTCTCACAAATCTCAAGTCTATTCCATCTTTGAATTATTTCTTAAACTAATTCAAACAAAATTCTCTACTCAGGTGAAAGCGTTTCAAACCGATTGGGGCGGTGAGTATCGTAATGTATCTACACTTCTTGAGCGAAGTGGCATCCGCCACCAAATTTCTTGTCCCTACACTCCTGAACAAAATGGTTCATCTGAGAGACGCAACCGAGTTATTGTAGAAAAAGGTTTAGCTCTTCTAGCTCACTCTCACCTTCCTATTCAGTTTTGGGAACAATCATTTCATACCTCTGTCTATCTTATCAATCGAATGATTACCCCAGTCTTAGGTTACAAATCCCCATATGAGTGTCTCTACGGGAAATCTCCGGATTATGGATTTCTCAAATCTTTCGGATGTCTTTGCTATCCTTTTCTTCGGCCCTATAACAACAGTAAATTGGATTTTTGGTCTCTACCTTGTATCTTTCTAGGATACAGCTCAAAACACAAAGGTTATCTTTGCCTTCATGTTTCTACCAACCGCGTCTATGTGTCTCGTTATGTTGTGTTTGATGAGTCAGTATTTCCGTATCCTAATCATTCCTCCTCAACGGCATCTCCTGACTCCTCATCTTTGAGTTCAATTCCCCTATCATTGCTCCAACAAGCAGCGTTTGAGTCCCGGTCTCCTTCACCTATACCGCTAGCCAGTGAGGAGCAACATTTGGATTCTGTTAGTAGTCAACGCATTTCAGGTACCTCTGAATCGTCGACTTCCTCTTCACCTGTGTCGTCGTCTCCTATAGTCGAGTCGAGAGTTGATTCCATCTCGCGTAGTCCCTCTGGGTCTGTTCCTGCGACACCCACTCCCATCATAGATGTGCTTCAGCCACCGCCACCTCCACCTTACCCAATAATGCCCCCACTTGGTTTAGACACCCAAATAACTCTACTCACAGTATGACCACCCGCTCCTCCACTAATTCCCTTAAACCAAAAGCCTTACTCTCCACAAAATATCCTCTACCTGTTGCCCTTACAACCTTCATTGAGCCTAAATTTTTTCATCAAGCCTCAAAAGATCCTAATTGGCAGAATGCTATGCAGCTTGAATTTGATGCTTTAATGAAAAATGGTACTTGGGACTTAATTCCTCGTCCTTCGGGAGCTAACGTTGTTGGTTGTAAGTGGGTTTACAAGATCAAGCGGAAGTCGGACGGCTCTATTGATCGATATAAGGCACGCTTGGTTGCTAAGGGTTTCAATCAGGAAGCTGGAGTTGATTATTTTGACACATTTAGCCCCGTTGTGAAGCCTACTACTATTCGTGTTGTTTTTAGTTTGGCTGTCACTAATGGTTGGTCTCTTCGACAGGTTGATGTTAACAATGCCTTTTTAAATGGGGATCTTGCAGAGACGGTATTTATGGAACAACCACAAGGGTTTGTAGCAACAGATAAGCCAACCCATGTTTGTAGGCTTCGTAAGGCCTTGTATGGTCTCAAACAAGCTCCTAGAGCGTGGTTTCAAAAGTTGACTGGCTCTCTCATTCATCATGGATTCCGGGCGTGTATTTCAGACCCATCTCTCTTCATTAAGAAACATGGCTCTCATGTGGTATATGTTCTCATATATGTTGATGATCTCATTATCACGGGATCTCATGCTATTTTTATTGATGAGTTTGTTCAGCATCTCAATCGAGACTTCTCCCTAAAAGATATGGGTCAGTTGCATTATTTTTTGGGACTCGAAGTCTCTTGCTCTGGATCGTCCATACAGCTTTCTCAGGAGAAGTATATTTGTGATATTCTTGAGCGCAACTCCATGTCTGGTGCTCGACCGATCTCATCCCCTGCAGACCCTGGCTCCCGATTAATTGCGTCCGGTACTCCCCTTGCTGATCCGACCTTGTACAGAAGCGTGGTGGGTGCCTTAAAGTATGTCACTATCACCAGACCAGAGATCTCTTACGCAGTTAATCGAGTTTGTCAGTTCATGCACAATCCTACTGAATCTCATTGGTGTGCTGTGAAGCGCATTCTGCGCTATTTGAAAGGCACAATTTCATCCGGCCTCACTTTACAGAAAGCTCGTGATTCTCGCCTTGTTGCCTTTTCTGATGCTGGCTGGGCTTCTGACCCAGATGATTGCAGGTCTCAGCATGGTTTTGCTATATATTTTGGCTGTAATCTCATCAGCTGGTCTTCCCGTAAACAAAAAGTTGTTGCTCGCTCAAGCACTGAGGCGGAGTATAGGGCTATTGCCTTTGCTGCAGCAGAGCTAATCTGGTTACAACAATTATTACAGGACATGGATGTTCATATACAACAGCCACCGATCTTGTTATGTGATAATTTGAGTGCCACCTTTCTCACTGCAAATCCAGTATTTCATCAGTGGTCCAAACACATCAAGATTGATTATCACTTTGTTCGAGAGCAGGTTGCTTCGGGCAACCTTATTGTTCGCCATGTACGGTCTCTTGATCAGATCGCCGATATCTTTACCAATGCTGTTGGAAATCATCATTTTCTCACTCTTCGTGACAAGCTGCATGTTCGCTCGCGATCATGAGCTTGCGGGGGGCTGTTAGAATATATACTTTCAATCCACATATACTTATAAATATTAATTACGAGATGTAATTATACTAGTGACCCTACCTCTTCATATACCATCTCTATTGATTAGAGATGTAATTACGAGATGTAATTATTCTAGTGACCCTACCTCTTCATATACCATCTCTATTGAGATGTATTGTAACCCTATTTATAGAGATGAATAAATAGGGTTACAATACATCTCAATAGAGATGGTATATGAAGAGGAAGGGTCACTAGAATAATTACATCTCGTAATTACATCTCTAATCAATAGAGATGGTATATGAAGAGGTAGGGTCACTAGTATAATTACATCTCGTAATTAATATTTGTAAGTATATGTGGATTGAATTGAAAGTATATATTCTAACAGCATCCAACGATCCCGAAACTTATCTGCTCTTCACTGCTTTCTTGAGTGTAAGCCTTTGGAATATTGGTTGTCATTGGAAGAATCGTCTGTTCACCATCAATCAAGCACATTGATCATCTGAAATCTACTCTACTCTCAGTTGCATATAAATATCAATCACGAGTCCAAACTCATCAGGGCCTGCTACCAAATCTGGCCTTCGGAAATAAGGTTTCTTACTGTGCTTCCTGAACTTATTCAATTCACCAGCAGCTCTTGCTGCCAACTTTTCTAGCTTCTGTTTCCTTCCATCTATGTCTGCTTGGATCTCTTTTTCTCTTTTTTCGTCTGATAAAAGAGCCAGTTTTGCGAATTTTTTTGGCCAAATGAGCCCAAGTCTTTCATTGATATCTTTACATGCAGGAACAAGGCCGCGCCTAATAAAACATCCATCCATAAGCTGCATTGAATTTAATTCAGGGAGTGAAGGAGCATCCCTTAATTCAAGGTCAAAACAGAAGGGAGAGTCTTTCAACCACATCCTGAGTGAGTGAGCTTTTGCTACTAGTAGACCACTTCTAGTTTTGCAGGGTAAGAATGGGGATCCCATCTCCTCCCATAGGTAGGCCTTTAATGTGCTGTTGAGAGAAACCGAATTGTAATCAGATGTGCCAGTAATTAGGACGACAGATTTTGGGGACTCGGGTGAACCTTGAAGAGATGCATCCTGGAAGCAGAAATAATGTTCATGTATCATGTTTCATGCTTACTGCGACTATGCGTAATGATTACCATGCAAAATATATGGAGCCGCTTCTTATTTGATACAGATAAAACTTACCTGCATGTCGTCCAGCCATAAGGTAAGGCCCACAAGAGCTGAACCAGCAGACAGCTTTCTAAAATCAGTGCCCCAGTCCTTCTCGGTCACCCTAAAAATAACATGCATTAAATAAGCAAAGAACTTTCGATAAGCTATGACACTCTTTTCCAAAATGAAATTGCTCAGTAACTCTGTAGAAATTAGAATAGCACAGTCAAATCATTGAAATATAATTCAAACCAACATCTCTTTACCCTCTGCTACACAAAAGTGATCTTCACTCGTTTTGCTTAGATTCAACAAAAGAAATGCAACGTGATCTTCCTTTCCACTCAGGTCATTAATTCATGATGTTTTTATACGCCACCAAGTTTGACATTCACATATATCTTATAGAACCCAACATCTGTAGGCAGTAGCTATATATATATAGGGGGCTTTCAAATGTTATGTGTTCTTATTGTGTTATGTGTTACATGATTTTGCACCTTTGGATCTTTTGATCTAAAGGTCCAGATTCCATCTTGCACTTTTGTCTTTTACCTAAATGGTTCCCATTATTTCTATTCATTTTCATCATTATATATATGATAGAATGACCATCTTGCACATTTGTCTTTTACCTAAAAGTACAAGATGGAAACCAGCTTTCTAACATTCTGCCTTAGAATGGTTCCCATTATTTCTGTTCATTTTCATCATTATATATATGATAGAATGACCGATCTAGTTTGTGTCCTTCTGACTGCACACCTTCAAAAAAGCCCCAGCTAGCTGGAAGACCAACATCATTATTGAAGTTCATGTATATCATCACACAGTTCAAACAAAATCTCAAAAACCAGACAAATATATTGGGGTAGTACATATTATTAATCATCAACCTCAGCCCTAATCTCTCTTTAAAGCTCTTCTTTGTACTCATCAAATGTGTTGGAAAAATTGTGTTTAGAATGTGTGAAGAAAATGGAGGTGCGCCTCAATTTGAAATCCAATTTGAGTGTGGAAAACACTTCAAAATAAGTTGATAAAACTCGGATTAAAATACCTTGCAATAAGAGGTATGGAATCATTATAAACTTGCGGGGCAAGTCTCTGGACCACTATATAATAAAGGTCTGCGCTTCACTTAGAAAGACAGAGAAAAACGCAAACAGCTCTCCTCCTCTTTTGTAGTAGTCAGTCAGTCGGTGTTGATAGCCAAAGACACAGAAAGGTTCGATCGGAAAAGCTTAGTGCTTAAGTCTTTTGCCGAGGATCGTTTTATCCTGGAAAGCATACTGCCAGAGAGTCCCAAAGCACAGTAGGGCGGCAATCTTGCTTTTAGGACAGCGTCCAACGTGACTCGATCCATCATTCGGTTTGCAATTGTTACAATTCAATTCATAATTTTTTATGTTATGCAGTTAAATTGAATCTGTACTACCACTGTTGAATTTATTTGAAGAGCAGCGTTGCATATCTATTTATTTAGTAACTTCATTGATATCTGTCTGTTATATCTGTACTGTGTACCCAACAATCTTAAAGCAAGATTTATTCGTTTGAAGTTACTAACAGATCCGCCTCTCTGTGTATACAATGAATTCTGAACAAAGACAACAATCAGTCAGTGAACATGGAGGGTGTCCAGTTTCCTCCTCATGATGTTGCTGAGTCGGCTGCGACAACCCCAGTTGTGATAGCTATGGCCGGGAATGGACCTGCGGGTCTAGTTCCAAATAACGCACTGGCAACAGTGCCTGCTGCGGTGATGGCAGCTGAAAAGCCTGAAAAGTTCAATGGACAGAACTTTAATACGTGGCAGCCGAAGATACACTTCCATCTGACCCAACTAGGGTTTGCCCGGTATCTGACTGAGAACACTCCTATGGTTGCTGAGAATGAGATTGATCATCAAGTGCTCATGGCATACAATGCCTGGAAAGATGCTGAATATCTTTGCCGAAATTATGTGCTTAACAGCCTGAATGATGTATTGTACAAGGTGTACTGCACAAAGACATCAGCTAAGGAACTTTGGGAGTCACTCGATCGGAAGTACTGAACCGAGAATGCTGGCTCCAAAAAGTACATTGTGGGGCGCTTCCTCAAATTTCAAATGGTGGATTCGAAGACTGTGACCAGTCAAGTGCAAGACCTGCAACTGATCATGCATGAGATAAACTCTGAGAGAATGAAGGTCAATGAACCATTCCAGGTTGCTGCAGTCATTGAGAAGCTGTCTTTGGGGTGGAAGGACTTCAAGAATTACCTTAAGCACAAGCGAAAGGAAATGTCTATGGAAGACCTGGTGATTCGCCTCAAGAATGAAGAGGATAATCGACTTTCTGATAAGAGGATTAATCTCCCGTCTGAGAGAGCCAACATGGTGGAGCATGGTGGCAGTTCCAAAAGTGAAGAAGCCCTTCAGCAAACTTGGACCCAAGAGTGGGGCTATCAAGAAGAAGGTGCAGCCAAAGTTCACTGGCAAGTGCTTCAACTGTGACAAAGAGGGTCACAGAGCTGCTGAGTGCAAGAAGCCACATAAAAAGAAGAAAAAGGTGAATGTTGCTGAGGTAGAGGAAGATCTCCTAATGGCTGTAATATCTCAGTTAAGCCTGGTGGATTCCAACCCCAAGGAGTGGTGGCTGGATACTGGAGCAACCCACCACATCTGTTCCGACAAGAATGCCTTCTCAGAGTTGAAATTAACTGATGCTGGAGAGAAGGTATACATGGGCAACTCTCACCTCAGAAGTCAAGGGGAAAGGAAGCGTGGTTTTGAAGATGACCTCAGGGAAGGAGCTGAAGTTGACTAATGTCTCGTATGTGCCTGACATTAGGAAGAACTTAGTATCTGGAGCCTTGCTTGATGCGCATGGTTTTAAGATAGTATTTGAGTCTCAAAAGGTCGTTCTTTCAAAGAACAGAATGTATGTGGGACGTGGTTATGTAAAAGATGGCATGTGGAAACTCAATGTAATTGCCATCAAGTCTATTAATAAAGAAAGTTCTTCTGCTTACTTGCTTGAATCTTAAATTTATGGCATGGTAGATTAGGTCATGTGAATTATGACTCAATAAGGAATCTAATGAAATTGGATTGTATACCAAAACTTCAAATTGATTCCGAACATAAGTGTGAGATTTGCATTGAGGCAAAATTAACACGAACATCCTATCATAGTGTTGAAAGAGATACTGAGCCCCTTGACTTAATACATAGTGATCTATGTGATTTGAAACTCATGCCAACCAGAGGTGGAAATAAATATTTTGTAATTTTCATAGATGATAGTTCAAAATATTGTTCAAAATATTGTTCAATATACTTGCTAAAGAGCAAGGATGAAGCAATACAGAAATTTGTCATGTACAAGTTGGAAGTTGAAAACCAACTAAATAAAAAGATCGAACGATTACGGAGTGATTGTGGTGGTGAATATGTAGAACCGTTTGGGACACTGTGTGCACAAACTGGAATCATACATGAAGTAACTCTACCTTATTCGCCTCAGTCGAATGGTATAGCTGAACGTAAGAATCGCACTATCAAACAAATGATGAATGCGATGTTGCTTAGTTCAGGGTTACCTAAGGAAATGTGGGGGGAGGCTGTCTTGTCAGCTAATTATCTATTAAATCGGATACCCCGTAAGAAGAAAGATAAATCTCCTAATGAATTATTTATAGGGAGAACGCCATCCGACGCACACCTGCGAGTGTGGGGGTGTTTGGCCAAGGTAATGGCTCCCGGTCCTAAAAGAATGAAAATAGGACCAAAGACAATTGACTGTGTGTTTATTGGATATGCACTGAAAAGTACTGCGTATAGATTTCTCGTATATGAATCGAAAAAATCTTGATATACACAAAGACACCATTATGGAGTCTAAGATTGCTTCGTTCTTTGAACAAGTGTTTCCTTATAAATCTGAGAAATTGAGACCGAGTTCACCTGAAGAGATAGGCGGAGAACTTACCGAAAGGTCTCAACAACAAGAAGAAGAAGTATTCAAGGAGAATACGAATTTAGAGGAACCTAGACGAAGCAAAAGAGCTAGGGTTGAAAATTCCTTTGGACCTGATTTTATAACCTCTATGGTCGAGGCAGGACCTCGTACATATGATGAAGCAATTCGCTCGATTGAAGGTCCTTTATGGAAAGAAGCCATAAAAAGTGAACTAGACTCCATTATGCAAAATCATACATGGGAGCTAGTTGATATTCCTCATGGATGTAAACCACTTGACTCTAAGTGGATCTTTACAAAGAAACTGAAAATAGACGGTACTATTGAAAAGTACAAGGCGAGACTTGTGATCAAAGGATATAGACAGAAGGAGGGTCTAGACTACTTTGATACATTCTCCCCTGTGACGCGGATCACATCCATTAGAATGATAATTGCCATTGCAGCATTGCGCAATTTAGAAATTTATCAAATGGATGTGAAGACTGCTTTCTTAAATGGAGACCTTGAGGAAGAAATATATATGGAACAACCCGAGGGTTGTAGAGCGCCAGGAAAAGAGAGAAAAGTGTGTAAACTTGTCAAGTCAGTCTATGGTCTGAAACAAGCGCCAAAATAGTGGCATGAGAAATTTGACAAAGCAATGTTGTCAAACGGATTCAAAATTAACGAGTGTGACAAATGTAAATACATCAAAAACACTGAACACGGATATGTGATTTTGTGTTTATATGTCGACGATATACTAATTGTAGGAAGCAATGAAAATTGGTGAAGTCCACTAAGGCCATATTAAACTCTAAGTTTGATATGAAAGACATGGGTCGAGCTGATGTAATTTTAGGGATTGAAATTACGAGAACATCAGATGGATTTGTTTTAAGCCAATCACATTATGGTGATAAAATTTTGGACAAATTTGGAAAAGAGAGTCAAGGAGTATGTTGGACTCCTATAGAAATGACTCAACACCTGTCTAAATACAAAGGAGAGAGCATCTCCCATTAGAGTACTCAAAAGTGATAGGTAGTCTAATGTACTTAATGAATTGTACTAGACCTGATATTGCCTATACCGTGAGCAGACTGGCCAGATATACGAGTAATCCTGGAACGATACACTGGAATGCTATCGTGAGAATACTGAAGTATTTACGAGCTACTCGCAATTATGGTCTTCACTATACCAGATATCCTGAAGTTATTGAAGGATACACTGACGCAAGCTGGATATCTGATATACAAGACTCGAAGGCCACCAATGGATATGTATTCACTCTCGGAGGTGCGGCCGTGTCGTGGAAATCCTCTAAACAATCATTGATAACCCGTTCCACGATGGAAGCTGAGTTCGTGGCATTAGATAAATGTGGCGAAGAAGCAGAGTGGTTAAGAAATTTTGTAGAGGATATTCCTGAATGGAAAAACCCTGTGCCACCAATATGTTTATATTGTGATAACCAATCAACAATTGGTAGGGCACAGAATGTCATGTATAATGGTAAGTCTAGACACATACGTCGTAGACACAATACCATTCGACAACTTCTCTCATCAGGAGTCATAAGCATTGACTACGTGAGGTCCAAAGATAACATAGCGGATCCGTTAACCAAAGGGTTAAACAGGGACCAAGTAGAGAAGAGGACAAAGGGAATGGGACTGGAGCCTTTGATTGTTAATATCAAAACATAGGCTTAAGCCCTTTTGGAAATAAAGTCGAGGCAACAGAAAACCCTACCATGATGACTGGAGATCCCAAGAACTTGATTCAAAGGGACCACCTAACTGCTAAGACTACGAGGTCACTGTGGGGGTAACACCCAAGTCCTATTCCCAGATCAAACAGTGACTCCCGCACGAGGCTAAGCTCGAAGCTTTTAATGATTTTAGCAATTTGAATAGTGAGATTCAAATGGGTAACGCGGGTTTACTTATGAAAGAATCACCTATGTGAGAGAGAAGTGGGACCGCTTCAACGGAGAATTCAAAGGGCTTAATTCTTTAGAAACTCTTGCAGAACCGGGAACGGGGTGTCATGGCCAAAATGAACCCACCAGTAAGAACCAAGTATGGTCAGGAAGATATCTGTGGGAGACATAGCTTTCGTTTACATTACAAGACGAACAGTTCAAGGACAATCACGTCTACTGAATAGTCAGTAAAGAGAACAGGTTTTCCCAAGGGAAGGTTCAAGGGCGTTGCCTACCTATCCTATGCAGGTATCAACCGTAGAAGTTATCACCACATAGAGTCGAGTCATAATTATCAATTTTTATTGATTTATCATTTTATTACTCGATTTTCTTCATGTGGGAGATTGTTGGAAAAATTGTGTTTAGAATGTGTGAAGAAAATGGAGGTGCGTGATGGACCATAATTATACGAATCATAAACACAGTAAAACCCACCAAATTAGACTGTTTGTCTATTTAACTTTTGCTTGTTAGTTCCGATATTTATCTACAGGGTATTTTGGAGCCTAGAGAGAATACACGCTAAGGAGAGGATTTTACGCTGAAAAGATATTACGAGTCATTCCAAGGTCAAGATCAGATGCCGACTGAAGAAATCTCAAGATCCTGACATTGAATCACTCAAAACAAATCAAACCGAGAAGCAACCAAAGTCAGTCCGGAGCGGAAATGTACCGATAGTTTTGTGAAAACTTCACAAAAACTCACAAAACTCCCTCCTTTGCCCTTATGACCGGTGGCTTTTGGGAGAGGGTGGCCAAAGGAGGAAGCTCTTCCCCATTGATGACCTAAAACCGGCGGCTTCTACCTCCATGGAGCTCACCCTTGGATGAAACCATGTGGTTTCATCCTCACCACCCATCTCCTTCCCATTTGGCTATAAATACAAGCCATTCTCCTCTCATTTATATCATTCTCAAATCCATATTTCACTTATCTCTCTAGAAAGTTGGCACTTTTTAAGCTTTGGTTTTAAATCTATAATACTCTTGTTGGTTCTTGAGTATTGTAGTTAGTTCTTGAGTACTCTTGTCGGTTCTTGTAGTACTCAAGCTTGTCTTTACTATTCTTGAGTACTCTTGTCGGTTCTTGAAGTACTCACCCCTTTACTTACTTACTGTCTTTCAAAACCCCTCGAGTACTTAGCTATGGTATCCACCTCTATGGATATTCGTAGCTAAACTCTTCATTCAGTTGAAGGGGTGTACTTGTATCATAAAATGTTTTAGACTCTGCACCTAGTGCATCTTTGTGTTTGAAACTTGTTCTATGTGCCATATATCAGGTCAGAACTTCCAAGGTTGAGTGGATGCTTTAACAGGCAAAGCTCTTCCGTGGGGTTCGTGAACATACTCAGGTAAGTGGATGCTTTAGCGGGCAAAGCTTATCTGAGGAGTTCGACTTATCTAAAACACCATTTGGTCGATCGTAACTGAAAGATCAAATGGATGCACATAAGGCTAAGATACTTTGAAAGGAGGAATTAGTCTAAGTAGAACAAGTGTTCTAAACGATGTTGCAAGTCTTGTGCTAGAAATAGCCTTGATTCATCTTTGAACACTTAGTATGATCATTAGCGGTCAATGATAAACAGGCTATGATACAAGGCCCCCGAAACCGAATGCTTTCCTTAAATTTAAACACCACCTGCATTTACTTTCAATTGTAGTATAAACTGATTATCAACTGCTCACCTTCCGGAGGACTTGCCAATCACGCAACAACCGCTGTAAGTCTTCTCTTTTATTTTCAGTATTTACATTTTCTGTCATTTACTTTTCCGCACTAAAAACCAAAACCAACCAACCAATCACTTACTTTTCCGCACTAAAACCTCAATCAACCTAAAACACGCTCCCTCGCTGTACAATTCCCTCAAAGAATAGCTTATCCCCCTAATTCCCTTGGGTTCGACCCCTACTTACCACTTGCTACCCAGTAGTGAAGTCGCGAGTAGCGGACTTATAAATTTATTCTTGACGTTTGCACACAACGACTGTGCGTCCGTCAAAATTGGCGCCGTTGCCGGGGAATTAGCCGTCGGATAAGTTCTTTGAATCAATACTCGCTTCAAAACAACCATGTCTCACGAAGGAAGCCACCATGACTACCAAGATGACGACGAGATAAACCTGTACGATCGAAATGATGAGGTGCCACTTCCATTTGTGGATGATCCGGAACAACTCATCAGAAACAGAAGAGCTCGTGATAGGGATGCCATCAGACGAAATCAAGAACCACCCGAGGACCGAAATGCAGCTGGTCCAGTACAACCCCCTAGATATCTACCACCCCCTCAACCTCGACAAGTGCCGAGACGAGAACCCGCTTTCGATAACTACTACGGGGATAACAACAATTTTCGCGAACCTACTATGGGAGAACTCTCAGCACCGTATTTCAGAAACCAGCCATGGTGCATTCACGAAGGCCCTGAACTGGAAAATATCATCATCAACACTTCAGTGGCCCACAACTTACCGAAATTCTCAGGAACACGTGGAGAATCAGCAATGACTCATCTCCAGCGCTTACATGGTATTTGCCAGAACTTAAAACCAAATGGCGTAAACGTAGATGACTTCAAGTTGAAGGCGTTCTATTTTTCCCTCATCGACGCGGAAAACGACTGGTTCCTTTCATTGCCTTCCGGTAGCATCAGAACATGGGCTCAGATGCAAAAGAAATTCCTGGACAAATATTACCCGGCAGGATGGGCGATGCAAGTACGGAGGCAACTACAAGACATCAAGCAAGGACCCAATGAAACCATGTACGATTACCTGGAAAAGTTCAACCGCCTGGAGAGAAGCTGATGTACCATTGGACTGCCCGAGAAACTCACCGTCGAGTATCTCATTGATGGATTAAGACCCTTAGACAAAATGCTCCTGGATGCCTCAGCTGGAGGATCCATGATGAATCTGTCATTAAGTGGCATAAGGGATCTCATCACCGACGTTGCTGAAAATGCCTGATTTAGAGAAGAGACGACTCGTCAGGAAGAATTTTCCCGAACAAGGAATGTGGCAAAAGCTGAAACACCGATGAACTCCATGCCAGAAGAGATGAAACAATTGAAGGAGATGATGATTCAGTTCCTACGAAGACACCAGTTCCAGTTAAGCCTTGCGAATTTTGTGGTTCTACGGACCACAAAACCGACGCATGCCCGACATTAATAGAAGAGGAACCGGCAGAAGTGAATGCAGTGGGAGGATACCAAGGATACAACAACAACAGCAACGATAGAGCCGGACAAAACCGACAGTATGGTCAAGCAACCAACCCAAACTGGCGTAACAACAACTATCCTCAGAAGGAAGCACAACCAGCTGTCCCTCAACCAGCTCAATCATACTACCAACCCCCCCCACCGACAGTATAACCAGAACGCTCCATCAGCAGGCCAATATCAGCAAAGAGGACCAAATCAGTACCAAACCGGCCCGCATAATCAGCAAGAACCAACCAAGTCGCTCGATGACACGATGAAGGAGCTCGCAGGAAGCATAAATCAATTGGGTACTTCGTTACACCAATACCAGGCGAAAACTGACGGGGCAATTTCAGAATTGACCAAACAAATGTCCCAGCTCGCCACTGCAATGTCAACACTCACTAATGAGCCTGGCAGACTTCCTTCACAAACCATCCAAAACCCAAAGGCGAATCTTAGCATGATAAAAAGGTCTAACGTAAAGGCGACACTGGGAGAAGTAGCACGATCCCCAACTTACAAACTTACAAACAAGCACTTCACCCGGAGGCGTCGTCCTGATTGGAACCAAGAGGAAGACCGACCCAATGATGGCAAAACATGGGTTACGCATGCTGACAATGGACGGTACGCATTCACCGTTTGCATAACACCACCACCGATCATACACTCTGACATACCAGCACCTGGATGGGATGACAATAACGATTTAAAGTGGGACTCTCTACCTAATATTTATGCTCCGAAGCAAAATATTAAGGGGTCCGATTATACAAATCCTAAGCCAAGGAACGGGCAGAATGGCCCGACAATAGAAAGAGCCCTCACTTCAAATCATGAGCCACAACCGGAAAGAGATAAAGACCCAGGGGCCTTCACAGTCACCTGTGGTATTGGTGAAGCACAGATTCATAAGTGCTTAGTCGATCTTGGAGCTGCTGTCAACGCCATGCCCTCCTCCTTATATTACTTATTAGGACTTGGTTCATTAAAACCACCCAGGTCAAATATCGAGCTAGGAGATAAATCGTGCATCCGTCCGGTTGGAGTACTGGAAGACATAATACTCCATGTGGGAAAGCTCGTCGTTGCTGCAGAATTTTATGTAATACAAACGGGAGAGACCAGCGAAGACGACCCTCCAACAATAATATTGGGACGACCATTCCTCTACGCTACTAAAGCAAGAATCGATGTGGGCAAGGGCTCATTATCGCTTAAGTTTGGCGGCAAAATTGCAAATTTCTACATTGATAATAGCCGCACGGATACAAATAAACCGCCAGACATTATACCTATCTCAGATTGCGGTACACAGACTTCTGACCTGCCAAAGGAGACCGAAAGAGTAACAAGACCAGCAGCTATGGTCAAAGGTCCCCCGCCTTCTCAGAAACAATGGAAAGAAAAAACACCAAAACCATGGGGTTCTAACCCAAGCAAGAAATCAGGAAGAGTCAAGGCCAAAATCAACTACACAGAAATACGACCTGAGCCACCCATGGGATCCAAACCAGTGATCCAGGAATGAGGTACTGTCGAGCCAACGACGTTAAACAAAGGCACTGGTCGGAAGGTAACCCGACACCTATCTTACTTTCAGTCTTTTATTTTTCTGTCATTTAGTTTTTACCAATAAGTCGCTCTCACCCACTTGGTGCATAGAAGAAATGACTATTCAGGAATCGGTTATGGGTGCAACATTAAGCCAGCCAGGCCTACGCCAAGAATTCAAGGCCCCAGCCGAACTCCCTCGATTATCCAGCCTCATGCCATGTCGTTCGCTCGAATCTTTAAAGGGAGTTTTGTTCTTCCCATTTCCTTAATGTTATTTCCTTCTCATATAATATCTGCTTGCATGGCTTTTGAACTAAGTTGTGCTGAAAGGCACGCCTTCGTTCAAAAGTGTGGGGTGAGATCCACCTTTGTAAATAAATAACATGTTTTTCCTTTTCCCTTAATAATTATCTTTTTGAAAATATGAACTTAAGAATGTGAAAAAGATAGATCATAATTCATGCATTAGCCTTATTAAAATTCAACTGTTTAAAAACTTAGAATGTAACTTCTCATTTGTCCCTTTGTGCTAAGATAAACAAGGGATGTGGAGTTGATAGAAATGCCCTAGAGAGGCTTGGCAAGCAATCGAAGGACTGAATTTTGCTATATGGTTTTCGAAGTCAGTGGAGGCTGCACTTCGGGTTTCAGTGAAGATTGAAGTCATCTCCGCCATGCAGTGTTTATGCAAAAAGAAAAAAGGGCGAGGAAGGGAATCAGACCGTCCTATCTCTAGTCAAAGTAGCCGAGAAAATAGATGAGCGACCCTCATCTTGACCCGCGCGAAACGGCAAGGATGAGAGGAGCGGGGAGGTATTTCCATATGCTCGCGGGCAATGATTGGACCTCCCAAAAAAGGCTTGAGAAAATGGACTAGCAAGCAACAAAAAGGCAAAATCTCAAAGAAGCAAATCAAGAGGCCAAAGGCCCAAAATTGTGAAGGTTTTAACCGAACAAAAAGTGAAGTACTTAAAGAGTCAAATCAAAGGCCAAAGGCCGATTCACTACAAAAGCTATCCCTCGCCAAAAGAAAATCAAAGACCAAACCATTGAAACCCAAACCGAATCACGTGCTTGAGAAAGCTACAGGAAAACCATATAGTGCGAGACGGTCCCGAGAATGCAGTCCAGGAGCCTAAAAAGGGCTATCTCCCGAAACATCCAAAATAATTTGCATCTCAGCACGAAGGTACAAGTATCAAGTTTCTTCTATTTATTTACACGGTTTAATTTAGTAATAAGTAATAATGCATGAATTAGGATAAATCTAGTCCCACAGTCTAACTTTCATATTTTAAAAGCTTACTTAGTGTGCCGCCCTTTAATAGCATTGTTCGGGACGAACAACTAAAAGTGTGGGGTGATCTGATGGACCATAATTATACGAATCTTAAACACAGTAAAACCCACCAAATTAGACTGTTTATCTATTTAACTTTTGCTTGTTAGTTCCGATATTTATCTACAGGGTATTTTGGAGCCTAGAGAGAATACACGCTAAGGAGAGGATTTTACGCTGAAAAGATATTGCGAGTCATTCCAAGGTCAAGATCAGATGCCGACTGAAGAAATCTCAAGATCCTGATATTACACTAAGTGGTAAGTCGGGTCGTATCCACAGAGATCGGTATAAGAATCTGTTCACTAAGTAAGAGCGTGACAATGGGGGGGGGGGGTTTGAAATTCAACAAGTAAATAAAAACGCAAGTAACAATGATTAACTGTCAAGAGAGCAATCGTCACGCAAATTCAAGTATCAAAGATTAAAGAGCAATGCAAGCTAGAACTTTCGACTGTGATGCAAGACTAAATCATGGACCAAACCGTTTTGAATTCTAATGTTCTACAACTTAGAGCTCCCCGCTAGGTTGTACTCCCCGTTCTTATTGTAGTACTTAATCTCGCGCTAGCGATAATCAAGACCCTAACTCGCTAGAGTTGCATGAAGAATTAAACAAGTTGTCCTAGGGTTTTTAATCCTAGTGGTATATTACTCGTGTCCTAGTTTACTATCCCCGCTAGGTTGCTAGTAAACTTTGACAATCGAAATTAACGAACAAACAGAAGCTCCCCCGCCAGGGTTCCACTTATGCTAGCACATCAATTCCAGAAACATCGCATAATAATATAACGCAAAACATAGAAATCAATAGAGGTCTCAAGTCAAAACATCACAATGTCGAGTTCTAGCCTACACATATGAGTTTAGCTACTCATCGTAATGGAATACATCATCGAGTTGTTTGAATGTAATGAAACGAAATTACTGATGATGAATTCTCCACCAAGCTGCAGCTCAGCTCTAACACTTGATCCAGCAATGAATCCACGCTCAAGCTTCTTCACCTCTCTATTTCGTCCAGAACCAGCCTCCTTAGGGTTTTGCTCATCTTATTCTATTTATACCCTTCCCGAGAATGCAAATCCGAAATTAGGAAATTTTGACTGCCATTTGTCACGCGCGGACGTCTCTTGATTTATATTCCGCGCAGGTCTCAACAATTATGGAAATTCAGAAGACCTCCGCGCCATTTAATGCTTCAGACCTCCGCGCTTTTGCGCTCGCACAAATCAGACCAGTGGCATGAAAATAGTGTGCGTTCGCATGGCCCTGACCAGGTGTCTTCCGCGGACGTCTTTTGCTTTATGATTCGCGGACGTCTTAACAATTAGTGAAATGCAGGAGACCTCCGCGCATAGTATTCTTCAGATGTCCGCGTGATTCATTGACTCAGACTTTGAGCATACCGGACTTCATTTCTTTCCACGCCAAACATCATCAAATAGGCTCCCTTTAGCCGATATTCCTTCTATGGTCTCTGAATGCACCTGCGAACGAAAACTACACACAGGTACTGAAATAATATACAGGAAACCACTAAGAGACGGGGTTTTAACATATAAAATAGTTGTAGAACTACGATTTATCAGTGAACCCTAAACCAGCAAGAATTTTGGATGCTTGAGCTTCAGCGGCATCTGAACCCATTATCTGTAACCTCTCGTAGAGTTCAGCAAGCTTCTCTCCAGAATCATCAGCATCACCACCTTCCTCATCCTGCAAGGAAGCGACCTCTTGCCGAAGCTTAATGAGTTCTTCATTAGCTGAAACAACTGCTTCAAGGGCTGATCTATCATCACCAACGACCTCTTGTTCAACAAGAAGTACATCAATGTTCCTTGGCACAGGGATCTTCCGCCAGGCAAGCAGTTTGAGCAGAGTGGATTTGCCCATGCCATTGGGTCCAACCAAACCATACCTCTTACCATGGGATATCTTCACAGACGCATTTTTCAAAAGTTCCTTTCCACGAGCAGAGACAGAAAAATTGTCAACAGTTATATCTTTGACATTAGCATCCGCTGCATCCTCACCTTCGAGTACTGAAGCCTTGCTGCCGATAACAACAGTGAAAGCATCACGATCATCCTTAAGGGCTTCTCGCTTTGCTTGCTCAGCAGCATAAGATGCAAGCATTTCCTTTTTTTTCTCTTTTCTTTATTTCTTTGCCAGTCACTGAGATCTCCAGAATCTTGGATTGAGTAGTCCGTTTTGAAACATTACTTTGTTCATCTCCAACATGTTCATACTCAACATCCTCCTCCTAATCCGAAGGGGGCAAATCAATTCCATCGATGTAAGATGAATGCTTCTGATCCGATTTCTGCTTGGGCTTACTAGAGGCGGTGGATGACTTCTTCGGTTTGTCTGGTTTCTGGCCATGCCGGCAAGCATAGCCGATACAGAGATCACTTTGTCCTTTTTTACATCCTTAGCATTTGTTTTAGACTTAGATCCTGCACCAGCGTCATCCTGTTTCTTCTTTCCCATGGAAGCAATGTTAGCCGAAGAAGATGGCTTGTTGCGACGAAATCGCGGATGAAGAAAATCAGTTGCGTTGTTGCTGCGTCCGGAAGAAGTCCGATTTTACTTCGATGAAGTCGCGGATGAAAGTAAACTCTTTGGAGGATTATATAGAGTTGAGGAAGATTCAGTAAACGATGTTGCTGCTGTAAGTACTTCGAATAAGGTACCTGCTCATATTTGGCACCGTAGGATGGGTCATATGCCTTTTGATATAATGAACAAATTATTATGCAAGTCTATTCCCTATTTGAATGTAAAGCAAGACATATTACACTGTGAAATTTGTCCTTTATCAAAGCAATGCAAATTGAAGTTTACTCTTAGTGATCATATCTCTATTGATATATTTGATATGATACATTGCGGTGTTTGGGGACCGTTTCATATTGAAACTACGAGCGGTGTTAAATATTTTTTTGACTATAGTTGATGATAAGTCAAGAAGTGTTTGGACATATTTGCTGAAATTGAAATCAGAGTTAGCAAATGTTCTTGTTCGGTTTTTTGCACTGGTTGAAACACAGTTTGGAAGAAGAACAAAGGTCTTAAAATCAGACAATGGGGGGTATTGTGTTCTTACTGCCACTTATATATTGAACCGAACCCCAACTTCTTTACTTGGTGATAAATCACCTTATGAGGTATTATTTGGAGTGGCACCTTCCTTGAAACATTTGCGAGTTTTTGGATGTTTATGTTATGTGAGTACTATTTTGAAATTCAGAGACAAGATGGACCCTCGCGCTACTCCTTGTATATTTTTGGGGTATCTGATGAGTCGTATTTATACGAATCGTCGAATCAATTAATCCCATGAATTTCAACACTTTATTATGCGAACAGTTACTTTTTAGTGTTGTTTTGCATTTCAGGTGTTTCGGAAGCTCTAGGAGGAAGCACGCATATAAAAGACGGCATTTCATGCCAAAAACACAACAATGGCAGATCAGACTTTTGGAAGTTCTACGGAGTGCTAGGAATTGACCACTGATCAAAAAAATACGAGCTACATGCCGACGCGTAGCTGACTAAATTTCTTACATCTCTCTAGTTTACACCGAGACCAGTCGAGGTCATTTAGAAAGTTGAATCGAGAGTCAAAGTCAGAACTGGAGCGCAGAAAGGAGGAACCAAGCCAGTGTGGATCGCACCCAAGGAAGACATTAGCCACTGTGCTAACGTCAACGCTGGGAGCGGCGAGTACCAATAACGTCAACGTTGGGAGCGCCCGTAACGTCTATACTGGGCGCGGTGATAACATCAGCAACGCGTTTTGATGACATCAGCGTCTGAAAATTGATAGTTTGGCCCAAAAATAGTTATAGAATCCCGAAAACTTATAAATTAAGGTTTGGGTTAGGGTTTCTATTAATCAATCATTATGCGAAGTTTGAAGACGGCTCTGGAGGAGAAGGCGAAGCTTCCGACGAGAGAAGAGATTTTTACTACTTTCATCATGAATATTTGTGTTTTTATTTTAATGATGTGTAGCTAAACTCTTAATTCAGTTTAGGGTTTCGTTCATTGTGACTTATGTTTTAAGACTCTTTTATTAATGCAATTTCTTGTTTCTCTAGTTCTTGTGCTTCATCTCATGAATTAATTTGTGAGGTTAAGTGGAAGCTTTGTCGTAAAGCTTAATCAAACAATTAATTCTTATCGTTAATAACTACTGGAAACTTTGTCGTAAAGGTAGATGGGTAACACCTATCCTTAGTAATACCTTTGTCGGATTATTGGATTTCGGAAAGAACTAGAAGTCTAACATCTTTGTCAGGTTAGATTGTGGCGTATCACCATTGTCGGGATACTAGGGTAGTTACGTACCTTTGTCGGAACAACCACACTTAGAAACTTGAGATTTGATATTTAGCGGTCGATGATAAACATGTCACAATAGAAACCCTAAGCTGAATATTCTCTCTTATTGGAATCTTTTTTCTATTTTCTTTTGCACTCATCATCACTCACAACCCCTCTTTTCTTTAATTGTATACAGTTACAACTTCAACAACACCAGCTCCCTTGAGTTCGACCCTGCTTGCTGCTACACTAGCTTTTAGAAGGAGAATATAAATATTAAATTTGACATTTGACACGTCAGACGACGCGTGTCAAATTTTGGCGCCATTGCCGGGGAGCTGCGCTTCAGTGAAGTTGTTCCTTTTCGTTATTTATTTTTGATTTTGTTTTGATTTTGTAATTTTTATTTTTTGCTACTTGCTTCACTATGTCTCGCGCAGGTAGTGAGAACGGCGAAGGTGATGATGATCAGATGGAGCTATATCAACCCATGATGAAGGAGTTGTCTGCGCCCAATTTTCAAAATCAGCCATGGTGCATCTACAAAGAGCCAGAATTAGCTGAAATATAGATCAAGCCTGCAGTAGTACACCACCTGCCGAAGTTGATGTTGATCAGATGGAGCTATATCAACCCATGATGAAGGAGTTGTCTGCGCCCAATTTTCAAAATCAGCCATGATGCATCTACAAAGAGCCAGAATTAGCTGAAATATAGATCAAGCATGCAGTAGTACACCACCTGCCGAAGCTCTCAGGGCGACATGGAGAGTCAGCCACCAGGATTCTACAGCACCTTCATGGCATCTGCCAGACTCTTCGACCATACGGAGTCTCTATGGAGAATTTTAAATTGAAAGGTTTTCACTTTTCGTTAGCTGAAGTAACTCATGCTTGGTTTTTGTCTATTCCTCCAGGTAGCATTAGAACATGGGACCAGATGCAGAAGAGGTTTTTGGCTAAATACTAACCAGCTGCCATGGTATCAGGCAGATGCCTAATGAGTCGATGTATGACTACATGGAGAAGTTCAATGCCCTAGAACAAAGCTCTACAACCTGGGAGTGACTGAGAAGCTAATAATCGAGTACTTGATGGATGGGTTAAGACCACTCGATCATGAATTTATCCCCAACAGGAGTAAGGAATTTTATAGCTGAAGTTGCCAAGAATGCCAGATTCAGAGAGGAGGGCAGCCGCCAAGAAGAATTTAGCAGGACTAAAGCAAAGGCTGGGAGCCCAGTATCTGACGAGCAGAAGGAGATGAAGGACCATAGCTGAAGGACCAGAGCTAAAGGCTGGGACCACCGAATTCTCTCCATGTGCAAATCCCAACTCTCTCTCTCTCTCTCCCAATCTTCTCATCAACAATGGAAGCTTTGAAGATGAAGTTCGCCGTCACCATCATCATGGTACTTATGTCCATCTCCGCCGTCCAAAACGTGACCGCTGTGGACGCTCTAGCTCACAGTCCTACCTCCGACGCCACAACCTTCATCCCCACTGCCTTGGCATCATTCACAGCCCTCGCATTCGGCATGCTCTTCTAATAATCATTGTAGCGATCAAGTATGTTAACTCCATTTCCGATTTCGCCACATTTCTGTATGTAGGCTATATCTGCAAGAATGAAAGGTGCTAGGCTCAAAAAAATGAACCATCATTCTGGTAAAACTCCTTTCTGCATCCGAGCATTAAAGCACTTGGAAAAGGGACACAAAGCGCCCTTTGTTGCTGCATTTGAGGAGGTTTACTCACAGGAAGCTGAAAGCAGTCCTTTAGTGGTAACTTACTCAATCCCGCTTTACAATTTCAGTGTCTGTACATTGACAAAAGGATTGGTTAATTATAAAAAAGTTAATCACATATTCTATATTAGGACTTTTTACAATTGGTTCACGAAAATGGATTGGTATTCTGTAATGGCACTATCTATTTTGTTTTATGTTATGTGTTGGTTATGAATATGATAACGTAATGATGTTCCCTTAAGTGGCATGTTTTTGGCAAAACGTAGCTTAGACAGTTCGAGCAGGTGTTCAGGGGGAGTTCGAACAATATCCTGGTACTCCTGTACAGCGTGATCAAGACGCAAGGATATTCCCGGAAGATATTGGACTACGAAGATCTCGTCAATATGATGACGGCCAACGACTTATTCGAGTAGTAGATATTCGAATGAATATCTACATCAAGGCGGCAAAACTTATTTGGGCAAGAAGACTTCGGATTATCTTCTAACCGATTTAAAAGATATTCATCAAATATCTAGAAATATTTCCTAAATATTTGATGGGATTATCTTGTGCGAATTAGGGTTTCGCTCGAGCATATAAATACAATGCAATGGCAACCCTAATTCTTATCGCTTTCAAGGATAAAAAATACACGAGCATATCCTGCTGATCGGAGAAGAAGAAGGCGACGGCCGGTTGTGTTTTCTCATTGAGAATACACCGGTGCAAGTGCAGTCTGTTCAAGTGCAACACAGACTGTCTGAAACGTATCAACTGCCGCACACAACAAAGGTGAACAAGCTTTCGAAAGAAAGCATCCGAGCTTCTGGAGAAGGTCGAGAACGTTCAGACTGCAGGTTCTGAACGAAGGGGATCGAGGGGAATTGCGGTGAACCTCGGTTGCAAATCTGAGAGACGGAGTATTGAGGTTAGGCTATTACAAGGTGTAAGTGTAAGTCCCTGTGGAAACCCTATACTCGTAATAAAGATTTGCTGTCCCTTTTTCAGGTGTGGGAAACCCCCCAGAGTAGGCGGAGCCGAACTGGGTTATCAGTCTGTGTGTCTCCACTACCTTTATCTGTTTGCTGAACTGTTGTGATAAGAGTTCAACCTCTGTGTGTTGAACTGTTGTGCAAAGAGTCCCAGGTCTGTCGCAACACTACCTTGGACACAAGCTTGAACAGGGGACTTAATTTCAATTGGTATCAGAGCAGATCACTCGACACACTGAGTGGGATCCTGAACTGTTCAAGATGACTCTGAAAGAAGGACAAAGCATAACCAGACCCCCGCTGCTCGAAGGATCGAACTATGCCACATGGAAGCCTGTGATGAGATCCTTTCTGAAATCACTAGACGAAAAGGCATAGAAGGCTGTTCTGAAAGGGTGGACGGAACCCATAATGAACAATCTCACTGGAGAACCGATAGCCAAACCAGAAGCTCTATGGACAGAAGAGGAAGACAAAGCTTCCATGGGCAACTCAAAGGCAATGAACGCAATTTTCTCGGCAGTAGATGAAAACGTCATGAAACTAATCATCAACTGTGAAGTGGCCAAGGAAGCATGGGATATCCTTCAAACAGCGTTTGAAGGAATAGACAAAGTTCGCAACTCCCGCATGCAAGCTGTCACAACCAGGTTTGAAGAGATGAAGATGAAGGAGAGTGAAACCATCACTGAGTACAACACCAGAGTCCTAGAACTGTCCAACGAGGCATCTGCACTAGGGAAACCCATCGATGAAGAAAGATTGGCCAGCAAGGTCCTAAGGTCTCTTCCTCCGAGATTTGCCATGAAAGTCACGGCCATTGAGGAAATGCATGATATCACCACTTTAAAGCTAGACGAGCTAATGGGTTCTCTCAAAACCTACGAGATTAATCATGACTTCCAAACCGGAGAAGAGAAGGGAATCGCCCTCAAAGCAGATATGACAGAAGACAAGCTGGACTCTGGATGCACAACTGAGCAACTGGCCATGATGGCTCAGAACTTTGGAAGAATGGTGCGAAGGATCAACAGACGTGGTCCAGAACAAGGTCAGTCCTCGTCAACTGGTTACCGAAACTGGAAATCTAGCAGGCCAAAGTCTACTGACTCGAGACAAGAACTGTCTGACAAAAGAAAAGAAGAGATTCAGTGTCATGAATGCAAGGGTTTCGGTCACATTACCTCACAGTGTGCAAACACTCTCATAAAGAAAAAGGTGATGGTGGCGAGCTTCAGCGACAGTGAATCAGACGAAGAAAAAGGTGAAACCACAAACTTTGTGGCCTTCGTCACAACTCTGGATGAATGCAGCAGCACAAGTGAAACTGTTCCACCGCAGTAGGAATGCCCAGATGAAGACCCCTCGGACAGTGACAACGAAGAACTCACGCAGGACTCTCTAGCTCAGACTTATAAAGATCTATATGAGAAGTGGCTGCTTCTGATCAAGATGAACAAAAAACTAAATGACACAGTGGCAAGCGTCACTATGGAAAAGGACAGGGTTTGGCAGGAGGTTGAGATACTATCGACACTGAAGGCAGAACTGGAAGGTACAATTAACTCACTAACTTCTCAACTAGCTGAGGTAAAACAAGAAAGATTGGATCTTCTTGTTCAGAAAATGGAACTCCTAGGTACTGTCTCCTCTCTAAAAACCGAAATGGAGAAGGATCGGGACACTCATCCTACAGGCATGGCGGGTCTGAGAAAAACCATCAGTGATCTACAACGCAAAGAACTGTTCCAACTAAGGAGGGTGGAACGGCTGGAACTTCAGCTAGAATCCGAGAAGATGGAACACTCTGACACTAGAGAGGAACTCAATCACCTCAAACAGTCGGTAAGAATGCTTAACTCTGGGACTAAAAACTTAAATGATATTCTTAGATCCCAGAGAATGGAGTCCGGACACAGAGGATTGGGGTTCATAGGAGAAGGCAGCTCAAAAGGAACGACGCTTGTTAAAACAAGACCGGTGTCGGAACAAAAGACAGAACAGAAGGTGAGACAGCATCCCAGACGGAAAATAGATATGCCACAAGAACAACCCAACAGTGGTCGAAGAAGGGAAGGTACGATGCACTTCGGCTCTCATTCAGCACAAAGGAAAGAATGGCGGACTTGCTGGTATTGCAATCAGGTGGGACACATTAAACAAAAGTGTCGCCTATTTTTAGCTGAACGACGTGCCTTCCAGTAACGAACCACATTGCAACAGAAACCGGTCTGGGTTCAAAAGGCAGACCGAACCGTTTGCATGGTAGCTTGTTACACCTCAAACTACTTATCGCATGATAGTTGGCTCTTCGACAGCGGATGCTCCGCACACATGACAGGTAACTCTCAATATCTTACCCATATTAGACCTGTTGAGCACATGTGGTTTGTCACCTTCGGGGATGGTAAAAAGGGTCAGGTGATCGGCTGTGGGACATTGATGGTTCCGGATCTCCCTGCACTCAAGAACACCCTCCTTGTTAAGGGACTGACCAGGAATCTTATCTGCATCAGTCAACTATGCGACGATGGACACTATGTGTCATTCTCCAGCTACTCATGTCTTGTACTAGACCAGAATGGCGATACACTGATGAAAGGAAAAAGGGATGCCAACAGCTGCTATACTATTAGGATGGGTCTGACAGAATCGATGAACAATGTGCACCATGGCCAGCAACCGGTACCTAGTTTTCTGCGAGGGGGAGTGGGTAAGACCTTGCACACAAGATCGGATTATCGATGCGCACAAATCAAGGTTGCCGGGTGTCCCAGGAAGCCGCTGAATCAGTCGGTGGTTCAGTTGCAACAGGAGTTCGTACACTTCACACAGAAATGTGCCTGGCCCCGTACAAGAAAATATGAATGCTCACGAAAGATGGTAACTCTGAGGCAACATACTTGTGTCAAACCATATGGCAGGTCACGGAGCGAAACACCCAGATCCCCAGGGGGTCTAGGTGGTGTCAACCACTAAAAGCATCCGACGGTGGTCAGTCACAGTCGAATCTCCAGCTGAAACAGTTGGACTGACCACCTAATATATAGAGCTGGAACAGAAGTCTCAACAAAATATTCTCAAAATATTTTTTTGAAAAATATCCTTGAAGATTTTCTCGGTTGACGGTTTTAGAAAGCTGAAGAGTCATATAGACATATTTGATTTTTGAAAAATCAAAATCCTTCCCTGAGTATCGTCTTCTCTCTCTCGAAAACCCTAGAACGGAACTTCACTCTCAACTGCTCCTTCCGCAACCGACAATGGTGAACACCAGGAAGTCAGCAAAATCCAGTGCCAAATCTGCGGAGAAAATCAAAGAAAGCATGCAGACCTCAAAGGCGTTTGCGGCGAAATCAAAGATTTCGAAATCAAAAGCTGCAAAGATGAAAAGGGCGTCGCCTTTACACTCAGTCACCGAATCTTTGGTAGGAGAGAAGTCTGTTGAAGGAGTTACCGCTGGAATCCCTCAGCCGGACACAGTGGATTCAACTCCACAGATTTAGGTAAATCCCAATATTCCTTCTGTTTCTGTGAATATCCCCATTGTTAAAGAAACTGTGCTAAATAAAGAAACAAGTGTGGAGGGTGAGAAGGATGTTGAGTCGATTGACGGTGTTGAAGCCAGAAGGGTTGAAATTGGGAATAATGGTGGTAAGACTGTTAGTGGTGTTAAAGCCGATGGTGTTGAAACCAGTAGGGTGACTCTTGATGGAGATAATGAGAGTGGTAAGGGTGTGACGATCAACAAAACTGGTAGAGGGGTTTCTAAGAAGAAGTCTGTCAAGCTTGTGGAAGAAGAGGAACCCATCAAGGGGGCTGGAAGCTCAGGAACATGGAGAGAAAAGATATTTGCCTCAGGATACATTCCTCCAAAGGCTGGTCGCAGGAAGAAGGTGAAGCGGGCCGCTGACTCTCCTAGGAAATACCTAGCCCAGATCTAGGCCACTCGAGGTAGGATGATTGTAATGTCAGATGAAGAAACAGAGAAGTTTATCGAGTCCTCGGGGAGGAGGAACCTGGTGATTAATGATGCTGATCCATCTGAAAATCAAGGGGAGACCACTACAGAAGGGTTCGGTTTGCATGATGAGACTGTGGCAGAGGAGATTAATCCATCAGGAAAGACAGATGTGTTGAAGGAATCAGACCCAGCAGAAAAGGATGAGGAGTTGGAGATGTTATACAAAGACATTGATGATGTCATGGAAGACCTGGAAAAGGAGAAGGATCAGGAAGTGGCAAGTCCAGAAGAAGCTCAGTATGATCAGGCTGTTGGGGCAAAAGAAATGGTTGCAGACAAAGCTACGAGTGTTCCACCTATGGAACCAGGTGTTCAGTCTGGCGTTGAGACTGGAGGAGCTGTAGAGAAAGCTGCAAGCGGTTCATCTGTGGAACTCTCTGTTCAAACTAAAGCTCAAACAGTACCAGTTCCAGAGGAAGGTCTGCGTAACCTGGGTGTTGAAGCAGAAGAGTCTGGTACTGGAAAGGTCTCAAGTGCTCCAACAGTGGAACAGAGTGTTCAAACCGAAGATAAGAGTGGAGTAGCTCCAGAGAAAGCAGTGAGTGAAGAAACAATGACAGTTCAAGATGATCGTCATCGGGGTTATTTGAAGGAGGATGAACCATCCATTCGTAAGGATGCCCCTACATCAGCAGCAGAAGGTGTTACCCTTTCAGAAGATGACCAAGACAGTGTTCCCCTTGTCAACCTCAAGAGGACAACGAAGGGGAAGGAAAAGAAAAAGGTTGCCTTTGCCACGTCTACAAAGGAACCAGCTCAGAAGGTTGCTGAGGTCAGCAGTGGTGCAGGGGGAGCTGGCTCTTCAAAGAAAAGAAAGCGCGTTGCTGCAGTTCCCATCTCTGAAGATGATGGGAGATGTGAAGTCCCAGCCCCAGAATCTGAGGCTGTTCCGGTTGGTAAGGTAAAGAAAGGTGTGTGGTTTGTGAACAAAGAAGCTGCATTGAAATGGGACTGTGTGCTGAAAAGAAAAATCAAACCGGAGAGGCTGCTGGATGCATCGAGCTACAAGGGGAAGGAAGTGGTTGAGGTGCTGAAAGAGTCGGATCTGTTCTGGACGTTGGATAGATGTAAGCCGTTCAACGAACAACTGGTGCGTGAGGCCATGGCAAACTTGCCTCCAAAGTTTGGGGTCATTGGAGAGGCTGAGTATGGGGTCTTCTATGTAAGAGGAAGAAGGATCAAGATTGACCCAGAACGGATCAATGTATACTTCTCCATGGACGATCCAGCTGTTGATGAAGAAGAATCCAGCCTCGAGAAGATAGTAAGCACCATCACTGCAGGCTCTGTTCTGTGGAGGCCTGAGTCAGTTGTGCACACGGCGGATCTGTCCACATTCTATTCAATGCTGTTCTTCATAGCAGTGTTTAACTGAAGGCCGTCTACTCATCGTTCTACTGTCAACAAGGACATGGCCCAACTGATTTATCAGATAGGGAACAAGCTGAAGTTTAACCTGGGCAGAATAATGTTCAAACAGATTGCTGACCATGCTACATCGATGAGAACCCTGCACCAGATCTGTTTCCCATCTCTGATTTATGTGCTGATTATTCATCAAGCCCCTGATTTGACAGCCTCGTCTGATCTTCTTACTAAAGCTCCCAGCAAATTCATAGTGGACCACAAGTTATACAAAGGGCGGCATGTGAATGATCTGAAAGGGGGGAGCAAGCCAGGTAAAGGAATTGGGGAATCCAGTCGAGGGGGAGCCAGAATGGGCGTGGATGAGAGGGGCAAACTACTAAAGGACCTCCATGTTATCATTGCTGCGGACAAGGAACAGCGCCGCCGAATCAACAGTCTTGCTCGAGCTCTCAGCTTTCCCAGTGATGATGAATCAGAAGCTACTGCCTCTGAAGATGATTCCATTGAAGAAGCTTCTGATTGAAGGTCCTCTTCAAACTTTCTCCCTGAACTATTTGTTTAAAACTATCGTTCTTGGTGCTTGTTCTGGCACATTTTGATTGTCTGTTCGAACTTGGATCGCACCCCTTGCCAGTTTGTGGCAAAAAGGGGGAGTATTTTGGAGGAGACAATTCTTGTTTCCCTCAAAGTTGTCTACTGTCGAGATAGTTAGATAGACTTAGTTATCTAGTAGATCTGGTTTTGCCAAAATACCAAGGGGGAGATTGATGTTCCCTTAAGTGGCATGTATTTGGCAAAACGTAGCTTAGACAGTTCGAGCAGGTGTTCAGGAGGAGTTCGAACAATATCCTGGTACTCCTGTACATCGTGATCAAGACGCAAGGATATTCCCGGAAGATATTGGACTATGAAGATCTCGTCAATATGATGACGGCCAACGACTTATTCGAGTAGTAGATATTCGAATGAATATCTACATCAAGGCGGCAAAACTTATTTGGGCAAGAAGACTTCGGATTATCTTCCAACCGATTTAAAAGATATTCATCATATATCTAGGAATATTTCCTAAATATTTGATGGGATTATCTTGTGCGAATTAGGGTTTCGCTCGAGCATATAAATACAATGCAAGGGTGACAGAACCGCTCGTCGTCAAAGCGATTTGTGCAAATACATTTATAATAGTCCGCTACTAGCAACTATACTACTGGGTAGTACTTGGTAAGTAGGGGTCGAACCCAAGGGAACCAGGGGAATAATTGTTCTTCGGGGGGATTACGCAGCGTGGGAGCGTGTTTAAGGTCGGTTGGTTGGTTTTAAAGCTACCAGCTATTTTGATTGATTGATTGGTTGGTTGGTTGATTTTAATACTGGAAAGTAAATTACAGTTTATAATTAAAGAGAAATGTTCGGTTTCAGGGGACTTGTATTATATCCTGTTTATCATTGACCTTTAGTGACTCTCCTAAGTATTCAAACGGTGTATCAAGGCCATTCCAAGCACTCGATTTGCGTACACTGTCTAGCCTATTCCAAGGACGTAGAACACTTATTCTATTTAGACTAATACTCCATTCCCGGTTATATTAGCCTATGTGCATCCATTTGATCAATCATTCCCGATCAACCAAATGGTGTTTAAGATGAGTCAAACTTCTCAGATAAGCTTTGCCATTCCAAGCATCCACTTATCCGTACAAGTTTGCGAACCCCGCTGTAGAGTTTTGCCATTCCAAGCATCCACTCTACCTTGGACGTTCTGACTTAATATATGGCACATAGAATAAGTTTTGAATACTTAGACTAGACACTAAGTTAATAGTCTAAAACATTTTATAATACAAGTGCGCCCCTTAGACCGAACTACAAGTTTAGCTACTATTCATCGCGCTAAACATTATAACTAAGGAAATAAAACAGTTGAATAAATACTAAGAATTACTTACAACCGTTGAAGCCCCAAGGGAGCTATCCTTTATTTCCAAAGCAAGATTACAACATTACAAATATTAAAATTTCTAGAGAGAGAAGTGAAATGAGATTGAAGTGTGTTGAAATGAGGAGGAGGAGGCCTCCTTTTATAGCCAAAAGGGGAGGAGATGGGTGGTGGAGATGGTGGACATGTGCATTTGATCCAAGGGAGGAGAAGGGAGGAGGAGGAGGAGGTGACATGTGGAGGAATAGTGAAGCCGCCGGTCACTCCTCCCATAGCCGCCGGTTGCCGGTGGCCCAAGGGGGAGGAGCTCCTCCCTTGGCCACCACTTCATCAAGTGGCCGGTCATCCTTGCCCATATGTGAGTTTTGTACAGTTTTGTGCAGTCTTTTCACAAAACTGTCAATGTGTTTCTTCCCCGGGCTGTCTTGATTCCACTCCTGATTCTTCTGATTAATTTGTTATGGTCAATTCAACGTCAGGATCCTTGATATTTCTTCAGTCGGCATATGATCTTGACCTTGGATTGACTCTTGTTATCTTTTCAGCATAAAATCCTCTCCTTAGCGTGTTTTCACTTCAGTCTCTAAAATGCCCTGTAAAAATATATCGGGACTAACACGTAGAAGTTAGATAGACAAACAGTCTAATTTGGTGGGTTTAACTGCATTTATGTTTCATACAATTATGGTCCATGAAAGGGCAACCCTATACTCGTAATAAAGATTTGTTGTCCCTTTTTCGGGTGTGGGAAACCCCCCAGAGTAGGCGGAGCCGAACTGGGTTATCAGTCTGTGTGTCTCCACTACCTTTATCTGTTTGCTGAACTGTTGTGATAAGAGTTCAACCTCTGTGTGTTGAACTGTTGTGCAAAGAGTCACAGGTCTGTCGCAACACTACCTTGGACACAAGCTTGAACAGGGGACTTAATTTCACGTAATATACATATTGTCAATATGGTAAAAATTTGTTGCTAGACCATTTTACTGTATGTGTTATGCACAGTTATTTTGATCAATGCAATTTTAATGTTATGTAGTTTTATCATATCATTAATATATATCAATGTCTGCTCTTTTATTTGTTCATAAAGATGAAAGTTTATAACTATATTCAAGTATATCGTTTTTAGGCATCTTTCAATGTTCTTTTTAATATATTATTTTCTAATTTCACATAGGAGAAAATGTGTGTCGAAGTCAAGTTGCTGACCCATAACCATGACCATGATTCTGATGACTCGGATAACGTTGTTGCTGATGATGATGCCCTACCAACAGACAAATAACTGGACATTATTTATAAGGCTGTTGGGCAAAAGAAGGTGACTCAAGTGTCCGGAGTAGGTGGTACTATAAGGAGGCCTCCGCGCCCTAGAGGCGGGGCGTCTAACCACGTGCTGAAGAAAGAGTCTTCAAGGCAAAATAAGAGACTGCCAAAAGGGATGCTGTGTGTGAGGATCGGCTAAAGGCACTTGAAGAAATGGTCCGACTGGGAGTGGGGATTTCTGGCCATGGATGCAATGTCTCAGATGGTACCAGCTTTGGTTTGGGTGTTGTCCAGTTTGGTGCATGCTGACATTTAAAAATTAACTTTTGTGTAATGATGTATTGTCCTGGTCGTCAAACTTGTTATCCTTTTTGGTGCTGGAAAAACTGTTTCCAGCATTTGTGTAAAAATTTAGATCATTTGCCTAAAACAGGTGGTTTCTGAATGTAGATTAATTTGCCCATACCATTATGAGTATATGTGACTGCAACCAGTACAATACCACACTTATACAAACTAATGCGGCACATTGAAATACATTATATATACTTAGACGACTCACTTTTACTAAATATTCACCTTATGCGTCTCATTGTACTACAGAAATAAAATTCTAAAGCGACTGACATTGAAAATAAATTACTTATGAGTCAAACATAAGCCAGTACATAGCGATCTGCGATTGACACTTACAGCTCCTAACGCGACTGTCGTATGTTTGTCACTTAGCATATGTTATACGGCTGATGTACCGTAGTCAGTCGCAATCGATCTTATGTCACATCCGCAATATGATTGGACCTTATGTCACTGACCGCAGTCGCATAAAGTCTTATGGAGTGAATAAGTCCTTATGCGGCTATTTTAGGTTTGTGACATAAGCGACAAAATGGCGTAGTGTGCCATTGAAGACCCTGCCTAAATTTGTTGTTGTAAAGTGAAGACGAAGGCTACCCAGCAACTACAAACGAAATTGATATTCTCTGTTCGATAGCAAGCTTGCGGGAGATGACTCAACAGTTGCCGAGAAAATTTGAAGGCGGATGTTGCTAAGCTCCTAGAGAAATGGATGTCAAAAGCGCTAAAGGGTTTTAATTCAATTAAATTTGATTTGAATAATTTATCTGTTCAGTTATGTTTTTCTACTGCAGAAACACAAAAGTTTTGCAGAAATTAGGGAGGTGGAGTTGAAGGATTGACAGCCGATGAACAACAATTAACTCTGACCCACTAGTCGTTCGCTGAAATGTCTGACAGAGATAGTTGTTGTTGGAACATCCTTATGCGCACATTCTTGAAGAATGAGTTGGAGATGCATAACGAACAGGCTGCTGTTGGTTTGGTTTTAGTTATTTAATTATTTATCTAATTTATTTTTCATCTTATGAAGCATACTTAGGGTCTGTCCACTTTGACTGAAACTTAACTGATCTTAAATGATCTTAAATGATCTTAACTTATCTTAACTGATATTAACTTATCTTAACTGATATATCTTAACTTAACTGAAACTTATATTGACTAATGAATAGTAATATTATGATGATGGTGAATAGTATGATGCGATGGTATGATGAATAGTAATATTATGATGATGATGAATAGTAATTTTATGATGATGGTGAATAGTAATATTATGATGATGGTATGATGATGATGAATAGTAATATTATGATGATGAATAGTAATTTTATGATGATGAATAGTAATATTATGATGATGGTGATGATGATGAATAGTAATAGTATGATGGTGAACAGTAATTTTATGATGGTGAATAGTAATTTTATGATGATGAATAGTAATATACTGATGATGATGGGGTGATGATGTTGATGAATAGTAATTTTATGATGATGAATAGTAATTTTATGATGATGAATAGTAATTTTATGATGATGATGAATAGTATGATGGTATGATGAATAGTATGATGGTATGATGATGATGGTGATGGTATGATGATGAATAGTATGAGAATGGTATGATGATGATGGTGATGGTATGATGATGAATAGTATGAGGATGGTATGATGATGATGATGGTATGATGATGAATAGTGTGATGGTATGATGATGGTGAATAGTATGATGATGATCATGGTATGATGAATAGTATGCTGATGATGATGGTATGATGAATAGTATGATGATGATGGTATGATGATGAATAGTGTGATGGTATGCTGATGATGATGGTATGATGAATAGTATGATGGTATGATGATTGTGAATAGTATGATGATGATGATGGTATGATGATGATGATGAATAGTATGATGATGATGGTATGATGATGATGGTATGATGATGGTGAATAGTATGATGGTATGATAAATAGTATGGTGGTATGTTAAAAGTAACTTAACTTATCTTAACTGATCTTAACTTATCTTAACTGATCTTAACTTATCTTAACTGATCTTAACTTATCTTAACTGATATTAACTTATCTTAACTTACAAGTCAAAAAAACAAGTCAAAGTGGACAGGGCCTTAGTCAGGCGACAATGATGCTGGAGCAAGAAAAGGGGTTTGTAATTCAATTAATTTTGATTTAAATAACTCAGTTGGTCTATTCAGTTTTGTGTTGCAGAATGGTAAATTGAAAGGTTGAGCTAGCTCGCCGCAGGATATTGAAAAAGAGTTTTACTTCAACTCAACGGCGTATTAGATGATGGATGAGGCGCCAACATATTTGGTGGTTTGAGGACAACTTTTGGAGTTGTCGAGTCGTGTCTGGCAGCGCTTGTGCAAGGCGGCTGCACCTGCTACAAATTAGAAAACCTAGAGTTTTTCATTAGAGATTTTGTTTCAAATTAAATTGATGAGTATATCTGACTGTCCGATTGAGCTGAAATTTAGCCTAGCTCAATTTAATTTAGTTCATATTAGCTAAATTTAATTTATTTTAGTTTAAATTAGTTTAGTTTAGCTGAATTTAATTTAATTTAATTTAATTTATTTTAGTTTAACTTATAGTTTATACCAAGTTAACATTAGTTAACCACCATTATCATCATATCACAGTCATCATCATCACCATCATCATCATCATCATCAACATCATCATCACAACCATCATCATCATATTAACATCATCATCATATCACCATCATCAGCATCACCATCACCATCATATCGTCACCATCATCAAAACCATCATCGTCATATTACCATCATCGTCATATCACCATCATCATCATATTATCACAACCATCATCATCATATTACCATCATCATCATATCACCATCATCATATCATCACCATCATATCGTCATCATCATCACAACCATCATCATCATCATCACATCATCATCATCATATTGCCATCATCATATTACCAACATCACATCACATCATCATAATCACCATCATCATCATATTACCATCATCATCATCATCATATTACCATCACCATATCACCATCACCATCATCATCATCATCATCATCATCATCACCATCACCATCACCATCACCATCATATCGACATCATAATCACAACCATCATCATCATATTACCATCATCATCATATCACCATCATCATATCATCATCATCACCATCACCATCATATCGTCATCATCATCACAACCATCATCATCATAAAAATCACCATCATTACAATCACATCATCATCATATTTCCATCATCATCATCATCATCATATTACCATCATCCTATCACCATCATCATCATATCATATTACCATCATCATCACATCACATCATCATCATATTACCATCATCAGATCACCATCATCATCATTAGATCACCATCATTATTGTCATCATCACCATCATCATCATATTACCATCATCATCATATTACCATCATCATCATATCGCCATCATCATCATCATATTACCATCATCATCACATCACCATCATCATCACATCACCATCATCATCACATCATCATCATCACAACCATCATGTGATGATGATGATGATGTGATGATGATGGTAATATAATATGATGATGATGGTAATATGATGATGCTGATGTGATGGTGATGATTGTAATATGATGATGTGATGTAATGTGATGATGATGATGATGATGATGATGGTGATGATGATGATGATATGATGATGTCGATATGATGACGGTATTATGATGATGGTTGTGATGATATGAAGTTGATGATGATGAAGATGAAGATGATGGTGATAATGATGATGATGATGATGATGATGATGGTGATATGATGATGTAATGTGATGTGATGTGATGATGATGGTAATATGATATGATGATGATGATGATGGTAATATGTTATGATGATGAGGGTAATATGATGATGATGGTTGTGATGATATGTTGATGATGATGAATATGATGGTGATATGATGATGCTGATGGTAATATGATGATGATGATACGATGAGGATACTATAATGATGATGATATGGTGATGATGGTGGTGATGTGATGAGGATGACGAGGATCATATGATGATAATGATGATGAGGATGATACGATGATGATGATGGTGGTGGTGATGTGATGATGGTGATGGTGATGGTGATGTGATGATGGTAATGATGATGATGATGATACGATGAGGGCAATGGGATGATGATGATATGATGATGATGATGATGATGGTGATGATGATGGTGGTGGTGGTGATGATGATGACGATGATGATGATGTTGATGACGATGATGATGATGACGACGATGATGATGATGATGAACATAAATCAAATACAATTTACTTTAATTTAGTTTATTTTAATTTAATTCAGTATAGCTTAACTGATTTTAATTTAGTTTAATTTAACTTAACTTAGCTGAATTTAATTTATAAAATATAAATTTAAAGTCAATCGGACACGCCATTGTTTCAATTTGTTTTCCGGTGCACAAAAACACGAGTGGTAAGGTCAACTTGGCAGGTAGGATAATGAATTTGTCTACACAGTCCAACGGATTTGGCAGTATGTGTCATGGTTGATAGAGAGGCGGCTTATAGATAAGAAAAGAGATTCGGCATATCAGGCAAACAGCTGCCAACTGTGGATGAGGATTGGAAAGGAAGTTCAGTAGTGGCACGTTGGGGATTGTAGAGGCACGTCATGATGCCTCCTAGTCCACATCCTTTGGATCTTCTTACAGAACTGGATCCGCTTTAGGTGGTGAATTGAACTGATGCATTCAAGTTCAACCAGGTACGACCTTATTAAAACAAATAAAATCGTATCCAATTTGATTATATTGTTTTGTGAATCAATTAAGTTTAGTTGATCTTAATTGAGATTGATTCATGTTTAAGCAGTTGGTGAATGTATGATCAATTAGAAGTCTTGATGATGTATACTTTAGGCTGATACCATGTTGTATATGTGTTGTGAAACATATGTGTTGATGGTTTTAAATCAGAAGGATTTTTCTGATGTGTAACTTCGGTGAATATTTTGTAAGTTTATCGTGATGTTAAATTTGATTAGTGGAGTTTGTGATTTGAAATATCACTGGATTGTGATTATTTCAGCTCTGGTTTGAAATATTCGCTAAGGGTTTATCTTAGTGAAGAATATTTTGCTGTATGTATTTATTAAATACTATACTAGAAAGGTGTTGGTCAGCCTGCTAGATAGTTGCGTATTAAATCAAATGCAAGTCTTATTGTGTAAGTCTTGGTATTTGACTATGAATTTTCAGATTTGTGGTTTGCTTATTAAATTAGCAGCACATGTATTTGCATAATTTCCCTTTTCACATGTTACTTAATTTATGCTTGCATATCATGTTTTGTTGATTGCATAAATGATGTGTTGTGCAAATTTCGAAGATTGAGGTTTGAAATGAGAACTTGGTGTATGTGTTATTCTCTTTGATTATTCACGATCCTTATAATGAAATATATAAGGATGATACTCTCGAAATTTGGGATTTATAAGTGTGAAATTAGAAGTTCAAAGTGGAACTCTAATCAAAGTGTTGATGTGTCGTGACATATGCAAGGCCTGACATTGCATTTGCGGTGGGTAAAGCTTAGTCGGTATACCAGTAACCTTTGTAAGCAACATTGGCAAGCAGTTCATAGGGTACTTAGGTACCTTAAGGGGACAATGAATCTTGGTAATGCATATTCAGATTTTCCTTCTGTCACAGAAGGATTTTCAAATGCAAGTTGGATTTCAAATGAGGAAGATCATTCTTCTACAAGTAGATGGATATTTCTACTCGGAGGAGGTGCCATTTCATGGGCATCTAAGACACAAACTTGCATCACAAGATTCAACAATGGAATATGATTTGTTGCTCTAGCCGGTGCTTCAAAAGAAGTAGAATGGTTAAAGAACATAATACATGAACTTACATTCTGGGAAAGACCGATATCAACAATATCGATACATTGTGACATCGCTGGAACATTGGCTAAAGTATATAGCCATGTATACAATGGGAAGTCTAGACACTTAGGTGTTAGACTTCGTGCAGTAAGAGAGCTCATTACGCATGTGGTGATATATGTGGATTTTGTAAGGTCACAACAAAATTAAGCCGATCACTTGACGAATGGATTAGCTAGAGACTTGGTCTCTAAGTGTGTGAAGGGGATGGGATTAGAACCCATATAAATTTTTTAGTCGTGGGACATCCAATTCACATCCAACTAACGTTGGAGCTGAATTCAATGTGGATAGTCCATTCCTAGAAAATTGATGAACACAAAAATTCATCTCCAAGTATGTGTTCATGACCTATAAGTGCAAGATTGAAGAGGGACTCTTCTTAATAGATTCTTTGAAAAAGTGCTGATTGTAGGAACACCATCGGGCGGTGTGACCCATTAGAGAATCTACCTATATAAACGTGAAGTTTTTGGTTGCTTCATGAGATATTGGTGTGACCCATTAGTTGAATTGAATATTTGAATTGCAATAATGAAAGCGTTTCTATAAATCACACAAAGAGTTGGGTACAAAGCACGTGATCCGTAGGATCCCAGAATAAAACAACTACTCACGATTCATGGCTATCAACCACAAATATATATATGAAAAGATTAGAAATGAGGAAACCGTGTTTGATGAAGCGTAGCCTCGAATCTTGGTCTTTCTTGATATCTTAGTCGTCGTCCTCCTTCAATTTAGGTCAAAATCGATCCCCAAAGTCAGCGTACCCAAAATCTAGTCCAAAACTACTATTCATAACTCAAAATATCCGTGAGGGTCGTGACATATGATTTTGTCACGGGTGTCACGACTCCCCTAAATGTTTCTGGGCAATTTAGGGGCCGTAACACCCGTGACATAGTATTTTATCACGGATGTCACGGCAGGGCAAACTGCCAGAGACTTCTCATGACTTTTTCGAGATTTTAAAATCCGAATTTGGTCTTGGTGTAAACTACAAACTTGTAGCTCTTTGAGTTAGCTTTCCAACAAGCTATATTATGACTCATTTGGACACCATATGGGATCTGGGCATGAAAAGTAAGCTGCAAAGGTCAGTCTGCCTGATTTGTCCTGTTTTTTGCCCAAATGTTCACCGAATGCTTTGTTTTACATCGGATCAATTCAAAGGTTTTAGGTATGTGATATTTGACCTGAAATATTATGACAATAAAATGTCGGGAAAACAAGCATAATCCATCGTCGAATGAAGTGAATAATAGGTCAATAATTCGACCAATCAAAACACTCCACACTTAGGATTTGTTCGTCCCGAATAAACATTAAGTTCAAGTCAATAAACTACAGAATAGTTACCCACTCAAGTATCATGTGATTACAGCGTAGCTAAAATGTGAAACATAACTCACTGTCTTAGAGGACACGAATGCATTTAACGTATGCATCAAGCCTTTAAACCCTTAGGCTGCCCTAGTAGGACGAGTATAGTCGCGTGAAGGTTTTGAGGAATGGGACTACCTATAAATCCTTTGTACAACTAACTAATGTGTATGCATGAAATGATGCTCAACGAGTCATAGTAAAGTCATGTCATACCTCGGATTCATCGTGTTACCTCGACTTCAAATCAAACATCTTCCTCAAAGTTGTCAGACAATCATAGATTAAACGAGTTATGCATTCAAACGATCAATACACACGGCTAGCAAGCGACTAATCACATGTTCTAAATAGTTCTATAGCAACATAATAAGAACATGAATAGTTACACAAAACATGCTCGCCATTCACCTATGCTATCTATGGATAGTCCACGGGCTCTTGGCGCAAAGCTCATTCTCAAGTGCTAAGGACTAGGCAATGACCCGTAAGAGAAGAGGAGCCTGGCTTAAGAATTTTCTGAAAATAGTTTGAAAATTACATCAAAATTTTAGTGCAAGCACGAGGATTATCCCTTAGTCTCTATAGTACATGAATTCTCAAGACAAGTCATGACTGCATGCATTGAAAAGGTGGAAATATACTACATTAAGCAAAATAGGATAGAAATTTCATTTTTTTTTCATACACAAGGGGTGACTTTTCTCAATGTGGCCTTGGTATTATTTTTTCATTTTTTTTCAAAAACAACTATGTTTGGTGTCAGTTTTTCACCCTCTTTTGAAATTTCAGAACTTTGTTCTTGATTGGGGGCCTATTTTTGACCCCTCTTCTGAGTATTTTTTTTACTTTCTAACTCCACACTTAAAACTTGACATAGTGTATGAATAAAGGTAGGTGCATGCAAATCACAACGAGTATAGAGAAACTCAAACTAGTACTAAGGTCACCTAGAAAAAGAGATACAATTTAAGTTTTTAACATTTTGTACCCGTGCCTACTAATATCGAGTCTCAAACATGCTTCAAGAAATACGCAAAACATGTGATAGGCAAAGTCTAGCAATGATACTGACACGAGGGAATACACACACGAATAAAACTATTTCAAGTCCTAGACTTCGAATCCAAAAGAATGACAATCAATCAAGAAGTATCGTAGAAAAATGATGATTTCAATCGCAATACATAGACAGTTGAGCATGCAAGAGTGAATGTGTGATATGCGATGTGTGTGACTATGCAATATCCACTCCACACTTAAAAATGAGCTTAGTCCCTAAGCGAAGGAAAATAAAAAACGAGAATAGCGCATATGGACTACAAACTTAAACTCAAAGCACAATAGTCAAGATATCACGTGATGAAAATGCAAAAGAAATACTTACTCAAACTTAAACTCAAACTTAAACTCCCCGAAGAGGCCTAGTTTAATGTCTTGGCTAGACTCAGCAAAGCGCCCCATATAAATCACTCGTGAGAAGTCCTTTGCTAAGATCCCTTCTCACGGGGCCTTCAAAAGAGAGAGGTGTCAATCCACCTTCAAATCCCACTGAAATTTATGTCCATCATGAATGATATAGACGTTAAGTAGAGCATGCAGTCCCTTTAAAAATTTGAGACCCTTAAGAATCAAGGGACTGTAGAAGCTCCCTAATAACAGTTTCAAGATGTAAGGCAAGAACTATCGAGACTTGTCTGGAGGCGTGATGGACCATAATTGTATGAATCATAAACACAGTTAAACCCACCAAATTAGACTCTTTGTCTATTTAACTTTTGCTTGTTAGTTCTGATATTTATCTACAGGGTATTTTGAAGTCTAGAGAGAATACAAGCTAAGGAGGAGTTCTTAAAGGCAAAAATGAATTACGAGTCATTCCAGGTCACGACCAAATTCTGACTTTCAAGAACCTGACGTGGAATCACTCAAAACAAGTCCAACCGAAGGGAAACCAGAGTCAGACCGGAGCTGAAAGGACCGATGGCTTTTGGAAAAGATCACAAAACAAACTCACACCCACTCCTTCTCCTCCACCTAGCTCGGCGGCTAAGCCATCATCCACTCCTCCTTTGCCACATGGGCGGCGGCTTAGAGGAGAAGATGACTCACCCCGATGGATTTTGCTTCTCCTCCCATTTCATGACAAGTGTTGAGTCCTCATTGCCTCCCTTAACCTATAAATAGAGCTCCTCCTACCCTTTGTAAATACATCCCACAATCACATTCCAAAATCAACAAACACATCTCATACCACAAGTCACTTATCTCTCTAGATTGAGAGCACAATCATGTAATCACTTTACTTTGGAATCGAAGCTTGATCTTTAGCACTCTCAACGGTTTTTGTAAGTACTCTCTTCTTTACTTTACTGTCTTTTCAATTCAGCAAGTTTACTTTCCTGTCTTTACTTTCGAAAACTTTATTTTCTGTCTTTCAAAACCTTTACTTTTCAAGCACTTAGCTATGATGTCCTGCTCCATGGATATTCGTAGCTAAACCCTTCATTCGGTTGAAAGGGTGTGCTTGTATCATACAATGTTTTAGGCCCTACTCTTAGTGCCTCTATGTGTTCAAAACTTGTTCTATGTGCCACATATTAGGTTAGAACTTCCAAGGTTGAGTGGATGCTTTAACGGGTAAAGCTCTTCCGTGGGGTTCGTGAACATACTCGGGTAAGGGGATGCATTAACGGGCAAAGCTTATCTGAGGAGTTCGAAGTCTTTAAAAAACCATTTGATTGCTCGTAACTGAAGATCAAATGGATGCACATAAGGCTAAGATACTTCGAAAGGAGGAATTAGTCTAAATAGAACAAGTGTTCTAAATGATGTGGCAAGTCATGTGCTAGAAATAGCCTTGATTCATCTTTGAACACATAGTATGATCATTAGAAGTCAATGATAAACAGACTATGATACAATGCCCCTAAAACCGAATACTTTCCTTTAAGTGTAATATCAACTGTTATTTACTTTCAGTACCTTATCAACTGCTTACTTTCTGTCAAGTCTTGTCCATCAAGCACCTTACTTTTCAGTAACTAAAACCAAAAACAACCCCCCAACTGCTTTATTTAATCCCCCCTTTTCGAAAGAACAACTATCACCTAATTCCCTTGGGTTCGACCCATACTTACCACTGACTACCAAAAATAGTTAAGTCGCGAGTATCGGAGATATAAATTTATTTTTGCACAGAGAACATCGCACCTTAACGACAGTGCGGTGGGCTCCGTCAAAATTGGCGCCGTCGCCAGGGAATTAGAATTAAGTGTTCTTTCTTTCTTTCGAACTCGCTTCTGTACCACCATGTCTCGCGAAGGAAGCACCCATGACTATCAGGATGACGACGAGGTCAATCTGTTGGATCGAAATAACGAGGCACCGCCTCAATTTCCAATTCTCGACGATCCAGAGCAACTCTTCCGAAACCAAAGAGCTCGTGATAGAAATGCCATCCTAAGAAACCAAGGACCACTCGAGGGCTGAAATGAAGCTGGCCCAGCGCAACAACCCCCTAGACATCCACCACCCCCGCAATATCGACGAGAGCCAAGACGCGAACCCGTCTTTGATGACTACTACGGGGATAACAACAACTTCCGCGAACCTACTATGGGAGAACTGTCGGCACCAGATTTCAGAAATCAGCCGTGGTGCATTTACAAAGGCCCTGAGCTAGAAAATATCGCCATCAACACTACAGTGGCCCACAACTTGCCCAAGTTCTCAGGAGCTCGTGGAGAATCAACAACGACTCATCTCCAACGCTTACATGGCACTTGCCAAAACCTAAAACCCAATGGCGTGAACGTAGACGACTTTAAGTTAAACGCGTTCAACTTTTCCCTCACTGACTCAGTGAACGACTGGTTTCTTTCATTGCCTTTCGGTAGCATCAGAACATGGGCTCAGATGCAAAAGAAATTCCTGGACAAAAACTACCCGACAGGAAGAGCAATGCAAGTAAGGAGGCAACTGCAGGACATCAAGCAAGGGCCCAATGAAACCATGTACGACTACCTGGAAAAGTTCAATCGCCTGGAGAGAAGCTGCTGTACCCTTGGACTGCCCGAGAAACTCATAATCGAGTACCTCATTGATGGATTAAGGCCCTTAGACAAAATGCTTCTGGATGCCTCAGCTGGAGGATCCATGATGAATCTATCATTGAGTGGCATAAGGAATCTCATCACCGACGTTGCTGAAAATGCTCGATTCAGAGAAGAGATAACTCGGCAGGAAGAATTTTCCCGAACGAAGAATGTGGCAAAGGCTGAAACACCGATAAACTCTATGCCAGAGGAGATGAAACAAATAAAGGAAATGATGATTCAAATCCTACGAAGGCAGCCAGTTCAGATAAAGCCTTGCGAGTTTTGTAGTTCTACGGACCACAAGACTGACGCATGCCCAACACTGATAGTAGAAGAACCGGAAGAAGTGAATGCAGTGGTAGGATACCAAGGATACAACAACCACAACAGCAACAATAGAGCAGGACCAATCTGGCAGTATAATCAAGCGACCAATCCAAGCTGGCGAAACGACAACCATCCTCCGAAGGAGACACAACAAGCCGCGCCGCAATTAGCTCAGTCATTCTACCAACCGCCCCACCGGCAGTACAACCAGAACACTCTATCAGCTGGCCAATATCAACAAAGAGGATCAAATCAATACCCGATAAGCCAATATCAGCAGAAGGGAATGAATCAATGCCAACCCAGCTCAAACAATTAGCAAGGACCAAGCAAGTCGCTTGAAGACACAATGAAGGAGCTCGCAGGAAGCGTGAATATATTGGGAACATCGCTAAACCAATTCCAGGCAAAAACTGACTGGGCAATTTCTGACTTGACCAAACAAATGTCCCAGCTCGCCACTTCAATGACCACACTCATTAATGAACCAGGCAGACTACCTTCACAAACCGTCCAAAACCCGAAGGGAAATGTTAATGCTGTAGCCCTTAGGAGTGGGAAAAAACTTGTCATCAAACCTATAGAGCAAGATGAGGACAAAAGTCCGAGGTTGCCCGGAGAAGAACAAGTGAGGCCCGAGGCTCTCGAAACTCTTGAGCAAGACAAAGAGGAGGACGTGACCGGAGAAGAAGGGAACACATCCAAGGATCACAGGCCTGGCCCAGTACCAGCAGCCAGCCCGGTTCCAGTGTCTGAAGAGCACAATGAGCGCCCGGTGCCCAGAACCGAGACCCCCAAAATCAGCGCCGCACTTCCATTTCCAGTACCAGCCCGTGTACCAAAACAACATGTCATGGATGAGGACATGTTTGAATTGTTCAGCAAAGTCGAAATAAACATCCCCCTCTTGGAAGCCATCAAGCAAATCCCTCGATATGCTAAGTTTTTAAAAGAACTTTGCACCAACCGGAGGAGGAGTACTAGATATGATCAAGAGCTAATGAGTAGGAACGTATCGGCCGTCATACAACGAAAAGTGCCCCCAAAATGTGGTGATCCGGGAACTTACACCATTCCATGCACAATTGGCAACATCCGGATCTAGAACTGCATGCTGGACCTTGGAGCATCAATCAACGTTCTTCCCTTCTCTATCTACTCATGCCTTAGGATTGGACCGCTCGAACCCACCGGTCTCACTATTCAACTGGCAGATCGGCCGTGCAAACAGCCCGAGGGGAAAATAGAAGACGTCCTGGTTCAAGTAGTCGAATTGGTGTTTCCAGTGGACTTCTACGTCTTAAAAATGGAGAATGGCGGACCTACAGATCATGCACCCATCCTTCTCGGCCGTCCATTTCTCAAAACATCAAAAATGAAGATAGACTGTGGAAGTGGAATGCTCTCAATGGAAGTAGAAGGAGAGGTCTTCAGCTTTGACATATTCAGAGCAATGAAGCACCCTATGGAATTCGAGGAAGTACACGCTCTCGACACTTTGGACGACCTGGTCCAAGAAGTTCAACCAGAACCAAGAGTAGATCCCTTAGAAGCCATACTCAATGGAGCCGAAAGCTCAAACGAATTGACCGAAGACCTGCATGAAACGGTGGACCACTTAACAATCTCGGAGCCTCTCACACCAGAATATGAAGTCAACGAGGTAAAATTTTTCAAATCAAATACTTTTCTGCCCTCGGTGACGCAAGCTCCCAAGATAGAATTTAAGCCCCTGCCCGGACATCTGAAGTACGCTTTCCTAGGGGATGATAACACACTTCCAGTGATCATCAAGAGTGGCTTGAAAGCAGGTCAGGAACGAAGTTTGATAAAAGTGCTGAAACAACACAAGTTGGCTATTGGATGGACTCTAGCCGACTTAAGAGGAGTCAGCCCGGCTGTATGCATGCACCGTATTCTACTTGAAGATGGAGCAAAGCCATCAAGAGAGCCTCAACGATGACTCAACCCTATCATGATGGAAATCGTCCAAAAGGAAATACAGAAGCTACTAGATGCGGACGTTATCTATCCCATATCAGATAGCCAATGGGTAAGTCCTGTCCACGTGGTCCCGAAGAAAAGTGGGATCACGGTCGAGGAAGATGCCGAAGGAAAAATAATAACAACAAGAGTCAAGAACGGCTGGAGAATGTGCATCGACTACAGAAAGTTGAACGCCGTCACAAGAAAAGACCATTTCCCTCTACCATTCATCGATCAAATGCTAGACCGACTGGTGGGCAAACCATATTTTTGCTTCCTGGACGGGTTCTCAGGCTACAACCAGATCCCCATAGCACCTGAGGACCAAGAGAAGACTACATTCACCTGCCCATTTGGCACATTCACCTTCAGAAAGATGTCGTTCGGCCTATGCAACGCCCCAGGAACTTTTCAAAGGGTAGTGACTAGTATCTTTTCAGACATGATCGGGGAATTCATTGAAGTCTTCATGGACGACTTCACCATCTATGGAGACACATTCGACGCTTGCTTAAGCAATTTGAGCACGGTTTTGGCACGATGTGTGTCCATGAACTTAGTGCTCAATTATGAGAAGTGCCACTTCATGGTAACACATGGAATAGTCTTGGGACATATCGTCTCACAAGAAGGCATGAAAGTGGACAAAGCAAAAATCGACCTGATCATGACGCTACCATACCCATCCACGGTTCGAGACATCCAATCGTTCTTTGGCCATGCAGGATTCTATCGACGATTCATCAAAGACTTCTCCAAAACGGCGTTGCCTCTAACCACTCTGCTCCAGAAAGAAGTCCCTTTGGAATTCACTAATACATGCAAGGAGGCCTTTGATAAACTGAAGAAAGCCCTCACCAGCACACCTATCATCCAAACGCCAAATTGGGAACTACCATTCGAAATCATGTGCGATGCGAGCGATTATGCTGTGGGGGCAGTCCTCGGTCAAAAAGTTGATAAGAAGGCAGTTGTGATCTACTTCGCCTCAAGAACCCTAGATTCTGCCCAATGAAACTACTCCACCACCGAGAAGGAACTTCTGGCAGTGGTTTTTGCTCTGGAAAAATTCAGATCCTATTTGCTTGGAGCAAAAGTAATAGTTTATTCTGACCACGCGGCCATCCGTTACCTAATGAAGAAGAAGGAGGCCAAGCCAAGGCTCATTCGGTGGATATTACTACTGCAAGAATTCGATGTGGAAATAAGGGACAAAAAGGGGATCGAGAATACTGTGGCCGACCACCTAAGCAGGATTGTCCGAAAGGAAGAAGAGGGGCACATAACCGAGTCATTTCCAGACGAGCACCTGTATGCAGTCTCAACCAAGGTGCCGCGGTATGCCTCAATCGTCAACTACCTTGTAGGAGGTAAATTTCCCCCTTCTTTTACTAAAGCACAATGCATGAAACTTAGGCATGATGCTAGGCATTACTTGTGGGATGATCCCTATTTGTGGAAAATAGGAGCAGATCAAATACTTAGGAGATGCATCCCAGATAATGAAATAGCTTCTATTATTAGCTTCTGCCATGAGTTTGCATGTGGACGATACTTCGGGCCTAGGAGAACCGCTAGAAAAATCCTAGATAGCAGCTTCTTTTGGCCAAGTATGTTTAGGGATGCCTATGAGAAGTGTAAAAAATGCGATAAGTGCCAAAGAGTAGGAAATGTGTCAGCTAAAAATGAGATGCCTCAAGTACCCATATTAGTCAACGATGTTTTCGACATTTGGGGTCTTGATTTTATGGGACCATTCACAGTATCATGCGGTTATACTTATATTCTAGTCGCTATAGTCTATGTGTCAAAATGGGTAGAGGCTAAGGCCACAAGGTGCGACGATGCAAAGACTGTCATAGATTTTTTGCGCACTAACCTGTTTTGTAGATACGGGGTACCCAAGGCCATAATAAGCGACCAAGGAACTCATTTCTGCAACCGCATGATGGCTGCCACCTTAAAACGCTACCATGTCCACCACCGAACGTCCACGGCATATCATCCCCAGACCAATGGTCAAGCGGAGATCTCCAACCACGAAATCAAGGGAATTTTAGAAAAAATGGTGAAGCCGGGTAGGAAAGATTGGAGTCAGAGGCTAGATGAAGCTCTTTGGGCTTATCGGACAGCATACAAGACACCAATTGGAACCTCCCCCTTTCGACTTGTTTATGGAAAGGCATGCCACCTTCCGGTTGAATTAGAACATAAAGCCTATTGGGCGCTCAAGCATTGCAATCCGGATTTGAAGGCTGCTGGACTAGATAGGAAGCTTAATCTATGTGAGCTTGAAGAATTGCGGCTTGAGGCCTATGAAGGGCAAACAGACTACAAAGCGCGGACCAAATTATATCATGACAAATTCATCCGCCGACGCTCATTTGAGGAGGGACAACAAGTTCTACTCTTCTCCTCACGGTTGAAGTTGATGCCTGGCAAACTAAAATCAAGATGGACCGGCCCTTATACCGTGACTAAGGTATTCAACCATGGAATGCTTGAGTTGGAAAGCATGGAGAATGGGAGCCGATTCAATGTGAATGGACAGCAAGTCAAACACTACCATGGCGAGGTCAACTTGACAACACAAAAATACAACCTGAGCCAACCATGGGATCCAAACCTGTGATCCCCATGCGTCGAGCCAACGACGTTAAACAAAGGCACTGGTCGGGAGGTAACCCGACACCTATCTTACTTTCAGTAATTTTCTTTTCTGTCATTTAGTTTTTACCGTAAGTCGCTCTCACCCATTTTTTGTATAGAAGAAATGACTCCTTGTAGGAATTGGTTTTTGGAGCAAGATCAGATCAGCCCGGCAGCTTCCGAGAATTACCGGGCCTGCGCTGAGAGTTCAAGGCCCCAGCCGAACTCCCTCGATTATCCAGCTCCGAGGCATGTCGTTCCATGACACGACACAGTAAAAGGGAGTTCAGTTCTTCCCTTTTCCTTAATGTCATTTCCTTCTCTTGTATATATTTGCATGACTTTTGAACTAAGTCGTGATGAAACGCACGCCTTCGTTCAAAAGTGTGATGTGAGAACCGCCTATGTACATAGTTAATTAACATGTTTTTCTTTTTCTTTTCCCTTAATATTATCTTTTTGAAAATATGAACTTGAGAATGTGAAAAAGATAAATCTAAATTCATGCATTTACCTTGTGAAATCTCAACTGTATAAAAACTTAGAATGTAACTTCTCATTTGTCCCTTTGTGCTGAGATAAACAGGGGATGTGGAGTTGATAGAAAATGCCCTAGAGAGGCTTGGCAAGCACTCGAAGGATCGAATCTAACTATATGGTTTTCGAAGTCAGTGGAGGCTGAACTTCGAGTTTCAGTTGAGTCAGAGTCATCTCTGCCGTGCAACGTTTATGCAAAAGGCGGGACGGGAATCAAACCGTCCTATCTCTAGTCAGAGTAGCCGGGAAAACAAATGAGCGACCCTCATTTTGACCCGCGCGAAATGGCGAGGATGAGAAAGAGCGGGGAGGTATTTCCATATGCTCGCGGGCGATGATTGGACCTCCCAAGAAGGCTGAGAAAATGGACTAGCAAGTCACAAAGAAGCAAAAGCTCAAAGAAGCTAATCAAAGGCCAAAGGCCAAAATTGTGAAGGTTTTAACCGAAACAAAAGTGAAGAAACTCCAACTCAATATCAAAGGCCAAAGGCCGATTCACTACAGAAGCTGTCCCTCGCCAAAAGGAAATCAAAATGCTCAACTCAGTGAAACCCGAACCGAATCACGTGCTAGAGAAAGCTACAAGGAAACCATATAGTGCGAGTCGATCCCGAGAATGTAGTCCAGGAGCCTGAAAAGGGCTATCTCCCGAAACATCCGAATTAATTTGCATCTCGGCACGAAGGTACAAGTATCAAGTTTCTTCTAAGTATTTACACGGTTTAGTTTGGTAATAAGTAAGTAATGCATGAATTAGGATAAATCTAGTCCCACAGTCACACTTTCATATTTAAAAGTTTTTACTTAGATTGTGTTCCGCCCTTAAAAAGCATTGTTCGGGACGAACAACTAAAAGTTTGGGGTGATCTGATGGACCATAATTGTATGAATCATAAACACAGTTAAACCCACCAAATTAGACTCTTTGTCTATTTAACTTTTGCTTGCTAGTTCCGATATTTATCTACAGGGTATTTTGAAGTCTAGAGAGAATACAAGCTAAGGAGGAGTTTTAAAGCTGAAAATGAATTACGAGTCATTCCAGGTCACGACCAAATTCTGACTTTCAAGAACCTGACGTGGAATCACTCAAAACAAGTCCAACCGAAGGGCAAGCAGAGTCAGACCGGAGCTGAAAGGACCGATGGCTTTTGGAAAAGATCACAAAACAAACTCACACCCACTCCTTCTCCTCCACCTAGCTCGGCGGCTAAGCCATCATCCACTCCTCCTTTGCCACATGAGCGGCGGCTTAGAGGAGGAGATGACTCACCCCGATGGCTTTTGCTTCTCCTCCCATTTCATGACAAGTGTTGAGTCCTCATTGCCTCCCTTAGCCTATAAATAGAGCTCCTCCTTCCCTTTGTAAATACATCCCACAATCACATTCCAAAATCAACAAACACATCTCATACCACAAGTCACTTATCTCTCTAGATTGAGAGCACAATCAAGTAATCGCTTTACTTTGGAATCGAAGCTTGATCTTTAGCACTCTCAACGGTTTTTGTAAGTACTCTCTTCTTTACTTTACTGTCTTTTCAATTCAGCAAGTTTACTTTCCTGTCTTTACTTTCGAAAACTTTATTTTCTGTCTTTCAAAACCTTTACTTTTCAAGCACTTAGCTATGATGTCCTGCTCCATGGATATTCGTAGCTAAACCCTTCATTCGGTTGAAAGGGTGTGCTTGTATCATACAATGTTTTGGCCCTACTCTTAGTGCCTCTATGTGTTCAAAACTTGTTCTATGTGCCACATATTAGGTTAGAACTTCCAAGGTTGAGTGGATGCTTTAACGGGCAAAGCTCTTCCGTGGGGTTCGTGAACATACTCGGGTAAGTGGATGCTTTAACAGGCAAAGCTTATCTGAGGAGTTCGACCTCTTTTAAAAACCATTTGATTGCACGTAACTGAAGATCAAATGGATGCACATAAGGCTAAGATACTTCGAAAGGAGGAATTAGTCTAAATAGAACAAGTGTTCTAAATGATGTGGCAAGTCATGTGCTAGAAATAGCCTTGATTCATCATTGAACACATAGTATGATCATTAGAGGTCAATGACAAACAGACTATGATACAAGGCCCCTAAAACCGAATACTTTCCTTTAATTGTAATATCAACTGTTATTTACTTTCAGTACCTTATCAACTGCTTACTTTCTGTCAAGTCTTGTCCATCAAGCACCTTACTTTTCAGTAACTAAAACCAAAAACTACCCCCCAACTGCTTTATTTAATCCCCCCTTTTCGAAAGAACAACTATCACCTAATTCCCTTGGGTTCGACCCGTACTTACCACTGACTACCAAAAATAGTTAAGTCGCGAGTATCGGAGATATAAATTTATTTTTGCACAGAGAACATCGCACCTTAACGACAGTGCGGTGGGCTCCGTCAAGGCGTAGCAGCAAGATATACAACTTCAAAGCCAGTTCCAGCAAGAGCACTTCCTTTATACTCTTTAGATAAGATCTCAAGTGCATATACTTCAGAATTTCCCTTCACTATCGTATGTATGCGTATGCGAGGGTCCTCTTTATTCGACCTCATGTACTGATGAGCCGTATTTATATGGCTCATCGAGTCATTAAATCCCATCAATTCCAGCACTTTATTATACGAACAGTTACTTCTTAGTGTTGTTTCGTGTTTTAGGTGATTTGGAAGCTCTAGGAGGAATCGCGCTTAAAAGACGGCATTTTATGCCAAAAACATCACAATGGCAGATCAGACCTTTGGACGTTCGACGGAGTACTGGGAGCTGACCGTTGATCAGAAAAATACGAGGCATATACCGTTGCGTAGGTGACTCAATTCCTTACAACTCTCTAGTTCACATCGAGAGCATCCGAGGTCGTTTGGAAGGCCAAATTGAGAGCCAAAGTCAAAACAGATGCGCAGAATGGATGAACAGTGTCCGCGGATGAACAGTACTTTCGGCGTGAACAGTAACTTCCGGCCGTGAACAGTGTCGGGGCCTCGGTCCTCGTCTCATCGAGTCATTAAATCCCACCAATTCCAGCACTTTATTATACGAACAGTTACTTCTTAGTGTTGTTTCGTGTTTCAGGTGATTTGGAAGCTCTAGGAGGAATCGCGCTTAAAAGACGGCATTTTATGCCAAAAACATCACAATGGCGGATCAGACCTTTGGACGTTCGACGGAGTACTTGGAGCTGACCGTTGATCAGAAAAATACGACGCATATACCGTTGCGTAGGTGACTCAATTCCTTACAACTCTTTAGTTCACACCGAGAGAATCCGAGGTCGTTTGGAAGGTCAAATTGAGAGCCAAAGTCAAAATAGATGCGCAGAATGGATGAACAGTACTTTCGGCGTGAACAGTAACTTCCGGCCGTGAACAGTGTTTTTGGGCCGTGAACAGTACTTCGGGAAAAACCCAAATTTCATACATGACGGTTTAGAAGGCTGTGGAATGTCCTGGAATCCTCTAGAAGACTTGCACAAGAAGTTTGCTTAGGAATCAAGCAAAGTCGAATTAGGAAACTTTTCCTAATTTGTCTTTTGGGCCACCGATTTGACCTAGTCCAAGAGGGATTTCGTGCCTCACTCAACTCTATAAATAGAGGAGCAACTCAGCCATTCAAAGCATCCCAAAACGTGGAGAGCTCCTCTCTCCACAAAATTCCTCTCAAACCCTAACTCACGGCCGAAACCCTAATTCCTCCTTTGCTCCGCCCTAGCTCCGCCGTCCTTCGCCATTGCGCCGCCCACCTTACTGCCCTAGCTCAGCCCCTGCCTCAGCCGTGCTCAGCCCTCACGGCTCGGACGTTCCTTCCTCTCAGTACTAGTGAAGTTTACTTGTTATTATTCATCGTTTTTTGCCCTAATGGCCATGTGTAACTAATCCTATTATTCGGGCTAGGTTTATACATTGTGACGATGTTTTTGAGACTTGGATCTTAATGCTATATTCATTGTTTTACTAATTCTCGTGCATGAATTCCATGAATTATTGCTAGACTAGGCGGATACTTTGTCGTAAAACCTAGTTGCGCATATTTCTATATTAATTATCTATCTAATACTTTGTCGTTTGGATAGGTAGCACGTCTAGGTTAGATAACACCTTTGTCGGGTTATTAAACCTAGGGGAATTAGAAGCTTAACACCTTTGTCGGGTTAAGTTGTGGCGTAACACCTTTGTCGGGTTACTTGGGAAGTCACCTTTGTCGGGACAACCACACTTAGAAATTATGAATTAGAATATTAGAAGTCAATGATAAAACAAGTCACAATCAAACCCTAGTCTGAATATTCCTCTCTGATATTTACACACTCGCTTATTTCGTTTATTTGCACTGTTTCCTAATCTCTCACAAACCCCAATTGTCTTTTCTTTTCTTCTTACAGAACAAAGTAGTAACTATCTAGCTCCCTTGGGTTCGACCCTTGCTTGCCGCTGTACTAACTCACAGTTCAGAGTAAGGAACATTATAAATTCAAATTTGCAGGTACAACGATGACCTGTCATGTACACATCAACAAAGTCTTCATACCTATGATCCTTTGATGGCTCTTCAGCGTCCAGAGGAATCGGTGGAATGATGTTCTCTTCTGCATGCTCATCTAAATGACCTTTAGAAGCGCTCATAGTGGAGGGAGATGAATCTTCATGTTCTGAGACGTCTTCAGTACAAGAGTCATCATCCTCCATCTCAGTGTAAGCCTTGGCAACCGTTCTCAATGCCTCAAAACCATTCCCACAAACAGGTTGTTCTAGTTTAGAGAGCATTCTTGTATCCTGATCACCTTCCACGTGGATTGGAAATAAAACTGAAAATGAATGTGCTTCATAGACTTGAACTTCTTGATGATTGGCCATTTTCATCTCGATGTCCTCATCTCTGCATTCATTGGTGGCTGCAATGGCTTGTTGCTCTAACTGGTCCTTTAGTATTCTTTACCTAATTTTAAGTTGTTCCGCCGTCTCTATAATATTATAGAGTCTGGCTTGTCGCTCTTGAGCTCGCCTATCTTGGTCCCGAGTCCACTTTTGTTGCTTTTCCAAGAAACTAGTCAGCAATGACTCTATACGCAATGATTCTTCAGTGTTCTGAGATAGTTTCCGCGACTGGTTCTGGTGGCTCTCATAATAACAGTCATCTCGATAATACTGTTGATCATAAAACTGATGTTGATTTCCTTCCCAATTCGTATGATATGAATATGTCTCATAATAAGGCTCTTCCCTTGGGTAGGTGTCTTGATGACCTAAAGAGAACATCCTCGCAAAATTCAAAATAAAAGTGATTAGTGAAGTGAAGAAGTATATAGAGTATATACGCACAAGGAAGTATAAAAAGATGGAATAGTCCTAAATAATACTTGTTAAACCTAATAATGAACTAAACGCTATTCCCCGGCAACGACGCCATTTTGACATGCGTATTTTTAACCCTTTATAGTTGTCAAGTTATATGTTTTAGGGGTCAAATTATAGTAAAAACAATTTATAAACCTTGGTAAGCCAAGGGTCGATCCATGGAACAGACGTGTGCGTGTACTAGTATGCAAGTAATGTGTTCAGCTACTCCTGTAAGAAAAAGGGTTGGTTATTACTAAATCCTAATTGACAGTGAAATTCAAAAATGTTTGATTCGATCAGAGAAATAATTCCAAGATCAAACTTCACCCGTTCCTGCCATACAATTCATGTGATAATATCATGCAATCAAAATATGTCTTCAAATATGGATATAAACCAAAATAACATTAGACAAGTCGCCCATCCACGGATCATTGTCTAAATTAACCTAGATTGTTGAAGGCCGCCCATCCACGAATTATCAACAATTTAGATTTATTGAACCTAGGGTTTTCCAAATACTAACTATTCCACTACGTACTTGTTATACCATCGTTGTGGATGCGCGCGCATTGTGCTTACAAATACCTACATACTACCAGCGTAGCTATCGTAGTTTAGCGAAACAATTAATATTAACTCTCCTATTAGTTCATATACTATCAGCATAGCTACTATGACCTAGCATCAATTCTACTTAATCCAGTTAACCACCTCAGACCCATCCATCTATTGGTGTTTAACCTGATTTCGTTCATACAAGAAAACATCAAACCAATGTAAGACGTGCAAGAATGATAAAATTAAGCATAGTAGAATTGAATATTTGAATTGCAATAATGAAAGCGTTTCTATGAATCACATGAAGAGTCGGGTATAAGCAAGGGATCCGTAGGATCCCGGAATAAAACGACTACTCACGATTCATGGCTATCAACCACAAATATATATATATATATATATATATATGAAAAGCTTAGAAATGAGGAAACCGTGTTTTGATGAAGCATAGCCTCGAATCTTGGTCTTTCTTGAGCTCTTAGTCGCCCTCCTTCAATTTAGGTCAGACTCGATCCCCAAAGCGTACCCAAAATCTGGTCCGAAACTGCTATTTATAAATCAAAATATCCGCGGGGGTCGTGACATATGATTTCTGGGAAATTTAGGGGTCGTAACACCCGTGCACGGATGTCACGGCCAAACTAGCAGAGACTTCTCATGGATTTTTCGCAGTCTTAACATCCAAATTTGGTCTTGCTGTAAACTACAAAGTTGTAACTCTTTGAGTTAGCTTTTCAACAAGTTATATTATGACTCATTTGGATAACATATGGGATCTGGGCATGAAAATTCAGCTGAAAAGTCAGTCTGCCAGTTTTGTTCTTTTTGTCCTGTTTTTGCCCAAATCTTCACCGAATACTTTGTTTTACTTCGGATCAATCCAAAAGTCTTAGGTATGTGATATTTGACCTGAAATACTAGAAAAAAGATTAAATGACAATAAAATGTTGGGAAAACAAGCGTAATCCATCATTGAATGAAGTTAATAATAGGTCAAGAATTCGACCGATCAACTATTTTACTACGATCAAAGTTAGCTGCATTCAGAAGACTTTCCTAGCTACCATTGAAGACCCTGCCTAAATTTGTTGCTGTAAAGTGTAGACGAAGGCGACCCAGCAACTACACATGTCACATAGAAGTCTTATTACTAGTGGCACCGCGAAATCCCCACGGCTTTATGGCTCACGTCTGATTCACTACGAGCTTTTAGAGAAACTCATTCACCTCACGTGTAAGACATGTATTCTACTTGGTTATTAACTTTCAAGCTCAAGTTTAGGTTAGGACATGCTTAAGTTTGTGCCTAAAGTTAGTACGGCTACATCTTGGTCGGATACTTAGCCAAATTTGAGGTGAAGGGCTGAAGAATGCAAAATGGCATAGTTTTGCAGAAGCGAGAGCTGAGTTTACGAAGCAGAGGGAAGCACCATCGTTTTTGGTTTGCCAGCAAAGTCTGCTAAATTCCGTTACACTGGGACGTCGTCGTTTCTTACACTGGGACGTCGTCGTTTCACTAAAGGCTGGAGACTCTGAGTTTGAGCAAAATGACTAAGTTTCAGAGAGGCGCAAACTGGGTTATTTGGATCGAGCTAAATGCCTACGTTTTTGGAGCTCGAGTATAAGTCCAGCAAAATTGGGGATTAGGGTTTACTTTGATTTCCAGAGAGCAATTTCTATGGTGAGCGATTCTCCAAGAATTCGAGCTTCGATCTTGATTCGAGTGGTGCGTCCGAGTGGTCTGAAGATGAGTGTGGTGTTGATTGCTGCTGATTGCTCGTCGACTACGAGTAAGCGCTGGTTGCCGTTCGAGGATTGAAGAGGAAGAGGGCTGGTCGAGTCTGCACCGATTATTCGATCTCAGGGGCTATCGAAGGGGGCTTAAAACCCTTCAATAACCTTGCTGTAGTTTTTATTTCATCTTGTGGTACTTGAATTTGTATCGGATTGATTTAGAACTAGCTCGAGCTTGATTGAACATTGGGGTGAATTTACCTTGGTGATTGTATTTGCTTGTGTTTGATTAATAAAGTTAACCATTGCTCTATATCGAATCATTACATATTGGTATCAAAGCTCGTGTTCATCAATCATTATTGATCTTGGTGGACATAGGTTTGATCTTTGGTCATTGATTGAGTCTAGTGTCATTGTCGCTCCGCACTGTGGCTTGTTGAGTCCGGACTGGCACTAGATCACATTTTGTGTGCTATCTTGTATAACTGTGACCTGAGATAGTGTTTCTTGTTACTTGTGGTGTTGTGGCTGAGTTATTACTTCTGTGCTCATTGATACTGAGTGATTTCTTACTATTTTTCTCTCTTCTTCATGATTAATGATATTAGTCTTAAGCCCTTAGATGGGCAGATGGACTTTGCTATGTGGACTATGAGAATGAAGGGTATTTAGATTAAGGAAAAATGTTGGAGGGCTGTTAGTGAGGAGTGGGTGATTCCCACCTCTGACCAAGTTAAGAAAGACCTTAAAGAAATAGCTTTAGCTGAGATTATTATGAGGTTAACAGATGATGTTGCTAGACCTGTGATGAAGATCACTGATCCTAAGGTTTTGTGGGACACCCTTAAGACCACCTATCAAACTAAGTTTCTACCCAATAGGATATTCCTTCTTAAGAAGCTATTCACCTTTAAGATGGATGTATCCTTAAGTATCCAGGAAAACCTAGACAGTTTCCTTTAGATGACCCAAGACGTAGAGAGGTCCGAGGATGTAATTAAAGAGGAACACCAAGCTGTTAGTCTCCTTAGTTCCCTACCTCACCAGTTTGATACCCTTATTGATGTAATTCATTTTGGGAGAGAGGATCTAACTTTAACTATAATCACTATGATTATGACTCAGAAAAATGAATCTTTAATTGTCTTGAAGCAGAAAAACGGTGGTAAGCACGAGGTCAAAAGTGAGGTAATGTATGCTAAGACAAAACCTAAGTTTAACCCCAAATCCAACGAATCCCAAAAGCCTAAAACCCTTAGCAAAGAGTCTGATAAGAAGCTTGAGAATGTTAAGTTTTTTCACTGTGGAGAAATGGGCCATTACATGAATGGTTGTCCTAAAAGAAAGAAAAATGACCAAAAGAAAAATGAATCTAATAAGACAGATTACACCAATGTATGTGAAACTCAATATCAACATGAGATTCCTGTTGTTGCTAACTCTGAAAACATGAATGCTTGGATTCTTGATTCTGGATGTACTATGCATGCTAACCCTCATAAGAACATGTATGATGCTTTGAAACCTTGTGATGGTGGTGAAGTGAAATCAGGGATACTACAACTTTAAAAATCATGGGAATTGGGACTGATCCATTGAAAATGTTTGATGTAAAATAAGAATTTTGCAGAATGTTGCTTGGGTGCCTAACTTGAGAAGAAATTTAATTTTTGAATCTGCATTAGAAGATAAAGGCTGTCAAATAATTTCTAAGAATGGAATCAAGGATGTTGACGGAGCCCACCGCACTGTCGTTAAGGTGCGATGTTCTCTGTGCAAAAATAAATTTATATCTCCAATACTTGCGACTTAACTATTTTGGGTAGTCAGTGGTAAGTACGGGTCGAACCCAAGGGAATTAGGTGATAGTTGTTCTTTCGAAAAGGGGGGATTAAATAAAGTAGTTGGGGGTTGGTTTTGGTTTTAGTTACTGAAAAGTAAGGTGCTTGATGGACAAGACTTGACAGAAAGTAAGCAGTTGATAAGGTACTGAAAGTAAATAACAGTTGATATTACAATTAAAGGGAAGTATTCGGTTTTAGGGGCCTTGTATCATAGTCTGTTTATCATTGACCTCTAATGATCATACTATGTGTTCAAAGATGAATCAAGGCTATTTCTAGCACATGACTTGCCACATCATTTAGAACACTTGTTCTATTTAGACTAATTCCTCCTTTCGAAGTATCTTAGCCTTATGTGCATCCATTTGATCTTCAGTTATGAGCAATCAAATGGTTTTTAAAAGAGGTCGAACTCCTCAGATAAGCTTTGCCCGTTAAAGCATCCACTTACCCGAGTATGTTCACGAACCCCATGGAAGAGCTTTGCCCGTTAAAGCATCCACTCAACCTTGGAAGTTCTAACCTAATATGTGGCACATAGAACAAGTTTTGAACACATAGAGGCACTAAGAGTAGGGCCTAAAACATTATATGATACAAGCACACCCTTTCAACCGAATGAAGGGTTTAGCTATGAATATCCATGGAGCAGGACATCATAGCTAAGTGCTTGAAAAGTGAAGGTTTTGAAAGACAGAAAATAAAGTTTTCGAAAGTAAAGACAGGAAAGTAAAGTTGTTGAATTGAAAAGACAGTAAAGTAAAGAAGAGAGGACTTACAAGAACCGATAAGAGTGCTCAAGACCAAGCTTCAATTTCAAAGTAAAGTGATTACATGATTAGTGCCCAAAATCTAGAGAGAAGCTAGAGCTTTGTGATGGATGATGTTTGTTTGATTTTGGAATGTATTACAAAGGCAATGGAGGTGTCTATTTATAGGCTGAGGGAAGTGAGGAGAAGGTGACACTTGGCTCAAGGGGAGAGGAGGCTTCAAAAGCCATCGGAGTGAGTCATCACTCCCAAAAGCCGCCGGCCACATGGAGGAAGGGGAGAGGTGGAGTGGCTTAGCCGCCGGCTAGGTGGAGGAGAGAAGAGAGTTTGTGAGTTTTGTGAACTCATCCCAAAAAGCCATCGGTTCTTTCAGCTCCGGACTGACCCAGGTTGCCCTTCGGTTGGACTTGTTTTGAGTGATTCCATGTCAGGTTCTTGAAAGTCAGAATTTGGTCGTGACCTAGAATGACTCGTAATTTATTTTCACCTTTTAAACTCCTCCTTAGGCTGTATTCTCTCTAGACTTCAAAATACCCTGTAGATAAATATCGGAACTAACAAGCAAAAGTTAAATAGATAAAGAGTCTAATTTGGTGGGTTTAACTGTATTTATGATTCATACAATTATGGTCCATCAGATGTCCTTAGAGATGACCATGTTGTGATTAGAAGCATGAGGCATGTATCATGCTTCTTTATCCCATGAGTTGAATATTGTGCATGCTAGTAATAAGAATCTTGATGAAACTAAGTTGTGGCATGCTAGGCTTGGACACATTGGTAATAAAGGCTTGTTTCATCTGTTTAAAAATGGATTGATTAAGAAATACCATGTGACATTGAATTCTGTGAAACTTGTGTGCTTGGGAAGACAACGGCACATGCCTTTAAAAAATCTAAGATGGTTGTGAATGAAAGGTTGCAATAAGTGCATAGTGATCTTTCAGGCCTTGCCCAAGTACAAACTGCTGGTGGTAGGAGTTATTTTATCTCTTTTGTTGACCATTATTCAAGAAAAGTGTGGATTTATCTGATGAAATCAAAAACTGAAGTGTTTGACTGCTTGAAGGGTTGGAAATTGTCTGTTGTATCTAAAACTGACTTGAAATTGAAGTGTTTAAGAACAGACAATGGTCTTGAGTTTTGTAACAACGTTTTGATGACTTTTGTATTGAAAATGGTATTAAGAGGCATTTAACAGTTCCTGGTACACCCCAACAAAATGGCATAGCTGAAAGAATGAATAGGACACTCTCAGAGAGGGCTAGATGCATGCTTTTGAGTTCTGGTCTTAAGAGTTCTATGTGGGGAGAGGCTGTGATGATGGCTAGTTATCTGATTAATATATCGCCTTGTTCTGCCATTGATTTTAAAATTCCCCAAGAAATGTGGTTGGATAAGAAAATAAGTTTGGATCATTTGAGGCTTTTTGGTTACACTGCATACGCTAAAGTGTCTGATGGGAAATTAGAACCTAGAACTTTCAAATCTGTCATGTCAGGCTATCTCAGTCGTTTTAAGGGTTATAAGCTTCTTGTTGTTCTACCTAGTGGATATAAAGTTATTAAGTCCAGATCTGTGACCTTCAATAAGAAGGATTTTTGTAAGAACTTAACTACTTCTAATGTCCATGTTTTAGGAGGCAATGATGACACCACCAGCTTCATCCCTCCAAGGTATCCCCTAGAAAACCAGGGCAGACCTGATAGGAATGAGGCAGGGGAAGATGCTGAATCAGCAGGGGATTCACAAGGACTAGGAGGGCACATGGAATTGGCCACCCCACCTCAGGTAAGCTTGGAAAACCAAGATCATGGTGGGAGTGGAGCTAGCAATGATGGGAGTGACTTACCCCATCAACAAACTGATGGGGATCATCTAAGTTCCTCTATCCAAAACTCTAGTAGGATTAGAGATAATTCTGCTAGAAATGATAATATTGCTAGTGATGATATTGATCATGTGTCTAGTGCCTCTCTAAGCAACAGTGAGAGAGGCACAACTGTTGTCTCTAGCCCATTTGTGAATGCTGGTTTGACTGATGATGTTGTTGTACATGATAACACTGTTTTATCTGATTATGTACCAACAAGAGAGCACCTAGGACTAAAATCCCAAATAAAAGATATGCAAATGTGACTGAGTTTTCTAATGCTGAAAACATTAAATTTATCATACCTGATAATTATGCTGATGTAATGAAAAGTAAGGAGAGTGATAAATGGAAATTAGCCATGTGTGACGAGATTGACTCTATGTTTAATAATGGTACTTGGGAGTTAGTTCCCAAACATGCAGGGGCTAAAATAACTGGCTCTAATGGGTATTTATGATAAAAGAAGATAATAATCTAGATGATCCTCCAAAGTTTAAGGCCATACTATGTGCCAAGGGCTTTACTCAAAAGGAGGGGATAGATTATAATGAGATATTTGCCCTGTAGTGAAATATAAAACATTGAGACTCTTGCTTGCTATGCCAACTGTTTATGATTGAGATTTACAAACAAATGGATGTAAAAACTGCTTTTCTTCATGGAAACCTAAATGAAACAACTTACATGTCTCAACCCATAGGTTTTGAGGATAGTAGTAAGCCTAATCATGTTTGTCTATTGAAGCAATCTATCTATGGCTTAAAACAGTCACCTACGCAATGAAACATCATATTCAATGAGTGCATGTTGTCTCTTGGCTTTACTAGAAGTACATTTGATACTTTCTTGTATTTGAAGAGACCTAAATCTGGCATGATCCTATACATATTGCTATATGTTGATGACATATTGATCATGAATAATTATGAACCTGAGATAACTAATATAAAAAGGAACAGAGCTTAAACTTTGACATGAATGATTTAGGAACTGCTAAGAAGATCTTAGGCATTAACATTGTTAAAGACAGCTCTAAGAAGATGATGTTATTATCCCAAGTTGATTATATAGACAAAGTTCTTAAAAAGTTTCATATGGAAAATTCTAAATATGCTGCTATACCCTTAGGAGGGCATCTGGTGCTTAGTAAGAGGGATTGTCCTGAAACTGAAACTTATAGGAATAAAATGTCTTTGATTCCTTATCATGTTGCAGTTGGTTCTGTCATGTATTGCATGTTATGTACTAGACCAGATCTAGCCTTTGGAATAAGTGCATTGAATAGGTTTTTGTCTAATCCAGGGGAAACCAATTGGAATGCTATGAAATTTTTCCTGAAATATCAGAATAGCACTAAGAACTTGGGACTTGTATATGCTGATTATGGGAATAAGAATACATTATTTGGCTATGTGGACTCAGACTATGCTAGTAATAGGGACAATAGGAAGTCAACATCTGGTTTATTCTTCACTTGGTGTGGAAACTGTATATCTTGGAAGTCTCAACTTCAATCTATTGTTGCATTGTCTTCTAATGAGACTGAGTTTATAGCAGCCACTGAGGCAGCAAAAGAGGCTATGTGGCTTAAGGGTCTTTTTTCTGAAATTGAGCAATGTGTGGATGTGCCTTTGATCCATTTTGACAACATGAGTGCCTTACATCCTTGTAGATATCTTGTTTATCATGAAAGAAGTAAACATATTGATGTTAGGCTTCATTTCATTAGGGATATTGTTGACAAAGGTGTTATAAGGATTGAAAAGATTTTTTGTGATATAAATCCTATAGATTTTGGTACTAAAGTTGTGCCTTATGTCAAGTTTGAATATTGAAGGAAGGCCCTTAATATGGGCAAGGTGATTAATCGACATGGGAATCTTAGCAGCCAGCATAGCACGTGGCCTTTGATATTAGTTATGTACAACCTACCTCCTTGGTTAACCATGAAACGCAGGTATATAATGCTTTCTTTATTGATTTTTGGGGCATCGTCAGTGTTGAATTGTAAGTTGTTTCTTTACAGTAAAATAATAAATAAGACCTTAACTCTCTGTGGTCATGATGAATGTAAAATGATTGATAGTAGTATGAATTTTAAGAGCAGGTCAGTCAGGGTAGATTTACTTCACATGGTCGAAGAGACATATTGACAGAGACCACAAGAAAGGATGAGTACTGATGGACCATATTTATATGATTCATTAAGACAGTTAAACCCACCAAATTAGACGCTTTATCTTGACAACTTTTACTTGTTAGTTTCACTTTTGTTCTACAGGCTATTTCAAGGAGTAAAGATGAAACGAGCTAAAATGGAGTTCTTAACGCTAAAAGTGGATTACAAGTCAGAACTGGCCATACTCCGACAATACTCCGATCAAGCCACAACTAAGTCCCAATGACTTATTCCAACAAAGATCAAGAACACAAGTGAAATGCCAAGTCTAAGTTCCTCACCTTTTGATGTCAACTAAGAAGCAACCAAAGAGGCAACCAAAGGGCAACCGAAGACCAACCGGAGTCATATGGGAACCGATGGCTTTTGGAGCAAAAGATCTCATTCCACTCACTTCCTCTCCCCTCCACCTCACCACCGGCGGCTTTCCATGGGGAAGAGCCACATGGCCGGCAGCTTCTTGGCCTTGCCACCTTGCCCGGCGGCTTTGAGCTCCCCTCCTCATCCTTTGCCATGTGTTGTGATCTCCTCCTCATCCCTTGCCTATAAATAGCACATCCCCTTCTCTTTGTAAATCATTCCAAGTTCCTCATTCCAACAAGCTCAAACACAAGTCACTTGTTACTTACTCTCTAGATTTTGGGCACAATCCTTGTAAACATTTACTTTGATCTTGAATACTCTTGTTGGTTCTTGAGTATTCTTGTTGTTCTTGAGTTTACTCATGTTGGTTCTTGAGTATTCTCCCCTTTACTTTCCTTGTCTTGATTTCCAAAAACCTTTACTTTCCTGTCTTTCAAAACCTTTACTTTATTCAGCACTTAGCTATGATATCCACCTCTATGGATATTCGTAGCTAAACCCTTCATTCGGTTGAAGGGGTGTGCTTGTATCATACAATGTTTTAGACCCTTCTCTTAAGTGTCTCTTTGTGTTCAAAACTTGTTCTATGTGCCATATATTAGGTCAGAACACTATTGGTTGAGTGGATGCTCGAAAGAGCAAAGCTCTTCCATGGGTTCGTGAACCTTCGTGGTTAAGTGGAGGCTCGAAAGGGCACAGCTTAACTGTGGAGTTCAACCTCTTTAAAACACCATTTGGTTGATCGGAAATGATTGATCAAATGGATGCACATAAGCTAAGATACTTCGAAAGGAGGAATTAGCCCAAATAGAACAAGTGTTCTAAACGATGCGGCAAGTCATGTGCTAGAAATAGCCTTGATACATCTTTGAACACTTAGTATGATCATTAGAGGTCGATGATAAACAGATTTATGATACAAGGCCCCTAAAACCGAATCCTTTCCTTTAATTAAAACATCACCTGTCACTTTACTTTCAGTCCCATATCAACTGCTTACTTTCCGCAAGTCTTGTCCTTCAAGCATTTACTTTCAGCAAGTCTTTTCCTTCAAGCACTTTACTTTTACGCACTTACTTTCAGCAAGTCTTGTCCTTTAAGCACTTTACTTTTACGCACTTACTTTCAGCAAGTCTTGTCCTTCAAGCACTTTACTTTTCAGTATTTACTTTCAGTCTCGTATTTACTTTCTTTACTTTCAGTAATTTACTTTTCAATACTAAAATCACAACCAACCCACGTTACTTTCAGTACTAAAATCACAACCAACCCCCAACTGTCTTACTTTCCATTTTCGAAAGAACAACTATCCATTAATTCCCTTGGGTTCGACCCCTACTTACCGCTTTACTACCCAATAGTAGAGTACGAGTAGCGGACATATAAATTTATTTTTGCACAGAGCCATCGCACATTAACGACGGTGTGGTGTGCTCCATCAAAATTGGCACCGTTGCCGGGGAGTTAGAGTTAACAATAGGATAATTGTTCTTTCTTTTTCTTCTTCTCTTAAATTTCACACTCGCTTCTGCATAACCATGTCTCGCAAAGGAAACCACCATGACTATCAGGATGACGATGAGATAAACCTGTACGATCGAAATAATGAGCTGCCTGCATTTATTGACGATCCAGAACAGCTCATCCGAAACCAAAGAGCTCGTAATAGGGAGGCCGTTTGAAGAAACCAAGGCCTGCCCGAGGACCGAAATGAAGCTGGTCCGGTGCAACAACCCCCTAGACATCCACCACTCCCTCAACCTCGACAAATGCCAAGGCGAGAACCCATCTTTGATGACTACTATGGGGATAACAACTTCCGCGAACCTACTATGGGAGAACTGTCGGCACCGGATTTTAGAAATCAGCCGTGGTGCATTTACGAGGGCCCTGAACTGGATTACATTGCCATCAACACGTCAGTGGTCCATAACTTGCCCAAGTTCTCAGGAACTCGTGGAGAATCAGAAACGACTCATCTCCAACGCTTACACGGTATTTGCCCAAATCTAAAACCCAATGGCGTGAACGTAGATGACTTCAAGTTAAAGGCGTTCTACTTTTCCCTCATTGACTCAGCAAACGACTGGTTCCTTTCATTACCTTCCGGTAGCATCAGAACATGGGCTCAGATGCAGAAGAAATTCCTGGACAAATACTACCCAGCAGGAAGGGCAATGCAAGTATGGAGGCAACTGCAGGACATCAAGCAAGGGCCCAATGAAACCATGTACGATTACCTGGAGAAATTCAATCGCCTGGAGAGAAGCTGCTGCACCCTTGGACTGCCCGAGAAACTCATCATCGAGTACCTCATTGATGGATTAAGACCCTTAGACAAAATGCTTCTGGATGCCTCAGCTGGAGGATCCATGATGAATCTATCACTGAGTGGCATAAGGAATCTCATCACCGACATTGCTGAAAATGCCCGATTCAGAGAAGAGACAACTCGGCAGGAAGAATTTTCCCGAACAAAGAATGTGGCAAATGCTGAAGAAACACCGATGAACTCCATGCCCGAGGAGATGAAACAGATGAAGGAGATGATGGTTCAGATCCTACGAAGGCAGCCAGTTCCAGTAAAGCCTTGCGAATTCTGCAGTTCTACGGACCACAAGACCAACGCATGCCCAACATTAATAGTAGAGGAACCGGAAGAAGTGAATGTAGTGGTAGGATACCAAGGATACAACAACAACAATAGTAACGACAGAGCCGGACCAACCCGGTAGTATAATCAAGCAACCAGTCCGAACTGGCGGAACGACAACCATCTTCCGAGGGAGACACAACAAGCCGCACCGCAATTAGCTCAGTCATTCTACCAACCTCCCCACCGGCAGTACAACCAGAACGCTCCATCAACAGGCCAATATCAGCAAAGAGGACCAAACCAGTACCCGACAAGACAATATCAACAGAAGGGACAAAATCAGTACCAAGCCAACTCGAGCAATCAGCAAGGACCAAACAAGTCGCTTGAAGACACAATGAAGGAACTCGCAGGAAGCGTAAATCAATTGGGTACTTCGCTACACCAATTCCAGGTGAAAATTGACGGGGCAATTTCAGATTTAACCAAACAAATGTCCCAGCTGGCCACCTCAATGTCCGCACTCATTAATGAACCTGGCAGACTTTGTAAATATGTCCCCTGTTCAAGCTTGTGTCCAGGATACTGTTGCGACAGACCTTGAACTCTTGGCACAACAGTTCAATCGACAGTTCAAGGTATAGTTGAGACACCCCTTGGACACCTCTCCCACCGATTCAGCAGTTAGTGAAGATAACTGAAACACACACAGTTAACAGGAACCAAGCTCTACCGGAGAGTGTTCCAGCAGATTATTTAAACCGTATATCAAGCAGTATCGGGAACCAAAGTAAAACAAAACGGGAGCACGCACGGTATGTTACCCAGTTCGGCCTCGCCTACTCTGGGGGGTTTCCCACACCCTATAATGGGGCACAAATCGTATTACGAGAATTAGAGCTACAAGTGGTCTTACTCTTACACACCCCGTGGCTGTAATTGCCTAGCCTCTAACTCTCCGTCTCTCGGATTTGCGATCTCGGTTTGTCGCTACTCCCCTCGATCCCCTGTGGGTAGGACGAGACTTCTCTCTCGGCCTAGTCTTGAACTTCTCGGAATTCCAGTCGCCTTCTCTCAAAGACGTAGCTTGATAGCTGTGTGTGTGTACTTCGTTGATCATCCAGCATAGCCTGAACACCACACTGAACAGACGGTTGCTTCAGGACTGATATTCCGATGTGGAATGGCCATCCGTCGCTTCTCCCCCAATCTCACGAATTCTCGTGTTTAGCTTTCTCTCTCGGGAGTCGCACGCATAAGGACGCCCTAGCATTGTATTTATATGCTAGGACGAAACCCTAATCTGATCAGAATATGTCGCCAAATAATTCAGAGATATTGCGAAATATTTGCTGAATATTCAATCTATATTTGATCTTCGAAGATGACTTCCACCCCAAGCCATCCGATATTATCCCATCGAATCTACGTATATTTGATCGCACAAGCCTTTGATGACGATCTATCAATTTGCTCCAATCAGATAACTTCGTTGCCAATCAGATAACTTCGTTGAATGATAAGCTTTCATCACTTAATCTCGTCGTCACATCTTCTTCATACGATATCCTCTTTCCCAAGTTAGAAAGGTGGTTTCCAATTCTGGTAGGGAAATCTGTGACGATGCTGACCGACTCCAACTGGAAAGATACTCAATTTTTTCGTTCCTCAATCTTTTCATATTTTCAGAGTGAACCGTATCTTGATCATGCGTCTTCTGTACGCTGTACTTCTGTTCCAATATCTGATTGAACTCTAGCTTGAACCGTCTAAAGATGTTTTTCCAAAGGCATGCCAATCATGGGAACATCAATCTCCCCCTTGGTATTTTGGCAAAATCGAATCTATCTTTAGACGACGGAACTACTCCCCCTTTTTGACACAAACTGGCAAGGGGTCGAATCGGGTTGCAACCAGCCGATTAATCAGTGCAAGTTGAGGGAGCACTTATGACTCTTTGGTATCTGAAATCTGGTCAACTCCCCCTCGAACATAGCCTGGGACATGGACACATACTGTGAGACTGTCGGACCAACATGTCTTAGCGGCTGTTCGAACCCCTGAATGATCTCTACATCCTTTAGTAGAATATAGTCAGAGCTGCTGTTTGGGATGATTCCCTTGGGTCTAATGCCTTATTAGGTAGCCTTTTAGGGATGACCTTCTTCTACACTCCCTTCCACTTAGCTGCTGCATCTGTACCGACTAACCACATTTCATGCTCAGATGCTTCAGTTGATACCCTGGGTGGAACAGATCCTGGAGCACTCTTCTTTCTTTTGCTTGGATGTACTTGCTCCCCCTGTATCTGTACTCATGCTATTCCTCTGGGTAGATACTTCTGTCGAGTATGATTGGATGGTCACTTTCTTCTTTGGTTTCTCCTTATCAGTACTCTTCTTAGTTCAGCCATTGACACTGAGTTCCGATTTCCCTTAAAAACTCCATTATCTGGTCTCCAGTCACCGGAATACTCCTTCAACAGCTGTCTTCTCAGTAGCCCTGTCGGTGTCTAACTTTTCTGGAATCTTGACGAGCTCATCTCCTTCATGAGTGATAGTGCCTTCCTTGTGCGAGTCTTGGACAGTCTTATTAAGGTCCCTGTCCATTAAGCTCGTCATCTTTCTGAAACTTCTGATCCTCAACCATATTAAAGTATACTCAATATCTGTCTCTCTTTGTCATCAAGTCAGGAATAGCTGGGGGAGCCACCATCGCATGGGCATCCTCCGTAACGTCATCATCCACCCTTCCGGTCCCTTAAGCTTTCTCTGGATAAGAGCTATATGACTTTTGAGGTAAAACTGTCTCAGCCCCCTACTCCATAGTTGAGACTGCATCATCTGGCACATTTTCCTCCAAATCTACAGCCTGGGCTACTGGAGACTGGTCAGCTTTTGTCTCAACACGATTTGAAATCTTCTAGTTTAGCAACTCATCACTAATATCATCAATATCCTTGAGCGGCGCATCCAAGTCTTCATTCTTGTAGGGTGTATGGGACTCTTCCATCACATTACCCAATTGCTTCGCTTGCAGTCCTCCACTTGCATTCTCATTCTCCTGCTTATCAGGATCACACTCTTCGCCCTGTGGACGTACCCATCTTCTGCAGAAACGGTCACAGAACCTGTAGCAGGTTTCTATACATTCGGCTTATATCTACCGCTTTATCACCTTTAGCTCACTCAAGCTTAACCAATCGTTCGTACTTCCTTCTTGGCAGTATGAGAACAAGCCTTGGGAGAGCAGAGGAGATTGCCTCATTTAGGGTCAAGAAATCGTCTTTCCTTATTTCAGATAGATACTCCCTTCCTTTCCTTCTGTTCCAGCTTCCTATTGATAGGTGGTCAGCCCAACTGTTTGAGCTGGTGTTCTGCCAGTGACTGACCCCTGTCTGGAACACTTAGTTCCTTATAACACACAGACCCAAGGAGGATCTGAGTGTTTCAAACTGAGTGGCATCAAGTGGTTTGGTGAATATGTCCGCCAATTGCTTGTCTGTTGTAACATGCGTAAGAGTAACCACCTTCTGTTCAACCAGCTCTCGGATGAAGTGATGTCTGATGTCTATGTGTTTCGTCCTGGAGTGTTGTACTGGGTTCTTTGAGATACTGATTGCGCTCATGTTGTCACAGTACAGGGTCATTTCTTCTTGTTTAACTCCGTATTCAGACAGCATCTGCTTCATCCATAGAAGTTGAGTGCAGCTGCTTCCTGCTGCTATGTATTCTGCTTCAGCCGTAGACAGTGAGATGCTATTTTGCTTTTTACTGAACCACGAGACCAAGTTATTTCCTAAGAAGAAGCATCCTCTAGATGTGCTCTTTCGATCTTTAGCGTTTCCTGCCCAGTCTGCGTCGCAGTAGCCAACCAGATGTGGGTTGGTGTCCTTGGTATACCAGATTCCAAAATCAACAGTCCCGCATACATACTTTATGATTCTCTTAACTTGTAGGAGATGACTTTCCTTGGGGTCTACCTGGTATCTTGCACAAACGCCAACAGCATATGCTATATCTGGTCTACTAGCTGTCAAGTACAGGAGGCTTCTAATCATACTCCTGTACAGCGTCTGATCGACCTTTGTTCCAGCCTCGTCTTTGGTTATCTTTATGTGAGTAGCGGCCGGAGTTCGTTTGTGACTTGCTTTCTCAAGGTCAAATTTCTTTATCAAATTCTTGGCATACTTGCTTTGAGAGATGAATTCTGAGTCACCTGGAGTCCTAGAAAGTAGTTCATTTCCCCAACCATGCTCATCTTGAACTCCTTCTGCATCTGTTCAACAAACTGATCCACTAGTTTCTGGGTATTGCACCCAAACACAATATCGTCCTCATAGATTTGTGCGATAATAAAATCTGACCTTGTGTGTTTAACGAACAGGGTCTTGTCCACTCCCCCTCGCACATATCCATGATCGACGAGGAACACTGTGAGACGCTCATACCAGGCTCTGGGTGCTTGTTTGAGACCGTATAAGGCTTTCTTCAGGTGGTACACCGATGCTGGGTGATGCGGATCTTCAAACCCTTTAGGTTGAGCGACGAAAACCTCCTCATTCAGAAATCCGTTTAGGAAGGCACTTTTGACATCCATCTGGAACAGTCGGAACTTTAAGTGACATGCCAGAGCAAGTAGTAGGCGAATGGCTTCAAGACGTGCGACCGGAGCAAAGGTTTCCTCAAAGTCTATCCCTTCTATTTGAGTATATCCTTGTGCCACAAGGCGGGCTATGTTTCTTGTGATGTTCCCCGATGCGTCGGACTTGTTTTTGAAGATCCATTTTGTACCAATGACGTTGACCCCATCAGGTCTTGGAACTAAATCCCATACATCGTTTCGAGCAAATTCTTCCAGTTCCTCCTGCATGGAGAGGACCCAATACTCATCAAGTAACGATTCCTTTATGTTTTTTGGCTCGATTGATGAGAGGAAACACGAGCAGGCAGACAATTCTCTAGAGTTGCTCAGAATTCTGCGAGTTTGAACTCCATCACTAGGTGAACCAATAACTTCAGAGATTGGGTGATCCCTGGCAATTCGTCGTGAGGGTTGTAGCGTAGTGACGTTTTCTTGGGGGTTGACAGTAGCAGCGTCGTTAGAGGGATGATCTTCAGGGGAGTTGTCGGAGGTGCCTTCAGACGGGTCATGCTCTGTCTGTTGGGATGATGGTTGTGTTACAGGTGATGTGCTAGTACTGTCTTTAGCATCATCCGGGACCGCCTGTACGAACACTTCATCCTTTACTTTGGCATTTATAGATTCCATGACTGATCCTGTGCGCTTGTTGAACACCCGATATGCTCGACTGTTTGAAGAGTACCCAAGAAAGAGCCCTTCATCACTCTTTGGATCCAGCTTCTGTCGGTACTCCCGGTCGTTCAGAATGTAGCACTCACTTCCAAAGATATGGAAATATTTGACAGTGGGTTTCTTTCCTTTCCAGAGTTCATAGCATGTCTTCTCCGTTCCAGTGCGTATAGTAACTCGATTTATGATGTGACATGCTGTATTCATTGCTTCGGACCAGAACTTCAGAGGAATTTTTTTGGCATGGATCATTACCCGGGCCATTTCTTGAATGGTACGATTCTTCCGTTCCACCACCCATTCTGCTGAGGGGTGATTGTTGATGCGAACTAGTGAGCAATTCCGTGTTTCGTGCAGTAGGTGCTCATTGTGACATTCTTGAATTCTGTGCCATTATCACTCCTGATGGACACCAGTTTTTCTCCTTTGTCTTCCCTTTCTCGTTGGATAAGGGTAGCAAGCTCTATGAATTGTTGAGCAGCTTCGGTCTTGTCACGAAGGAACCTTGTCCAGGTGAATCTGGTGAAGTCGTCAACACATACCAGAACATACTTCTTTCCTCCATAGCTCTCAGTTTGCATTGGTCCCATCAAGTCCATATAGATCAGTTCCAGAGGTCGGTTGGTGCTGATTTGTGAGATTTTGGGATGAGATGCTTTCGTCTGTTTCCCGATCTTACATTCTCCACACATCACATCCTGACTTCCTTTGACATTTGGCATTCCTCTGATGAGTCCAGATGTGCAGAGTTTCTTCAATGTCTTGAGGTTTAGATGTCCCAACCGTTTGTGCCAAAGGGACATCTCATCTGTTTGACTTGACAGGTAGGCTGTTCCAGCACCTGTTCCAGAGTCTGTTCCATCAGAGCCGATGAGATAACAATTGTTGGCTGCTCTGCTTCCTTTCATCAATGTTCCTCCATTTTTGTCGAGAACTTGGCATGAGTTGTGAGTGAATTTGACATGATATCCTCCATCGCAAAGTTGACTTATGCTGATCAGGTTCACTTTCAGTCCTTCAACCAGGAGAGTGTCTTTGAGGACAGGTAGATCCGGAACCTTCAATGTCCCGCAGCCGATTACCTGTCCCTTTCCTCCATCTCCGAAGGTGACGAACTGCTTCTTAATCACCGGTCGAATCTGAGTGAGAAATCTGGAGTCTCCTGTCATGTGAGCAGAGCATCCGCTGTCGAAGTACCAGCGATCTTTCTCCATGTGGCTTGAAGAGCTGAACGCAACCATGCAAATATCTTTACTTCTGCAAGTTTTTGTGTCTATCTTCCAGTCATGAACCATGCTCGATGGTAGCTGTCCTTGTTGTGCAGTCATCTTGAACAGTTCAAGGATCCCACTCAGTGTGTCGAGTGTTTGCTCTGATACCATTTGTAAATATGTCCCCTGTTCAAGCTTGTGTCCAGGATACTGTTGCGACAGATCTTGAACTCTTGGCACAACAGTTCAATCGACAGTTCAAGGTATAGTTGAGACACCCCTTGGACACCTCTCCCACCGATTCAGCAGTTAGTGAAGATAACTGAAACACACACATTTAACAGGAACCAAGCTCTACCGGAGAGTGTTCCAGCAGATTATTTAAACAGTATATCAAGCAGTATCGGGAACCAAAGTAAAACAAAACGGGAGCACGCACGGTATGTTACCCAGTTCGGCCTCGCCTACTCTGAGGGTTTCCCACACCCTATAATGGGGCACAAATCGTATTATGAGAATTAGAGCTACAAGTGGTCTTACTCTTACACACCCCGTGGCTGTAATTGCCTAGCCTCTAACTCTTCGTCTCTCGGATTTGCGATCTCGGTTCGTCGCTACTCCCCTCGATCCCCTGTGGGTAGGACGAGACTTCTCTCTCGGCCTAGTCTTGAACTTCTCGGAAGTCCAGTCGCCTTCTCTCAAAGACGTAGCTTGATAGCTGTGTGTGTGTACTTTGTTGATCCTCCAGCACAGCCTGAACACCACACTGAACAGACGGTTGCTTCAGGGCTGATATTCCGATGTGGAATGGCCAGCCGTTGCTTCTCCCCCAATCTCACGAATTCTCGTGTTTAGCTTTCTCTCTCGGGAGTCGCACGCATAAGGACGCCCTAGCATTGTATTTATATGCTAGGACGAAACCCTAATCCGATCAGAATATGTCGCCAAATAATTCAGAGATACTGCGAAATATTTGCTCAACATTCAATCTATATTTGATCTTCGAAGATGACTTCCACCCCAAGCCATCCGATATTATCCCATCGAATCTGCGTATATTTGATCGCACAAGCCTTTGATGACGATCTGTCAATTTGCTCCAATCAGATAACTTCGTTGCCAATCAGATAACTTCGTTAAATGATAAGCTTTAATCACTTAATCTCGTCGTCACATCTTCTTCATACGATATCCTCTTTCCCAAGTTAGAAAGGTGGTTTCCAATTCTGGTAGGGAAATCTGTGACGATGCTGACTGACTCTAACTGGAAAGATCTTCAATCTTTTCGTTCCTCAATCTTTTCGTATTTTCAAAGTGAACCGTATCTTGATCATGCGTCTTCTGTACGCTGTACTTCTATTCCAATATCTGATTGAACTCTAGCTTGAACTGTCTAAAGATGTTTTGCCAAAGGCATGCCAATCATGGGAACATCAGACTTCCTTCACAAACCATCCAAAACCCAAAGGCGAATGTTAGCATGATAAGGAAGTCAAACATGAAGGTAGCACTGGAAGGAACAGCACGATCCACAACTTACAAACCTACGGTCAAGTACTTCACCCGTAGGCACCGTCCTGATTGGAATCAAGAAGAAGACCGACCCAATGATGGCAGAACGTGGGTCACGCATGCTGACAATGGACGCTATGCATTCACGGTTAGCATGACACCTCCACCAATTACACACTTTAGCATACCGGCATCTGGCTCGGATGACAATAACTCAGATGGTCTCAGATGGGATTCTCCAACTAACATCTATGCATCGGAGCAAAACATTTACCTAGAAGATCAGGAGTTAAAAGGGTCCGATCATACAAATCCAGAGCCAAAGGATGAGCATAATGGCCCGATAATGGAAAGATCCCTCACTTCAGATCAGGAGTCACAAACGGAAAGGGATAAGGACCCGGGGGCCTTTACAGTTACCTGTGGTATTGGTGAAACTCAAATTCACAAGTGCCTAATCGATCTTGGGGCTGCCGTCAATGCCATGCCTTACTCCTTATATTACTTATTAGGGCTTGGCCCATTGAAACCACCAAGGTCAAATATCGAGTTGGGAGATAAATCGTGTATCCTACCGGTTGGAGTGCTTGAAGATCTAATACTCCATGTGGGAGAGCTCGTCGTTGCTGCGAACTTTTATGTAATACAAACGGGAGAGACCAGCGAAGACGACCCTCCAACGCTTATATTGGGACGACCTTTTCTCTTCGCCACCAAGGCATGGATCGACATGGGCAAGGGCTTGTTATCACTTACATTTGGCGGCAAGATTTCAGATTTCTACATTGATGATTATGATGGCTGCCCAAGTACAAGGAAACCGCCAGACATTGTGCCTATCTCGGATATCAGTACACAAATTTCTGACCTGCCAAGAGAGACTGTACGAGTTGCGAGACCAGCAGCTATGGTAAAAGGTCCCTTACCTTCTCAGAGGCAATGGAAAGAAAAACCACCGAAACAAAGGAGTCCTGACCCAAGCACATCATCTCACAAGAAATCGGGGAAAGTCAAGGCAAGAATGAAAGTAGGCACTCCACAACACTACGACCTGAGCCATCCATGGGATCCCACCTTATGATCCAGGAATGAGGTACTGTCGAGCTAACGACGTTAAACAAATGCACTGGTCAGGAGGTAACCCGACACCTATCTTACTTTCAGTCATTTAATTTCTGTCATTTAGTTTTTTGCCTTAAGTCATTCTCACCTTTCCTGTATATATTTGCTTGCATGACTTTTGAACTAAGTCGTGCTGTGAGGCACGCCTTCGTTCAAAAGTGTGGGGTGAGAACCGCCTTTGTACATAATTAACATGCTTTCTTTTTTCCTTTTCCCTTAATATTATCTTTTTGAAAATATGAACTTGACAATGTGAAAAAGATAGATCCGAATTCATGCATTTACCTTGTGAAATCTCAACTGCATAAAAACTTAGGATGTAACTTCTTATTTGTCCCTTTGTGCTGAGATATACAGGGGATGTAGAGTTGATATAAAATGCCCTAGAGAGGCTTGGCAAGCAATCGAAGGACTGGATTTCACTATATGGTTTACGAAGTCTGTGGAGGCTGCACTTCGGGTTTCAAAGAAGATCAGAGTCATCTCCACCGTGCAGCGTTTATGCAAAGAGGCGGGATGGGAATCAAACCATCCTATCTCTAGTCAGAGTAGCCGGGAAAATAGATGAGCGACCCTCATCTTGACCCGCGCGAAACGGCAAGGATGAGAAAGAGCGGGGAGGTATTTCCATATGCTCTCGGGCAATGATTGGACCTCCCAAAGAAAGGTTGAGAAAATGGACTAGCAAGTCACAAAGAAGCAAAAGCTCGAAGAAGCTAATCAAAGGCCGAAAGCCAAAATTGTGAAGGTTTTAACCGAAACAAAAGTGAAGAAACTCCAATTCAACATCAAAGGCCAAAGGCCAAAGGCCAATTCACTTCAGAAGCTGTCCCTCACCAAAAGGAAATCAAAGTGCTCAACTCAGTGAAACCCGAACCGAATCATGTGCTAGAGAAAGCGACAAGTTAACCATATAGTGCGAGTCGGTCCAAAGAATGCAGTCCAGGAGCCTGAAAAGGGCTATCTCCCGAAACATCCAAATTAATTTGCATCTCAGCTCGAAGGTACAAGTATCAAGTTTATTCTAAGTATTTACACGGTTTAGTTTGGTAATAAGTAAGTAATGCATGAATAGGATAAATCTAGTTCCATATTCTCACTTTCCTATTGTGTGTGCATCTCTTAAAAAGCATTGTTCGGGACGAACAACTAAAAGTGTGGGGTGATCTGATGGACCATATTTATATGATTCATTAAGACAGTTAAACCCACCAAATTAGACGCTTTATCTTGACAACTTTTACTTGTTAGTTTCACTTTTGTTCTACAGGCTATTTCAAGGAGTAAAGATGAAACGAGCTAAAATGGAGTTCTTAACGCTAAAAGTGGATTACAAGTCAGAACTGGCCATACTCCGACAATACTCCGATCAAGCCACAACTAAGTCCCAATGACTTATTCCAACAAAGATCAAGAACACAAGTGAAATGCCAAGTCTAAGTTCCTCACCTTTTGATGTCAACTAAGAAGCAACCAAAGAGGCAACCAAAGGGCAACCGAAGACCAACCGGAGTCATATGGGAACCGATGGCTTTTGGAGCAAAAGATCTCATTCCACTCACTTCCTCTCCCCTCCACCTCACCACCGGCGGCTTTCCATGGGGAAGAGCCACATGGCCGGCGGCTTCTTGGCCTTGCCACCTTGCCCGGCGGCTTTGAGCTCCCCTCCTCATCCTTTGCCATGTGTTGTGATCTCCTCCTCTTCCCTTGCCTATAAATAGCACATCCCCTTCCCTTTGTAAATCATTCCAACATCCTCATTCCAACAAGCTCAAACATAAGTCACTTGTTACTTATCTCTCTAGATTTTGGGCACAATCCTTGTAAACATTTACTTTGATCTTGAATACTCTTGTTGGTTCTTGAGTATTCTTGTTGTTCTTGAGTTTACTCATGTTGGTTCTTGAGTATTCTCCCCTTTACTTTCCTTGTCTTGATTTCCAAAAACCTTTACTTTCCTGTCTTTCAAAACCTTTACTTTATTCAGCACTTAGCTATGATATCCACCTCTATGGATATTCGTAGCTAAACCCTTCATTCGGTTGAAGGGGTGTGCTTGTATCATACAATGTTTTAGACCCTTCTCTTAAGTGCCTCTTTGTGTTCAAAACTTGTTCTATGTGCCATATATTAGGTCAGAACACTATTGGTTGAGTGGATGCTCGAAAGAGCAAAGCTCTTCCATGGGTTCGTGAACCTTGGTGGTTAAGTGGACGCTCGAAAGGGCACAGCTTAACTGTGGAGTTCAACCTCTTTAAAACACCATTTGGTTGATCGGAAATGAGTGATCAAATGGATGCACATAAGCTAAGATACTTCGAAAGGAGGAATTAGCCCAAATAGAACAAGTATTCTAAACGATGTCGCAAGTCATGTGCTAGAAATAGCCTTGATACATCTTTGAACACTTAGTATGATCATTAGAGGTCGATCATAAACAGATTTATGATACAAGGCCCCTAAAACCGAATCCTTTCCTTTAATTAAAACATCACCTGTCACTTTACTTTCAGTCCCATATCAACTGCTTACTTTCCGCAAGTCTTGTCCTTCAAGCATTTACTTTCAGCAAGTCTTGTCCTTCAAGCACTTTACTTTTACGCACTTACTTTCAGCAAGTCTTGTCCTTCAAGCACTTTACTTTTACGCACTTACTTTCAGCAAGTCTTGTCCTTCAAGCACTTTACTTTTCAATATTTACTTTCAGTCCTGTATTTACTTTCTTTACTTTCAGTCATTTACTTTTCAGTACTAAGATCACAACCAACCCACGTTACTTTCAGTACTAAAATCACAACCAACCCCCAACTGTCTTACTTTCCATTTTCGAAAGAACAACTAGCCACTAATTCCCTTGGGTTCGAACCCTACTTACCGCTTTACTACCCAATAGTAGAGTACGAGTAGCGGACTTATAAATTTATTTTTGCACAGAGCCATCGCACATTAACGACGGTGTGGTGTGCTCCGTCAAGTACCCTAGACGCACACGGTCGGTCAGGAGTTTGGTAGGTTGGACGAAGGTATTCGGGAAGCAATCTTCCTCATCCAACACACGCTCCACCGTCAGTTCGTACGCGCCTACGCTTTAGAGCCGGCACAGTGTTCCGATCTAGACCCCTTCGGAGATATACCCGAGGTAATATGTAGTCACTTAAAATTATGAAGAAAGTTCAATTTACTTCAAATATATTGTATTAAAAATTTTGTTTGACAATATAAGGTTGGGAAGAAATGCATACTGCACGTAGAAGGAGGTTTGGATGAGCGTATGAAAATCGTGGCACTTGGCAGAGTTATGGCAGGACGATATGTTCACTATCGAGAGTTGGATGATGGGATGGGAAGGTCGTTATAGACAATGTAATCAACCCATCGACAAAGCTACCACAGAAGTTCGGGGAAATGAAGAGAGTATCTGATGCAGTGCGGGCATTTGTGGGTTGGCCAAAATGGCTCGTAGACATTGATGAAAAGGTAAGTACGTACATTCAGTTTTATCACACTAAGCAACTCCCATTGGTTATATTTACTCGTTTGATCGACATTTTTATTTTGGATAGGGACATGACGAGTTTAGATTTTTGAAACTGTAACGTAGCAGTTTCAGCGATGATGGTACTAGCAGAATGTCAATGCATTGCCGCTTTCTGTACAAGCACTCTAGCATAATGGCTAAATCAACTCTGTATTCGGTGTACATCAGTAGCGAGGTGTTTGGTGAGGATTGCTATGTTGATCTAAACAAAGATTGTATTCTGGAGTTCATCTTGTTGAAAGCTTTTGGGGAATTCGCATCAGAAGTTTACATAAGGTAATTATTACATATGATTATTAAATGGTTCTTAAGTTCGAAAAAGGTTTACTAACATAATCATATGGTTGCAGATTTATCCACGATAAGATCCCACTAGACATTCAGTTTGGATTCTTCAGACCTAGTTATATGACCCCGTCCAAGGAGTTCGATGTGAGGTTGGAGTTCTTCCAGAGGATATTGGAAATGCCCGACTACGGTCGTAATTTTTGCTACTTCCTTCCCTACGTCAATGTCAGACAGTAAGTGAATACTTTTCTTATTGTGTGTTTATTTTGCATGAATTGCATGTTGTACTAATAAATAATGTGTCAAATGTTTGTTAGGTGGCATTGGATGTCAGTTGTCGTATTCCCTACGAAGCGAGTGGTTCTTTGGGTTGATCCAGGGGGTCACCAACCACTACCTGAAGCAACGAATTTCTTGAAATTTTATATTCTATATTAATATGTTTCGTGTGATTATAACTCGATTCCTATTTCAGTGCCCGAAACAGCCCATACTGAGTGAAGTGTGTGGCTACTATATCCTGCAATACATTCGCGACATAATCAAGTTCGTTCAAGCTACCAATGGATCGCTTGAGGATGACATGAGACAAGTACATATATTCCGAGACTTGATTGATCAATACCAATATGTGGAGTCCATAAACTTTCTACCCTTGAAATTTTTTTCAGTGTTTTCCTAAAGGACGACAACCCTATGATAACAATGTGCTAGATTATATGAGGGATGACTTTGCAACTGCGTTAATTACTTACGTGCGGTAAGTATATCATTCGATATAAATATGAAGTCATTTATTGTATTATTGCTCGAATGTTGTTGTAAGACAAACGTGTCAAGTATCGAAACATTTGGACATATGTATGAATGCAAATGTGTTGTATAATTCTGAGCAAATGAATGTAATTTGATGTTTAGCAAATGTATTTTACAATTGGTGTTTTGTTTAAAATGGATCGTGCGGGGGGAATTGTTTGAATCAATCCAATCTACAATTTTTTTCAACCTTTAGACAGTGCTTCACGGGAAAGCGTTGTCTATAGTCTAACTTTAGACATGCGACTTGAGCCAAATGATAAGTAATCTCTTGTTGTGCGAGACAACGAGGATAGATCTTGAGCAAAGGTGCGTCTGAAAGTATGGCGGTACACCATTGTGGTTTGGTGAGCGCTGTATACGAATTGTAACCGAGAACACTTTAATACAAGAGTTTATTTCAATATCCTTCTAGTTAGGTAGTGGTTTTCCTCAGATATTGTATTAAGTATCAGAGTTTTCATTGTAAACAATTGTGCCACTTTACTGTTTACTCTGCGTTAAGTTTCCAATGTATTACATTTACCATGAAGGGATCAGTATTTTCAAGTGAACGCTAACTAAACGATCCAACAAATTTGTAGAGTCGTTGTTAAATAGGAGCTTCGACTAGTTGCACTGGTTCCGCTGCATCTTGGGTTGTGTGCACTAGCTGCTTAACGGTAGCAACAGCTTGTTGGATTGTGTTGAAGCTTCAACTATATCGACTGGTTTCTCAACAGGAGCTTTGATTGTTTTTTTGGTGGAGGAGTTTGGACTTCATTAATACCAAAATAGAAGAGGTCAGTATCAAATGCTTCATCAATTGTCCTCTTTCTGTTTGATGATTCCGATATACCGTATAATGTCATTCTTAGTTCATTCTGGGTTTTGCACATCAAATGTAAAAGTTAGCAGCGAGTTTCTCCTATTACCAATCATGTTGATCACATCTCAAAATTGCACATTATATTTGAGCATAATGTTAGAAATATTGCAGAATATACTGGCGAATTTCAATTGAAGTTATTGAATACGATTTACAATACATATTTGATTAAACTAAAAGCAATCGCAAATCGTAGTGAATCGAGTCGCGTTCGACGTTGTCTTTAAAGCAAGATTGGTGCCCTATTGGTACTAGGACTCGCTGACAATATGCTTCCCAAGATAAAACGATCCTCGACAAACTCTGTGTATCGAAACTTTGCCGATCGAACATTTTCTAAACTTCGACTATCAATGACAGACTCAAAACAAACTAGGAAAACGAGGAGGAGATTTGTTTTCGGTGTGTTGTGAAGTGAAGATCGGACTTCAATTTATGGGGGAGTTCTCAGGAAGTCGAGCTGTTCAGTCTGGCCCACATCTTCCCGATTACTCCATGAAGCAAAACCGTTCAATGACCAGGCATTGATGAGTTCATGAAAACAATCTGTTTCAAAAGAAACCGAAGAATGTGGAAGACCAAGTCGTTTTTACTTGGTTTAATACCGAAAACCAAAATTTAATATTGCAATACTGAATCGCGCACGACTCAATTGATGCGGCATTCGTATCCCGTACAACGTGGGAGCCAACATTGGAAACCACTTTCATCAACTCATTTCGAAGTGTCCTCCACGCTCAAATTATGTTTCAAAATGAAGTACACCACCATTTTCTTCACACTTATTATACACATTTCAACACATAAAATAGAATTTTCAATATATTTTTTATAGGGAGAATTTTCAATATTTGGATATAGATTCTTCGGTGTTTGACCTAATCGTTCATCATCATCATCATCATCAATATTTCAAAATCAAGATGGCGCAAATTAAGGTTTCGTGAAATGAACATGATCGGTGAAAATTGGTTTATTAAGGGGATGGACCAACCAATGAAGAGGATCTTGCTCTTGCAATAGTTATCCACGGTGACAAAATCAAAATCTATGGCGAAAAGCAACAATCGTCTTTAGGAAGAGAGGCAGCGATATAGTCGTATCTTTCGCCATCTGCGCCTACCTTGTCGACAATCACTTCTCGGAACTTCTCATCGATCTTAAGCAAGATGTACCTTTGAATCTTCTTCCACTTCATAAACATAAACGAGCCCTTGCACTCGTCCGTCAGGCGCATCGCAGTTGCCGCTAGGAAATACAATCGTATATGAATTCTACGATCTGATAATCTATCTGCCGGATGAAATTTGTTATATCTGAACATTTTCTTTTAATCCTGAGCAATTTGACTTATGACTAAGCAATTTATGTTTTGCCTGAGATAATCGGAAGGACTGACTTTTTGATCGAAACTTATTATTTTGATCAAATACTGAATAATTTAATGAAATTCTATATACTTTTTAAAATACAGAATAATTTGTTCAAAGTCTTAATAATTTGCTTGCTGAAAACTTTTGTTAAATGGTGAGCAATTTGATCAAATAGTGAAAAATTTACTCAAATAATTAATAATTTGGTTAAATGCTGAACGGTTTAGTTTTTTTTGAAATTAAAACCTGGATGACAAACCAAAACCAAAGCGCTAAGACAAACAACCAGGAAAATACAGTCGGGAAGCCAAATTAGCAACGACGAAGTGGGATTCCCCTTGGAATAGAGGAATCATCCAACTACCTCCAAGTGTCCCGCCGAGCCTTCCTTGCTAACTAGTCAGCTACCCTGTTCGATTCCCTGTTGATGCTACCCAAAAACCACTACTAATGATCATCCAGTAAGCTAAGGCAAACCTCCAAATTCAAGCCGCACTCTCCTCCTCTCCAGCATCCAAGATTCAATGCCCAGATGTTACGCATTCAAATAAGCAGAAGTTTAGAAACTTAAGCATAATATGTTAAGAGTGTTAATCATTTGGTATAAATGGTGGAAATGTGTATCGGAAAAGATATCAATGAATTAATGAGTTCTTTCTAAAGCTCTCATCTCCTCTCTTGTTCCCTTCTTCTACTCAACCCTAATTCGTCTATCTTCTTCCCCAATTCTTTAGTTTCTTGTCACAATCCTTGGTGTGATATTTGTATCGCATCAATTGGTGCTTTTCATCGAGAGTTGATAGGGATCCAGAACTATCAGAGGCGGACATGGAAGCCCTCAACAAGCTCGCCGACGATGTTGAGAAATTGAACCAACAATGGAAAAGGTTTGGAGAATCCATGGCAGATCCTTGAGGATTCAAGCTGCGTACAATGCTCCGTCTATGGACGAGAAACTTGATAGGATCATTGCTCTGTTAGAGAAGATGATGCCGACTCCAAAATTAGAATCAGAACCTGAGTTCTGTGTTCCGGTTGAAACGGATATGGTAAGTAAAGGCACAGTTAACACAATAGAAGTTGATGAAGGTTCAAGCCAGTCAGAGTTGGAATCGAAGGCCGATGGATTTCATTTGTCTCCGGTTAAAGCCGAAGGATCAAAGGAAGATGATCAAGTAAGTTCTGCTTTCGTCTTATTTTCAGATTCAGTTTTAGCAGGAGCTATGACTACACCTTGGCCAGTTATGCCAATTATTGATGAACCATATATGTATGGTAAGTTGCCTACAAAGGTGTTTTTGGTAGACTTTGCACTTGATATGGGATTGCAAATGACTGAAGTTGTCGAAGAAATTGATGGGTATGAGTTTGTGGTTCCAGCTGGTGTTCACAGTATAAGTATATGCTCACCAAGTGTTTGTCTAAATGTCGATATGGACTGGTTTTCATATTGTGCTCTGCGTACAAACGTGATTTGCAACCAGAGTTACATTCTATCTCAAAAGAAGAAGGTGAGGTTTGACAAACCACTAGCCAAACCTCCTGATGATATTAATGTATGCGTCTACTGAAGCGGATATTGAAACTATTTGGAATAAGGTGAGGTTTGCAAATCCAGTATTTGTCGCTTCATCTGGTGTTCTATATATGGATTTGTACTGCTGCATTCCATTTGTTTGTCAAATTCATCCTATGAAAATTTCTTCATATTCTGATATGTTATGTCATCTAAAAGAGGGCCAAAACACCTTATGTGAAAGGACTATTGTTGCGCTCAAGTTGGCTCCGCTTAACAAACCTCCTCCCTTGCCCTCCTGAAATTGAAAGGGGATATCGAGGTTTTTCTATGATCTCAAATCATGCTTATTTGCTTGAGTCAGATCTTCATGCTTCAAAGGACTTTGGAATGATTGCATTGGATGCATCTGGGATTTTTCTTAACAGTTTTTGCTTCAATTTGAGGCTTGGTGGGAATGTGAAAGTCACCTATAGTGATACAGATGGAATTAATCGGCCAAATCAAACAATTCTTGACAAGAGGTTGAGTATTGAGTCAGCTACTGTCCTTGATGATATCATTTATAACCGAGCCTATAAATATGAGCACCAGGTTAATCTACTACTTGGGCTGGCAGCTTTGCCATCAAGCTCATTATGGAGGCTTTTGATATTCTCTGTTTGGTCAAGCTTGAATATCAATGCCATGCAAGAGCCCAACATACGTGTTATTCTTTTTTGTGCTCAGAATTTGTGTGAGCAATCTGATGGATATTGTGCGCAGCCGAAGATCATAAAGTTGCTGGAGACTACTGCAGTTGGTGCACGCCTGGACATGATTGGGAAAAATGACGAGGAACATTATGTCTGGGTGTCTCATGTTAGTGGTTCATTCATCATGGCCACAGACATATCTTGTGAGAATTTATACATAGGAATCAAGATTGTTTTGTTTAATAAAGACGACCAGCACCAGCTAGAGTCTTTTGAGGAGAGGCAATTGGAGGATTTGATTAAGAGGCACTCAGAGTTAATTGGTTCCTATAGTCGGATGTGTATGACTAACTTGGGATCATATTATCATGAAAAGAGACTTGATTCCGGCCATAATGATGATTTGTATGGGGATATTATAGTTTCGAGTTTGGGTGGAGTTTTTGGTTATGGCAAGCCAGCAACTATCGAAGACATAGTTATTTTATGGAAGGATGAGAAAGTACCTGTCACATATCATGGTTCTAGCTTGGTTGTTGTATCAAATGATGTTACTTTCGTTAAAATAAAAGTTGATTTGTGTGAGGGCAAAGGTTACCTGGAATGGATTAGCTCCACTGTTTGGGGTTTGCAAATTTTGTTGAATGATGAAAACTTTAAGGGCTTCTTGATGGCCAATTCGCAAGCTTCTCATAACATCATTTGGTCTGTTGCTTCATACAAATTTTCATATGAAAATAGCTGGCTGTTGGACATCTATCATTGAGATCTCATTCATTTTTGGGGTCACTTTTCACTACTGGTCATTAAGAGGTCAAGGAACAAGCTAGAAGGAGAAGAGTGGATTTTCAAACCTTGTGGTCGGAAGTTGGTTGAGGAAAAGATGATGGAACTAAGTCTTGAGCAGGAACAAACAATGTTTGTCTCTAGTCTATCCTATTCTGATGGTAGGACTCTGGTATCATTATTATATAATACTTGGACAGCAACACATTTTTATACAAGTACTTTTACAATGAAGGGGTCTAGGGGTTCACTGAACCAATACTACTGGATTTATGAAGTAATTGGCATCACAGTTTTCAAATACAAAAAGGTTGTCATGACGGACTCTGACGACTGGCCAGCAACGTATTCCAAATTTTTAGTTGAACTAGATGATGATCCAGAGCCGTTTTTGAGAGATCCAAGGCGTCTTGTTCAAGTATCATTGCTGCAGGATTCAGTCTATGCACCTATCTTTGAGTTTGTGCCCGATGCGCTTATGGAACCAAGATTTGTGATCATTGTTGTTGATATAGGACTGTGTGACCTGTGGACAGAGATATGGAAAGAGCAACTGAATCTTCTGAAGAAGTACAAGGATGAAGTTCAGTTTATAAGCATGATTATCCATGACACGTCCACTGATGCACATGTTGAGTTACCAAGGAAAATGTCTAAAATGTCTCAGATCTTGAACACTTTTATCAGTGAGAAAACACTTGATGCGGAAAGTGAAACAGTTGGTTTCAAGCAGGAGGTTTTTGCAACTCAGGTTACTATCTGGGACATAGCTGTTGGCTTTGGCTTTCCAGCAATGAATCTTCTGTACCATTTGTCATTTTGGTTTTCGTCACCAAGACCTCCGGAATCAAATGAGGGGAAGAGTAGTCTTTCACTTTTGGAGAGGACTGAAACTTATTTTATCCTTTATGGTGGAGCTGTTGTTGGGGGACCATGGCGTTCAATTTGTACGGATGGGAGTTGTTTCGACAATATTTTTCTCAATGACTTTGTATCATCAGCAGGCTACATCAATCACATTTTTATGTTCTCATTGCCAAGGCCACCGGACATTGTTGACCTTGAGGACAAGGTCATTTTGAAGGAGAGAGGAATGTTACGCATTCAAATAAGCAGAAGTTTAGGGACTAAAGCATAATATGTTAAGAGTGTTAATCATTTGGTATAAATGGTGGAAATGTGTATCGGAAAAGATATTAATGAATTAATCCGTTCTTTCTAAATCTCTCATCTCCTCTCTTGTTCCCTTCTTCTACTCAACCTTAATTTGTCTATCTTCTTCCCCAATTCTTCAGTTTCTCGTCACAATCCTTGGTGTGATATTTGTATCGCATCACCAGATTACTTCACTTGAGTTTGAGAAGATTGTAGCTTTTGTTAACTCCATGCTCTTTGCCATCTCCAAGCCCATTCTTACAGCTTTTAATTCCGCTTCCAGTGCGTCGTTGACTATGTATACCAATCTCCACACCACCACTGCTCCAGCACCAGCACCTTTAGTCTCCTGGTCATAGGAACCATCACAAAAAATATATGACTCTCGTTCAGATTGATCAGCTTGTTTGTCCCACCAGCGCGGCTCCTGTATCCCTGCTCTCCACTCCATTGTTAAGGCCTTCATTCTTAACCTGAGCAGTAGTATATCATTCCCTTCTTTTCCATGGGCAAGTTCATTCTTGTTTTTCCACCCTAGCCAGACACCACACATCAAGATAACGAACTCCTCTTCTGAGCATATCTTGGCGCATACCCATAGCCAATAACCTGGCTCCTCACATAAGTTCTCTCACACCTCCTTCGGAAGATTCACCTCCTACAACAGATTTTTCATCCACCAGCAGTTCCTAAATAAATGCATACTATCCTTTCCTTCCCTACCACAGTGCCAACATTCATTTGTCACCCTACAACCTCTTTTAACCAAATTTTGCAGCGTGGGAAGACCATCATGATACAACCTCCAAGCAAAGATTTTCAGCTCGTTAGGGACTTTCAACCTCCAAAAGCTCTCCCAAAATTTTTTAACCTCCTTTGCTTCGGCCTGCTCACCTCTATAAGTTTCTCTCTGCTCCTCCAACCTCCTAGTTGTTATGTAAGCAGATTTCACTGTAAGTTCCCCTGACCCATCAAATCTCCATTTAAATTTCCTCTCGCTATCATCCCATTCAGCACCACTCCTTGTTGCATTGAACTTGTCTGAGTTGGGGAAGTACCTTGCTTTGAGCACCTTGCTCACCAATAGTTCAGGCTTTGTTAAAATCCTCCAACCTTGTTTCGCTAGCAAGGCCAAATTCATCTGTTCCACCACCCCAAATCCTATACCACCAACCCCTTTTTCTTTGTACAGGTCTGCTGCCTTTATCCAGTGGATACCCATATTCTTTGTGATGTGCCACCAAAATCTTTATGTGTCACTTGTCACCTTCTTACATATGGTCGCTGGTAGCTTGAAGCATGACATTGCGTAGAGTGGGATTTCTTGCAGCACTGACTTTATCAGCACCTCTGTCCCTGCTCCGGATAATAATTTGTGCTTCAAATCAGTGGTTTTCTTCAGAATCTTTTCCTCGATCGATCTGAAAAGAGATACCTTTTTATTTCCAAATATCAGAGGCAAGCCTAAATAGTTTGAGTGTACATCAACTATCCGGATTTGTAGTTTGTGCACCACTTGTTGTTTGAAGTTGTCTTCCACATTACTACTACACACCCTCTCTGATTTTGTGTAGTTTACCTTCTGCCCCGAGACCGCTTCATACCTCCTAAGCACATCACCGATCCATTTCACAGAGTCATGCGTTACTTTAACAAAAGTCATACAATCATCAACAAACATTAGGTATGTTATAATAGGTGCCCTTTTACTCAGTCTAATTCCCTCCAATAACCCCATCTCCCGGTACTTATTTATAGCCTGTGTAAGCCATTCTGCATGGATTAAAAATAAGTAAGTCGATATAGGGTCCCCCTGCCTCAACCCCCAACTCAGAGTAATCATTCATTGATCTTTACTCTATATGTCACAGTTTCGACGCACAACATTATTCTTTTCACCCACCAATTTGTAAAGCCAAGAGACAGCATCATCCTCTCCAAGAATTTCCACTCAATTCTGTCATACACCTTGCTCATGTCAAGTTTCAATGACATGAAGCCTTTTTCAGATTATTTCTGCATCTCATGCCGTGGGAAATTTCATGCGCCAATAAGATATTATCAGTGATCAATCTTCCACCTATAAACGCACTCTGACTGTGGGAAATAATCTCTGGTAGTACCCATTTGAGCCTATTAGCTAACACCTTCATAATCAACTTCATAACAACATTACACAGGCTTATGGGTCTCAGCTCCTCTACTTTTTCCACTTTTTTCACTTTGGGCACAAGCACTATCAGCGTTTCATTCAATTCATGATCTAGCTTCCCATGATTTAAGCAGTCCAAAACTACATTCACAACTTCAGTCTTGACTACTTCCCAATCACTTTGATAAAAGAGAGCATAAAAGCCGTCCAAACTTGGTGCTTTTGTCGGATGCATCTGGTATAAAGCTGGCTTCACCTCCCCTTCTGTAAATGGAGTTGTTAGCCTTTCATTCATCTCCCCTATCACCAGCTTTGGAATCATCCCAAATCTTATATTGTGGCCTCCGGTATTCCTCCAGTGCACCACTTGCTCTATGCGGATGATATGCTTCTCTTCTCTAGTGGCAGGAAAGACTCTGTCCGCAAGTTGTTGGATATTATCAAGCAGTTCTGTGCAATGTCGGGGCAGATGCTGAACCCAGACAAAAGTGTGCTCTTCTTCGCTGAAGTCATTATTGACAGCAGGAGGAAAGCCCTTCTCAAACTTACTTCGTTTAAAAATGGCACCTTCCCAACGAACTATTTGGGAGCACCTTTATTCCCCGGCAGACCGAAGATAATCTTCTTCAAACATCTTGAAGACAACATCAAGAATAAAATTATCGGATGGACTAAACAATTTTTGTCCATCAGTGATCGTTCAGCCTTAATATCTTATGTACTGGGCTCCCTCAGCATGCACACTTTATCTATATTACGTGTACCCAAAGGTTGCATCAAAAAGATGGAGAGTTTAATGTCAAATTTTCTATGCGACTCAAAAAGACACCGGATCAAGTGGTCGTCTGTGTGTACCCCTAAAGTAAAGGCAGCCTCGGCATCAGAAATCTCTCAGATGTAAAGAATGCAGTCCTGGCTAAACTTGCTTGGAAATTCCTTCTAAAGAACTCCATATGAGCCAACTACGCTAGGGAGCGATTCATATCTAGATTGACGAGTTCGGCTATCTAGAGGGCTATCTTTCCCATAGTTAAAGAACTGGGGAGTGAAAGCGCTTGGGCTATAGGGTCAGGGGAAACCTCTATCTCCCACCTTTGCGAGTGGATGGACATCACAGTCCCCTCAGAAGCAGCAACTTGGACAATCAGGCAAGTTATTATGGATCCAACTATTAGGCCTAGATTTGCAGAGTTACTCTTGCCTGTGTTGTGTAGCCTTATTCTACCTAGTCATTGAGTAATCGCCCAGACCAACTCCTTTGGCGTGGTTCGGCCACAGGCACCTTCTCAGTCAAAGACTTATTCCTCAAGGCCCAGTCCACAACCGAAATAGCGTCTTTTCACTATTATTTGGAAATAATGGATACCTCCGAAGATCAGTAGTTTTCTTTGGAAATTCTTTCACAAGGCGGTCCTAACGGACGACGTTGTTCAGAGTATAGGCTTCCTTCTTCCATCCAGATGTAGGTGCTGTACACGCCCATCGATTGAGACGCAAGCCCATCTCTTTCTACACAGCGATATAGCTAAGCCAGCGTGGGACCTCATAGCCACCATTTTTGGCAGACCGAGTCCTGCTACGTTTACTCAGATGAAGGCAGTCTGGTTATCCAATACCAACACAAACAAATTTCTAGATTGCTTGGCATTAACACCCGCCTGCTGTGTCCTTAAGGAGGTGTGGTGCTCCCGTAACAATTAAGCCCATGGGCAACCCCAGGGGATATGCAATACAATCTGCAACGTTGGGCCTGCTCCTTATCCGAGTTGATTGCGGCACGTTACAGGACTACTCTCGAAAGCCAACTGGCCCTGGACATATTACACATCCACACCCCCTGTGAACAGAATCAAAGGGTTCTGGGTGGGTTGGCATCCTTACCCCTCTGGGAACACCATTTCTATTGCAGTCCATGACATTCACTGTGGATAGAGCATTAGAGATCATAAAGGGACGCTCCAGCTAGCGGGCCGATTGGAATTGAAGGATACTAGCCTCCTTGATGGCATCGAGCAAGTGGTGGATATCATCCGACAACATCATATTCGACTCTTTTGTGTTCAATGCTCCCATGCTTAGACTTCCCTTCTCCAAACAGATGTCTTCAAAGGTCCGTGGGAAGACTTTCGGCGGTGGAGGGAGGTCAAAGACCAACTGAAAGGCGTCCATAGCATGAAAATCCAGCCGGAAAGAAACAACGTGGCCATTACCATACTATTTAGCGGCCTCGGCACTCGCAGCACATCGTTGTTTAGAGACCTCCCTCGCCCGGTCCGTATGGCGGTAATGGGGGATTACATGCATCTGCCCGTGTGGTACAGTACTTACACTCATACTGGCAGCCACGATGAGGTCTCCGACCCCGATACTCGACCGTTATGATTAAGCTCCACTAAGCGTAGTATAGCCTCCTCTGCCTCCTTAGTGTGTCTACCTTCCCTTCCAGTACGCCTTGATCAGGCTTTTGGACTCCCTCTTTTATAAATCTTTGTTTTTTATAAAAAAAATTTTATATTTAGAATTTTAATTTTTGCCGTACCCAAGTTATATTTTATAATTTTTTATTTTACCGTATGACAACTTTGATACGATTTTTTTTTTGGATAAAACTTTGATACGATTTGAATGTGTAAAATGATTTCCAAAATCAATATTCCTCATCTTACAAGCCTAGGCTGGTCAACTTCGGTCAAAGAAAGAACATAATTGTCTAATAGAAGAACGTGCGCAAGGTCCAGTCGGAGCAATTTCCAGGTGAGAAAGATTTCGGTATGGGAGCGGCTGACTGTGTGTGTGCTTCCATCCTTGTTGAGGTTGATGCGAAGCTGCGACGGGTGATTCCAGGCTGAAAAGATCCGCGTCAAAGGCAAGTCAAACAGTCGGCTGTTGTGATTGGTTGAGTTCTATGTAATTGTAAGGATGCAGTACAATTTCGAGCAAGAGAGCTCATCGTGGATGTAGGACCCTTCTTGTTTGAGTTGTTTTTACATTTTGGTAAATTCTGAGGCTTAATATTAAGCTAGAATTCTTAAGCACGGACTTGAGGTTTGAAAGAGAGTTGGCAATTCCAAATTGACTAAAAGAAATTGGTTTTAAGTATAAAAGTAGTGTGATTCAGTTCTAGGTCGTAGATTAACAAACAAAAATAACCCAAGGATACCCCCTGTTTAGATCTAGACGAACTTCAAAGAACATATCAAAACACAATACAAACTATGATCTAAATGACTGACTAGGAAAACCAAATGAAGGATTTTCATTTTTGTCAGCCATGCGATATCTTTCCTAAAAGAACGGAACAAGCTGATGGTGAATTGTTTATCGATTGATATAATAAGCTAGAGGAACTTGAGCCTTTCAAAAGTTAAGTCTTACCCATGTATATTTGGTGTAGTAGCTGCTTCTTATGTCAACCATAACAAATAAAGCCCAATGCAAAAAAGCTCTCGTATTTATTATTTTTGCTGAACGGTTTAGGAGCTTTAAATTTTTTTTTTTTGAGCTAGCAGTTGAAGTTAGCATCCAGTACAATTGCTATATGTTGAATATGTTTGGCCCTATTAACTACATGTTATCAGATTCACATTTCACACTCACTAATTTTTTTTATAACACTACTAAGCTTCTGGTTTCCTTGGCATTTCACTCACTTCACGAACTTGGAAAATGATACTCTTTCCTTACAAAAATTTCTTGGAATATGTTACGACTCTTTCTTTTATCCTTTTTTGATTTCGGTTCAAGGATAGGTAAAGGTAACACAGCATTTCAACTTTGTAATGCCGGGAAGAGAGCAACTGAAGAATAATTTAGTGATTTGCAAAAAGGCCAACGCATGTTGCTGCAGGCTCGAATTTCAAAGAGAAGAAAGTTCGCCTAAGTGGAATGTCCTCGATTGTTGGACGGAAGATGGCTAGTTTTGTAGATTCTGAGACTCGAGCTATTATGCTGACCAGTGGTAATGACAATGGTCATCAAAATAGACGGTTGACTGATTTCGTCTTCCATAATTTTGATGGCAAACCACGGCCAGTGGAAATGTTGGAAGTCGATGACTTATTCATCTCTGGCCGTATCCTACCTTTGGAAGATGGTTGTGACAAGGAAAAAAATAGGGGTGTCAGATGTAATGGCTTTGGAAGGATTGAGTCCTGGGCTATATCGGGTTATGAGGAGGGATCCCTTGTTATATGGGTCTCAACTGATATTACGGATTATGAATGCTTGAGTCCAGCTGGAAGCTATAATCGTTTGTATAATCATTTCTATGAAAAAGCACGGGCTTGTGTGGAAGTTTACAAGCAAGTTTCAAAAAGATCTGAAGGGAAACCAATCTTAAGTCTAGATGAGCTTCTAGCAGGAGTAGTTCGTTCCATGAGCTTGAGTAAGTGCTTCTCTACAGTGGCATCATTGACGGATTTCTTAATATCTAGCGGTGAGTTTATTTGTGAGCAACTAATAAGTCTTGATGAAAGTTCTAAAGAGCATGAAGTGAAATTCACAGAGTCGTCTGTTCTTGCTGCTCTTCGAGATGAGAGCAGGACTCACATTGTCAATGGACAGGTTAAAAGATGCTCTTCAAGTATTTTAGGCCAAAATATCATAGATGGAGAAACTTCAGTAAGTAATGAGGTTTCAAACACTATTATGGAGAATGAAATTGATAGCTTAAAGTTGGCCAGATTGTTACAAGAAGACGAATATTGGCAGGGAATGAAGAGGAAACGAGGGAAGGTTTCTTCGTCTTTGTCAAGCACACATTATATTCCAATCAATGAGGGTGAAATTGCTAATGACTATCCTTTTCGTGTACATTACAAACTATGTGTCGAGGAGGCTGATGAACTTGTTGTATTTTATAATGCCTTGGATGGGTTTAATTACAAAATCCCGTACAACATCCTTCTTAACTGGTCAATATACGATTCAGACTCTAGATTTATATCATTAGAGCTCCTACCAATGAATACTTGTGCAGATATTGATGTTCCAGCGTTTGGATCCGGTGTCATGCTGGCTTGTGATGGAAGCGAATTTTCCATCGATGATGGTAAGAGTAGTTCACATGGTGGTCCAGATGAAGTAAATGAGGAAGGAATTCCCATTTTTTTAAGCGGAATCAAGGAATGGACGATTGAACTAGGATCTTCGATGGTTTTCATATCAATTCGAACAGACTTGTCCTGGTAATATTTCCATTATATTTCTACATTGACCTTGCTTGTTTTATTTTCCATTGCATATCCGTGATTCACACCATCAGTGCCTAAACAAATCTTTTTTTCATTCTTTCAGAATTCAGATCCAGTAGTGGCATTTGTGCAAATTATTATCATTTCATTAATCTATATTATTAGTATTACTGCTTCTACGCAAATCAGTTTTTGTAATTCCATATTACATGACAGGATGTTACAGGTTATATTTATTATGGATAAATATATGCTTCTACGCTATTATGATAATGCATACGGGTGTTTATTAATGTCAAAGTAGGTTCCATTATGTTCTTTCTTCTGCAGATTGAGATTGCTTCCTTGACTCTAGAAGTTTATTAGTGATAATTTCACATTCTTGTAAATGTTTTAAGGTACCGGCTTGGGAAGCCATCAAAGCAATACGCTCCATGGTATGAGCCTGTTCTTAAAACTGCCAAGCTTGCATTAAGCATCATTACTTTGCTGAAGGAGCAGCCTCGAGTCTCACGCCTTTCATTTCCTGACATCATCAAGAAGGTGTCTGGTTATAACAACTATCATCCAGCTTACATCTCGTCCGATTTTGAAGAAGTCGAAAGATACGTAGTAGTTCATGGTCAGATAATTCTTCAGCAGTTTATCAAAAATTCTGATGAAAGGATTAGAAAGTGTGCATTTGTGAGTGGGTTGTTGCATAAAATGCATAATAGAGAGCATAGCAAATGGATGGTAAAGAAGAAGAACAAACTTTTGCAGAAGACTGAAATAAGTTTAAATCCAAGAGCTTTACTAGGACCTGTTTCATTGAAGAGGTCAACCGTGAAGGCTACCACAACAAAATTTATCAACAGGATTTGGAAAGAATATTATTCGAATTTCTCTCTCGAAGACGCATACAATGGACAAGAAAAAAGAAAAGTGAAAGACAAAGAGGTAACTGCGAAGGATGCGAACGGAAATAAATTGTCACTGTGTTGCGTAACTAATGAACCTTTTTCGGTCCCCAAGATGAGTACAATTTGCTGTTCAAAGCATAAAATTGAATGGACTGGTGAGGTCATTGGCAAGACATGTTCAGGGGAGGATCTCTATAGGCAAGCCGTAGTTGACGGCGAAGCTATTGATGTTGGAAGTGGTGTCTTGATGAAAAACGATGAAGAGACTGTCATTTATTTTGTTGAATATTTGTTTGAAACTACTGATGGGAAGAGATTATTCCATGGAAGGAAGATGTTGTTTGGTTCTCAGACAATTCTTGGTAACATTGGGAATGAGAGAGAAGTTTTCCTGACTACTAACTGTTTGGATAGCGAAATTAGGAAAATTAAACAAACATTCACTGTGGAAACACGAAACATGTCTTGGGGGCATCAGCACAGGAAAGATAACTTAGACGCGGATGAAGTAGACAGAGCTAAAGCAGCAGAAAGAAAAAGGAAACGGTTGCCGGTTGAATATTTCTGCAAAAGCTTATATGAACCTGAGAAAGGTGCTTTCTTACGTCTTCCATATGATACCATGGGCATTGGTTCTGGATTTTGTTACTCGTGTGATGTAAAACAATCACAAAAGGAAAAAGAAGCTTTTAGATTGAAGTCGTGTAAAACTAGTTTTGAATACAATAAGACAAAGTATAATGTCCTCGATTTTGTCTATGTAAGCTATGACCAGTTTGCTGTAACCTGGGCGGAGAGAGGTACTTTAATGTCTAGCAGAAATGTGGGTTTGAAGGCTTTTGTTGTTTGTCAAATACTGGACATTGTTGCCCCAAAATATCCAGTGGAAGCTGATTGTATGTCTACTCATGTTAAAGTCAGAAGGTTTTTTAGACCTGAGGACATTTCAGCTGATATGGCATATTCATCTGATATTCGTGAGGTAAGTTTTCACGAATTTGAAATTAACCAGTATTACTGTGTGTTCTGCTTGTTACAATCAGACTTTAAATATTCAGGTTTTCTACAGCGAAGAAAAACATTCCATAGCCGTTGATACTATAGAAGGAATTTGTAAAGTCAGAAGGAAATTTGATATTCCTCCACTAGACAGCCTAGCAATCTTAGACCACACATTTTTTTGTGAGCTTTTCTATGATCCCTTCAACGGATCTTTAAAACAGGTATATTAGCATCTTGAACATATCAGTTACTAATTTATCTGTGTACTTTTCTAGTTATGGATAGTTCATATATAGCCTACATGCCAAGACAAGTCTGACAATTGTTTTGTACTAAAATGTTTGACACAGTGGCCAAATCATCAGCCCTTAATGTTTTTTTGCCTTGATGGCAGCTTCCTGATAGCATTGAACTCAAGTACTCAACCGGTAATTTAATGGATGAGTTTAAGGACCATGCATGTAAACCTTTGGCCACATTAGATATCTTTGCTGGCTGTGGCGGCCTATCTTCTGGATTGCAAAAAGCAGGTAGCCTTACGTTGCTTGAAGCCTTCGAGGGTTTGTGATGTACCAAGATTATTCATAAGACTCGTTTCTAATAGGTGCATCGATAACTAAATGGGCAATTGAATACGAAGAGCCTGCTGGAGAAGCTTTCAAACTCAACCATCCAGAATCTTTGATCTTCATCGACGATTGTAATGTGATTCTAAGGTGAATCGTTTGGTTTACCATCGTTCTCCTATATCGCGCTGTTTGAATTCCTTTTTTCCGTTGGTAGAAGTATGTTACCTATGAGCACTGTGGCATATCATTCTGTGTAGTTAAATAAACTGGTCTATATGATGCAGGGCAGTTATGAAAATATGTGGAGATGCAGATGATTGTGTTTCAACCTTGGAGGCTGCCCAATTATCAGAGTCCTTGGAGGAAAAAAATATTCAGAATCTGCCACTTCCAGGAGATGTTGATTTCATCACTGGAGGCCCCCCTTGTCAGGTAGAGTATCTTTAATGAGATATTGTCAGATGGAGTCTTTGATTAATTAGTGACGTGGGTAAATAATTTGCTCTCATTTTGGTCATTCAGGGATTTTCTGGTCTCAACAGGTACAGCCAAAGCACCTGGAGCAAAGCTCAAAGTGAAATGATCTTGGTGTTCCTATCGTTTGCGGACTACTTTCGTCCCAAGTTCTTCCTCCTTGAGAACGTTCGGACCTTTATCTCTTTCAACAAGGGGCAGATGTTTCGTCTTACTTTGGCTTCACTTCTCGCAATGGGGTATCAGGTAGATCCTTAAATTGATCACTATATAGATGGGCAGATGTTATTTTTTTTTCCTGTTTCTAATTCTTTTGGCCACTTTATCAAATAACATAGGTGAGGTTTGGCATATTAGAAGCTGGGAATTTTGGTGTTTCTCAATCCAGGAAACGGGCATTTATTTGGGCAGCATCCCCTGAAGAGATACTCCCTGAATGGCCGGAACCCATGCACGTGTTCTCAACCAGAGGACTGAAAATATCGTTGTCGGAAGAAGAGCAGTATGTATCTGTCAGAAACACTGAAATGGGAGCCCCATTCCGAGCCATAACTGTCAGAGATAGCATCGGTGATCTACCTGCAGTTGGCAATGGTGCATCTAAGAAAATTTTGGAGGTATCTCCACTCCCATAAGTCGTTAAGAAAGCATCCTTGAACCATAGTATCTTTAGTGGCTGAAACTCTTTTTTTACTCGGCACCTTGTTTTCCAGTATGAAAATGGACCCGTGTCATGGTTCCAAAAGAATATTCGACAAAGTTCAAAGGTTTTAACAGATCATATCTCAAAGGAGATGAATGAACTAAATTTCATTCGTTGCAAGAAAATTCCAAAACAACCTGGTGCTGACTGGCGAAACCTCTTGGAGGAAAAGGTACAACTGCGGTTTATTTAACTCAATAAGATTGTCAGTGTTATAAGCCGTGAATTGAGATAACTTGATTCATTCGTCTTTCATATATTTGATGGTGGAATGCAGGTCAAACTGTCTAATGGCCGGCTTGTTGATCTAATCCCATGGTTCTTACCAAATACAGCAAAACGGCACAATCAATGGAAAGGCTTACTTGGGAGGTTGGATTGGGAAGGAAACTTTCCAGTTTCAGTTACAGATCCGCAGCCTATGGGCATAGTCGGCATGTGCTTTCACCCAGACCAGGATAGGATTTTATCTGTCCGTGAATGTGCGCGATCTCAAGTAAATTACTTGATGAACATCTTTAATTGAACATACATAGGAGTGTTACATATGAAAAGGATATCTAATCATCACAAAAAGTAGCTACACTTTCTTTCTTTTTAATGATGCAGGGATTTCCCGACAGCTACAAATACTTTGGCAATGTCCAGCACAAACACAGGCAAATAGGTAATGCCGTCCCACCTCCACTGGCCTATGCGCTTGGGACCAAACTCAAAGAAGCAATAGCTCAGAAGAAGCCTTAGCTAGAAAATGCATGGGAAAGACCATATATCTGCTGCTGTTATACAAGCTTTAAGAGCTGTTAGTAATAGTAGATGAATGAACTTTTGTTCCATATCACTCTATAATATTCATCTGATTTTGGGAGATGCCTACAAGGCTTGGTGGAAAGTGTGATCTGTTATTAGCATTACAATGTATGATAGTTTGTATTATGTAAAGTGTGCTTTTTGATGCTTATCTGATTAAAGTTAGAACAAAAATTGCAAGATGTATCATCATGAAATGAGATTTTAAAGTTAAGACTCTAAGTCAAACAAAATATATGCGTCTCCCATTCACAGCAGCTACAAGATCTAAATTATCGGCCAAAAGCTATAGCAAGAGTAACAGTGTCTACGAGATAATCATACACTGATGCAATGAAACGGGAGAATCACATGTTCGGTATGTCAAGTTGAACTGTGATGCTGCATACAATGCCTGCATCTCCCATATACAGCCAGCTACAATGGCTAAATTATCGGCCAAAAGCAGCAAGAGTTACGATGTCTATGAGATAATCACACACAACAATGCAACAAAATTCGAGTAGAATTCACCTGTTCGGTATGCCCCCTCGCATACAACGGTGAAATACTTAGACACTGGAAAGGATATGTTCTAACTATAAAACAAATTGTATGCATCATTGTTTTCAAATTAAAAGGTATGGCCATCGGTGAAGGGATGAAAATTGCAAAAGCAGTGAATATAAACAAATTGCTGATAGAGTCGGACAAACATAGGGTGATCCATGTCTTGGAGACGAAGGCTTTGCTGCATGATACAAACATAGAATGGGTGACCGATTTCTACAGTTTCTTGGCGAGTCGTGAATTAACATGAGAGTCGTGAATTACCAGAGTTTTTTTTCTTCAAAAATGATCCATTTGGGTTTGCAAATATCTCAAATGATTCATTTGAATTTGACATTTTAATTTTGACCTATTTTTTTTAATAAAACCAGATCTCCGGCACCGGTTTTGCCATTTTCACAAAAACCGAATTCTCAGGATCCGGTTAGTTACAGAACGTAACTAACCGGATCCTGAGAAACCGGTTTTATTTGAAATGAGATGCGGTGTATAGAGACCGAGTATGTGGACACCACGTAAAATCGGATCCTGAGAATCCGTTTCATTAAGAACACCAGTTCCTGGCAATCTGGTCTTTGGTGAAATCAAAATCAGTCGCAGCTTCCTTCTCCTCCATTCTCTTCGCCCTTCGAAACCCTAATCAGATTTCAAAATCTGGCCAAAGCCGACTGTCCGATCTGATTTACCTCCGATTTCCGATTTCATCCGCCCACATCCGATTTGATTCGCCCGGTTTCAGCATTTCATCCGCCCAAATTCATCATATCACCCAAACCTTAACTACCTCCGAATTCCACCCAATTTGATCGGTAAATTGTCAAAATTGTGTTAATTGGTGTTGTTGAATGGATTGTTGTTGAATTATTGTTGTTATTTGATATTTGTGTTGATATTGTGAATTTTGTCCATTTTTGGTTTGATATTGATCGATAGTGGTTGTTGTTGAATTAGTGTCATTGAATTGGTGGTTGTTTGATATTGGTTTGATATTGTTGAGGCTTTGGTTTGATATTTGTAAAAAAGTGTTGTCGAATTCGATAGTTATTGATTTAGTGTTTTTGAATTTGGTTTGATATGTGTTGTTATTGAATTGGTGTATTGTTTTTATTGTGTTCTTCAAAAATTGCTAATAATAAATTTTATGATTATTATAAAATTTTCATCAGGCAGCAGGCGTCCACTCAACGCGATATGTCGTCTTCTTCACGGGCAACTGTCTATCAAAACATGGATGTTGATGATTTTCTTCATCCTAGACCGATCGATACATCCGTGTGGACCATGCAAAGTGTGCATCACAATGAGGCGATCTGGAGAAATCAGGTATGTTTTACATTGATAATAATTTTTAGTTACATATTTATCATATAACAATTTATTTTACATTTTAAATTTTCAGTTGCATATTTTTTAGTGACAAAATATTTTACATTTTACAGATGAACGGACAATTTAAGTCTGATGAACCATTGAGGGTGACGGGTCATAATGTCGTAAGCCTGAACCCTCGTCTTACACAGTATTTTGAAATTGATGGGTTTCTTCCTTGGTCCCAAGTCTGTAATGTGAAGATAGATCCAAAATTGTGCACCGCGCTAGTGGAGAGATGGCGCCCGAAGACACACACTTTCCATTTAAATAGAGGGAAGACTACTATTACACTATAGGACGTGGCGCTTCTTACTGGCTTACCCATAGATGGGGAGCCCGTGTCTGGATAGCAGAGGGGGAATGCGAGCCCCTTTGCTTGAGTTTATTGGGTGCAGTGCCTGACCGTCCTAAGCAGAAATTGATGGGTAGCAAGACATGGTTCGATGACTACCTAAATCATATGCCAACTGATGCGGATGAAGAGACATTGAGGAAATATGCTAGGGCGTACATTTCGTGTCTGTTGGGATTGACTCTCATGTTAGACTTGTACGGTGATCAGGTTGCGCTTCACTATCTCCCACTATTGGCGGACTTGGATAACGTCATGAGATACATTTGTGCAGAGCGAGTAATGTCATGAAGTCACAGATGGATGGATGTCCACTATTACTACAGTTTTAGAGCTGGGAGCGCATGCGTATTGGAGCTCCACAGCCATATTAGAGAGAGGCCCCAGACCTTGGTGATGATATTCATCCATTTTATAGACCTTGTTGGTTGTACTTGTAAGTAATATAATCTCTCTTTTGATTTTGAAAATTGTTGCCTGTTAATTAAATTTTTAATGCATTACATTTCCAAGAGGTCCCATGTGGTGCTTTGGTCATCTTTCGGGATCAGCTGGAGCGAATGGTCCACGGTTATTTTTGTTATCTACCATATGATGAGGAGTTGATGGAGCGACTGCATCCAGTATGTCTCGAGTCCCAGGAATTATGGACAGCTGTTGTGCCACTGATTTGCTTCATTATCATTGAGTGGCATCATCCGATTCGTGTGATGAGGCAGTTCGGATGGAAGCAAAAACACTCCACCTGCTCCTACATCATGTATGAATGAGCACCACGGTGTGGACAAAAAAAGAGAGTCGATTGGAGAGTGTACTTCCACCAGTATGTTGAGATATGGGCCACTAGATGGGAGAGAGTATTATAGGGTGATCCGAGCGAGGATGATGACGACATTGATATTCCCACTGAGGAACACGTGTCTTGGTATTTGAGGATCACACGTTGCCTTATCCAGCCTAGATTGGAGGAAGAGGACACTCAGGCATATCGCCCTAGTGCCCATGAGTTGCCGAGCAATGTTAGTTTTTAACAGTTCATAAATTTATTATTATTATCATTTTTACATGTGTAACTAATAGTTTATTTATATAGATTCGCACGTTGCTCATCTGCGCATCAGAGGCTGCTGACGAATTCACCACTATTTGAGTCAAAAGAACTTGCCAGCAAGCACACTTAGAAAACTTCATGAAAACTTCGCACGTTGCTCATCTGCGCATCAAAGAACTTAGTTTTTAGCAAGCACACTTTGAAAACTTCATGAAAAAAAAATTAAACCTCTCGGTTGCTTTTAGGTGACTTTAGTTCTCTTGCTTAGTGCCTTGTTTGTGGTTGTTTCTCACACATTCCATATTCATATTGGGCATATTGTCAAGTTTTAAGTGTGGAGTCAAAAGAGGGCAAAAAATAGGCCCCATATTGGGCATTTTGACGTTGTATTTTTAGGTGCAAGTCAAAAACAATTTATAAGACCGGTAAATACCGGGTCGTCCAAGGAGCAAGTCCAAACTTATGAGCACTATTCGATTTCGTTCCGATAAGTCTATCCTAATTACGAAGGGTTGGTTTTGATTTGATTGCTAGAACTAATGTATATAAACAATGTAAACAATATAAGGAAACTAGAGATAGTGTCACTACTAAGGCTAAAGGTGTACTCTAGGGAACTACTTCACTCATATGTATTTTTAGACTCAAAGAGTTCAATTTCATGCAAGATACTTGTCCTAGATGATTAGATTACGGCCCGTATATCTATCAAGTCAAATTCCACCTCTCGGTTACTTCTTTGACTTGAGGAAGATATACCTTATACACACGAATCTCAATCTCTCGATATTTTTGACTCGCGTCCTACTCATATCTCTCAATTGTCAACTCTCGTTGCATAATCGATCCTTATGAGGAGGTGAAGCTCTAGCCTATCTCAATGCTAGGATGGGTCACGCTAGTGGACACCACCTAACAATGGTGATTTACTTGTGTTCGAGAACCTTTGGCATCCACCTCTCGGTTACTTAGCCTCGGATTCCTTAATGACTCAATATCTAGATACTTTGGCTTCCACCTCTCGGCTACTTGACCAAAGAACCATAGAAATTAATCATCTAGGCATTTTCTCAAACACCTACAGTGCTTAACTCAAGTCATAAACCAAAACCATTCACTTAGACATTTTCTCAAACACCTAGAGTGCATAGTTTGATCATTCATTCAAAGTAAACCATAATCATCAAAAACATGTTATTCTAGAATTCATTCACAATAGATAAGGAGTATTAACACACATGAGGTCCATAGGACCCTAGAACACAAAGGACTACTCACAAATCATGTTCATAAACAAACACAAATTGTATTGAGTACATGATGGACCAAAGTTATACGAGTCAGAAACACAGTAAAACCCCCTTAATTAGACTGTTTGTCTATCTAACGTCTACGTGTTAGTCCCGATATATTTTCACTGGGCATTTTAGAGACTGAAGTGAAAACACGCTAAGGAGAGGATTTTAAGCTGAAAAGATAACAAGAGTCAATCCAAGGTCAAGATCATATGCCGACTGAAGAGATATCAAGGATCCTGACGTTGAATTGACCATAACAAATTAATCAGAGGAATCAGGAGTGGAGTCAAGACAGCCCGGAGAAGAAACACATTGACAGTTTTGTGAAAAGACTGCACAAAACTGTACAAACTCACACATTGGGCAAGGATGACCGACCACTTGAAGAAGTGGTGGCCAAGGGAGGAGCTCCTCCCCCTTGGGCCACCGCCTACCGGCGGCTCTTGGTGGTGGTGACCGGCGGCTTTTTGAGCTCCTCCACATGTCACCACCACCTTCCTCCTCCTCCACCACTCCTCTTCCTCCATGTGTGGCCATCTCCTCCATCCATTTTCTCCTCCAATCAAAATGCAACACTTACCACCCATCTCCACCACCCATCTCCTCCCCTTTGGGCTATAAAAGGAGGAGCTCCTCCTCCTCATTTCACACACCAAATCTCAAATTCACTTCTCTCTCTAGAAGTTGTAATATTTGTAATGTTATAATTTTGCTTTGGAAATAAAGGAAAGCTCCCTTGGCGCTTCAACGGTTGTAAGTATTATTTTTAGTATTTATTTAACTGTTGTCTTTAATTCCTTAGTATAATGTTTAGCGCGATGAATAGTAGCTAAACTAGTAGTTCGGTAGAAGGGGCGCACTTGTATTATAAAATGTTTTAAGACTATTAACTTAGTGTTTAGTCTTAGTATTCAAAACTTGTTCTATGTGCCATATATAGTCAGAGTTTCCAAGGTTGAGTGGATGCTGTAACAAGCAAAGCTCTTCTGTGAGAATTCGTGATCATACTCAGGTAGTGGAAGCTGTAACAAGCAAAGCTATCTGAGGAGTTCGACTCATCCTAAATCCCATCTGGTCGAGCGTAACTGTGAGATCAGGTGGATGCACCCTGGCTAGCATACCTTAGGGTATTGGCGCTAGACTGAAATAGAACAGGAGTTGCTTTAAACCGGTGTTGCAAGTCTTGAGCTGTAACTAGCCTCGATTCACCGTTTGAATACTTAGATGATTCACTAATGGTCAATGATAAACAGGATATAATACAAGTCCCCTGAAACCGAACATTTCTCTTAATCATTAAAATAGTAATTTACTTTCCAGTATTAAAACCAACCAATCAATCAATCAAAATAGCTGGTAGCTTTAAAACCAACCAACCGACCTTAAACACGTTCCCACGCTGCGTAATTCCCCCCCGAAGAACAATTATTCCCCTAGTTCCCTTGGGTTCGACCCCTACTTACCAAGTACTACCCAGTAGTATAGTTGCTAGTAGCGGACTATTATAATTTTATTTGCACAATCGCTTTGACGACAAGCGGTTCTGTCAAATTGGCGCCGTTGCCGGGGAACTAGTCATCGGATAACTGTTCTTTGAATCGTTACGCGCTTCAAAACAACCATGTCTCGCGAAGAAAGTCACCATGACTACCAGGATGACGAAGAAATAAACCTTTACGATCAGAATGATGAGGTACAGTTTCCATTCGTCGACGATCCGGAACAACTCATCAGAAACAGAAGAGCTCGTGATAGGGAAGCAGTCAGAAGAAACCAAGAATTACCCGAGGACCGAAATGCAGCTGGTCCAGTACAACCTCCTATCCATCCCCCACGACCACAACCTCAACCTCGATACATGCCAAGAAGAGAACCCGCGTTCGATGACTACTACGGAGATAACTACTACCGTGAACCGACGATGGGCGAGTTAAATGCCCCTAATTTCGAGACACAGTCGTGGTGTATCCATGAGAGCCCTGAATTAGAAAATATAACCATCAACGCATCAGTGGCACACAGCCTGCCAAAATTCTCAGGATCTCAAGGAGAATCTGCCGCAACTCACCTCCAACGCCTACATGGCATTTGCCAGAATCTAAAGCCCAACCGAGTGAATATGGACGACTTCAAGTTAAAAGCGTTCTATTTTTCCCTCACTGACTCGGCAAGCGACTAGTTCCTTTCATTGCCTTCCGGAAGCATTAGAACATGGGTTCAGATGCAGAAGAAGTTCTTAGACAAATACTATCCGGCTGGAAAAGCAATACAAGTAAGGAAGCAACTACAAGAAATCAAACAAGGTCCCAATGAAACCATGTACGATTACCTGGAAAAGTTCAATCACCTAGAAAGGAGCTGCTGTACCCTTGGACTGCCCGAGAAACTCGTCATCGAGTACCTCATTGATGGATTAAGACCACTAGACAAAATTCTCTTGGATGCCTCAGCAGGAGGGTCCATGATGAATCTGTCATTAAGTGGCATCAGAAATCTCATCGCCAACGTTGCTGAAAATGCTCGATTTAGAGAAGAGACCACTCGCCAAGATGAATTCTCTCGATCAAAAAGGGTAGCACAAACTGAGGCATCAATAAACTCCATAACTGAAGAGATGAAACAGTTAAAGGAGATGATGATTGAGATCATACGTAGATAGCCAGTTACGGTAAAACCTTGCGAGTTCTGTGGTTCTACGGACCACAAAACGGACGCATGCCCAACATTGATAGAAGAAGAACCGGCTGATGTGAATGCAGTGGGAGGATATCAAGGATACAACAACGTCAGAGCTGGACAAAATAGACAGTACGGTCAAACGTCCAACCCAGGCTGGCGTAACAACAACAGCTATCTTCAGACGGAGACACAACCAGCTGTCCCTCAACTAGCACAGTCATTCTACCAACCACCCCACCGACAATATCACCAGAACACTCCATCAGCAGGCCAATATCACCAAAAAGGGCCAAATCAGTACCAAGCTAGACCGAGCAATCAGCAGGAGCCAAGCAAGTCGCTCAACGACACGATGAAGGAGCTTACAGGAAACATTAATCAGTTGGGAACTTCGCTACACCAGTACCAGGCAAAAACTGACGGGGCAATCTCAGAATTGACCAAACAAATGTCCCAGCTCGCCACCGCCATGTCTACACTCACTACTGAACCTGGCAGACTTCCTTCACAGACCGTTCAAAATCCAAAGGCAAATATAAGCATGATAAAGAGGTCAAGCATGAAGGCTACACTAGGAGAGGTAGCACGATCCCCAACTTACAAACTCTCGAACAATCACTTCAACCGCAGACGTCGGCCTGATTGGAATCAAGAGGAAGATCGCCCCAATAATGGCAAAACATGGGTTACACATGCCGACAATAGACGATATGCATTCACCGTCTGCATAACACCACCGCCTATTATACACACCAACGTACCATCATCAGGATGGGACGACGACAACAACTTAAGGCCAAGGAATAGGCAGACTGGTCAAAGAATAGAAAGAGCCCTCGTTTCAGACCATGAGTCACAACCGGAAAGAGATAAAGACCCAGGAGCCTTTACAATCACTTGCTGTATTAGTGAAACCCAGATCACCAAATGCTTAGTCGATCTTGGGGCTGCTGTCAACGCCATGCCTTCCTCCTTGTATTACTTACTAGGACTTGGTCCGTTGAAACCTCCCCAGTCAAATATCGAGCTAGGAGACAAGTCATGCATCCGTCCGGTTGGAGAACTGGAAGATGTAATACTCCATGTGGGAGAGCTCGTCGTTGCTGCAGACTTCTATGTAATACCAACAGAAGAAACCAGCGAAGGCGATCCTCCGACAATAATATTGGGACGACCATTCCTCTACGCCACTAAAGCAAGAATCAATGTGGGCAAGGGGTCATTATCACTTAAGTTCGGCGGCAAAATTGCACATTTCTACATTAATAAGAGCCGCCCGGACACGAAGAAACCGCCAGACATAACACCTATCTCAGATCACTATGCACAGTTTTCTGACCTGTCATTAGGGACCAGAAAAGTATCAAGACCAGCAGCTATGGTCAAAGGTCCCTCGCCTTCTCAGAGACGTTGGAAGGAGATACCATCAGAACTGGACCCAAACCCGTCATCTGCTAAAAAATCAGGAAGACTCACCGCAAGAATCAAAGTCGGTGGAATCAAGAAGTTCGACCTCAGCCACCCATGGGACCCAAACCAATGAACCACAAACGAGGTATCGTCGAGCCAACGACGTTAAACAAGTGCACTGGTCGGGAGGTAACCCGACACTATCTTACTTTTCCGCACTTTAATTTCTGTCATTTAAATTCAGTATTTAGTTTTAAGCTTGCATGACTTTTGAACTAAGGCACGCCTTCGTTCAAAAGTGGGGGGTGAGAACCACCTGTGTACATAAATAACATGCAGCTGTTTTTCTTTTTTAATAAGTACCTTTTTGAAAATATGAACTTAAGAATGTGAAAAAGATAAATCATAATTCATGCATTAACCTTGTGAAAATTTAACTGTTTAAAAACTTAGAATGTAACTTTCCATTTGTCCTTTGTGCTGAGATAACTAGGGATGTGGAGTTGATATAAACTGCCCTAGAGAGGCTTGGAAAGCAATCAAAGGATCAGATCAAACTATATGGTTTTCGAAGTCAGTGGAGGCTGCATTTCGGGTTTTCAGTGAATAATTGAAGTCAACTCCGCCATGAAGCATCTATGCAAAGGCGAGGACGGGAATCAGACCGTCCTCTCTCTAGTCAAAATAGCCGAGAAAATAGATGGGCGACCCTCATCTTGACCCGCGCAAAACGACAAAGACGAGAGGAGCGGGGAGGTATTTCCATAGGCTTGCGGGCGATGATTGGACCTCCCAAAAAGGCTCGAGAAAATAGACTAGCAATCACAAAAAGACGAAAAGCTCAATGAAGCAAATCAAAAGAGGCCAAAGGCCCAAAATTGTGAAGGTTTTAACCGAGCAAAAGTGAAGCACTCAAAAAAGTCAAATCAAAGGCCAAAGGCCGATTCACTACAACAAAAAAGCAGTCCCTCACCAAAGAAGAAAATCAAAAAGGCTCAACTCACTGAAACCCGAATCGAATCACGTGCTAGAGAAAGCTACAAGAAAACCATATAGTAAGAGACGATCCCGAGGTTGCAGTCCAGGAGCCTAAAAAGGGCTATCTCCCGAGACATCCAATATAATTTGCATCTCAGCACGGAGGTACAAGTATTAAGTTTCTTCTATTTATTTACGCAGTTTAATTTGGTAATAAGTAAGCAATGCATGAATTAGGATAGATCGAGTACCACAGTCTAATTTTCATATTCCAAAGCCAAAATTAGAACTTACGCCCTTTAATAGCATTGTTCGGGACGAACAACTAAAAGTGGGGGGTAATCTGATGGACCAAAGTTATACGAGTCAGAAACACAGTAAAACCCCCTTAATTAGACTGTTTGTCTATCTAACGTCTACGTGTTAGTCCCGATATATTTTCACAGGGCATTTTAGAGACTGAAGTGAAAACACGCTAAGGAGAGGATTTTAAGCTGAAAAGATAACAAGAGTCAATCCAAGGTCAAGATCATATGCCGACTGAAGAGATATCAAGGATCCTGACGTTGAATTGACCATAACAAATTAATCAGAGGAATCAGGAGTGGAGTCAAGACAGCCCGGAGAAGAAACACATTGACAGTTTTGTGAAAAGACTGCACAAAACTGTACAAACTCACACATTGGGCAAGGATGACCGACCACTTGAAGAAGTGGTGGCCAAGGGAGGAGCTCCTCCCCCTTGGGCCACCGCCTACCGGCGGCTCTTGGTAGTGGTGACCGGCGGCTTTTGGAGCTCCTCCACATGTCACCACCACCTTCCTCCTCCTCCACCACTCCTCTTCCTCCATGTGTGGCCATCTCCTCCATCCATTTTCTCCTCCAATCAAAATGCAACACTTACCACCCATCTCCACCACCCATCTCCTCCCCTTTGGGCTATAAAAGGAGGAGCTCCTCCTCCTCATTTCACACACCAAATCTCAAATTCACTTCTCTCTCTAGAAGTTGTAATATTTGTAATGTTGTAATTTTGCTTTGGAAATAAAGGAAAGCTCCCTTGGCGCTTCAACGGTTGTAAGTATTATTTTTAGTATTTATTTAACTGTTGTCTTTAATTCCTTAGTATAATGTTTAGCGCGATGAATAGTAGCTAAACTAGTAGTTCGGTAGAAGGGGCGCACTTGTATTATAAAATGTTTTAAGACTATTAACTTAGTGTTTAGTCTTAGTATTCAAAACTTGTTCTATGTGCCATATATAGTCAGAGTTTCCAAGGTTGAGTGGATGCTGTAACAAGCAAAGCTCTTCTGTGGGAATTCGTGATCATACTCAGGTAGTGGAAGCTGTAACAAGCAAAGCTATCTGAGGAGTTCGACTCATCCTAAATCCCATCTGGTCGAGCGTAACTGTGAGATCAGGTGGATGCACCCAGGCTAGCATACCTTAGGGTATTGGCGCTAGACTGAAATAGAACAGGAGTTGCTTTAAACCGGTGTTGCAAGTCTTGAGCTGTAACTAGCCTCGATTCACCGTTTGAATACTTAGATGATTCACTAATGGTCAATGATAAACAGGATATAATACAAGTCCCCTGAAACCGAACATTTCTCTTAATCATTAAAATAGTAATTTACTTTCCAGTATTAAAACCAACCAATCAATCAATCAAAATAGCTGGTAGCTTTAAAACCAACCAACCGACCTTAAACACGTTCCCACGCTGCGTAATTCCCCCCGAAGAACAATTATTCCCCTAGTTCCCTTGGGTTCGACCCCTACTTACCAAGTACTACCCAGTAGTATAGTTGCGAGTAGCGGACTATTGTAAATTTATTTGCACAATCACTTTGACGACAAGCGGTTCTGTCAGTACACAAAAGAAGAAGATACAAGGAATGAATAAACCAATTTAGTGTGTAGATGATCTTCTTCAATAGTGGATGATCCTCCCTTTGAAGCCTTGGTCTTTTGTCCCTCTAGAAACCCTTGATTTCGTACTCCAAACCCTAGCAAAAATCCCCCTCCTTGATTTGGATCTCAAACTTTCTATTTATAGCAAAAAGGGAAAAATCTGATTTTTGCCTTGAGACTCAGGCGGGTGCATGGGGACCCGACCAGGTGTGAGATTGATCCGAGAAGGCAGCAAAGGTGACCCGGTCGGGTGCAGAGGGACCCGGGCGGGTGCGGTGGAGTCAGCGCACTGCATATGTGAGACTCAAGTGAGCTTCCGGTGGCTGCTTAGAGGTTTTAACGTCTGAATTTGGTCTCGGCGTCAACTAGAGAGCTCTAGCCCTTTGAGATAGCTTTCCAACACGCTTTGAATCAACCAAATCGGACATTGCATGCGATCTGTACATCCAAAATAAGGCAGCAAGGTCAGTCTGTCCTGTTTTGCCCGAAACTTCATTTTTGGCTTAAATTCACTCAACTTTTGCTCCATTTGATATTTTAGGCTCCGAGTGAGAAGAAATGCATTTTGGGACCTAATAGACCAATAAGGGTGTGAATTGGCATCAAAATTACTTGGAAACGAATCAAAACTACTAAGAAAAGTAGAGGAAAACTAGTCAAGTATTTGACTAATCAAAACACTCCACACTTAGAGTTTGATCGTCCCGAGCAAACAATAAGATCAAGCCAAAGAGAAACAAAGAAGATCAAATGGATGCACATAAGGCTAAGATACTTCGAATGGAGGAATTAGTCTTAAGTAGAAAAAGTGTTTTAAACGATGGTGCAAGTCTTGCGCTTAGAAATGGCCTCGATTCATCTTTGAACACTTAGTATGATCATTAGCGGTCAATGATAAACAACTATGATACAAGGCCCCTGAAACTGAATGTTTTCCTTGAATTACAAAACCCCCCTGTATTTACTTTTATTGCTCGATCATCTGCAATCACCAACCGCTCATCTACCGGAGGACTCACCAATCACGCATCACCCACTGTAAGTCTTTCTTTTTACTTTTCAGTATTTATTTTCTGTAATTTACTTTTCCGCACTCAAAACCAAAAACAACCAAAAAAAGTCACTTAGTCATAACCGCTAAAATCTCAATCAAACCTAAAAAACGCTCCTATCTTGTACAAATCCCACAAAGAACAACGTATCCTCCTAATTCCCTTGGGTTCGACCCCTACTTACCACTTGCTACCCAGTAGTGTAGTTGCGAGTAGCGGAACATATAAATTTATTTGCACAGAGAACATTGCACCTTAACAACAGTGCAGTGGGCTCCGTCAAATTGGCGCCGTTGCCGGGGAATTAGCCATCGGATAAGTTCTTTAAATCAATACGCGCTTCAACCATGTCTCACGAAGGAAGCCACCATGACTATCAGGATGATGACGAGATAAACCTGTACGAGCGAAATGATGAGGTGCCACTTCCATTTGTGGACGATCCGGAACAACTCATCAGAAACAAAAGAGCTCGTGATAGGGAGGCAATCGGAAGAAATCAAGAACCACCCGAGGACCGAAATGCAGCTGGTCAGTACAACCCCCTAGATATCCACCACCCCCTCAACCTCGACAAATGCCAAGACGAGAACCCGCTTTCGATGACTACTACGGAGATAACAACAACTACCGTGAACCTACATTGGGAGAGCTCTCGGCACCAGATTTCAGAATTCAGCCGTGGTGCATTCACGAAGGCCCTGAACTGGAAAATATCGCCATCAACACTTCAGTGGCCCACAACTTACCGAAATTCTCAGGAACGCGTGGAGAATCAGCAATGACTCATCTCCAACGCTTACATGGTATTTGCCAAAACTTAAAACCGAATGGCGTAAACGTAGACGACTTCAAGTTAAAGGCGTTCTACTTTTCCCTCATTGACGCGGCAAACGACTGGTTCCTTTCATTGCCTTCCGGAAGCATCAGAACATGGGCTCAGATGCAGAAGAAGTTCTTGGACAAATATTACCCAGCAGGAAGAGCGATGCAAGTAAGGAAGCAACTGCAGGACATCAAGCAAGGACCCAATGAAACCATGTACGATTACCTGGAAAAATTCAACCGCCTGGAGAGAAGCTGCTATACCCTTGGACTACCCGAGAAACTCACCGTCGAGTATCTCATTAACGGATTAAGACCCTTAGACAAAATGCTCCTGGATGCCTCAGCTAGAGGGTCCATGATGAATCTATCATTAAGTGGCATAAGGGATCTTATCACCAACGTTGCTGAGAATGCCTGATTCAGAGAAGAGACAACTCAGCAGGAAGAATTCTCCCAGACAAAAAAAGTGGCAAAAGCTGAAACATCGATGAGCTCTATGCCTGAAGAGATGAAGCAGCTAAAGGAAATGATGATTCAAATCCTACGAAGGCAGCCAGTTCCGGTAAAACCTTGCGAGTTCTGTGGTTCTACAGACCACAAAACTGACGAATGTCCGACATTAATAGAAGAGGAACCGACAGAAGTGAATGCAGTGGGAGGATACCAAGGATACAACAACAACAAAAATGACAGAGCCAGACAAAACAGACAGCATGGTCAAGCAACCAACCCGAGCTGGCGTAACAACAACTATCCTCAGAAGGAAGCACAACCAGCTGTCCCTCAACTAGCTCAGTCATACTACCAACCCCCCCCCATCGACAGTATAACCAGAACGCTCCATCGGCAGGACAATATCAGCAAAGAGGACCAAATCAGTACCAAACCAGCCCGAACAATCAGCAAGAACCAAGCAAGTCGCTCGATGACACGATGAAGGAGCTCGCAGGAAACATTAATCAATTGGGTACTTCGCTACACCAATACAAGGCGAAAACTGACGGGGCAATTTCAGAACTAACCAAACAAATGTCCCAGCTCGCCACGGCAATGTAACCACTCACTAATGAACCTGGCAGACTCCCTTCACAAACCATCCAAAACCCAAAGGCGAATCTTAGCATGTTAAAAAAGTCAAACGAAAAGGCGACGTTAGGAGAAGTTGCACGATCCCCAACTTACAAACTTACGAACAAGCACTTCGCCCGGAGGCATCGACCTGATTGGAATCAAGAGGAAGACTGACCTAATGATGGCAAAACATGGGTTACACATGCTGACAATGGAGGGTACGCATTCACCGTTTGTATAACACCACCACCGATCATACACTCTGACATACCAGCATCTGGATGGGATGACAGTAACAATTTAAGGTGGAACTCCCCAACTAATATTTATGTTTCGAAGCAAAATATTGAGGGATCCGATTATACAAATCCTAAGCCAAGGAACGGGAAGAATGGCCCGATAATAGAAAGAGCCCTCACTTCAGATCATGAGCCACAACCGGAAAGAGATAAAGACCCAGGGGCCTTCACAGTCACCTGCAGTATTGGTGAAGCACAGATTCATAATTGCTTAATCGATCTTGGAGCTGCTGTCAACGCCATGCCCTCCTCCTTATATTACTTATTAGGACTTGGTCCGTTAAAACCACCCAGGTAAAATATCGAGCTAGGAGATAAATCATGCATCCGTCCGGTTGGAGTGCTAGAAGATGTAATACTCCATGTGGGAGAGCTCGTCGTTGCTGCAGACTTCTATGTGATACAAACGGGAGAGACCAGCAAAGACGACCCTCCAACAATAATCTTGGGACGACCATTCCTCTACGCTACTAAAGCAAGGATCGATGTGGGCAAGGGCTCATTATCGCTCAAGTTTGGCGGCAAAATTGCAAATTTCTCCATTGATAATAGCCGCACGGATACAAAGAAACCGCCAGACATTATACCTATCTCATATCACGGTACACAGATTTCTAACCTGCCGAAGGAGACCGAAAGAGTAACAAGACCAGCAGCTATGGTCAAAGGTCCCCCGCCTTCTCAGAAACAATGGAAAGAAAAAACACCAAAACCATGGAGTTCCAACCCAAGCAAGAAATCAGGAAAAGGAAAGGCAAGAAGCAACACAGGAACAGTGGCGAAATACGACCTGAGCCACCCATGGGATCCCAACCAGTGATCCAGGAATAAGGTACTGTCGAGCCAACGACGTTAAACAAGTGCACTGGTCGGGAGGTAACCCGACACTATCTTACTTTCTGTCTTTTTATTTTCTATCTTTTAGTTTTTATCAATAAGTCACTCTCACCCACTTGGTGCATAGAATGATTTGACTATTTAGGAATTGGTTTTTGGAGCACGATCGGATCAGCCAGGCAGCTTCCGTAAACTACCGGCCCTGCGCTGAGAGTTCAAGGCCCCAGCCGAACTCCCTCGATTATCCAGCCTCATGCCATGTCATTCGACACAAAAAGGGAGTTCTAGTCTTACCTTTCCTTAATATCATTTCCTTCTCCTAATTGTCTGCTTGCATGGCCTTTGAACTAAGTAGTGCTGAAAGGCACGCCTTCGTTCAAAAGTGTGGGGTGAGATCCGCATGTGTACATAAATAAATAACATGTTTTTCTTTTTCTTTTTTAATATTATCTTTTTGAAAATATGAACTTCAGAATGTGAAAAAGATAGATCTAAAATTCATGCATTTACCTTGTGAAAATTCAACTGTCTAAAAACTTAGAACGTAACTTCTCATTTGTCCCTTTGTGCTGAGATAAACTAGGGATGTGGAGTTGATAGAAATGCCCTAGAGAGGCTTGGCAAGCAATCAAAGGATCGAATCAAACTATATGGTTTTCGAAGTCAGTGGAGGCTGCACTTCGGGTTTTAGTGAAGATTGAAGTCATCTCCGCCATGCAGTGTTTATGCAAAAAGTAAAAAAAGGTGAGGACGGGAATCAGACCGTCCTCTCTCTAGTCAAAGTAGCCGAGAAAATAGATGAGCGACCCTCATCTTGACCCGCGCGAAACGACAAGGATGAGAGGAGCGGGGAGGTATTTCCATAGGCTTGCGGGCGATGATTGGACCTCCCAAAAAGGCTTGAGAAAATGGACTAGCAAGTCACAAAGACGCAAAAAGCTCAAAGAAGCAAATCAAGAGGCCAAAGGCCCAAAATTGTGAAGGTTTTAACCGAACAAAAAATGAAGCACTCAAAGAGTCAAATCAAAGGCCAAAGGCCAATTCACTACAAAAGCAGTCCCTCGCCAAAAGAAAATCAAAGTACTCAAACCATTGAAACCCGAACCAAATCACATGCTAGAGAAAGCTACAAGGAAACCATATAGTGCGAGACGGTCCCGAGGTTGCAGTCCAGGAGCCTAAAAAGGGCTATCTCCCGAAACATCCATAATAATTTGGTAATAAGTAAGTAATGCATGAATTAGGATAAATCTAGTACCACAGTCTAATTTTCATATTTCAACAAACTTACTTAGTGTGCCGCCCTTTAATAGCATTGTTCGGGACGAACAACTAAAAGTGTGGGGTAATCTGATGGACCATAATTATACGAATCAAATACACAGTAAAACCCACCAAATTAGACTGTTTGTCTATCTAACTTCTACTTGTTAGTCCCGATATATTTCTACAGGGTATTTTGGCGCTTAGAGAGAAAATACGCTAAGGAGAGGATTTTACACTGAAAAGATATTACGAGTCATTCCAAGGTCAAGATCAGACGCTGAACGAAGAAATCTCAAGATCCTGACATTGAATTACTCAATACAAATCCAACCGAGGAACAACCAAGTCAGACCGGAGCAAAATTGGATTGACAGTTTTGTGAAAAGACTGCACAAAACTATCAAAACTCATCCATGGACCAAGTAACCGGCGGCTTTGGTGAAGAAGATGACTCATGGGTGGCCTTCCTCCCCTTCTCCTCCTTGGATGACCGGTGGCTTTGGGAGAGAGTGGCAAAGCCACAAAAACCTCCCCCTTTTACCACTTGCAACCGGCGGCTTTGGGGGGAGACCATGGGTTTGTGCCATGTGTCTTCCTTCTCCTCCAAAAGCTTCTCCCCTCCTCCTCCACCCTCGGATGCAAAACCACATGCTACCATCTCCACCCTCCATCCTCCTCCCCTTGTGGCTATAAAAGGAGAGCTCCTCCTCCTCATTTCATAATCCAAAAATTGTAAACACTTATCTCTCTAAAAGTTTTGGTTACTTTGTAAGTTTGGTTTATGAAATAATACTCTTGTTGGTTCTTGAGTATTATAACGGTTTGAAATTATAATACTCCTGTTGGTTCTTGAGTATTATAATACTGTAGAGAATACTCATGTTGGTTCTTGAGTATTCAGTAGGAATTGGGAATACTCCTGTTGGTTCTTGAGTATTCCACCCCCTCTCCTCTTACTATTTTCAAAAACCCCCGAGTATTTAGCTATGGTATCCACCTCTATGGATATTCGTAGCTAAACTCCTTATTCGGTTAAAGGGGTGTACTTGTATTGTAAAATGTTTTAGACCCTGCACCTAGTGCATCTTTGTGATCAAAACTTGTTCTATGTGCCATATATAGTCAGAATTTCCAAGGTTGAGTGGAAGCTGTAACAAGCAAAGCTCTTCCGTGGGAATTCGTGAACATACTCGGTAAGTGGAAGCTGTAACAAGCAAAACTTATCTGAGGAGTTCGACTTATCTTAAAAACCATTTTGGGAAATCGTAACAGAAGATCAAATGGATGCACATAAGGCTAAGATACTTCGAAAGGAGGAATTAGTCTTAAGTAGAACAAGTGTTTTAAACGATGTTGCAAGTCTTGCGCTTAGAAATGGCCTCGATTCATCTTTGAACACTTAGTATGATCATTAGCGGTCAATGATAAACAACTATGATACAAGGCCCCTGAAACCGAATGTTTTCCTTGAATTACAAAACCCCCCTGTATTTACTTTTATTGCTCGATCATCTGCAATCACCAACCGCTCATCTACCGGAGGACTCACCAATCACGCATCACCCACTGTAAGTCTTTCTTTTTACTTTTCAGTATTTATTTTCTGTAATTTACTTTTCCGCACTCAAAACCAAAAACAACCAAAAAAAGTCACTTAGTCATAACCGCTAAAATCTCAATCAAACCTAAAAAACGCTCCCATCCTGTACAAATCCCACAAAGAACAACGTATCCTCCTAATTCCCTTGGGTTCGACCCCTACTTACCACTTGCTACCCAGTAGTGTAGTTGCGAGTAGTGGAACATATAAATTTATTTGCACAGAGAACATTGCACCTTAACGACAGTGCAGTGGGCTCCGTCACTCCTCCTCTTGGTCATATTCTTCATTGTATGAGACTTGTTGATTGTATGAATCCATCCTCGCAAAACAATAGAACAAAAGTTAGCAAGGGATATGAGTGTGAAGAATGTACAAAAGAAAAAAAAATATTTACAAGAATAGTCCAAATCTCACAAAATCTACTCTAATGCTATAGTTAATTCATTTCTCCCCGTCAACGGCACCATTTTGACGTTGTATTTTTAGGTGCAAGTCAAAAACAATTTATAAGACCGGTAAATACCGGGTCGTCCAAGGAGCAAGTCCAAACTTATGAGCACTATTCGATTTCGTTCCGATAAGTCTATCCTAATTACGAAGGGTTGGTTTTGATGTGATTGCTAGAACTAATGCATATAAACAATGTAAACAATCTAAGGAAACTAGAGATAGTGTCACTAACAAGGCTAAAGGTGTACTCTAGGGAACTACTTCACTCATATGTATTTTTAGACTCCAAGAGTTCAATTTCATGCAAGATACTTGTCCTAGATGATTAGATTACGGCATGTATATCTATCAAGTCAAACTCCACCACTCGATTACTTCTCCAACTTGAGGAAGATATACCTTATACACACGAATCTCAATCTCTCGATAATTTTGACTCGCGTCCTACTCATATCTCTCAATTGTCAACTCTCGTTGCATAATCGATCCTTATGAGGAGGTGAAGCTCTAGCCTATCTCAATGCTAGGATGGGTCACGCTAGTGGACACCATCTAACAATGGTGATTTACTTGTTTTCGAGAACCTTTGGCATCCACCTCTCGGTTACTTAGCCTATGATTCCCTAATGACTCAATATCTAGATACTTTGGCTTCCACCTCTCGGCTACTTGACCAAAGAACCATAGAAATTAATCATCCAGGCATTTTCTCAAACACCTAGAGTGCTTAACTCAAGTCATAAACCAAAACCATTCACTTAGACATTTTCTCAAACACCTAGAGTGCATAGTTTGATCATTCATTCAAAGTAAACCATAATCATCCAAAACATGTTATTCTAGCATTCATTCATAATAGATAAGGAGTATTAACACACATGAGGTCCATAGGACCCTAGAACACAAAGGACTACTCACAAATCATGTTCATAGACAAACACAAATTGTATTGAGTACACAAAAGAAGAAGATACAAGGAATGAATAAACCAATCTAGTGTGTAGATGATCTTCTTCAATCGTGGATGATCCTCCCTTTGAAGCCTTGGTCTTTTGTCCCTCTAGAAACCCTTGATTTCGTGCTCCAAACCCTAGGAAAAATCCCCCTAAAAAATCCCCCTCCTTGATTTGGATCTCAAACTTTCTATTTATAGCAAAAAGGGAAAAATTTGATTTTTGCCTTGAGACTCGGGCGGGTGTGAGATTGATCCGAGAAGGCAGCAGAGGAGACCCGGTCGGGTGCAGAGGGACCCGGGCGGGTGCGGTGGAGTCAGCGCACTGCATATGTGAGACTCAGGCGAGCTTCCTGGATCTCGAGCGAGCTTCTGGCGGATGTTTCGAGGTCTTAACGTCCGACTTTGGTCTTGGCGTCAACTAGAGAGTTATAGCCCTTTGAGATAGCTTTCCAACACGCTTTGAATCAACCAAATCAGACATTGCATGCGATCTGTACGTCCAAAATAAGGCAGCAAGGTCAGTCTGTCCAATTTTGCCCGAAACTTCATTTTTGGCTTAAATTCACCCAACTTTTGCTCCATTTGATATTTTAGGCTCCGAGTGAGAAGAAATGCATTTTGGGACCTAATAGACCAATAAGGGTGTGAATTGGCATCAAAATTACTTGGAAACGAATCAAAACTACTAAGAAAAGTAGAGGAAAACTAGTCAAGTATTTGACTCATCAGGCTGCTGACGAATTCACCACTATTTGAGTCAAAAGAACTTGCCAGACATGCTGTGCAAAAGTGGTCGATACTGAATCGGGTGGAATACGAGGTAAAAAATCTAACCCTTCTTTTATGGTGTTTGAATGTTGAAAGGGTCGAGAAGTATATGCATAGGGCCTCCGCATAGCATCATTGAGAGGAAATCACCGTTAGGAAGTGCGATACCATTGTGCATACCACACATGTTAGAACAACACAATTATGTACAACAACGTTCATCTGACAAAGAAGTATATCGATAGCGAAAATGGGATGTGATGACTATAAAATTACGGTTAACTGCAGCATAGATACAAGGAAGAATTGTGAAAGACTATGGGCTAGAAATTTCATACTTGAAAGCTTGGAAAGCCAAGCAACATTCAATGATAAACTTATTTGGAACATGGGAGGGCTCCTTTGCATACCTGACGCACTTGATGAAGGCTTTAGCTGATGCAAGTTCGGAAACAGTTGTCAAATGGGATATAGAAGAAATTAATGGTGAGTACATTCAGGTAAACCGTATTTTTTGGGCATTTGTAGAATGTATTCATGTGTTTAAGCATTGTCGTCCGATATTAACTATTGACGGTACCCATATGTACGGTAAGTACGACGGGAAGCTGCTGGTAGCATGCTCTTTGTATACAAACAATGGTATTTTGCCTGTTACGTTTGCTTTAGTCGAGAGTGAAACACCTCCAGCTGGATTTGGTTCATGAGATGCATTCGCGATGGTGTAATGTCACGTCAGGGCTTGTGCGTGATCTCCGACATGCACGGTGGAATAATGGCTGCTATGAAAGAACCCGAATGGTTGCCTCCTATGGCTTACCATCGTATCTGCGTTAGGCACTTTCAGAGCAACTTCAACACCGAGGTCAAAGACCCTTTTCTGAAAAAGAAACTTGGCAAAGTAGCATATGCCAAGAAAGAGTAAAAGTTTGCAGCTAAATATAAGGAGCTAATGATACTCTTGAAAGACAGACCTGATGATCGAATGTGGTTGCACAACGTGGACCCTCACTTATGGATAATGGTGATATGAGATGGGGCTCAATGACCACGAACGCTTCCGAAAACAACTTTATCAAACACGGATGTGATTTGCCAATTACAGCATTAGTTATATTCACGTTCAAACAACTGAATAAATACTTCAACAAGCGATGTTATTGTTACGCAACACGGATTCAGCTTTTGCTCCGAAGGTTCACCAGAGGTTGGAGGTACTTTGACAAAGGGCACAGTACCACAATGCCACTATTTTTAACCCGTCATGCAGAATTTATGAGTTTATCACGGCAATGAAGCATCATAAGTGGAAAGTTTTCCTTGCCACAAAACCATGTGGCTATGGAAAATGGACGACATATCATTTTCTCTGCAGTCATGCAATTGCAGCTTGTAAGTTCGCGCGCATGGAATTCAATAACTTTTTCCTCTTGAGTATACACTGGAAGCTTACAACATGATCTGGAGTTACCATTTCACTCCATTGCTTCATGCTGACTTCTGGGAACCCTTCATGTTCCTAATCCTCACTTCAAACGTGGAAAAGTAGGTAGAAATCCAACAAGGCGAAGGCGTAATGAGATGGACCAGAGGGTTGTCGGTTAGTCCAGTACTCAAGGAGAGGCTTCCTCATCACAACCCCTAGCAGAATTCAAAGATGCAAAATATGCAAGCAAACTGGCCATAACAGGAGGGCTTGTCCATTCAACAATGCGAGCTAAATCCAACATCCGAGTACCTGCATTACTTTTCTAGTTGACTTCTATCTTTGTTGTATCCACTTTCCTAGCTTACTTCTGTCTTTAGTGTATCCGTTTTTCAATTAAATCAAAATTCTTTTCTTATATTCAACTTTGAATCAGATCAAAAAACTTATTTAATTATTTTTAGTCAAACCCATAATTAACTTTGATCAACAACAAAATAAAAATAAAAATTTCACCAAACATTGGATTCCCAGGATCCGGTGTTAAGTGGCGTCCACGTACTCGACCTTCATCCACCTCATCTCGTTTTGACTTTTTGCCTGGGAATCCGTTTTTTGTGAAAATGGTATGAACCGATTCCGGAAAATTCAATTTTATTAAAAAGAGGCTAGAACTGAAATGGCAAACTCAAATGGGTCATTTTAGATATTTGCAAACCCAAATGAGTCATTTTTGAAGAAAAAGACTTGAATTACCAGGCTGACAACATAACAAAAAACACTTCAACATCACGCTGAGAATGGTTAAGGCGGGAGCTATTAGCGTGCAACGCTGAAATAGTATGATGTGATATATGCAATGATCACAAAGAAATAAGAATAAAAGTTTTTACAATTTTTCAAAAGAGGACAAAAAGAGTATGCAAGACTCGCTATCTAAAAGATTTACAAACTATCAAATCCTGGCAGGAGTTCGAATGTCATTAACATTTCAAACTTACGACATCATTTCTAAAGCATGCATTTTTAAACCAAAAATAAGTTTTTAACTTTTACAGATTCATAACTATTCCGCTACTCATCTGTGCTATGAAAAAGGGTAGTACATGGACATGTTAGCTCAAAGCTCATTTTCAAGTACAAAGGTCTCAGTCTATGCCAACAAGAGAAGAGGAGCCCGGAATTTAGTTAAACAACTACAACTTATTCTCGTACAATGATCATTTCTAAGTATATTTAAAAGCTTATTGATGCAGACAGATTAGCAAAAAATCAGGATTATGGCGAAATAGCTGGATTGGAGTTGCCAGTGTCCGGTTTCAGCCCATAATACCTTATTTTGAGCGGAACGGCGTGGCGATCAGAAATCACGAAGAAGTATGGGCTTTTTGAGCCATCCGGGATCGTTTCCTATTTTATTTTGAATTTTTAATGTTTTTAGAAATTTTCGGTTTTTAATAATTTCTGTATTAGGGTTTCGTTTTATTTTCTTATTTAAGTAAACTTATGTAATTTCATTCGGCAGCTTTTGAATAATGAAAAAACAGAATTAGGGTTTTTCCTAAATTTAGCTTTCTCTGCGTTTGCTCGGCATTATCTGGTATCAGACTACGGTGGTCCTGCGCGATGGCTAGAGGTAGACCCAGAGGCGGTGCTGCTGCTGTGGATCATGATATCGAAGATTTCGGAGTTCGTGAGATTGCTGACCTACGCCAGCAGGTTGACTATCTAACTCGCCGTTTGGGCGAACTTGAAGCTCATCATGTCGATGCCGACATCGTGGCTAAGGATAACCTGTTCGCGGAGCCAGACATTCAGCGTGATCGACGGTGGGAGCTTGGGTTCCGAGTTGATATCCCTGTCTTTGATGGCGGAGAGATGGGGCATCGTCAAGCGGAGTGCTCCCAGGGCTGCGGAGAGATTGGGCATCGTCAAGCGGAGTGCCCTAAAGTTTCGAGTTCCCGTGGACTGTTTACGCATGATGCTCCCGGGGATGTCCCTGTTCCAGAAGGGGATCCTGTTTTTGATGTATATGGTGATGACGTGGTTGAGGAAGAACATGATCAAATAGAAGCTGAAACATTGTCAGAAAGAGCACTGCAAGCTCCTGTCCTGAAGGTAAATACTGTTGAAGATTTATCGGAGAGTATCATACAACCCAATGTGGAAGGTATAGACCATACAGCTATGGTAAACGATGTGCAAGCGGATGACTCTGAACCAGAGGGAGAAACAGTTGAAGGTGTCAATGGTGATTTGCCATCTATGGTGCCTCTCGAATCAGATATGAATTCAGGAGGTCTATCGGGTCCTATAGGAACAGGTAATGATCATCTGAAAGTGCAATTTGGCTCTTCGCACAAGGGGCATCATGATTTTCATTCAATGGAGCTATGCCTTGGCCAGGTAGATGCCTCAAGTCACGCAGAAAATTGCAAATATGGGAGTGACAATCATGTTGACGCTGTTGCACGTAAAGGCTCAAATTTGGCGTTGGAAGGTGGATTGGTGTATGGTGCTGTTCCCCGCGAGCGTTCGGACTTACTGACCCTGCCTAGCCATGTTCGCACTTCGGATGTGTTCAAGGTTAAGCATTTGATTCTGTTTCAAGGTGCATCTTCTGATACGGGGATGGGTTCGGATTCGAGGATGAATCTTTTCGACCCGGGAGGGGATGATGCAGACAGATTAGCGAAAAATCAGGATTGTGGCGAAATAGCTGGATTGGAGTTGCCGGTGTCCGGTTTCAGCCCATAATACCTTATTTTGAGCGGAACGGCGTGGCGATCAGATTTCAGGAGCTTTGCTCGTGAAGTATGGGCTTTTTGAGCCATCCGGGATCGTTTCCTATTTTATATCGAATTTTTAATGTTTTTAGAAATTTTCGGTTTTTAATAATTTCTGTATTAGGGTTTCGTTTTATTTTCCTATTTAAGTAAACTTACGTAGTTTCATTCGGCAGCTTTTGAATAATGAAAAAACAGAATTAGGGTTTTTCCTAAATTCAGCTTTCTCTGCGTTTGCTCTGCATTACTTATTGTGTGTAAAAATTTCTTCGCTTGGGGTGATTATTGGTAAGGTACAAATCCTAAACAAGAAAAAAATTCTATTTTTTTACAGGACGGACTTACCTCCCATACTAAAATATATTTTTTTTCTTTTTTTTTTCTTTCCTTTTTCAATAGGGACTTACATTCCATGCCAACGAATGAATTTTTTTCTCGAGGTCAATTTCTCACCTTCTTTAATTTTTAGTAGTTCCCCCCATTTGGGAGACTCTACACTTAGAACTTGACCGTATTTAGCAAAGATGCAAGCGAAAAATGAAACACTCTAATTTGAATATGAAGAACTCAAATCACGTCTAATTTTTTTTATGTTTCAGCATGTTGAATTTTGATACTGGTATTTACTTGTATTTCTAGACATATTTCTTATTTTTAAAATGACATATGTATAGGAAGTGTTGTCAAGGTTTTAGTGCTATGCATTCTTACTGATGCCATAACTTTTACAAGTTTTTCAATTCTATGTCAAGGTAGTCATGCGTAAGATTATATTCAACATATGAAACAAAGAAAAACGTTAAACTTAACATGTGAGCATATGTGGTATGATTTTGACTAATATACAATTTTTTTAACATGCAATCCTATATCCCCAAATGTAGTCCTAAATTATGTGAGGACACTATTAAAGAAAATCTCATTTTATTCAAAATATTCTTGAACACAAAGGGTCCTTCATTAAGTTGAAATGTAAGCTGACCCTTTTTTATGAAGAGCTGGTTGCAATTTTTTGTATTCTGCTCTATTTTGGTAGTGATGTGTGATGGATGTAGTGCTGGCATAAAAGGATGTTGGTATGCAGTCTTAGTTGACTCATACGGTTGGCAGAATCGAAATCATGGTTTGGTACGTAGCTTGGGAAGCTTAAGGTGCTGATTGGGATCGAATGCACGCTCGGCAGAGTTTGACCCGATGAAAATGGATATCCAAGCACCTGTTAAGTTGAGCGATGAATCCCAAATTTGAGATCGTCGAGCATTTTGAACGGACCCTCTTTGGTTCAATCAGGTTCGATTTATATTGAATTTCGATCAAATTTCATTTCTGATTCATATTATTTTGTGGATTCAATTATGTTTAATTGATCATAATTGAGATGGATTCAGCTTGTTGAATTGTGTTGGTGAAATTCCAGTTTAATGGATTGATTCGATGCGGTTAATTCCGACTAGTGGATCAATCAATTTCGATATTGAACTGATTTGGTGAAATTCCAGTTTAATTGATTGATTCAATGCGGTTAATTCCGATTTGGTGACTCAAACAATTTTATATATTGAACCGTTATGGTTGGATTGATTCAATGCAGTTTGTACTGGTTGAGTGAATCAAACGATTTGGATATTGAACCATTATGAATTTGGATTGATTTTAAACGGTTTCTTTCGGTTTGATAAATCAATCAAAACTGACTACTGGACTGATACGGTTTAAAAGCTTCGGTTCATACCGATTCGATTTACTCCAGTTTGTCTTTTGATCCTATTCAAAATCTTATGGATCGGTTCAGTATGGATTTTAGTTCAGATAGATTGGTTTAATACGGTACTTCATCGTCTATAGAAACCAATCTAGTCTGACATGGATCCTGGTTTAATTAGATTGCTTTACTACGATTATATCGTCTTATGAAACCAATCTAGTGTGATATTTAATATCGATTCGATGAGATTGGTTTAACTCGGTTTTATACCGACTTACGAAACCAATCTAGAGTGAACATTTCAGCTCAATGATATTGGTTTAACTCGGTTTATACCGACTTGCGAAACCAATCTATTGTGATTTTGAATTGTGGTTCAATGTGATTGGTTTAATATAATTACTTATCGTCTTGCGAAACCAATCTAGTTTGATATGAGTTTTGGTTCAATGAGATTGGTTTAATCGGTTTTGTACCGACTTGGGACATCAATCTAATATGATCTGGAATTTCCATTCAATAAAATTGATCAAATTCGGTGAATCGTTAGTCAACTATGGTTGAATTTTGCCACTGGTCAACTTGAGTTAACCTTAGTTGAGCCTTTGACACCAGTCAACTTATGTTCAACTTTAGTTGAAATATGACTTTGTAAGCTTGAGTCAACTTTAGTTGAGTTTTTGACATTCGGTCAACTTGTGATCAACTTTAGTTGAAACCTGACTTCGGTCCATTTGTGCTCATCTTAGTTGAAATTGAATTCTGTCAACTTTTGCCAACTTTGGTTGAATTTTGACTTTGATCAACTTCTGGTGAACTATGGTTCGGATGAGAAATTGTATATTGATGCAATTTCAGTTATATCTAATTTATATCGATCAAATTTTGGTTAAATTGAACATCGTATCAATTGAAACGTGGTTGACAAATTGTATGTTGTTTCAATTTGGTTTTCTACCAATTAATTGAAGTCGGTCTTACTGTTTAGTTCAGGCCGGTTCAATTGTTTATGGATCAATTTTTGCTGGCTAAGAATGCCCTCTTGTTTGGAACCATAATTGAGTGGAACCAACATTACAATTGAGACTTTACTTGCATGATAAGACATTCGATATTTGGGCTGACATAACAAAGGGGTTGTTTGAAACGGAATACATGACCACCTCCGTGGCATATCTGTGGAGACTGCCTTATTTCTTATTTTAGGATACATGTATGCAGTTTACAAGTATACTACTTTAGGTCTCTGCACATTAGTATTCAGCGTGTCTGCATACATACCCGTGGTGATAAACGTGTGACGATCTTTAGTATTTTGATGTGAATAGTAAATCCATCCTCCGATAGTTTATTATTTGACATCCCTTATCGTCAATGTTTGATCACCGAACAAGATGCCCTTGCAATTAATACCATAGTCCTCCAACGTGCTATTAATGGTGACTGGTATCTTGTGAATGTCATTATCTGCTTTTAAAGTTTTGGTTTATGTAATGGTTCAGTTAAATCGACAGACTTGTCTCTTTTGATCTTATTCTGTCCTATTTGGAACCATGAACTTCTTTGGAAACCCAACACCACTTGAGATTTAGTCTCTAAATATGACATTCCTACTGTGGTCCGGTATTTTACATCTGTCTGTTGAAATGGAAAACACGATCACCTCCGTGATGTATCCGCGTAGGTTGGCACGGTCTATTATATCGGATGTGTGTAGCTTGTTTGAATATTGATAGACCCTCCGAAAAGTCAATATTTAATGTAGCTGCAGACGTACTTAGTGATAAATAGTTAATGATTTTTAGTTTTCGATGTGAATAATAAATCCATCCTCCGATGGTTTATTATTTGATATCACCTTATCGTCAATATTTATTCACTGGAACAAGATATCACTTACAGTTAATATCACTGTCCTCCGACTTGCTATTAATGTGTGCCGATATCTTGTGAATGTCATGATATGCTTTTAAAGCTTATTTTATTTAATGCATAGTCTATGACATGCATGGTTATGGTGTTGGTGAGCATGATTATTTGGTTTGACTTGTTCTTTATTTGAGAAATATCTGCGACATTTTGGTGCTTCATTGCACAATTATGTATTGAATATCATCCTTTTGAAAGTGCATACGAATTCGTTGTTGAATTTCCTTGTGGTCTTAAAATTTCATATATGATGTATGAGATTTGAAGACGTTGAAATTCATATTTTGATTGGTGAGATTTTGAATCTCATAATTCTTGAGGAAATTGAGTTTGGGGGGAGACATGGTTGATGTATTGTCATTGAAGAGAAAGTTGTCTCTTATTACGATGTGGTTTATTAAATTTGTTTGCATGCTCAGGATAATCATTCACAAGACAATGTCTATTTGTTCTCTAGTTAAGATACCGGTTATTTCAGTAGGACAAACTCAACTACCTCAAGAATATGTATTATGACTTGCGAGTCAGATACGATTTGGTGTATGCTTTTAGTTGATGATATTCATGTTTATTGTATTGCCATCTTGCTTGTTTGGAGATGAAACACAAATTATGGCTGGTGTGTATACCACGGTTCAGTGGGAGTGAGATATGCTTTTCTTACATTATGGAACTTGTCGTACACATTTGCAATTGAGACATGTGTGGTCTCCTTTACTTGTTGAAGTTTGTATGCATTCGGAAGTTACATGCATGCTAATGTTATGCAGATGTTTCAGGAATTCACTATTGAATTCATTATTTAGAGAACATGTGATGAACGTGCTCATGTGTTGGATGGATGTCAGATTTGCTAGAAATCACTTTTGTTACTGACTCCAATGTGATGCCTAATAAGATTAAGATTAATGTAAATATTGCTATGTCAGTTTTGAATAGCATATTTGAGGCATTAATTAACGAATATGGTTTGTATTTATTGTCACTATAAAACTTCCGATTTCGTGTTGCGAAAGACCATGTAGATATGTGACAAATTTGATAATACCGTATTCTGTTGGCAACTAAAGATAGTCAATGTGATAACATTGATATCGATATGCTAGTTGTAATTAAGATATACAGAGTGAACATATAAAGCATTTTGTAACAGACTCCGTTGCGGATCCGTTTAATAAAAGGGATTACTTTCCGAGGTCTTTCAGTGCCATACTGATCATTTGCCAGTTACCTTATTTGAGGATATTCATATTCAGTGGTAGATTGTCTTGTGCGCTGCTCTATGTTGGATATATATTTTATCTATACTATCGAATTATGTTCTGCAGAACTTTTGTTGCTAGTACGCACTCTGTGTAATGTTGTTGATCTTGCTTTAAGGACCAGTTGGAAATAGACATGTAAGATCACAGTTCATGAAATTTCCATGCTGCACACTCATGATGAATCCATGTCATTTAATTATGTTGGCATCCGTGACAAGCTTGGTCGAGTATCGATGATGCATACGAAGGCCGCCTTGATCCCATGTCATCATAGTTAATGGACCGGATAGGGGATATACCTTTATGATATGATAGCAGTTTTGAGCTCAATTTTGTTATACATTTAATATTTACACATGTGACCCAGTGGGAGTTGTTGGGTTAATTTTGTAAATTAACTAATTATGTGGGGTCACACTTGTAAATAAAGTGAATGTGTGTGCTATCATTTAAATAAGCCTAACTAAAGTGATCTGGTTGTGATTTATATTGCCTTATGGGTATAATGTCATGAGGGTTATTGTGTAGATACCGTATGGTAATTATCTTTCTATAAGAGGCGGAATGATAATTATGAAAATAGCGGTTGCCCTATCACACCACTATTTATATGGGTTATAATCCTCGGTCCACCACATCGAAAAGACGATAGCTTTTCTTGCCCTCTCGGTGGAAATGCTGAGCTGACTCTAGTGGCAGGACTGGAAGACCTAATCCGATGTACCCATGTACATGTCTACTTCTGGGAATCGCTTCCGCATATTGAAGATTAAAAGGTATGTTCTCTTTAATCTGATTTGAGTTTACGATCTTGAATGTATTACTATTGATCTCAGTAATTTAATTCTAACACGGCGAGGATTTCTCGACGAGAATGTCCGCTCAGAAATGCTGGACGAGAACGCCTGAGCGAACGTCCTCTGCGAGTGAAGCTTGCGCGTGAGTCGCGTGTATATAACCAATCGAACGAAATCGATCAAATTGAACCTTTAAAACTCAGTCGCAGACTTGGTAGATGATTTTCAATAATCGATCAATTGATTATCGACAGTTTTCGAACAGATAAACATTCCGATTCAAAATCAGAATTCGACCTACCGCGCGCCCGACATTGACATTATCGTCGCGCCCTACTTAGACATTAGCCTTAATGTCTACATTGAACGCGACGCAGCCCTAATGTTTACATTGAACGCGGTGACAATCCGTCGCGCGTCCTGCCTGAACATTAGTACGCCGCGTCCACATAAGACATTAACGAGTTAACGTCTACTTAGAGCGTGGCCACTAATGTCCCAACGTGACGCGATGGACACCAACGGGAATAAAATTTGATCTTAACGGTATAATTCTCACCGATGGAAACATTTCAAAAAAATTGAAAAAATAATAAAAAAATTTACATACAATCCCTATAAATATATCATTCATTTCAACAACAATTCACACCAAAATTGCTTACAACAATATTTCTTTTTCATTTCTCTCATAACATGTCTAGCAATTGGTCTATGTCCGAAGATGTGCAACTTTGCATATCTTATTTCCGTCAATCGGTTGATCTAATTTTCGGCGCCATACAAAAAGTTGATATGTTGTGAGAAAAAGTTCACACCGATTTTCAAGCAAATTGGGCCATGGGAGAGGATGAAATAAATATGACCGATTCTAGGTCTCAATTTGCTCTTCAATCACGTTTCGCTAAGCTGAAGCCAAATTTGGTTCTTTGGGACTCTTGTATTTCGTACGCTAGAAGAAATCCGGAATCGGGATGCAATTTTCAAGATGAGGTAAATTATTCACGTAAATTGTTAAATGCAATTTTTATATTATAATATATTGATTATGATTTTAAATTTTGAATATTTAATTGATAGATATGGAAAGCACAAGTACTATATGTGGCCAAAAAGAAGAAAACATTCATACATTTTGATTGTTGGGAACAAGTAAAAAATCATCAAACATTTGCAATTATTAAAGCAAATACCCCCCTTCTTACACATATCATGCAAGTCCGGTAGTCGAAGAAGTGCAGACACATGACGTACCTACAAGTCCGTCCTCTGAAGTTTCGGGATTTTCTACACCCGAAAGTAATCCGGGAAGTTCCTCGAGTCCGATTAGGCCGCCTAGAGTGAAGGTGGCCAAAGAAGCTAGAAGAAAACGGTAAGAAAGTCGCTTATCCTTTCACAAATGAGGCTTTGTTGACATTGCGGAAAATCAAAAGAAATTTTTCGATTTGAACCAAAAGTAAATGGAGAATGACTTCAAATTGCAAGAAAAAGCTTTTAACCTTGCGAAAATGGAGGAAGAAACGAAGATCATGCAAATGAATACAGATGTGATGACTCCAAAGTCCAAAAGATATTTTTCGAAGAGGAAGGCTTCCATCCTTCGAGAGTACGAGGAAGACGAACCTAGCAATGACCAAGATGCTTCCGGAGATTATTCAGACTGTTACCGTCCGACATTTTAGTTCATGTATTTTTTAATTCCATAAAATGTTATTTCCATTCAATTATGTATTTCGCATTAATGTATTTCAATTCCTTATAAATTGATGTGATGAAACACCACTTCAACTATTGATTACCAAATTTTAGCTACATTATTAATCAATAATTCACATAAAAGAATAAATCGGAGGGAAAAAATTTCAAAAATAATAATTTGTTATTCATGAATAGTAATAGGAAGTTCTCCGCAAGATGTCATTGCTGCACAGAATATGCAAAAATGCTGTTACTGTTCAACAAATAGTAATAAAAATTGCTCCGTGAGAAATTTCTCGAGGAGATAATATGCTTGAACGGATACGGATGCTCTTACAGTAGGATATAAGAATGTTAGACCCAAAAGCAGAAGTCTCTTGGCTTCCTTAATTAGCTACTGTAATGACACGTATTGTATTTGTTACATGTCAAAAGATCAAATAAAATAGTAATAATATATTAAAGAATAAGAGTGCGGTTCAGGTATGACGGAGCCCACCGCACTGTCGTTAAGGTGCGGTGTTCTCTGTGCAAAAGCAAATTTGTATTCCGCTACTCGTGACCTTACTACTGGGTAGCAAGTGGTAAGTAGGGATCGAACCCAAGGGAATTAGGGGGATAAGCTATTCTTTGAGGGAATTGTACAGCGAGGGAGCGTGTTTTAGGTTGATTGAGGTTTTAGTGCGGAAAAGTAAGTGATTGGTAGGTTGGTTTTTGTTTTTAGTGTGGAAAAGTAAATGACAGAAAAGTAAAGTACTGAAAATAAAAGTAGAAGACTTGCAGCGGGTGATGCGTGATTGGCAAGCCTTCCGGAACGTCAGCAGTTGATAATACAGTTTATACTAAAATTGAAAGTAAGTGCAAGGGGTTTTTTAAATCTAAGGAAAGCATTCGGTTTCTGGGGCCTTGTATCATAGCCTGTTTATCATTGACCTTTAGTGATCCTTCTAAGTATTCAAAAGTGTATCAAGGCCATTTCAAGCACTCGATTTGCACACACCGTCTAGCCCATTTCAAGGTCGTAGAGCACTTGTTCTATTTAGACTAGCACCCCATTTCAAGGTATACTAGCCTATGTGCATCCATTTGATCAATCATTTCCGATCAAACAAAATGGTGTTTAAAAGAGGTCGAACTCCTCAGATAAGCTTTGCCATTTCAAGCATCCACTTACTCGAGTATGTTCACGAACCCCCACGGAAGAGTTTTGCCATTTCAAGCATCCACTCAACCTTGGAAGTTCTGGCCTAATATATGGCACATAGAACAAGTTTTGAATAAAAAGAAGAGGCACTAAAAAGATGGCCTAAAACATTTTATGATACAAGTACACCCCTTCAACCGAATGAAGAGTTTAGCTACGAATATCCATAGAGGTGGATACCATAGCTAAGTACTTACGGTTTTTGAAAGACAGTAAGTAAGGGAAAGGGGTGAGTACTTCAAGAACCGACAAGAGTACTCAAGAATAGAGAAAAGTAAAGCTTGAGTACTACAAGAACCGACAAGAGTACTCAAGAGCGAACTATAATACTCAAGAACCAACATGAGTATTATAGATTGAAAACCAAACTTACAAAGTGCCAAATTTCTTGAGAGAGAAGTGTTTTGTGATTTTTGGGATGTATTACAAATGAGATGGGGTGGAGTATTTATAGGCTAAGGGGAGAGGAATGTGTGGTTTGGAGGAGCAACACATGGCAAGCTTTCCATGGAGGAGGAAAGCCGCCGGTCTACATGGGAGGGGAGGGGAGGAGCCGCCGGTGGCCGGTCATGAGGGGGAGGAGGCTCCCCTCATGACTCATCCTTTCCTTAAAGCCGCCGGTCATAAGGGCAAAGGAGGGAGTTTTTGTGAGTTTTGTGAAGTTTTCACAAAACTATCGGTACATTCCCGCTCCGGACTGACTTTGGTTGCTCTTCGGTTGGATTTGTTTTGAGTGATTCCAAGTCAGGATCTTGAGATTTCTTCAGTCGGCATCTGGTCTTGACCTTGGAATGACTCGTAATATATTTTCTGCGTAAAAACTCCTCCTTAGCGTGTATTCTCTCTAGGCTCCAAAATACCCTGTAGATAAATATCAGAACTAACAAGCAAAAGTTAAATAGACAAACAGTCTAATTTGGTGGGTTTAAATGTGTTTATGATTCGTATAATAATGGTCCATCAAGGTACAAACCAATTTTATATATAGAAATTATAAACCGAATTTTAAGCTGACACGTGTCCCATTTAGTCGAAATCCCGAACAAACTCACGGAGGGGTATTATAGTCATTCCACACTAAGGGGTATAAAAACTAATAAGGTTATTTTCAATTTAGTCCTCGAGTTGTTAACGATCAGACTTAAAAAAAATAATCAGACTTAAAACTGGTAACTAAAAGAATACAAATTGAGAATGATCAGACTTAAAGAGAGAATGATCAAACTTAAAATTGGTAACTAAAAGACTACAAATTGAGAATGATCAGACTTAAAGAGAGAATGATCAGACTTAAAAATTGGTAATGATCAGACTTAAAATTAAGAATGATCAGACTTAAAGAGAGAATGATCAGACTTAAAAATTGTTAATGATCAGACTTAAAATGGAGATTGGTCACACTTAAAGAGAGAATGATCAGACTTAAAAATTGTTAATGACAAGACTTAAAATTGATAATAATCAGACTTAAAGACAGAATGATCAGACTTAAATAAACAATGATCAGACTTAAAAATGGTAATGATCAGGCTTAAAATTGGTAATGATCAGACTTAAAATTGATAATGATCAGACTTATAATTGGTAATGACCAGGGTTAAAATTGACAATGATCAGACTTAAATAGACAATGATCAGAATTAATGAGACAATGATCAGACTTAAATAGACAATGATCAGAATTAATGAGACAATGATCAGACTTAAACAGACAATGATTAGACTTAAAATTGATAACTAACAGACTACAAATTGAGAATGATCAGACTTAAAGAGAGAATGATCATACTTAAAATTGGTAACTAAAAGACCACAAATTGAGAATGATCACACTTAAAGAGAGAATGATCAAACTTAAAAATTGGTAATTATCAGACTTGCCACTGATAAAGATTCTGTGAGTCCTAGAATAAGCAATGTCAATTGCAAATAAAATGATTGTAAATAGGCGTGAGCATTATCCGGTAAATTCGGTTAACGATAAAAATGGTAATTTACCGTTTGGTAAATTGGTAAATTTTTGTCGGCAATCGGAATAGATTTTCTAATTCGGTAATTTACCGAATAAGAATTTTTTTATTATTAAAAAAATAAAAATAAAAAATTTATTTGTTTTAAACTTCAAATTTTAACCACTAATTTTTTAAAACTTTTGAGATTCAATTGTGTATATCAAAATTTTGAATCATCTTTGTGTTTTTTGTTATTTGACGATTAATTATTATGTTTTAATGATTTTAAAATTAAGAAGAAAAAAATATCAAAAGAAAATTTGGAAAATTCGGAACAATTCGGTTCGGTAATCGGAATTAAAATTTTGAGTCGGTAAATTCGGTAACGGTAAATTCGGTAATTTACCGAATACTGATGGAGCGTATTTATACGATTCATCGAGTACACAAAACCCACCTTATTCGATACTTTGTCCTAAGAACACTTACTTGTTAATGTCATTTTATGTTTATAGGCTATTTTGGAGTCTAAAGAGGAAACACGCTTAAAAAGGGAGAATTGTGCCAAAAAGCCAGCCAAGGCTCGAGGACCGAGTTCTAGCCCATCCTAGGGAACGACCATGCTACACTCAAATTCAGCCTTAACATCCTTCATGGAACCGACTTGGAAACACTCAAATATGCTAGAACCGTCGGCGTTTGGACAAGAACGCACTACCAAGGCACCAAGCCCGGTCAAGGCCAAAATAGGGCAATTTCGGCCATTTTTGGATTTCGACCATGTTCCAAGCAGAATCTGGCCAAACTTCCTTCTTAAGATCATCTTAGAATGACTTTGTCGTTCAGAATCCACTCTCTAAAATCCAAGAAGCTCCGGCCAAAGCTCTGGTCAGATTCCGGAGAACTCCGACGAGCCTCCGATCAAGCCAATTCCGACCACATCCATGCTCCGGTCAGTTCTTGCTCCGGCCACACTCCGGCGAAGTCCAACTAAATACAAACTACTTATTTCTTGGTTGCCCTTACTATTCATTTCGGTTGGCATTTGGAGTCCGGTTGCATTGAGATCCAACTAGAGGCGGCTTTTGGAGTGCCACCTATGGCCGGCGGCTTTTGGGAGATGCATGTGCTCAAATGAGGTGGCATATGGGAGAGACAATGAAAATGACTTGCTTTTGGGATATTTACAACTCCAAACTTAGTCCCCAAGTCTTCTTTTTCCTATATATAGAGGCATTGGCCTTAGATGTCAGGTGTGCTTACATTAGGGAGAAGAGAGCTTATCTCTCTTCTCCACTTCACTTCAATACAAACACATTTCCTTTTGTTCTTCACTTGTTCTTGCTCTTGAGTTCGAATCCTCTTTACTTTTATTGCCAAGTTGTCTTATTTTTCCTTGCACAAAGCCATGGCTACTTGTATTCCTTGACATGAATACAAGTAGCTTATGCTTCTTTACTTTTCTTGTTGGTTCCGAGTCCTCTTTACTTTTATTGTCAAGTTCTTTACTTTTCTTTGTTGTTTTCTTTTACTTTCATGTCTTGTTACCACAGCCAAGGCTACTTGTATTCCTTGACATGAATACAAGTAGTCAAAGCTAAGTTCTTGCTACAAAAGCTCACGGTTCTTTCACTTTCTTGTTGTGTTCCACAAAGCTCTCGGTTTTCCTTTTGTTTACCTTGTTCAAGTCACGGATGCTTGTATTCCTTGACATGAATACAAGTAGCTAAGACTTATATTCGGTTTAGGGGTTCTCTCATACTATGACCATGTTTTGAGACCCTTTTTACTTAATGCTTTTTGTGTTCTACTAGTTCTTTGTGCCATTATTCGGTTGAACAACAAGGCTAAGTGGATGCTCGAAAGAGCAAAGCTTAGCCGAGTAGTTCAACCTATCTTTAAAACCGCTTGGTTGGTCATAGAAATGTGAGATCAAGTGGCGGCACCTAGGCTAAGATACTTCGAAAGGAGGAATCAGTCTAGACAGAACTAGAAATCTATGTCTTGTTTTGGAGTAGATTGTGGTGTAAGTGCTTCGAAAGGGCCTTACCTTAGGGTTATATCTGGACCAAGGAATAACCCACACTTATGAACACAAGTAAGATCATTTGAATTCAATGATGGATGTGTCACTAGTTGAGACCCTAGACTGAATATCTTTCTTCTGTAAATATCTGTCATTTTACTTTCAGTCTCCCTATCAACTGTTTACTTTCTGCAATTTACTTTCTGTCATTTACTTCCAGCAATTTACTTTCCGCACTTTACTTTCAGTACCTTTATTTTCAGTACTTACTTTCAGCACTTTACATTTCAGTCATTTACTTTTCAGTTATTTACTTTCTGTCATTTACTTTTCTGTTCATAAAACAACCCACAAAACCCAAATGTTTTTACTTTAATTTTTCTTTCTTTTTAAAGAACAACTAATCCACACTGACTCTCTTGGGTTCGACCCCTACTTACCACTTGTTATCCATAGTGAGCCACTAAAGTAGTGGAATTATAAATGTAAATTTTGTAGCGTATCAACGACGCGCTGTCAAATTTTGGCGCCGTTGCCGGGGAGTTGTGCATCGGAATAGTTATTCTTACCTTTTTGATTTTCTTTACCCTTTGTTTTTGTCATATTTTTACTCACCCCTCGTTTGTACAAAGAAGGAAATGATTATTTGTGCAGGAATCGGGTTCGGAAGAAAGATCAGGCCAGCCGGGCCACGTCCAATAATTACCGGGCTTGCGCCCTAGGAGTGCCGGGCTGAGCCGAGAAAACCAGGGCTGCGCCCCAGAAGAACCAAGCTTCAGCGCAAGTGCAGGCCGCGTCCGAGGATTTGAAGGCCGCGTCCGAGTGATTACGGGCAGCGTCCGAAGAATGCTAGGCCGCGCCCGAGAAGAAGCCATGCCGCAACCGAGGATGACAGGCTCGCGCCCGAGGAAACCCACCAGTACCCGGGTCGCGACCGAGAAAATGCCAGGCTGCGCCCGAGGAACCTGTTCCCAGCCGAGCTCCCTCAAACATCAACCGAACCATACCGTTTTGAGCCTTGTCGTTTGCTCCTACAACCACGACAAGTAACGACACTATAGGGGAGTTCCATTCGCACTTTTACTTTTGATATCATTTCCTTTCCTTTTTGATTGATTGCTTGCAATTGTCTTTTGAACTAAGTCGTGCTGTGAGGCACGGCTTTGTTCAAAAGTGTGGGGGTGATTGAGTAGTCTTTGCACATATGAGTCAGTATTGCACATAGTAGTTAACATGTTTTTCCTTTTCCTTTTAAATTTAACTTTTTTGAAAATGCAAAACTTCCATGATGTGAAATAGATAGATCCGAATTCATGCATTTACCTTGTGAAATCTCAACTGTGTAAAGACTTGAGGATGTAACTTCTTAACTGTCCCTTTGTGCTGAGATATACAGGGGATGTGGAGTTGATATAAAATGCCCTAGAGAGGCTTGGCAAGCACTCGAAGGATCGGATTTCACTATATGGTTTACGAAGTCAGTGGAGGCTGCACTTCGGGTTTCAATGGAGATTAGAGTCATCTCCGCCATGCAGCGTTTATGCAAGAGGCGGGACGGGAATCAAACCGTCCTATCTCTAGTCCTAGTAGCCGGGAAAATAGATGAGCGACCCTCATCTTGACCCGCGCGAAACGGCGAGGATGAGAAAGAGCGGGGAGGTATTTCCATATGCTCTCGGGCGATGATTGGACCTCCCAAAAGGTTGAGAAAGTGGACAAGCAAGTCACAAAGAAGCAAAGCTCGAAGAAGCAAATCAAAGGCCGAAGGCCCAAATTATGTGAAGGTTTTAACCAAAACAAAAGTGAAGAAACTCCAATTCAACATCAAAGGTCAAAGACCAAGTCACTTCAAAAAGCTGTCCCTCGCCAAAAGGAAATCAAAGAGCTCAGATCAGTGAACCCCGAACCAAATTACGTGCTAGAGAAAGCTACTAGAAAACCATATAGTGCGAGTAGGTCCCGAGAATGCAGTCCAGGAGCCTGAAAAGGGCTATCTCTCAAATCATCCGAATTAATTTGCATCTCGGCTCGAAGATACAAGTATCAAGTTTCTTCTATGTATTTACACGGTTTAGTTTGGTAGCAAGTAAGTAATGCATGATTAGGATAAGTCTAGACTAACATTATAACATTCATATCTAAGGTTTTTGGTATACCAGTTGTTCCTCTTTTTGACTAGCCTTGTTCGGGACGAACAAGAATAAGTGTGGGGGTATTTGATGGAGCGTATTTATACGATTCATCGAGTACACAAAACCCACATTATTCGACACTTTGTCCTAAGAACACTTACTTGTTAATGTCATTTTATGTTTATAGGCTATTTTGGAGTCTAAAGAGGAAACACGCTTAAAAAGAGAGAATTGTGCCAAAAAGCCAGCCAAGGCCCGAGGACCGAGTTCTAGGCCATCCTAAGGAACGACCATGCTACACTCAAATTCAGCCTTAACATCCTTCATGGAACCGACTTGGAATCACTCAAATATGCTAGAACCGTCGGCGTTTGGACAAGAACGCACTACCAAGGCACCGAGCCCGGTCAAGGTCAAAATAGGGCAATTTCGGCCATTTTTGGATTTCGACCATGTTCCTAGCAGAATCTGGCCAAACTTCCTTATTGAGATCATCTTAGAATGACTTTGTCGTTCAGAATCCACTCTCCAAAATCCAAGAAGCTCCGGCCAAAGCTCCGGTCAGATTCTGGCGAACTCCGGCCATGCTCCGGCAAGTCTCTGACGAGCCTCCGATCAAGCCAATTCCGACCACATCCATGCTCCGGTCAGTTCTTGCTCCGGCCACACTCCGGCGAAGTCCAACTAAATACAAACCACTTATTTCCCGGTTGGCCTTACTATTCATTTCGGTTGGCATTTGGAGTCCGGTTGCATTGGGATCCAACTAGAGGCGGCTTTTGGAGTGCCACCTATGGCCGGCGGCTTTTGGAGATGCCACCTATGGTCGTCGGCTTTTGGGAGATGCATGTGCTCAAATGAGGTGGCATATGGGAGAGCCAATGAAAATGACTTGCTTTTGGGATATTTACAACTTCAAACTTAGTCCCCAAGTCTTCTTTTTCCTATATATATAGAGGCATTGGCCTTAGATGTCAGGTGTGCTTACATTAGGGAGAAGAGAGCTTATCTCTCTTCTCCACTTCACTTCAATACAAACACATTTCCTTTTGTTCTTTACTTGTTCTTGCTCTTGAGTTCGAATCCTCTTTACTTTTATTGCCAAGTTCTCTTATTTTTCCTTGCACAAAGCCATGGCTACTTGTATTCCTTGGCATGAATACAAGTAGCTTATGCTTCTTTACTTTTCTTGTTGGATCCGAGTTCCTCTTTACTTTTATTGTCAAGTTCTTTACTTTTCTTTGTTGTTTTCTTTTACTTTCATGTCTTGTTACCACAGCCAAGGCTACTTGTATTCCTTGACATGAATACAAGTAGTCTAAGCTAAGTTCTTGCTACAAAAGCTCACGGTTCTTTTCACTTTCTTGTTGTGTTCCACAAAGCTCTCGGTTTTCCTTTTGTTTACCTTGTTCAAGTCACGGCTGCTTGTATTCCTTGACATGAATACAAGTAGCTAAGACTTATATTCGGTTTAGGGGTTCTCTCATACTATGACCATGTTTTGAGACTCTTTTACTTAATGCTTTTTGTGTTCTACTAGTTCTTTGTGCCATTATTCGGTTGAACAACAAGGCTAAGTGGATGCTCGAAAGAGCAAAGCTTAGCCGAGTAGTTCAACCTATCTTTAAAACCGCTTGGTTGGTCATAGAAATGTGAGATCAAGTGGCGGCACCTAGGCTAAGATACTTCGAAAGGAGGAATCAGTCTAGATAGAACTAGAAATCTATGTCTTGTTTTTGGAGTAGATTGTGGTGTAAGTGCTTCGAAAGGGCCTTACCTTAGGGTTATATCTGGACCAAGGAATAACCCACACTTATGAACACAAGTAAGATCATTTGAAGTCAATGATGGATGTGTCACTAGTTGAGACCCTAGACTGAATATCTTTCTTCTGTAAATATCTGTCATTTTACTTTCAGTCTCGCTATCAACTGTTTACTTTCTGCAATTTACTTTCTGTCATTTACCTCCAGCAATTTACTTTCCGCACTTTACTTTCAGTACCTTTATTTTCAGTACTTACTTTCAGCACTTTACATTTCAGTCATTTACTTTTCAGTTATTTACTTTCTGTCATTTACTTTTCTGTTCATAAAACAACCCACAAAACCCAAATGTTTTTACTTTCATTTTTCTTTCTTTTTAAAGAACAACTAATCCACACTGACTCTCTTGGGTTCGACCCCTACTTACCGCTTGCTATTCATAGTGAGCCACTAAAGTAGTGGAATTATAAATGTAAATTTTGCAGCGTATCAACGACGCGCTGTCAAATACTCACCTCTAATTGTAAATATTTAAGGAGACCATTTACTTGGCTTCTTTTCACAGCATGTAAACCTTCTTCCTCAATATATTCAAGCACTTCCAAAACTATTGGATATAATTCAGTCAAACGTAGAAGTGTTCTGTAATGAGAACCCCAACGTGTATTTGCCGGTCTCTGTAAAGTAAGTTCCTGATTCCGTCCACTTCCCCTTCGAATCTCATGATTATCAATGGACTCTCTTACTTTCTCTTGATGTTTCTCGCAAATCATGTCTCTTCTTTTGCATGATGCGCCAACGACATTTAGTAGAAGAGATAATTTCTCAAAAAAGTCACCAACTTCAAAATGCGTTTTTGAAATTCCCACAACAACTAGTTGTAGTTGGTGAGCAAAACAATGCACATAATAAGCTGAACTATTTTCTTGTGAAATTAAAGCTCGTAATCCATTAAATTCACCCTTCATATTACTTGCTCTGTCATAACCTTGTCCTCTGACGCTTTTCAAACTCAATCCATATTCACTAAATAGTGAATCAATAGCAGTTTTGAGGCTCATACACGATGTATCTTTCACATGAATAACACCAATAAATCTCTCTTTATAATCCCATATTTATCAACAAAACGTAAAATCATGGCCATTTGCTCCTTGTAAGAAACATCACTCGACTCATCAACTAACAAAGCAAATACATCATCACCAATTTCTTCAATAAAACGATGAATAACTTCTTGAGAGAAGCAATGCACAATGTCCTTTTGAATTTTCGGAGAGACCATTTGGTTGTTGCTAGGAGCTTTCCCTAAACAACATTGTTCATACTCTGATTTAGACTAAAAGTATACTTGATTAATTCCATAAAATTTCCTTGATTATTTGACTCTTAAGATTCATCATGACCACAAAACGGAAATCCTTGATTTAACAAAAAATCTTGAAACATTGATAGAAGCATTCAGTCGGATCCGATGTTCATTCTTTGTAATTTTGCTCTGTTTATTAAGAGCAACAACAATTATAGACTGAACTTGTATCATCAAATGCAATGAACGGAGAATTTCGCTCTGTTCATTCAGTCATATTCATGAAATTTACCTTCGGAGCACAGCCTAAGCGGGTTGGACGGAGAATTTTTAGAATACTCTACTTCAGAACGCATTGAACGATTCGATGAACGATTATTAATCACTCGACAAGTTCTTCATTTCCAATCTCTTTGATTTTTCAAATCGGTTGCCGAGTGCCGAGAAGTAATCGTAAGTTTAAAACCTAATTATAAATTGAATATTGAAATAAATTGTTTGTTTACCGGTTTTAGACTTATTTGAAATTAGAAATTAAACTTATTTTGTTTGGTTATAAGGTTAGGTTTATTTTTAGGAGTGCGGTTCAGGTACAAACCGATTTATATTTAAAAACTACAAACTCAATTTCAAGCTGACACGTGTCCCATTTAATCGAAATCCCGAACAAACACACTGAGGGTATTATAGTCATTCCACAATGAGGGGTATAAAACATAATAATGTTATTTTCAATTTAGCCTTCGAGTTGTTAATGATATGACTTAAACTTGGAATGATCAGACTTAAAAAATAGCAATGATCAGACTTAAACAATGATCAGACTTAAAACAACAATGATCAGACTTAAAAAAACAATGATCAGACATAAACCAGTAATGATCAGACTAAAAAAACAATGATCAGACTTAACACTATTATAATTAGACTTAAAAAACAATGATCAGACTTAAACAGTTAATGATCAGACTTAAAAAATAATGATCAGACTTAAAACTATTATGATCAGACTTAAAAAATAATGATCAGACTTAAACAGTTAATGATCAGACTTAAAAACAATGATTAGACTTAAAATTATTATGATCAGACTTAAAAAACAATGATCAGACTTAAACTGTTAATGAACAGACTTAAAAAATAATGATCAGACTTAAATAGTTATGATCAGACTAAAACAAAAATCATCAGACTCAAAAAATAATGATCAGACTTAAAACAAGAATGATCAGACTTAAAAAACAATGATCAGACTGAAACAGTTTATGATCAGACTTAAACCAGTAATGATCAGACTTAAAAAATAATGATCAGACTTAAAACAAAAATGATCAGACTTAAAAAATAATGATCAGACTTAAAACAAAAATGATCAGACTTAAAAAATAATGATCAGACTTAAAAAAATGACCAGACTTAAAAAACAATGAGCAGACTTAAACAGTTGATGATCATACATGAACCAGTAATGATAAGACTTAAAAAACAATGATCAGACTTAAAAAAAATATGATCAGACTTAAAATACAATTATCAGACTTAAAACCAAAATGATCATACTTAAAAAACAATGATCAGACTTAAACAGTTGATGATAAGACTTAAACCAGTAATGATCAGACTTAAAAAAACAATGATTAGACTTAAACCAGTAATGATCAGACTTAAAAAAACAATGATCAGACTTAAACCAGTAATGATCAGACTTAAAAAACAATGATCAGTCTTAAACAGACAATGATCAGACTTAAACAACAATGATCAGACTTACACCAGTAATATTCAAACTTAAACCAGTAATAATTAGACTTAAAACTATTATGATCAAACTTAAAACTTGACAATGATCATCGTCATTGCCGATCTTTCCTATCCCAGTCAACATGTCCTATCCCAGTGCTCATTAGTCGATTTGCTGTGTTTTTAGTCGATAGATGAACAGTAAACGTGTTGCCGCACGCCCAGTTCAGGCATTAGTGCGCCGCGCCCAGTGTAGACAGTAACAAGTTAATGTCTACACTGGGCGCGGTGCTAATGTTAAGGCTGGACGCGCGACACCAAAATGATCAGACTTAAACGCTTGATGATGAGACTTAAACAAATTTTAGGACAACTATACTCCTCCTATATATTATGTATTTTTAAATAAGTACGCGTTAATTTTTTTTATTTACAAAAAGCGCCCAAACGCGATGAATTCTGATTGGTCGATATTTACACATGTCAATATTTTATTGAGTTTGTAGTTTTTATTTATAATTGTGGTTTGTATTTGATCCGAATCCTATTTTTAGTAAGAATAGAACTTAAAATATATTTCTAAATTAATGAATGGGGGCAGAAATTTACAATTAATGGGGGCATTAATTTAATTAAGCGTACATTAATAGAAAAACAAAAAAAATTGGTGGCAACTATTCCTTACTTCTTAGGGTGCGTCCGCCCTTGTTTGTAACTTTTATTTTTGTTGTTTGAATTGGGTCATTCAAAGTTTTATCATGTTCTACTGAAAAAATTCTTTTAAACGATATAAAATAGGTATGTTGATTCATTGAATTGACCTGAAAATGAGTTATAAATTGAGTATTAGAATCTGTCTTTTTGTTCTGGACAGATCAGAAGATTGATTTTAAAGTAGTTGTAACTTCTATTTTAGTTATTTGACCAGTGTCATATTTTATTTTATTGCATTCTAATTGAAAAGATCTTTGCAACGGTATATAGCATGTAATTTACTGATTCATTCTGACATGATCTTAAACGAGTTTTAAAGTTAAGTGTCGAAAACTGATGTAAACTTTTGGGCAGATCTATCGAACGTTTTCAAACCTAAATATCTTTTGTGTTAATTATTCAAATTGAGAGTTTTGTGATTGTGATGCTAAATATCTTTGAGCTGCTCATCCAAACTCAATACTTGTGCCAACACAAGTGATAAAGCTTACTGGTTCAAATAAAATGAACCACGTGGCTGAACTGTCATGGGCTAATGGTTGAACCTTGATTTCTTTGTGCTCGATATATTTCGAATCGAGTTCGAGTACTAAAATATTTTGTCGAGTCGAGCTCGAACATCAATAAATTAGGTTCGATGAGTTCGAGCCGAGTTTGAGTTCTGTAAAATCTTAAACAAGTCATGTTCTAATTATGTGATACTCGCCTCGTCTCAACTCGTTTTTTAGCCCTAGCCATTTGGTATCGCTCGAAGTTTGTGATTTATTTGTCTTTTTTTAAGCCGACAAGTCCTTTCAATTTCATAATCGAGAGGTAATAGAGGCGATTTTTGACTCCCATGCATGCAAAAGAACAGGTTGTGCGAAAGGGTTTTGTAATTTTGTACACAAGAATCTTAAATGATCGAATTCGTATTTATTATGTTATAAAGAACGAATTGGTATTCATATAAGCATACAACAAGAAGTATACAATACTATAATTTGTTTACAATTGCCAAAGAATTTCTATGCTAACATAGACAAACCGAAACCAATACATATACAAATAGACAGTATTTAAGAATAAGTTCATTTTCCACTAATACATTTATGACATACAAAAAATAACTCCCCTACCAAGACGTCATTTTGACATTTTACTCGAACAAGCACAGTCTAGGATCGTCCAACGAGCTAGTATTTTAATACATTAAGATAATATTAGCATCTAACAATCTGTTTCTTCAAAGTGCACTTTTGGTATGTTTAGATCTTTTTACTAAACAACATAGAAGAAAGTAGACAAAGTTATTGTAGATTATGTCCGGAACTAGGAGCCCAACAACTATAATAAATAGAGTGCACTGTGTTCAACATGTACTGCATAAATCAAGGAGTTCAAACTTGAAAGGTTCTTACAAATGGACAACAACCGCCATAGTGGACTGAAAGATGTATACTAATCCTATCATGTCACTGTTAGCTTGAACAGTCTGAAACTTGAAACAATTTAACACTAGCGCTTGCCTCAATCTATTCCCCCCAAGGTTCTCTTCCGTGCCTTCCAATGCTTTACTTCTCTTACTAAAACTGGATCGTGATTCCCGAGTTGTTTGAAAAATGTGCATCAAGCTTCTTAATATAGCCTACAAATTTGCAAAAGGTGGCACCTCTACTTAAGGGCACGCGGCGACTGGACCATTGAGTTGTTTGACGCTCCATTTTATATACACCAGAGGCGGCGCCTTTGGTCTAATTCTGGTCAACCTAAGTCTTATTTTGCCTACTTTCGTGTTTTATCCTCTTTCTAATTATTTGAAGGAAAATAGTCTAAAGACACATTAGAGGAACAGATATCACTCGAAAACATCCTAAAATCTATAAGAAATTGAGTCTAGAAAGTGACACGAGGTTCACCGATCAAATTGCTAAATCTCAATGAGATGATAGTCGTGCTTGCGAAAATTGACAGGAGGTATTCTGTTTTTTGTTTTACTATACAATTGTTTGTTTTACTTCTCTATCTTTTGCAACTTAATGTTTACTATTGGGTGTGAAATTGTCACTAGTGTTTAAAGGGCTAAGTAAGATCGGAAAGCATTACTGTTCTTAAGATGGTCGAGCTAGGCTCGATAATTTTTTAAGATGGTCGAGCTCGACTCGATACCTTGTTCGAGCTCAAACTCCAACTTTAAACGAGCTGCTCGAGTTTACTTTGAAATATATATAGCTGTTAAGCTCTAATTAGCACTAGTATAGATTATTAAATCACAATGTGCCATAGCTAATCTGGCCCAAATATACTTTGTAGATGAGGCTTTCGTCCTCATTTTATTACCACTTATAAACCAAATGCCCAATTTATTCATGTTGGATAGTAAGATACAGCTCCAAGCAATTGAAGCTCAATAAAGGTCTCTCCAGCATGCTGAAACCATCTGAAACTACATTACAATGGTTGTTAGTTTAAACTTTCTAATGGAATGAGAGCCCTGATACTTCGACTGAATCCATGAGAAAATATGCATACCATGATAACAACTTATGCTCGGCACATACCTCATTGATGTATATTCTGAGAGTTGAGCTTTATGTTTCAAAATTCACAACATACAAACAACCAAATCCATGAGAAAATATGCATACCATGATAACAAAGAAACCATGCATGTCTGCAGGCCCAGTAAATAAAGACAGCAGTCATGTTAACTGTGGGTCACCATGTTTAAATGAAAGACAGATAAGCAATTTAAGAAACAAATAATAAGTAACAAGATCCTTTCAGCATGGAGAGTAATTTTACACACCTCTACGCCATCAATGCAAAAGATGACCACCAGAACCTCAATCAGCATTACCAAGAAACATGAGGCAAAGACAACAAATAGAACAGCTGATGTCACGCTGATGTCCACCATGCCACTAGAACCAGTACGCTGGGTAAGATGATGTTCAACTGTGTCATCCTATATGCAATGACCAATGAGGAATTTTTTTTAGCATTAAACCAATAGTTTCCATACAGAGGGTAAGCAGTTCTTAAAATTGAAGATCATGTGCACAACCTTTAGAAATCTCTCCCTTTCGTTGGCAGCCTCTCTAGCACTCAAAGCAGACCAATACGTTGCACATGTAATTCACCCAACAGCCATAAGCCACAAAAAGACTTCAGCAACATCGACTACCGGACGGCATGGAGAGTATCTCTGCACTGAAACACGTTTCCAGTGCAAAGGAAGCTGAAGATAAAGAATGCAAAAGAAGGAGGCTACAAAGAGAGGATGCTGAAGAACACTACAATGAGGCGCTGAAGTTGGGGGTTAAGGGCAGTCTTCCGGCGGAAGGAATGATAAAAATCTTTGAAGACATACCTTTGCATCAAAAGTACAATCCAAATCCGTAGACGTGCTTTTTTTCCGTAAACGTGTTTACTGCATAACTGAAGATTAAATTATTTGGGTTCATGAGGAATTGTTGATGAAAATAAACAACATTAATAATGATGTTTGCAGATGGTCAGAGATTGCTGCTCACTTTCCTGGAAGGACTGACAATGACATAAAGAATATGTGGAACACTCATTTGAAGAAAAGGCTGGCAAAGGAAGCTCCTGAACCTAAGCAAGATGAAGCCTCATTGATTAAACTATCTTCTTCTCCATCTACAGTTGAATCAAATCCAAATAATCAGAAGCTGGAAACAGAAAGCCACATCGAACTGTTACCTCAAGAAGGAAGCCCAATGAAAACAGATGAAACAAAGTCTCCTAAGATTGCCTTCGCACCAAATCAAAGCACCGTGGCAAATCATGTGACAGAGCTGCATAAAAGTGAATCATTTAACAGATTATGTTATATATCTCAGCAATCCGAACAACTTACCGACTCCAGTGGCACTGATGATGTTGAGCAATTCATAATATGGCAAGACCCAAATCTATTGGAGTCACTGCTGAATGAAGTTGATGACCCCAACTGGGTATTGGCCCCTCAGAACACTCAAAATGAGTCCACAGAAAACACCTCTTTTCATGAGCGTCCTATGGAGTCTGATATTTATTTACGGAGCATGTTCGACAACGATGTGATACCAGCACCTGCAAAGCCTGATAACATAAAAGCAGACCACGTCCACCTTGTGAAAGCTTCAATGACCACAAAAAGCATGAATGCTCCATATGAATACATAAATGACAAAGATAATGATAGCATATTCCAGTATTTGGAAAATGAGGCTGGACTAGACCAGCTATCTATGGAGGTTTGTCAGCAGCCCAAGCTGCAGCACAGGGATGATGTCAACCAGAACAGGTTTGCAGTGCCCGGCATGAATGATTTCCCAATATGGCCTCAATCATCCCTCTATTTTTCAGCCACTAATACCGTAGGACCAGCTGACTGACGGGCGTCATTGTACCCGTCAAAAATAATATTTCTCTTTTATCTCCGACTAGTAAGTGGTAAGTTGGGTCGTATCCACAGAGATCGGTATAAGAATCTGTCCACTAAGTAAGAAGGTAACAATGGGGGGTTTTGAAATTCAACAAGTAAATAAAAACGCAAGTAACAATGATTAACTGTCAAGAGAGCAATCGTCACGCAAATTTAAGTATCAAATATTAAAGATCAGTGCAAGCTAGAACTTTCGACTGTGATGCAAGACTAAATCATGGACCAAATCGTTTTGAATTCTAATGTTCTACAACTTAGAGCTCCCCGCTAGGTTGTACTCCCCGTTCTTATTATAGTACTTAATCTCGCGCTAGCGATAATCAAGACCCTAACTCACTAGAGTTGCATGAAGAATTAAACAAGTTGTCCTAGGTTTTTTAATCCTAGTGGTATATTACTCGTGTCCTAGTTTACTATCCCCGCTAGGTTGCTAGTAAACTTTGACAATCGAAATTAACGAACAAACAGAAGCTCCCCCACTAAGGTTCCACTTATGCTAGCACATCAATTCCAGAAACATCGCATAATAATATAACGCAAAACATAGAAATCAATAGAGGTCTCAAGTCAAAACATCACAATGTCGAGTTCTAGCCTACACATATGAGTTTAGCTACTCATCGTAATGGAATACATCATCGAGTTGTTTGAATGTAATGAAACGAAATTACTGATGATGAATTCTCCACCAAGCTGCAGCTCAACTCTAACACTTGAATCCAGCAACGAATCCACGCTCAAGCTTCTTCTCCTCTCTATTTCGTCCAGAACCAGCCTTTTTTTTAGGGTTTCGCTCTCACCTTGTTGAACATACATAATATAAGATATACATGCAGCTTTACTCTTGGTGCATAAAATAGTGAGTGTAATACTGGTTTAAAGATACAATAATATGTTACCAAAGTGCCAGCTACTTCTTTGCAGCAGCTGTTTTCTTCGATTTGGGTAATGGACTCCCAGTCTCCTTGAATGCAGATGGACAGTACTTGCTTATTGTGCAAAGTCCACAACGAGGTCTCAGTGGGGTGCAAATGGTCTGCCCAAATCCTACCTGTTCAAACACAGCCAAAACTAAAATAAAACAGATTATAGTTACTTTAATGTGAAGGCTGATGAAACAGAGCCTTGGTGTATATAGCGTAAAACATCTCGTTGTGAACAACAGTACAGTGACTATGACAATGTTATCATTTGAGGCCACCCATAATTTAAGATTACTTCTTAGAAATGGCATGTCCTTCTGAAGATGCTTCAATAAAGCTGTTAATAGAACACAAACAAAACATGTGAGATGTGCTTAAGCTTACCAAAAGCGGGTTTATTGCAACCCACTCTTCTTTGGGAAGCCACGATTGCAAGGATTCTCTCGTCTCCTCGGGTGATCTAGTTTTCTATGAAAAGCAATTGAAATCATGCAAAACACACCATTGAGTGTAGAAGGGACTTGAGAATCTCTTTATCAGGCAAATAAGGCATGAGTATGGGCAAATATAAAAAAAATGAATTGGCTCTCATTTTAATAGCTGCACATTGGATTACCTGCTTTGTGCCAGTCCTTGATACCCAACCAAGACGGTTGCAGATGCGGTGGACATGAGTATCAACACAAATTCCTTGAACATCTTCCCACCCCACATTCATAACCTACACCACTTTTTCAGTCTCAGAAGGTTGGTTGAAATTTGACAACATTATCCACCAGACCATCATACATTTATGGCTTACCAAATGGGCCATCTTAGGACCAATACCCGGTAGTAAAAGTAATTTATCTAGTGTATCAGGTATGTCTCCATCATAGTTTCTGAGACAAATTTCAGCAACTTTTTTCATGTTACTTGCCTTTCGGGAATAAAAGCCAACCTACAAATATAAAAGAAGGGTGATATGGCACACTGTACATAGTTTATGTGCGGTGTAGCAAATATTTATAGGCTGTTTATTTAAGTTGTACAAACACCGGATATATAATATTCTTGATTGTTTCCTCATCAGCCTCATGAATGGCATCAGCAGTGAGCAAGCCACTTTGAAGAAGACGTTGAACTGCCCCTGCAAATGGGACAGTGAAGCCATCACAATCGCATGAAAATATTGCCACATCATCTTTACTAGACTGTAATAAATGTCAAGTATAGAAATGTAAGGATCAAACTTGCCATGTGTGACATTATCTTTAGTTTGGCTGGACAGAAGTGAAGATATCAATATAGCAAACCTTCTTTCCTGGTGACGATGGTCATAAATGCTTAGCATGATGTTTAAAATATACTTTATATGCTACTATGGATGTGCATATATTGAACCTCAAAAGCTAAATGTAGAGTTTCTCTTTGGAAGAGTGTAATCATACATATCATGCGCAGGTGTAATACTATGCTAATAAATATCTTATTACAAGCTACTTGTGTGTGTGCTCTGTAGACCTTTCACCTACATCCATGTAAATACAGTATCAAACTGCGAATACCATATCCAGAATAGATATACTATGTACATAATACACAATGCATATCAGGGTACACATTGAGCCTCATCTATGTGCAGAAGTATTATTAAAGTCGACTAAGCTTAATTTGAGTGAGACTGTGAGAGCTCCTAACAAGTGCATCAATTGTCAGATCAAAAGTGGAATTGATGAGTAAAAGGGAAATCACTAGGTTAGCCAGAATAAGTGATCCAAAAAACATATTACAGAAAACCAAATAATGCTCACTTCTCCCTCCCAGAGCAACACACCAAAGACGATCACCAAATGCACAATTCCAGTTGATGAATGCGTGGAATTGATGAAACATTGATACATATTGTACCATGCCACTAATTAAAACATAATGAACTGATGTAAAACCCAGTCGCCCATACCATCCATGGAAAAAGGTTAAAACTTGATTTTAGATAGAAATTCAAATTTTTGCAATTGGCAGTGAAGCAACAACTAGACTCTAATCATTGAGTAAAAACATTAACATATCTTCTAAGTACTTGCAAATATCTGCAAGTTATGTTACAGTCAAAGAGGGGTTCTTTCATAAGAAATATTGTGGGAAGAGGGATGGAGTAGCCCACAAGCCAAATGTCAAAAATTAAAGTTGAGCATAATCTACTCCATTTATTTGCAACACTACGGAGTAGGTCACTGACTGCATATGAGTTTTGGTCTAATTAATGACAGTTTGTCACTTGACCTTTGATTGTAGCAGAAGTATAAAACAAAATGGGACATACTCCGAGGGATAGCATAAATTCACAAATTACTACATGCCGTGGGGCAGAGAAGTATTATACAGAACAACATACTTGTTATAGGAAGATAACAATACAGACTAAAAATTATCTAACAACATCATTTGCATCTTAGTTTATATGTTTTTTAGAAGAGGCAGACATAGCTTCACCTTAGGAGGCAGGAAACTACCAGCTTTCTCACATCCCATTGAGTCTACAGGTGCATCGTTAGAAGACCTCATCTTTCGTATCTCTTCGAGAACAATTTCCCAATTGGCAGGTGATACATCTACAAGACGAGAAAAATTCCAAGTTAATTAATGCTAGGATCTTGGGGATTCTTTCTTAAATCAGTCAAAGCTGAAGGCATCAATGTTCGTACTGAATCAGGAATACTGCATTTTCAGCCATATTAGCTCCGAACTTGAACGCTACAATTAAGTTAGATGTTTTTCCATACATTTTCTATTCATAAATGTTGATCTTATGGCGAGATCACATGAATATGCACAATATCCAAATGTCAATTATGATTGCCAAAGATTGCCAGTAGGATCTAAGAAAAGAGGGGGAGAGAACGAACATCTGTTTATTTTTCAATTAGTTTTGGCTACGCCTGACCTGGACCAATGAATGCTATGCTTCCAAAACACAGTCTTAATCACATCATAATCTTGTAATAAACAAACATTTTCTATATTTAGCCCGATGAAGTTAGAAACTATGCAAGTGCTCAATTGATCTCTGAGTTTTGTCCTTCAAAAATTTGTCAAGAACTGTCAGGTGTCAGCTGATGAGAAGGCCACTAGAAAACCAAAATATACCATGAACCTTGTATAATTTTCCTCCTTTATCAGGATGAAGACATAGGCCAAGGATGTGCTTGATTGGATTTTTAGTTGTGTTCTCAGGAAACAGTTCAAAACTCTCTTGCTAGTAGAGAATGAGTAACATAGACAACTATGATTTATTATTATGTGTTTCATATTGTTCACTTATCCACTGACCATGACAACTAACATATAGTTTAAATATATATATTGATATAAATCATCATTTCCCCAAATCTGAAAAAAAGTTCTATGTTTTCTGAAATGAAACTGCAACTATAAAAAGAGAAATGATGCTCGACCAAGTGACACATTCCATTCCAGAAGAACTTTCAAAACAACAACGTAATTAATGACAAGTTTATGGTATCAAGATTCAAGACATTCAAACCAGAACGACACATGGAGCTTGAATCCTAACATTTATTTTCCTATACAACAATTATGTCCAGCAATGAATATTTACGATGCTTATGAGGTATCAACAAATGTTTATCCTACTAAATCTTTTTTGTTGCAGAATTCCATGTGGGAATATAATTTGGTCATGTTCTGCCGTAAACTCAATGACCTTCATTACACAATAGATATGTATGTCCATGGCTAACTTCTGACCTGGGTTAAACACATTTATAATTGTATGGCTATGGAATGTCTGATACAAGAAAGCAATGCGAAATACCGAAATTATTCGTTAATTTACCAGTGGTAGTTGGAAGATGAGCCATAGCAGCCTCGGGAAGCATACCACGTATGTGTTTAGGATTTCCTGCAGAGAGCCCATATTTATTAGCGATACAAAATTACAAAATACTTGATTAAGTTTTAAACTCTTTGACCATTGTGAAAAAAATATCAGCAGACCAGTAGCGGAAAAATAAGAACCAAAACTGGTAAGATGAGTTATTCGAGCAAACGTCATTGAATATATCCATATAATTATATAAATCCATTAGTTTACTTTCACTAGGCTATTTATACATCTAGAAATGTGGAGTATTGTTTAATCACATGATAAAATACCTGCAAATAATATAGATCACAACACGAGTCATCCACCCAAACATTCATGCTCTATAGCAAAATTTCATGTCTTTTTCATCAATTAGACAGGCTGATAAGATTAATAAATTACAGCATTTGGGCTTTGCAGATCTGGTCTTTCTTCCTCTTTCACTCTAGTTAAAGCATGAAATACGGTTTTGATCTTGAGAGTTGAAATATGTAATCAAGTATGAATCTCCCAGCAAACTGTGCCAGAATATTGAATAGATTAAAATTTCTATTGAGCTCACCCATCAAGTCTGTGAAGGTTTACCGCGGAGTCATATCGTGTATCCCATTGAAAGTAGATGAACGGAACAAAGGAAAGCCAAATACCATGATAAGTCTAATTGGTCAACATATATGTACATTATAATGAAACAAGATGTATCAGCACTTTTCTAGACACAACCAAGTTTCTGCCAACTGGCAAGAGATGATTTGCTTTACTGCTGTATTTAATGCTTATCTTTTGGTGTGTTGACTCTCAGATGATTAGGCATGCCAATCAGTTTTGTTAATGTAAATCAGTTATATGTGCTAAAAACTGTGAGCAATTTGGAAGGCTTAGATAGAGTTGTCATAATTTGGCGTTGATTAGGCAATATTGGACTTGAATTATTCGGGAGCAAAAGTAGTCTTCTGTTCACATAGCGAAGAGGTAATGACAATGCCTTGGCGGTCACTCTATATTCTCACAGTCAAATTTGATGATATACACAACCATTTAATGATAGAACCGGCAACTAAATAGTAATGCAATTATGCAACAAGATATCAATATAAGAATATAAATAGATTCCATAAGAAAGAAAAGATGATAGACAGTAGGCTCACTAGTATTATTAGATCCACTAAGTTCCCCAAATGCAAAGTCTTCAATGTCAGGAAGGCCTAACTGGTTCAGAGAATTCAAAATTAAAAAACACAAATGCCACGCTAACATAATGAAAATGGAATCATATGCGTAAACCATACATCCAGAAGAGAAGTTAATAATTCGTTTTGCGTGGTATTCCAGCAAAGCATTCAAAACATAACACGTCGAACAGAAAAATGAGCCCTAAAAAAAATAACCTTTTGGTTTCGATCATCAGGAAGTTGTGGTTTGACCTCAGTTTGAGACGCATCCGTTTTGAATCTCTTGTTTCGCGCATAAACACGGAGGTGTTTGGTTTCGAGACCTGTTGGGAAGAAAGTGAGCAAAAGAGTGGCGACACGGATAGGGGGGAATGAAGGATAGGAAAGACGAGTTGGAACCTGATGAAATCGGTGGCGGAGAAGTATCATGTTTGGGCGACTGAGAGACTGAAGAAACTTTGCTGCGGGGCATCCTGAACAAGATTCGGGCAGTGGGGAACAAGTAAAAGACCATCGGACAGGACGAGACGGAGGGAAGGGAAACTCAAATTAAGGTTTTTTTTTTTTCTTTTTCTTTTTTGATATTTCAAATTAAATTGGTTTTGTATCAAATACAGAGTTCGGATCATATGAGAAATGATAGTTTTGAAAAGAAATAAGAAATTTTAAAAATCGTCCGATTTATCATGTAAAGGACACAATTGCACTAATATATTTCTATTTAATTCTGAATAAATACAAGATCGAGGGTGTTTATGTCATTTGATTAATCTAATTTATATTATTCCCTATTTTGTCGCACACGTCGTTCGGTTTTCGATCTTCGTTTCAACTTTTTTGGAAAGTCTTTCTTCGTCGATATGGATCAGTCCGCATGGGGCGGCCATCTCACCACCGAGAGTCATCTCCGACATGTCGATTCCATGGCCTTGTTTCCTTCCGGGGCTGGAACAATTCAACACCTCAATGCTGTGATCCTTGGCGAAGCCCTAGCTTCTGAGAAAAACGATCTCGTCTTTCCTAGCTCTGAGTTTTCCAGACAGGCTTTGGTTTCCTCGCCTTAGAAGGTCGGTCAGTCTGAGATATTCAAGTTTTGATCTTTTTTTTGTTTTTTCTGATGATGGGGTTGATGATTTTGACCTAATTGGATTTAGTATGGGGAGATGTATAAAATGTCGATTGAGGATCCGACCCGGTTCTGGTCGGATATTGCGTCGGAGTTTTACTGGAAGCAGAAGTGGGGAGAGGTAGTTTGTTCTGAGAATTTTGATGTCAGGAAAGGAACTATCAGTATTGAGGTTTGTTGAATTGAATTCTCTTTTTGGTGTGATTTCCTGTGCCAAATTAGGGTGGAAGGAATACGGAGATGTTTGTGTTTTAAGAATTGAGTTTATCAATTGAATTTGACAATGATGATTCAGGGATGGGTTTCTTGTAATCCATATTAATTCGGAAAGCTCAAAAATGTTGTTAACAAGCTTATTTAGTTATTTCGGCTCTTAGTTGGAATTTTGTTGCTCATCTGGAGCGCATATCATTGTATAACTAAGTTGCAGGTCAAGAACTGATTGTGTGATTGTTACAGCATGTTGATCTGATATGACTTTGAAGTTATAATTTTCTTCATTTTTTACTGCTCATGTGAGTGTGCGACTTCCAGCTTTAATTTCTGGATACACTTCTGAATTTGTAGCCGCTTCTGAATTTGAAGCCGTTTTTTATACGATTGTAGCATAGATTTACTATGATTTTGTTCAATTTGTGGTGTATTGATTGATTTTGATTATGTTGAATTTCAGGCTTTAACGACACATAGGAGGTGGCAAGTGTACAGGGGAGCTAGTACCAGGTCAAGTGATCCGCTTTTCTGCGTAAATAAATCTTCTCTGCTGCAGTTCAAGACTGAACTTGACGTATTCCTTGCAACCAATACCAGGGAAAGCGTCTGTGATTTCAATATCAAAGGGAGATGGTTTGAGAGATCATGCACTCTACTACATCACACAACCTTTGTTTTTTTATAGTACAATGATGATGTAACATCCTCAGTGCTATAAATTAATAAACTTGGAAAGTGTTACACATTTTGCACATACAATATAGTCATGTTTTGGTCCTTCACTCTGAAAGTGTTACGCATTTTGATTAGAAAGATACGCATTATTAAGTTACGCATTTTGAATAGAAAGATACGCATTTTGAATAGAAAGATACGCTTTTCAAACACCTAATGAACAACACCTGCCTTTATTGTCTCTACAAAATCAAATTTAATTGTTTACGATTTCTTCAAATGGAACACAATTTGTCGTAAAATACCGTACAAACCCTGTTTACAACAAAATGAGCAACATTAAAAAAAACTTTTACGCTTTACGCAATTCGAACTATCTCCCCAATTGAGACAACTTACAACTTCTTCTTTCAAAATTAAAGGAAAATTGGATACTGCCAACATAATAAAAGGAAAATTGTTTGAAGCTTGGCGGAATCAGTATTCAGTACTCAACCACTTCTGTGCTGTCAGCTGCCATGTGATAGTGTAGTGGCATCTAGAATTTACATCTTCAGTCGACTGCCCATGTTCTACGAATTACTAAAACAGGAACCAATTTGACTACATGAGATATTGGTATTAGAATTTAGAACCGGGCTGATGAGGCGGGCCATTGTAAACTCCTAGCTTCTGTCCTTTGGATGACTCATGGGTTGAGGTTTTTATTACTACTTCTACTGAAAAAAATGCTGAGGTGTGAAACTCATGGTTTTAGTTTTGTGCTCTATGCCCCCAAGCACTGCAACCTCTGATGTATACAGACTAGCCAGCTGATGGAGACTCTGGCATGAACCACTTATAAAGCTGTAAACAACAAACATGCATATAGAAGTAAGAATCTCAAGAGTGTTCAACAAATATGGAGACTTTGACAAGAATCTCAACATTAAAATTAAAGGACAATTAAAATTCAAAGCCAATTAACCAAGAAACACTTTTACGCTTTTGAATGCCCATTAACATCGGAAACACTGTTAGCTTTTAAATGGAAAGCCAATTAAATAAGAAACATGATACGCATTTTTAATGCAAATATACGCATTTTCAATGCAGAGCTACGCAATTTGAATGTCTACCCTCCAACACTGCTGGGCATTTTGAATGCAAATCTACGCATTATGAATACAAAGCTCCACATTTTATTTGCATATCAAATTAACTATGAAACACTCCTACGCATTTTACCAGTACCCGGAGCATAAACAGTATTGTCGCCCATAACTCACTTTAACCAACTGGTGAAAACACCAAACTAAGATATCTGATTACCGAGCCCAAGGCATAAGTGCAGCAATCCTATGACTCTATTAAAACTAAGATATCAAATTAAGGAATAAATTTTGCAAAGTGTTCATCAGGCTTTCTGAGTTCCACACTTTTACTTACTAATCTTTTACTCCATTGCTGATGGATCTCTGCAGCATATACTCAAATCTGCAAAGATGATACGCAGTTTAACTAATTAATGACATATACCCTAAGGCCTAAATCAACTCTACGCATTTTGAATTGGAAGCTTCGTGTTTTTAAACGCTAAGATAATTAACTAGGACACACTCTTACTCATTTTGAATAGTGATCAACAATGAAAACACTCGTACGCATTTAGATACATGGCTAATTGAAAATGGAATCACTAGTACGCATTTTGCATAGGAAGCTACGCATTTAAATCGAATTGTCAATCTGCGAACTAAAATAGTGAATCGAAGAATATAACATACCATAAAATTCATAATAAATCAAACAAATAACCTAAAGCAACAGAAATCGAAGAATTTTATGGTGGAATTTTACCGTCAATTCCCTCCGTCGAATTTTATGGTTTCAAAACTGGTCGCCGTCTCTTGAATTTACAATTTCAGTCGCTTCAATCCATTCCGCCGTTCAACCGTCCGTCGCCTTCAGTCGTCGTCGCTCGTTTCACTTGCGTCGCTCCCACGGTTGCGTCCACCTTCAGTCGTCGTCGGTCGTCATCAGATGCCTTCAGTCGCCGAATCGATCTGCTCCAGTCGTCGTCGCACGCCTTCAATCGCGTCGCTCGCAGCTTCGAATACGAAATTGCGTCATAACGCATTTGCAATTTTAGTGATTATAGGCGAGATAATATCGGATGCTATTTTGACCTAAATTTATTTCCCTAATTTGCCCCTTAACCGTATTTGGAAATTAATTAAATACGGATTTTAATTATATTAGTACTAATCTTAGGCCATCCATTTTTCTAATCTAATGGTTATTAATTTTTCTTATTTCTCATCTAATATGCCTTTCTCACAGCATCTCAACTCATCAAATACAAACCATAATTATAAAGGTACCTCATAAGGTCCGCCCTTCAAAAATTATGGTGAGGGCACTCCCTCAAATAGTGCTTGAATCGGTCGTAAGCCTGATGAAACAACTCATTATCCCTTTGAGAAAAGGTCAATATATAATCTATGAACTTCTTTGTTCTCTACGGTGGAAAGAATTTGGCAAGAAAATCATTTTCTAGCTCATTCCAAGTCCTAAAAGTTTCCGCTTCTTGGTTTTGCAATCATTCTTTTGCATCTCCGTTCAGCGAAGATGGAAAAAGCTTCAAGTGTACATACTCCGCGGGCACCTCTCTTGGCTTGTAAGTACGGCAATACTCTTGGAAATTAGCCAAGTGAGTAGAAGGATTTCCAATTCCGTGGTACTGATCATTAGTCACCATGTGGACTAAAGAAGACTTCACATCAAAATCAAATGCATCCTCTTCCGGAGGTACTATAGCAGAACCATTCCCTTCAAGTGTAGGAGTCATGTAATCCCCGACAGGCCTCTCATCATCCTCATCATTGTATCTATAGTTTCGGTCATTCCGGTTTCTTGGAGGAGCGGGAGGATTCTGTAAAGATTCTGAAAAGGATTCTGTAAAGGATTTTGACCATCAAGGGTATTCCGTCGAGCAGGAGGATTCTCTACCCCATCTTCCATTCTAAATCTGGGTGGTGTATAATGTATCGGATTTAGGAGTGGAGGTGGACGAGGTCTCGGACCTTGGAAAGCAGGAGGAATAGGAGCAAGAGGCGGAGGATTCTTTCGAGGTCTACCTCTCCCTCTCTTAGCGGTTGGGTAAGAAGGGGGAGAAGTATTTGACGTTGAACCTTGCTCTATATGTTTTTGTCCCTTGGATCATGTGTTCATTCAAATGCCTGCAAGAACAAAGGAAATTCTTAGCAATGAAAGGCAAGAGAAATAAACACAATTTAAACACAAAACAGGCAACAACTATCAAGTAAGGGAAGAGTAGACAAACTAAACTATCTATTAGCACCTAGTTAATTAACCTATCCCCGACAACGGCGCCATTTGATTGAGTTGAAAATATAGCTAAGTATTCAAATAGAATCCAAACACTTGTGCTAAGTCACGGCAATCAAAACATTTGTATTAACTCGGGGTGAACCGAGGTCGTACCCAAAGGATAGGTGATTAAACCAATAATGCTAATGATCTAATTAGAATGTCTATGGTTTAGAGGGGGGTTTTTGTTCTTCTAAGAGAATGATAGTAGAGGATACTATCCAAAAGTGAGATTATATCTACTAAAAGTGGTTAACTATCAATTAAAAGATGACTAGGGATCACTTCTCCACCTAGACAATTATTGTGACAATGAAATGAGACACCAATGATGAAATCACATGCACATGCTTAGAAAATGGCTTATGCAACATTGATACTAAGTTCAACTCGCGCTACAACTTAGTACAAAGAGGTTACATCTCGCATAGTACCTCACACTTGTGCTCTATTGGCACTATAAAATATGAATGTCTAGCCTCACACTCGTGCTTTATTGACTAGATAATCACGTTCTTGTTAAATTCAAACAATTCTCATTAGGTTATAGAGTTATCCAACTAACACAAAATCCTAATGCTTCTTCATTTAGTTCATTGAAGTCATGATGATCAACGTGAGCTACATCAAGCATGAAATCAAGCAGAATTCCTATTGAGGACATTTCACAAACACCTTATAGGCAACTCGAGACATTAAGTTCCAAGGAAGAAGAAATATGTGCAAACTCATTCATCATTAGCATCCAAGGTATTTACAATGTCACAAACATGTCTAGGGGATCATTGATCCCCAATCAAGGTCACTATTCACTCATGGTGAGTTTACAAACGAAATCAACAATAAAAATGCAAACAACCATATGGAAAGTAGAGTTTAGAAATCTAGAATCAATATGGAGATTCAAGAACACTAGAGGATCAGATCTTCGATCTTTGTTGTTGAAGTTCTTTTTGATCTGAGAGTTTTCTCTAAAATCCCAGCTCAGCTCCAAAAACACAGATCTGGGTTCAAAAACCCTAAGTTTCTATTTATAGCTCAACAATAAAAATGCTGTCTTGATGTTCATGCGAACGCATGCTTTGAACCATGCGAAGGCATGGTCTACTGCAGGTTGGGAAGTTTGATCGAGTGCGAGCGTGATCTTGAAGTGTGCGAGCGCACAAGATTTTCATGCGACGGGTCTGAGCTGTGCGAACGCACGAAATGAACTGTGTGAACACACAAGGCTGCAAAGTACATGCATGCGAGCGCATGCTTTGAACCATGCGAGCGCATGGCCTTGGGAATTTGCACTCCGACTTCCAACTTGCTCAGTTTTGCCCCAAACTTACTGCCTACTTGTGCTTTCAGCTTAAACTCTGTAATTTGCCTGAAAAGAACCACAAAGCATCAAATAGCAAGTGAATTCGTAATAGAATAACCTAAACAATAAGCATGGAGGTTGCCTAAAATGCATATGCTTTAGCGCTATCACAGACATAACAAACTGACTGACTCTAATAAAGAGAAAAAAGAAACAAAGAAAAGGAAAGGAAAATAGGTATTCCCATAGTCCGAATCTGACGATGAAGCTGGATGAGGAATAGCAAACTTCGGAGGAATTGGATCTCCAAACTCCCATCCTGGTGGGGCTGGCACTGGCTGAGTCCCTGGTGGTAGAAAAAATTGAAGTGCTCTAGCTAAATTGCAGGCCATGTCTCTAGAAGGAACATCTGCTGGTGGCTCTAGTGCTCTGGCACGTCTCTGTCGAGCTGTTGAGGACTCTCCAACCTCCCGAGTCTGGCGCCGTCGAGCAGCGGATGATGATGATGACTCAGCTCCGTCTCCAGCTGTAGGTGCGTGACGCCTGTCTGTAGGCATAGCAGTGTGGTATCTCGGGTCGTCATGGTAGGTCCATGCGTACTACTCTCTTTTGCGAGGACGCCTCTGAATAGCTTTAGAGAAATGTTCGTAATCACAGAAGGCCGGACCGATGCGCTCATGAGACTCTATGCTTGGCTGCCCGTGTAGATGGCGCAGCATACAGGTGATCATCCCTCCACATACGAGCGGTCCTGTCGACGGACGATTCTTCTAGAATTTGCAAGCCAGATGGAAGAAATCTATCGACTGCCCTCGGTCTAGAGCATCTAGGCAGAGCATGTCGGAGAAGGTCACCTTGTCGCCCCCGCTCTTTCTAGCAAAAATAGTACCTCTAAGTACCTTATGGAGATAAAATACTGGGTCTCGAATACGCATCGCCCTAGACTCAGATGGCTCAAATATAGGGACGTCGTCCACCTTAAGCCGCCCCCAGGCATTGCATAGGGCCATGTCATCCTGTAACCACTCCCCATCGGCTGGCTATCCAAATATCTCTCTCACCTGGGCTGGCCGAGTGAGATAAAACTCTCCTCGATGCCTATAACGAATACCTTCGTGGTCCTGTATCCCTTCGTAGACAAAAGAAGCTAGGAACTCGCATGTATCCTCAATGTCTGTCTCGTAGCTCAGGGTGAGGAGTCTCGGCCAACCATTGGCCTCTATCATGCTTCGGACTCAATCCTCAAACCCACTGTTACTCAGAAACTCGGTCTCTACAAATCTGATCGGCATGTGTTTACGGGCCCGAAGTCTTGCATATTGCACCTCAAATTGTACCTCTCGTGGTGGCATATTGAATAACGGCTTAAAACTGAAAGAATTCCACTTGGTCAACTCTGCTCAGCGTTGACCGCGTCACGTGTAGACGTTAGCCGCCGCATTTCCCTTTGACATTACCTTAATGTTGAGGTGAGACGCGGTGGCTTAATGTTGAGGGCAAACGCGCGGCACCTGCAACTCTTCTTCTCCGATCGTTTTTCCGATTTTCACTCCCGACCTCCGATTCTCAACATCAAATAATTCCATAAATCACACCGAATACCCCTCTATTGCTCCTTTCAACAATCCAATATGCAAACTCCGAATTCAACAACCAACTCTTCACAAATACTCGAACGTAGATTACCTTGGTTTTGGATGATTCGGAGCGAGGTTGGCTGATCTGTTGCGAGGTTCGATGGTGAGGAACAATCCACCTACTAAACACCTCAGCAATTTCCTTAGACGGCCGGCGACTTGGGAGTTTAGAGCATTAGGGTTTGATGTTTGGGATGAATGGGGGAGAGATGCCCGAGATAGGGGTTTTGACTCCGGTCAACGCTTAGCCGCGTTAGCAATAGACTTTACAGGTCGGTCAAAGCTGTAATGATCACTATAAACGCGGTAATAATATTTAGCCTAGACGCGGTAGTAATGTTTAGTCCAGACGAGATACCCACTGAGCTCCACCTATTTTTTGCCTACAAAACAACTTTCTTTCCACTAAAACCAAGTCAAGATAGACCGGTTAGACGTCAAAAAACTAAATAAGACTCAAACTGACCCACAGTACACGAAAACACAAGAAAACAATGAAAAATAAAAAAATTTGCCGGGCTGCCTCCCTGCGAGCGCCTTTGTTTTACGTCGTTGGCTCGACGGTACCTCATTTATGTTTCTGTGGGAGGTTCGGCGAGGTCAGACATAAGTATTTGGTCTGAGCCAATTTTCCATAAATACGGGTCATCCCACACATAATATTTTGAATCATGCTTAAGTTTTAGGCACTGAGCTTTTGAGTAAGAGGGTGGATATTTACCTCCGACCAGGTAGTTCACAATAGGAGCATACCATGGTACGTTACCTGTGAGAGCATACAAGTGCTCATCTGAGAAGGTCTCTGTGATCTATCCTGCATCCTCTTCTCGTACTAGTCGACTCAGGTGGTCAGCTACAGTGTTTTCTATCCCCTTCTTGTCTTTGATTTCTAGGTCAAATTCCTGTAGTAGCAAAATCCATTTGATCAATCGTGGTTTGGCCTCCTTCTTCATCATCAAGTACCTGATGGCTGCATGATCTGAGAAAACAACAACTTTAGTACCAAGCAAATATGGCCGAAACTTCTCCAAAGTGAAAACTACTGCTAATAATTATTTTTCAGTAGTTGAGTAGTTTCGCTGAGCTGCATCCAGAGTCCTCAAAGCATAGTAAATCACTACTGGCTTTTTGTCCATCCTCTGGCCGAGTACAGCTCCCATAGCATAGTCGCTGGCGTCACACATAATCTCGAATGGCTGGTCCCAATCTGGTGCTCGAATAATAGGTGTGCTAGTGAGGGCCTGTTTCAGCTCATCAAAGGACTCCCTACATGAATCTGTAAACTCAAAAGGAACATCCTTCTGTAAAAGGTTAGATAAAGGTAGAGCCTTCTTCGAGAAATCCTTAATGAATCTACGATAAAAACTAGCATGTCCAAGAAAAGACTTAGGCCCTGTTCACTTTGACTTGTTTTTTTGACTTGTAAGTTAAGATAAGTTAATATCAGTTAAGATAAGTTAAGATCAGTTAAGATAAGATAAGATCAGTTAAGATAAGTTAAGATCAGTTAAGATAAGTTAATATTAGTTAAGATAAGTTAAGTTACTTTTAACATACCATCATACTATTTATCATACCATCATACTATTCACCATCATCATACCATCATCATCATACTATTCATCATCATCATCATCATCATACCATCACACTATTCATCATCATACCATCATCATCATCATCATTATACTATTCATCATACCATCATCATCATCACACTATTCATCAGACCATCATCATCATCATACTATTCACCATCATCATACCATCATACTATTTATCATACCATCATCATCATCATCATACCATCATCATCATACTATTCATCATACCACCATCATCATCATCATACTATTCATCATACCATCATCATCACCATACTATTCACCATCATCATACCATCATACTATTCATCATACCATCATCATACCATCATACTATTCATCATCATACTATTCATCATACCATCATCATCATCATACTATTCACCATCATCATACCATCATACTATTCATCATACCATTCATCATACCATCATACTATTCATACCATCATCATCATACCATCATACTATTCATCATACCATCACACTATTCATCATACCATCATAATATTCATCATACCATCATCATCATAAATTACTATTCATCACCATCATCACCTCCATCATCATCAGTATATTACTATTCATCATCATAAAAATACTATTCATCATCATAAAATTACTATTCATCATCATAAAATTACTATTCATCATCATAAAATTACTATTCATCATCATCATAAAATTATTATTCATCATCATAAAAACACTATTCATCATCATAAAAACACTATTCATCATACCATCATCATATTATTACTATTCATCATACCATCATCATAATATTACTATTCATCATCATAATATTACTATTCATCATCATTATCACAACCATCATCATCATAAAATTACTATTCATCATACAATATAAGTTTCAGTTAAGTTAAGATAAGTTAATATCAGTTAAGATAAGTTAATATCAGTTAAGATAAGTTAAGATCAGTCACTATCAGTTAAGATCATTTAAGATAAGATAAGACACTATAAGTTTCAGTCAAAGTGGACAGACCCTTAATATCACGCACCGTGGAAGGATAAGGAAGAGTAAGAATTAAATCAATTTTTGCCTTGTCAACCTTAATACCCTCATGCGAAACAATATGACCAAGAACCACGCCATGAGTATAAAGTGACACTTTTCATAGTTGAGCACCAAATTCATAGAAACACATCGTTCTAGTACTCTACTCAAGTTATCTAAGCATGCATCAAAAGTGTCACCATAAACAGTAAAATCGTCCATAAACACCTCTATAAATGTACCTATCATGTCAGAAAATATGCTAGTAACCACTCGCTGAAAAGTGCCGGGTGCGTTACACAATCCAAAAGACATACGTCTAAAAGCAAACGTACCGAAAGGACATATGAATGTAGTCTTTTCCTGGTCCTCGGGTGCAATGGGAATTTGATTATAACTAGAAAATCCATCAAGAAAACAAAAATAAGGCTTACCTGCTAGCCTGTCAAGCATCTGGTCAATAAACGGAAAAGGAAAGTGATCCTTACGCGTGACGGCATTCAGCTTCCTATAGTCAATGCACATGCGCCATCCGTTCTTGACCCTAGTAGTCACCATCTCTCCCGCAGCATTCTTCGCAACTGTAATCCTGTCTTTTTAGGGACTACATGCACTGGACTTACCCACTGACTGTTTGAAATCGGGTAAATCACATCATCATCCAGCAATTTCTGGATTTCCTTCTGTACTACCTCCATCATTATTGGGTTCAGTCTCCTTTGAGGCTCTCTAGAAGGCTTAGCTCCATCCTCCAACAAGATACGGTGCATGCACACAGTTGGGCTGATTCCTTTGATGTCTGCAAGTGTCTATCCAATAGTGATCTTGTGGTTGCTTAACACCTCGATCAATCGTCTCTCCTAGTCTGTTTCTAGTCCATTTTTGATGATGATTGGCATCGTGTTGTTCTCCCCCAGAAATGCATATTTCAGGTGCACATGTAGAGGTTTCAGTTCCAGTTTTGGTGCCTGCACAGTAAAAGGCAAAAACACGTTAGATTTAAATAAATGAACCTCGTTAACTTCATACCTGGGTGTGAGTGGTCGTGTCATCTCTAGCTGAGACAGCGCATCAAGAATGACCTCTACGAACTTGTATGAGTCCTCATGAGAGTATACTGCTCTCTCGAGTGCGAGCTCGAGTGGGTCTTCTCCCCTCTCCGGTCTCACCTCCTGGACTAGATCATCCAGTGTATCTAGAGCATGCACTGTTGCAAATTCTGGTGGGTGCTTCATGACCCAAAAAATGTCAAAGCGAATTACTTCGCCCTCCACCTCCATAGAAAGAGTGCCGCTATCGCAGTCGATCTTCATCTTAGACGTCTTTAAGAACGAGCAACCTAGTAGAATAGGCGCATGATATGTCGGATCGCTGCTGTCCATTTTTAATACATAAAAATCAGCGTGGAACACCAGTTCCCCCACCTGCACTAGGACATCCTCAATTTTGCCTTTCGGCTGCTTACACGATCTGTCTCCTAGCTGTATGGTTAGACCTGCAGGTTCTAATAGACCAATACGAAGATAAGAATAGATAGAATATGGTAGGATGTTAATCGAAGCACTAAGGTCAAGCATGCAGTTATTAAGTCGAATGTTACCGATAGTGCAAGGAATAGTGTAGGTACCAGGATCACCACATTTAGGAGGTACCTTGCGCTGAATGACAGCGGAGACATTCTTACTCAGCAATTCCTGGTCGTCACGAGTGGATCTCCTTCGATTGGTGCATAACTCCTTTAAGAACTTTGCATAACGTGGAATTTGCTTGATCGCCTCGAGGAGTGGGATGTTGATCTCCACCTTGCTAAATAGCTCCCACACATCCTTATCGATCATATGCTTCCTTGGGGCCTTGACCTGTATGAGAAACGGAAGTGGAAGATCGTGTTTTGAGTTTGCCTCAGTGCCTACCTCGTTTGGCCTTAACGTTACGGCCACGTCTGGTGCAGACATTACGTCCGCGTCTGTTTCAGACATTAGCATCGAGCTAATGTCTATTGCAGGCGCAGTGGGCACTGATGTTGGCTCGTTTTTGCTTTTTTCAACTTTTTCCCGCTCCTGAGCGTTACTACATTGACATTACCCTTCGGGTTTGGAATGGTCTGCGACGGTAGCCTTCCCGGATCATTCTTTAGCTCTGAAACTGTAGTGGCTATCTGGGACATCAGCTTAGATAGCTCGGAAATTGCCCCATCGGTCTTGGCCTGATTATGATGCATCGTGGTGGTGAGTTCTTTCACGATGTCTTCCAGAGATTTGCTGGAATTCTGATGACTGGGGCCTGCTTGGTTGTGGTTCTGTCCTCACGGCTGATACTGGTTTTGACTATTGTAACCTCCCTGCTGCTGCCGGTATGGTGGCGGTAGTAATTGTACTGCTGGGTCTGTTGAGGGGCAGTCTGCTGTGCTGGCTCCCTCGGGGCATGATTATCGTTCCTCCAGCTCTGACCGTTGGCTGCTTGCCCATACTACCTCCCAGGTGTTCGGTTACTGTAATTTTGAAACCCTTCCAATGCATTGACATCGCCATGTTCTTCTTCCACGACTATAGGGCAAGCGTCCGTCTTATGGTCTGTCGCACCACAAAATTCATACGGCCTCACCTGGACTACTTGACTCATTACGAGGTTCTACATCATCTCTCGCATCTGCTTCATCTCTTCAGCCATTTGATTCGCTGGGGTTTCGGCCTTTGAAACATTTCTGGTTCTGCTGAATTCTTCCTGTCGATTGGTTTCCTCTCTGAACCTTACGTTCTCAGCCACCTCTGCAATCATCTTCCGCACTCCAGCTGGGGATAGATTTAAGATTGCCCCTCAAGCTGAGGCGTCAAGCAACATCCTGTCAAGTGGCCTCAACCCGTCAAGCATATACTCTATAATCAGCTTCTCTGGCACTCCAAGGTTGCAGCAGCTCTGTTCTAGGGCATTGAACTTCTCCAAGTAGTCGTACATCGATTCATTAGGCCCCTGCCTGATATCCTGAAGTTGCCTGTGAACCTCATAGCGCTGGCAGCTGGGTAGTATTTATCTAAGAATTTTGTCTGCATCTGGTCCCATGTCCTGATGCTACCTGAGGGAAGAGACAAAAACCACGCATTAGCTGCGTCAGTTAAAGAAAAGTGGAAGCCTTTCAATTTAAAATCTTCCACTGAGACTCCGTATGGTCTGAGAATCTGGCAGATGCCATGAAAGCTCTGAAGATGTTTGGTGGCTGACTCTCCCTGTCGCCCTGAAAACTTTGGCAGATGATGCACTAACGCGGTCTTAATTTCTATCTCAGCTAATTCGGGCCCTTCGTCAATACACCATGGCTGATTCTGGAAGTTAGGAGCAGACAGCTCCTTCATGGTAGGCTCATGGTAGTATTCTTCATCGTCTTCTGGCCTCCAGTAGACTGGCGACTGCGGTCGTGGCGGTGGAGGTGGCTGCCTCGCACCAGCACCATTCTGTGCAACAGGAGCCCTCTGATTCAGCTGTCGAGCCTCCCTGACTGCACGGTTGCGAGCACGGACGAGCTGCTCCGGGTCATCATAGAATGGAGGTATCACCTCGTTTTCATCAACTGGAGCGATCTCATTGTTGTTGTCATTATTACCAATCTGGCTACCTGCACGCGACATTGCAAACAAGTAGCGAAGCACCTAAAATAACTAAATAAAATAAAAACTTAAAAAAAAGAAGAAACCGCTTCAACAAAGCGCAGCTCCCTGCCAACGACGCCAAAATTTGACGCGCGTCGTCTGACACGTCAAACTTAAATTTATTCTCCTGCGTGAAACTAGTAAGTGGCAAGCAGGGTCGAACCCAAGAGAGCTGATTTGTGAAGCTGTAACTATAAACAAATAAAAAGGGGGTTCTTAAGAGCGATTATTGTAAAACACAAGAGAAAACACGAACGAGATTTCAATCAGAGAAAGCATTCAGCTTAGGGTTTCTATTGTGACACGTTTATCATCGACTGCTAATAATCTAATTTCATGTTTCTAAGTGTGGTTACTCCGTTTCAGGTTATAACCCAAAGTATTCCGTTTCAAGCAATACACCACAATCTAATCCGGATAAGGCATTAGACTTCTAGTTCTCCTAAACCTAATAATCCAGGTAAGGTATTATCGAGTCTAAGTGCTACTACTTGATTTTACGGGTAACTCTCAAACAAGCATAAACGATAGGGGCTGAATTGTTCGACTAAGCTTTACCACGTCAAGTATCCACTTAGCATCACAATTCAATCCTTGAAATTAAGCACAAGAACTAGAGAAACAAGAAATTGCATTAAGTAAAAAGTCTCAAAATGTTTGTCACAGTGAATGAAACCCTAAACTGAAACAGAAATTTAGCTACTCATTGTCATGGAAATAAACACAAATAATTTTGGGTGAAAGTAAGTAGAAATTCTTCTCTTCGTCGAAAGCTTCGCATTTGTCTTCTCCAGAGCTGTCTAGGTCTTCGTAGAATATGAGATACCTGAAACCCTAACCCAAGCTTCTTATTTATAATAAACAGGGTTTCCAAATCTATTTTTGGGCTAGAATTATCAAATCTCGGCTCGCTGACATCATCAAATGCGTTGTTGACGTCAGCATCTTGTAGTTGGCCGCGTCTGCCCTTAACATTAGCGTCGCGTCTCCTTTAGACATTAGCGTCGAGCTAATGTCTTAATGTGGCGCGGTTAGCACTGAGCTTGTGCCCTTCTTCTGCGCGCCAGTCCCAACTTTGACTCTGGATTTGACCTTCTATATGACCTCGGCTGCTCTCGGTGTGAACTAGAGAGTTGTAGGGAATCGAGTGAGCTACGCGATGACGCATGACTCATATTTTTATAATCAACGGTCCATTACCAGCACTCCGTCGACTGTCCAAAGGTCTGATCTGCCATTGTGATGTTTTCGACGCAAAACGCCGTCTTTAATGCACGTTTCCTCCTAGAGCTTCCGAAACACCTGAAATGCAAAACAACACTAAAAAGTAACTGCTCGCATAATGAAGTGTCGAAATAAACGGGTTTAGTTGATTCGACGAGTCGTATAAATATGGCTCATCAAATGTCTAGTTATAACATGGCTTAATTTAAGTATTTTTGGTCAAACCGCTGTTAGCAGTAGCAGTTTGACAGAGATCATGTGTAAAATAAAACTCGAGACAATGACATGTGTGAAATAGAAAACTGAAAATATGACAGGCCTAAAATAAACCCAGTATTCTTCTGAAATTAATAGAAATTAAATTCTACTATACCGAATTGAACTACAGTGAACTGTACTAAATTGTACTAAAGTAAATCAATAATTAAAGATGTTGTGGCTATTAAATTATTTATCAACAATCACTTTAACAAATTTAAAGTCATTTTAAACCTTGTCATTTTCAACCTCTTACCATACTCAATACGAGGTTTAAAAGATAATCTAAGCAATCAATATTGATATCATAAAATAATCAAAATATATATGAAATGTTCGTGTTTGTTGCTTGTTCGACGTGATTTGTATTTCCTTTCATGTTTCATTCATTCATATCTAGTGCAACTAAGTCAAACAACTTCATAGCTGAATATGACTTGTTGGAATACGATAACCCTGGAGTAGTCATACGTCTGGAGAACATATACTCCAATGTGTTTTGATGGACAAACATCCTGCTGATATGCTACTTGAGTACACAGGTTTGAGTACAGATACTCTGGAAGTAACGGCTACTTGAGTGCGCAAAGCATTGCATTGATCTCTGAGAAGTAGCAGTACCACAGATTGATGACAAAAATATTTCCATAAATATTCTCGATGGATCTTCGCTCCCAAGATCGGTTTTAGCATTGATATGTTGGAAGATTCACCAAGATCAGTTTTAGATGCTTGTAACGAGATTTGGAATTGGCATTGATATGGAATATTGCGTGAGAGATTTTAGGAAACTTTAACTCAATCCATATCCAATTAGATCGGAATGGGACGATCTAATTGGAAGGCTGATGAAGACATTATGGGATGGATGAATATGCTTGAAGATCTTGCTCAAACTTGTCGTGCAAGATAGAGAGATTTTTTCCAAGAAAATCTAGGGCTACCCGGTTCGATGTGCTAATATATAAAGGATGCTACGTCTGCCTTTCATAAGTGCTTGAACAGGAATCCTTGGCTGCGTAATTACACAAGTAAGAATGACTTGAGATCGCTGTTTCAAAGGAGCTTTGAGTCGAAGGATCAAGAGCGTACTTCGGAGGGAGCCAGTGAGCGATCTGAGCCAGAAGTGGAAGATCATGTGCGATGAGATTACAACTAGATTACTACATCACTAAGTCGGTCTGAGAGAAGAACGAAACACCACTAAGTGTGGTTTGGGTGAGAGTATAATCCTTGTAATCGAATATCATCAATACAAGTGAGTGTTCCGAAATACTTCTAGGAAACTAGAAGGTAGTGGTTTTTCCCAGATACTTGCTTTGAGTATCTGGGTTTTCCACTATATATTGATGTCTCGTACTTATTCTTACGCATGTTTCCTATATCCGATGCATACATACTTGATGCGTTTCAGTACTTTGCAAGTACAGCCAGGGGTGGAGCTAGGAACAGAAACTAACCCGGGCTAAATTTTTTTTGTTAGTGTGGTATTGATAAAAATGTAAAAAATATATACACTGTAATCATTCTTAATTCATATTTAAGTATATAACAATTTGTCACAAGAACTTTCAAATGGCATGGTGGAATGACAGACCATTGTAATAATGGGGGGCAGGTGTTCGAAACTTACCTCTGTCACAATTTTTTCCCAAAAAACTTACCTGGGCTTTCAACCCGTGTAAAAAGGGCCTGGCTCCGCCCCTGAGTAAAGCTAACTAACGATCCTAACAATTGGTATCAGAGCTCGATCTCTAGATTCTTAGTTAGCTTTGCTTGGAAAGATTGCAACAATTAACGATTCCTTCTGGAAGCCTCCGTAGCTAAAGGCTGGAGAGTACGATTGGTGGGCGAAGCAGTTTGAGTCACACATATGCTCCCTGGATGGAGAACTATGGAAGGTAATCAAGCAGGGACTGATACCTATCCTGGATCCTATGATGTTAGAAAAAAGCAGGACGATTATGATGACAATGACTACAAAGTGCTAGAACAGAATATCAGAGCAAAGAAGGTCTTGCACTCTACACTTGGTCCAGGTGACTTGAAAAAGATGCTCCGCTACAAAACCTCTAAAGATATATAGGACGCATTAAAGAGTTTATACTCTGGAAGTGAAGACGTGAAGAAGAACCGAATCTTGGCTGCAATGAAGGATTATCACAACGCCATGCAAGGAAAGAATCAGACTTCGAAAGATTTCCACTCACGATTCCAAAGTTATGTCGGTCAGCTAGAGTTTCTCGGAGAAGAGATTGACGAATGGAAAGTCAATCACCACTTTCTTCAATCACTGAACCAAAAGTGGGATGTTGTGACCTTAGGACTCCAAGCCCAAAAGGATATCAATTAAATAAGTCTTGAAGAGCTTGTTGCTAGACTTCAGAGTAATGACAGTATCCAACAAAGGAGAGTTAGCAGACGTGCTACTGAGAAGGACAGTCCCTCTCACTGAAGGTTGAGAAAGTATTTGAGCTCGCCCAGAGCAATGAAACTGATGAGATAGTGGATGACGACACTGCACTGGTAACTAGAGCTCTCAGAATGGCAGGAATTGGAGGGATGGGATCCTTCGAAGGGAAGAAGTCACCAAAGGAGGTGATTTGCTACCACTATAAGAAGTAGGGACACATGGCTAAAGATTGCTTCAGCAAGAGAGTAGGACAGCCTCCGACCCAAAAGAGCACCAAGGCCACGCTTGCAACCTTGAGAGAATCAGAAGGAGAAAGCGAAGGCGATGAAGTGAGTGACACAGTGTGCATCATGGCAAATGAAGAGGTATTGAGTTCAAGTACTGTTACAAGTTTATCTGACCTCTCTAGTAAACAGGTACTGAATCTACTGAAGAAGTTGACCGAAAGGAATGAAGAGCTGAGTGCAGACATAGTAGAGCAGGAAGAGCAAATCGCAGGTCTTGAGGAACATGGAAACCAGTGGTTAGAGAAAGCAATGAGGCTTGAAGAAGAGCTATGTAGAACCGAGCACATATTAAAGAAACAAATTCGCTCCTTAGAGGGACAATTGTCTAAGCTTCAGACAGAGGTTGTTATCCCTAGTGTGGAGAGGCTCACAGAAGCTGAAGAAGAGACGACAACTCTAAAATCTAAAATGTCCAAACTACGGGATGAGCTGGAGGCTATTAAAACCACCAAGGAAGGAGATAAAGAAGCCCAGATAAAGGAAATTGGGGAGGAGAAGCTCAAAGACATCAAGGAAGACTTCTCGAAAAGGTTTGTGGTTAAACAAGGGTTAGGATACGAATCAGGGAGTACTGATACTACCTCAGCAAAGAAAGAAATAACTGAGAAAGCAATTGAGCCAGCAAATTATAAGTGTCGATGTGGAAAGAATGAACATCACAACATCGAAATAACTGTGCCCTTCAATGGACAGAAGGCATACATAATATGGCTCAAGCATGTCAAGAGTACAAAGCCGGCTCACATTGACTTTGACTCCAAGAAGGTAAAGAACACTATTCCTCTACCTGGACGAAGCAAATACGTGGATCTCAAGCATCACAGGGTGTGCTGGCATTGTGGATAAGATGTACATCTCTACAGGGAATTCCCACGTAGAAAGAATGAGAATAAAAGGAATCACGCAATGCATAGTTCAACAACACTCACTTGCTGTGACTACAAATAGGAAGGTCACCCCATGAAGTACTGTCCAAACCAAAAGAAGCACAAAGGCGATACACACAAGAAGAAGAGAGTGGTAAAGGATGATGGCATGAAAAGACATGAGAATAAGAAATCCAAGGAACAACAAGTAGGGCACAAACCTAACAAGCCTAACTTAGTTTGGGTACGTAAAAACTAACATATTTTTGCTTGCAGGGTGGAAGGAGGAGCAGCCCCTAGTACATAGACAGTGCATGCTCCATTCATATGACAGGGAATGCAGGATGGTATACCTCTCTTCAACCTCACTCAGGAGGACTAGTTACTTTTGGAAACAAAAGTAGAGGTGAGATCATTGGTATAGGAAAGGTAAAACTCAACGACAAAATTCGTATTAATGATGTGAGTTTGGTAGAAGGTATAAGTTATGATCTGCTTAGTGTTTCCCAATTGTGTCAAAAGGGAAAGAATCGAGTATTGTTTACTGCTGACGAGTGCCATGTTGAGTGCATTAGTACAGGGAAAACACTGCTGAAAGGGAAGCGATCTGGAAAAATCTACACGGTTGATCCATCCTTTATCTCTGAGACAGAGCTGTGCCTTGCTTTAAAATTGGAAGATACAGGGCTGTGGCACAAAAGATTTGGACATGCAAGTGTACGTCTACTCTCAAAGCTTCATCGAATGGAGTTGGTTAACGGACTCCCACAGGTAGAAAGTGAACTTGAGAATATGTGTGATGCATGTGTAAAAGGTAAGCAGGTTAGGTCATCTTTCAAGTCCCAAAACTGAGGTAAGTTCCACCCGACCTCTCAAGTTAATACATATGGACTTGTGTGGACCTATGAGGACCAGATCCCTCAGAGGTTATCACTATGTTTTCGTAATTGTTGATGATTATTCAAGATATACATGGACTATCTTCATTATCTCCAAAGATGAAGTGTTTGCAGAATTTGAGATCTGGATGAAGGCTTAACTGAACTTATCCCTGTCAAGTATGTGCACTAACCATGGCACATAATTTGATAACTCACAATTCTTATGCTTGTGCAGGTCCAAGGGAATCAATAACAACTTCTCTGCACCTAGAACACCTCAACAGAACGAGGTCGTAGAAAGGAAGAATAGAACCCTGGAAGATATAACAAGGACGTTGTTACTAGCTAGTGGCCTTCCAGGAAGCTTCTGGGGAGAGGCTCTCAATACTTCCTGCCATGTTTTGAATAGAGCCTACCTCAGACCCATCTTGAACAAGAGCCCATATGAGCTGTTGAGAGGAAGAAAGCCTAATGTCTCTCACTTTAGAGTCTTTGGATGCAAGTGTTATCCAGAATAACGAAAAATCGAACATTGGAAAATTTGATGCAAGAAGTGAGGAGGGTGTGTTCGTGGGTTACTCCACCCACATCAGGACGTATAAGGTGTTCATTCGACATAGCAGGAAAATATAGGAAAGCATCCATGTTGTGTTTGATGAAGGAGTAACGTCGAGCGAGATAAGCCGAGATGATGGAGAGCCTCCCTTTGGACAAAATGAAGACTTCAATCTAAGTGAAGGGAGGTGACGGATGCACAGTCGTCGTGTGACAAAGCCAAAGATAAATTTATAAGTCCGCTACTCGTGACTTCACTATTGGGTAATAAAGCGGTAAGTAGGGGTCGAACCCAAGGGAATTAGTGGATAGTTGTTCTTTAAGGGATTTGTACAGAAATGTAAGTGCGATTGGGGTTGGTTGTGGTTTTAGTACTGAAAGTAAATTGCTGGAAAGTAAATGACTGAAAATAAAGTGCTGAAAGTAAAGTGCTGGAAAGTAAAGGACTGAAAGTAAAGTGCGGAAAGTAAATGACTGAAAAGTAAAGTGCTGGAACAGTCGAGTTCAATGTCAACCACAAACACACCTTTGGCACTGGCCGCACGCTATATTTCAAGCGCAATGCGTGCCAACATTATGTTGGATTGACGTGGAACAAGTCTGTAGTAAGCGTACGGAAATGTAAAGTGCTGAAAATAAAGTGCGTAAAAGTAAATTGCTGGAACAGTCGAATTCAATATCAACTGATGAATATACTTTTGGTACTGGCCGCACGCTATAAGCGTAATGCGTACCAAAGATATATTGAGTTAATATTGAAAGAGTCTGTAGTAAGCGTACTGAAATGTAAAGACTGAAAGTAAATGTGCAGAAAGTAAAGTACTGAAAGTAAATGTGCAGAAAAGTAAATGTTAGGTGCTGAAAGTAAAGTACTGAAATTAAATGTTAGGTACTGAAAGTAAATGGTACTGAAAGTAAATGGTACTAAAAGTAAACAGTTGATATTGAGACTGAAAGTAAAATGACAAGTGATGTTTTGATTGAGAGAAGGATTCGGTTTTATGGGCCTTGTATCATAGTTCGTTCATTATCGACCTCTAATGATCGTTCTAAGTGTTCAAGATGTATCAAGGCCATTTTTAGCACTCGACTTGCCACATCGTGTAGTCCTTTTCAAGACATAGAACACTTGTTCTAGATAGGCTAATTCCTCCTTTCGAAGTATCTTAGCCCATGTGCATCCACTTGACCAATAATTTCCGATCAACTAAGTGGTGTTTTAAAGAGGTTGAACTCTATGGAAAAGCTTTGCTCTTTCGAGCCTCCACTTAACCACGTATGTTCACGAACCCCAAGGAAGAGTTTTGCTCTTTCGAGCCTCCACTCAACCAATAGTGTTCTAACCTAGTATATGGCACATAGAACAAGTTTGAACATAATAGAAGAGTTAAGAAAAGGGTCTAAAACGTTTGCATGATACAAGCACACCCCTTCAACCGAATGAAGGGTTTAGCTACGAATATCCATAGAGGTGGATACCATAGCTAAGTGCTTGGAAAAGTAAAGGTTTTGGTTTTGAAAACAAAGACAAGAAAGTAAGGTTTTGGAAAGTAAAACTCAAGAACAAACTTGAGCACTCAAGAACCAACAAGAGTACTCAAGATTCAAAGCAAAATAAAGACAAGAAAGCAAAAGAGGGCTCACGGTTTTTGGCAAAAGAAATGAAGAAAAAACTCAAACTTCACTCAAGAACTCTCAAGAACACTCAAGAACAAGATAGAAGGTAGAGCTTTTGATATCAAAACACAAGTGTTTAAAAGGATTTGTGGAATGGATTGTAGAGAGATTCTCTACCTAAGTTACAAGTGATATGATTCAAGGAGGGGAAGCCCTCCTTTTATAGCCAAATGTGGCGGTTGGAGGAGTGAGTGGAGTGAGATATTTCCTCCTCCAACCGCCTCTAGTCCTCCCATAAGTCCGGTTGGCCTTGGTTGCTCTTTGGTTGCTCTTCGGTTGGAGTTTGGATGAGCCAAAGGGTCCACTTGCCTTGCACATGGGTGGCTAGAGCTTGAGATGTGCCAAAGGGCAACTACATGAGCTTGGTTGAGGCTTGGGCAAGCTTGGTTGAGGTATGGTTTCAAACCAAAAGATCAACCGATGTGAATAGTATAACCTAACCGGGAATTAAGTAGTTTGGTTGGACTTTGCCGGATTTTGACCGGAGTTGGGCTAGAATGACCGGAGCATGGTGGTGGTTGGATTTGGCTTGATCGGAGCATCATCGGAGTCTCGCCGGAGCATGGCCGGAAAGTGGCCGAAAGTTGGCCGGATTTTTGGTCGGCGGTCCTTGGCTCTTGGAATGCTGATTTGGATTGCTGATGCAATTCTAAGCCTAATGGTCGAAGTCGTTTTGCTGGAATCTACTCAGGGCCTCACCGGGCTTGGTTGGAAGTTCTGGTCGGGCGCAGGCCTCGGGCGCGGACTTGGTTTTCTCGGTTGCGGGCCTCGGGTGCTCTCGGCACGGGTCTCGGCGCTCTCGGCACTTGGGTCTCGGCGCTCTCGGCACTTGGGTCTTGGCGCTCTCGGCACGGGCGCTCGGCTCTCTCGGCACTCGGCTCGGTACTCTCGGCAGGGACCTGCAGTCCTCGGTATGGGCTCCCGGGCCCGTACAGCATTTCCAGGACGCAGCCCAATATTTCTTGGTCCCGGCTGGGCTCTTCGGTCCTCGACTTGACTTGTAATCCATTTTTGGTTTAAGAACCTCTTTTTAGCTTGTTTTTTCTCTAAACCTCAAAATAGCCTGTAGAACAAAAGTGGAACTAACAAGTAAACGTTGTTAAGACAAAGTGTCTGATTTGGTGGGTTTAACTATCTTAATGAATCATATAAATATGGTCCATCAGATCACCCCACACTTATACTTGTTCGTCCCGAACAATGCTATTCGAGAGAGAAACACAAATCCAAGTAATAAGCTCTAAATAGGAAAGTGAGAATGTGGAACTAGATTTATCCTATCCATGCAATACTTACTTGTTACCAAACTAAACCGTGTAAATACTTAGAAGAAACTTGATACTTGTACCTTCGAGCCGATATGCAAATTAATTCTGATGATTCGGGAGATAGCCCTTTTCAGGCTCCTGGATTGCATTCTCGGGACCGCCTCGCACTATATAGTTAACTTGTTGCTTTCTCTAGCACGTGATTTGGTTCGAGTTTCAATGATCTGAGCTCTTTGACTTCTTTTTTATGAGGGACAGCTTTTGAAGTGATTTGGTCTTTGGCCTTCGATTTTGAATTTGAGTTTCTTCACTTTTGTTTCGGTTAAAACCTTCACAATTTTGGCCTTTGGCCTTTGATTTGCTTCTTCGAGCTTTGCTCCTTTGTGATTTGCTTGTCCATTTTCTCAACCTTTTGGGAGGTCCAATCATCGCCCGAGAGCATATGGAAATACCTCCCCGCTCTTTCTCATCCTCGCCGTTTCGCGCGGGTCAAGATGAGGATCGCTCATCTATTTTCTCGGCTACTAGGACTAGAGTTAGGACGGTTTGATTCCCGTCCCGCCTCTTGCATAAACGCTGCACGGCGGAGATGACTCTGATTTCCAATGAAACCCGAAGTGCAGCCTCCACTGACTTCGTAAACCATATAGTGAAATTCGATCCTTTGAGTGCTTGCCAAGCCTCTCTAGGGCATTTTATATCAACTCCACACCCCCTGTATATCTCAGCACAAAGGGACAATTAAGAAGTTACATCCTCAAGTTTTTATACAGTTGAGATTTCACAAGGTAAATGCTTGAATTTAGATCTATCTTTTTCACATTCTCAAGTTCATATTTTCAAAAAGATAATATTAAGGGAAAAGGAAAAGGAAAGCATGTTAAACTAATTATGTGCAAAGGCAGTTCTCACCCCACACTTTTGAACGAAGGCATGCCTCTCAGCATGACTTAGTTCAAAAGCCGATTGCAAGCAAATATATACAAGAGAAGGAAATGACATTAAGGAAAAGGGAAGAGCTGAACTCCCTTTACGGTGTCGTTGCATGTCGAGGACATGCGAGCAAATGACATGGCTCGGAGCGGAATAATCGAGGGAGTTTGGCTGGGGCCTTGAAATTTCGGCGCTCCCCAAAGCTGATTCATATACAAGTAGTCATTCCTTCTATACACAAAATGGGTGAGAGCGACTGACAAGGTAAAAACTAAATGACAGAAATTAAATGATTGAAAAGAAAAAATGTCGGGTTACCTCCCGACCAGTGCCTTTGTTTAACGTCGTTGGCTCGACGATTGGGGATCACAAGTTTGGATCCCATGGGCGGTTCAGGTCGTATTTCTGCGCAGCGCCTACCTTTATTCTTGCCTTGCCTTTCCCCGAGTTCTTGCGGGATGATGAGCTCGGGTCAGGACTCCATTGTTCCGGTGGTTTTTCCTTCCAACTCCTCTTAGAAGGTGATGGACCCTTAACCATAGTCGCTGGTCTTTTGAGTCGGGCTCTTTTGTGTTTAGGGCTGCCTTGTCTAGTTGTGGCGAGAAAATGCTCCATCAAGGAGTTGTTCTGCTCAGGCCCTTCCTCCATCCTTCTTTCATGCTCCCCACTGATCACATAGTTTTCTGCGATTTGCATATTGATCAAAGGGAAAAGTTGCGATGCTTCCATTATAAGGGCCGGTTCCATATTGGTCAGCCCGTCCGTGAGGGCCTGGTCTTGGTTGGTTTCTCCAGCTGCTTCGATGATGAGGGCAGGGTATGTTTCGGGCAGCTCGCTAGTGGCGACCTGAACTTCCTTTTCTTTCGGCTCGGTAGTGAGCTCCCATGAGGGTTCTTCTTCGTCCCACTAAATTGGTTTCCGGCTCTAGGTATTCTGATGGTTCGGGGGTGATCTCCCACGAAGGTTCCTCCTCTGTGCTTCCTGTTTCTAATTCATCCCTCATGGCCTCAGCAATGTCTTCCCTACTCCTCTCTAGATTATCTTCTACCATCTGTGCTCTATGATCAGCTTGGTGCCTTGGCCTTCGTTTTGTAGCTTCGGCCAAGTCATCTATGAGATTCCACATTTCAGTCATGGTCAAATGCATGGCCGATCCTCCCACTGCATCATTAATCCTCGATTGCTTAACTGCCCTCATTCCACAAAGAAATTTTTGAAGAAGGAACACTTCCGTGAATCCATGGTGCGGGTAGCGTGAAACAACTGTATCAAAGTATGTATAATACTCATCCAGTGTCTCAATCCGAGATTTTTGAAGGCAGATGATCTTCTCGCGGGTGTCATGTCGTAAGGATGGCGGGGAGAATTCTTTTAGGAATTGGGCACGAAGATCCACATAATAGTCTGCACAACTAGCAGTTGATGAGTAATACCAAATTACAGCGAAGTCAGTTAGAGAAAGTTTAAAACATTCCAGTTTAAACCCTTCTATCATTTCATTTTCAGGTTTCATGTGTCTGCAAATGGCGTTAAAATGTTGGCAATGTTTTACAGGGTCCTCTCCGATGGTACCTCCAAACTGGGGGAGATACTGAATCATCCATGTATACATAGTGGAAAATCTAAAAAATGAAAAGAAAAGAACAACTAATCTGATAGCTAGTTCCCCGGCAACAACGCTAATTTTTGACGGATGCACAGTCGTCTTGTGCAAAAGCAAAAGATAAATTTATAAGTCCGCTACTCGTGACTTTACAAGTAAAGCGGTAAGTTGGGGTCGAACCCAAGGGAATTAGTGGATAGTTGTTCTTTAAGGGATTTGTACAGAAATGTAAGTGCGATTGGGGTTGGTTGTGGTTTTAGTACTGGAAGTAAATTGTTGGAAAGTAAATGACTAAAAATAAAGTGCTGAAAGTAAAGTGCTGGAAAGTAAAGGACTGAAAGTAAAGTGCGGAAAGTAAATGACTGAAAAGTAAAGTGCTAGAACAGTCGAGTTCAATGTCAACCACAAACACACCTTTGGCACTGGTCGCACGCTATATTCAAGCGCAATGCGTGCCAACGTTATGTTGGATTGACGTTGAACAAGTCTATAGTAAGCGTACGGAAATGTAAAGTGCTGAAAATAAAGTGCGTAAAAGTAAAGTGCGTAAAAGTAAATTGCTAGAACAGTCGAATTCAATATCAACTGATCAATATACTTTTGGTACTGGCCGCACGCTATAAGCGTAATGCGTACCAAAGATATATTGGGTTAATATTGAAAGCGTCTGTAGTAAGCGTACTGAAATGTAAAGACTGAAAGTAAATGTGCAGAAAGTAAAGTACTGAAAGTAAATGTGCGGAAAAGTAAATGTTAGGTGCTGAAAGTAAAGTTAGTTACGGAAAGTAAAGTACTGAAAGTAAATGTTAGGTATTGAAAGTAAATGGTACTGAAAGTAAACAGTTGATATTGAGACTGAAAGTAAAATGACAAGTGATGTTTTGATTGAGAGAAGGATTCGGTTTTAGGGGCCTTGTATCATAGTTTGTTCATCATCGACCTCTAATAATCGTTCTAAGTGTTCAAGATGTATCAAGGCCATTTCTAGCACTCGACTTGCCACATCGTGTAGTCCTTTTCAAGACATAGAACACTTGTTCTAGATAGGCTAATTCCTCCTTTCGAAGTATCTTAGCCCATGTGCATCCACTTGATCAATCATTTTCGATCAACCAAGTGGTGTTTTAAAGAGGTTGATCTCTATGGAAAAGCTTTGCTCTTTCGAGCCTCCACTTAACCACGTATGTTCACGAACCCCATGGAAGAGTTTTGCTCTTTCGAGCCTCCACTCAACCAATAGTGTTCTAACCTAGTATATGGCACATAGAACAAGTTTGAACATAATAGAAGCGTTAAGAAAAGGGTCTAAAACGTTTTCATGATACAAGCACACCCCTTCAACCGAATGAAGGGTTTAGCTATGAATATCCATAGAAGTGGATACCATAGCTAAGTGCTTGGAAAAGTAAAGGTTTTGGTTTTGAAAACAAAGACAAGAAAGTAAGGTTTTGGAAAGTAAAACTCAAGAACAAACTTGAGCACTCAAGAACCAACAAGAGTACTCAAGATTCAAAGCAAAATAAAGATAAGAAAGCAAAAGAGGGCTCTGATGGACCAAAGTTATACGAGTCAGAAACACAGTAAAACCCCCTTAATTAGACTGTTTGTCTATCTAACTTCTACGTGTTAGTCCCGATATATTTCCACAGGGCATTTTAGAGACTGAAGTGAAAACACGCTAAGGAGAGGATTTTATGCTGAAAAGATAACACGAGTCAATCCAAGGTCAAGATCATATGCCGACTGAAGAAATATCAAGGATCCTGACGTTGAATTGACCAGAACAAATTAATCAGAAGAATCAGGAGTGGAGTCAAGACAGCCCGGAGAAGAAACACATTGACAGTTTTGTGAAAAGACTGCACAAAACTGTACAAATCTCACATTGGACAAGGATGACCGGCCACTTGAAGAAGTGGTGGCCAAGGGAGGAGCTCCTCCTCCTTGGCCACCGCCTACCGGCGGCTTGGGGTGGTGGTGACCAGCGGCTTTTGCCCCTCCTCCACATGTCACCACCACCTTCCTCCTCCTCCACCACTCCTCTTCCTCCATGTGTGGCCATCTCCTCCATCCATTTTCTCCTCCAATCAAAATGCAACACTTACCACCCATCTCCACCACCCATCTCCTCCCCTTTGGGCTATAAAAGGAGGAGCTCCTCCTCCTCATTTCACACACCAAATCTCAAATTCACTTCTCTCTCTAGAAGTTGTAATATTTGTAACATTGTAATTTTGGCTTTGGAAATAAAGGATAGCTCCCTTGGCGCTTCAACGGTTGTAAGTAATTCTTAGTATTTATTCAACTGTTTTATTTCCTTAGTATAATGTTTAGCGCGATGAATAGTAGCTAAACTAGTAGTTCGGTAGAAGGGGCGCACTTGTATTATAAAATGTTTTAAGACTATTAACTTAGTGTCTAGTCTTAGTATTCAAAACTTGTTCTATGTGCCATATATAGTCAGAGTTTCCAAGGTTGAGTGGATGCTGTAACAAGCAAAGCTCTTCTGTGGGAATTCGTGATCATACTCGGGTAGTGGAAGCTGTAACAAGCAAAGCTATCTGAGGAGTTCGACTCATCCTAAACCCCATCTGGTCGAGCGTAACTGTGAGATCAGGTGGATGCACTCAGGCTAGCATACCTTAGGGTATTGGCGCTAGACTGAAATAGAACAGGAGTTGCTTTAAACCGGTGTTGCAAGTCTTGAGCTGTAACTAGCCTCGATTCACCGTTTGAATACTTAGATGATTCACTAAAGGTCAATGATAAACATGATATAATACAAGTCCCCTGAAACCGAACATTTCTCTTTAATTATAAACTGTAATTTACTTTCCAGTATTAAAATCAACCAACCAACCAATCAATCAATCAAAATAGCTGGTAGCTTTAAAACCAACCAACCGACCTTAAACACGCTCCCACGCTGCGTAATCCCCCCAAAGAACATTTATTCCCCTAGTTCCCTTGGGTTCGACCCCTACTTACCAAGTACTACCCAGTAGTATAGTTGCGAGTAGCGGACTATTATAAATTTATTTGCACTATCGCTTTGACGACGAGCGGTTCTGTCAAATTGGCGCCGTTGCCGGGGAACTAGTCATCGGATAACTGTTCTTTGAATTGTTACGCGCTTCAAAACAACCATGTCTCGCGAAGAAAGTCACCATGACTACCAGGACGACGAAGGAATAAACCTGTACGATGAATGAGATGCCCCAAGTACCCATACTTGTGAATGATGTTTTTGACATTTGGGGCATCGATTTCATGGGTCCTTTTCCGGTGTCGTGTGGTTATACTTACATCTTAGTTGCAGTTGATTATGTGTCCAAGTGGGTAGAGGCCAAGGCCACGAGGTGTGATGATGCTAGAACTGTCATAGACTTTTTGCGCAGTAACATCTTTTGCAGGTACGGAGTGCCTAAGGCCATTATCAGCGATCATGGGACACACTTTTGCAACCGAATGATGGCATCCACTCTGAGACACTACCACGTTCACCACCGGACTTCCACAGCATATCACCCCCAGACGAATGGGCAAGCAGAGATCTCCAACCGCGAAATCAAGGGAATTCGGGAAAAGATGGTGAGCCCGGCCCGTAAGGATTGGAGTCAGCGGCTTGATGAGGCCCTGTGGGCGTACCGGACAGCCTACAAGACACCGATAGGCACCTCGCCTTTTCGGTTGGTCTATGGGAAGGCATGTCACTTGCCGGTTGAGCTCGAGCACAAGGCGTATTGGGCACTGAAGAAGTGCAACCCAGACTTACAGGCAGCCGGGCTAGACAGGAGATTGCAGCTATGTGAGCTTGAGGAACTACGCCTAGAGGCTTACGAGAGCCAAACAGACTACAAGGCGCGGACCAAGCTCTATCATGACAAATTCATCCTTAGGCGCACTTTTGAGGTTGGCCAACAGGTTTTGGTCTTTTCATCATGCCTACGATTGATGCCGGCAAGTTGCGGTCGAGATGGACAGGGCCATACACAGTGACGAGAGTTTTCAACTACGGGTCGCTCAAGCTAGAATGCTCAACAGATGGCCGACGCTTTAAAGTCAATGGGCAACGGGTGAAGCACTATCACGGAGAGATCAAAGCACCCGCCCAAGAGTTTGACTTGGCCAAACCCACCACAGATGCTTAGATGAGGTACCGTCGAGCCAACGACGTAAAACAAAGGCGCTCGCAAGGAGGCAGCCCGGCACTTTTTCTTTTCAGTTTCTATCTATTTACTTACGTCGTTATGTTTTATTGAGTCGAGTCATCATTCGTCACATTGTACCTGGGGAGAGAAGATGATTTTTCATGCAGGGAACAGGTCGTGCGAGCTCTCAGGGTAGATCATGCGATCGCACAAAGCTCCAGGACAGCCCCATATCCATGCCAGGACACCATCTGGGGAGTATTGTTCCATTCTTTTCTCTTCTTTTCCTTATTGTTTGCCTGCATATGAGTCTAGAGTTTAAGTCGTACCGTGAGGACACGGCTTATCTCAAAAGTGTGGGGGTGGGAGAGTCCGTCGTTGAGTCAGCACGTCTACTTTCCTGCACCTTGCATAGAGTCAGCACGTTTCCTTGAAAATTTTAAATTTTTTGTACACATTTCTTCACTATTTCCTAGACTTGCGGTATTGGATGTTGGTTAGGTGAAATAGATAGAGCCGATTACATGCATGTCTTTAGTGAAATTTGACTTGTGCGATTACATGTGATCTTAAATTATTACGTGCCTTTGTTAGTTGAGATAACCAGGGATGTGGAGTTGATAGAAACGCCCTAGAGAGACTTGACAGAACATTCAAAGGCCGAGTTCAAGTTATATGGTTATACGGATTTTGTGGAGGCTAGCACTTCGAGGCGACATAGTACGAGTCATCTCCACCACTGCGGTACCCTTGCGGTTGGTCGAGACGGAAATACTTCACACCGTCCAAGCTCTAGTTCGAGTAGCCGGGAAAATAGAAAAGCGACCCTTGGCTTGACCCGAGTCAAAAGGACGAGGATGAGTGAGAGCAAGTAGGTTCGAGCAAGTCACAATCCGCACCACAAAGTAACAAATCCATCATCATTGTGAAGGTTTACACCGAAACAAGGGAAGAGCACCACTGATATATCAAAACCAAGACACTATCAAGCTGGCCGAAAAGCACTCAACACTTTGAAGCTCGAATCAATCACGTGCAAGAAAAAGCAATGAAGTATAACCATATAGCAAGAGTTCGGCACTGAGGATGCAGTTCATGGGTCTAAAAAGGGCTATCTCCCGAGACATCCGAATTGGTTTGCATCTCGGCCCAAAGGTAACACGTATCATTAACCCATGTTATCGCACAAGGCTTTTAGTAACGAGTATGCATGGAAAGGTGAAATCTAGATTAGCCGAGTCATGTTCATGTAGCATATCTAAAATGTCGAAGCTTTGTGATGCTGGCACTTAATTGTTTTCCTCTTATGACCTAGTCCTTGTTCGGGATGAACAAGTTTAAGTGTGGGGTGGTTTGATGAGCCGTATTTATACGACTCATCGAGTCATCAAATCCCACAAATTCCAGTACTTTTATATGCAAACAGTTACTTATTAGTGTTGTTTCGCATTTCAGGTAATTTGGAGGCTCTAAGAGGAATCACATTCAAAAGACGGCTTTTGGAGCCAAAAAACATGACAAGGAGTTCTTGACAGGCTTATTTACATTTGACGAAGTTTGGCGCGGAAAGAAATGACTTTGGAATTTTCAACAGCGCAGTCCGCGGAGGCCTCAACAATAAGGGCGCGGACGTCTGAACAAATTTCAGTAATTCAAGAGACGTCCGCGGGAAGGAAATTCAGGAGATGTCCGTGCGGGAATTCCAATGCCCAACCGACCGCATGTCCGACCGGCTGTCCAAGCCATCCGCCCGTGCCTCCAACCGCATGTCCGCTCGGCCATCCGACCTCCATACCCTTGCGCAGCCCAGCCATCCGACTGGCCATCTGAGCATTCCACGCCATGCGACCGGGCATCCGAGCATCCATGCGCCAGGCCATCCGAGCGGCTGTCCGAGCCCATGCACTCCTCCGTCCGAGGTCCAAGCCAAAATATCGGCTCGTCTTTTCCTCTCCTTCCATGCGGTTTATTGAGGCGGCATAGAGGATTCCAGAAGCTTCTAGATTGCGTCACCTCCAAGCAAGAAGATAGCTTAAAGATCAAGTAAGGAACGGATTTGGAAATCTTTCCAAATCCACATTGGGCGTGTACGGCTTTCCCTCAGAATGCTAAGGAATCGGTCGACTTTTTAGGGAAGTCCAAGGCCCATCCTACCCTATATAAAGAGGAGCAATGCAAGCCATTCAGACGACCCATAATCCCTCAGTCCCAGAATCATCCAAGGCTTCATCTCGGCGTTCCTCGATCTTCATCATCCATCAGTCCTTCTGGCCAATTCTCAGTTTATTTCTCTCGGCATAGTGAAGTGCATTATTCTTTTATTACTTTGTTTTCAGTCCATGGCTATGTGTAACTAATCCACTTATTCGGGTTAGGGTTTTAACATTGTGACGATGTTTTGAGACTTGGTTTTTAATGCTTGTTTCATTATTCTACTAAACCTTGTGCTATTTTATCCCGGTTTATATTACGAAGCTAAGTTGATACCCGGAAAGGTTAGACTTAGCCGAGGAATATAAACTCTATATTTACTGTTTGTTTGATACTAGAGAGCTACAAACAAATAGGGCATGAATTTAATATATCTTGGAATGGAATGTTAAATTGCTAGGTTTAGAATTCTACAGCCCGGAAAGGAAGTAGATTGTGGTATAGGCGTCCGGAAAGACCCTATTTTAGGTTATAACTTGGAATGGGAGTAACCACACTTAGGAATTTAGAAACATGATATTTAGAAGTCAATGATAAACTAGTCACAATTTAGAAACCCTGACCTGAATATTTCTCATCATTGATACACTCTCATTTATTTCCTGTTTTCTCTTGTTTCCTAAACTGTTTTCTCACAATCAATTGTCTCTTCTTTTTTTACAGAACAAGTAGTAACTATCTAGCTCCCTAGGGTTTGACCCTTGCTTGCCACTTTACTAGGTTTCTCGCAAGGAAAATATAAATTTAGATTTGCAGGTCAAACAACGCCTGTCAATGAGCTCCTGAAGATGGAGAAGATCAGTCTCCAACGGATGGTTATGAAGCATCTCCAGCATGTGTGCAAAGGTGATAAGCAATCCCTCCCTTACCCAGGTCTCCTGAAGAAGATCATGACTTTTCAGAAAGTTTATGGCAAGGTAGATGACGAGATTGCGTACTTCGGCACGCTTGATTTGAGCAATTTAAAGTGAATGCACTTTATGCGCGAGGATGGCGGAGGCTGGGCTAAAATCCCTTTGGCTAATGCTGGAGTTTGTGCCCGATTCTGGTCTGAAATTGGAGGACCTTCAGAGGGAGCTGGTGGCTCTAAAGGGAATGATTGGTCGCAAGGACCTTGAAAAGGAAGTTGGCCATTTGAAGGAGGAGGTTGGGCTCATCAAGGATATGGTGAGTATCATGATGTCACAACTGCTGTAGGTGAAGAGTGCGGTGGAGGCTCTGCTCACTCCTGCTACTCAAGCTCTTGCGAGTACTACTACCTCCGAGACTGCTCCCGCTGACTCCCCCAAGCCTTGAAATCTCTAGCTCATCAACCCCCCTGTTTTTTCTTCTTTTATGATTTTCATTCTTCATGTTCTCTGCTCGTTTTGTTACGCTTTCATTTAATCAAAGGGGTTCTTTGTACTCGTGCATACTCTGATGGTTTGATGATTGAACTGCACTATGAACTTGCTCATTATTGCTCTAACATTACTACTTGAGATTTTTGATGATGCCAAAAGGGGGAAGATGAGAGGATGCATACTCTGAGGGGGGGATGAGATCAATGCCCATCACGTGGCTGATTAAAAGAGTAAACTGAAAGGTGTTGAATGAATAATATTCAGTGAACTGTGATCTCTATTGCATGCACATGAATAGGCTATACATGAATAGGCTAAGTGTGAGGGGAAACTACATACGCTAAAGGTAACTTGGGAGTTTGAAAACTCCCTAATCAAAGATTCATTAGCTTATAAATTTTGAGACTAACTTAGAATGTTTGGCTTGGTTAGACTAGGCTGGGAGTTTAAAATCTCCCTCATCAAAGATTCGTTAGCTTAAAAACTGTGTAGAGGTGAATATATACATGTGTTTCATGCTATTATTATCTCTTGTGAAGAGGATGTTTGTCATCATCAAAAAGAGGGAAATTGTTGGAATATGATATCCTTGGAGTAGTCATACGTCTGAAGGACGTATACTCCAGTGTGTTTTGATGGACAAACATCTTGATGATATGCTACTTGAGTACACATGTTTAAGTACAGGTATTCTGGAAGTAACGGCTACTTGAGTGCGCAAGGCATTGCATTGATCTCTGAGAAGTAGCAGTACCTCAGATTGAGGACGAGAATATTTCAAAAAATATTCTCGGTGGATCTTCGCTCCCAAGATCGGTTCTAGCATTGATATGTTGGAAGATTCCACAAGATCAGTTTTAGATGCTTGTAACGAGATTTGGAATTGGCTTTGATATGAGAATATTTCGTGAGAGATTTTAGGAAATTTTATCTCAATCGCATATCCAATTAGATCGGAATGGGACAATCTAATTGGAAGGCTGATGAAGACATTATGGGATGGACGAATCAGCTTGAAGATCTTGCTTGAACTTGTTGTGCAAGATAGAGAGATTTTCTCGAAGGAAATCTAGGGCTACCCGGTTCGATGTACTACTATATAAAGGATGCTACATGTGCCTTTCATAAGTGCTCGAACATGAATCCTTGGCTATGTAATTACACAAGTAAGAACGACCAGAGATCGCTGTTTCGAAGGAGCTTTGAGTCGAAGGATCAAGAGCGTACTTCGGAGGGAGGCAGTGAGCAATCTGAGCCAAAAGTCGAAGATCACTACGATGATATTACAACTGGATTACTACATCACTAAGTCGGCCTGAGTTAAGGACGGAACACCACTGAGTGTGGTTTGGGTGAGAGTATAATCCTAGTAATCGAATATCATCAATACAAGTGATTGTTCCGAAATCCTTCTAGGAAACTAGAAGGTAGTGGTTTTTCCCAGATACTTGCTTTGAGTATCTGGATTTCCACTATATATTGTTGTCTCGTACTTATTCTTACGCCTATTTCCTATATCCGCTGCATACATACTTGACGCGTATAAGTATTTTGCAAGTACAGCTAACTAACGATCCTAACATGACTGATAAATTCAAAAACTATCAGCTTGTTTTCACCAACTGACTTATTTTAAGGCAAATTATTATGATGTCAAAAACTATTAGAAGATACTAAACAACAACTTGTATTCACCTAATTTTAAGGCAAATTATTAGGAAATAAAAAACTATCAGCTTGTTTTCACCAACTGGCCTTTTTTACGAGACCAACTAGTATTGGATCATTGGATCGATGACCCTCATACTCAAGCAAGTTTGGCATAAGACAAAGGAAGTCAATATCGAGGTTTCTAAGGAACGAAAACAGAAAATTTTCTTGCTTGTTGGTCGTTCAACATGATTTTTACCTATGTCCATGATGGATGAGAAGCAAGTGATCATGATCCAACGATTTGACCGACACAATTACTAAATCAAAATATTGGTAAATATTCATTAATTATTTTATTTTTAACCACTAATTTAAATCAATAGTGGTAAATATTATTTATAATTTTACAGGTATTAGAAAGTTTACACTTTATAAAGATAAAATATTTGCTATCATACGACAATGTTTCACCACAGAAATCAACCTACTGGAGTATATGAAAAATTCAACGACCGACATTTGTCTTTACAAATCACTTTTGAAATAGCAATTGACATCTAAAAGAATTCGTAGAACATACTTAAAGTCATAAAGTGTTAGATGAGAGCAAAAACGGGTTACAACTACATTTAATTTGTAGTACTTCATTTGCATGCGTAAATTTTGGATACCTATTTTCGCTAATAAGTTGGTGCAGGGAACTACATATTCTAACTTATTTGATAGATAGCGAAAGAATAAGATGAATCAAGTACGCGACATGATAGTATTTCGAATTATAGATTATTGTCTAGGTATTAGGGAAATGAACATGGTTGAAGATGGTGGCATGTGAATGTTTTTAAATTGTACTACACGTGAATGTCATTGGTGTGCATCAATGTAAAATATATATGTTGTATGGAAAATGATCAGGTACAAAGTTGATTTTTTGGTACAAAATACAAACTAATCATAGCCCTTCATTGTGTGATTTGAATGGATGAGATTAAATCTTGATTTTTGGTGACGTACTATGTCGTCTTTTTCATTTTCCGGCTCAAAAAGTGACGAACTATAAAATAATTTTGACGAACTATAAAATAATTTTGACGAACTATAAAATAAACTGACGAACTATAAAATAATTTTGATGAATTTTGTATTTTGTACCAAAAATTAACTTTGTACCTGATCTTGACCTTATGTTGTATATATTTATTTGCACGTGTTCTTTTCACTACAAATTTTGATTAAAAATGCCACTGGCGTTTCTTGTGGGTAAAGAGTGGCAAATCCGTCGCATATGTAAGTTTTGCGACGGTTTTTGTGACCATTACTGATTGGTCGCAGAATGTTACGTCGCATAATTTTTACCACGCTTTTGCAACCATTATGCTACTACTAATACCTCGGTTTTACCACGCATTTACCGTCGCAATTAAAATTGTCGCAAAATCGTCGCAAACGTGTGGTATTAATGATACCACAGTTATCTTACTGATTTACCACCAATTTACGACAACATTAATGTTGTCTTAAAATTGTGACAAAAGCGTCGCATTAATATTACCACAGTTTTCCCACCGTTATACGACGACATCGACCTTGTCGTTGCAAATTCCTGGCATTTCCGTCGGTTAACTATGGTACAATAATTTAAATTATTTACCACAGTTATTTCACTGTTCTTTCTCCTCTTGTACGATGCAAATAATCTAAAAATCTTATTTCTACATAATAATTTCCAGAATAGTAAAGGTATTATATCAATCACATATTAATGAATAATAAACAAAACGTAGATTACTAAAGGTATTATATCAATCACATATTATAGACATGTTTAACGAAACAGTCATAGCAAGAACGCCGTCGTCTCTTTATTCATCCACTTTCTTCCTCCCCTCTGCAATCTTCTGCTCCACTTCCGCCGTCGTCTCTTTCTTCATCTTGTTCAACGTCGCCGATATCTCCGCGCGCTGCTCTCATGATTGCTGCCATATGCTCCTCCATCGCCTTAATCTCCGCCGATGTGTCCTTCACCTCGCTCAGCTTCCCCTTAATCATCGCATCCCGCTCGTCCATGAAGTTCCCAAGCGGCGAGTAGTACAGCTTGTCCAACGCGAACATCAGGAACAAAAACTCCACCATCTTGATCGGCAGCGTCAGGTTGAAGTCGAAGAGCGCCACTTTCGCTATCTCCGCCGCGTCCGATGGCGGCGCGAATGTAAAGCTCACGGTCGCTGCTGCGAGTGCGATGAGCGATTTGACCAAATTGGAGGAAATCGGAACATGAGATTTTGGGGGCTAGGGTTTGGAACTTGGGAAGCGATTGTGATCGGAGGATGGAGATGATGAACTCCGGAATTTCACTTTCTCTCTCATTCTTACTATGAATCGGAAACGAGCTAGAGAGAGGTGAAAACTTGAAGAGTGAGTTTAGGGATTTTGAGAATTTATTAGAGTTTGACAGCAGGAGGTGAAAACATGTAGGGGGAAATGTTAGGGGGAAACTGAAAATTTGTGAAAGGGAAATATATTGTCGCAAAATCGTGGCAACATCGTCGCAAAATGTCACGATTTTCTCGCACTCAATCGCGTCGCATAATTCAAAAAATTGTCGTCACAAAACTGTGAACTGAACTGAAAATTGGAACTGAACTGAACTGAAAATTGTCGTCGCACTCAACTGTCAGTTGATTATAATCTTTTTCTGGAGAATTTTCCATGATTTTCTACCGACATCTCTCAATATGGCGAGAAGCGGTTGTGCCGTGAAGGTTAACTGCAAGGTTTGCGGTTATAAGTGTGAAACAACCGTGCATGTGATGTTGGAGTGCTGGTGGGCTAGGAGGTTTTGGGAGAATTTGGGGTTAGACTGTAGCCTTTTACATATTACATTGTTACTTCAACAGGAGATTGGCTATGGTATTGTGCTCAGAATTTATCACAGACGGATCTGACTTTGCTTTGCTATGGGGTGAGAGTTATTTGGTTAAATAGGAATTTGGAGGCGAAGGAAGGCAGAGTTTTGGACGTAGAGGTGGCTTGCCGAACGGAACGACTAAGGCTTCAGTAGCGAATTTTCTTAAACCTTGCTTCCGGTTTACTATATCTGATACTGAGGGGCGAAGGAATGGGAGGCACCACCAAGGGAATTTATTAAAATTAGTTGTGATGGATCGTGGGATAGGAGGACAAACTGTTCCGGATTTGGTTGTGTAGCAAGAGACGAGGAAGGCGTGGTGCTGGGAGTCAAAGCGGGATCCTTCTCAGGGATAATGGTAGCAGTGGAGGCCGAGATACGCGCTATGTACAAAGCAATGAAGTGGGCAACCCTACTGAACTGGAGGAAGTGTATATTTGAGACAGACAATGTAGAAGTGTATGTGGCTTTAGCTAGTCGTTGGGATTATGAGCAGTTGGCTACCTGGGTAAGGAGTTGTCATGAGTGGATGTTGAAGTACGAGAGTCGAGAGCTGGAGGGTTTCACTGATCCAAAGAGAGTCAAATAAATCAGCAGACTTTTTGGCAAACAAGGCAAGGAGCTGGTGCTAGAGTTGAGACACTGTCCTAGCCTTACCCAGATTGTCTGGGTTTATTGCTTAGTCTGTCCGAGTTTTCTCGTGTCTGTTTGTTTCGAGGGTTGTCTCGTGTACTTTGTAAAAAAAATTCATATTAGAAGTAACAAATTTGATGAGAAATGAGAAATAATCACAATCATTCAATTTTTGATCCAACGATCCATATTTTTTGAATTTTAATATCTATATTATATGTTTGTAAGAGCATTATTGTAAATTTGTATCCATGTAATCATCGGTGTTACGAATTTTTTTCTTTAAATCTATAAATTTTGATGCTTTAAGTTTTACTATTTTTACATTACAAATTTTGTTCTTTAAGTCCACAAATTTCGGTTACTTCTCATTTCTCACCAAGTTTGTTACTTCTAATGGGATCTCTGACATACAAACTTTACCATTTTTTAGTGTGAGCTGGTTGATCCGGTTCAACCTGATTGAACCACTAACCATTAATTCAATGACTTGACCATATTTTTCACGTAAATTCTTTTTATCTTATGAAAATATTTCAGCAAGTTATTTCACAATATAAATGTGAAAAAAGAACAAACTTCACCTTGTAAAGTGTCGCCATATTTTCTTTGTTTTGATTTCATATTTTATCAAATTTTCACTTTTAATATCATGCCCTATTTTTTGAAGAATCGGCACTAGCAATATTAGTTTCGAGAACAACGGTACTATTTGTATCATTCTCGTTCAATATGGCGGACGTGTGCATGTGGGGCTAACATGGTCCAATTTTGAACGAACCAAATGATATGTAGATGCGATCCTAATCAATAAGGAGTTGTATAATCGCTTTCCAGAGAGAGAAAACTCTCTGGTTTTTGAGGTGGTTCAAAGGGCGGAGCGGCGGTACAAGTTTTAGGCGGCGGGAAGTCTTTTTCCGGCATCAACGGTGGGCCTCGCACCGTCTTCTCTTCCTCATTTCGCTGTTCAGCTGCATCCGTCCGCGATTCGTTTGTTCTGGCTGGATCAGGAGCTTCCGACGAGATCTGGGCCATTTGTGGTCTCGGATGGGCGATCTGGGGTGGAGTAAGAAGGTGGAGGTCGTTGATTTTGAGTTAGGTTGTAGTTTGCGCTGGCTGGGGTGGTCGCCGGTTGAACGGTTTGGCGGTTGCTTGGCTGATTGAAGGGGGCCGGTTTCTGTGCCGGTGATTTTGATGAGGGTCGGCGGTGTTCTGCCAGCGTGTGGTGGTGGTGGGCCGGCTATGCCGGGTTTTGTTTGTATAGTCATTTTTATGGTTTCGTTTAGGCCGGGTAATACCGGTCATTTTGGCAGGAGGACGTAGCGGAAACACTTCCAGTTGGGATCTTACCTCTTTATAGCTGTGAATGACGGGATGACGTGCCTTGCCAAGGCGAAGTGGAGTTGCGGACTCCCGTTATTCACGTTTTAATTTGTTTGGTCAGTAATGCTCCCAGCTGGTTAACTTGTCCCAGCTTTAAGACCTCGATTCGTCGTTGTCTTGTTATTCACAGCTTTTATATCGGAAAAAAGTGATATGTAGATGCCACGTTGAGGGCTAGTGTTGCAGTTTTGTTCATTTGCTCAAATTGCTCTAGCTACGATTATATTAGATAGTCTCATATATTTATATTCAATCTATAAACAACAGCAACAAAAACACATTTGTTGCGAAATATTTGAGTATGGAAAAGAAGGAAAATGATCAAGTACAAAGTTGATTTTTTGGTACAAATACACATTAATCATAGCCGTTGATCTTGTGATTTGAATGGATGAGATTAAATCCATATTTTTGGTGCATTTTCTTGGCGACGAATTGCAAAATGCAACTGACAAACTATGTTATCTTTTTCATTTTTCGGCTCGAAAAGTGACGAATTATAAGTTGATTTTGACAAATTTTGTATTTTGCACCATAAAAAAACTTTATACCTGATTTGGATTCTGGAAAAGAAACGTAAAGGTAGAAGAACATGTAAAGAGAAGAGAAATGTAAAGAGGAATAGATTTGTATTTTCATTGATATCTTTTCCTTTACAAATGAATCCATTTATATAGGGGTACATGGACATATGAAAAGACTATCAATCAATATAGGTGATTAAAACTATGGTACTATCAACCAATATAGGTGATTAAAACTATGGTATACGAAAAGCTAAAGGTCAATGACACATGAAAGGTTAAGAGTCATACAATATAAATTTCAATATTCATAACACTCCCCCTTTAGATGACTCGTATAAATATTATGGCTCATTATGACATATGAAATTGTTTGAGGATCCGTTCAGTATATAAGGACAGATGAACAAATGTTGGAGTCTGTGAACTCCACCGGTTTTGATATGACAAACATCCTGCTGATGAGTTACTTAAGAGTGCAGGTGGATACACAGGTACTCTGGAAGTAACGTTCCCTCAGTATGTAATTGCAGGGGGAGAATATCCGTCAGGATATTATGAAAGATCTGTCTGTTCCCAAAGATCTCGATCCAGCTGGAAAGCGCGTGGATGACAAAGAAAGATCCGATCAAATATATAGCAAAATTAGGAAAGTGCTTTAAAGGGAAAGATCAAGATTTGGACGAGATGATTGATTGAAGATCTTTAGTGCTCTCTTTAGGAAACTAAATCAATGCACACACAACTTGAATATTATGGGATATTCCGGTTGCTAATTTGGAAAGATTATTATGGGATAATCTTGACAAATATTCTAGGGTTTCCCGAAAGAATAAACAGACTATATACTGCCACAGCCTCCTTTGAAGCTGTTCGTTCTGGAGACTGCTGGCGTTGAAGCTTCTAATCGAGTAACAACTACAGATTGTTGGTTGTAGGTTAGCAGACTGAATGCATACCTGTGAGGGAACGAACGGAGCAATCTAAGCCAGACGGAGATAGCGACTTGTTGCGCGGTGAACTACAGAGGTGATTACAGCGAAGGTACATCCGATTGTAAGGTTGTACACCCTTGATAGTGGTTAGGTTGTAATCAACTCTGTGTAACCGGAAAACGCTAAATACAAGAGCTATTTTGAAATCCTTCTAGTTCCTCTAGAAGGTAGTGGTTTTTCTCCAGTACTTACTTAAGTGCTGGGGTTTCCACTATAACTCATTGTGTGCGTTTAAGTTTTACTTGCAATATTTATTTTCCGCTGCTTTACATTACCTGGTAAGGAACGTTCTTGCCAGGTCGCTAACTACGATCCAACTACAAAAATGTCTTTGATAAATGCTCAATGTGTAGGCCAAGCTAGAATTTTGTTTTTCACAAAAACACATGGACGAAATATCCATTGAGTTCACTAACCGATTTTGTTTTTCCCAAAATGGATAAATTAGGGAAATTATTTCGTATTATCACGCTTTATGACACTTTTCCATTTTGGTCAATTATTTCTTCGTCGGCATTCACTAGCCGATCTTGACTCATAATCCTCATTTTCATATGCAATAATATCTAGGGCCATAGAATAGTCAAATATAAAATTCACTATAATTTCTTTTCTATTTCAAATTTTCCCTAAAATGACTTTCTTCATGTCATCATTTTCAGGTATCTCTTTATCTTTTGAAGATGTTTTTTCATGTATCACATCTATTTCTTTTGAAATAATGGTTGATAATTTTATTTGGTTATCTTGATCCTTTCTTTTTATTGGATTTTTATTCTTGGACCCAATTGGTCTACCACACGCTTCTGTCGTGTTTTAGACTCACTTGCTAATTATTTCCAATATTTTTGTTAAGAAGATTGATTTTGCAAGGAGCATAGACAACTGGTATATGTGACTTTGTCATTGTTTTAACATTCTTAAATGCATCCGACAATGTGTTTGCAACCTATTGCAAGTGGATAATCTTTTAAAGTTCTAGCTCACATGCATTGATTTGTACGAGGATCAAAATGAGACAATGACTTTGCATTCCAAGATATCTCTTGTGTTTTTTCAAACTTTATTTTATCTCTCCTAATGCAGGGAAATTTGTCTCATCAAACTGACAGTCGGTAAATCGTGCCTTAAATATGTCACCTGCCATAAGTTCCAATTTAATAATTTATGGAGATTCAAATCCCACGTAAATCCTTAATCTTCATTGGGGTCCCATTTTAGTACGTTGGGGCGGAGATATTGGAGCATAAACTGCACACCAAATATTTTTTAAATGGGAGATATATGGTTCTTGGCCACTGACAAGTTGCAAATGGGAATATTTATTATATGAAGGGTGCATTATACGAATTAGTGATGCAGCATGTAAATATGCATGTCATGTGAATTTTCAATGATTTTTGGCATTATTATTGAACCCGGATGACCTACATGATCATGGCATATAAGAAATTTTTTCGGGTCTGTTGAATTTTGGTTATCACCATATATGATTCAACATTTATAAAAGTATAATATAATCCTGAATTGTATGAGGAACTTTTCCATCACTTTTTTCTTTCATGAGACCATTGACGTGATATATAAATATTTAATGTCATTTCATTTGTTGTCTCAAAATGATAGCCATTTCGGTGTATATCTTTGAAACTCAATAGGTTTCTTTTTGATCTGGTTGAAAACATTGCATCATCTATGATAAATTGTGTACCATTAGGTAATACTATTTGGGCTTTTCAATAGCCTTCAATAAGACTTGATGCACCTGATATTGTATTAACATTATCTTTAGCTAATTTGATATGCGAAAAATATATCTATCTTACAAAATTGTATGTGTTGTTGCACTATCCGCCAAACATAACCTTTTGCCATAATCTTTTATCGTAATTGAGAGATTATCAATGCCTCTTCAAAGACAAATAAATAAATAAAATTATAAATAATTTAACTCTGAAGTAGAAAGAAAGCATAAAACATAAAATATAAAAATATGTAAAAATAAATGTTTAAATTTAATAAGTAAGACATCATCTTTTATGTCGTCTTCTGATCAATGATTTAATTTGTCTAACCCTCCAGTGACCTCTTAAAAATAGTCTCCAACATCCAAATGGGTGAGACTCATATATGTCCAAATGGATAAGATCCTCATGATCATCACATTGTTTAGTGTATATTATTTTGACACCTTTTACTTTCAAAGAGGCTTGATAAAAATCAAGGTGTTCGGGAAGAATGACAAGTACGACCCCAATGATATTTTTTTTCATTATTTTACTAATGATATTTTCATCTCATAACTTCACTTGTGAAGTGATTCATAACATTATGAAATTATACTCGCGTATATTTTTTATAATCTTATAATCGCAAGTGTATATAATCAAGGCAAGTTTTGTATTATTGCCTTTCGGTGATCGTACATCTCTTCAAATCCTTCCAAAGAAGAGAGGGATCATTGATTCTCAAATTTTCATGTACAATCTCTCATGGAGATGATGCCGAAGGATATCCAAACCGATGCATAAGGTACACATTATGCAACGGTTCATTGAAAACCGATGCATAATGTATACATTATGCAACGGTTTCCCTGAGAACCGATGCCTAAAAACGAACCGATGCATAATGCAGTTTTCAAACCGATGCATAATGCATCGTTTGTAGTAGTGTTTAGCCATCTTTTTTTCAACAAGTATTTTATTTCCTTCTTTTGTAGTACTGATGGATGCACAGTCGTCGTGTGCAAACGTCAAGAATAAATTTATAAGTCCGCTACTCGTGACTTTACTACTGGGTAGCAAGTGGTAAGTAGGGGTCGAACCCAAGAGAGTCAGTGTGGATTAGTTGTTCTTTAATGAAGCTTATGCAGAAATTAAATGCGATTGGGGTTGGGTTTAAGTGTGCTTTGAGAACTGAAAGTAAATTACAATAGTTGATAATAGACTGTAAGGAAAGGATTCGGTTTAGGGGTTTCATATCATATCATCGTTAACCATTGACCCTTAATGATCCTACTAAGTGTGCAAAAGTGTATCAAGGCCATTTCAAGCGCTCGATTTGCCACAATGTCTAGCCCATTTCAAGGTCATAGAGCACTTGTTCTATTTAGACTAGCACCCCATTTCAAGGTATACGAGCCTATGTGCATCCATTTGAACAATCATTTCCGATCAATCCAAATGGTGTTTTAGAGAGGTCGAACTCCTCAGATAAACTTTGCCATTTCAAGCATCCACTTACCCGAGTACGTTCACGAACCCCACGGAAAAGTTTTGCCATTTCAAGCATCCACTCAACCTTGGAAGTTCTGACCTAATATGTGGCACATAGAACAAGTTTTGAAACACTAAGTAGCATTAAGCATAGAGTCTAGAACAGTTTATGATATAAATACTCCCTCTACCGAATACAAGCTTTAGCTACTTGTATTCATGTCAAGGAATACAAGCAAACTATGGCTTTGAACAAGGATACCGAAACGGAGAATAACTTTTAAAGTAAGAACAAAATATACGGAAAGTAATTTTGTACCTACAATAAGTGGAGGAGAGGAGCTCCTAAGCAAGATCCAAGCAAGGGAAAGTAGCTCCAAAATGAAGAACAAAGTGTTTATTGAAAGTGAAGAGAAGAGGGTTAAGCCCTCTATCTCTCTAAAGACTTGTGAAATTATGGGATGTGTTTACAAGTGAAGGAGAGGGGGTATTTATAGCTAAGGGGAGGAGGAAGATGTGGTGGAGGATGAAGACACATGGCATGAAGCCATGGACTCTCCAAAAGCCGCCCATGTGAGGAGGAGCCTCCCCTCCATGTGGAGGAAGGGGAGAGGCTTGTGGCTTAGCCGCCCATGTGAGGAGGAGGAGGAGAGGACATGTGTGAGTTTGTGATCTTTTCACAAAAGCCAAGGCTCCTTTCAGCTCCGGTCTGACTCTGGTTGCTCTTCGGTTGGACTTGTTTTGAGTGATTCCACGTCCAGTTCTTGAAAGTCAGAATTTGGTCGTAACCTGGAATGACTCGTAATTCATATTCAGCTTAAAAACTCCTCCTTAGCGTGTATTCTCTCTAGACTCCAAAATACCCTGTAGATAAATATCGGAACTAACAAGCAAAAGTTAAATAGACAAACAGTCTAATTTGGTGGGTTTAACTGTGTTTATGATTCATATAATTATGGTCCATCAGATCACCCCACACTTTTAGTTGTTCGTTGATGGACCATAATTATACGAATCAAAAACACAGTAAAACCCACCAAATTAGACTGTTGGTCTATTTAACTTCTGCTTGTTAGTCCCGATTTATTTCTACAGGGTATTTTGGCGCTTAGAGAGAAAACACGCTAATGAGAGGATTTTACGCTGAAAAGATATTACGAGCCAGTCCAAGGTCACGATCAGACGCTGAATGAAGAATCTCAAGATCCTGACGTAGGAATTACTCAAATCAAATCCAACCGAGGAACAATCAAAGTCAGACGGAGCGAAATTGGACTGATAGTTTTGTGAAAAGACTGCACAAAACTGTCAAAATGCACTCATGGACCAAGGTGACCGGCCACCTTGCTTGGAGGTGGCCAAAGCCACCCTTCTCCTCCCCTTGCAACCGGCTACCGGCGGATCCTCCACCCAAGGAAACCGGCGGCTTTTCTCCTCCCCCATGTGTCACCTCCTCCTTCCTCCTCCCTTCTCCTCCCTTGGATCAAAACCACATGCCACCCATCTCCACCACCCATCTCCTCCCCTTGTGGCTATAAAAGGAGGCTTCTCCTCCTCATTTCAATCATCAAAAAAAAAATCAAAATCACTCCTCTCTCTAAGTTTGTGTTACTTGTAAGTTTGGTTTGGTTTTGAAATAATACTCCTGTTTGTTCTTGAGTATTATACTGATTGGAAATAATACTCATGTTTGTTCTTGAGTATTATACTTTAGAGAATACTCCTGTTGGTTCTTGAGTTTTCAGTAGGGAATTGGGAATACTCCTGTTGGTTCTTGAGTATTCCACCCCTTTCTCTCTTACTATTTTCAAAAACCCCCGAGTATTTAGTTATGATGTTCTTTTCCATGGATATTCGTAGCTATACTCCTCATTCGGTCGAAGGTATTTTCTTGTATTATATAATGTTTTAATTTCTTTTAGTTTCTTTTCTCTGTATTCAAAACTTGTTCTATGTGCCATATATAGTCCGAGTTTCCAAGGTTGAGTGGAAGCTGTAACAAGCAAAGCTCTTCCGTGGGAATTCGTGATCATACTCGGTAAGTGGAAGCTGTAACAAGCAAAACTTATCGAGGAGTTCGACTTATCTAAAACACCACTTGGTCAATCGTAACTGAGAGATCAGGTGGATGCACAAAAGGCTAAGATACTTTGAAAGGAGGAATTAGTCTGAAGTAGAATAAGTGTTGCTTTAAACGATGTTGCAAGTCTTGCGCTGCGAAAGGGCCTCGATTCATCTTTGAATACTTAGAAAGGTTACTAACGGTTATTAATAAACATGTTATAATACAAGGTACCTGAAACCGAATACTTTTCCTTGAATTACAAAAAACCCCCATGTATTTACTTTTATAAACTGCTCGATCAACTACAACCATCAACCGCTCATCTACCGGAGGAATCGCAATCACGCATCACCCACTGTAAGTCTTCTTCCCTTAACTCCTTTATTTTCAGTATTTATTTTCTGTAATTTACTTTTCCGCACTCAAAACCAAAAAAACCAAAAACAGTAGCTTAGTCAATCGCGCTAAAATCTCAATCAACCTAAAACACGTTCCCCGCCAGTATAAAGAACAACGTATCCCTCTAATTCCCTTGGGTTCGACCCCTACTTACCACTTACTACCCAGTAGTGTAGTCGCGAGTAGTGGAAAATATAAATTTATTTGTACAGAGAACATTGCACCTTAACGACAGTGCAGTGCGCTCCGTCAAAATTGCGCAGTTGCCGGGGAATTAGCCATCGGATAAGTTCTTTAAATCAATACGCGCTCGAAACAACCATGTCTCGCGAAGGAAGCCGCCATGACTACCAAGATGACGACGAGATGAACCTGTACGATCGAAACAATGAGGTGCCACTTCCATTTATGGATGATCCGGAGCAACTCATCCGAAGCGGATGAGCTCGTGATAGGGAAGCCATCAGAAGAAACCAAGAACCACCCGAGGACCAGAATGCAACTGGTCCAGTACGACAACCCCCTAGATATCCACCACCCCCGCAACCTAGACAAGTGCCGAGACGAGAACCCGCTTTCGATGACTACTACGGAGATAACAACAACTACCGCAAACCTACATTAGGAGAGCTCTCGGCACCAGATTTCAGAGTTCAGCCGTGGTGTATCTATGAAGGCCCGGAGCTAGAAAACATCGTCATCAACACTTCAGTGGCCCACAACTTGCCAAAATTCTCAAGAACTCGTGGAGAATCAGCAATGACTCATCTCCAGCGCTTACATGGGATTTGCCAAAACCTCAAACCGAATGGCGTAAACGTAGACGACTTTAAGTTAAAGGCTTTTTATTTTTCCCTCATTGACGCGGCAAACGACTGGTTCCTTTCATTGCCTTCCGGAAGCATCAGAACATGGGCTCAGATGCAGAAAAATTTCTTAGACAAATATTACCCAGCAGGAAGAGCGATGCAAGTAAGGAGGCAACTGCAGGACATCAGGCAAGGACCCAACGAAACCATGTATGATTACCTGGAAAAATTCAACCGCCTGGAGAGAAGCTGCTGTACCCTTGGACTGCCCGAGAAACTCACCGTCGAGTATCTCATTAACGGATTAAGACCCTTAGACAAAATGCTCTTGGATGCCTCAGCTGGAGGGTCCATGATGAATCTATCATTAAGTGGCATAAGGGATCTTATCACCAACGTTGCTGAGAATGCCCGATTCAGAGAAGAGACAACTCAGCAGGAAGAATTCTCCCGGACAAAAAATGTGGCAAAAGCGGAAACGTCGATGAGCTCTATGCCTGATGAGATGAAGCAGCTAAAGGAGATGATGATTCAAATCTTACAAAGGCAGCCAGTTCCGGTAAAACCTTACGAGTTCTGTGGTTCTACAGACCACAAAACTGACGCATGTCCAACATTAATAGAAGAGGAACCGGCAGAAGTGAATGCAGTGGGAGGATACCAAGGATACAACAACAACAGTAATGATAGAGCCGGACAAAAGAGACAGTATGGTCAAGCAACCAACCCGAGCTGGCGTAACAATAACTATTCTCAGAAGGATGCACAACCAGCTGTCCCTCAACTAGCTCAGTCATTCTACCAACCCCCCCACCGGCAGTATAACCAGAACGCTCCATCAGCATGCCAATATCAGCAAAGAGGACCAAATCAGTACCAAACCGACCCGCATAATCAGCAAGAACCAACCAAGTCGCTTGATGACATGATGAAGGAGCTCGCAGGAAGCATAAGTCAATTGGGTACTTCGCTACACCAATACCAGGCGAAAACTGACGGGGCAATTTCAGAATTGACCAAACAAATGTCCCATCTCGCCACAGCAATGTCAACACTCACTAATGAGCCTGGCAGACTTCCTTCACAAACCATCCAAAACCCAAAGGCGAATCTTAGCATGATAAAGAGGTCAAACGAAAAGGCGACACTGGGAGAAGTAGCACGATCCCCAACGTACAAACTTACAAATAAGCACTTCACCCGTAGGCGTCGTCCTGACTGGAATCAAGAGGAAGACCGACCCAATGATGACAAAACATGGGTCACGCATGCTGACAATGGACGATATGCATTTACCGTTTGCATAACACCACCACCAGTCATACACTCCGACATACCAGCATCTGGATGGGATGCCACTGACAATTTAAGGTGGAACTCTCCAACTAATATTTATGCTTCTGAGCAAAATATTAAGGGATCCAGTTATACTAATCCTAAGTCAAGGAGTGGGCAGAGTGACCCGACAATTAAAAAAACCCTCACTTCAGATCATGAGTCACAACCGGAAAGAGATAAAGACCCAGGGGCCTTCACAGTCACCTGCGGTATTGGTGAAACTCAGATTCATAAGTGCCTGGTCGATCTTGGAGCTGCTGTCAACGCCATGCCCTCCTCCTTATATTACTTGTTAGGACTTGGTCCATTAAAACCACCCAGGTCAAATATCGAGCTAGGAGATAAATCGTGCATCCGTCCGATTGGAGTGCTGGAAGACGTAATACTCCATGTGGGAGAGCTCGTCATCGCTGCAGACTTCTATGTGATACAAACGGGAGAGACCAGCGAAGACGACCCTCCAACAATAATCTTGGGACGACCATTCCTCTACGCTACTAAGGCAAGGATCGATGTGGGCAAGGGCTCATTATCGCTTAAGTTTGGCGGCACAATTGCATATTTCTACATTGACAATAGCCGCACGGATGCGAAGAAACCGCCAGATATAATACCTATCTCAGATCGCGGTACGCAGATTTCCGACCTGCCAAAAGAGACCGAAAAAGTAACAAGACCAGCAGCTATGGTCAAAGTTCCCTCACCTTCTCAGAAGCAATGGAGAGAAAAAATACCAAAACCATGGGGTTCTAACACACACAAGAAATCGGGTAAAGGCAAGGCAAAAAGCAACACAGGAACGGTGGCAAAATTCGACCTAAGCCACCCATGGGATCCCAACCAGTGACCCAGGAATAAGGTACTGTCGAGCCAACGACGTTAAACAAGTGCACTGGTCGGGAGGTAACCCGACACTATCTTACTTTCCGCACTTTAATTTTCTATCTTTTATTTTCTGTATTTTACTTTTTCAATAAGTCGCTCTCACCCACTTGGTGCATAGAAGATTTGACTATTCATGAATCGGACTTGGGTGCAACATTAAGCCAGCCAAGCCTACGCCAAGAGTTCAAGGCCCCAGCCGAACTCCCTCGATTATCCAGCCTCATGCCATGTCGTTCACTCGACACCTTAAAGGGAGTTCTGTTCTTCCCTTTTCCTTGATGTCATTTCCTTCTCGTATAATATCTGCTTGCATGGCTTTTGAACTAAGTAGTGCTGAAAGGCACGACTTCGTTCAAAAGTGTGGGGTGAGAACCGCATGTGTACATAAATAAATAACATGTTTTTTCTTTTTTAATATTATCTTTTTGAAAATATGAACTTAAGAATGTGAAAAAGATAGATCTAAAATTCGTGCATTTACCTTGTGAAAATTCAACTGTCTAAAAACTTAGAACGTAACTTCTCATTTGTCCCTTTGTGCTGAGATAAACTAGGGATGTGGAGTTGATAGAAATGCCCTAGAGAGGCTTGGCAAGCAATCGAAGGATCGAATCAAACTATATGGTTTTCGAAGTCAGTGGAGGTTGCACTTCGGGTTTCAGTGAAGATTGAAGTCATCTCCGCCATGCAGTGTTTATGCAAAAAGAAAAAAGGCGAGGACGGGAATCAGACCGTCCTCTCTCTAGTCAAAGTAGCCTAGAAAATAGATGAGCGACCCTCATCTTGGCCCGCGCGAAACGACAACGATGAGAGGAGCGGGGAGGTATTTCCATAGGCTTGCGGGCGATGATTGGACCTCCCAAAAAGGCTTGAGAAAATGGACTAGCAAGTCACAAAGACGCAAAAAGCTCAAAGAAGCAAATCAAGAGGCCAAAGGCCCAAAATTGTGAAGGTTTCAACCAAACAAAAAGTGAAGTACTCAAAGAGTCAAATCAAATGCCAAAGGCCGATTCACTACAAAAGCAGTCCCTCGCCAAAAGAAAAACATCAAAGTACTCAAACCAGTGAAACCCGAACCGAATCACGTGCTAGAGAAAGCTACAAGGAAACCATATAGTGCGAGACAGTCCCGAGGTTGCAGTCCAGGAGCCTAAAAAGGGCTATCTCCCGAAACATCCAGAATAATTTGCATCTCGGCACGGAGGTACAAGTATCCAGTTACTTCTATTTATTTACACAGTTCAATTTGGTAATAAGTAAGTAATGCATGAATTAGGATAAATCGAGTCCCACAGTCTAATATTCATATTTTAAAACCAAACTTAGAGTACCGCCCTTTAATAGCATTGTTCGGGACGAACAACTAAAAGTGTGGGGTGATCTGATGGACCATAATTATACGAATCAAAAACACAGTAAAACCCACCAAATTAGACTGTTGGTCTATTTAACTTCTGCTTGTTAGTCCCGATTTATTTCTACAGGGTATTTTGGCGCTTAGAGAGAAAACACGCTAAGGAGAGGATTTTACGCTGAAAAGATATTAAGAGCCAGTCCAAGGTCACGATCAGATGCTGAATGATGAATCTCAAGATCCTGACGTAGGAATTACTCAAATCAAATCCAACCGAGGAACAATCAAAGTCAGACGGAGCGAAATTGGACTGATAGTTTTGTGAAAAGACTGCACAAAACTGTCAAAATGCACTCATGGACCAAGGTGACCGGCCACCTTGCTTGGAGGTGGCCAAAGCCACCCTTCTCCCCCCTTGCAACCGGCTACCGGCGGCTCCTCCACCCAAGGCAACCGGCGGCTTTTCTCCTCCCCCATGTGTCACCTCCTCCTTCCTCCTCCCTTCTCCTCCCTTGGATCAAAACCACATGCCACCCATCTCCACCACCCATCTCCTCCCCTTGTGGCTATAAAAGGAGGCTTCTCCTCCTCATTTCAATCATCCAAAAAAATCAAAATCACTTCTCTCTCTAAGTTTGTGTTACTTGTAAGTTTGGTTCGGTTTTAAAATAATACTCCTATTTGTTCTTGAGTATTATACTGATTGGAAATAATACTCCTGTTTGTTCTTGAGTATTATACTTTAGAGAATACTCCTGTTGGTTCTTGAGTATTCATTAGGAAATTGGGAATACTCCTGTTGGTTCTTGAGTATTCCACCCCTTTCCCTCTTACTGTTTTCAAAAACCCCCGAGTATTTAGTTATGATGTCCTTTTCCATGGATATTCGTAGCTAAACTCCTCATTCGGTCGAAGGTATTTTCTTGTATTATATAATGTTTTAATTTCTTTTAGTTTCTTTTCTCTGTATTCAAAACTTGTTCTATGTGCCATATATAGTCAGAGTTTCCAAGGTTGAGTGGAAGCTGTAACAAGCAAAGCTCTTCCGTGGGAATTCGTGATCATACTCGGTAAGTGGAAGCTGTAACAAGCAAAACTTATCGAGGAGTTCGACTTATCTAAAACACCACTTGGTCGATCGTAACTGAGAGATCAGGTGGATGCACAAAAGGCTAAGATACTTCGAAAGGAGGAATTAGTCTGAAGTAGAATAAGTGTTGCTTTAAACGATGTTGCAAGTCTTGCGCTGCGAAAGGGCCTCGATTCATCTTTGAATACTTAGAAAGGTTACTAACGGTTATTAATAAACATGTTATAATACAAGGTACCTGAAACCGAATACTTTTCCTTGAATTACAAAAAACCCCCATGTATTTACTTTTATAAACTGCTCGATCAACTACAACCATCAACCGCTCATCTACCGGAGGAATCGCAATCACGCATCACCCACTGTAAGTCTTCTTCCCTTAACTCCTTTATTTTCAGTATTTATTTTCTGTAATTTACTTTTCCGCACTCAAAACCAAAAAACCAAAAACAGTAGCTTAGTCAATCGCGCTAAAATCTCAATCAACCTAAAACACGTTCCCCGCCAGTATAAAGAACAACGTATCCCTCTAATTCCCTTGGGTTCGACCACTACTTACCACTTACTACCCAGTAGTGCAGTCGCGAGTAGCGGAAAATATAAATTTATTTGTACAGAGAACATTGCACCTTAACGACAGTGCAGTGCGCTCTGTCAAATTGGCGCAGTTGCCGGGGAATTAGCCATCGGATAAGTTCTTTAAATCAATACGCGCTCGAAACAATCATGTCTCGCGAAGGAAGCCACCATGACTACCAAGATGACGAATAGATGAACCTGTACGATCGAAACAATGAGGTGCCACTTCCATTTATGGATGATCCGGAGCAACTCATCCGAAGCAGACGAGCTCGTGATAGGGAAGCCATCAGAAGAAACCAAGAACCACCCGAGGACCAGAATGCAACTGGTCCAGTACGACAACCCCCGAGATATCCACCACCCCCGCAACCTAGACAAGTGTCGAGACGAGAACCCGCTTTCGATGACTACTACGGAGATAACAACAACTACCGCGAACCTACATTGGGAGAGCTCTCGGCACCAGATTTCAGAGTTCAGCCGTGGTGTATCTATGAAGGCCCGGAGCTAGAAAACATCGTCATCAACACTTCAGTGGCCCACAACTTGCCAAAATTCTCAGGAACTCGTGGAGAATCAGCAATGACTCATCTCCAGTGCTTACATGGGATTTGCCAAAACCTCAAACCGAATGGCGTAAACGTAGATGACTTTAAGTTAAAGGCGTTCTATTTTACCCTCATTGACGCGGCAAACGACTGGTTCCTTTCATTGCCTTCCGGAAGCATCAGAACATGGGCTCAGATGTAGAAAAAGTTCTTAGACAAATATTACCCAGCAGGAAGAGCGATTCAAGTAAGGAGGCAACTGCAGGACATCAGGCAAGGACCCAACAAAACCATGTACGATTACCTGGAAAAATTCAACCGCCTGGAGAGAAGCTGCTGTACCCTTGGACTGCCCGAGAAACTCACCGTCGAGTATCTCATTAACGGATTAAGACCCTTAGACGAAATGCTCCTGGATGCCTCAGCTGGAGGGTCCATGATGAATCTATCATTAAGTGGCATAAGGGATCTTATCACCAACGTTGTTGAGAATGCCCGATTCAGAGAAGAGACAACTCAGCAGGAAGAATTCTCCCGGACAAAAAATGTGGCAAAAGCGGAAACGTTGACGAGTTCTATGCCTGAAGAGATGAAGCATCTAAAGGAGATGATGATTCAAATCCTACGAAGGCAGCCAGTTGCGGTAAAACCTTGCGAGTTCTGTGGTTCTACAGACCACAAAACTGACGCATGTCCAACATTAATAGAAGAGGAACCGGCAGAAGTGAATGCTGTGGGAGGATACCAAGGATACAACAACAACAACAGTAATGACAGAGCCGGACAAAAGAGACAGTATGGTCAAGCAACCAACCCGAGCTGGCGTAACAATAACTATTCTCAGAAGGATGCACAACCAGTTGTCCCTCAACTAGCTTAGTCATTCTACCAACTCCCCCCCCACCGGCAGTATAACCAGAACGCTCCATCAGCATGCCAATATCAGCAAAGAGGACTGACAGAACCGCTCGTCGTCAAAGCGATTTGTGCAAATAAATTTATAATAGTCCGCTACTAGCAACTATACTACTGGGTAGTACTTGGTAAGTAGGGGTCGAACCCAAGGGAACCAGGGGAATAATTGTTCTTCGGGGGGATTACGCAGCGTGGGAGCGTGTTTAAGGTCGGTTGGTTGGTTTTAAAGCTACCAGCTATTTCGATTGATTGATTGGTTGGTTGGTTGATTTTAATACTGGAAAGTAAATCACAGTTTATAATTAAAGAGAAATGTTCGGTTTCAGGGGACTTGTATTATATCCTGTTTATCATTGACCTTTAGTGACTCTCCTAAGTATTCAAACGGTGTATCAAGGCCATTCCAAGCACTCGATTTGCGTACACTGTCTAGCCTATTCCAAGGACGTAGAACACTTATTCTATTTAGACTAATACTCCATTCCCGGTTATATTAGCCTATGTGCATCCATTTGATCAATCATTCCCGATCAACCAAATGGTGTTTAAGATGAGTCAAACTTCTCAGATAAGCTTTGCCATTCCAAGCATCCACTTATCCGTACAAGTTTACGAACCCCGCTGTAGAGTTTTGCCATTCCAAGCATCCACTCTACCTTGGACGTTCTGACTTAATCTATGGCACATAGAATAAGTTTTGAATACTTAGACTAGACACTAAGTTAATAGTCTAAAACATTTTATAATACAAGTGCGCCCCTTAGACCGAACTACAAGTTTAGCTACTATTCATCGCGCTAAACATTATAACTAAGGAAATAAAACAGTTGAATAAATACTAAGAATTACTTACAACCGTTGAAGCGCCAAGGGAGCTATCCTTTATTTCCAAAGCAAGATTACAACATTACAAATATTACAATTTCTAGAGAGAGAAGTGAAATGAGATTGAAGTGTGTTGAAATGAGGAGGAGGAGGCCTCCTTTTATAGCCCAAAGGGGAGGAGATGGGTGGTGGAGATGGGTGGTAAGTGTTGCATTTTGATTGGAGGAGAAAATGGAGGGAGGAGATGGCCACATGTGGAGGAAGAGGAGTGGTGGAGGAGGAGGAAGGTGGTGGTGACATGTGGAGGAGCTCCAAAAGCCGCCGGTCACCACCCCTCAAAGCCGCCGGTAGGCGGTGGCCCAAGGGGGAGGAGCTCCTCCCTTGGCCACCACTTCATCAAGTGGCCGGTCATCCTTGCCCAATGTGTGAGTTTGTACAGTTTTGTGCAGTCTTTTCACAAAACTGTAAATGTGTTTCTTCCCCGGGCTATCTTGACTCCACTCCTGATTCTTCTGATTAATTTGTTATGGTCAATTCAACGTCAGGATCCTTGATATTTCTTCAGTCGGCATATGATCTTGACCTTGGATTGACTCTTGTTATCTTTTCAGCATAAAATCCTCTCCTTAGCGTGTTTTCACTTCAGTCTCTAAAATGCCCTGCAAAAATATATCGGGACTAACACGTAGAAGTTAGATAGACAAACAGTCTAATTTGGTGGGTTTAACTGCATTTATGTTTCATACAATTATGGTCCATCAGATTACCCCACACTTTTAGTTGTTCGTCCCGAACAATGCTATTAAAGGGCGTAAGTTCTAAGTTTGGCTTTGGAATATGAAAATTAGACTGTGGTACTCGATCTATCCTAATTCATGCATTGCTTACTTATTACCAAATTAAACTGCGTAAATAAATAGAAGAAACTTAATACTTGTACCTCCGTGCTGAGATGCAAATTATATTGGATGTCTCGGGAGATAGCCCTTTTTTGGCTCCTGGACTGCAACCTCGGGATCGTCTCTTACTATATGGTTTTCTGATAGCTTTCTCTAGCACGTGATTCGGTTCAGGTTTCAGTGGTTTGAGTACTTTTATTTTCTTTTGGCGAGGGACTGCTTTTGTAGTGAGTCGGCATTTGGCCTTTGTTTTGACTTTTTGAGTTCTTCACTTTTTGTTCGGTTAAAACCTTCACAATTTTGGGCCTTTGGCCTCTTGATTTGCTTCATCGAGCTTTTCGCCTTTTTGTGACTGCTAGTCCATTTTCTCGAGCCTTTTTGGGAGGTCCAATCATCGCTCGCAAGCCTATGGAAATACCTCCCCGCTCCTCTCTTTTTTGCCGTTTTCGCGCGGGTCAAGGTGAGGGTCGCTCATCTATTTTCTCGGCTACTTTGACTGTCGTTTTCGCGCGGGTCAAGATGAGGGTCGCTCATCTATTTTCTCGGCTACTTTGACCGGAGATAGGATGGTCTGATTCCCGTCCTCGCCTTTTGCATTGCATGGCGGAGATGACTTCAATTTTCACTAAAACCCGAAGTGCAGCCTCCACTAACTTCGAAAACCATATAGTTTGATCTGATCCTTTGATTGCTTGCCAAGCCTCTCTAGGGCAGTTTATGTCAACTCCACATCCCTAGTTATCTCAGCACAAAGGACAAATGAAAAGTTACATTCTAAGTTTTTAAACAGTTTGAATTTTCACAAGGTTAATGCATGAATTATGATTTATCTTTTTCACATTCTTAAGTTCATATTTTCAAAAAGATACTATTACTAAAAAAAGAAAAATAGCCGCATGTTATATATGTACAGAGGTGGATCTCACCCCACACTTTTGAACGAAGGCGTGCCTTAGTTCAAAAGTCATGCAAGCTTAAAACTAAATACTGAATTTAAAAGACAGAAATTAAAGTGCGGAAAAGTAAGATAGTGTCGGGTTACCTCACGACCAGTGCACTTGTTTAACGTCGTTGGCTCGACGATACCTCGTTTGTGGTTCATTGGTTTGGGTCCCATGGGTGGCTGAGGTCAAACTTTGCCACCGTTCCAGTATTGCTTCTTCCTGACTTCTTGCTGGATGTTGTGTTCTGGTTAGGACTCCTTGGTTTCGGGATCTTTTCTTTCCAATACCCCGGAGGGAGTGATGGACCTTTCACTTCCAGCCTTTCGAAGTTTTTGTATTTGGGACTGCCTAGTCCGGTTGCGGCATAGCACTGCTCCATCGAGGGGTCATTCTGCAGAGGTGCTTTTCCCATTCTCCTTTGAGCTTCTTCTTGGATCGTATAGTTCGCGGCGACTTGCTCATAAATTAAGGGGAAAAGTCGGGAAGGCCTCATGAGGCTTGGTTCTGCCTCGTTATGTTGGTTCATGAAGAACTGATCGTAGATAGTTTCAGCTGCCTGGGTAATGATAGTCGGGTATGGCTTGGGCAGTTCGTCAGTGGTGTTCTGGACTCCTACTTCGTTGCTTCCGGTGCTTTCCATGTCTGATTCTTCAGACGGTTCAGGAGTCTCTTCCGACGGTTCGGTGGTTTCTTCTTCATCAGCCTCAGGATCAGCTTCTTCTGTCTACATTTCCTCATCAGTTTGGGGTACTCGTCTTGTGGTAGCGGCCAGGCCGATTATAAGGCACCACATGTCTGCAACGGTGAAGTTTGTTGCAGTCCTTTTCATAGCTTCGTTAACTCTTCCCAGCTCTTCGGCCCTCATCCCACGAAGAAATTTTGGTGCGGGCAGCTTGAGACGATGGTATCGTAGTTCATGTAGTATTCGTCCAAAGTCTCATCCCGGGATTGATGAAGGCTCATGATCTTCTCACGGGTTTCTTGGCGTAAAGATGGTGGGGAGAATTCTTTCAGGAACGGAACGCAGAGGTCTACGAAACGTTCTGCACTGCAAGCGGTGGATGTGTAGTACCATATCGTGGCGAAGTCGGTTAGAGAGAATTTAAAGCATTTCAGCTTAAATTCCTCTAATACTTCGTTCTCCGGTTTGATGTGATGGCAGACGTGGTGGAAGTTTCGGCAGTGCTGTACAGGGTCTTCTCCCTCCGTTCCTCCGAACAGGGGCAGAAATCGCGTTGTCCATGCATGCGTAATGGGTAATGACATAGGAAAAAGAAAGAAAAAGAAAGGGGAGGGAAAGAACAACTATCCGATAACTGATTCCCCGGCAACGGCGCCAATTTGACAGAACCGCTCGTCGTCAAAGCGATTTGTGCAAATAAATTTATAATAGTCCGCTACTAGCAACTATACTACTGGGTAGTACTTGGTAAGTAGGGGTCGAACCCAAGGGAACCAGGGGAATAATTGTTCTTCGGGGGGATTACGCAGCGTGGGAGCGTGTTTAAGGTCGGTTGGTTGGTTTTAAAGCTACCAGCTATTTCGATTGATTGATTGGTTGGTTGGTTGATTTTAATACTGGAAAGTAAATTACAGTTTATAATTAAAGAGAAATGTTCGGTTTCAGGGGACTTGTATTATATCCTGTTTATCATTGACCTTTAGTGACTATCCTAAGTATTCAAACGGTGTATCAAGGCCATTCCAAGCACTCGATTTGCGTACACTGTCTAGCCTATTCCAAGGACGTAGAACACTTATTCTATTTAGACTAATACTCCATTCCCGGTTATATTAGCCTATGTGCATCCATTTGATCAATCATTCCCGATCAACCAAATGGTGTTTAAGATGAGTCAAACTTCTCAGATAAGCTTTGCCATTCCAAGCATCCACTTATCCGTACAAGTTTACGAACCCCGCCGTAGAGTTTTGCCATTCCAAGCATCCACTCTACCTTGGACGTTCTGACTTAATATATGGCACATAGAATAAGTTTTGAATACTTAGACTAGACACTAAGTTAATAGTCTAAAATATTTTATAATACAAGTGCGCCCCTTAGACCGAACTACAAGTTTAGCTACTATTCATCGCGCTAAACATTATAACTAAGGAAATAAAACAGTTGAATAAATACTAAGAATTACTTACAACCGTTGAAGCGCCAAGGGAGCTATCCTTTATTTCCAAAGCAAGATTACAACATTACAAATATTACAATTTCTAGAGAGAGAAGTGAAATGAGATTGAAGTGTGTTGAAATGAGGAGGAGGAGGCCTCCTTTTATAGCCCAAAGGGGAGAAGATGGGTGGTGGAGATGGGTGGTAAGTGTTGCATTTTGATTGGAGGAGAAAATGGAAAGAGGAGATGGCCACATGTGGAGGAAGAGGAGTGGTGGAGGAGGAGGAAGGTGGTGGTGACATGTGGAGGAGCTCCAAAAGCCGCCGGTCACCACCCCTCAAAGTCGCCGGTAGGCGGTGGCCCAAGGGGGAGGAGCTCCTCCCTTGGCCACCACTTCATCAAGTGGCCGGTCATCCTTGCCCAATGTGTGAGTTTGTACAGTTTTGTGCAGTCTTTTCACAAAACTATAAATGTGTTTCTTCCCCGGGCTATCTTGACTCCACTCATGATTCTTCTGATTAATTTGTTATGGTCAATTCAACGTCAGGATCCTTGATATTTCTTCAGTCGGCATATGATCTTGACCTTGGATTGACTCTTGTTATCTTTTCAGCATAAAATCCTCTCCTTAGCGTGTTTTCACTTCAGTCTCTAAAATGCCCTGCAAAAATATATCGGGACTAACACGTAGAAGTTAGATAGACAAACAGTCTAATTTGGTGGGTTTAACTGCATTTATGTTTCATACAATTATGGTCCATCAAGGACCAAATCAGTACCAAACCGGCCCGCATAATCAATAAGAACCAACCAAGTCGCTTGATGACATGATGAAGGAGCTCGCAGGAAGCATAAGTCAATTGGGTACTTCGCTACATCAATACCAGGCGAAAACTGACGGGGCAATTTCAGAATTGACCAAACAAATGTCCCATCTCGCCACAGCAATGTCAACACTCACTAATGAGCCTGGCAGACTTCCTTCACAAACCATCCAAAACCCAAAGGCGAATCTTAGCATGATAAAGAGGTCAAATGAAAAGGTGACACTGGGAGAAGTAGCACGATCCCCAACGTACAAACTTACAAATAAGCACTTCACCCGTAGGCGTCGTCCTGACTGGAATCAAGAGGAAGACCGACCCAATGATGACAAAACATGGGTCACGCATGCTGACAATGGACGATATGCATTTACCGTTTGCATAACACCACCACCAGTCATACACTCTGACATACCAGCATCTGGATGGGATGACACTGACAATTTAAGGTGGAACTCTCCAACTAATATTTATGCTTCTGAGAAAAATATTAAGGGATCCAGTTATACTAATCCTAAGTCAAGGAGTGGGCAGAGTGACCCGACAATTAAAAAAACCCTCACTTCAGATCATGAGTCACAACCGGAAAGAGATAAAGACCCAGGGCCCTTCACTGTCACCTGCGGTATTGGTGAAACTCAGATTCATAAGTGCCTGGTCAATCTTGGAGCTGCTGTCAACGCCATGCCCTCCTCCTTATATTACTTGTTAGGACTTGGTCCATTAAAACCACCCAGGTCAAATATCGAGCTAGGAGATAAATCGTGCATCCGTCCGATTGGAGTGCTGGAAGATGTAATACTCCATGTGGGAGAGCTCGTCATTGCTGCAGACTTCTATGTGATACAAACGGGAGAGACCAGCGAAGACGACCCTCCAACAATAATCTTGGGACGACCATTCCTCTACGCTACTAAGGCAAGGATCGATGTGGGCAAGGGCTCATTATCGCTTAAGTTTGGCGGCACAATTGCATATTTCTACATTGACAATAGCCGCACGGATGCGAAGAAACCGCCAGATATAATACCTATCTCAGATCGCGGTACGCAGATTTCCGACCTGCCAAAAGAGACCGAAAAAGTAACAAGACCAGCAGCTATGGTCAAAGTTCCCTCACCTTCTCAGAATCAATGGAGAGAAAAAATACCAAAACCATGGGGTTCTAACACACACAAGAAATCGGGTAAAGGCAAGGCAAAAAGCAACACAGGAACGGTGGCAAAATTCGACCTAAGCCACCCATGGGATCCCAACCAGTGATCCAGGAATAAGGTACTGTCGAGCCAACGACGTTAAACAAGTGCACTGGTCGGGAGGTAACCCGACACTATCTTACTTTCCGCACTTTAATTTTCTATCTTTTATTTTCTGTTTTTTACTTTTTCAATAAGTCGCTCTCACCCACTTGGTGCATAGAAGATTTGACTATTCATGAATCGGACTTGGGTGCAACATTAAGCTAGCCAGGCCTACGCCAAGAGTTCAAGGCCCCAGCCGAACTCCCTCGATTATCCAGCCTCATGCCATGTCGTTCACTCGACACCTTAAAGGGAGTTCTGTTCTTCCCTTTTCCTTGATGTCATTTCCTTCTCGTACAATATTTGCTTGCATGGCTTTTGAACTAAGTAGTGCTGAAAGGCACGACTTCGTTCAAAAGTGTGGGGTGAGAACCGCATGTGTACATAAATAAATAACATGTTTTTTCTTTTTTAATATTATCTTTTTGAAAATATGAACGTAAGAATGTGAAAAAGATAAATCTAAAATTCGTGCATTTACCTTGTGAAAATTCAACTGTCTAAAAACTTAGAACGTAACTTCTCATTTGTCCCTTTGTGCTGAGATAAACTAGGGATGTGGAGTTGATAGAAATGCCCTAGAGAGGCTTGGCAAGCAATCGAAGGATCGAATCAAACTATATGGTTTTCGAAGTCAGTGGAGGCTGCACTTCGGGTTTCAGTGAAGATTGAAGTCATCTCCGCCATGCAGTGTTTATGCAAAAAGAAAAAAGGCGAGGACGGGAATCAGACCGTCCTCTCTCTAATCAAAGTAGCCGAGAAAATAGATGAGCGACCCTCATCTTGACCCGCGCGAAACGACAACGATGAGAGGAGCGGGGAGGTATTTCCATAGGCTTGCGGACGATGATTGGACCTCCCAAAAAGGCTTGAGAAAATGGACTAGCAAGTCACAAAGACGCAAAAAGCTCAAAGAAGCAAATCAAGAGGCCAAAGGCCCAAAATTGTGAAGGTTTTAACCAAACAAAAAGTGAAGTACTTAAAGAGTCAAATCAAAGGCCAAAGGCCGATTCACTACAAAAGCAGTCCCTCGCCAAAAGAAAAAAATCAAAGTACTCAAACCAGTGAAACCCGAACCGAATCACGTGCTAGAGAAAGCTACAAGGAAACCATATAGTGCGAGATAGTCCCGAGGTTGCAGTCCAGGAGCCTAAAAAGGGCTATCTCCCGAAACATCCAGAATAATTTGCATTTCGGCACGGAGGTACAAGTATCCAGTTACTTCTATTTATTTACACAGTTCAATTTGGTAATAAGTAAGTAATGCATGAATTAGGATAAATCGAGTCCCACAGTCTAATTTTCATATTTTAAAACCAAACTTAGAGTACCGCCCTTTAATAGCATTGTTCGGGACGAACAACTAAAAGTTTGGGGTGATCTGATGGACCATAATTATACGAATCAAAAACACAGTAAAACCCACCAAATTAGACTGTTGGTCTATTTAACTTCTGCTTGTTAGTCCCGATTTATTTCTACAGGGTATTTTGGCACTTAGAGAGAAAACACGCTAAGGAGAGGATTTTACGCTGAAAAGATATTACGAGCCAGTCCAAGGTCACGATCAGACGCTGAATGAAGAATATCAAGATCCTGACGTAGGAATTACTCAAATCAAATCCAACCGAGGAACAATCAAAGTCAGACGGAGCGAAATTGGACTGATAGTTTTGTGAAAAGACTGCACAAAACTGTCAAAATGCACTCATGGACCAAGGTGACCGGCCACCTTGCTTGGAGGTGGCCAAAGCCACCCTTCTCCTCCCCTTGCAACCGGCTACCGGCGGCTCCTCCACCCAAGGCAACCGGCGGCTTTTCTCCTCCCCCATGTGTCACCTCCTCCTTCCTCCTCCCTTCTCCTCCCTTGGATCAAAACCACATGCCACCCATCTCCACCACCCATCTCCTCCCCTTGTGGCTATAAAAGGAGGCTTCTCCTCCTCATTTCAATCATCCAAAAAAAATTAAAATCACTTCTCTCTCTAAGTTTGTGTTACTTGTAAGTTTGGTTTGGTTTTGAAATAATACTCCTGTTTGTTCTTGAGTATTATACTGATTGGAAATAATACTCCTGTTTGTTCTTGAGTATTATACTTTAGAGAATACTCCTGTTGGTTCTTGAGTATTCAGTAGGAAATTGAGAATACTCCTGTTGGTTCTTGAGTATTCCACCCCTTTCCCTCTTACTGTTTTCAAAAACCCCCGAGTATTTAGTTATGATGTCCTTTTCCATGGATATTCGTAGCTAAACTCCTCATTCGGTCGAAGGTATTTTCTTGTATTATATAATGTTTTAATTTCTTTTAGTTTCTTTTCTCTGTATTCAAAACTTGTTCTATGTGCCATATATAGTCAGAGTTGCCAAGGTTGTGTGGAAGCTGTAACAAGCAAAGCTCTTCCGTGGGAATTCGTGATCATACTCGGTAAGTGGAAGCTGTAACAAGCAAAACTTAACGAGGAGTTCGACTTATCTAAAACACCACTTGGTCGATCGTAACTGAGAGATCAAGTGGATGCACAAAAGGCTAAGATACTTCGAAAGGAGGAATTAGTCTGAAGTAGAATAAGTATTGTTTTAAACGATGTTGCAAGTCTTGCGCTGCGAAAGGGCCTCGATTCATCTTTGAATACTTAGAAAGGTTACTAACGGTTATTAATAAACATGTTATAATACAAGGTACCTGAAACCGAATACTTTTCCTTGAATTACAAAAAACCCCCCTGTATTTACTTTTATAAACTGCTCGATCAACTACAACCATCAACCGCTCATCTACCGGAGGAATCGCAATCACGCATCACCCACTGTAAGTCTTCTTCCCTTAACTCCTTTATTTTCAGTATTTATTTTCTGTAATTTACTTTTCCGCACTCAAAACCAAAAAAACCAAAAACAGTAGCTTAGTCAATCGCGCTAAAATCTCAATCAACCTAAAACACGTTCCCCGCCAGTATAAAGAACAACGTATCCCTCTAATTCCCTTGAGTTCGACCCCTACTTACCACTTACTACCCAGTAGTGTAGTCGCGAGTAGCGGAAAATATAAATTTATTTGTACAGAGAACATTGCACCTTAACGACAGTGCAGTGCGCTCCGTCATTCGTCCCGAACAATGCTATTAAAGGGCGGCACACTATCTAAGTAAACTATTAAAATATGAAAGTGAGATTGTGGGACTAGATTTATCCTAATTCATGCATTACTACTTATTACCAAATTAAACCGTGTAAATAAATAGAAGAAACTTGATACTTGTACCTCCATGCCGAGATGCAAATTAATTCGAATGTTTCGGGAGATAGCCCTTTTCAGGCTCCTGGACTGCAACCTCGGGACTGTCTTGCGCTATATGGTTTTCTTGTAGCTTTCTCTAGCACGTGATTCGGTTCGGGTTTCAGTGAGTTGAGCCTTTTTGATTTTCTTTTTTGGCGAGGGACAGCTTTTTTGTAGTGAATCGGCCTTTGGCCTTTGATTTGACTCTTTGAGTACTTCACTTTTGTTCGGTTAAAACCTTCACAACTTTGGGCCTTTGGCCTCTTGATTTGCTCTTTGAGCTTTTGCCTTTTTGTGGCTTGCTAGTCCATTTTCTCAAGCCTTTTTGGGAGGTCCAATCATCGCCCGCGAGCATATGGAAATACCTCCCCGCTCTCTCTCATCCTTGCCGTTTCGCGCGAGTCAAAATGAGGGTCGCTCATTTATTTTCCCGGCTACTCTGACTAGAGATAGGACCGTTTGATTCCCGTCCCGCCTTTTTTCTTTTTGCATAAACACAGCATGGCGGAGATGACTTCAATCTTCACTGAAACCCGAAGTGCAGCCTCCACTGACTTCGAAAACCATATAGCAAAATTCAGCCCTTCGAATGCTTGCAAAGCCCCTCTAGGGCATTTTCTATCAACTCCACATCTGATGCAGCGTGCGTGGGTGGGTAAAGAACGATAAATCAAAAGCTCGTTGATTCCGCAGAATACTGAGATTTTGAGGTCAATAGTCGTTGATCTCACAGAGATACCGAAAACTGACAGATAAGGAGGAAAACCTCAACTTTTATTCATTATCAAAAAAACCGTCTAACAAAAATGACTAACAAGTGTTTAAATAGCAAACCCTAATTTCCAAAATAAGGAAATAACAAAAAAGTTCCCGAAAGAATATAAAAACGCAAATTTGACCCTTCAGATGATTGAATTTGCCCTAAAAACGCCGAGCTCATAGGTTACTATGAGTTTTGCTCAGAATGTCGTTTCCACCCAAAAAACACTAGGCTTTCATCAAATTCTGACACAGATAAATTCTTTGCCATTCGCCCCACATCATTCCCTCCAGGGCCGAGAAGATTCGTCCTTGAATCAGTAGCTGCATCTGGAAAATCCACCTTGATGCCAATTTCCCAACGTCGATCACGTTGTTCAGGGGAAGGGTGATTCCGGTCGAAGGCAAAAGGGTTTTCATCCGTGACAGTGACATCATCGCCCATCTGGGAGAGTGCGTCCAGTCGTTGGGTCAGGAGATCGACCTGCCTCCGCAGAGTAGCATTATCTCGCCGCAACTCAGCATCATCCATGGCTGCCTCAGCGTCGACTCTCCGTGGTCTTCGAGTTGGCGTAACTCAGGATCGGCTGGAAATTGATTCCACTCTGATGCAGCGTGCGTGGGTAGGTAAAGAACGATAAATCAAAAGCTCGTTGATTCCACAGAATACCGAGATTTTGAGGTCAATAGTCGTTGATCTCACAGAGATACCGAAAACTGACAGATAAGGAGGAAAACCTCAACTTTTATTCATTATCAAAAAAACCGTCTAACAAAAACGACTAACAAGTGTTTAAATAGCAAACCCTAGTTTCCAAAATAAGGAAATAACAAATAAGGAAATAACGAATAAGGAAATAACAAAAAAGTTCCAGAAAGAAGATAAAAACGCAAATTTGACCCTTCAGATGATTGAATTTGCCCTAAAAATGCCGAGCTTATAGCTTGCTATGAGTTTTGCTCAGAATGTCGTTTCCACCCAAAAAACACTAAGCTTTCATCAAATTCTGACACAGATAAATTCTTCGCCATTTGCCCCACATCAACATCCCTAGTTTATCTCAGCACAAAGGGACAAATGAGAAGTTACATTCTAAGTTTTTAAACAGTTGAATTTTCACAAGGTTAATGCATGAATTATGATCTATCTTTTTCACATTCTCAAGTTCATATTTTCAAAAAGATAATATTAAGGGAAAAGGAAAAGAAAAACATGTTATGTACACATGCGGTTCTCACCCCACACTTTTGAACGAAGGCGTGCCTTTCAGCAAGACTTAGTTCAAAAGCCATGCAAGCAGACAATTATGAGAAGGAAATGACATTAAGGAAAAGGGAAGAACTGAACTCCCTTTAAAGTGTCGAGTGAACGACATGGCATGAGGCAGGATAATCGAGGGAGTTCGGCTGGGGCCTTGAACTCTTAGCATAGGCCTGGCTGGCTTGATGTTGCACCCATAACTGATTCCTGAATAGTCATTTCATTCTATGCACCAAGTGGGTGAGAGCGATTTATTGGTAAAAACTAAATGACAGAAAATAAAAGTACTGAAAGTAAGATAGGTGTCGGGTTACCTCCCGACCAGTGCCTTTGTTTAACGTCGTTAGCTCGACAGTACCTCATTCCTGGATCATAAGTAGGGATCCCATGGGTGCTTGAGGTCGAACTTCTTCTTGGCAGCTCTTTTTCTCCGAGAGGGTGAGGCTTCTTTGACCATAGCTGCTGGTCCAATGAGTCGTGCTTGCTTGTTACTCCTTCCGGGTTTCCATTCTTTCGCCCCATGTCTTTGCCGCTTCCTCATGTTTGAATAGTTGGCACCTTTGCGAGTTTGGAAATTTGGTTTTGTGCCATTAAATGTAGGCGACATTAAACATGCGCCTCTGCCAATTCTCTTCATTGTGGCAGTGATGGATGGTTGTCCTGGAACGAGTGAGTTTTTAGGCGGCTTTCCTTGGCTTGTGACGAGTGAGAGTTCCTTTGTCGGCTTTTTTGGCTCATGCTCCTCTTCTAACTCCCCTTGCACCTCATCATTATTGATTATATGATCTTCGGTGGCTATGATCGGCATAAAACACGAAGGGTTAAGTTGAGGCACTTCGACCATGAGGACTGGGTCTGTTTCAGGTGCTCCGACAGTGAGGACCAGGTCTTTCTCGGACAGTTTGGCAATGAGGTCCGGGACTTCCTCGGGTGCTCCGAGCGCAAGGACCGGGCCTGGCTTGATTTCTTCGGCCGCTTCGGCAGTGAGGTTTGGGACTTCTGTTGGCTCACAGTTAGGACTGTGATTTCCTAGGATGGATTGGTGATAAGGACCGGGCCTGATTTGGGCAGTTCTTCTTCTAACTCCCAGGGATAATCTGAATGGAGCTCTTCTTCAGGCAACCATGGGTCCTCATCCTCGTCATTCATATGGTCTCCGGGGGCAATCATACTGAGGTATGGGTCTGATATGGGCAACTCGTCATTGAGGTCCGGGTATGTATCGGCTGGTTCTTCTTTGGTCATCTGCTGGTCCTCATTCTCTTCCAGCTCCTTGGGTTCAGCCGTCCTTTTTATTGCCCATGATTTGGTTTCGGCCGTGAATTGGTGCATCAATGCATTCAATTGCTGTATGTCTGCGGCCAATTGCTGGGTGCTAGCTGCCAGCTCGTTTTCTGCTGCCCATAACTCAGTTTTGGCCCTGATTTGTTGCATTATGTTGTCCAGTTCTTCGCGCCGCATGGCCTGATCTTATCTTTGTCTTGACCTTGCGGCCAAATCATCTATTAAGTTCCAAAGATCATCTATGTCTAAGTTGTTCACCGAGCCTCCCGCTGCATCATTTAGCCAATTCTACTCTTGTGGCATCATCCCATTGAAAAACCTTTGAAGAAGATCGTGGTTGGTGAATCCATGGTGCGGGCAGCTCGTTACAATGGAGTCAAAGTACGCCAAGTACTCGTCCAAAGTTTCATCCCGGGATTGCTCTATGTTGTTGATCTTCTCGCGGATTTCAAGTTCGAAAGGTGGTGGGGAAACTCCTCATTCTTCCAAGGCTCCATTCCGTAGTAGTAAGACTTAGTGAATTGCATGATAAAACAAAAAAGAAAAAACAAAATAGAACAACTATTCCGATTTCACAACTCCCCGGCAACGGCGCCAATTTTGATGGATGCACAGTCATCGTGTGCAAATGTCAAGAATAAATTTATAAGTCCGCTACTCGTGACTTTACTACTGGGTAGCAAGTGGTAAGTAGGGGTCGAACCCAAGAGAGTCAGTGTGGATTAGTTGTTCTTTAATGAAGCTTATGCAGAAATTAAATGCGATTGGGGTTGGGTTTAAGTGTGCTTTGAGAACTGAAAGTAAATTACAATAGTTGATAATAGACTGTAAGGAAAGGATTCGGTTTAGGGGTTTCATATCATATCATCGTTCATCATTGACCCTTAATGATCCTACTAAGTGTGCAAAAGTGTATCAAGGCCATTTCAAGCGCTCGATTTGCCACACTGTCTAGCCCATTTCAAGGTCATAGAGCACTTGTTCTATTTAGACTAGCACCCCATTTCAAGGTATACTAGCCTATGTGCATCCATTTGAACAATCATTTCCGATCAATCCAAATGGTGTTTTAGAGAGGTCGAACTCCTCAGATAAGCTTTGCCATTTCTAGCATCCACTTACCCGAGTATGTTCACGAACCCCACGGAAGAGTTTTGCCATTTCAAGCATCCACTCAACCTTGGAAGTTCTGACCTAATATGTGGCACATAGAACAAGTTTTGAAACACTAAGTAGCATTAAGCATAGAGTCTAGAACAGTTTATGATATAAATACTCCCTCTACCGAATACAAGCTTTAGCTACTTGTATTCATGTCAAGGAATACAAGCAAACTATGGCTTTGAACAAGGATACCGAAACAGAGAATAACTTTTAAAGTAAGAACAAAATATACGGAAAGTAATTTTGTACTTGCAATAAGTGGAGGAGAGGAGCTCCTAAGCAAGATCCAAGCAAGGGAAAGTAGCTCCAAAATGAAGAACAAAGTGTTTATTGAAAGTGAAGAGAAGAGGGTTAAGCCCTCTATCTCTCTAAAGACTTGTGAAATTATGGGATGTGTTTACAAGTGAAGGGGAGGGGGTATTTATAGCTAAGGGGAGGAGGAAGATGTGGTGGAGGATGAAGACACATGGCATGAAGCCATGGACTCTCCAAAAGCCGCCCATGTGAGGAGGAGCCTCCCCTCCATGTGGAGGAAGGGGAGAGGCTTGTGGCTTAGCCGCCCATGTGAGGAGGAGGAGGAGAGGACATGTGTGAGTTTGTGATCTTTTCACAAAAGCCATCGGCTCCTTTCAGCTCCGGTCTGACTCTGGTTGCTCTTCAGTTGGACTTGTTTTGAGTGATTCCACGTCCGGTTCTTGAAAGTCAGAATTTGGTCGTGACCTGGAATGACTCGTAATTCATATTCAGCTTAAAAACTCTTCCTTAGCGTGTATTCTCTCTAGACTCCAAAATACCCTGTAGATAAATATCGGAACTAACAAGCAAAAGTTAAATAGACAAACAGTCTAATTTGGTGGGTTTAACTGTGTTTATGATTCATACAATTATGGTCCATCAAGTACTTTAAAGATACATTACACTTAGGCGGATTTCAATATCAAAAATCAACGCCGAATAATCATTGCCATGCTCTAGAGTACTGAACTCGAGCTTCATAAGATTGACATTTCATAATAATTTATGATAAATATAATATGAATTGATTTCAAGTAATAAAATGAAACAATGAACTAAAATACTAGCCACATGTAAAATTAAACATGACATAGAACATGAAATTATTAAACATGTTATACACATAAGATAAAATCATTTTTCAACATATAAAATTAGGCATGAGAATGATTTAAAAGAACATGATTAGATGAAATATACATGTTATGAACAAAATCATAAGAGGAATTGATCTTTCCAAATGCTAGGTGGTTTTGAAATTTCTCCGAAAATAACTCAATGTTGCCATCACCACATCACAATGAGAAAATGAAGGAAGATGTTTGTATCCTACCTTGAGCAACACGTGCTGATAACGTGTTGTGAAATATTTGAATATGGAGAAGAAACTAAAGGTAGAAGAACATGTGAAGAGAAGAGAAATGTAGAGATGAATAGATTTGTATTATATCCTAGAGGGTGAAGATCAGGTACTGACAGGTCGTCGTTGTGACCTGCAAATTTACAATTTATATTTCCACTACTTGTGGCTCACTATTGGCTAGCAAGTGGTAAGTAAGGGTCGAACCCAAGGGAGTTTGGTTGGAAACAGTTGTTCTTTTGAAAGCAATAAATAAAGAAAAGACAATTGGGGTTTTTTGGTTGAGGTTTTGGTGCGGAAAATGAGTACTTGAAAGGTAAATGAGTGAAAATAAAGTGCGAGGAAAGTAAATGTGCAGGAAAGTAGATTGCTTGAAGGACCAAGTCTTAGGAAATTAAAGACAATAAGTAAATGTGCGAGAAGTTAAAGTGCTTGAAGGTCCAAGTCTTTAGAAAGTAAGAGCACTAAGTAAATGTGCGAGAAAGTAAAGAGCGAGTAATGTAAAGGTGGTTTTAAAGAGAAGGAATTCGGTCTTAGGAGCCTTATATTAAGTCCCCGTTCATCATCGACCTCCAAGGATTTAACCAAATGTTCTAGGGAGTGAATTATTCCATTTCAAGACATAACTCCAAACAAAGCCATTTCAAGCATTTGCACCTCCGACTTTTCCATTTCAAGACAAAGCTTACTAGTTCTAGCTAGGCTAACACCCCATTTCAAGGTATATCAACCTAAGTGCAGTCGCTTGATCCCTCATTTCCGAACAAACCAAGCGACTATAGAGGGAATGAACTACTCGGAAGAGCTTTGCCATTTCAAGCATCCACTCTTCCTTGTTATGTTCACCCCGAAGGCACAAGAACTAGCTAGAACATTAAAGTAACATGAAAGCAAGGGTCTAGAACGGTTCCATAGTATAAGAACTCCTTTTGACCGAATGAAAGTTTAGCTACTACTACTCATTGAAGTGAATATCATAACCATTGCAAACGAAAGTAAAACAAGAATAAGTGGAGGAGAATTGAGCTTTTGATTGCTAGTGCAAAGTACTACAAGTGTTTTCGACCCACAAAGTTTCGTTTCCCTTCCTAAGTTTCTCTAAAGTTGTCACAAAATCGCACACTATGAAAGGGATGGAGCTCTTCTATTTATAAGCATGGGTGGGCGGTTGCTTCATGGAGAAGTAATGCTTCTTATTGGCTAGCCGTCTTTAAGCTAGCCGGTGCTAAGTGTCGACCTCTTATGAGCTTCCTTCATCCTTAAGCTAGCCGCAATATAAGCTAGCTGGTGCCAAGTGCCATACTTCTTGGAGCTTCCTTCGTCCATAAGCTAGCCACCTTTAAGCTAGTTGGTGCCAAGTGTGGCATCCCTTGAGCAAGGTGCTTCACAAGGCAAGCTGCTCTTAGAGCAAGATGCTTCCAATGGACATCGGACCTAGCAAGTAGCTGGAACTTCGCCGGAGTTTTGGTCGGAAAAAGTTCTACTCGGCGCTTGGCCGGGCGCTTGCCTCGGGCGAGCTCGGGCGCCTGTCTCGGATGCGCTCGGGCGCCTGTCTCGGGCGCAGCCCGACATCCCTCGGTTATGAACCTCAGCGCGCTTGCGAGCATACAGCAGTGATGCCCGGCACTGTTCTGGGGTGCGCCCTTATTTCTTCGGTATTGACTCTCGGGCCTCAGCCGAGATCGCTCGGATACCGACCTGGGACGCGACCTGGTATTTCTCGGTCGCGGCCCGGTACTGAAGCTCGGCCACGCCTGGGGCTTCTCGGGCGCCGACTGGGTTCCTCGGTCACCGACTGGCCCGATCAACTTGTAATTTATTTCTAGCATAAAACTCCTCTTTTAAGCTGGTTTCTTCCCTAAACCTCAACATAGCCTGTAGAGCAAAATGGGACTAACAAGTGAAAGATGTTAAGACAAATTGTCTAATTTGGTGGGTTTAACTGATTCATCGAGTCATATAAATATGCCCCATCAGGTACAAAGTTAAATTTTTGGACAAAATACAAATTTGTCAAGATCATTTTATAATTTATCAGTTTATTTTATAGTTCGTCACTTTTCGAGCCGAAAAATGAAAAAGACGAGCCAAAAAATGAAAAGACAATATAATTCGTTAGTTTCATTTTATAATTCGTCACCAATAAAAATACCAAAAAATCAAGATTTAATCTTATCCATTCAAATCACAATATCATGGGCTATAATTAGTTTGTATTTTGTACCAAAAAATTAACTTTGCACCGGATCCTTTTCCTTATCCTAGATATCTTTTCCTTTACAAATGGATCCATTTATATATGGGTACATGGACATATGAAAAGACTATCAATCAATATAGAAGATTAAAGCTAGGGTACATGAAACGCTAAAGGTCAATGACACATGAAAAGTTAAGAATCATACAATATTAATATCAATAATCATTACAACATCTAGTTTCTAAACAACAACAATACATTAATTGTTGAAAATGCAATTGTTCCGCATCAATCCTTGAAAATAAAAACACATTAACAACAACATATCAGGTCATATGTCGCTTTAGACATAGTCGCCTGACCAGAACCTTGAAAATAAAGATTGACAAAAAAAAACAAATCAAGTGATATGTCGATTTGGACATAGTCCCTTATGTCCATAACCTCCACATAGTTTGTAATGTTGGATTCGGTAACAAGCATGACTACCTGAAGCCCCGCGTCGACCAATGAACTTGCTGCAGCGCATTGAATTGCCTTGTGGTCCATTTCATCATGGTTGCGCCTTCTGAGGTTTTTACCTGTCTTGGAACTTTCAAATTTTGGATTCAACACATGAAATGGTCCATCATATGCCCTCCCCAACAATGTTCATCAGAAAATACGTTTGACATTGTAGCTCCATGTAACATAGTATGCTAGCGTTGTTGTATTATATTCGGTCAAAACAATTTACATAGCCTAGGTAATTTTAGGGTCATCCAAGGAGCTACCAACATATAACACTAAGATAGTATTAACTTCTGCTAATCTATTCTAATCACCTTTTTGGTTTGGTTTGATTATTCGATCGAACAGTATAAAAGCAAGTAAATTAGATTCACAAAAGAATATGCATGAAGTTAGGAGTAGTTTGTAATAGCCTAATAACTATATATAAAGCGCAATGTGCTCCAACATGTATTGCATAAATCAGAGAGTTGAAAGATTCGTATACAAATGGTAAACAATAACACTAACGTAGTGCAAGCGGGTATCTTATCTGGTCACAATTAGCTTGAACAACCCGAAAATAAAACACTCTATTTGCTAATGAAAAATTCAGACCGCGTCTGAAAAACCTTCAGTTTGTGCATGCCAAAAATTTATACTGGTGTTTACTTGTGTTTTATGTCTAGAACAAATTTCTATATTAAAAATTACATATGTATAAGAAGTGTTGCCAATGTTTCTTACTTATCTCATAAAATTTTCAAATTTTCGTTTCTATGTGATAAGTCGAATTCTTGACTTATTTATCTCTCCATTTATTATGAGTTTTGGTTCGTTCTTTGAAATTTTCATTGCCATTCTTACTTCTTGGCCTTGTAGGTGTCAAATTGCATTCCACCTCGGTGAGACCCTCAAATAACAATTTTTGGCAAAAACTTCAAGTTTTGGCGCAAAATAGGGAGTTTTGGGGCAAAACAAGGCAGCCTGACTTTTCCGGCTTATTTTGCATGCCCAGAGCGCATATGGTGTCTAAATGGGTCAATCTATAACTTGTTGGAAAGCTAACTCAAAGGGATACAATTCTCTAGTTTGCGCTAAGACCAAATTCGGACGTTACAATCGTGAAAAGCCGCCAAAAGCTCGCCCAAGCGTTGCACATGCATAACGCTGAGTCCTCCAAGCTCGGCAAAACAGGGTGATTGTGGTTTACTTTGATTGAATGCTCAAACTATGCACTCTAGTTTTGTCTCAATATCTAAATGTATGGGTTTGAGAAAATGTCTAAATCTATGGTTTTGGTATATGACTTGAGTTAAGCACTCTAGGTGTTTGAGAAAATGCCTAGATGATTAATTTCTATGGTTCTTTGGTTAATTAACCGAAAGGTGGATGCCAAAGTATCTAGATAGTGAGTCATTAAGGAATCCTAGGCTAAGTAACCGAGAGGTGGGCGTCAAAAGTTCTACAAAGCAAGTAAATCATCCTTGTTAGGTGATGTTCACTGGCGTGACCCATCGTAGCATTGAGATTGGTTACAACTTCACCTCCTCATAAGGATTGATTATGCAACGAGAGTTGATAATCGAGAGATATGAGTAGGACACAAGTCAGCAATATCGAGAGATTGAGACTCGTGTTTATAAGGTGCATATCTTCGTCAAATCGAAGAAGTAACCGAGAGATGGAATTCGACTTAATAGATATACAAATTTTAATCTAATCATCTAAGACAAGTATCTTGCATGAAATTGAACTCTTGGCGTCTAAAAACACATATGAGTGAAGTGGTTCCCTAGAGTACATCTTTAGCCTTGGTAGTGACATTTTCTCTAGATTCCTTAGATTGTTTATATACATTAGCTTTAGTAACCACATCAACCCAACCTCTCGCACCTAGAATAGACAAATTGGAACAAAATTGAATAATGCTCATAAGTTTAGACTTGCTCCTTGGACGATCCGGTACTTACAGGTCTTATAAATGGTTTTTGGCTAGTATTTACATTCTCAATCACATAGATTGGAAGTGTGAAAATATTGCAACGTCACTATGTCAACGCTGTCATGCGTAAACTCACGTTAACTTAAGAAATAAAAAAACGTTTAAGTCGATAATATGTGAGCATTTGTTCGTGAGGATGAGTCTATCTAATATGCAATTTTTATAAGCCATGGATGCAGTCCCTAAGTTATCATGCAAGTTATACATTCCTTCTCCTTGCTGGAAAAATGTTAAACTTTATTGACGACAAATCAATTATTATAAGACATGGTATAATTTCTCTCAATTATTATAATCATACCTACATTTTCAATGCAAACATTACTCTCATGAGCTTGTAAAAAAATCAAACTGAACTTAATTTTATTTTATTAAACTTTATTTATTTGTGCATAGCTTAATTTAACTTTACTAAACTTAAAAATATGAAATATAAGTTCAACAGAATAGCCCCTAAGATAGTATTAGCTTCTACTAATCTATTTCTAACCGTAATTTTAGTTTGGTTGAGTTTTTTGACTAGTATGAAAGCAAGAAAAATTGGATTCATAGAAGAATATGCACATAATTGTGTAGTTTGTACTAGCATAACAACTGTGAATAAAGCATAATGTGTTATAACATGTATTGCATGAGTTAGGGAATTGAATGGTTCATACAAATGTTAAACAACAACGATAAGTACTGCATGTGGATACTAATCATATCTTGACACGATTAGCTTAACCGACCCGAACCTTAAACAACTTTTGACACTACCATTGCTGCAACGCTCCATTACCCCTAGGGTGCTCTTATCTTCCTCTGGATGCTTAACTTCTTACACTTAGGGTCTGTTCTGTAGAGCTTAAATTTCATATTTTTCAGTTAAATAAAGTTAAATAAAGTTCAGTAAAGTTAAATTAAATTAAATTAAGTTAAATTAAGTTAAATAAAGATAAATTAAGTTAAGTTAAAATAAATTAAATTAAATTTTTCAGATTTTAATTTTGAAGTTCAACATGATTAAAAATTTAAATTAAACACCTTTATTCAAAAAACATATTTTTTTTAAGTTCAGTAAAGTTAAATAAAGTTAAGTAAAGTGAAATAAAGTAAAATAAAGTTCAGTACAGTTAAATTAAATTAAGTTCAGTAAAATTAAATTAAATTAAATAAAGTTAAATAAAGTTTTTTTAGCTCTATCAAACAGCACCTTACTTTCATCGTAGGCCAGCACCGTCGGCTAATACTGTGCCCTCCTCTTGCGTCTTGGAGCCTTCGAGATGTCTCGACCTCGAACGGGTCACATGCTTCCTCAACATCCTCCTCCTCACTATTCGTGCCAGACTCAGGCTCGTTGACACCATAATGACCCCAAATGTACTACCCACCCCGCTCTTGGATGACATTGTAGTATTTCAATCACTCAATGGTCAGATACGCGCACCTCCTTGAGCCCTCAAGGATTGATAGGTCGAATCCACAGCCTATAGCCTAAATCATTATAAAGGATCCTCCTCCAAGGACCTTAGTGTTTAGCCTAATCTTCCACTCGCCAAAATCCATCTAAAATAAAATTGTAGCGCATGGCATACAACACATGCATGTCCGAATTTGGGACCTTTTGTCCTTTGCCAAACCTGATGATGATAGTGAGCGTAACCATGCAATGGAGATACATCCAAAGTTGCGTTGTGGTGTATGAAGCGACTATCCCTTGGGCGTACGTTATGTGCGCACCACACATATCCCTCCAAGATCTTCCTGATTTATGAAGTTGGTCTTGTAGTATGTACCATGCAGAAGAACTCGTATGGATTGACTAATGAGCTGCCGTGACCAAGTATGAGCAACGTTTCCTAGCGTGAATTCCCAATCTACAATCCTACCGCTCATACGAGTACATGAAAAGGAGGAAGGGAACTTGAATACCAGTATAGGTTGTGTAATACAAACACAAATGTTTGTAACAAGTTTTGGAAGAGGAGTAGAAGAGATTTGGATGAGGAGTAGAATTGAGATTAGGGTTTTAGGAGGAGAAAGGGATGAGAAGCGAGACAAAAGGAGATACGGAATATTGATTAATTCATTTCATGATTACTAACTCCTATTACACTTCTTTTATAATAGAGAAGTTACACCAAATACCAATGCACCCCTTACGTCCCCTATTATTCCAGTACGTAACATTACTCCGCCCTTGAATTTGATCTTGTCCTCAAGGTCGATGATTTCTGGTGGTCTTGGCAGCGAAAACTTCAAAATATGATTAACGAAGCCTACTGATAATATGAAATCAACAAGCAAAGGTTTCCCGAAATAACCACACTGATGAGCCGTATTTATACGACTCATCGAGTCATCAAATTCCACCAATTCCGACACTTTATCATGCAAACAGTTACTTCTTAGTGTTATTTTGCATTTCAGGTGTTTTGGAAGCTCTAGGAGGAAACGCGCATTAAAGATGGCATTTTGTGCAGAAAAACATCACAAGGCAGTTTTGGCCACTCTGGCCCGAGCAGGACCAGGCCGCGCCCGAGCTGTTCGAGGCCCCAGCCGAGCAGTCTAGCACCGAAATCAAGTCGCTCTGGCAAACGAGCTGATCTGACAATTCTGACTCGAGCAAGTTGATCAAAATAGCAGATAAGTCAGACAATGTCACTAAACCAAGGATAACGCCCGAGCAGATTGGCAGCTGGCCCAATTCCAAAGGACCTGCGCGCGCTGATAGGCACCGAAACCAAGTTGCTCGACCAGACGAACAAATCTGGCAAATCCAGCTCGACCAAGTTTTTCGAAATACCCAAAAAGTTGGACGATCTCACTTCCCAGACCAAATGCACGAGTGGAACCAGCCCATGCCCAAGAAGTGCCTAGTTCCAGACCGAGCCCACCCGAGGCAACCCGAGTCAAGAGTGGCCCAAGCCGAGTTCAAGGCCACCATTCTCGGCTTGTCATCTCCTCCATACGTGGCGGTTTGGGAAGCTTCTAGAAGACTTGTTGGCCAAGTAAACTTACTAGCTAAGTTTGCTTACAAGCCAAGCAAAGTCGGTTTTAGGACATGTTTCCTAAAACCGTTTATGGACCGACTTCAACTTGGAAACATCGAAGCCCTAGTATTCTCTATAAATGCAACCTCATATCAAGGGTTTCAAGCATCCCATCAGAGTATCAATCATCCAGCAACTTCGGTCATTCTCTTGAGTTTCCTTCGGCATTAGAGAAGAATTCCTTCTTTTATTTTCATTATTACTGTTTAGTATTCACATGGATATGAGTAGCTAAACCCCTCGTTCGGGCTAGGGCTAATTTATTGTGACTTTCGTTTGAGACTTTGTGCTTAATGCTAATTCATGTTCTATTAGTTCTTGTGCCTGTTTATCTCGGACTAAACTATGAAGCTAAGCAGATTCCCGAAAAGGTAAAACTTAGCCGAGCAGTTTAGCCCCATATTTCGCTGCTTGTTTAATACTGAAACGTTAGGACAAGTAGTCGCACCTAATCTTGCATAACCTTAAACGGAGTGCTAGGTTAACTAGAACTAGAAGTCTATAACCTGAAACGGAGTAGATTGTTGCGTAGTGGCTTGAACGGCCCTACCTTAGGTTATAACCTGAAACGGAGTAAACACACTTAGGAACACGTACTAGATCATTAGAAGTCGATGATAACCGAGTCACAATAAAAGCCCTAGTCTGAATGCTCTCTCATGTTGAATTATACCCTTTTATTTACTCGCACCTTTAACAATCTGCTCACCCCCCCAATTGTCTTTCTTTTAAGTCACAGGACACGAGTAACCGAACTGCTCCCTTGGGTTCGACCCTTGCTTGCCACTTTACTAGGTTTCTCGCAAGGAAAATATAAATTCAAATTTGACTTGAATGACGACGCTTATCACACACCTTCTGTGAAGTAAGGTTTGATGTATACCAATTGAAGAACCATCATTTCTCCATCCACCAGTAACCGTTCCATCTCCACCTTGATAAATCTTTGCAACGATAAGATTGCATAAACTGTCCAGTAGTGTAATTTTGTCTTTTGCAGGCACTTTGAAAATATCAGTTGCCTGAGTCAAAACAAACGAATTGAGGTATATTGCTAGGCGCAGGTGGGATTCCAGAGAGGTCAAATTTGTGTAGCAGGGGTATTCAGGATCCTTGTACTTTCACACCCAAAGACTTGGGTCAACACCGCTAACTGATCGTTGGAATATGTAAAAAAGATCTGCTCTTTCAATTGTAGGATATCAGTGTTACTTAGAATCACCACAGTTATGATTCCGTCGGTAATTTCCAGACCAATGGATAGTGGTGTAATATCCTAAAACAGAAGTGCTTGGACATAGCTTTTGTCAATCTTGGCATCACCCAGACACTTTTCCATAGGGTAAACACACTTGTTGAACAAATTCATATGAAGCTCCTCCAATGTAGCACGAGTCATTGTGGAATATAGGTTAACTTTTTGGGAAAAGTACAAAAGGGTGGTATGAACTACCACCCTTTTGCAAAATCTTATTCGAACTATACATATTTTCAAAAGTTTGTCCAATTCTAATTAATGGGCCAAATTGCAATTCTGAATAATACAATGAGCACCCAAACCTTTCAAAAATTATGTAATTGAAATAGTTTTTTGGTTGGACCAAATAAACCAAATATGATTTTGAAATGTATTTGGTGTATCCAAAAAAAAATTTGGTTATACTCTTCCCTAATTTAAAATTTATGTATGTGATTTGATTAAATGCATTTGGTTCGATCTAATAATATAATTATAAACCAATATATATTTTAAATTGTTTAAGATTTACAATAATTGTTTTTTTATAATACAATAAATTGTTAACCGCACCATGATTTATAGCCTAAATTTTTAAATATACAAATTTCGTTCTTAACTAATTTATATATATTATATATGCAAATTTCGTTTTTAGTTTGGTTTCGTTAAACGATTTTAGTTTGGTTTCTGAACTAGTGAATGCAATTTGTATATTTAAAAATGAAATTTGCATATATAATATATAATATATATAAATTAATTAAGAACGAAATTTGACCACTTTTCACCTCTCTGAAAAATCGTTAAACGATTTTAGTTTGGTTTCTGAACCGGTGAATGCATATATTCTGATGAATTGTTCTCCTTTTTCTTTTATTTGTGATTTTACTACTATTAAGATGCGTATGTTGCTGCCAATTTGTATATTTAAAAACGAAATTTGCATATATAATATATATAAATTAGTTAAGAACGAAATTTGTATATTTAAAAATTTAGGGTATAAATTATGGTGCAGTTAACAATTTATTGTAATTATAAAAAAACAATTATTGTAAATCTTTAGATAATTTAAAATATATATTGGTTTATAATTATATTATTAGATCGAACCAAATGCATTTAATCAAATCAAATACATAAATTTTAAATTAGGGAAGAGTACAACCAAATTTTTTTTTGGATAAACCAAATACATTTCAAAATCATATTTGGTTTATTTGGTCCAACCAAAAAAATATTCCAATTACATAATTTTTGAAAGGTTTGGGTGCTCATTGTATTATTCAGAATTGCAATTTGGTCCATTAATTAGAATTGGACAAGATTTTGAAAATGTGTATAGTTTGGACAAGATTTTGCAAAAGGGTGGTAGTTCATACCACCCTTTTGTACTTTTCCCAACTGTTGTCTGGGACTTGGATGAGAGAATCTTTTTGGTTATGTTGTGAGAAGTTCTGAATCTCCAAAAAGCTTTAGGGTTGCCAGCCATGTATTTCATTGTTCTGTTATCAAGATCCTCCCACATTTGAATCACAAGCATTGATGAGATTTTCTCAGGTGCCAACTGCTTCTCTTCCCTTATTAGTAGTGCATTTGATGCAGGCAGAGTATTTCTAAACGAAAGAGATGATGAACAGTAGGTAATATTTTTCTTATTTTATTCGCTAGCCTTGCATACTGTTATATAGCTAGTACAACCAATCTATTCTGGACATCTGTCCTTCTTCTAGATCCTTCTCATAACAACTTTTATTCCTTTCTCCTCACGCCATGCAGGCTACGTAAGTGAATACATATCTTTTGGGTACCGTTTGGATGGTTGCGTCCTCCTTTTAGCTCCCGTGTTCCCTCCTCTTGGGTCTGCCACGTCAGCTCCGTGTGCAACAATACCTCCCCCTTCAGTTTGTACCTCGACCTCGAGGTTAAAATCAGGGTAATCAAGTGTCAGTTCGGCCACATCTTCCCACGTCGAGCTGTCGATATCTTGCCCTTTCCAGACGACGCATACTTGGTGAACTAAGTTGCCCAGGCGGTGTATGGTGCGAGTGTCAATCACTCGTTCCGGCAGCACTATCGGGTGAGATCCGGAGAATGATTCTGGCCATTCATTGGCATGGAACGGTGGTGAGCCACGGCAACGTCGGATAAGGGAGACGTGAAAAACGTCGTGAATGCGTGCTGTTGGTGGTAAAGCCAGCCGATAAGCTACTTTCCCAATGCGCTCTGTGATGCGAAATGGACCATAGTAACGCTTGGCGAGCTTGGGGGAACGGCGATTGCGCACAGAGCTTTGGCGGTATGGTTGGAGGCGCAAAAGGACCCAGTCATCCATGGAAAACTCAGTATTCGAGCGGTGTTGATTTGCCTGTTGGGCCATTCATTGCTGGGCGCGCAGAAGGTTATGGCGCAATTGTTCTAGCATGGCTGTTCTGTTGCTGAGGAGGTCGTCAACTGCAGCTATAGGACTTGTGCGGGGCTCATAGTCGAGCAGGACAGGTGGTTCGTGCCCATAAACTGCCTCAAATGGGGTCATGCGGATGCTAGAGTGCCAGGCGGTATTGTAATGCAGTTCGGCCCATGGTAAATACTCGAACCAATCCGACTGTGCCTCATTGACATAACAACGTAAGTAATCCTCGAGAGTGCGATTAGTGACCTCGGTCTGGCCGTCAGTCTATGAATGGTATGCCGTGCTATGGGCCAATGTGGTGCCTTGGAGGCGAAACAATTCCTTCCAGAATCCACTCATAAAAACTGGATCTCGGTCTGAGACGATGGAGACTGGAATGCCGTGTAACTTACAGACATCCTGGATGAAGCAACGGGCAAGTGATTCGGCCGTGAAATGAGAGTCCAAGGCTCTGAAATGTGCGTACTTTGATAGGCGACCCACCACTACAAAAATCACTAATTTTCCGCGTGATTTGGGTAATCCGGTGATGAAATCCATGGAGATATCTGTCCATATCTTGAGTGGGATCGACAATGGTTGAAGTAAACCTTGGGGTCAGACATTCTGGGCTTTTACTTGTTGACAGGAAAGGCACTTGTTGACGTAGACAGTGATGTCTTTGCGTAAGCCGGGCCAGTGGAAGTGTAGGTTGATGTGAGCCATGGTACGCTGAATGCCTGCGTGACCCCTTGATGGTGTGTCGTGGTATTCGTGGAGGATCAAATCACGCAGGAGGACATCTTCCGGCACCACCAGTTTGTTTTTGTAGAGTAACAACCCGTCACGAACTTCGTAATCGGCATGTTCTCTCGGTTGAGCAACAACTTGATTGTAAAGGGTGCTGGCGGTTGGCGAGGTGGTAAACAAGTGACGTAAAGCCTTGAGTAGTCCAAACATTGGCCGAGTCTATCCTTGCATGGCGAGTAGGGCTGGTTCAGGTATACGAGACAATCCATCGGCCGCTCCGTTATCAACCCCTGGTTTGTATATGATTTCAAAATCGAAGCCCATGAGTTTACTAATCCACTTTTGCTGTTTTGCCGTGTGGATATGTTGTGTGAGGATGGTCTGCAATGGTTGATGGTCCGTCTGGATGATGAATCTTCTACCAAGTAAATAGGGCCGCAATTTGTTAACTGCCCAGACCACTGCACACAGTTCACGATTATAAGCTGATGAACGTTGTAAAGTGGGAGAGAAACGCTTACTGTAGTAGGCGATCGGGTGGCCGTGTTGTGCAAGTATGGCACCCATGCCGTTCCCTGAAGCATCGGTTTTAACAAAAAAGGTGGCCGTGAAGTCAGGTAATGCCAGTATAGGTGTGGAACTCAGTGCCCCTTTTAAAGTCATGAAGGCTTGCATGGCTTTTTCACTCCATATGTACGCATCTTTGCGTACGCATCTTTGCGTGCAAGTCAGTCAGGGGGCAGCCAGCGTGGCATAGCCTGCTACAAACCGCCGATAATAGCCTGCAAGGCCCAAGAATGCCCGAAGGTCCTTGATGTTATGTGGAGTTGGCCATGACTAGATCGCAGAAATTTTATCCTGATCCACTTCCATTCCTTCTACTGAGATAACATGGCCTAAATATTGGATCCTGTCCCTTGCAAGATCACACTTGGAGGCCTTGGCAAAGAAGGCATTAGCATCAAAAATAGAAAAGACAGCATGCAAGTGAGTTAAGTGATCAGCCCAGGAGGGACTGTAAATTAGGATATCATCAAAGAACACTAAGACAAACCTCTGGAGCAATGGTCGGAATAGGTCATTCATTGTTGCTTGGAATGTTGCCGGTGCGTTGGTGAGGCCGAAAGGCATAACTAGGAACTCATAGTGCCCGTCGTGTGTACGAAAAGCCGTTTTGTACTCCTCACCTTGGTGCATTCGTAGTTGATGGTAGCCGGCACGTAAGTCCAGTTTGTGAAGATGCGGGCGCCGTGTAGTTCATCTAACAGTTCGTCGACTGTAGGGATAGGGAATCGGTCCTTATTGGTTAATGAATTAAGAACCCTATAGTCGATGCAAAAACGCCAACTACCATCTTTCTTTTTGACGATGAGGACCGGGGAAGAGAATGGGCTTGAGCTGGGTTGAATGATGCCGCTTGCAAGCATCTCTTGGACCAGTTTCTCAATTTCTATCTTCTGGTAGCGTGGATACCTGAATGGTTTAACATTGACTGGTGCCACATCAGGAGCTAAGGGTATGTCGTGGTCAGTTTCTCGTCTCGGTGGTAGGCCTTTCGGTGTTTGAAATACTGATGCAAACTGTCGTAGTAATGTTAGCAGATCAGTGGTTTGGCTGGGAGCAAGATGAGCTGGTGTATCTGGTAGGGAACTCGGTTCTTCATGTAAGTCAGTGGTTTGGTCATGAACATGGTTTAGTGTGAGTTGGAACATGGAGCTGATGGCCTGTTTGCATGTGGCACGCTTTAGTTGGCCCATAGTGAAGCTTGCAAGTTCAACCGAGGCCTTAAGTCCTTCAAGGCGAATTGACTCGCCATTGTGCTCAAACATCATCCAAAGGTCCTTAAAGTTAAATAAGGTTTAACCTATGTCTCGCAGCCATTGGGCGCCAAGTACCGCGTTTGCACCATAGATTGGTAACACAAAAAAAATGATGTGAAAAATATGATTGTCCAAGAGCAAGGGTACCTGCCGGTAGAGTCCTTCACATTCAAGTTCGTCCCCATTGCCGATGGTCACATGCAAGTGCTTAGATGGTTCGATGAATAAGTTGGCGTGCCGAGCTACTCGGGCTTGGATAAAATTATGGGTTGAACCACTATCAACAAGGATGGTGATTCGTCGATCTTGAAGGCTACCGCCGAGACGTAGGGTGCTTGGCTGGGGTCGACCTTGTAAGGCATGGAATGAGATGTTGGGAATTTCTTCGACGTCTGGGGGAGTATCAAGGGGTTCATCGGCAGCCATCTCCTCTTGGTGCCATGGCATGTTAGTCACCATGTCCTCTTGGTTCTCCTCTGGTTGCTCGTTTTCTAACAAGAGGTATTGGAAGCGGGGTTTGCACCGATGGCCTGGTGCGTACTTCTCATCGCAGTTGAAACAGAGACCCTTCGCACGCCTTTCTGCCATTTCTGCAGGCGTAAGACGCTTGGTGGGAAGGCCTCGTGGAGCTGGTCGGGCTGCAGGTGGCGGGGGAAGTAAGGCCAGTGGTCGAGGAACAGGCCGAGGAGGCATCAGTCGTGGACGGAATGTGTGCAGCTTCTGTTCGGCTAGGCGAGCTAGTCCCATGGCTTGGTGAAGAGTAGTGGGGTTGAACATCACAATCTCACTGTGGATGTCATCTTTGAGGCCGGCGATGAATCGGTGGCGCAAGTTCTCCTCGGATAGCCTCGAAGTCCGAGTTGAGAGGGTCTCAAACTCATCAATGTAGGTGGACACGGATCCAGTGTGAAAGAGCCTATTGATCATGGCCTCGGCACTGTAGTATGTCGGCGGACCGAATCGGGCTGTTATTCAGGTTGCGAAACCTTCCCAGTCGAGTTGTTGTCGTGTTGTGTATAGCCACTGAACCCATTTCAGGGCTTCGCCGGCTGTGTGAAAGGTAGCGATCATGAGCCTCTGGTCATGCGGGACAGCATAGTGGGTGAAGAAACGATTTAGCTGGAACACCCAGCCTTCCACTCCTTCACCAGTGAAGGTCGGGACCTCAACACGAGGGATGCGATGGTTCGTCATGGGGTTGTTTTTGATCGCCAGTGGTTGGGCTGTGGTTGCCGATGCACGCTGGGGAGAGCCGTACGAGCCAAACACCAGCTGGCCAAGGTATTGGGAGGACGGTGAGGAGTTGATGGTGATGTTGGGTGCCTGCATCGGTTGTTTTCCGGCATGACGAGTGGTGAGTTGGATGTCCTTCACGGTGGTATTTAGCTGGTCCAGCATACTTAGACACGCTCAAATGTGGAGGTATTTCGGGTAGACTCAGCAGCGGCTTTGGCGGATTCTGCAGCTACGGAGGACTCGACGGTTTGGGTGCGTGCAGCGAGGTCGGCGAAGCTGGCCGATAGAGACGTCAGAGAGTCTGCTATGGCTGAGATCCGAGTGTCAGGCATGGTGGACTAGATGAAAGCACCAAAAATGATGCAGGCAGAGTATTTCTAAACGAAAGAGATGATGAACAGTAGGTAATATTTTTCTTATTTTATTCACTAGCCTTGCATATTGTTATATAACTAGTACAACCAATCTATTCTGGACATCTGTCCGTCTTCTAGACCCTTCTCATAACAACTTTTATTCCTTTCTCTTCACGCCATGCAGGCTACGTAAGTGAATAAATATCTTTTGGGTACCGTTTGGATGGTTGCGTCCTCCTTTTAGCTCTCGTGTTCCCTCCTCCTGGGTCTGCCACCACTACACCATTTTTCACCATTTGCAACATTTATTTTCATTTGTTGTATAGCAAAAATGTTGCAATACGGTAATACAACATATTTTGTATGTTGCTTTTAGTAAATGTTGCATATGTAATTAATATTTATGTTTTGTAACATAAACACTTGCAACATCACCATATATGTTGCAATAATGAGGTGCTTTGCAACAAAACAATTGCTACACTTGAAAAGTTGTTGCATAATCAGTGACACGTCAGAATTCACATATGCATTTGACTTTTCAACCATTTGTACGGAAATAGTACGATTCATTTATAATGGTTGTTGTGTGTCGCATCTATGCAACATGGTTCGGGAATGTTTGGGCAACATTAAAATGTCGCATAAACTAATGCATTAACTCCTATCTCACCAAACAAATTAAATCGATCCCACCATCTCCTTTTGAAAACGTACAACCGTGTGTCGCAAAGATATTGGGCAACATTAAAATGTCGCATAAACTAATGCATTAACTACTAACTCACCAAACAAATTCAATCTCCTTTTGAAAAACGTACGACAAATGCCTAACTCCTAACTCAGCAAACCTTCAAGCTTTTGCATCTCCTCCGGCCATCTCCTCCATCTCCTCACCAACACAAATGCCTTAATTTCATCTCCATATGCAACAAATGTGGACTGAAAAATCTTGAAGCTTGAAGATGTGGACTGAAAATGAAGATTGAAGCTTGAAGCTTCTCAACACACCAACATACCCCTGCATATAATAAGCTTGAAGATGTGGACTGAAAATGAAGATTGAAGCTTCATTTCATCTCCCAACCGACCCCTTCCTCTAAATTAACAAGCCCGGGCAGATTTGCTGAGGATCAGTTTGGATTTGCTTGAAAAATGGAGGCTCTGCTTTAGTTATGCGCATCTGTCGCTCTGCTTTCAGGTCTGTTCTGTTTCGAGTTGCTGGTATGTTGCATTACCTTATTGTATGTTGCATATGTTATGTTGCATTACGACTGAGATGGCCTTGTCAACAGATCAAAAGCATCTCTCCATTTAAGCTGCACACGTGGCCATGTTTAATTTGTCCAACTCCTCTATTCCTTAATTTGTTCAATTTCTCAATTTTCATAAGGTAAATTGTAAATTAAATATATATTTTTTTAGTGTTGTATAAATTAGTATAAATATGCTCATCTCTTATATACATATAAATGACAGGTGTGTAAATCATGGATAAAAGTTGGATGAATTTGTCAAGAGTTGATTTACGGTATTTCAATGGTATTGAAAATTTCATCAAGTTTGCAAGACAAAATTCAAATGAAGCCACATATCCTTGCCCTTGTTGTCGTTGTAAGTTAGGGCGTTGGGTTGGACTTGATAAAATGCGCACACATTTGATTGACAAAGGATTCATGGTGGGTTACACAACATGGACAATGCATGGAGAGGTTGAATTGGGAGATGACCAACTTGAAGATAATTTTGGGCAAGTGAGCGGGGAGCCTAATGAGTTGTACAATATCCCAATGGTGTAGTTTCTTAATGATACATTTCCTTTGCGTGACTATCAAGATCCTATGATGGTGGATGAGACATTTGATGAAGCGGATTATGAGGTTAATCGCCTAGCTAATGAGAAGTATCATAAGCTATTAGTAGAGGCTCAAACACCTATTTATCCCGGAAGCAGGGAAACTGTGTTGGAATGTATCTTGTATGAAATGCAATTGAAAGTCGAAGGTCGATGGTCTAATAAAAGTTTTGATAGACATTTGGAGCGATGTAAAAGACTAATTCGTGGAGAAAATAAGTATCCAGGATCATATCGCGAGATAAAGCATGTGTTGAGCAATCTTGGCTTGAACTACGAGGTAATTCATGCATGCGAGCATGGTTGTGTTTTATACTATAAAGAGTTGAGTGATCTTGATAATTGTCCCGTTTGTGGAGAGGCACGATATGATTATGTGGATGGCAATAGGAAGGCTGCTAAGAAATTTGTGCGCTATAATTTGCCGCCTTCGATGTGTTTGAAAAAGGAGTTTAACATACTAGCGATGTTAATTTCAGGTCCTAAGCCGCCTTTAGGAAGCATCGAAGATCCTTATCAAGAAGAACTCCCATCCAACATTCCCCAAGTTCCTATACACAAATTACAAGTAGATTTGGGACGTCTACCTCAAACTCCTCGAGAATTTTACAATGATGAAGATGATGATGAGTTCCGGGATGAGGACTCGGAAAATGAAGATGAGTCCCAAAATATTGACCTTGATCAAGAAGTCGACGTATACGCTAACGGAAATGATGACGACGACGCATATACATAAATTAAATCAAGGTACATATGTTAATTATATTTGTATATCCACCTTACATAACATTATCATATGTAACATATTTTTTTATGTTTGTATGTTGCATAGGAAAGTGATATTTGAGAGGGAAATCTTTCCGCCAAGATGACTATCCGTGTCAGTTTTTCAGCACCAATCAGGATGAAGAAAACCAATTGTTTAATCTGTGTGAACTCATCCTAGCCAATCAAAATTAAGCTAAAATATTAAAATTAAACAAAAACAAGTCTTTGCTCCATTTACTCAGCAAATGCTTTGTTATCTCTTGTATTGAAGACATCTCCATTTACTCGCCACCTCCTCCTCCGGACGCAGAATCGCCACCTCCTCCTGTATCCGCGCCGCCTCCTACTGAATCATCTCCGCCTCCCCCGGACAAGGTATCGCCAGAGTCGTCTCCTCCGCCACCATCGTCTACACTTCACGCTCTCCGCCGCCGCCTCCTAATAATTCGACAAAGTCGCCTCCGCCGCCGTCTTCTAGCTCGTTATCTCCGCCTCCACCTCCGACCTCGTCTTCTTCTTCTTCTTCCTCGTCAGGAATTTCTACTGGAATCGTGGTCGGAGTCGTCATTGGCGGCGTGGTCGTGATCGATTTACTTCTTCTAATTCTTTTCAGTTGCAAGAAAAAGCGCAGGCGTGATCATCGACGCGAAGACTACTACGTTCCGCAACTATCTGGACCCAAAAGTGAGTCGTCCTGATTCATTTACGTTGACTTTACCTCATATCGTTGACCATTTATCTGATAGTAAAATAGTTGCTGGAATTTGAATCTTATTTGGATTGGAGTACTTACCTTTTAAGGGTCTCAATTCTCAGACTTCATTCTGATTGAGTGGCTGGCTCAGTTAGAAGAATGAGTCAAATGTGGCTTGTTGATTGTTGTCTATTGATCACAGATGGTGTTCAGCAGCAGTGGCAACAGCAGCAGTTTGATCAACAGCAGCAGTTTGATCAACAACAGTTTGGCATATCTCCATGAGGACTGTAAGATTTCTTAGCATATCAACTGGTATCTCCTCATTAAAAGGAGACTGATAGTTTGATCACAGAGGAGATTTTCAACTCATATATCCAAATGTTACTTGCTTTCTTGCAGGTCATCCCAAGAGAAGGATTTACTTGCGTCTGAAGAGAAGCTTAATCATAGAGAAAAGATTAGGCATTTCAGGAAATGTGTCCTGCTTCAGATATTTGCACTAATATGTGTCTCTATAAAATGTATTTTGAAGTGTTCTTCTTAACAAGTGACTGGTATTTTGTAAGTCATTAGATCTCTGGAATTATACAGTGGTGCCTTGTCATTTGTCAACTGCCCTGCCTATCTGTTTGCGATGAATCTCTTGACAACAATGCTATTTGGTAATGTCGCAGGTTCAAATTCAGGAACTTACGGATGAGCATAGCAGACTACTGGAGACTAAAAAAATTGAATTTGAGTTGGAGATTGAGCAAAAGAGGCAGTCCATTGACGAGGAATTGAAAAACGCAAACTGTTCTACTAAGCGTGTTTCCTTTCGACAAGTCCTTTAAACTTTGTTTTGTTTGGAACTTGTTGCATATGCCATCAGTTGGATAAATGATGTGTTTTGTTTGGAACTTGTGGTCTATATTATATATTGCAATTTCGCCTATATTATATATTTCAATTTCGCAAAACATCATTTGCGACCGTATAATGTCGCACTAACTCGCTTATATGTCGCCTAGTTCATGTATTGCAATTTCTCAAAACATCATTTGCGACATTATAATGTCGCACTAAGTCGCTTATATGTCGCCTAGTTCATGTATTGCAATTTCTCAAAACATCATTTGCGACAATATAATGTCGCCCTAAGTCACTTATTTGTCGCTTAGTTCATGTATTGCAATTTCTCAAAACATCATTTGCGACATTATAATGTCGCACAAAGTCGCTTATATGTCGCATTGTACATATATGTCACTTCTGAAAACATCATTTGCGACATTGTAATGTCGCATAGTACATAAATGCAATTTCTGAAAACATCATTTGCGACATTATAAAGTCGCACGAAGTCGCTCGATATGTTGCAGTGAGCTAGAAAAGCAACAAATATATTGCAACATTTTGATGTTGGAAAACGAAACCGCTAAATGCGACATACTCACCCGATATGTTGCGTTACGGCAATGCGACACGGCTTTAGCGACATTTAGTAAAGCCACATGATACATGTTGCGCAACCGTAAAGTAACATACTCGGACCCTTAGGAAACACAAAAATAAATGTTGCAAATGGTGAAAAATGGTGTAGTGCACGTCAGCTCCGTGTGCAACAGCGTTAAATTCTAAATGATGACCCTTTTCAATCTCATCGAACAGAAAAACATTATATGGTCTTCTCCGTTCAGATTCAATAAACTCTCTGCCGTTCTTGTGATCAATATAACCAGGGGGCTTACCAATAAAATGGGCAACATAATGTTTCTCCACGTGCCCATACATATCAATCCAAACAACGAAGTTCCCATCATCAAAAAGTTTTTCAGCAAGAGCTTTAGCGGGCTCAACTTTACTAACACCAGTAAGGTCCAAGACATCCTTGATGACTTTGTAAATGCCCTTAAATTAGGTTCTCAGATCCTCCTGCTTTTTCTTTTCATCTTCACTTTCACCAGTCTTCAAGTGAAGTGGAGGGGATAACATCATAGCACTGACAGCTTGCGCTCCAATAGGCACCTAGTGTGTGCAATTCTTATGAATTGGTGAAGTGCTCCTGTCGAGTCCTTCCCAATCTGAGATAATGAATCCCTGAAACTTTGGTTTATTTTCCCAAACACTAGTAAGTAGATTATGAGTTTTAAACATCTCTTTCCCATGCCATTTGGAATAGGGATTCTTCACTGTTGACACTTCCGTGATGATTGAATCAAGGTAAACAGGTAAGCCGATTTTCAGCAATCTAAACATATCAATAATAGTGTTGTTATCGTTACTACCCTCTTGGTTGTTCTCCTTCAAGGTAATTTGATCCCAAAGGTCCCATATCAAAAGTATAGTGAGCTGCTTCACTTCATTATAAACCATGATGGTTGTGTCACTGATAGCTGCTTGTTTATCAAGATGTAAATCTCCACACAAACTTGAAACTCGAGTATTCCGATCAAAATCGCAACTCTGTCCTGAATGAAGCCTGATTCCATAATAAAATGATCCCGAACTAGTCTTACTCAAATGGTGGAACAGCAGCTAAAGCCCAAACTACCGAAAATGCAAATGTTCAATCCCCAAGTGAGCCCTCTTTTTTATAAAACTTGAAGGCATCGTCAACTAGCTTGTGCAGCACCAAAACTAAAATCTCCTTGACCACGAATTGTTTACGAGTAGCAGGACAATCCAACCTCACATTTCGATACAAACCTTTACATGACTCAGAAAAATGACCAGCCTTCATCATGTCAGACATCATATTTATATTATCAATACAACCAAATTTCCTCAGAACATTGAGCTTAATGTCAGTCTGGAATTCAAAAAGGTCCTCTGCGTCACCATGCCACTTCTTCAAGAATATAGTATCATTTTCAAGTTTATCAATCAGCTTCAATCTTACGACAAGACCATCATAATGCACTAGAACTCCAACAAATGCCCAGTTTAGTGACTTAATATCTAAAATAGCAGAACTATCAGACTGAATACAATAACCATTTTTGTTGGATCCATCTTCAGGAGGTTTCGCAGGTGGCTTTACAAATATACCATCTGCTATAAAAGGCAAACTCTTAGAGGCATTTTCACAAACATCTGAAAGGCATAAATTTGAAGTTCTCTTGACCGCAACTTCTTTAGAAACTTTCCATACTCTTGATGAATCCAAAACCAAATCAATACTTTCCTCCAAATTTAGAGCGTCAGAATCCTCAATAATGCCTTCTGCTACAATAACTTCATTTGTAATAATTTCACTAACTAAGGCCCTGTCCACTTTCACTTGTTTTTTTGACTTGTAAGTTAAGATAAGTTAATATCAGTTAAGATCAGTTAAGATAAGTTAAAATCAGTTAAGATAAGTTAAGATAAGTTAAGTTACTTTTAACATACCATCATACTATTTATCATACCATCATACTATTCACCATCATCATACCATCATCATCTTACTATTCATCATCATCATCATACCATCACACTATTCATCATCATACCATCATCATCATCATCATACTATTCATCATACCATCATCATCATCATCATAATATTCATCATACCATCATACTATTCATCATACCATCATCATCATACTATTCACCATCATCATACCATCATACTATTCATCATACCATCATCATCATACCATCACACTATTCATCATCATACCATCATCATCATCATCATACTATCATCATCATACCATCCTCATACTATTCATCATCATACCATCACCATCATCATCATACCATCATACTATTCATCATACCATCATCATCATACTATTCATCATCATCATCATCATCATACCAACACACTATTCATCATCATACCATCATCATCATCATACTATCATCATCATAATATTCATCATCATACCATCATCATCATCATCATCATCATACCATCACCATCATCATCATACCACCATACTATTCATCATACCATCATCATCATACCATCATCATACTATTCATATTTTCATCATCATACCATCATACGATTCATCATACCATCACACTATTCATCATACCATCATACTATTCATCATCATCATACTATTCATATCATACTATTCATCATCGTCATACTATTCATCATACCATCATCATCATAAAATTACTATTCATCACCATCATCACCCCATCATCATCATCAGTATATTACTATTCATCATCATAAAATTACTATTCACCATCATCATAATATTACTATTCATCATCATCACCATCATCATAAAATTACTATTCATCACCATCATAATATTACTATTCATCAACATAATATTACTATTCATCATCATTATCACAACCATCATCATCATAATATTACTATTCATCATACAATATTAGTTTCAGTTAAGTTAAGATAAGTTACTATCAGTTAAGATAAGTTAATATCAGTTAAGATAAGTTAATATCAGTCACTATAAGTTAAAATCATTTAAGATCAGTTAAGTTTCAGTCAAAGTGGACAGGCCCTAAATCGGACTCAAGTGGAGCACACAACTCAGTTGTGATTAATTCTGTTTGCATAGCATCAGATTCCTCCACGTTTTCTATAGAAAAATCAGAAGTAGAGATTGAACTTACGTGAGAATTCACCTTGGAGAGGTTTGACATGTAAATTGAATTTTCATTCTTCATTTCAGTTAGGAGCTGGATGATTCCGTCACAAGTCTTTGACATAGATTCAAGTATCGATCGACGTGTTAGGGTTTCTGACCAGAATTGACATCTAAGGTCTATGGAAAAATTATCCCAAGTAGGACTCCTCCTACTCCTTCGCATATTCCAGTACCTTTGTCGGTACCATTCTAGGGCATCTCCGGCTAGATAAGAAGTTGCTATCATCAACTTCTACTCCACCATCATCTAGTATCGATGAAAGAAGCCTTCAAGTTCATAAAGCCATCCATCAACATTTTCGTCGGAGAAATATGAAATTTCAAGTTGTAGATAGTTTGGATAATAATAGGAGCTGTAATAGGTTGTCATGTTCACTCTCGATGAAGAAGCACCAATGATACAAACATGAATGTTTGTAATAAGTTTTGGAAGAGGAGTAGAAGAGATTGGGATGAGGAGTAGAATTGAGATTAGGGTTTCAGGATGAGAAAGGGATGAGAAGCGAGAGAAAGAGAGATGAGGAATATTGATTAATTTTTTTCTTGATTACTAACTCCTATTACACTTCTTTTTATACTATAGAAGTTACACCAAATACCAATGCATCCCTTACGTTCCCTATTATTCCAGTACGTAACATTGTGTTAACATATCCTCGTTCAATAATCCTCTTATACTAACTTCCCTGAGCTTAGTGTAAGCGTCTTTGAGCAATCCCAACAATCGGAGGATATCTCTTTTAGAATGGTGAGTGACATGAGCGTATTACCCTCCACTGATGAAAGTGTCGTAAGTGGGTTGTGTATCATCGGGGAGGGCAGCGAAGAAAACTTAAAACTCCATTTACTTTACTAGAGTTTTGGAAAGGATTCTGAAAAGGCTTATGACGTGAAAGAGAAGAAAAGGAATGGTGTTTGGTGTGAAAAGGAAATAGGACTCGGCAGCCTTTATTTTGTAGAATCGGCAGGCGATGCCTCTTCGAATAGGTGGCGCCTATGCAGGCGGAGCCTCTATGACTAGGTGACGCCTATGCAGGCGGCACTTCTACGATAAGGCATGTTCTTTCCAGTCAAAACATGTTTTTTACAAAGATTAATATAAAGAGGAATTTTTTTACTGAGTTGTAGTATGTCCTTTTACTTCGTTGGGGATGATAGGAAATGTCTTTCCGCGATCTCTTTTGCGAAGTTTCAGTTTCTTTTATCTGGTGACAAAAAGACAAACTATAGCCTTTTATTATTGGAATACTTGAAATGAGTTTGAAAAGTAGATGCTCAAAATGTGTATCAGCTGGCTGGAGGCTGAGGTGGCTACCAATTGCCTTATCTTTCATTGAGGGAACACCACTTTCTTAACGTGTTCTTATCTAGAGACAAAGTACTGCCTAAGCTCTGCCCTCCGGCTGACTTAGTGACTCCAGGCTCCTCACATGATTGAGTGGTTTTGTGTAGTAGATAAAGCACCCTCCCGATATTTTCTTGTATTTCATACTTGAACAACTTTTGAGCGGTCCATCTCTGCCTCTATGACGTCCAGTGTGAACTGGATTCTAGTTTGATTACTTTCAATTCTTGCCAACCTTCTTTCCGTCCTCGTTAGTCTTCAATGTTGACGTGGGTCTATCTTTTTATCGCTCACTAGTACAACTTCCCCACTTCTAAGGTTAGTGAAACCACTGAATAAATAACGGTCAGTAATGTACTAGTAACTTTGGCAGTCTATTTAATGTAGAAAATATACAACATGAAGTAGAGGAGCGTTCAATTGCGGATCGATACAGTAATGTGAGGCACGTGAGGCACGATCTCAACCACACATCTAACCTCCCCGTGCATTTCTGGTGCGACACGTGTCCAAATAGTAAAACGCACTAACTTCTGAAAAGTCAACAATTGCGGCTGTGCCACGTGGCTTCGCCACGTGCGTCCGATCAACTCCACAGACGGCCGAGATCGTGCCTCACTGCCTCATTCTTACAACCTTGCCTCAACCGAGCGCCCCCCACATGAAGTATATATATAGATAAATATTTTATTTACAGTTGCGAAAGAAGTCCTACACTACCATACAAGCAATTATCTATATACATAGGCATTTTCTCAAACACCTGGAGTGCATATTTTGAACATTAAAATAAAGCAAACCATAATCATACCAAATCAATACATAGCATATACTCAAGTAGTAGATTAGGAGTGAATACATCTATGAGGTCCATATGACTGACAGGTCGTCGTTGGTACCTGCAAATCTTAATTTATAATGTCCGCTTACTCTTGGCTTAGTATAGCTGTAAGTAAGGGGTCGAACCCAAGGGAGCTAGATGGTTACTACTTGTTCTGAAAAAGGAAAGAAAGCAGTTGGTTGTAAGTGATCAGGAAACAGTGCAAAAAGGAAACAAGATGGGTGTGTATCAATTAGAGAGAATATTCAGACTAAGGTTTCTTAATTGTGACTTGTTTTATCCTTGACTTCTAAATATCAGATTTCTAATTCCTAAGTGTGATTACTTCCATTCCAAGTTATAATCTAAAGTAGGGTCTTTCCGGACACCTACACCACAATCCACTTCCTTTCCAGGTTGTAGAATTCTAAACCTAGCATTTTAATACTCCATTCCAAGATATATCAAATTAGTGCTCTATTTGTTTTCAACGGTCTAGTATCAAACAAACAGTAAATAAGGGATTTGTATTACTCGACTACTTCTAACCCTTCCGAGTATCAACTTAATTCCGCAATACAAATCGAGATAAATAGCACAAGGTCTAGTGGAATAAAGAAATAAGCATTAAGTTTCAAGTCTCAAAAACAGTAGTCACAATATATTGAACCCTAGCCCGAATAATGGGATTAAGTCCACATGGCCATTAAAACAAGACAATAATAAAAGGAGGAATAAACTTCTCTATCGAGCCGCGAGGATGATGAAGAACACCGGAATGAATGAGGAACGCCGAGATGAAGCTTTTGATGATTCTGTGATGATTGAAAGGCTTGACCAAGGGATGTATTTATAGGGTAGGATGAGTTCGAAATTCCCTTAAGTCGGCCTACTCCTTAGGAAACTGAGTAATATTCGGCTAAGTCCAAAAGATAGTTTAGGAAATATTCCCAAATCTTTGTGTAACCGACTTAGCTTCATCTTCAAGCAAACGTCTTGTGCAAGTCTTCTAGAGCCTTCCAGAATCTTCTAGAATGGTCCAAAACCGCCTTGGATGATATGACAATGACGAGCCAAAAACAAGCTTGGGCTTTGATCTCTCGGACGCACGGACGGACGCTCGGGGGAACGCTCGGCTGGATGCTCGGACGGCCGGTCGGCTGGCTGGGATGCCCGGTCGGGTGTCTGCTCGGTTGGACGCTCGGACGGCCGGTTGGCTGGCTGGATTCCCGCGCGGACGTCTCCTGCATTTCCTTCCCGCGGACGTCTCTTGAATTACTGAAATTGTTCAGACGTCCGCGCGCTTATTGTTGAGGCCTCCGCGGAATGCACTGTTGAAAACTCCAAAGTGCTTCGGTCTTCATTTCTTTCCGCGCCAAACTTCGTCAAATGTAAATAAGCCGGTCAAGAACTCCTTGTGATGTGTTTTTGCTCCAAAAGCCATCTTTTGAATGCAATTCCTCCTAGAGCTTCCAAATCACCTGAAACACGAAACAATACTAGGAAGTAACTGTTCGTACAATAAAGTGCTGGAATTGGTGGGATTTGATGACTCGATGAGTCGTATAAATACGGCTCATCAATGACCCCAAAATATAATTGAACTACTCACAATTCATGTTTGTGATCTATCACAACTAGGGTTTGGACAAGATGGTGGAGAGGGAGTGACATGAGCTGCATTGTAGTCTTGCATCGGTTGCCTGAATGCCGCCTTCTTGCTCTTTGCCCGATCTCTCAAAGGTTTCTTATATGATCCGGTGAAGCGCCTCCAAGTCACCCCATCCTCCTCAAAGAATTTCATGTACCTCATCGTCTTTATTTTTGAGTACCTTCCTCTTCGGTTTTGGGCAACTCTTTGAACGAAAGGTGAAACCACACCCCAAAGAAATCATGGTCACCATGAACCCACCACCAATGTCTAGGACCTTAGACATCCTATCCACATACTCCTCAAATTTCGATGCAAGGATCGAAAACCAATCAAGCTCTACCTCATCATGAATAGCCATCATACGCTCGAGATCTGCTATGGTGACCGCCCTACCTCCATCCTTGCACGTATTTATCCCCATCGATATAGCGCGATGAATCACCTTCCACACTAGTTCCTCGATGGCTATCACGCTATAAGCGGATACAACCCATTCTCTCCTATGAGAAATCCTCTCCCAAAATTTAGCTTGTTGGTGCTCATTGTAGGAGGGCACCGACGCACCATATAGGGGAAATCCCAACAACTCACAAACAACATCTCTAGGAAAACAATGCTCCACTCCTCCCAACACTAACCACCAATGTGTCACTCCCCTCTTCATCCACCACCGTACTAAATCAACATATAAACTCCTCTACTAACAATCTCGGGTACATGCCCGAATCATCCATAAAAAATATATTCAAACCGGCCTGAATAAGATGTGAGTGTACCTCATCTTTGATTTCCAAGTCCTCAAGTGTTTCCATGTCCAAAAATAATGTTGCATGGGCTTTCTTCCCCTTCTCGCCAATGTGCTCATAGTTCTTACGGTGCCCTTCGTTTGAGAAGGTAAGAGGCTTGGAAAATGGATAGAGAGTGCGAGGAGGCGAGCTTGACAGGCTAAGCGAATTACGTGAGCTAGGTGAGGAGGGATTCGGCATAGTAACACTAGATGAGGAGGAGCTAGCTTGGGTAATTCTTTGGCACTTGGGAGGATTCCTGGAAGAGGTGGCTTGAGTGAAAGCCTTGCGAGGTGGATTTCTTCTAGCCATGAAGGAGGGATTACTTCGGAAAGTTGAGGTTGCATTGATGACAGAGTAGCTATACAGGTAGATAGGTCACGGATCCGACACGATAGGGACATGTTGCTAGGGCTGCGATTGGGGATGGCGAGCGGCTAGCCGAAGGGCTGGTATTTGGGTGGTGGAAGGTTGATTTAGGGTGGAAATTGGATGAAAGGACTAGGGGCAAGCAGAGTGGTGGTCGGACGGCGAGGGGTGGTCGGAGATGGCGATTGGCGAGTGGAGGTCGGAGGTTGGGGCGATGACTGGAGATGAGTCGGGCGGAATGGGTTGAGGTGTTGTGGGAAAAGTTGAGATTTGGTTTGAGTTTTAAATGGTAGGTTGAGTTACAGTCGGCCAGCTGGGCTGACTACTCAACCAGTTGGGCCTTATGACGGAGCCCACCGCACTGTCGTTAAGGTGCGATGTTCTCTGTGCAAAAATAAATTTATATCTCCGATACTCGCGACATAACAATTTTGGGTAGTCAGTGGTAAGTACGGGTCGAACCCAAGGGAATTAGGTGATAGTTGTTCTTTCGAAAAGGGGGATTAAATAAAACAGTTGAGGGGTTGGTTTTGGTTTTAGTTACTGAAAAGTAAGGTGCTTGATGGACAAGACTTGACAGAAAGTAAGCAGTTGATAAGGTACTGAAAGTAAATAACAGTTGATATTACAATTAAAGGGAAGTATTCGGTTTTAGGGGCCTAGTATCATAGTCTGTTTATCATTGACCTCTAATGATCATACTATGTGTTCAAAGATGAATCAAGGCTATTTCTAGCACATGACTTGCCACATCATTTAGAACACTTGTTCTATTTAGACTAATTCCTCTTTTCGAAGTATCTTAGCCTTATGTGCATCCATTTGATCTTCAGTTACGAGCAATCAAATGGTTTTTAAAAGAGGTCGAACTCCTCAGATAAGCTTTGCCCGTTAAAGCATCCACTTACCCGAGTATGTTCACGAACCCCACGGAAGAGCTTTGCCCGTTAAAGCATCCACTCAACCTTGGAAGTTCTAACCTAATATGTGGCACATAGAACAAGTTTTGAACACATAGAGGCACTAAGAGTAGGGCCTAAAACATTGTATGATACAAGCACACCCTTTCAACCGAATGAAGGGTTTAACTACGAATATCCATGGAGCAGGACATCATAGCTAAGTGCTTGAAAAGTAAAGGTTTTGAAAGACAGAAAATAAAGTTTTCGAAAGTAAAGACAGGAAAGTAAAGTTGTTGAATTTAAAAGACAGTAAAGTAAAGAAGAGAGGACTTACAAGAACCGATAAGAGTGCTCAAGACCAAGCTTCCATTTCAAAGTAAAGTAATTACATGATTAGTGCCCAAAATCTAGAGAGAAGCTAAAGCTTTGTGATGGATGATGTTTGTTTTTTTTGGAATGTATTACAAAGGCAATGGAGGTGTCTATTTATAGGCTAAGGGAGGCAATGGATGTGGAGGAGAAGCCACCACATGTCACAAGATGGGAGGAGGTCTCAAAAGCCATCGGGGTGAGTCATCTCTTCCCTTAGCCGCCGGCCACATGGAGGAGAAGGAGTGGATGATGGCTTAGCCGCCGGCCACATGGAGGAAGAAGAGTGATGGAGTGAGTTTGTGATCTTATCCCAAAAAGCCATCGGTCTTTTCAGCTCCGGACTGACTCTGGTTGCCCTTTGGTTGGACTTGTTTTGAGTGATTCCACGTCAGGTTCTTGAAAGTCAGAATTTGGTCGTGACCTGGAATGACTCGTAATTCATTTTCATCTTTAAAACTCCTCCTTAGCCTGTATTCTCTCTAGACTTCAAAATACCCAGTAGATAAATATCGGAACTAACAAGCAAAAGTTAAATAGACAAAGAGTCTAATTTGGTGGGTTTAACTGTGTTTATGATTCATACAATTATGGTCCATCACCTTGCCAAAGCAAAGAAGCCCTTTGAAGATGGCCAGCCGATCGATTAATGAAGCTAATCGACCAGTTGGGAATGGCCGAGTCGAAGGTTGGCGAAATAGCTTTCTACCGGGTCGGCTAGGATGGTTACCCGACCGGTTGGTCATGGCCGAGGTGAAGAGTCCTTGTCTTTCTAGGTATCCGGGCGGGAACATGATGCTATGCGGTCGAGTACCTCTTGTCTCCGATTTTTTTCTTCAAGTCGTTGTACATAACCCATTTGAACTCAATGAATAAGAATTGAAGCGCGACACTCAACATTCTCAAACCCAAAACACGAACTCCACACTTAAAATCAAGTTCACCCATCAAGCATGCATCATTAAAAGTTCAAGCACAAATCCATGAACTCCACACTTCAAATGTAACTCACACCCAAACAATCAACCACTTTCACACATAAGATTATGTCATACACCAAAACATGCATCCCAAAACACCTATGCATTTTAGGTTCACACGATCATGCTAAGCATATAGAATTTAAGTGCTAAAATGGACAACTTATAACGGGTTACCTCCCGAGAGGGCCTAGTTTAACGTCGTGGCAAAGACGTTGCAAAGCGCCCCATAGAATCATACGTGAGAAGTCCCTTTTTAGGATCCCTTCTCACGGGACCTTGGACATTTGAGGTGTCAATGCACCTTTAAATCCCATTTGAATTTCTTTCCATCAAACCTATAATGTACTTTTATTTGTGAGTTTGACCCCTTCAAGAATGTTGATCCGTTTAGAAATAAGGGGTCTTGGTTGTTTCCTGTCAAGGAGTGTAGCAATCATGGAATCCGAGTTTGAGGGGTCACTTTGTGGTTGAGGATATTGAAAGTATGAGTATTGAACTTCAAAGCATTGACTATCATCCCAATTCAGTGTGTTCGTATGTTATGGATACCAAGAGTTTTCCCAATAGGCATTTGGTTGCTCCTCCTCTTAATCATCCCAATTCGGAGTGTAATAACTTGTTGGATAGCCATGTTCTTGACAATAAGAATTCAGTTGCTCCTCCTCTTTGTAATAATCTCCATTGTACATGACTTGTTGGTTGTAGGGATTCATCCTCGCAAAACAAGATAAACATAAGCTAGCAAGGGATATGAGTGTGAAGAGAATATACAAGTATAAGAAAAATAAAAATATCTTCAATAATAGTCGGAACATCCACACAATCTAAGCTAGGGATGTCTAATTAGTTGCTCCCCGGCAACACCGCCATTTTGACGTTGTGAATTTTCGCATGCAAATAAATGCAATAGAAACTCTAGCCAAAATAATTTATAAAATCGGTAAGACCGGGTCGAAAACAATGGAGCAAGCCCAGCACAAGCACTATGAAAGATTGTGTTTCTATTCGGCTATTCTAATTCAAATGGAAGAAAGTATGTGTATCTAAATCCTAAGTGACAAGTGATTAGAGATAAAAGATGATTAAAAGGCATTTCGATGGGTTACACCCCTCGGCATTCTCTAATGATCACATACACAATATTTAAGTGTTTTATGGTGTCAAATAGTCTAGAACCCAGCTTAGACTAAGGTAGACCAATTTTCATGTGAATCTATTCTTAGTCAAACCATCTTAATTTGAACCTCACTCCATCGAGATGTTAATTCACTCCATAGCCTTTATTATCCTAGGAACATCTCCAAGGTAATAAATGACATAGGCATAAAACACTAGTTCACTTCAATTTCATGCATTTACCGTCGTAAATACTAGATATGATACTTTTCACTACATCCAAATCTTCCCTAAGCTCTATCGATATTTCGATCAAGTTTTTAGATCAACATGTTACCTAGGCATTTCATCAAACACTTGGTAGCATGTCAAATGTGAAGTACTTAGTGAACATGAATTTAACACCATTTGTTGGGATTAATTGATGATTTGCTTAATGACCTAGTCTAAGATTTATGGAAATCAATTTTCGTTGACATTTCCTCAAGCCTTAGACCATCGTCCAAGGTGGAGTCTCACTCTTTCAAGATATTAACTCACTTTCTCATTCCCTCACCACTAAGTTCATAACATTCATTACAAACCAAATCGAATGAATTAAACATTCAAACCCAGTCAAGCATTCCATATCCTGGAGTTCACTTTCATGATAAACTAAAATATAAATCATTTTCTCTATACCAAATCCATTCCCTAGCTCTTTCAACACTACAAATTTTAGCCATTTTGTACGATAAGGCCTATGCGATAACAAGCGTTATCGCACAATACTTACGGTAACCGTTCATTAATGTATGCGATAACTGGATTTTTTTAAAAAAATTTGTGATTACGGTACTTTAGCCATGCATTATTATTTACAGTAGCCGTTTTTTTGCAAGTTGTGAGACCATGTCTGCTTTACCGTATCATTATCGCACATTTCAACTTAACCAAGACACATAAGAGAATTTCCATTCTCATTCCCCCGCACTGCTCTCCTCCTCTATCGCTGCATCGTCATCCGCCGTCGCCCGTCCATCGCCCTCCACGACGACCGCGCTTGCCGCCTCGCAGCTTGCTAGTCCGTCACCGATTGTCATCTGCTGCGCCGCCCCTCCGAGGTTAGTTGTTCAATTTTAGGGATTTTATTCTCATTCCGATTTTAGATGAAATATATTATATTGGAATTTTAGGGCTTTTATCCCCGCACGGCTGGTAATGTTTCTAATGTATTTTCCCAAGATCGTCGTTGCTTTGGGGCTCAGCGTCGCTGGTAATGGGGCTTGTAACCTAACTTTGTCGATGAAGCAGATGTGGCTGGAGATATATATCGTTGATGCATTTCTGGTCTTCTTTGTTATTCCTTTCGCCATGTTTTATTTCCTTTGAATGAAAATGGTGGTTTGTTTGATTCAGCTTGAGGTTGACTGGCCCGATTTGATAATATTGGTAGGATTGCGGGAGCCTGGAAAGAGGAACAAGAGTGCTTTGATATGGGTAATAATTACAGTCATTGTCTGTGCCCTTGTGCTCAGCAAAGATAGTGAGGTGTGAATCAATCTTTCTAACTTAACTATGATTTACTTTCATCTGCTTGCTCTCGTCTTTAGAAATTTTCAAACAAGTGACCACTTTATTTACATATGTCTGCATTGCATCTGCATTATCGTATGGTGTAATTGTATAAAATAGAAACCTTAATATAGAAAAGAAAAATGCTAAAATACCACTAATTCAATTAAGTTTGAACACAGTTTACCAACAGTGTCGAGTTTGAGGACTTAGTGCTTTCTGATCTTCCCTCGCATGCGCCATTTCTTACTCCACCCAATTGACTTGTGTTAGTTTTTCAGTATTGCAATTTGTGTAGAACTCAGTTGGAGACCAATCTTGGAAAAATTCTAGAAATACATGTGCTGAAGTATACTGGCTTCCTGTTATTGGATTCTGAAAATCAAGTGACGAAAGTGGCTACTTTTATTTGTTGGCATTTGTGAATGGTTCAAACTTGTTAGTATATGCTGTGTATGCCAGTTTATTCTTATGAGATAAACTGTGATGAATTTAGCATGTCTCTCGTTCATATGGTTGCATAAGTTAGCTTGGTCTGCGAATTCAAAATTGTTTGGGGGATCAGTACTTACACAAGGTTCCTTCCTTCCTAGTGTGTATATGGTCTTTGGTTTACCATTTAACTCTGAATTTTTTAGTGTTAATGTTCATTGGAAATAAATGGTGGACATGATCTTAAGTGCTTTTGATTGCGCAGAACACCATTCCTTTGAGAATTGCTCTTAGATTCCTGTGTTGATTTAAGCTTTATATGACAAGAATGAAAACAAAAGCCCAGAGGACCACTTCCAGCATTGCGCCTAAAGTTGCAGGTAAGCTATGGAGAACGAATTGCACTGTATTAATAATGTTTATTCTATTTGTTCAGTATCATTCCCATATTGAAATTATGTATTTGAACAACTTGCTAGTGATACAAGAATCCTACAGATACTTTGTTTTCGAAAATATATCTGTGGTTTGTAAATTATTTATATCTAATTCTGCTCTTCAGTTCTATTTAGTATCAAAGATGGATATTTGACTTTATTTACAAGGGTGACCTTCAGTCATGATATTTCTTATGTCTCCTTCTTTGGAGTTATTTAATCATAAATTTTTGGTCTTATATGACAGGAAATTAATGCAACATTTGGAAGATAAATTATCTAGTGAAGAAGAAGAAGAGATACTGGAAGAGCTTGAGAATCTGGAGGCCTAGGTAATCTGATTGGGTTTCTTTTTTCTTGCAAGTATCCTTAACTTTTTGCTCAGCCTCTTTGAGGACTTAACTTTATTTTGATGTGCTAACATATTAAACTCTATTGGTCATTATTAGTGATGTGCCTCTTGCATTTGGATCTTCCAGATGTGCCAACAAAAGCACCTGCTGCTTCTAGTTGTCGAAGAAGAATCCCTGTGTAGTGTTGCTACTGCTAAAAAAGGTATTCGTGCCTACCCTTGTTATATGTTTGGACGATATGGTGTATTTACCGCTGAAAGTATATATATATATATAGGGGGGCGTTCAAATGTTATGTGTTGTTATTGTGTTATGTGTTACATGATTGTGGGCGCGACACGTGGCAAAATGATTGGCTCATATTGCGCCACCTCAAAAGCATGGGGGGTAGTGGACATGTGCCTTACATGTGCCATGAATAGTGGCTTACGTGGCGCGTTTTGATTGGCTGGAGGTGTAACATTTGAACGCCCATCTATATATATATATATATAGAGGAGCGTTCAAATGAGGCAAAGAAAATAAGAATGAGGCACGTGAGGCACGATCTTAGCCATCCATCAACCCTCGTGCATTGTGGGCGCGCCACGTGTCCAACTAGTAAAACTCACTACCAACAGTAAAAAGCAAAAAGCAAAACACTATTCTGATACTATTCCCTACCACATCAACAAAATGAGTGGCTCACAATGTGCCTCACTTGCCTCATTCTTACACCACTGCATATATATATATAGGGGAGCACTCGGTTGAGGCAGGGTTGGTAGAATGAGGCACGTGAGGTACGATCTGGGCCACTCATTGTGACACGTGGCAAAGCCACGTGAGTTGAGCCACCATTTGCGTTCACACTATTGTTGGTAGTGGGTTTACTATTTGAACACGTGGCGCGCCACAAATGCACGGGGTGTTAGATGTGTGGTTGAAATCGTGCCTCACTTGCCTCATTCTAATTTGCTTGCCTCATTTGATCGCTTCTATATATATATATATATAATAGTACTTCGTCTTACTCGCAGTATTGGATGAACCACTGGCAGCTTGATTAGCCTCTTGGAGAATGAACTAATTGCTCGTGAAGCTGCCGATTGCACGTAAAGCTCTGTCATAGCCATACAAATGGGACACCATGATTGTACATCGCCACTGTCATAGCTATACATCGAACGTGTATGAACTTTTGTTGAGATTAGGAATGAATATTATTTTGGATGCTCCAAATTGAATGTAATGTAATGTGATATGTGAAAATGTGCATATTGAATGTAATAGCTGTGGATAAAATTTCAATATTTAATTTTTGGTTTTCCTAAAATAAATAAATTTGATTGTTTTTATTAATTCTAATTTAATTATTTAAATATTTTATTATATTAATTTAAATTATATTCTTATCGCTGGATTGCAGTAGGGATAGCGCATGCTCTTTGCAATAACTAGTAGGATAACGTTACGATAATGTCGGAGGTATTGTCACAATGTCATCGTAATGTACACGCACAACGTTAACGTCATGTTATCGCATGGTTTTTGCGACAATGAAAATTGCGATAACAACTGTCATTAACGTAATGTTATCGTTTTTTGCAATCTTGCGATAACCATACGTCAATTTCATGTTATCGCCTTGTTTGTTCAAAATTTGTAGTGCAAGTCTTAGGTCTAAGTTTGGGTTCATATTGTCACTTAGGCATTTTATTTAACACCTTGCAACATAGCATTTCATAGTACAAGAGAAAATGAAACCTATAATCATCCACATGAATTTCAATGTATTTTCAATGATCATAGAGTGCCAAGGAGGGTCCTAAAACCTCAAAATATAAGCACTACTCACATATCATCATGATAACATGATTTCATTACAAAACAACAAAAGGGGAGGATAGACGAGTAGAGAAAACCCAAGTAGGAGATGTTGAGCATGCTCTAGATTCCTTCCTTGATCTTCTCTCTTCTCCCCCAAGCAAACCTTTGATGATGGTGATCCTTCCTTAGCCTTTTCTCACACTTTTTCTCTCTAAAAACCACCCCTTATGTCAAAACCATCTCTTTCTATTTATAGCCCAAGCTGAAATTTCTAGTTCAGGACAACTATCCGGGTGGATAGCTATTTGGTCACAATGCTATCCGGGCGGGTAGCTTGATCTGAGGAGCTTGGTGTGTTTGGCCTACCCGGGCGGGTAGGCTTTGAGTCATTTTGGTATCCGGTCGTGTAGCACTTCAATTCTGCTCATTTTGTCCCGAACCTTCGACAGTTTGTGCAATCTTCATCTTGAGGTCTTGACATTGGTAGAGAATCATTTTGTACCTGAAATGTGGAAGGCAAGGGTCAAATGACATCAAAATATGTCGGAAACAAGTCAAAGTCTTAATGAAATATGGCAAAGATTAAGTCAAAAATTCGACTTATCAATTGGATAAAGATATATACTTGAACAATACAGAACGAATAAAAATGCCTGAAGCATTACAAGAATACTCTAGTCACTTGCATTGCATTAAATTGAGAAGATCATTGTATGGATTGAAAGAATCTGGTCGAAAGTGGTATAATCGCCTCAAGGAAAGCTTACCGGCACAGGAGTTTGTTAGCAATCAAATTTGTCCATGTGTTTTCACAAATAAGATAGGTTAGTATTATGTAAATAGTTTTTAAGTTGATGATTTATATATAATTAGAATTCCACAATAGCGTTATATAACATAAGTCGCTACAATAGTAATCCTAATGCGAAACATTGGCAAGCGATCCATGCGTTATGTAACCTAAGTCGCTACACTAGTAATCCTAATGTGCAACATTGACAAGCGATCCATAGGGTACTATGCTACCTCAAAGGGACAATTGATCTTATATACTAGGATTTTCCCTCGGTGACAGAGGGATATTCAGATGCAAGTTTGATCTTATACGAAGAGTATCATTCATCTACAAGTGGATACATATTTCTACTTAGGGGAGGTGGCATTTTGTGGGCTTCCAATAAAAAACTTGCATCACATGTTCAACAATAGAATATGAATTTGTTGCTTTAGCCGCTGTTGCAAAGGAAGCAGAGTGATTAAGAAATACGATTTATGAGATTCTATTATGGGAAAAACCGACATCACCATTGTCTATACATTGTGATAATGCTGCAATATTAGTTAAGGCATATAACCATGTATACGATGGGAAGTCCCGACACTTGAGTGTGAGAGATAGTATAGTAAGAGAGCTCATTATCCACGAGTAATTTGAGTCGATTATGTCACAACAAAATTTAGCTGATCACTTGACGAAGAGATTAGCTGGATACCTTGGTTAAGTTGGTTCATGGGATGAGATTAAAACCTGAGGAGTCGTATTTATACGACGCATTGAATCATTTAATCCCATGTATTTTGACATTTTATTATGCGAACGTTTACTTTTTAGTATGGTTTTGCATTTCAGGTGTTTCGGAAGCTATGGGAGGAAACTTGCATAAAAGATGGCATTTCATGCCAAAAATATCACAATGGCAGATCAGACTTGTGGACCTTCAACGGAGTGATGTCAATGGACCGCTGATCAGAAAAATACGAGCCACATGCCGTTGTGTAGCTGACTCAATTTCCTGCAACTCACTAGTTCACACCGAGATCATCCGAAGTCATTTGGATGGTCAAATCAATAGCCGAAGTCGGGACACAGTAGGCACCGCACCCACAGTAGACATTAGCGCAGTGCTAAAGTTAAGGCTGGGCGCGGCCAGTCTTGATAACGTCAAGGCTGGGAGCGGCCGTAATGTCTACACAGGGCGCGGCGATGATGTCAGCAATGGGTTTTGATGATGTTAGCAGGCCAAAACTTGGAAATCAAGCCCAAAAATCAGACTTGGAAACCCTACTTTTTGCTATAAATAAGATGTTTGGGTTAGGGTTTCCATCATCTCATAATCCATCATTCAGAAGACGGCTCTGGAGGAGAAGGCGAAGCTTTCGACGAGAGAAGAGATTTTTCTACCATTGATTATGTATTTTATTTCCATCATGTGTATCTAAACTCTTTATTCAGTTTAGGGTTTCGTTCATTGTGACACATGTTTTGAGACTTCGCTCTTAATGCTATTTTATGTTTTACTAGGTCTTGCTTCATCACATGAATTAACTTGTTAGATTAAGTGGAAGCTTTGTCGCAAAGCTTAATTGAGAAATTAATTCTTACCGTTAATATCTACTGGAAACTTTGACGTAAAGGTAGATCGTAACACCTAGGCTAAATAATAACTTTGTCGGATTAATAAGTCTAGGAAAGAACTAGAAGTCTAACACCTTTGTTGGGTTAGATTGTGGTGTATCACCTTTGTTGGGATACTTAGGGTTGTTACCTTTGTCGGAATGACCACACTTAGAAACATGAAATTAGATATTTAGCAGTCGAAGATAAATATGTCACAATAGAAACCCTAAGCTGAATGCTCTCTATGATTGGAAGTCTTTTGTTATTTTTCTCTTTTGCACTCTTTACTGCTAACCCCCCCATTTCTTAATTGCTTACAGGAACAGCTTCAACAACACCAGCTCCCTTGGGTACGACCCTGCTTGCCGCTACACTAGCTTTTAACAGGAGATTATAAATTTAAATTTGACGCGTCAGACGCACGTCAAATTTTGGCACCGTTGTCAGGGAGCTGCGCTTTGGTGAAGTTGTTTCTTTTTATTTATTTCCAGTATTTTTTAAGTTTTTTGTGATTCACTATGTCTTCCTATTATAGTGGGGCACCTTGTGACGATGAAGACGATGAGGAAGATGATGGCAGCGAGGTTAAGTGTTGGATGATTCGGCGTCTCCCCAAATTTGGAGGTGCCATTGGAGAAGATCTCGTGACACATGTAAAAACGTTCCACTCCGTGTGCTGCCGCATAAAGCCTAAATAAGAGTCATTGGAGAGGTTTAAGTTAAAAATATTTTTATTTTCTTTAACTGACTCCGTAAGATCTTGGTATTACTCATCATCTGCAGATTATGAAAGTACTTGGTCGGATCTACGAGCCCGATTTCTAAGTTTTCTCCGCCATTCTTTTGATTTGAAATTCGCGAGAATATTTCTACCATAGAGCATTTCCAGGGCGAAACATTATATGAGTACTATTTGCGCTTCGATGACCTTGAGGGAAGCTGTCCACACCATGGATTAACAGATTTATTTCTTCTTGAGAGCTTTCTTGGTGAGATGATTCCACTAGAGCGTTCTATGCTTGATGCTGCATTAGGAGGTTCAGTAATGGATTTACACATTTTTGATATCTGGGACCTGATAGATGATATGACACAGAGATCGAGACGGGGCCAGATGCACAAAATAGATGATAAGGTGCATACAGTAGAAGCTGATTCAGCGGAGATCGTGCCCGACATCACATGCAACACCTCAATCATGACCTTACCCGCAATAGAGACTCAAGCTTTAGATGAAGAGGATAATTCCACCGCTACCAGAGAGCTGCACACAGAGAAAGAAACAATCATGCTCACGATAATCTCTGAACCACCACAAATTATATAAAATTTTGATATTCCTCTTTCACTTCTTGTGAAGGATAACATCATCCAAGATAATCATAAAGAGCCAGAAGAAGAAGAGACAGGAGAAGAAGATGATGAGAATGAATTCAGCCAAATAGTGCTAGCCACATACGAGGAGGAAATATGTTCTAGCGAATAAAACTCCACTCCTTACCTATGCACAGACTTGATTACCAAAAATTCTAAGGTAAGCGCTGAATTTAATATGGAATTACATATGACTCATATGCCTCGTGTGTTGTACTTGCAGGATGGTGAACCTAAAAAAATTACAAGAAAAGGCGTTTGATTCACTTTACATTGTGGCTGCTAGTATCCCATTGTGCAGGACTAGAAACTGGATCACCAATCACAAACTGTCATTCACAAACACGTTCGTGAGTTGGAAGCATCATAAGGAGAAAAAACAAGCTAGGTCTTGCAAGCATGTCTCTACAGTAGTTTCATTCGACCTACTGAGACATGACACATTGATGCGTTGTAATATTATGCACTTACAAATCTATGTGATTCAAAGGCAAGATATTTGATCAAAAACAATTTATAAGACCGGTAAGTACCGGGTCGTCCAAGGAGAAAGTTTAAACTTATGAGCACTATTAGATTTCGTTCCGATAAGTCTATCCTAATTGCAAAAGGTTTGATTGGTGAAGTTACTAAAGAAAATGAATATGAACAATGTAAACAAACTAAGAGATCTAGAGAAATGTCACTACCAAGGCAAAGGGTGTACTCTAGGGAACTACTTCACTCATGTTTGTTTTTAGACTCCAAGAATTCAATTTCATGCAAGATACTTGTTTTAGATGATTAGATTAAGGCGTGCTACTATTAAATCAAATTCAATCGCTAGATGTTTTTACTTGATTTAAGGAAGAAGCACCTCGCACGTGAGCTTCAATCGCTAGATGTTGTTAGCTCACGTCCTACTCAAGGTTCTCAATCATCAACGCTAGTTGAATGATCAATATCCAATGAGCGGTGTAAGAACAAGCCTATCTCAATGCCAAAATGAGTCACGATAGTGATCATCACTTAGCAAGGGTGAGTCTACTCTCATTCTAGAACTCTTAGTCTCATTCGCTAGAACACTCAACTTCAAATTCATGTTTCTAGACCACTTAGGCATTTTATCAAACACTTGGCGGGCATAGAGTTGACATTTCATCCAAGTAGATTCACAATCATGCAAACATGTTATACTAACATTGATTCATTATAGATTAGGAGTATTAACACACATGAGGTCCATAGGACCCTAGAATACAAAACACTACTCACAAATCATGTTCATAGACAAACACAAATTGTATTGAGTACATAGATGAAGATACAATGGAAGGAATGAACCAATGATCTTCAATCTTCAATGGATGATCCTCCCTTGAGACCTTGGTAGCTTGTTCTCTCTAGAAACCTTCAATTCTTCGTGCTCCAAAACCCTAGCTCACATCCCCTTAAAACCCTGATCTTGGTCTGAATTTATAGGCAAAATCTGCCTTCAGGGGCCAACCGGCCGGTTCAGATCTTGTGGCTTTTTCAGCCGGCCGGTTCGGATTGTGGCTGGCTTCCTTTGGAGTCTCTGAGGTCCTGAGCCGCCCAGTTCAGATATAGGCATGTCCTTGAGCCGGCCAGCTCAAAACCTCAGTCCCCTTTTTCTCTCTTCTTGGTCCCAACTCCGAGTTCAGCAAACTGGTCTGACTTTCTGTGGCTTTTTCAAAGTCTTCCCGTCCGAATTTGGCCTTCAGGTCAACTAAACAGGTGTAGACCTTTGAGTTATCTTTCTAACAAGATTTGAATCAACCAATTCGGACTTCGAATGAGATCTGTACGTTTAAAATAAGCCAGCAAGGTCAGTTTGTCCTGTTTTGCCCGAAACACCATATTTTGCTCCGAAACTTCGTTTTTTTTGCGAGAATTGATCTTTTTGAACCCGGGGACCATAGGATCGGTTTCTAACCTGAAATAGCAAGCAAGAGGGTCAAATGGTATCAAATTAGCACCGGGAATGAACCAAAACTCTTCGTAAATGGATATGTAAATGAGTCGAGAATTCGACTCATCACACATGTGGATGGAAACCAGGATGGACAGACATGAGAGCACCACTCGATGAGGGCTATGAGAAGCACAAAGGAGTAGAGAAGTTTGACCTCACACAACCATGGGATCCTAACTTGTGATCCCTAATGAGGTATCGACGAGCAACCGACATAAAATAAAGGCGCTCGCAGGGAGGCAGCACGGCAAAATTTTTGTTTTTCCATTTTTTATTTCGTTTTATGTTTGTTTGACTCTTGAGTCATGTTTTTATATTGTCTTTTGGGAAGGGAGATTGTTTATGCATGAAACAGGTGACATCCGGAGAGGATCGCGGGCCATGCAAACTTTAACTACCGCGCCCGACAGTCATTTTAAATGGCTAATGTGTTCTTCAGGTGCGTCAATAAACTCTTCTTCAGGCGCGGCTCTCTCGATTGACCAGCATTGACCGTTGACTGACTCGTTTGACCAGAATTCTCATCTTCACACGACGAAACGAGGGGAGTATCAGTTCACTTTGATCTCTTCCTTTTCCTATATGTTTGTGTGTCTTGCATTGTAGTGTCTTGGAGCTTAAGTCGTACCGTGAGGACACGGCTTGGTTCAAAAGTGTGGGGTGGGAGAGTCAGTCAGTCAGTTGTGTCGGCACATTTATTTTTCTTGCATATGTACTGTGTTAGCACGTTTCCTTTTGAAGAAAAAAAAATTGAAAGTATGAAATTTCACTTTTGTTCTTGAATATGCAGTGTTGAATGTTGATGTGAAATAGATGAGCTGACTATACTGTGTTTCTCTCATGAAATTTGAATTGTGCTTTTACATGTGAATTTAACCTACTACGTGTCTTTTGAGTTGAGATAAACAGGGATGTGGAGTTGATACAAATGTCCTAGAGAGACTTGACGAAGCATTCAAGTTGTATGGTTATATGGATTTCGTGGAGGCTAGCACTTCGAGACTTTATGGTTCAGAGTTCGCTCCGCCGCTACAGCGTTTATGTAAGTAGGTGGGATGGGAAAACATATCATCCTATCTCTAGTCCGAAGTAACCGAAAAAATAGGTGGAGGGCCCCCATCTTGACTCGCGTCAAAAAGGTCGAGGATGAGAAAGAGCGAGAAGGTATTTCCATATGCTTTCAGGCGATGATTGGACCTCCTTCAAAAGAAAGAAGAAGCGGACAAGCTATTCACAATAAGGGAGCAAAGCTCAAGAAAAATCAGCCACATTGTGAAGTTTTATACAAGAAAAAATAGTGAAGTACATCATTTATACATCAAGAGCCAGAGGCCAAAGAAAGTCACTACAAAGTTGTCCAACAAAAGAAGAAAGAAAGCTCAAAAACCTTAAAGCTCGAATGAATCACGTGCCAGAGAAAGCAATGAGATATAACCATATAGCTAGAGTTCGGAACAGCGAGTGCAGATCATGGGTCTAAAGAGGACTATCTCCCATTCATTCGAATTGGGGTTTGAATTTCAGCTCAAAGGTAACATGTATCAAGTTTATTCCACGTTCAGCATGATGATTTAAGTAGAGATTGAGTTATGCGTAGAAAAGCGAGTCTAGACTAGCAACTCATATTCATGTGCATTCATCCAGGACGTCGATGAAATTGTGGTGTTATATTTATTTTTCTACTATGATTTGTTCTTGTTTGGGACGAACAAGTTTAAGTGTGGGGTGGTTTGATGAGTCGTATTTATACGACTCCTCGAATCAATTAATCCCATGTATTTCGATACTTTATTATGCGAACATTTACTTTTTAGTATGGTTTTGCATTTTAGGTGTTTCGGAAGCTTTAGGAGGAAACGCACATAAAAGATGGCATTTCATGCTAAAAACATCATAATGGCAGATCAGACCTTTGGACCTTCAACGGAGTGCGTGGAATGGATTGCTGATCATAAAAATACGAGCCACATGTCGTTGCTTAGTTGACTCAATTCCCTAAAACTCTCTAGTTCACACCAAGAGCATCCGAGGTCATTTGGATGGTCAAATCAATAGTCGAAGTCGGGACACAGTAGGCACCGCGCCCACAGTAGGCATTAGCGCAGTGCTAACGTTAAGGCTGGGCGCGGCCAGTACCGATAACGTCAAGGCTGGGAGCGGCCGTAATGTCTACACAAGGCGTGGTGATGACATCAGCAATGCATTTTGATGATGTCAGCAGGCCGAAACTTGGATCTGACTTGGAAACCCTACTTTTTGCTATAAATAAGATGTTTGGGTTAGGGTTTCCATCATCTCATAATCCATCATTCAGAACATGGCTCTGGAGGAGAAGGCGAAGCTTTTGACGAGAGAAGAGATATTTCTACCATTCGTTATGTGTTTTATTTCCATCATGTGTAGCTAAACTCTTTATTCAGTTTAGGGTTTCGTTCATTGTGACACATGTTTTGAGACTTCGCTCTTAATGCTATTTTATGTTTTACTAGTTCTTGCTTCATCACATGAATTAACTTGTTAGATTAAGTGGAAGCTTTGTCGCAAAGCTTAAATGAGCAATTAAATCTTACCGTTAAAATCTACTGGAAACTTTATCGTAAATGTAGATCGTAACACCTACGCTAAATATTACCTCTGTCGGATTATTAAGTCTAGGACAGAACTAGAAGTTTAACACCTTTGTCGGGTTAGATTATGGTGTATCACTGATGGACCAAAATTATACGAATCATAAACACAGTATAACCCCCTTATTTAGACATTTTGTCTATTTAACTTTTGCTTGTTAGTTCAGATATATTTTTGCAGGGTAATTCAGAGCTTAGAGAGAATACACATTAAAGAGGAGCTTTTAGAGCATAAAAGATGTTACGAGTCAATCCAAGGTCAAGATCATATGCCGACTGAAGAAATATCAAGGATCCTGACGTTGAATCACTCATAACAAATTAATCAGAAGAATCAGGAGAGGAATCAAGACAGCCCGGGGAAGAAACACATTGACAGTTTTGTGAAAAGACTGCACAAAACTGTACAAAACTCATACATGGGCAAAGTGACCGGCCACTTGGGCAAGAGGTGGCCAAAGCCACCCCTCCTCCTCCTCCACCACCGGCTACCGGCAGCTCTCCTCCACCATGACCGGCGGCTTTCCTCCTCCTCCACATGGCGGCTCCTCCTTGCTCCTCCTCTCCTTCCTCCATGTGTGGCCATCTCCTCCCTTCATTTTCTCCTCCAATCACCATGCAACACTTGCCTCCATCTCCTCCTCCTCCCATGACTATATAAGGAGGAGCTCCTCCCCTCATTTTCATCATCCCTCACTTGTAAAAAAACACTTCTCTCTCTAAGTTATGTATGTGTAAGTTTGGCTTTGGAAATAAAGGATAGCTCCCTTGGCACTTCAACGGTTGTAAATATTATTTCTAGTATTTATTCAACTGTTTATTTCCTTAGTTATAATGTTTAGCGCGATGAATAGTAGCTAAACTAGTAGTTCGGTAGAAGGGGCGCACTTGTATTATAAAATGTTTTAAGACTATTACCTTAGCGTCTAGTCTTAGTATTCAAAACTTGTTCTATGTGCCATATATCAAGTCAGAGTTTCCAAGGTTGAGTGGAAGCTGTCACAAGCAAAGCTCTGCCGTGGAAATTCGTGATCATACTCGGTAAGTGGAAGCTGTCACAAACAAAACTTATCGAGGAGTTCGACTTATCTAAAACACCACTTGGTCAATAACGTAACTGGGAGATCAAGTGGATGCACTTACAGCTAAGATACTTCGAAAGGAGGAATTAGTTTTGCTTAGAACAAGTGTTGCTTTAAACGATGTTGCAAGTCTTGCGCTACGAAAGGGCCTCGATTCATCTTTGAATACTTAGATAATTCACTAAAGGTCAATGATAAACAGGATATAATACAAGGCCCCTGAAACCGAACATTTCTCTTTAATTATAAACTGTAATTTACTTTCCAGTATTAAAACCAACCAACCAATCAATCAATCACTTAGCTGGTAGCTTTAAAACCAACCAACCGATCTAAAACACGCTCTCTCGCTGGACAACCCCCTCAAAGAACATCTATTCCCCTGATTCCCTTGGGTTCGACCCCTACTTACCACTTGCTACCCAGTAGTTAAGTCGCGAGTAGCGGATTTATAAATTTATTCTTGACGTTTGCACATAACGACTGTGCATCCATCAAAATTGGCGCCGTTGCCGGGGAATTAGCAAATGGATAGTTGTTCTTTTTTCTGTTATACATAATTCACCATGTCGTCGTACTACGGAAGCAAGCCTTGGTACTATGAGGAGTTTTCCCCACCACCCTTCGAACTTGAAGTCCGTAAGAAGATCATCAACCATGAGCAATCCCGGGACGAAACTTTGGACGAGTACTTGGCGTACTTCGATTCCATTGTGGCGAGCTGCCCGCACCACGGATTCGCATATTCATATCTTCTTCGGACATTTCTTACTGGGATGAGACTTCCGGAGCTTTGCTTGTTAGATACTGCCGCAGGAGGGTCAATAATGGAATTAAGCGAAAAGGAAGCCTGGGGCCTCATTGATGATTTGGCCGAGAGCACAAAACGAGGGCCAATGCACCAAACTGAAGATAAGGCACCAACGATGAAAGTGGACTCAGTACAGAACGAGCCCGGCATCACACCCATTGCAAGCTTGCCCGCAGCAAACCCGGAAGGAGACATCAGTACAAGGGCATTAATGGACGTGGAGGCGGCTCTAAAGGAACCAACATTGGAGCCCACAAAGCTGACAGAGGATGAGGACGCATGGATAACTGAAGAAGAGCCTACATGGGATCTCACTCCCGAGCCATCCGAAGTAATGGACGAATCAGATACAGAAAGCATCGAGGAGGAGTCTTCATGGGAACTCAATACCGAAGCGGACGAGGAAATCAAGCCAGGCCCAGTCCTCATTTTCAATCTATCCAAGAAAGACCTGGCCCTTGTGGTGGAAGTCCCCCAATTTGTCCCCTCGGTTTGTATGCGGATCTCAGCCCCTGAAGATGAAGTAATCAATGATGAGGTGCAAGGCGAGTTGGAGCCAGAAAAGCCAACAATGAAACACTCCCTCGCCACGAGCCAACCAAGCAGCCCTGAAAACTTGCTCGTGCTAAAACGGCCATTCACCTCTGCCGCAAAGAAGAGGGCTAGCGAAGAACACAACCCGGATGCCAACCGTGCATACACAAAGAAGAGACCAAGACATGGCCCGGTGGAATGGAAGCCCGGATGGAGAAACACAAGAGCTCGGCTCAATAGACCAGCGGCTATGGTCGAAAGATCCTCACCTACTTGGGAGAATAGGAAGGCAAAACCACCGGAACAATGGAGTCCTGACCCGAACACAACATCCGGCAAGAAGTCAGCAAGAAGCAACACTGGAACGGTGGCGAAGTTTGACTTGAGCCACCCATGGGACCCAAACCAGTAATCCACAACGAGGTACTGTCGAGCCAACGACGTTAAACAAGTGCACTGGTCGGGAGGTAACCCGACACTATCTTACTTTTCCGCACTTTAATTTCTGTCATTTAAATTCAGTATTTAGTTTTAAGCTTGCATGCCTATTGAACTAAGGCACGCCTTCGTTCAAAAGTGGGGGTGAGAACCACCTATGTACATAAATAACATGCTTGCTATTTTTTCTTTTTTTAGTAATAGTAACTTTTTGAAAATATGAACTTAAGAATGTGAAAAAGATAAATCATAATTCATGCATTAACCTTGTGAAAATTCAACTGTTTAAAAACTTAGAATGTAACTTTCCATTTGTCCTTTGTGCTGAGATAACTAGGGATGTGGAGTTGACATAAACTGCCCTAGAGAGGCTTGGCAAGCAATCAAAGGATCAGATCAAACTATATGGTTTTCGAAGTCAGTGGAGGCTGCATTTCGGGTTTCAGTGAAAATTGAAGTCATCTCCGCCATGCAATGCAAAAGGCGAGGACGGGAATCAGACCGTCCTATCTCCGGTCAAAGTAGCCGAGAAAATAGATGAGCGACCCTCATCCTGACCCGCGCGAAATGACAGTCAAAGTAGCCGAGAAAATAGATGAGCGACCCTCACCTTGACCCGCGCGAAAACGGCAAAAAAGAGAGGAGCGGGGAGGTATTTCCATAGGCTTGCGGGCGATGATTGGACCTCCCAAAAAGGCTTGAGAAAATGGACTAGCAGTCACAAAAAGGCGAAAAGCTCAATGAAGCAAATCAAGAGGCCAAAGGCCCAAAATTGTGAAGGTTTTAACCGAACAAAAAGTGAAGAACTCAAAAAGTCAAAACAAAGGCCAAATGCCGATTCACTACAAAAGCAGTCCCTCGCCAAAAGAAAATCAAAGTACTCAAACCATTGAAACCCGAACCGAATCACGTGCTAGAGAAAGCTACCAGAAAACCATATAGTGCGAGACGATCCCAAGATTGCAGTCCAGGAGCCTAAAAAGGGCTATCTCCCGAGACATCCAATATAATTTTCATCTCAGCACGGAGGTACAAGTATTAAGTTTCTTCTATTTATTTACGCAGTTTAATTTGGTAATAAGTAAGCAATGCATGAATTAGGATAGATCGAGTACCACAGTCTAATTTTCATATTTCAAAGCCAACTTAGAGTACAGCCCTTGAATAGCATTGTTCGGGACGAACAACTAAAAGTGTGGGGTGATCTGATGGACCAAAATTATACGAATCATAAACACAGTATAACCCCCTTATTTAGACATTTTGTCTATTTAACTTTTGCTTGTTAATTCAGATATATTTTTGCAGGGTAATTCAGAGCTTAGAGAGAATACACATTAAAGAGGAGCTTTTAGAGCATAAAATATGTTACGAGTCAATCCAAGGTCAAGATCATATGCCGACTGAAGAAATATCAAGGATCCTGACGTTGAATCACTCATAACAAATTAATCAGAAGAATCAGGAGAGGAATCAAGACAGCCCGGGGAAGAAACACATTGACAGTTTTGTGAAAAGACTGCACAAAACTGTACAAAACTCATACATGGGCAAAGTGACCGGCCACTTGGGCAAGAGGTGGCCAAAGCCACCCCTCCTCCTCCTCCACCATCGGCTACCGGCAGCTCTCCTCCACCATGACCGGCGGCTTTCCTCCTCCTCCACATGGCGGCTCCTCCTTGCTCCTCCTCTCCTTCCTCCATGTGTGGCCATCTCCTCCCTTCATTTTCTCCTCCAATCACCATGCAACACTTGCCTCCATCTCCTCCTCCTCCCATGGCTATATTAGGAGGAGCTCCTCCCCTCATTTTCATCATCCCTCACTTGTAAAAAAACACTTCTCTCTCTAAGTTATGTATGTGTAAGTTTGGCTTTGGAAATAAAGGATAGCTCCCTTGGCACTTCAACGGTTGTAAGTATTATTTCTAGTATTTATTCAACTGTTTATTTCCTTAGTTATAATGTTTAGCGCGATGAATAGTAGCTAAACTAGTAGTTCGGTAGAAGGGGCGCACTTGTATTATAAAATGTTTTAAGACTATTACCTTAGCGTCTAGTCTTAGTATTCAAAACTTGTTCTATGTGCCATATATCAAGTCAGAGTTTCCAAGGTTGAGTGGAAGCTGTCACAAGCAAAGCTCTGCCGTGGAAATTCGTGATCATACTCGGTAAGTGGAAGCTGTCACAAGCAAAACTTATCGAGGAGTTCGACTTATCTAAAACACCACTTGGTCAATAACGTAACTGGGAGATCAAGTGGATGCACTTACAGCTAAGATACTTCGAAAGGAGGAATTAGTTTTGCTTAGAACAAGTGTTGCTTTAAACGATGTTGCAAGTCTTACGCTACGAAAGGGCCTCGATTCATCTTTGAATACTTAGATAATTCACTAAAGGTCAATGATAAACAGGATATAATACAAGGCCCCTGAAACCGAACATTTCTCTTTAATTATAAACTGTAATTTACTTTCCAGTATTAAAACCAACCAACCAACCAATCAATCAATCAATCACTTAGCTGGTAGCTTTAAAACCAACCAACAGACCTAAAACACGCTCTCTCGCTGGACAACTGATGGACCATAATTGTATGAAACATAAATGCAGTTAAACCCACCAAATCAGACTGTTTGTCTATCTAACTTCTACGTGTTAGTCCCGATATATTTTTGTAGGGCATTTTAGAGACTGAAGTGAAAACACGCTAAGGAGAGGATTTTATGCTGAAAAGATAACAAGAGTCAATCCAATGTCAAGATCATATGCCGACTGAAGAAATATCAAGGATCCCGACGTTGAATTGACCATAACAAATTAATCAGAAGAATCAGGAGTGGAATCAAGACAGCCCGGGGAAGAAACACATTGACAGTTTTGTGAAAAGACTGCACAAAACTGTACAAAACTCACATATGGGCAAGGATGACCGGCCACTTGATGAAGTGGTGGCCAAGGGAGGAGCTCCTCCCCCTTGGGCCACCGGCAACCGGCGGCTATGGGAGGAGTGACCGGCGGCTTCACTATTCCTCCACATGTCACCTCCTCCTCCTCCTCCCTTCTCCTCCCTTGGATCAAATGCACATGTCCACCATCTCCACCACCCATCTCCTCCCCTTTTGGCTATAAAAGGAGGCCTCCTCCTCCTCATTTCAACACACTTCAATCTCATTTCACTTCTCTCTCTAGAAATTGTAATATTTGTAATGTTGTAATCTTGCTTTGGAAATAAAGGATAGCTCCCTTAGCGCTTCAACGGTTGTAAGTAATTCTTAGTATTTATTCAACTGTTTTATTTCCTTAGTTATAATGTTTAGCGTGATGAATAGTAGCTAAACTTGTAGTTCGGTCTAAGGGGCGCACTTGTATTATAAAATGTTTTAGACTTTTAACTTAGTGTCTAGTCTAAGTATTCAAAACTTATTCTATGTGCCATATATTAAGTCAGAACGTCCAAGGTAGAGTGGATGCTTGGAATGGCAAAACTCTACAGCGGGGTTCGTAAACTTGTACGGATAAGTGGATGCTTGGAATGGCAAAGCTTATCTGAGAAGTTTGATTCATCTTAAACACCATTTGGTTGATCGGGAATGATTGATCAAATGGATGCACATAGGCTAATATAATCGGGAATGGAGTATTAGTCTAAATAGAATAAGTGTTCTACGTCCTTGGAATAGGCTAGACAGTGTACGCAAATCGAGTGCTTGGAATGGCCTTGATACACCGTTTGAATACTTAGGAGAGTCACTAAAGGTCAATGATAAACAGGATATAATACAAGTCCCCTGAAACCGAACATTTCTCTTTAATTATAAACTGTAATTTACTTTCCAGTATTAAAATTAACCAACCAACCAATCAATCAATCAAAATAGCTGGTAGCTTTAAAACCAACCAACCGACCTTAAACACGCTCCCACGCTGCGTAATCCCCCCGAAGAACAATTATTCCCCTGGTTCCCTTGGGTTCGACCCCTACTTACCAAGTACTACCCAGTAGTATAGTTGCTAGTAGCGGACTATTATAAATTTATTTGCACAAATCGCTTTGACGACGAGCGGTTCTGTCAAATTGGCGCCGTTGCCGGGGAATCAGTTATCGGATAGTTGTTCTTTCCCTCCCCTTTCTTTTTCTTTCTTTTTCCTATGTCATTACCCATTACGCATGCATGGACAACGCGATTTCTGCCCCTGTTCGGAGGAACGGAGGGAGAAGACCCTGTACAGCACTGCCGAAACTTCCACCACGTCTGCCATCACATCAAACCGGAGAACGAAGTATTAGAGGAATTTAAGCTGAAATGCTTTAAATTCTCTCTAACCGACTTCGCCACGATATGGTACTACACATCCACCGCTTGCAGTGCAGAACGTTTCGTAGACCTTTGCGATCCGTTCCTGAAAGAATTCTCCCCACCATCTTTACGCCAAGAAACCCGTGAGAAGATCATGAGCCTTCATCAATCCCGGGATGAGACTTTGGACGAATACTACATGAACTACGATGCCATCATCTCAAGCTGCCCGCACCATGGATTTACGAAGAAAGTTCTTCTCCAAAAATTTCTTCGTGGGATGAGGGCCGAAGAGCTGGGAAGAGTTAACGAAGCTATGAAAAGGTCTGCAACAAACTTCACCGTTGCAGACATGTGGTGCCTTATAATCGGCCTGGCCGCTACCACAAGACGAGTACCCCAAACTGATGAGGAAATGCAGACAGAAGAAGCTGATCCTGAGGCTGATGAAGAAGAAACCACCGAACCGTCGGAAGAGACTCCTGAACCGTCTGAAGAATCAGACATGGAAAGCACCGGAAGCAACGAAGTAGGAGTCCAGAACACCACTGACGAACAGCCCAAGCCATACCCGACTATCATTACCCAGGCAGCTGAAACTATCTACGATCAGTTCTTCACGAACCAACATAACGAGGCAGAACCAAGCCTCATGAGGCCTTCCCGACTTTTCCCCTTAATTAATGAGCAAGTCACCGTGAACTATGCGATCCAAGAAGAAGCTCAAAGGAGAATGGGAAAAGCACCTCTGCAGAATGACCCCTCGATGGAGCAGTGCTATGCCGCAACCGGACTAGGCAGTCCCAAATACAAAAACTTCGAAAGGCTGGTAGTGAAAGGTCCATCACTCCCTCCGGGGTATTGGAAAGAAAAGATTCCGAAACCAAGGAGTCCTAACCAGAACACAACATCCAGCAAGAAGTCAGGAAGAAGCAACACTGGAACGGTGGCAAAGTTTGACCTCAGCCACCCATGGGACCCAAACCAATGAACCACAAACGAGGTATCGTCGAGCCAACGACGTTAAACAAGTGCACTGGTCGGGAGGTAACCCGACACTATCTTACTTTTCCGCACTTTAATTTCTGTCTTTTAAATTCAGTATTTAGTTTTAAGCTTGCATGACTTTTGAACTAAGGCACGCCTTCGTTCAAAAGTGTGGGGTGAGATCCACCTCTGTACATAAATAACATGCGGCTGTTTTTCTTTTTTTTAGTAATAGTATCTTTTTGAAAATATAAACTTAAGAATGTGAAAAAGATAAATCATAATTCATGCATTAATCTTGTGAAAATTCAAACTGTTTAAAAACTTAGAATGTAACTTTTCATTTGTCCTTTGTGCTGAGATAACTAGGGATGTGAAGTTGACATAAACTGCCCTAGAGAGGCTTGGCAAGCAATCAAAGGATCAGATCAAACTATATGGTTTTCGAAGTCAGTGGAGAGTGCACTTCGGGTTTTAGTGAAAATTGAAGTCATCTCCGCCATGCAATGCAAAAGGCGAGGACGGGAATCAGACCGTCCTATCTCCGGTCAAAGTAGCCGAGAAAATAGATGAGCGACCCTCATCTTGACCCGCGCGAAAACGACAGTCAAAGTAGCCGAGAAAATAGATGAGCGACCCTCACCTTGACCCGCGTGAAAACGGCAAAAAAGAGAGGAGCGGGGAGGTATTTCCATAGGCTTGCGGGCGATGATTGGACCTCCCAAAAAGGCTCGAGAAAATGGACTAGCAGTCACAAAAAGGCGAAAAGCTCAATGAAGCAAATCAAGAGGCCAAAGGCCCAAAATTGTGAAGGTTTTAACCGAACAAAAAGTGAAGAACTCAAAAAGTCAAAACAAAGGCCAAATGCCGACTCACTACAAAAGCAGTCCCTCGCCAAAAGAAAATTAAAGTACTCAAACCACTGAAACCTGAACCGAATCACGTGCTAGAGAAAGCTACCAGAAAACCATATAGTAAGAGACGATCCCGAGGTTGCAGTCCAGGAGCCAAAAAAGGGCTATCTCCCGAGACATCCAATATAATTTGCATCTCAGCACGGAGGTACAAGTATTAAGTTTCTTCTATTTATTTACGCAGTTTAATTTGGTAATAAGTAAGCAATGCATGAATTAGGATAGATCGAGTACCACAGTCTAATTTTCATATTCCAAAGCCAAACTTAGAACTTACGCCCTTTAATAGCATTGTTCGGGACGAACAACTAAAAGTGTGGGGTAATCTGATGGACCATAATTGTATGAAACATAAATGCAGTTAAACCCACCAAATTAGACTGTTTGTCTATCTAACTTCTACGTGTTAGTCCCGATATATTTTTGCAGGGCATTTTAGAGACAGAAGTGAAAACACGCTAAGGAGAGGATTTTATGCTGAAAAGATAACAAGAGTCAATCCAAGGTCAAGATCATATGCCGACTGAAGAAATATCAAGGATCCTGACGTTGAATTGACCATAACAAATTAATCAGAAGAATCAGGAGTGGAATCAAGACAGCCCGGGGAAGAAACACATTGACAGTTTTGTGAAAAGACTGCACAAAACTGTACAAAACTCACATATGGGCAAGGATGACCGGCCACTTGATGAAGTGGTGGCCAAGGGAGGAGCTCCTCCCCCTTGGGCCACCGGCAACCGGCGGCTATGGGAGGAGTGACCGGCGGCTTCACTATTCCTCCACATGTCACCTCCTCCTCCTCCTCCCTTCTCCTCCCTTGGATCAAATGCACATGTCCACCATCTCCACCACCCATCTCCTCCCCTTTTGGCTATAAAAGGAGGCCTCCTCCTCCTCATTTCAACACACTTCAATCTCATTTCACTTCTCTCTCTAGAAATTGTAATATTTGTAATGTTGTAATCTTGCTTTGGAAATAAAGGATAGCTCCCTTGGCGCTTCAACGGTTGTAAGTAATTCTTAGTATTTATTCAACTATTTTATTTCCTTAGTTATAATGTTTAGCGCGATGAATAGTAGCTAAACTTGTAGTTCGGTCTAAGGGGCGCACTTGTATTATAAAATGTTTTAGACTATTAACTTAGTGTCTAGTCTAAGTATTCAAAACTTATTCTATGTGCCATATATTAAGTCAGAACGTCCAAGGTAGAGTGGATGCTTGGAATGGCAAAACTCTACAGCGGGGTTCGTAAACTTGTACGGATAAGTGGATGCTTGGAATGGCAAAGCTTATCTGAGAAGTTTGACTCATCTTAAACACCATTTGGTTGATCGGGAATGATTGATCAAATGGATGCACATAGGCTAATATAACCGGGAATGGAGTATTAGTCTAAATAGAATAAGTGTTCTACGTCCTTGGAATAGGCTAGACAGTGTACGCAAATCGAGTGCTTGGAATGGCCTTGATACACCGTTTGAATACTTAGGAGAGTCACTAAAGGTCAATGATAAACAGGATATAATACAAGTCCCCTGAAACCGAACATTTCTCTTTAATTATAAACTGTAATTTACTTTCTAGTATTAAAATCAACCAACCAACCAATCAATCAATCAAAATAGCTGGTAGCTTTAAAACCAACCAACCGACCTTAAACACGCTCCCACGCTGCGTAATCCCCCCGAAGAACAATTATTCCCCTGGTTCCCTTGGGTTCGACCCCTACTTACCAAGTACTACCCAGTAGTATAGTTGCTAGTAGCGGACTATTATAAATTTATTTGCACAAATCGCTTTGACGATGAGCAGTTCTGTCAACAACCCCCTCAAAGAACATCTATTCCCCTGATTCCCTTGGGTTCGACCCCTACTTACCACTTGCTACCCAGTAGTTAAGTCGCGAGTAGCAGACTTATAAATTTATTCTTGACGTTTGCACATAATGACTGTGCATCCATCAATCACCTTTGTCGGGATACTTAGGGTTGTTACCTTTGTCGAATGACCAAACTTAGAAACATGAAATTAGATATTTAGCAGTCGATGATGAACATGTCACAATAGAAACCCTAAGCTGAATGCTATCTCTGATTGGAAGTCTTTTGTTATTTTTCTTGTTTGCACTCTTTACTGCTACCCCCCCCTTTCTTAATTGCTTACAGGAACAGCTTCAACAACACCAGCTCTCTTGGGTTCGACCCTGCTTGCCGCTACACTACCTTTTAGTAGGAGATTATAAATTTAAGTTTGACGCGTCAGACGACGCGCGTCAAAACCCGTATAGTTTTCTAGTAGTGGGGTACCTGATTCGTATCTAACTAGTGTTAGCAACTAATTCAATATAGAAAGCTCATACAAAGAAAATTGATGAACACAAATAAAAGTCCCTTAGTGTGTGTTGATGACCTACAAGTCATACGTTGAAGATGAACTCGTCTTGATAATTTCTTTGAAAAAGTGCTACTTGTAGTAGCACAATGATGTGATTAACCTAATATAAAACCTACATATATGAACGTGAGGTTTTAATTTGATACCATCTTTTTGGGTATTTGGAATGTGTAATTACTAGGGTTACAAGCGAGTCGATTTACTCGTGAATAGCATGCGAGTATACTCGGTCAAAACTCGACTCGATTAGAAATGAGTCAAGCACGAGCACAATTATTTAGGCTTGTTTATTAAACGAGTCAAGCTTGAACAAAGCGATGCTCGACTCGTTTAGACCCGTGAACAACTTGTTTATAAGCTCGACTAGACCTCGATTGTATGCTCGATTGAAACTCATTTGTGTACTTATTTATTAAAAGTTCTTTACACCAATTTAATTTTGAATTGAGGATTATGACAAAGTGGTGTTTTGTTTTTATTTCTTTATTAAAAGGTACTGTTTTTTTATTTGTGATATATTTTATACATAAATCGATTAGATATATAGATGATTATCAATATTACTTCCGCATCACCTCGACTCTACCAACACCACATAATGGGAAGAGGTAAAGAGCTATCTAGGAACATTCAATACATGATGTGCCTCAGTCCCACATTGCTAAAGAGTTAGTTTGTTCAAATAAAACAAGCCAAATGATTTCACCTTCATGGTCATGGGCTAGCAGCTGGCTCTCAAATGATGGGCTTCTCCAAAGCCTTTCAAAGTGAACTTGAACTTGATATATTTCGAGTTTGAGTAATAAAAAAATTGTTCGAGTCGAGTTTGAACATGAGTGAAATAGGCTTGATGAGTTTTGAGGAGTTTGAGCTAAGTAAAGTATTAAACGAGTCAAGTTCGATTTATATGATATTCAGCTCGACTCGGCTCGTTTGCAGACCTAGTACAAATTCAATCCTTGTGACATTTTTGTTTACGCATAAGTTGCTAAATAATATGTATTCTGAAAAACAAAGGTCTCCCTAAAATGGGGGGAATGTTGGGGATTTTAAGCTGTCAAGAGTATTGACACGAGGCAAGTCGGAAGGTCATAATACAAAAATCTAGTGTTTCATCCCGAGAAGATCGCGCCCCGTGTGCAATTTACGTGCCTCGTGCGCCTACTGAAATATGTATAGGTCGCCTCCGCCTAAAATACTCTACGTGCGCAGCTAACAATAGTGTGCCACCAATTTTATATATGATGTGGGCGCGACGCCACTAAAATGAATGCAGGGCGCGCGACAGCCGCAGAAAGGATGTGACATTTTATGCAGGGTATCTCTTTTGCTTGTATACTCTCATTTCCTATATATATGAGAACAAAATCTTTACGCAAAATATATACAGAAACACACATTTCCATTCTAGAATACCTATAACTCTAAAGTGTGTTTCTAATTCTATGGTCTAGATCTGAAGCGTAGATTTATCTTATTTCACTTTGAGTTTCGCGATAATCTAAGGCTACAGTGAAGGGACAAAATATTGATTGCGGAAAGCGATTAAGCGATTCAAATTGGTATTCAGCATTGTCATCATTTTGAAGTTTCATTTGAAGAATGCTTCATTTGCGACATTTGAAGCATTTTTAAGACATTTACAAGAAGATGTGATAGTTTTTTTAAATGATCCATTTGAGTTTGAAATTATCCCAAATGACCCATTTGAGTTTGCCATTTCCATTTGGCTGGTTTTAAAGAAATGAAATTACAGGGATCCGGTTAGTTACATTTTTAATCAAACCGGATCCTAGGATAATCCGATTTTTTGTTCAAACTAGATGAGGTGGCTTTGGCACCTACGTGGATGCCTCGTTAGAATCGGAGTGCGAGGAACTAGTGTTTTTAATAAAAACGGATGCTGGGGATACTGTCTTCTTGGACATCGGATGTGACGGATCCGGTTTGTATTAAATTTTCTATTTTTTTGTTGATTGGGTTTAATTGTATATCGGTAACGGTTAATTTTTTTAAAAAGTGTCTCGATATGGTTCAAAGTTGAACATAAGAAAAGGAATTTGATTGTGTTGAAATGTGCATACAACAAAGATAGAAGTAAACTAGAAAAGTAATACAAGTACTCGGCTGGCGGGTTTAAAACCCATTGTAAATGGACAAGCCCGCGTGCTATGGCAAGTTTGGTGGTATATCTTGCATCTTTAAATTCTGTCAGTGGGTTGTGATGAACAAGCCCCTCCCTGAGTACTGGATTGACCAACATCCCTATAGTGTATCTCATTACGCCTTCTCTTTGTCAGATTTCTACCTACTTTTCCACGTTTGAAGTCAAGGTTAGGAATATGAGGAAGTCCCTCATAGGGTTTCCAGAAGTCCTCATGAAGCATTTGAGTGAAATGGTAACTACAGGTCATGTGGTAAGCTTCCAGTGTATACTCTCATGAGCAACGAAGATGCTGAATTCCACGTGTGGGAACTTGCAAGCTGCGATTGCATGGCTGCAAGGAAAATTAAATAATGTCCATTTTCCACAAGAGCGAGGCAAACTGTCCACTTATGATGCTTTATTGTCGTGATAACTTCATAAATTCTGCACGATGAGTTAAATAGGATGATTCTATGGTACTGAGCCCTTTCTCGGAGTACCTCCAACCTTTGGTGAACCTTCGAAGGAAAAGTTGAATCCGTGTTGTCGTAATAATAGCGGCGCTGATTGGCGTACACATTCAATTGTTTGAACGTGAACATAGCCAATGTTGAAATTGGCAAGTCACTTCTGTATTTTAGAATGTCGTTAAATGATTGCGAGGCACTGGTGGTCATTGAGACCCATCTCATACCACCATTATCCATTGCCAAAGACCATAACTCAAGGTCTATGTTTCACAACCTCATTCGGACATTGACAGTTGTAATTTTTAGTATAGTCAAAAACAATTTATAGTGATGACCGGTAAGACCGGTGTCAAACCCAATGGAGCAATTCGATTATGCGCTAGGAGAATCAAGTTTTCAACTTAGCTATTCCTTCAAATCAATTATGAGATGGTTTCAAAGTTTAAACTAACAAAGAAATGGTTTCAAGGGGGGTTTTGTTCGATTTAAAGAGAGTTTCGAGGGATTACTCCCCTCCCTGGAAATTTCCCAATGATCAGGTACACATAAGTTAAGTCATTCATAGGTATTAATTGGTTTAAAACCTATCTTAGACTAAGGTAGACAAATTCTCATTTGAATCTAGTCCTAGTCAATCCATCCTAGTTAGAACCTCACTTTCTCAAGTTTATTGATTCACTCTATCTCACTATTATCTTTGGAATCTCTTCTTAAGGTAATGAATGCTATAGGCATTAAGTTCTATTTAACCTCACATCCATGCATTTACTCTCATAAACACTAGATATAATCATTTTCACCATATCCACATCATCACTAAGCTCTCTCGATACTTAGGTCAAATTCTAAGACCAACATGTCACTTAGGCATTTTATCAAACACTTGGTAACATGTCATAGAATGATCATTTAGTGAAAGTGAAATCAACACCATAGATTGTATGTTCAGTGTGTATACATGATCATAGAGTACCAAGGAGGGTTGTAAAACCCTCAAAACACAAGGAGACTACTCACACATCATGTAAGACAACATGGTGTGAGTAGGGTTTATAGCAACAACAAAGAGAATAGAAGTAGGATGGTTAATCCTAATGTCTCCCTTTGATCTTCACTTCTCCTTGGTTGGATGATGATTGATGACCTTGATTTGATCTCTTATTTTGGAAAATTTCCCCCAAGATGCCAGATGTCTAGGTCAAAACAACTACTTTCTATTTATAGCCTCGGGTAAAAATTCTGCTATAACAGGCCTAGCCGGTCAGCTGGCCATGGCCTTCGAATCTCAGCCGGTCGGCTGGCGCAGGGTGAGCTCAGTCTGATCTGAAATGTTCATCCAGCCAGTCTGTTGGTCAGTTGAGCCGCCCGGCTGAGAATGTCTTGATAAGGTGACAGACACTGCCTTGTCGTGAGGCAATGTTGCACAAATAAATTTATAAGACCGCACTCATGACTTAACTATTTTTTAGGTAGTACGTGGTAAGTACGGGTCGAACCCAAGGGAATTAGGGGGATAGGTTGTTCCTTTAAAACTATACTAGCGATGGACGTGTTTTACGTTGATTGAGCTTTTAGCGTGATTAACTAAGCTACTGTTTTTGGTTTTTTGGTTTTTTGTGCGGAAAGTAAATTACAGAAATTAAATGATTAATTACAAAGAGGGACTTACAGTGGGTGATGCGTGATTGTTGATTCCTCCGGTTTATGAGTGGTTGATGGTTGCGGTTGATTGAGACAGTTATACTAGGAAAGTAAATACAGGGGGGTTTTTGTGATTGAAAGAAAGTATTCGGTTTCAGGTACTCTTGTATTATAACATGTATATAATAAACCGTTAGTAACTTTTCTAAGTATTCAAAGATGAATCGAGGCCCTTTCGTAGCGCAAGACTTGCAACATCGTTTAAAGCAACCCTTGTTCTATTTCAGACTAATTCCTCCTTTCGAAGTATCTTAGCCTTCTGTGCATCCACCTGATCTCACAGTTACGATTGACCAAGTGGTGTTTTAGATAAGTCGAACTCCTCAGATAAGCTTTGCCCTTTCGTAGCATCCACTTATCCGAGTATGTTCACGAACCCCACGGAAGAGTTTTGCCCTTTCGTAGCATCCACTCAACCTTGGAAATTCTGACTATAAATGGCACATAGAACAAGTTTTGAATACAAAGAAATGAAACTAAAAGATATTACAACATTATATAATACAAGAAAATACCTTCCACCGAATGAAGAGTTTAGATACGCCTATCCATGGAAGAGTAGCGCATAGCAAAGTATCGTAACTTTATTGATCAAAACCAAACTTTACAAAGTATTACAAATCTAGAGAGATAAGTTGTGAAATGTGGTGGTGATGATTTTGTGAGGAGGAGAAGCTCTCTATTTATAAGGAGGAGGAGGAGGCAATGGAGGGTGGTGATGGCTCCATGTGGTTTGGGATCAAGGGAGGAGATGGGAGGAGGAGGATGTGGATGGGAGGAGAAACACATGGCACAACCCCATGGTCCTCCCTAAAGCCGCCGGTTATGGGTTGTTTGGGGGGAGGTTTTTGTGGCTTTGCAACCTCTTGCACAAGTCTTCAAGTCATCCCATGAGGAAAAATGAGAAAGCCACCCCATGAGTCATCCATTTCACAAAAGCCACCGGTCATCCTTGCCCATGGATGAGATTTTGACGGTTTTGTACAGTCTTTACAAAACTATCATTCCAATTTTGCTCCGGTCTGACTTTGATTGCTCCTCGGTTGGATTTAATGTGAGTAATCCTTGGTCAGAATCTTGAGATTTCTTCGTTCAGCGTCTGATATTGACCTCGGACTGACTCTTGTTATCTTTTCAGCGTAAAATCCTCTCCTTAGCGTGTTTTCTGTCTAGACTCCAAAATGCCCTGCAAATGCATTTTGGTACTAACAACTAGAAGTTAAATAGACAAACAGTCTAATTTGGTGGGTTTTACTGTGTTTATGATTCGTATAATTATGGTCCATCAGATAACCCCACACTTTTAGTTGTTCGTCCCGAACAATGCTTTTAAAGGTGGCACTCTATGCAAGTTTGGTTTTTTAAAATATGAAAAATTAGACTGTGATACTAGACTTATCCTAATTCATGCATCACTACTTATTACTAAATTGAACCGTATAAATACGTAGGAGTAATTTGATACTTGTACCTCCATGCCGAGATGCAAATTATATTGGATGTCTCGGGAGATAGCTCTTTTCAGGTCCATGCTGGCATCCTCGGGATTGTCTCGCACTATATGGTTTTCTTGTAGCTTTCTCTAGCACGTGATTCGATTCGGGTTTCAGTGAGTTGAGCCTTTTTGATTTCTTTCTTTTTGGCGATGGACTGCTTTTTGTAGTGAATTGGTCTTTGGCTTTTGGCCTTGGATTTGACTTTTGAGAACTTCACTTTTTTGTCGGTTAAAACCTTCACAATATTGGGCTCTAGGCCTCTTGATTTGCTTCTTCGAGCTTTTGCTTCTTTGTGATTGCAAGTCCATATTTTTCGCCGTTTTGGGAGGTCCAATCATCTCCCTCGAGCATATGGAAATACCTCCCCGCTCCTCTCGTCTTTGTCGTTTTGCGCGGGTCAAGATGAGGGTCGCTCATCTATTTTCTCGGCTATTTTGACTAGAGAGAGGACGGTCTGATTCCCGTCCTCGCCTTTGCATAGATGCGTCCTGGCGGAGTTGACTTCAATTATTCACTGAAACCTGAAGTGCAGCCTCCACTGACTTCGAAAACCATATAGTTTGATTCGATCCTTCGAATGCTTGCCAAGTCCTTCGAGGGCATTTCTATCAACTCCACATCCCTGGTTATCTTAGCACAAAGGGGCAAATGAAAAATTACATCCTAAGTTTTTAGACAGTTGAATTTTCACAAGGTTAATGCATGAATTATGACTTATCTTTTTCACATTCTTAAGTTCATATTTTCAAAAAGATACTAAAAAAAAGAAAAACATGCAGTTGGTTCTCACCCCACACTTTTGAACGAAGGCAAGCCTTAGTTCAAAAGTCATGCAATATATACAGGAGAAGGAAATGACATTAAGGAAAAAGAAGAACAGAACTCCCTTTAAGGTGTCGAGTGAACGACAAGGCACGAGGCTGGATAATCGAGGGAGTTCAGCTGGGGCCTCGAACTCTCAGCGCAGGCCCGGTAAATTCACGGAAGCTGCCTGGCTGATCCGGTCTTGCTCCAAAAACTTTATTCCTACATGTAAGACATTCCTTCTAGACAAAAAGTGGGTGAGAGCGCTTATTGAAAATTAAAATGACAGAAAGTAAGATAGTGTCGGGTTACCTCCCGACCAGTGCACTTGTTTAACGTCGTTGGCTCGACAGTACCTCATTCTGGATCATTGGTTGGGGTCCCATGGGTGGCTGAGGTCGTACTTCTTGATTCCACCGACTTTGATTCTTGCGGTGAGTCTTCCTGATTTTTTAGCAGATGACGGGTTTGGGTCCAGTTCTGATGGTATCTCCTTCCAACGTCTCTGAGAAGGCGAGGGACCTTTCACTATCAGCTTTTTGAACTGGGTTTTCTCCTGTTTAGGGCTGCCTTGTCCAGTCATGGCAAAAGCGTGCTCCATGTAGGAGTCATTCTGCTCAGGCCCTTTTCCCGATTTCTTGCGAGCAGATGTGTTTGGATCCCATGGTTGCTTGAGGTCGAACTTCTTCACAGCTGCCCTTTTGATTTGCCCAAAGAACACATATGGCAGCGGGCTCAGTTTTGCTCTCCCTTGATCCGGAGGTTTCTTCTTTACATATCCTCGAGAGGGCGAGGATTCCTTGACCATATTAGCTGGTTCATCAAGTGGAGCTCTCTTGTTCCTCCTTCCGGGCTTCCATTGCACCGGGCCATGTCTTTGTCGCTTCTTTGTGGCAGAGATGATTGGCCATCCTAGAACGAGCGAGTTTTCAGGGCTGCTTGGTTGGCTCGTGGCGAGGGAGTGTTTCATTGTTGGCTTTTCTGGCTCCAACTCGCCTTGCACCTCATCATTGATTACTTCATCTTCAGGGGCTGAGATCCGCATACAAACCGAGGGGACAAATTGGGGGACTTCCACCACAAGGGCCAGGTCTTTCTTGGATAAATTGAAAATGAGGACTGGGCCTGGCTTGATTTCCTCGTCCGCTTTGGTAGTGAGTTCCCATAAAGACTCCTCCTCGATGCTTTCTGTATCTGATTCGTCCATTACTTCGGATGGCTCGGGAGTGAGATCCCATGTAGGCTCTTCTTCAGTTATCCATGCGTCCTCATCCTCTATCAGCTTTGTGGGCTCCAATGTTGGTTCCTTTAGAGCCGCCTCCACGTCCATTACTGCCCTTATACTGATGTCTCCTTCCGGGTTTGCTGCGGGCAAGCTTGCAATGGGTGTGATGCCGGGCTCGTTCTGTACTGAGTCCACTTTCATCGTTGGTGCCTTATCTTCAGTTTGGTGCATTGGCCCTCGTTTTGTGCTCTCGGCCAAATCATCAATGAGGCCCCAGGCTTCCTTTTCGCTTAATTCCATTATTGACCCTCCTGCGGCAGTATCTAACAAGCAAAGCTCCGGAAGTCTCATCCCAGTAAGAAATGTCCGAAGAAGATATGAATATGCGAATCCGTGGTGCGGGCAGCTCGCCACAATGGAATCGAAGTACGCCAAGTACTCGTCCAAAGTTTCAACCCGGGATTGCTCAAGGTTGATGATCTTCTTACGGACTTCAAGTTCGAAGGGTGGTGGGGAAAACTCCTCATAGTACCAAGGCTTGCTTCCGTAGTACGACGACATGGTGAATTATGTATAACAGAAAAAAGAACAACTATCCATTTGCTAATTCCCCGGCAACGGCGCCAATTTGACAGACACTGCCTTGTCGTGAGGCAATGTTGCACAAATAAATTTATAAGACTGCACTCATGACTTAACTATTTTTTAGGTAGTACGTGGTAAGTACGGGTCGAACCCAAGGGAATTAGGGGGATAGGTTGTTCCTTTAAAACTATACTAGCGATGGACGTGTTTTACGTTGATTGAGCTTTTACCGTGATTAACTAAGCTACTGTTTTTGGTTTTTTGGTTTTTTGTGCGGAAAGTAAATTACAGAAATTAAATGATTAATTACAAAGAGGGACTTACAGTGGGTGATGCGTGATTGTTGATTCCTCCGGTATATGAGTGGTTGATGGTTGCGGTTGATTGAGACAGTTATACTAGGAAAGTAAATACAGGGGGGTTTTTGTGATTGAAAGAAAGTATTCGGTTTCAGGTACTCTTGTATTATAACATGTATATAATAAACCGTTAGTGACTTTTCTAAGTATTCAAAGATGAATCGAGGCCCTTTCGTAGCGCAAGACTTGCAACATCGTTTAAAGCAACCCTTGTTCTATTTCAGACTAATTCCTCCTTTTGAAGTATCTTAGCCTTCTGTGCATCCACCTGATCTCACAGTTACGATTGACCAAGTGGTGTTTTAGATAAGTCGAACTCCTCAGATAAGCTTTGCCCTTTCGTAGCATCCACTTATCCGAGTATGTTCACGAACCCCACGGAAGAGTTTTGCCCTTTCGTAGCATCCACTCAACCTTGGAAATTCTGATTATAAATGGCACATAGAACAAGTTTTGAATACAAAGAAATGAAACTAAAAGATATTACAACATTATATAATACAAGAAAATACCTTCCACCGAATGAAGAGTTTAGATACGCCTATCCATGGAAGAGTAGCGCATAGCAAAGTATCGTAACTTTATTGATCAAAACCAAACTTTACAAAGTATAACAAATCTAGAGAGATAAGTTGTGAAATGTGGTGGTGATGATTTTGTGAGGAGGAGAAGCTCTCTATTTATAAGGAGGAGGAGGAGGCAATGGAGGGTGGTGATGGCTCCATGTGGTTTGGGATCAAGGGAGGAGATGGGAGGAGGAGGATGTGGATGGGAGGAGAAACACATGGCACAACCCCATGGTCCTCCCTAAAGCCGCCGGTTATGGGTTGTTTGGGGGGAGGTTTTTGTGGCTTTGCAACCTCTTGCACAAGTCTTCAAGTCATCCCATGAGGAAAAATGAGAAAGCCACCCCATGAGTCATCCATTTCACAAAAGCCACCGGTCATCCTTGCCCATGGATGAGATTTTGACGGTTTTGTACAGTCTTTACAAAACTATCATTCCAATTTTGCTCCGGTCTGACTTTGATTGCTCCTCGGTTGGATTTAATGTGAGTAATCCTTGGTCAGAATCTTGAGATTTCTTCGTTCAGCGTCTGATATTGACCTCGGACTGACTCTTGTTATCTTTTCAGCGTAAAATCCTCTCCTTAGCGTGTTTTCTGTCTAGACTCCAAAATGCCCTACAAATGCATTTCGGTACTAACAACCAGAAGTTAAATAGACAAACAGTCTAATTTGGTGGGTTTTACTGTGTTTATGATTCGTATAATTATGGTCCATCATAAGGCAGTATGGTAGCTCTTCTCTAGCCGATCGGCTGATGAGACCACCCGACCGGGTCGAGGTGTGAAGAATGCTTGTGAGTCTGCTCCATCCATCTAGCCGCCCGGCAGGTACAGGGGGATATCCCAGCCGGTCGGCTGGGGCCCTTTTCTGCTCATTGTTGCTCCGAATCTCTGATTTTTCCCGAGTTTCCGTAATTTGGCTTTGACATTGAGAACATCGTGTTTTGTACCTGAAACGTAGGGAAAAGAGGTCAAATGACATCAAAGTATCGTCGGAAACGACCCAAAGCTATAGTAAAATATGGCTATTAATGAGTCGAAAAGTCGACTTATCAGACATCAGGTCTGGCTCTCAAGAGTTCCATTAGCTCCATATATTCAGTTGCAAATTTGTACTCTTTTGTGGCATATGCCACGTTGTCAAGTTGCTCTGCAAGTGCCTAACGGAGACACGATGGTTAACCATACGAGGTGACCATTTTGGTTCTTTCATAGCAGCTATTATTCCTGCATGCCTGTCAGAGATCACGCACAAGCCTTGGCATGAAGTGGCACTATCACTAATGCATCTCAAGTACCACTTTGCTTAAGATGTTTTCACTCTCGACCAAATGAAATGCAGTAAGCAGAACACCATTGTTTGCGTCCAAAGAACATGCTACCAACACCTTCACGTCGTACTTACCGTACATATGAGTACAATCGATGGATAAATATAGGACGTCAATGCTTAAAGGCATGAAAACATTCTGTAAACGCCCAAAAAGCCCAATTTACCTGAATGTACTCACTATCAATTTCTTTTGTATCCCATCTGATAACTGTTTCCGGACTTGTATCAACCAAAGGCTTCATCAAGTGCGGCAGCTTTGTGAAGGAGTTCTCTCACGTTCCAAATAAGTTTATCAATGCTTGTTGCTTTGCTTGCCAAGCCATCAAATATGATACTTTTAGCTCGTAGTCTTTAGCAATTCTTCCTTGTATGTCTCCATCCATAAACCTCATTTTTCCAGTCATCACATCCTAAATTTCCCGGGTGATGTACTTCTTCGTCAGATGAACGTTGCTGTGTGAAATTGTGTTGTTCTTACATATGTGGTATGCACGATGCTTTTGAACCTCCCAGCAGCGAGTTCCCCTCAGTGACGCTATGTGGAGGCCCCATGGACAAACTTCTCGACCATGTCGACATTTAAGCACTATAAAAGAAGGGTTAGACTTTGTTTACATCGTATTCCACCTGATTCAATATCGACCACTTCCACACATATGTTTGACAAGTTCTTTTGACTCTAATGAACTCTCCATCAAGTGATGGGGCCGGGAGGTTTACCAAAATTTCATCTCAAATACTCATCGGCTGGTTGATTTGCTTCCCACACCTAAATATCTTCGAAATACGGGTGATCCCATACAAAATGCGGTTGTGCATCTTCATACTCTGGATTATGCGCAACCACCATCTCCAAATGCTCCATTTCTTCTCTGTTTGTACTTGTCCCTGACGGTGTTATCCAACATATCTAGCGTTGGCATTTCCATTTCGAAGAGAAAGTAGACAATAAAACCAAGCTTGATAATGAGAGATTTTATATAGGGAAGTGATGTTCAGGTACAAAATACAGAACAAGCGGGGCATATTTATACACACAAAAACCGGATCCCCCTAATCCGGTTTTCAACTACAAACACACCCGTGAATTTCTTATCACTTTGTGTCCATTTTGGACTCGATAAAAAACTGATTAGGGGATCCTATATTTAGTAGAAATTTGTTTTGTTGCATATATAAAATATTTTATTAGAATTTTGATGGTGAATCCGGTTTTTTTAGAAATTTTAGTAGGGGGATCAGGGTTTTTAGTTTTTCTTATTTTGGTTCATATATAAATTTGAAATCATCAGAAAAATTTTGATAACGTAATTTCAAACGTAATTTTTTTTTGATATCGATTTGAAACGTAATTTGATATCATTAAAATTAACATAAGTTGAAACCAACTTTGCCTATAGTCTATTATTTATCTCTTTCAGCGCAAGCTCCTCAAATAAGACTGCAGTTTTGGCATCTTTTTTGCACGATCAGATATACGTGGTGGGGGTGGCGAAGCTGGCGCCCGTGAGGTGGAAGGACGATCATAATCCTCTTTTTGGGAATTAAGATTCGGGACATGATCATCGTCTAGACTCATGTCGTCATCATCATCTCCAAAATTTTCTGGTCACCTACATCGAAAAATAAATTTTGAATGTCCAAACTAGTAAATTAAAAAAATAAATATGAGAATAAACTATTAGTGAATTTATCATTTCCAAACTGAATAATATTAGGATCAGTACCTAATAGGCCGAACTCCCCCAAGACTCGTAGTTCCTCCACTACTATATGGAAAATGTTATGAAATTTCTATTGGCCATGGGGGTCTGCAATAGTCATGAATCCTTTGGCATCATCGGATGCGCAGATGAGCAAAGTGCAAATGTATATAAACAAAATGTTAATTATACATGTAAAAATAATAATAATAAAGATTGAATGGTTACAAACTTACATTGCCCGGCAACTCATGGGCAGTACGGCGATATGCATGAGTGTTCTCTTCCTCCAATCTAGGCTGAATCAGACGACGTCTGATCTTCGAATACCAAGAAACGTATTCCTCCGTGGGAATATCAATGGTGTCTCCATCCTGGCCTCACTAAATACAAATCGGTCTCATCTACTGGCCCACATCTCGATAAACTGCTGGAAGTGCACCCTCTAATCGCATCTTTTTCCTCTCCACATCGTGGTGCTTGTTTATTCATGTTATAGGAGCGGGTGGAATATTCCACTTCCATCTGAATTGCCTCATGCACGAAACGGATGATGCCACTCAATGATGTTAAAGCAAATCAGAGCCACATTACATGTCCATAAAGCCCTAGACTCGAGACATACGAGATGTAGTCGCTCCATCAACTCCTCGACATATGATCGATAACAAAAATCATCATGGACGATACGGTCTAGCTGGTCCTGATAGAAGACCAAACCACCACGTGAGACCTCTTCAAAATGTTTTGGTCCAGCCCATTTTCTAAGAAAATTTATTTCAATATTAAAAAAACAGGCAACAATTTTGAAAATCAAAATAAAGATTACATTACTTACAAGTACGACCAAAAGGGTCTCAGATATGGATGAATAACATAATCAAGGTCCGGCGCCTCCCAATAAAATGGTTGTGGGACACTGACGGATGCACAGTCGTCGTGTGCAAAAGTCAAGAATAAATTTATAAGTCCGCTACTCGCGACTTCACTACTGGGTAGCAAGTGGTAAGTATGGGTCGAACCCAAGGGAATTAGGGGGATAATTGTTCTTTGTACAGAAAGGGGGCGTGATTTTAGGTTGATTGAGGTTTTAGTGCTGAAAAGTAAGTTTCTTTTTGGTTGGTTTTGGTTTTTAATGCAGAAAAGTAAGTGGGTTGGTTGTGATTTTAGTGCAGAAAGTAAAGTACTGAAAATAAAAGGAGAAGACTTACAGCAAGTGGGATGCTGGAAGGATAAGTCTTGCGGAGAGTAAGCGGTTGATATTGCAGTTGATATTGAGACTGAAAGTAAAGTGCAGGTGATGTTTTATGTTAAGGAAAGTATTCGGTTTTAGGGACCTTGTATCAAAGTCTGTTTATCATTGACCTCTAATGATCATACTATGTATTCAAAAGTGTATCAAGGCCATTCCAAGCACTTGATTTGCCACACTGTCTAGTCCATTCCAAGACATAGAGCACTTGTTCTATTTAGACTAATACCCCATCCAAGGTATATTAGCCTTATGTGCATCCATTTGATCAATCATTCCCGATCAACCAAATGGTGTTTTAAAGAGGTCAAACTCCTCAGATAAGTTTTTCCATTCCAAGCATCTACTTATCCGAGTATGTTTACGAACCCCACGGAAGAGTTTTGCCATTCCAAGCATCCACTCAACCTTGGAAGTTCTAACCTAATATGTGGCACATAGAACAAGTTTTGAACACATAGAGGCATTAAGAGTAGGGCCTAAAACATTTTATGACACAAGTACACCCCTTCAACCGAATGAAGGGTTTAGCTAAGAATATCCATGGAACAGGACATCATAGCAAAATACTTGAAGGTTTTTGAAAGACAGTAAAGTAAAAGGAGAATACTCAAGAACCAACAGGAGTAAACTCATGAACTACTAGAATACTCAAGAACCAACATGAGTATTATAGATTTAAAACAAGTGTTTACAAGAGTAGTGCCCAAAATCTAGAGAGAAGCTAGAGCTTTGTGATGGATGATGTTTTGAAATGAGGATGATGATACAAGGGAAGGGAAGTGTCTATTTATAGGCATGGGGGAGTGAGAGATGTGGAGGAGAAGCTAGCCACTTGGCATGGAATGGGAGGAGGAGCTCAAAGCCATCGGGTGATGTCATCACCTCCCAAAGCCACCGGCCACATGGCAAGGAAGGAGAGGAGAAGCCCTTAGCCGCCGGCCACATGGAGGAAGGAGAGTGATGAAGTGAGTTTGTGATCTCATCCCAAAAAGCCATCGGTCCTTTCAGCTCCGGACTGACTCAGGTTGCTCTTCGGTTGGACTTGTTTTGAGTGATTCCACGTCAGGATTATGAAAGTTGTACAGTCGGAATCTGGTTGTGTCCTGGAGTGACTTGTAATCCATTTTCAGCTTTAAACTCCTCCTTAGCCTGTATTCTCTCTAGACTTCAAAGTACCCTGTAGATAAATATCGGAACTAACAAGCAAAAGTTAAATAGACAAAGAGTCTAATTTGGTGGGTTTAACTGTGTTTATGATTCATACAATTATGGTCCATCAGATCACCTTACACTTTTAGTTGTTCGTCCCGAACAATGCTTTTTAAAGGGCAGAACACAATCTAAGTAAAATATGAAAGTGAGACTGTGGGACTAGATTTATCTTAATTCATGAATTACTTACTTATTACCAAACTAAACCGTGTAAATACTTAGAAGAAACTTGATACTTGTACCTTCGCACCGAGATGCAAATTAATTTGGATGTTTCGGGAGATAGCCCTTTTCAGGCTCCCGGACTGCATTCTTGGGATCGACTCGCACTATATGGTTTCCTTGTAGCTTTCTCTAACACTTGATTCGGTTCGGGTTTCACTGAGTTGAGTACTTTGATTTCTTTTTGGCGAGGGACAGCTTCTGTAGTGAATCGGCCTTTGGCCTTTGGCCTTTGATGTTGAATTGGAGTTTCTTCACTTTTGTTTCGGTTAAAACCTTCACAATTTTGCCCTTTTGCCTTTGATTAGCTTCTTTGAGCTTTTGCTTCTTTGTGAATCGCTAGACCATTTTCTCAGCCTTTTTGGGAGGTCCAATCGTCGCCCGCAAGCATATGGAAATACCTCCCCGCTCTTTCTCATCCTCGCCGTTTCGCGCGGGTCAAGATGAGGGTCTCTCATCTATTTTCCCGGCTATTAGGACTAGAGATAGGACGGTTTGATTCCCATCCCGCCTCTTGCATAAACACTGCATGGCGGAGATGACTTCAATCTTTACTGAAACCCGAAGTGCAGCCTCCACTGACTTCGTAAACCATATAGTTAGATTCGATCCTTCGAGTGCTTGGCAAGCCTCTCTAGGGCAGTTTATGTCAACTCCACATCCCCTGTATATCTCAGCACAAAGGGACAAATGAGAAGTTACATCCTAAGTTTTTATACAGTTGAATTTTCACAAGGTAAATGCATGAATTATGATCTACCTTTTTCACATTCTCAAGTTCATATTTTCAAAAAGATAATATTAAGGGAAAAGGAAAAAGAAAAACATGTTAATTAACTATGTACACAGGTGGTTCTCACCCCACACTTTTGAACGAAGGCGTGCCTTTCAGCAAGACTTAGTTCAAAAGTCATGCAAATATATACAAGAGAAGGAAATCACATTAAGGAAAAGAGAAGAACTGAACTCCCTTTTACTTTGTCGTGTCGTGGAACGACATGCCTCGGAGCTGGATAATCGAGGGAGTTCGGCTGGGGCCTTGAATTCTCAGTGCAGGCCCGGTAATTCTCGGAAGCTGCCTGGCTGATCTGATCTTGCTCCAAAAACCGATTCCTACATGTTAGACATTCCTTCTATACAAAAAATGGGTTAGAGCGACTGACACGGTAAAAACTAAATGACAGAAAATAAAATAACTGAAAGTAAGATAGGTGTCGGGTTACCTCCCGACCAGTGCCTTTGTTTAACGTCGTTGGCTCGACGCATGGGGATCACAGGTTTGGATCCCATGGGTGGCTCAGGTAGTATTTTTGTGGAGTGCCTACTTTCATCCTTGCCTTGCCTTCCTCCGAGTTTTTGTGGGATGATGTGTTCGGACTTCCTTGTTTCGGTGGTTTTTCTTTCCAATTCTTCCGACTCTTTTGGTTCTTCCGAGAAGGTGAGGTTCTTTCGATCGTAACTGCTGGTTTAGTCACCCTCTCGGTTTCTTTTGGCAGGTCGGAAGTCTGTGTACTGAGATCTTAGATAAGCACAATGTCTGGTGGTGTCCATGTTCCTGGGCGGCCATTATAATCATCGATGTAGAAATCTCAATTTTTGCCGCCAAATGTAAGTGATAACAAGCCCTTGCCCATGTCGATCCATGCCTTGGTGGCGTAGAGAAAAGGTCGTCCCAATATAAGCATTGGAGGTTGACGGATGCACAGTCGTCGTGTGCAAAAGTCAATAATACATTTATAAGTCCGCTACTCGCGACTTCACTACTGGGTAGCAAGTGGTAAGTAGGGGTCAAACCCAAGGGAATTATGGGGATAGTTGCTCTGTGAGGAGTATACTGAAAGGGAGCGTGATTTTTGGTGGATTGAGGTTTTAGCGATGAAAGGTGAGTGGTTGGTTGTTGATTTTAGTCCTAGTACAGAAAAGTAAGTGGGTTGGTTGGGATTTTAGTGCGGAAAAGTAAATGACAGAAAAGTAAAGTACAGAAAGTAATTGATTAAAGGAAAGACTTACAGTGAGTGGTTGCGTGAAGGACAAGTCTTGCGGATAGTAAGCGGTTGATATTGCAGTTGATATTGAGGAAGTAAGGTGCAGGTGATGTTTTAAGTTAAGGAAAGTATTCGGCTTCAGGGGCATTGTATCATAGTCTTATTATCATTGATCAAAAGTGTATCAAGGCCATTCCAAGCACTCGATTTGCCACACTGTCTAGTCCATTCCAAGACATAGAGCACTTGTTCTATTTAGACTAATACCCCATTCCAAGGTATATTAGCCTGTGTGCATCCATTTGATCAATCATTCCCGATCAACCAAATGGTGTTTAAAAGAGGTCAAACTTCTCAGATAAGCTTTGCCATTCCAAGCATCCACTTATCCGAGTATGTTTACGAACCCCACGGAAGAGTTTTGCCATTCCAAGCATCCACTCAACCTTGGAAGTTCTAACCTAATATATGGCACATAGAACAAGTTTTGAACACAAGAGGCACTAAGAATATGGTCTAAAACATTTTATGATACAAGTACACCCCTTCAACCGAATGAAGGGTTTAGCTACAAATATCCATAGAGGTGGATATCATAGCTAAGTACTCGGGAGTTTTTGAAAGACAGTAAGTAAAGGAGAATACTCAAGAACCAACAGGAGTAAACTCAAGAACTACTAGAATACTCAAGAACCAACAGGAGTATTATAGATTTAAAACAAATGTTTACAAGATTTGTACCCAAAATCTAGAGAGATGTGAGAGCTTATGGATGATGGTTTGGAATGAGGATGATATTACAAAGGGAAGGAGATGTCTTATTTATAGGCTAAGGGAGAAGAGGAGATCACAACACTTGGCACAAGATGGGAGGAAGAGCTCAAAAGCCATCGGGTGATGTCATCATCTCATCTAGCCGCCCCCCATGTGGCATGCAAGGAGAGGAGGAGAGGAGGATGGGAGGAGGAAGCCGCCGGCTAGGTGGCATGAGGGGAGAGGATGTGAGTTTTGTGATCTCATTCCAAAAAGCCCTCGGTCCTTTCAGCTCCGGACTGACTCTGGTTGCCCTTCGGTTGGACTTGTTTTGAGTGATTCCACGTCAGGTTCTTGAAAGTCAGAATTTGGTCGTGACCTGGAATGACTCGTAATTCATATTCAGCTTTAAAACTCTTCCTTAGCCTGTATTCTCTCTAGACTCCAAAATACCCTGTAGATAAATATCGGAACTAACAAGCCAAAGTTAAATAGACAAAGAGTCTAATTTGGTCGGTTTAACTGTGTTTATGATTCATACAATTATGGTCCATCAGATCACCCCACACTTTTAGTTGTTCGTCCCGAACAATGCTATTTAAAGGCGGAACACAATCTAAGTAAACTCTTAAAATATGAAAGTGAGACTGTGGGACTAGATTTATCCTAATTCATGCATTACTTACTTATTACCAAACTAAACCGTGTAAATACTTAGAAGAAACTTGATACTTGTACCTTCGTGCCGAGATGCAAATTAATTCGGATGTTTCGGGAGATAGCCCTTTTCAGGCTCCTGTACTGCATTCTCGGGATCGACTCACACTATATGGTTTCCTTGTAGCTTTTTCTAGCACGTGATTCGGTTCGGGTTTCACTGAGTTGAGCACTTTGATTTCTTTTTGGCGAGGGACAGCTTTTGTAGTGAATCGGCCTTTGGCCTTTGATGTTGAATTGGAGTTTCTTCACTTTTGTTTGGTTAAAACCTTCACAATTTTGGCCTTTGGCCTTTGATTAGCTTCTTTGAGCTTTTGCTTCTTTGTGACTTGCTAGTCCATTTTCTCAGCCTTATTGGCAGGTCCAATCGTCGCCCGCAAGCATATGGAAATACCTCCCCGCTCTTTCTCATCCTCGCCGTTTCTCGCGGGTCAAGATGAGGGTCGCTCATCTATTTTCCTGGCTACAAGGACTAGAGATAGGACGGTTTGATTCCCGTCCCGCCTCTTGCATAAATGCTGCACGGCGGAGATGACTTCAATCTTCACTAAAACCCGAAGTGCAGCCTCCACTGACTTCGAAAACCATATAGTTAGATTCGATCCTTCGAGTGCTTGCCAAGCCTCTCTAGGGCAGTTTATATCAACTCCACATCCCCTATTCATCTCAGCACAAAGGGACAAATGGGAAGTTACATTCTAAGTTTTTAAACAGTTGAATTTTCACAAGGTAAATGCATGAATTTAGATCTATCTTTTTCACATTCTCAAGTTCATATTTTCAAAAAGATAATATTAAGGGAAAAGGAAAAAGAAAAACATGTTATGTACACAGGCGGTTCTCACCCTACACTTTTGAACGAAGGCGTGCCTTTCAGCACGACGTAGTTCAAAAGTCATGCAAATATATACAAGAGAAGGAAATCACATTAAGGAAAAGAGAAGAACTGCACTCCCTTTTACTGTGTCGTGTCGTGGAACGACATGCCTCAGAGCTGGATAATCGAGGGAGTTCGGCTGGGGCCTTGAACTTTCAGCGCAGGCCCGGTAATTCTCGGAAGCTGCCTGGCTGATCTGATCTTGCTCCAAAAACCGATTCCTACATGTTAGACATTCCTTCTATACAAAAAATGGGTGAGAGCGACTTATGGTAAAAACTAAATGACAGAAAATAAATGACTGAAAGTAAGATAGGTGTCGGGTTACCTCCCGACCAGTGCCTTTGTTTAACGTCGTTGGCTCGACAATTGGGATCACCAGTTGGGATCCCATGGGCGGCTTAAGTTGTAGTGTTGCGGAGTTAAGTCGGCCTTGCCGTGGTAATGTTTGACTCGTTGCCCATTTACCGTCAATTTTCTTCCATTGTCTGGGCTTTCCAACTCAACTGCCCCATGGTTGAATACTGACCAGTCAACATTTTGACTGATTAATCGCTACATTCGATGATGGATAATACTCGTTCTCCGGGCGAATCGTCTCTATATGACGTCTTTCTCTAGTGTTTCAGGACAATAACGCATATCCTTGCTCCGTGAGCCCATGAGTAAGAAAGAACGAAAAAATCGACGAAAAAGACCAACAGTGGGGTCTGGACCAGCAAAGCCCGTGACAGCCGTGACAGTTCCAATTGTCACGGGTGTCACGGCACCTATTTTCCCCCGTGAGTTTATGGCTACCGTGACAGGCTGAAGCACCCGTGACACCTCCAACTGTCACGGGTGTAACGGGTGCCGATTTACCCCGAAGCTTTTAGCTCAGGCCGTGACAGCCGTGACACAACCGGCTGTCACGGTTGTCACGGGGCCGTCGGCAGGCAGAACTTCAAGTTATTTCCAAAAATCGTTTTTGGGCTTTTTCAGCCTTTTTGGGCGAGCTATAAAAGGAAACACGTTCAGATTAATTGAGGGTGCTGTTGAAACTTTGGAGAAGAAACCCTAACTTGGGAGAGAAGACAAGTTTTCATCGTGAGGATCAACGAGCCAATCGTCTACGGTTTATTCATTTCTTCCTTGAATTTACACTGTTTTTGGTTAATCGCCATGAATAGCGAGTAGTCTTCTCTATTCCGGGATCCTACGGATCCCGTGCTATGTAACCCTAACTCTCATGTGATCAATTAAAGTCATTATTTATGCGATTTGAATATTCAATTTCATTGTGTGCTTAATTTTATCGTTCTATGCATGTATTTACATCAAAGGGTATGTTTGCATTGATAGAACGTATTTAGGTTATATGCCGAAAGGTGGATGGGCCTTAGGGATTAACCGGATTCGCATGAAATTGATGTTAGGTCATGTTTACATGATTTAATAGGAAAACCTTTAATTTAATAAATCGAAATCGTTGATAATCCGTGGATGGGCGGCGTTCAACGATTGAGATTAATCTAGACAATGATCCGTGGATGGGCGGCATGTCTAGTGTTATTTCGGTTATATTCCATATTCGATAGCATAAATATTTAACTTGCCATGATTGCATGATTAGTGGGGTTAACACGGGTGAAGTATGGATTCTGGGATTCCTTCTCTGAATTAACCACAACAATTTATTTTCTGCTATTTGATTTCTGTTATTTTCGTGACACCAAAACTGTTTTACAAACCTTTTTAATTAGAATAGCTAAATAGGTCACTTGTTACCTAGTACTCACACGTATTGCTCCTAGGATCGACCCTTGGCTTACCAAGGATTATAAATTTTGTTTGACTGCAATTTGACCCCTAAAACTCACACTTTGACAACTATAAAAGGTTTAAAATACGCGTGTCAAAATGGCGCCGTTGCCGGGGAGTAGCGTTTAGTGTGATATTAGACCTAACTCGTGTAGTTTAGACTATTCCACCTTACTTGATTTCTGATTTTTCTTTTGTGATTTCTTCGCTCACAATTTTTCTTGGTCTTTGCAGGTTCTACTTAGTTCATGCCAAGGAAAGCGCTCAAACAGAAAAAGCAGATTCAGATTTCAAACGACGAAACTCCGGTCCAACGAAAATTCAATCGTCAGGCCCAGAACGAAGCTCGGCAGCTACGAGCACTTAACAGAAATTTCGCAGCAATAGCCATGAATCAAAACTTGCTGAATGGAGGGGTCGAAGATGGACAGCCGCCCCGAGTGCAACAACTAGTGCGTAGAACTCTTGGTGATTACACCACTCCACGCGTCACTGGATTTCAGTCCGCCATTGCACCGCCCGGAATAGAAGCTAAAACTTGGGAATTGAAAACCGGTCTCATTCAGATGGTGCAGAATAATCAGTTCTCAGGAAGGATTAATGAAGACCCTCACCAGCATCTCAAGCGTTTCGTTCAGATGTTCAATACAGTGAAGACCAATGGGGTCCCTTCAGAGTCCTACTACCTCAGACTATTCCCGTTCTCACTGTCCGACAAAGTCAGCAGATGGCTAGATAGCCACGCAGAGGGTACATTTACTACATGGAATAGGCTGGCCGAAGCTTTTCTCCAGCAGTACTTTCCGCCATCAAAAATAGCCCATTTCAGGAACAAGATTATATCGTTTCGCTCTATTGATGGTGAGACTCTCTACGACGCTTGGGAGAGGTACGAAGAGCTGACGAGGATGTGCCCACACCACAATCTAGAGCAGTGGCAGATTATTGACACCTTCTATCAGGGGATCGATCAAGGGATGCGTACCCTAATCAATCAAGCAGCAGGTGGGGGACTGAACCAAGTCCCGCTAGAAGACACCTATGAAATTATAGAAAGGGCAGCTCAAGACTACCACCTCTGGACCAGTGATCGAGGCAACCCTAGGGACAGGAAGGGCGTGCAAGATTTATGCCAAGCTGAGAGCTCTAATGACATCGCTAAGTTGACTGACACTGTGAAGCTGCTTGCAAACAAAATTCAGAATATGAAGCTAGCCAACAGTATGAAGCCCTCGGACGTTGCTAACATCGGAGTTTACTGTCAGATTGGCGGCTCTCCTTCTCACTACGCAGACGGTTGCCCAGTGATCGGATCAGATAATGGCAGCGGGAATCAGGAGGATGCCAACTTTGTTGGGCAAAATAACCAAGGGACTGGTTTCGGGAACGGATCAGCCGGTAACAGGTGGGACAACCCCAACCGAAATCACCCCAACCTATCTTACAAATCCCAGAATCCGGTAGCTCCGAATCCCCCGTACAAACAGTAGCAAGGCAATGCGCCGTACCAGCCACGAGGGCAATATAACGTTCGAGTTCAGGAGCAGAACAACAATTCCTACCAGCCAAGGAATCAGTATAATAACCAGTATCAAAATCAGTCACAAGGGAAACAGAATCAGAATCTAGGGAATTATTCATACCAGCCGCAACAGCCCAAGCATCAGGAGTCCGCCAGCTCATCTAGCATGGAAGCCATGATGGCTAACTTTATGGCAGAGCAGGACAAGAAAGTGCAAGAACTTCAGAAGACGATCGACCAGCTTGTCACTCAGAACAGAATGCTGGAAACTCAGGTGGCTCAGCAAGCAAATTCAGCAACAAGGGAACATGGGAAACTCCCTTCAAAACCAGAGCATCATCCTAGGGAATCGGTCAATTCCATCACACTCCGAGGTGGCAAGCAACTCGAAATGATACCAGCTCAAACCACTCGAAATTCTGCAGCAAAATCAGCACTGAATTCTGCACTTGATGAAGAAGAAGCATCAAAAGAAGCTAAAAACCGAGAAGAAAATTCTGCGCAGACAGTGGAGCCGGCTCCTTACAAACCTCCAGTCCCATACCCTCAGCGTCTCAAAGGTGCTAGGAGAGACAAAGAGTTCATGAAATTCATGGACAAGATTCGTACCCTGTACATCACTATGCCCTTCACAGATGCAATCACGCAGATTCCAACATATGCCAAATTCATGAAGGAGATTATGACTGGGAAACGGAAGATGGACGGGACCAAGACAGTAGCTCTAAGTGAGGAGTATAGCGCTGCCATGCACGTTCCCATGCCGCCTAAGCTTAAGGATTCAGGGAGTTTTTCTATCCCTTGCGATATTGGTGGTCTTACTATTCGTCGTGCATTGTGTGATTTAGGTGCTAGTGTGTCTATCATGCCATATTCTCTGTATTCTAAACTGAACTTGGGTGATCTCTGTCCTACTAACATCTCCATTCGCCTTGCGGATCGTTCCTGTAGACTCCCGAAAGGGATTCTGAAGGACGTACCCGTTAAGGTGAAGAATATTTATATCCCTACTGATTTTGTCGTGCTAGAGATATCAGAGGACACCGACATCCCGATTATACTTGGTAGACCATTCCTTTACACTGCTAAGGTTGTTATTGACATGGATAGGGGATCTATAGCTTTGCGCGTAGGCAGCGAACCTGTTGTCATTTATTTACCTGACATGTGCAGAACTCCTAGTCTTCTTGCTGATTGTGATGTGTTAGACTCTGCTGATGTTGATCAGCCAATTTCACTGACCTCTATTGAGTCTTACATGGTTGTACCAGGGTGCCCGATACCAATGGATGTCTACGCTATGAGCATAGAGGGCGCGGACGCAGATGATGCCGCAGGAGACGCAGGTAAGGGATCTTGCAAGGTAGAGCTGAAGCCTCTCCCTGCAAGTCTCAGGTATGAATTTCTGGGCCCTAACTCGACATACCCGGTGATTGTTAATGCATCCTTGACTGATGTAGAGACCCAAAAATTGCTTGATGTCTTGCGAAAACAGAAAACATAGACCAGCCCTAGGATATTCTATAGACGACCTCAAGGGGATTAGCCCCGATTTGTGCATGCGTAGAATTAACCTGGAGGACGATGCTAGGCCTAGTAGGGATGCCTTGAGACGTTTGAACCCCAAATTGAATGATGTGGTTAAGAAAGAAATTATGAAATTATTAGATGCCGGCATCATTTATTCTATTGCGGATAGTAAGTGGGTTAGTCCTGTGCACATAGTCCCTAAGAAGGGAGGTTTGACTGTTGTACAAAATGAGCAAAATGAATTAATTCCTACTCGTACTGTGACTGGTTGGCGTATGTGCATTGATTATAGGAAATTGAATAAGGCAACTCTTAAGGATCACTTTCCTTTGCCTTTTATTGATCAAATGTTAGAACGTCTTGCAAAGCATAAATTTTTCTGCTACCTCGACGGTTATAGTGGATTTTTCCAGATCCCTATACACCCCGAGGACCAGGAGAAAACTACATTTACATGCCCCTTTGGCACATTTGCTTATAGGCGTATGCCTTTCGGTCTTTGCAACGCACCAGCCACATTTCAACGTTGCATGATGGCAATTTTTTCTGATTTTCTGGAACACACCATGGAAGTATTTATGGATGATTTTTGGGTGTATGGTTCCTCATTTGATTCGTGTCTCTCTAACCTTGCTGATGTTCTTAGTCGTTGTGTTGACACTAACCTGGTTTTGAACTAGGAGAAGTGTCACTTTATGGTGCAGGAAGGTATAGTTCTTGGACACATGGTCTCTCACAGGGGAATCGAGGTTGACCGCGCGAAGGTAGAAGTGATTGAAAAACTGCCACCACCAAAGGATGTGAAGGGGATCAGGAGCTTCCTCGGGCACGCTGGATTTTATAGACGTTTTATCAAGGACTTCTCGAAGACAGCTAAGCCGCTCACTGATCTACTTTGCCAGGAAGCTGAATTTAATTTTTCTGATTCATGTTTAAATGCATTCAATAGTCTGAAAACTGCTCTTACTTCCGCTCCGATAGTGCAGCCTCCCGATTGGGAGCTGCCATTTGAACTAATGTGCGATGCTAGTGATTTTGCAGTAGGAGCAGTCTTAGGGCAGCGCATAGACAAGAAGCTGCACGTAGTTTACTACGCCAGCAAGGTCCTCACCGGAGCAGCAGTCAATTACACTACAACCGAGAAAGAAATGCTGGCTATCGTATATGCTTTCGAGAAGTTCAGGAAGTATTTAATTGGTTCAAAGACCACGGTGTACACCGATCATGCAGCGATCAAATACTTGCTGTCAAAGAAAGACTCAAAACCTCGTCTAATCCGATGGGTCCTTCTTCTCCAGGAATTCGACATAGACATTAGGGACAAGAAGGGAGCAGAAAATCTGGTTGCAGATCACCTGTCACACCTCGAGCTTAAAGATCTCGACCGCTAACAGGACCAACTCCCAATGACTGATTCCCTTGTAGGCGAACAGCTTATGCTTATTGATGAGGAACACCTCCCATGGTACGCAGATTTCGTCAACTTCCTGGCCTGCGGAATCATCCCTCCCGACTTCTCGCACAACCAGAAGAGGAAATTTCTCTCCGACGTTAAAAGGTACTTCTGGGATGATCCTTTCTTGTATCGATTATGTGCCGACGGTCTCTATAGGACTTGTGTGGATGAGGACCAGATCCCGTTTATTCTGGAACGGTGCCACTCTTCACAAAACGGTGGACATGGGGCTGGTTCCAAAACAGCCACGAAAGTCCTACAGTCCGGTTTCTTTTGGCCCTCGCTATTCAAGGACGCGCATGAATTTGTCAAAGCCTGTGATCAGTGCCAAAGGACTGGAAATATTTCTAAGCAGCCGGAGATGCCCCAGCAGAGTATTCTCGCAGTGGACCTCTTCGATGTATGGGGGATTGATTTTATGGGACCATTCCCGTCTTCTTACGGCAATTAGTATATCTTGGTAACAGTCGACTATGTTTCTAAGTGGGTTGAAGCAGTTGCTACTCCTACTTGCGACGCCAAGGTAGTTATCAAAATGTTTCAGAAGGTGATCTTCCCTCGTTTCGGAGTGCCCAAAACAGTTATCAGTGACAGTGGTTCTCACTTTAAAGAAAGAAATTTCGAAACTCTATTGAAGAAGTATGGTGTCTACCACAAGATTGGCACTCCCTATCATCCTCAGACTAGTGGACAGGTTGAGATCTCTAACAGAGAGATCAAGAGCATTCTGGGAAAGACCGTCTCGAGCCACAGGAAGGAATGGGCGTCCAAGCTAGATGACGCACTGTGGGCATACAGGACTGCATACAAAACACCCATCGGCATGAGTCTGTTCAGACTAGTCTATGGAAAGACCTGCCACTTGCCAGTCGAATTAGAATACAAGGCGTTATGGGCTATTAGAGAGCTGAACATGGACATAAAGGCAGCCGGTGAAAAGAGAATACTACAACTGCACGAGCTCGATGAAATTAGACTAGATTCTTATGAGAATGCTCGGATTTATAAGGAGAGAACAAAGAAGTGGCATGACAAGAGGATAGTACGCCGAGAATTCAACGAAGGCGAGCGAGTTCTTCTCTACAACTCCCGCCTTAGATTATTTCTTGGAAAATTGCGCACTAAATGGAGCGGTCCCTATACAGTAGAAAGAGCACATCCGGACGGGCATGTGGAAATCAGTGTAGAAGGAGGCAAATCAATGGTAGTCAACGGGCAACACCTCAAGCACTATCACGTTCTGAAGCATCTTGCGCCTCCTGACGGAATCGACGACAACCTACTTCTCGGGAAGGGATCTCAGCAAGGGACTTCCCGAGAATGCTCTTAGTTCTATCACCCTTGCTATGTCTCGCCAAGACGTTAAACTAGGCCTCTTCGGGGAGTAACCCGCGCTGTAAGTTTGATTATTTGCATTTTGCATTGTACAATTTTTGTGTGGTCCTTGCAGGGATTCAAGTGTGGAGTAAACGGCAAACAGGTTTCTGGACAGTCAGAACTACTCTGGGATTTCAAGGAGCCGTGACACCCGTGACAAAAGACCTGTCACGGCTGTCACGGGGGGTTAAATTGGCCGAGAATTTCTAGTAGAGCCGTGACACCCGTGACAGGCTCGATTGTCACGGGTGTCACGGGTGCGTCGTCTTCTTCAAAACCCAATTTCAGATTTCATAAACCCTAAAAATTTCAAACCAGATTCTCACCCACCCTTGACCGAAATCTCGCCTCTCCTCCACCTTCGACCGCCCTCCGACCACCAGCCGTGACCTCAGACAGCCGCTCGCCTCCGTCCGTCCACCTTCATTCGCCTGCGTGCCCTCCTCCACCGCTCAACACCTCCGCTGCTCGCCATGACCAGATCCCGAGCCCCTGGCAATGCATCTTCCTCTCGCTCGTCTCGCTCTGCAGCAGCTCCTCCAGTGGACTCCATGGCTGTCATGCCAGCTCCTCCTCCCAATCAGCCGCGTCTCTACCCAATGAATAATGCCTGTCGTTTTGGAACAGAGGCTGAGCACCGGCGACGATTCGATACAGTCCTCAAAGGTAAAATGGTAAAACCTACAATCGTCCCGTGCATTACCACTCTTGGAGATTTGGGTTTAGATATATTGCCACAGTGACGTCGTATGTTTGTTGCCTCCGGGCTTGATATTCTGTTTAACCGCCAAGTTCCTACATATCCCATGTTGCTCAAGGAATTTTTGGCTACATTCGAGACTGTCGGCAGCCCCTCACAGGTGACGCATTGGAAATTCCAAGCCAGGCAGCAGTATTACACCATGGCTAAGGACGAAGTCTGTGAGGTTTTGGGTTTTCCCCTCGAAGGTTTCTGCGGTACCTACAGTGTGGATGAGCGGTATGAGTTCTGGAAACTCATATTCGGTTTCGATTATTATTTCTGGTCTTGTTGGAGTGCAGCTGGTATTAGGGAACCGTTATGGAAGATTATTCACCGCCTAGTGGCAATGAGCATCACCGCTCGGGTCGAAGGCGCCACAGTCGTCACGAACCCTGATTTAGACATTATGATCTCCATGCACAAAGGCGTGCCAGTTGATTTCTTTCAGCTCCTCAGTGGCATGATGACAGTTTGGGGGAATTCTACAGGGAACAAGGCCCTGGGTGGCGGCCTATTTATTACTTTGCTCGCCGAATCACGAGGTTTAGACCTCAGCCCCCTGGCCGATACTCAGGATTCTTTGTTGCTGAATCTTGAGAAGATTTATGAGTGTAAGCTGATTGGCAAGGATGGGCAGTGGACCCATAATCCCGAACTTCCAGATGGGGCAAAGAGGCTCCGTATAGATAGGGGGCGACGAGACCTTACCGAAGCTCCAGCCGGAGCCGAAACCCAGCCTCCACCTGAGGACGTTGTCATGGACGAGGCACAGGAGCCTCAAGTGGCTGCGCCTAATGGGATGGATCCAGCAGCCCCACCGGTCCCTCCACTGCAGCATCCTACTGATGATCAGTTCCCGAGCACTTTTGAAGAGCGCTTCGCGCGCCTGGAAACCAACCAGATGCGGCTTTCCGCGCAGGTTCATCAGATGGCAGAGGTGCAGAATCAGATGATGAGTTATCAGCGCCAGATTTTGGCTAGCCTAGCTCCGATTATTGCTGCGCAGAGCCGACTTTCTGTATCCCATAATCAACTCTGAGACGACTTCTCTGACTTCAGGACTCACGCCATCAGGGCATGGGATTGGGAGCATGGCGCTTTATCCACTCTTCTTGAGCATGCCGAGCTCGATTTTCCTCCACCACCTGGCCGCGAGGATGGTCCCTCTCATCCCGCTGATGCTACTGACGATGGGGCCTCCTAGCTCTGTTTACTTTTCTTTTTGTTGCTTTATGTCAGCTACTGCACGTTCATGATATTCACCTTTGTACGCTGACCTTTTGGATGCTCTTTATTATTTCCATGATATTCGATGTTTGAGTTATTTAGTCTATGCTTTTCATCTTTACTCACATCGTTTACCTTTTTCTCCGCTAGCATCCCCTTATCCAGGTTTCTTTGCGATTAACGATGACTACCCTATTACTTGTGAAGCTCTTTTGTCATTCTTCGTATCTACCAGCTCCCAAGTCGATTTTCACTCACCGGTTATCATTCAATCTCAATGGATTTCGCGCTCACACGCAGGGAAGTTACTATACGCTTATTTCTTTACTATTTCTTTGCTTAGGGACTAAGCTCATTTTTAAGTGTGGAGTGGGTAGCACATAGTCACATGCATTGCATATCATATTCACTCATTGTACATGCTCAACTGTCTAAGTATCGCGATTGACATCCTTGTTTTCTACGATACTCCTTGACTGATTGACACTCATTTGGATTTGAAGTCTAAGACTTGAAATAGTTTTATTCATGTGTGTATTCTCTTGAGTCAGTATCATTGCTAACCCTCGCCTATCACATGTTATACGTATTTCTTGAAGCATGTTTAAGACTTGATACTAGTAGGCACCGTTTCAAAATTTTCAAAAGCTTAAAATCGCATATCTTTTTCTAGGTGACCTTAGCACTAGCATATGATTCTCTACCCTCGTCGTGATTTGCATGCACCCGCCTTTACTTATACACTATGTCAAGTTTTAAGTGTGGAGTTAGATAATTGACCTTCAAGTTTTCCCCTCAAAAACAAAGTTCTCAATTCTGGAAAGTGGGTGAAACATTGGCCCCAAGCATAGTTGTTTTTGAAAGAAAACTAGTTTGAAAAAAAGAAAAAAAATCCTTGTTTTTGTTGAATTCTGCGAAAGCAGAAAATACCAAGGACTCGGTGAGAAAAGTCGCCCCTGGTATATGGAAAACACTCTAGAAACAATTTCTGCTCCTTTCCGCTTGATATAGTGTAAATCCACCTTCTCGCCGCATGCAAATCATAGCTTACCTTGAGAATTCATATACTATAGTCTAAGGGACGATCCTCGTGCTTGCACTAAAATTTCCTATGCAATTTTTCGTTCTATTTTTCAGAAAAATTATTAAGCCAGGCTCCTCTTCTCTTACGGGTCACTGCATAGTCCTTGGCACTTGAGAATGAGCTTTGCGCCAGGAGCCCGTGGACTATCCCTAGATAGCATAGGTGAATGGCGAGCATGTTTTGTGCAGCTGTTCTCGTTCTTATCTCGTTGCTATAGAACTATTTAGAACTTGTGATGAGGCGTTTGTTAGTCATGTGTACTAACCGTTTGAATGCATAACTCGTTTAATCTATGATTGTCTGAAACTTTGATGAAGATGTTTGTCTTGAAGTTGAGGTAACACGATGAATCTGAGGTATGACATGACTTTACTATGACTTGTTGAGCACCATTTCATGCATACAGGTTAGTTAGTGTATAGGGGATTTGTAGGTAGTCCCATTCCTGAAAACCTTCACGAGACTATACTCGTCCTGCTAGGGCAGCCTAGGGGTTTAAAGGCTTGATGCATATGCTAAATGCATTCGTGCCCTCTACGACAGTGAGTTATCTTTTTGTTAGAATTGATCACATGTCACTTGAGTGGGTAGCTTTGAAACATATGGTTGTTGAGCATTACATTGACTCGTGTATTTATTCTGCCATTTGTTTGACATTTGTTCGAGACGAACAAATCCTAAGTGTGGAGTGTTTTGATCAGTCAATATTTTGACTAATTAATCGCTACATTCGATGATGGATAATACTCGTTCTCCGGGCGAATCGTCTCTATATGACGTCTTTCTCTAGTGTTTCAGGACAATAACGCATATCCTTGCTCCGTGAGCCCATGAGTACGAAAGAACGAAAAAATCGACGAAAAAGACCAACAGTGGGGTCTAGACCAGCAAAGCCCGTGACAGCCGTGACAGTTCCAATTGTCACGGGTGTCACGGCACCTATTTTCCCCCGTGAGTTTATGGCTGCCGTGACCGGCTGAAGCACCCGTGACACCTCCAACTGTCACGAGTGTAACGGGTGCCGATTTCCCCCCAAGCTTTCAGCTCAGGCCGTGACAGCCATGACACACCCGGCTGTCACGGTTGTCACGGGGCCGTCGGCAGGCAGAACTTCAAGTTATTTCCAAAAATCGTTTTTGGGCTTTTTTAGCCTTTTTGGGCGAGCTATAAAAGGAAACACGTTCAGATTAATTGAGGGTGCTGTTGAAACTTTGGAGAAGAAACCCTAACTTGGGAGAGAAGACAAGTTTTCATCGTGAGGATCAACGAGCCAATCGTCTACGGTTTATTCATTTCTTCCTTGAATTTACACTGTTTTTGGTTAATCGCCATGAATAGCGAGTAGTCTTCTCTATTCCGGGATCCTACGGATCCCGTGCTATGTAACCCTAACTCTCATGTGATCAATTAAAGTCATTATTTATGCGATTTGAATATTCAATTTCATTGTGTGCTTAATTTTATCGTTCTATGCATGTATTTACATCAAAGGGTATGTTTGCATTGATAGAACGTATTTAGGTTATATGCCGAAAGGTGGATGGGCCCTAGGGATTAACCGGATTCGCATGAAATTGATGTTAGGTCATGTTTACATGATTTAATAGGAAAACCTTTAATTTAATAAATCGAAATCGTTGATAATCCGTGGATGGGCGGCGTTCAACGATTGAGATTAATCTAGACAATGATCCGTGGATGGGCGGCATGTCTAGTGTTATTTCGGTTATATTCCATATTCGATAGCATAAATATTTAACTTGCCATGATTGCATGATTAGTGGGGTTAGCACGGGTGAAATACGGATTCTGGGATTCCTTCTCTGAATTAACCACAACAATTTATTTTCTGCTATTTGATTTCTGTTATTTTCGTGACACCAAAACTGTTTTACAAACCTTTTTAATTGGAATAGCTAAATAGGTCACTTGTTACCTAGTACTCACACGCATTGCTCCTAGGATCGACCCTTGGCTTACCAAGGATTATAAATTTTGTTTGACTGCAATTTGACCCCTAAAACTCACACTTCGACAACTATAAAGGGTTAAAAATACGCGTGTCAAATACCATAGTTATTGTGAAAGGGCCGGTCCATCTAGATTTAAGCTTCCCGGGCATCAATTTCAGCTGCGAGGAGAAGACCAGCACTTGTTGTCCCTCCTCAAATGAGCGTCGGAGGATGAATTTGTCATGATACAATTTGGTCCGCGCTTTGTAGTCCGTTTGCCCTTCATAGGCCTCAAGCCGCAATTCCTCAAGCTCACATAGATTAAGCTTCCTATCCAGTCCGGCAGCCTTTAAATCTGGATTGCAATGCTTGAGCGCCCAATAGGCTTTATGTTCTAATTCCACCGGGAGGTGGCATGCCTTCCCATAAACAAGCCGAAAGGGGGAGGTTCCAATTGGTGTCTTGTATGCCGTCTGATAAGCCCAGAGAGCTTCATCTAGCCTCTGACTTCAATCTTTCCTACCCGGCTTTACCATTTTTTCTAGAATTCCTTTGATTTCGCGGTTGGAGATCTCCGATTGACCATTGGTTTGGGGGTGATATGCCGTGGATGTCCGGTGGTGGACATGGTAGCGTTTTAAGGTAGCAGCCATCATGCGGTTGCAGAAATGCATTCCTTGGTCGCTGATTATGGCCTTGGGTACCCCGTATCTACAAAACAGGTTAGTGCGCAAAAAATCTATGACAGTCTTTGCATCGTCGCACCTTGTGGCCTTAGCTTCCACCCATTTTGACACATAATCTACAGCAACTAAAATATAAGTATAACCGCATGAAACTGGGAATGGTCCCATAAAATCAATACCCCAAATGTCGAAAACATCGTTGACTAGTATGGGTACTTGAGGCATCTCATTTCTAGCTGACACATTTCCTACTCTTTGACACTTATCGCATTTTTTACACTTTTCATAGGCATCTCTAAATATACTTGGCCAGAAAAAGCCGTTATCTAGGATTTTTCTAGCGGTTCTCCTAGGCCCGAAGTGTCCTCCACATGCAAACTCATGGCAAAAGCTAATAATAGAAGCTATTTGATTATCGGGGATGCATCTCCTAAGTATTTGATCTACTCCTATTTTCCACAAATAAGGATCATCCCATAAGTAATGTTTAGCATCATGCCTAAGTTTCATGCATTGTGCTTTAGTAAAAGAAGGAGGAAATGTACCTCCTACAAGGTAGTTGACGATCGAGGCATACCACGGCACTTTGGTTGAGACAGCATAGAGGTGCTTGTCTGGAAATGACTCGGTTATGTGCCCTTCTTCTTCCTTCCGGACAATCCTGCTTAGATGGTCGGCCACAGTATTCTCAATCCCCTTCTTGTCCCTTATCTCCACATCGAATTCTTGCAGTAGTAGTATCCACCAAATGAGTCTTGGCTTGGCCTCTTTCTTCTTCATCAGGTAACGGATGGCAGCATGGTCAGAATAAACTATCACTTTTGCTCCAAGCAAATATGATCTGAACTTTTCCAGCGCAAATACCACTGCCAGGAGTTCCTTTTCGGTGGTGGAGTAGTTTTGTTGGGTAGAATCTAGGGTTCGTGAGGCGTAGTAGATCACACCCGCCTTCTTATCAATTTTTTGGCCGAGAACTGCTCCCACAGCAAAGTCGCTTGCGTCGCACATGATTTCGAATGGTTTTCCCCAATCCGGAGTTTGGATGATGGGTGTGCTAGTGAGGGCTTTCTTCAGATCATCAAAGGCCTCCTTGCATGCATTGGTGAATTCAAAAGGAACTTCTTTTTGGAGAAGATTGGATAGAGGCAACGCCTTTTTGGAGAAGTCCCTGATGAATCGTCGGTAGAATCCTGCATGGCCTAGGAATGATTGGATGTCTCGGACCGTGGATGGGTATGGTAGAGTCGTGATCAGGTCGATCTTTGCTTTGTCCACTTCCATGCCTTTTTGTGAGACGATATGTCCTAAGACTATTCCGTGTGTTACCGTGAAGTGGCACTTCTCGTAATTGAGCACTAAGTTCATGGACATGCATCGTGCCAAAACCATGCTCAAATTATTTAAGCAAGCGTCGAATGTGTCTCCATAGATGGTGAAGTCGTCCATGAAGACTTCAATGAATTCTCCGATCATGTCTGAAAAGATGCTGGTTACTACCCTTTGAAAAGTTCCCGGGGCATTGCATAGGCCGAACGACATTCTTCTGAAGGCGAATGTACCGAATGGGCAGGTGAATGTAGTCTTCTCTTGGTCCTCAGGTGCTATGGGGATCTGGTTGTAGCCTGAGAACCCGTCCAAGAAGCAAAAATATGGCTTGCCTGCTAGTCGGTCTAGCATTTGATCGATGAATGGTAGAGGGAAATGGTCTTTTCTTGTGACGGCGTTTAATTTCCTGTAGTCGATGCACATTCTCCATCCGTTCTTGATCCTTGTTGTTACCATTTTTCCTTCAGCATCTTCCTCGACCGTGATCCCACTTTTCTTTGGGACCACGTGGACAGGACTCACCCATTGGCTATCTGATATGGGATAGATAACGTCCGCATCTAGTAGCTTTTGTATTTCCTTTTGGACGATCTCCATCATGATTGGGTTGAGTCGTCATTGAGGCTCTCTTAATGGCTTTGCTCCATCCTCAAGTAGAATACGGTGCATGCATATAGCCGGGCTGACTCCTCTCAAGTCGGCCAGAGTCCATCCAATAGCCAACTTGTGTTGTTTCAGCACTTTTATCAAACTCTGTTCCTGGCCTGCTTCCAAGCCACTCTTGATGATTACTAGAAGTGTGTTATTATCCCCTAGGAAGGCGTACTTCAGATGCCCGGGCAGGGGCTTCAATTCTATCTTGGGAGCTTGCGTCACTGAGGGTAGAAAAGTATTTGATTTGAATAATTTTACCTCGTTTACTTCATATGCTGGTGTGAGAGGTTCCGAGATTGTTAAGTGGGCCACCGTTTTATGCAAGCTTTTGGTCAATTCGTAAGAGTTTTCGGCTCCATTGAGTATGGCTTCCAAGGGATCTGCTTCTAGCTCTGGCTGAATTTCTTGGACCAGGTCGTTCAAAGTATCAAGAGCGTGTACTTCCTCGAATTCCATGGGGTGCTTCATTGCTTGGAATATGTCGAAACTAAAGACCTCTCCTTCTACCTCCATTGAGAGCATTCCACTTCCACAGTCTATCTTCATTTTTGATGTTTTGAGAAATGGACGGCCGAGAAGGATGGGTGCATGATCTGCAGGTCCGCCATTCTCCATTTTTAAGACGTAGAAGTCTGTTGGAAACACCAATTCGCCTACTTGAACCAGGACGTCTTCTATTTTCCCCTCGGCCTGTTTGCACGACCGATCTGCCAGTTGAATAGTGAAACCGGTGGGTTCGAGCGGTCCAATCCTAAGGCATGAGTAGATAGAAAAGGGAAGAACGTTGATTGATGCTCCAAGGTCTAGCATGCAGTTCTCGATCCGGATGTTGCCAATTGTGCATGGAATGGTGTAAGTTCCCGGATCACCACATTTTGGGGGCACTTTTCATTGTATGACGGCCGATACGTTCCTACTCATTAGCTCTTGATCATATCTAGTACTCCTCCTCCGGTTGGTGCAAAGTTCTTTTAAAAACTTAGCATATCGAGGAATTTGCTTGATGGCTTCCAAGAGGGGGATGTTTATTTCGACCTTGCTGAATAATTCAAACACGTCCTCATCCATGACATGTTGTTTTTGCACAGGAGTAGGTACTGGAAATGGAAGCGTTGTGCTGACTTTGGGGGTCTCGGTTCTGGGCACCGAGCGCTCCTCGTGCTCTTTGGATATTGGAACCGGGCTGGCTGCTGGTTCTGGGCCAGGCCTGTGTTCCTTGGATGTATTCCCTTCTTCTTCGGTTACATCCCGCTCTTCCTCAAAAATGTCTTCGTCTTTATTGGCCTCATCTTCCTCTAGAGTTTCGAGAGACTCGGGCCTCATTTGCTCTTCTCTGGGTAACCTTGGGTCTTTGTCCTCCTCTTGCTCCACAGGTTTGCCGACAAGCGTTTTTCCACTCCTAAGAGTCACGGCATTCAGATTTTCCTACGGGTTTTGAATAGTTTGTGAAAGGAGTCTGTCGGGCTCATTAGTGAGTGCGGACACTGAGGCAGCGAGTTGGGAGATGAGCTTCTTCAAGTCCGATAATTCTCCCTTTGTTTCGGCTTGGTTTTGATGCATAGTAGTATTTAACTACTGCACAGTACCTGACAATTGCATCATCATGTCCTCAAGTGACTTGTTTGGTCCTTGATGATTGCTCGAGCTTGCTTGGTACTGGTTTGGCTCCTCTTGTTGGTATTGGCCTGCTGGTGGGGCATTCTGGTTGTAATGTTGGTGGAGCGGTTGATAGAATGACTGAACTAGTTGAGGAACAGCTGGTTGTGTTTCTTCTTGAGAATAGCTGTTGTTATGCCAGCTCGGGTTGGTTGCTTGACCATACTGTCGGCTTGGTTCGTTTTTTTCGTTGTAATTTTATCCTTGATATCCTCCTAATGCATTTATTTCTGCCGGGTCCTCAACTAGTACTGTCGGACATGCGTCAGTTTTGTGGTTCGTAGAACCACAAAATTCGCAAGGTTTTACTGGAACTGGATGTCTTCGTAGGATCTGAATCATCATCTCCTTTATTTGTCTCACCTCTTCTAGCATGGAGTTTACTGATGTCTCGGTTTGTGCTACGTTTTTTGTTCGGGAGAATTCATCTTGGCGAGTAGTCTCCTCTCTAAATCGGGCATTTTCAACAACATTGGCGATGAGATCCCTTATGCCACTTAATGATAGATTCATCATGGATCCTCCAGCTGAGGCATCCAGGAGCATTTTGTCTAAGGGTCTTAATCCATCGATGAGGTACTCGATGATGAGTTTCTCGGGCAGTCCAAGGGTACAGCAGCTTCTCTCCAGGCGGTTGAATTTTTCCAGGTAATCGTACATGGTTTCATTGGGCCCTTGCTTGATGTCTTGTAGTTGCCTCCTTACTTGCATTGCTCTTGTCGCTGGGTAGTATTTGTTCAGGAATTTCTTTTGCATCTGAGCCCATGTTCTGATCCTACCGGAAGGCAATGAAAGGAACCAGTCGTTTGCCGCGTCAATGAGGGAGAAGTAGAACGCCTTTAACTTGAAGTCGTCTATACTCACTTGATTGGGTTTTAGATTTTGGCAAATGTCGTGTAAGCGTTGGAGATGAGTTGTTGCCGATTCTCCATGAGCTCCTGAGAACTTGGGCAAGCTATGGGCCACTGATGCGTTGATGGTAATATACTCCAGTTCAGGGCCCTCGTGAATGCACCATGGTTGCGTTTCGAAATCTGGGGCATTGAGTTCTCACATAGTAGGTGCACGGTAGTTGTTATTACCATAGTAGTCATCGTAGGCAGGTTCTTGCCTTAGCACGTGTCAAGGTTGAGGTCGTGGGGGATGAATAGGAGGTTGTACTGGACCAGCTGCATTTCGGTCCTCGGGTGGTTCTTGGTTTCTTCTGATGGCCTCCCTATCACGAGCTCTTCTGTTTCTGATGAGTTGTTCTGGATCGTCGACAAATGGAAGTGGCACCTCATCATTTCGATCGTACAGGTTTATCTCGTCGTCATCCTGGTAGTCATGGTGGCTTCCTTCGCGAGACATGGTTGTTTTGAAGCGAGTATCGATTCAAAGAACACTTATCCGATTGTTAATCTCTAACTCTAACTCCCCGGCAACGGCGCCAATTTTGACGGATGCACATTCGTCGTGTGCAAAAGTCAATAATACATCTATAAGTCTGCTACTCGCGACTTCACTACTGGGTAGCAAGTGGTAAGAAGGGGTCAAACCCAAGGGAATTAGGGGGATAGTTGCTCTTTGAGGAGTGTACTGAAAGGGAGCGTGATTTTTGGTGGATTGAGGTTTTAGCGATGAAAGGTGAGTGGTTGGTTGTTGATTTTAGTCTTAGTACAGAAAAGTAAGTGGGTTGGTTGGGATTTTAGTGTGGAAAAGTAAATGACAGAAAAGTAAAGTACAGAAAGTAATTGATTAAAGGAAAGACTTACAGTGAGTGATTGCGTGAAGTACAAGTCTTGCGGATAGTAAGCGGTTGATATTGCAGTTGATATTGAGGAAGTAAGGTGCAGGTGATGTTTTAAGTTAAGGAAAGTATTCGGCTTCAGGGGCATTGTATCATAGTCTGTTTATCATTGACCTTTAATGATCCTACTAAGTATTCAAAAGTGTATCAAGGCCATTCCAAGCACTCGATTTACCACACTGTCTAGTCCATTCCAAGACATAGAGCACTTGTTCTATTTAGACTAATACCCCATTCCAAGGTATATTAGCCTGTGTGCATCCATTTGATCAATCATTCCCGATCAACCAAATGGTGTTTAAAAGAGGTCAAACTTCTCAGATAAGCTTTGCCATTCCAAGCATCCACTTATCCGAGTATGTTTACGAACCCCACGGAAGAGTTTTTCCATTCCAAGCATCCACTCAACCTTGGAAGTTCTAACCTAATATATGGCACATAGAACAAGTTTTGAGCACAAGAGGCACTAAGAATATGGTCTAAAACATTTTATGATACAAGTACACCCCTTCAACCGAATGAAGGGTTTAGCTACGAATATCCATAGAGGTGGATATCATAGCTAAGTACTCGAGGGTTTTTGAAAGACAGTAAGTAAAGGAGAATACTCAAGAACCAATAGGAGTAAACTCAAGAACTACTAGAATACTCAAGAACCAACAGGAGTATTATAGATTTAAAACAAATGTTTACAAGATTTGTACCCAAAATCTAGAGAGATGTAAGAGCTTATGGATGATGGTTTGGAATGAGGATGATATTACAAAGGGAAGGAGATGTTTTATTTATAGGCTAAGGGAGAAGAGGAGATCACAACACTTGGCACAAGATGGGAGGAAGCCATCGGGTGATGTCATCATCTCATCTAGCCGCCCCCCATGTGGCATGCAAAGAGAGGAGGAGAGGGGGATGGGAGGAGGAAGCCGCTGGCTAGGTGGCATGAGGGGAGAGGATGTGAGTTTTGTGATCTCATTCCAAAAAGCCATCGGTCCTTTCAGCTCCGGACTGACTCTGGTTGCCCTTCGGTTGGACTTGTTTTGAGTGATTCCACGTCAGGTTCTTGAAAGTCGGAATTTGGTCGTGACATGGAATGACTCGTAATTCATATTCAACTTTAAAACTCTTCCATAGCCTGTATTCTCTCTAGACTCCAAAATACCCTGTAGATAAATATCGGAACTAACAAGCCAAAGTTAAATAGACAAAGAGTCTAATTTGGTGGGTTTAACTGTGTTTATGATTCATACAATTATGGTCCATCAAAGATCCGTCTTCGCTGGTCTCTTTTGTTTCTATTACATAAAAGTCCGCAGCAACTACGAGCTCTCCTACATCGAGTATTAGATCTTCAAGCATTCCAACCGGTTGGATACATGATTTGTCTCCCAACTCGATATTTGACCTTGGTGGTTTCAATGGGCCAAGCCCCAATAAGTAATATAAGGAGTAAGGCATGGCATTGACAGCAGCCCCAATATCGATTAAGCACTTGTGAATCTGGGCTTCTCCAATACCACATGTGACCGTGAAGGCCCCTGGGTCTTTATCTTTTTCTGGTGGTTGTGACTCATGATCTGAAGTGAGGGACCTTTCCATTATCAGGCCATTCTGCCCATCCTTTGGCTTAGGATTTGTATAATCGGGCCCCCTTAACTCCTGATTTTCTAGGTAAATATTTTGCTTCGAAGCATAAATATTAGTTGGGGAGTCCCACTTTAAATCGTCATTGTTATCCCATCCAGATGCTGGTATGTCAGAGTGTGTGATTGGTGGTGGTGTCATGCTAACGGTGAATGCATAGCGTCCATTGTCAGTATGCGTGACCCATGTTCTGCCATCATTGGGTCGGTCTTCCTCTTGATTCCAATCAGGGCGGCGCTGATGGACCATAATTATACGAATCAAAAACACAGTAAAACCCACCAAATTAGACTGTTTGTCTATTTAACTTCTGCTTGTTAGTCCCGATATATTTCTACAGGGTATTTTGGCGCTTAGAGAAAATACTGGCTAAGGAGAGGATTTTACGCTGAAAAGATATTACGAGCCAGTCCAAGGTCACGATCAGACACTGAATGCAAAAATCTCAAGATCCTGACGTAGGAATTACTCAAAATAAATCAAACCGAGGAACAACCAAAGTCAGACCGGAGCGAAATTGGAATGATGGTTTTGTGAAAATTGCACAAAACCACACAAAACTCCTCTTTTCCTTCTAGAAGGGGCGGCTATGGGGAGGATAAGGATGAGGATGACTCATCTCCTCCATCCTCATCCACAAGGGGCGGCTAAGGAGGAAACTTCCTCCCCAAGGTGGCGGCTAAATGGAGTTCCATGGAGAGCTTGCCACTTGTCTCCTCCTCCTCCACATCTCCTCCTCCTCTCCTCCTCCCTTGGATGCAAATCATCTCCTCCCTTCATTTCTCTCCCATTTGGCTATAAAAGGAAGCCTCATTCCTTTGTAAATATCATCCCAAAATGTGGAGAGCTTCTCTCTCTACAAATTCCAAAATCACAAATCACTTATCTCTCTAGAGTTTGGGCACTAATCTTGTAATCACTTTACTTTGGAATAAAAGCTTGATCCTTGGCGCTTCAACGGTTTTGTAAGTCTTCTCGTATTTATTTTACTATCTTTCAAAACCCTTGTTTTTCCAAATTCATAGTTATGATGTCCAGTGCCATGAATAGTAGTAGCTAAACTCTTTATTCGGTTTAAGGGGTGTACTTATATCATACAATGTTTTAGACCCTGCACCTAGTGCATCTTTGTGTTCAAAACTTGTTCTATGTGCCATATATTAGGTTAGAACTTCCAAGGTTGAGTGGATGCTTTAACGGGCAAAGCTCTTCCGTGGGGTTCGTGATCATACTCGGGTAAGTGGATGCTTTAACGGACAAAGCTTATCTGAGGAGTTCGACCTCTCTTAAAAACCATTTAGGAAATCGTAACAGAAGATCAAATGGATGCACATAAGGCTAAGATACTTCGAAAGGAGGAATTAGTCTAAGTAGAACAAGTGTTTTAAATGGTGTTGCAAGTCTTGTGCTAGAAATAGCCTCGATTCATCTTTGAACACATAGCATGATCATTAGAGGTGTATTCTAAATGATGTCGCAAGTCTTGTGCTAGAAATAGCCTCGATTCATCTGTGAATACATAGTATGATCATTAGAGGTCAATGATAAACAGAATATGATACAAGGCCCCTAAAACCGAATCTTTCCTTTAATTGTGATATCACTGTTCCTTTACTTTCAGTTCTCAAAGCACACTTAAACCCAACCCCAATCGCATTTAATTTCTGCATAAGCTTCATTAAAGAACAACTAATCCACACTGACTCTCTTAGGTTCGACCCCTACTTACCACTTGCTACCCAGTAGTGAAGTCGCGAGTAGCGGAAAATATAAATTTATTCGCACAGAGAACATTGCACCTTAATGACAGTGCAGTGGGCTCCGTCAAATTGGCGCCGTTGCCGGGGAATCAGCCATCGGATAAGTTGTTCTTTCCCTCCCATGTCCTCATGACGCAACCCCCTTCATATGCATGGACAACACGACATCTTCCACTGTTCGGAGGTACGGATGGAGAAGACCCAGTACTACACTTCCGAAACTTTCACCACGTTTGTTGCCACATAAAACCTGAAAATGAAATGTTAGAGGAATTTAAACTTAAATGCTTTAAATTTTCTTTAACTGATTTTGCAACGATCTGGTATTACACGTCAACCGCTAGTAGTGCAGTACATTTTGTGGACCTCTGCGTTCCATTCCTACGAGAATTCTCCCCCCCATCCTTACGACAACAAACCCGAGAAAAAATCATGAGCCTTCAACAATCCCGGGATGAGACTTTGGACGAATACTACACGTACTATGACACCATCGTCTCACGCTGCCTGCACCTTGGATTCACGAAGAAGGATCTTCTCAAAAGATTTCTTCGTGGGATAAAGGCCGATGATCTGACAAGGATTAACGAAGCAATGAGGAGATCTGCCAGGAACTTGTCCATGGCAGACATGTGGTACCTCATAAATGACCTGGCCGCAGCCACAAAATGAATGCCCCAAGCTGATAGAGAAATGCAAGAGGTTGGTCCAGAGACAGAAGGAGAAACTCCCGAGCCATCATAAGAAACTCCCGAGCCATCAGAAGAGACTCCCGAGCCATCAGAAGATTGGGATATAGAAAGTATCGGGAGCAACGAGGAAGCGTCAGCAATGGAAGAAGTCCAGAATACCACCGACATGCTGCCAAAGCCATACCCAGCTATCATCACCCAAGCAGCCGAAACCATCTATGACCAGTTCCTCACAAACAGACACGTCGAGGTAGAACCGAGCCTTAAGATGCAAGCTTCCCGACTTTTCCCCTCGATCAATAGGCAAATCGCTGAAAACTATGTGATCCATGAAGAGGCTGAAAAGAGGATGGGAAAAGGGCCTGAGCAGAACGACTACTCGATGGAGCATGTTTTCGCCATGACTGGACAAGGCAGCCCTAAACACCAGAAAACCCAGTTCAAGAGACTAGTTGTAAAGGGTCCCTCGCCTTCTCAGAGACGTTGGAAGGAGAAATCACCAGAACAACGGGAACAGGACCCAAGCACATCATCTCACAAGAAATCAAGGAAAAGCAAGGCAAGAAGCAACACAGGAACAGTGGCAAAATTCGACCTGAGCCACCCATGGGATCCCAACCAGTGATCCAGGAATAAGGTACTGTCGAGCCAACGACGTTAAACAAGTGCACTGGTCGGGAGGTAACCCGACACTATCTTACTTTCTGTCATTTATTTTCTGTCATTTATTTTCTGTCATTTAGTTTTTTTTCCAATAAGTCGCTCTCACCCACTTGGTGCATAGAAGAAATGACTATTCAGGAATCGGACTTGGGTGCAACATTAAGCCAGTCGGGCCTGCGCTGAGAGTTCAAGGCCCCAGCCGAACTCCCTCGATTATCCAGCCTCATGCCATGTCGTTCACTCGACACTTTAAAGGGAGTTCTGTTCTTCCCTTTTCCTTAATGTCATTTCCTTCTCATATAACATTTGCTTGCATGGCTTTTGAACTAAGTCTTGCTGAAAGGCATGCCTTCGTTCAAAAGTGTGGGGTGAGAACCACCTGTGTACATAATATGTTTTTCTTTTCCTTTTTCTTTAAATTATCTTTTTGAAAATATGAACTTAAGAATGTGAAAAAGATAGATCTAAAATTCATGCATTTACCTTGTGAAAATTCAACTGTCTAAAAACTTAGAACGTAACTTCTCATTTGTCCCTTTGTGCCGAGATAAACTAGGGATGTGGAGTTGACATAAACTGCCTTAGAGAGGCTTGGCAAGCAATCAAAGGATTGAATCAAACTATATGGTTTTCGAAGTCAGTGGAGGCTGCACTTCGGGTTTCAGTGAAGATTGAAGTCATCTCCGCCATGCAGTGTTTATGCAAAAAGAAAAAAAGGCGAGGATGGGAATCAGACCGTCCTATCTCTAGTCAAAGTAGCCGAGAAAATAGATGAGCGACCCTCATCTTGACCCGCGTGAAACGGCAAGGATGAGAGGAGCGGGGAGGTATTTCCATAGGCTTGCGGGCGATGATTGGACCTCCCAAAAAGGCTTGAGAAAATGGACTAGCAAGTCACAAAGACGCAAAAAGCTCAAAGAAGCAAATCAAGAGGCCAAAGGCCCAAAATTGTGAAGGTTTTAACCAAACAAAAGTGAAGTACTCAAAGAGTCAAATCAAAGGCCAAAGGCCGATTCACTACAAAAGTTGTCCCTCGCCAAAAGAAAATCAAAGTACTCAAACCATTGAAACCCGAACCGAATCACGTGCTAGAGAAAGCTACAAGGAAACCATATAGTACGAGACGATCCCGAGGTTGCAGTCCAGGAGCCTAAAAAGGGCTATCTCCCGAAACATCCAGAATAATTTGCATCTCGGCACGAAGGTACAAGTATCAAGTTTCTTCTATTTATTTACACAGTTCAATTTGGTAATAAGTAAGTAATGCATGAATTAGGATAAGTCTAGTACCACAGTCTAATTTTCATATTTTAACAAACTTACTTAGAGTGCCGCCCTTTAATAGCATTGTTCGGGACGAACAACTAAAAGTGTGGGGTGATCTGATGGACCATAATTATACGAATCAAAAACACAGTAAAACCCACCAAATTAGACTGTTTGTCTATTTAACTTCTGCTTGTTAGTCCCGATATATTTCTACAGGGTATTTTGGCGCTTAGAGAAAATACAGGCTAAGGAGAGGATTTTACGCTGAAAAGATATTACGAGCCAGTCCAAGGTCACGATCAGACACTGAATGCAGAAATCTCAAGATCCTGACGTAGGAATTACTCAAAATAAATCAAACCGAGGAACAACCAAAGTCAGACCGGCGCGAAATTGGACTGATGGTTTTGTGAAAATTGCACAAAACCACACAAACCTCCTCTTTTCCTTCTAGAAGGGGCGGCTATGGGGAGGATAAGGATGAGGATGACTCATCTCCTCCATCCTCATCCACAAGGGGCGGCTAAGGAGGAAACTTCCTCCCCAAGGTGGCGGCTAAATGGAGTTCCATGGAGAGCTTGCCACTTGTCTCCTCCTCCTCCACATCTCCTCCTCCTCTCATCCTCCCTTGGATGCAAATCATCTCCTCCCTTCATTTCTCTCCCATTTGGCTATAAAAGGAAGCCTCATTCCTTTGTAAATATCATCCCAAAATGTGGAGAGCTTCTCTCTTTACAAATTCCAAAATCACAAATCACTTATCTCTCTAGAGTTTGGGCACTAATCTTGTAATCACTTTACTTTGGAATAAAAGCTTGATCCTTGGCGCTTCAACGGTTTTGTAAGTCTTCTCGTATTTATTTTATTGTCTTTCAAAACCCTTGTTTTTCCAAATTCATAGTTATGATGTCCAGTGCCATGAATAGTAGTAGCTAAACTCTTTATTCGGTTGAAGGGGTGTACTTATATCATACAATGTTTTAGACCCTGCACCTAGTGCATCTTTGTGTTCAAAAATTGTTCTATGTGCCATATATTAGGTTAGAACTTCCAAGGTTGAGTGGATGCTTTAACGGGCAAAGCTCTTCCGTGGGGTTCGTGATCATACTCGGGTAAGTGGATGCTTTAACGGGCAAAGCTTATCTGAGGAGTTCGACCTCTCTTAAAAACCATTTGGGAAATCGTAACAGAAGATCAAATGGATGCACATAAGGCTAAGATACTTTGAAAGGAGGAATTAGTCTAAGTAGAACAAGTGTTTTAAATGGTGTTGCAAGTCTTGTGCTAGAAATAGCCTCGATTCATCTTTGAACACATAGCATGATCATTAGAGGTGTATTCTAAATGATGTCGCAAGTCTTGTGCTAGAAATAGCCTCGATTCATCTGTGAATACATAGTATGATCATTAGAGGTCAATGATAAACAGAATATGATACAAGGCCCCTAAAACCGAATCTTTCCTTTAATTGTGATATCACTGTTCCTTTACTTTCAGTTCTCAAAGCACACTTAAACCCAACCCCAATCGCATTTAATTTCTGCATAAGCTTCATTAAAGAACAACTAATCAACACTGACTCTCTTGGGTTCGACCCCTACTTACCACTTGCTACCTAGTAGTGAAGTCGCGAGTAGCGGACTTATAAATTTATTTGTACATTTGCTCTGACGACAAGCATCTGTCAGGCGCCTACGGGTGAAGTGTTTGTTAGTAAGCTTGTAAGTTGTGGATCATGCTACTTCTTCCAGTGTCGCCTTTATGTTTGACCTCCTTATCATGCTAATATTTGCCTTTGGGTTTTGGATGGTTTGTGAAGGAAGTCTGCCAGGTTCATTAGTGAGTGTTGACACTGCGGTGGCGAGCTGGGACATTTGTTTGGTCAATTCTGAAATTGCCCCGTCAGTTTTCGCTGGTATTGGTGTAGCGAAGTACTCAATTGATTTATGCTTCCTGCGAGCTCCTTCATTGTGTCATCGAGCGACTTGTTTGGTCCTTGCTGATTGTTCGGGCCGGCTTGGTACTGATTCGGTCCTCTTTGCTGAAATTGGCCTCCTGATGGAGCGTTTTGGTTATACTGTCGGTGGGGGGGGTTGGTAGAATGACTGAGCTAGTTGAGGGACAGCTGGTTGTGTCTCCCTCGAAGGATGGTTCTCGTTCCGCCAGTTCGAATTGGTCACTTGATTATACTATCTGTTTGATCTGGCTCTGTCGTTGCTGTTGTTGTTGTTGTATCCTTGGTATCCTACAACTGCATTTACTTCTACCGGTTCCTCTTCTATTAATGCCGGGCATTCGTCAGTTTTGTGGTTTATAGAACCATAAAATTCGCAAGGCTTTACTGGAACTGGTTGTCTTTGTAGGATCTGAATCATCATTTCCTTTATTTGTTTCATCTCTTCTGGCATAGAGTTCATCGGTGTTTCAGCTTTTGCCACATTCTTTGTTCGGGAAAATCCTTCCTGCCAGTTGTCTCTTCTGTAAATCGGGCATTTTCAGCAACGTCGGTGATGAGATTCCTTATGCCGCTCAATGATAGATTCATCATGGATCCTCCAGCTGAGGCATCCAGGAGCATTTTGTCTAAGGGCCTTAATCCATCAATGAGGTACTCGATGATGAGTTTCTCGGGCAGTCCAAGGGTACAGCAGCTTCTCTCCAGGCGGTTGAACTTTTCCAGGTAATCGTACATGGTTTCATTGGGCCCTTGCTTGATGTCCTGTAGTTGCCTCCTTACTTGCATTGCCCTTCCTGCCGGGTAATATTTGTCTAGGAATTTCTTTTGCATCTGAGCCCATGTTCTGATGCTACCGGAAGGCAATGAAAGGAACCAGTCGTTTGCCGCGTCAATGAGGGAAAAGTAGAACGCCTTTAACTTGAAGTCGTCTACGTTTACGCCATTCGGTTTTAAGTTTTGGCAAATACCGTGTAAGCGTGGAGATGAGTTGTTGCTGATTCTCCACGTGTTCCTAAGAACTTTGGCAAGTTGTGGGCCACTGAAGTGTTGATAGCGATGTCTTCTAGTTTAGGGCCTTCGTAAATACACCACGGCTGGTTTCTGAAATCTGGTGCCGAGAGTTCTCCCATAGTAGGTTCGCGGAAGTTGTTGTTATCCCCATAGTAGTTATCGAAAACGGGTTCTTGTCTTGGCACTTGTCGAGGTTGAGGGGGTGGGGGATATCTAGGGGGCTGTACTGGACCAGCTCCATTTCGGTCCTCGGGTGGTCCTTGGTTTCTTCGGATGGCCTCCCTATCACGAGCTCTTCTGTTTCGGATGAGTTGTTCCGGATCGTCGACAAATGGAAGTGGCACCTCATCATTTCGATCGTACAGGTTTATCTCGTCGTCATCCTGGTAGTCATGGTGGCTCCCTTCGCGAGACATGGTTGTATTGAAGCGAGTACCGATTCAAAGAACACTTATCCGATTGTTAATTTCTAACTCTAATTCCCCGGCAACGGCGCCAATTTTGACGGATGCACAGTCGTCATGTGCAAAAGTCAAGAATAAATTTATAAGTCTGCTACTCGCGACTTCACTACTGGGTACCAAGTGGTAAGTAGGGGTCGAATCCAAGGGAATTAGGGGGATAGTTGTTCTTTGTACAGAAAGGGAGCGTGATTTTAGGTTGATTGAGGTTTTAGTGCTGAAAAGTAAGTGTCTTTTTGGTTGGTTTTGGTTTTTAATGCAGAAAAGTAAGTGGGTTGGTTGTGATTTTAGTGCAGAAAGTAAAGTACTGAAAATAAAAGGAGTAGACTTACAGCAAGTGGGATGCTGGAAGGATAAGTCTTGCGGAGAGTAAGCGGTTGATATTGAGACTGAAAGTAAAGTGCAGGTGATGTTTTAAGTTAAGGAAAGTATTCGATTTTAAGGGCCTTGTATCAAAGTCGATTTATCATTGACCTCTAATGATCATACTATGTATTCAAAGATGTATCAAGGCCATTCCAAGCACTTGATTTGCCACACTGTCTAGTCCATTCCAAGACATAGAGCACTTGTTCTATTTAGACTAATACCCCATTCCAAGGTATATTAACCTTATGTGCATCCATTTGATCAATCATTCCCGATCAACCAAATGGTGTTTTAAAGAGGTCAAACTCCTCAGATAAGTTTTGTCATTCCAAGCATCCACTTATCCGAGTATGTTTACGAACCCCACGGAAGAATTTTGCCATTCCAAGCATCCACTCAACCTTGGAAGTTCTAACCTAATATGTGGCACATAGAACAAGTTTTGAACACATAGAGGCATTAAGAGTAGGGCCTAAAACATTTTATGACACAAGTACACCCCTTCAACCGAATGAAGGGTTTAGCTACGAATATCCATGGAACAGGACATCATAGCTAAATACTTGAAGGTTTTTGAAAGACAGTAAAGTAAAAGGAGAATACTCAAGAACCAACAGGAGTACACTCAAGAACTACTAGAATACTCAAGAACCAACAGGAGTATTATAGATTTAAAACAAGTGTTTACAAGAGTAGTGCCCAAAATCTAGAGAGAAGCTAGAGCTTTGTGATGGATGATGTTTTGAAATGAGGATGATGATACAAGGGAAGGGAAGTGTCTATTTATAGGCATGGGGGAGTGAGAGATGTGGAGGAGAAGCTAGCCACTTGGCATGGAATGGGAGGAGGAGCTCAAAGCCATCGGGTGATGTCATCACCTCCCAAAGACGCCGGCCACATGGCAAGGAAGGAGAGGAGAAGCCCTTAGCCGCCGGCCACATGGAGGAAGGAGAGTGATGGAGTGAGTTTGTGATCTCATCCCAAAAAGCCATCGGCCCTTTCAGCTCCGGACTGACTCTGGTTGCTCTTCGGTTGGACTTGTTTTGAGTGATTTCACGTCAGGATTATGAAAGTTGTACAGTCGGAATCTGGTTGTGTCCTGGAGTGACTTGTAATCCATTTTCAGCTTTAAAATTCCTCCTTAGCCTGTATTCTCTCTAGAATTCAAAATACCCTGTAGATAAATATCGGAACTAACAAGCAAAAGTTAAATAGACAAAGAGTCTAATTTGGTGGGTTTAACTGTGTTTATGATTCATACAATTATGGTCCATCAGACACCAATACGCATGCCCTCCCAACTTCAAAAGTGGGAGGGCATCTGCGACTTCTTGACATTAGTGGCTCTGCATAACGGATTGTACTGAAAAGCTAACAATGCACTCCCCCAACTATATCTCTTAACGTTATCCAGTTCCGCTAGTAGTGAGAGATAGTTGAGCGCAACCTGATCGCCGTACAAGTCTGACATAAGAGTCAATCCCAACAGATATAAAATGTATGCCCTAGCGTATCTCCTCAAAGTCTCTTCATCCGCATCATGTGGCATCTGTGTCAAGTAATTATCAAACCATGTATTGCTACCCATCAAATTTTGATTAGAACGGTCGGGCACATAACCCAATAAACACACACAAAGGGGCTCCATTTCAAAGTCTGATAAACCAGACACGGGCTCCTCATCTATGGGAAAGCCACTAAGGAATGCCACGTCATGTAGTGTAATTGTGGCCTTCCCTCCTTTCAAATGGAAAGTGTGTGTCTCCGGACACCATCTATCCACTAGCGCGGTGCACAATCATGGATCAGTCTTCACATTGCAGATTTGGGACCAACAAAGAAAGCCATCAATTCCAATATACTCCGTAAGACGATGGTCCAAGACTACGATATTATGACCCGTCACCCTCAATGGCTGATCAGACTTAAAATATTTGTCCATATGTAAAATGACACAGTTCATTTACCATTAAATTTATTGTTATATGATAAACTTAACTAAAATTTACTATCAATGTGAAAAAAACCTAATTTGCCCAAATCGCCTCAGTGCGATGCATACTCTGCCGAGTCAATAAAGATGGATCAATCATGCCAGGATTCAGAAAGTCATCCACATTCATGTTCGGATCGACAGTCGCCCGAAAATAGACGACATACCGCGTGGAGTGGATCGCCCACTGCCTGACGACAATTCTGTAACCATAAAATTTATAATAAGCAATTCATGAAGAACACAACAAAAATAGTACACTAATTCAACAACAACGAATATCAAACCAAATTCAACAACACTAATTCAGTAACTGTCGAATTCAACAACAATATTTTGACGAATATCAAACAAAAAATTTAACAATATCAAACCAATATCAAACAACAACCCATTCAACAACACTAATTCAACAATAACCAACATCAAACACAAAATTCATAATATCAAACCAAATTCAACAACACTAATTCAGTAACTGTCGAATCCAACAACAATATTTTGACGAATATCGAACAAAAAATTCAACAATATCAAACCAATATCAAACAACAACCAATTCAACAACACTAATTCAACAATAACCAACATCAAACCAACAATTCACAAAATTCATAATATCAACCAATATCAAAAAACAACCAATTTAACAACACTAATTCTACAACAACCAATATCAAACCATAAATTCACAAAATTTTGATGAATTATCCTTCAAATTGGGTGGAAATTGGAGGAAGCTTGAGCTCGAAATCGGAGGTCGGATGAGACAAATCGAAGTTGGTCGGATGAGAATTAGTGGTTCGATTGACAATGGAGGAGAAAGAAACTCGGTGTCGATTCAGATCCCGAAGAAGACTGGATCCCCGACATCCGGTGTTTTTAAAAAGAGCGGATCTCCGCGATCCGATTTTACGTGACGTCCACATAGGCGGCCAAAGCCATGTCATCTCGTTTTAATAAAACAAAATTTTCAGAATCCGGTTTCATTAAAAAAATATCAAACTCACTTGTGTCATTTCGGATAGTATGAAACTCAAAAGGATCATTTAAAAAAAACTCAATGTGATACAAAGACTAGCATCGAGGTTCTATTACTACTAGCAAATACAACAGTACCCCTTTATTAATTTATCTTAATTTCTTTAGAAATTACTCAAATATATCATGCAAACTATGTAATTTGAAGTTATTCCAATTTATACAGTTTTACTTATATTAAAATAGTAAACTATATTATATGAATAGTGTGAGAAGATATTATCACCTCCTATTTTTCAAAGAGATGCTATTTCCTAGGGGTGGGAAAAAACCGCTCCGGATTTAAAAACCGTCCGCACCACACCGCAAAAATGTGTTTGGTTAACCGCACCGCTTATGCTCAAACCCAATTTGTAAAAAACCGCACCGCAACCGAATATAGCAGTCGGAAGCGGTTCCATATCTCAAACCGCACCGCATATATAAATAAATAATTAAACAATTAAAATTTTAAATTTATTACAAAAAATACTTTAAGCACGTGCCCAATTTAAAACTAAAGTTGTAACAAAATAAATGATTTCGGTCTTTGCTCGTTCCGTTGTTCGTTCTTCGGTATAACATATCTTCGTCTTCCCCATGCGGCCATGCCATGAGAGTCTCGATCGTTGTCGGTTTGGTCTTATCTTCGTTCTTGAATTATGGAATCCGTAAGTATTTTAGTTCAAAAATTAATTGGATTTTAGTTGGCTCTTATGTATATGTTGTTGTCAGGGATTTGATAATCCTCTATTCTAGGTTACTTCCCAAATATTAATGGTTTTTTCGAAATTCAATTATGAACTCAACTGATTTGAAATAAAAGGCAAAGTCTATACTGTGCAACTTAGACTTTTTTTGTAAAGTTTGAAAATCAGTTTTTAAACCAAACCGCACCGCACCGCACCAAATAAAGTGGTGCGGTGCATATTTGGTTTTAACTTTTCTAATGCGGTTTGCAGTTTGAAAATTTTATAAACCAGTTAATGTGGTGCGGTTGCGGGTTTACTCTTAAATCGCACCAAACCGCACCGCGCCCACCCATACTATTTCCTAAAGATGTGTACATGCTCTTACTGTCTTACATATCAATTTGATAAGCATCTGATGGATGGAACCTTTCTTTTACTTATTTTCCTATGTGTTATTATTTATAATTGCTATAACTCCCCCATTGAACATTCCTATCTATTCCAGAAAGCTCCCAAACCCAAAAGCCGAAACCTCCACCGCCTGAACTTTTCCCCTGCCGTTCCCGTTCATTCCACCCCCTCTCTCTACTCCTCCATCTTCTTCTTGTTTCTCTGCCGCTTATTCTTTTCTTCTCTTTCTCTTGCCCGAAGCCCTTTGCCTCTTTGGATACGCGTCGTGTTCAGATCTGCAGCTGGAGTGATGTGGGGTTTAGACGGAAGGCGAGCAAAAGGGAGCTGGTGGTTGGACATGCGACAGCTGGATGTCGGTGGCTTTGGGATGACGGGAAGGGGCGAGGGTTTTTTGACTTCCTTTTTGTGTATTTGTTCCCTCAAAGTGAGCTCCGCTTATTAGGATTTTCTTCTCTGCCGTTTCGGTCTGAGTTGTCTTTGCCATGTCTACACGGTTTTTGTGTATTTGTGGTTCTTCTCGACCGTTGTTTGATCGTTGTTTCACGCAGACGGATGTTGCATGGTTGCTGTCAAGTGATGTTCTGCCTATCTCATGCTGTGAGTGACGAGGTGGTGTGCCCACTCTTAGGCGAGAGGCCAAGTGGAGCGGCATACTCATGTCTATTCACGTTTATCTTGTTTGTCTATACTGGTTCAAGCTGAATGTTGTTTCCCAACTTTAAGTCCTCTATATGCCTTTTCTCTGTAATTTACGGCTTATCAAAATAACTTATTTATAATTGCTATAAAAAAAATTTGGAATTTATAGTTTATAATTTATAATTTTGGAATCGTGGTCAAGGAGCATCGGGAGGCGTGGGTTTTAGAATAAAAAAAATTGAGGGAGAGAGAGAATTTTGGTTTGACTAAAAAGGCTCATCGCATGTTTAGCGGTGCAGCAAGCAAGAACCCCCCAACCCTGTGACCTCCATTTCCAACCCTTCTTCCACCTGACCACTTCTAAAAGAGAATATCCAACACCGCTCCGACCATCACTCTTCGTTTCTCGGCTGCCGTCGCCATATGAATCCGGCACTAGCCACAACTGCTGTTTCAGGTACGCCGTATCCTTTTCGTTCAGGCTTCCCACTCCTTGATCCGCTTCTACCGTCCATCTAGCTTTTTTTTTTCCCCTTTTGCTCCTTTCTAATGCACCTTGTTTAGGTCGTAGATAAGTCGAGACTAAAAATAACATATCAAAAAGCTCGGCATTTTCGTATGTTACTATTAGGGTTTAGTGAGATTTGAGGATTATGTTTGCTTCTTTGTATAATAATTCCAGGTCAAACTAATGCCTCACTATATCCTTATTTCCTTACCATTTGTGATCTATGCATTTACTCAGATATGAATCTATGTTGGCCCTGCTGCTTATATCTTGTGTAAAGTATTATTCAATATAAATCAGGGTTTAAGTAGCTTTTAATCTGAAACTAGTTCAAATTCAGCTTCCTCATCTCTTTTGTGCTTAAATTTTCCTCTCATTGTTGTAAACATCCTACTTCTAACCCTTCTTTTTTTACGAGTATCAGTTCTCTTGTACACTGACCTTTAATATCTGAAATTGCTTTACACATTGATTACTGGATCCAGATATTGAGAGCTAAATAGCTTCCCCGTTTAGTAGGTGCATTGGAAAAGCATTTCATTCCCACATATCATTCCTCAGTAGCTGATCTGAATTTGTTGTTAGTTGGAGAAGTCTATCTTATTTACAGTCTTTGCTTGATGCAGAGTGAGCACACAACCATTGGGAAGTCCCATAGCTTTCTTTTAAATGGAGGGGGGAATTTAGAGCTCACAACACGGATCATTTAAGATCTTATAATCAGTTCCCTCGCAGCTACAACAACCATATGATTGAGGAATTACATCCCTCTTCTGAAGCCTACACGATTGATACTTCGTAAGGTGTGTATAACATGAGGCCTGAATCAAATATACCAGAAGTGAAAGCTGTACATAACTACTCCATACAGACTGGTGAAGAGTTTTCTCTCGAGTTCATGCGTGACCGCGTAAATCCCACTGCACCGGTCGCCTGCAATTCAAATACTGCAAGTGGCCTGAACTGTGCAACAGGGTACCTGGAACTAAAGGGACTTTTAGGTATCAGTAATATGGGGTCTGAGTCTGGCTCAGATGTTTCGATGGTATCCATAGTGAACAAAAATGCCAAGGAACTAAGAAGAAGACTATCTTCCTTGTACGAAGATAAAGTCAACTGTGACAGGCTGCGTTCTGTTTCTTTGACTGCTTCAGGTCGTGACTTGAGCGGGGAAGCTGCTCATGGTTATGCCTCATCTGGGGCCTCTGATTACCCAGTAACAAAAATGAAACTCCTTTTTAGCTATGGAGGTAAGATCATGCCTCGCCCGAGTGATGGGAAGTTGAGGTATGTTGGAGGTGAAACTCGCGTTGTATGCTTGAATAGGGATATTTCATGGAAAGAACTTATGTATAAAGCATCAAAAATTTATGATCAGGTTTCTATTGTGAAGTATCAGCTTCCCGGTGAAGATCTTGATGCGTTAGTGTCTGTTTCCTGTGATGAGGATCTACAAAACATGATGGAAGAATGCAACAGTACAGTAAGTGGTGAAGGTTCAAAAAGGTTTAGGATATTTTTATTTTCTATGAGTGACTTGGATGATGTTAATTATAGTCTTTCTAGAACAGACAGTGACTCTGAAGTTCAGTTTGTTGTCGCTGTCAATGGCATGGACACTGGTTCTAGAAAGGGTTCTTGTTTGCAAGGTTTTGGAATGTCATCATCTGGAAAGATAAACGGCCCTGGTGACTTTGATATTGACGAGGTTAAACATAAGGTAGAACCGGGCTTAGTAGGCCTTGACTCATTTGTCACTTCCGCATCTCTTGCTGTAAATTCTCCTCAGCTTCTCCCAACAAGCTCTTCCATCCATGACGTCTATTCAAAATTTTATAGTAGCCAAGCCATCCACCCAGAAAGAGCTAACCAGTATTTAGTGGACTATGGATACAAATATCATCATCGTAATGTCTCTCCTGATGTAGATAACTCTGCCTTTGAACTCCATGCCATTCCAACTCATCAAGTAAGCCAAGATGCAGGAATATTACACGGTGGATTGCAACAGCACAGTCCACAAATGCAGGGTCAAGAGATAAATACTAAACCTGGTTTGCCCATTCAGCAAGACAATGAATTTGGAAAAAGTCCTTATTCCATAAATGATTATGATGGTCAAAATCAGGTTCCTCTCCACACTGATAATTGTGATTCTCAGACATCCGGTGTTGTATCTGCTTCAGAATATGTCAATACAGAGTCTGATTCTAATGATCTTGGATGTCATAAGCCACCTGTACCTCCCCAAAGGGTTTTTTATTCTGTGGGAATTTCTCGTGAACAGCCTGAACCATTAAATCGGTTGTCAAAATCCGATGATTCTCTTGGTTCACAGCTTCTTGTATCTCAACCACATTCAGATTTGGTACCAAAAGAATCTGTCATGGAAACAGTGAACCAGTTGCATGAAAACGAAGTTGCAGTGGAGACCATGCCACCTGTAATTCCATCATATGCAGAAGTTGTTAGTAATGGGCTTCCACATATCCAAAATCACAATGTTGGCCAGGCTAACAAAACGTTCACTGATCAGATATTGGAATCTGCTCAAGAGTCCATGGTCCATACACATAACGATACAACTGGTACTGCAAGTGATGACACAGTTGTCAAGCTTGAGACAGAAATTGTAACCAACGATAACACTAACAAGATCACACACAACGGACCTAGAGAGGAAGAAAATGGGCACTCTCGAGGGACAATGATAGCTACTTATAGGAATATTGATGATCACAAGGTTCAACTTCCTGAACTGAGTTGGGATGAGATAGCTGCCTCAGACGTAGTTAATCATAACACTGAGGGGGGTGCTCAACCATTTGCTTGGACAGAGAGCTCAACTACAAGTGTTGCTAGTAGGGATAGTAGTAAACCGGAGGGAGGGGATATCCTAATTGATATTAATGACCGGTTTCCTCGGGATTTTCTATCTGATATATTTTCCAAAACCTTATTATCTGAAGATTCTTTTACCACAAGTCCCCTACACAATGAAGGCCCCAACTTGAGTATGAACATGGAAAATCATGAACCAAAGCGCTGGTCATACTTCCAGAAGCTGGCACAAGATGGATATACCCAAAACAATATGTCTCTAATTGACCAGGACCATCTTGGTTTTGTACCTTCACTAACAAAAGTTGAAGAAGATCTCCCAGAAGCTCAGCGTTCTCATAATGTGGATTTTCAAGTGAATTCTGTTGAAGATAATAGCTTCAGAGAGATACCTGAAACAGGAGATGGAAAGGTACTACATAAGTATTCGTATTGATAATAAATTGTGTGAATGACTTGGAATTCTTATGGCTTTGTAACATACGGCCCTTGCTTTGATTTTTCTAGGGCGAGAGGTTGCTAATGCACAATGTTGGTCTTCCTCGTGATCCTTCGCTTGAAGATATTGATTTAAGTACTTTGCAGGTATGATTTGGACCACTGGATGTGCTATGGGAAACATGTATTCTTATGCCATTGTTTCAATGTTTTAAATGAAATTGGAATGGGTCAATGCCATTCATTTGTACGTGTGGGCAAGTACGGGAAATTCAGTTTTGTCTGGTTAAAAGAAATGGAGTGCCACAATCACATAGCTTCAATTGATCTTTGAGTAAACAAACACTAGATCTTCAACAAGTATTAGGAATGGACTCATGTAAGGAAATACCTCTCAAAGAATGAACGAAAAACCTTTATTTTTCCTGTTATTCCTGGTCTTTCATAGTTAGGATAAAATCTGCTGATGATACAAACCATTATAACGAACAGAATAATGAGTCATCTTTCCCATTCTTCTTTTTTTTCTCTCTTCAACTCATCTTCAAGTTTCACTGTATCATGCACTTCTTTCTTAAAGACTATGATTTCAAAGTTTGCTACAGCTCCAGCTTTGTCTACTATACGTGCCTGTAAAAATGGTACAAATGAGACAAACATGTTGTTTCGATGCTTGGGTTTGGATCATTGTTTGTAATGTAGCGGCATCATTGTCTTTCTGATCTCTTCTTGATGTCAGCAGTTCATCAAGAATGACGATCTTGAAGAGTTTAAAGAACTTGGTTCTGGTACCTTTGGGACTGTTTATCATGGAAAATGGAGGGGAACAGATGTTGCTATTAAGCGAATAAAGAAGAGCTGCTTTACAGGACGATCATCCGAGCAAGAGCGACTGGTATGATTTATCAAATATAGTAAAGACACTTGTTAGCAAATTGGCATTATTCGGTCAAACTAGAAACAAATTTAGCACACCAAATGCACGCACTAGCCTGGTACCAAGTAGGCAAAAGTAACATAAAGAAGACCACTCAGCCAAGGGTGGCCCTGGGTCTGTGATGTGTATATTTTTTTAGCGAAAAATGTGTAGGTTGTAAAGGTGCTTTTGGACTCAACATTTTGTCTCTTATAGTTGTGTTTATCAAGTTAACTCGGGACATTGATTCGCATATGCAAACATCACAATTTACAGTATGATGGTTCCTTTGAAATGAGGGTTGACTTAAAGAAAGTTACTTAAAACTCATTGAATTTATTTTCTCATAACTTAAGTCATAGTAATAAATTTGATTCAGATTGTTTTGTATTCGAAAATTTAAGTCAAATGATTTGAAATGATAACAAAGAATGCCTTTATATTTTGCTCATTTATACTGAAGTATTTGAGGATAACGATATCAATGTTGCAAGCAGTGGTTAGCTTATTTTAGTTGTGATGAAATATAATTGAAACTGAAAAAAAAAGAACAGTAAGAACAGAGCCTTGCTGAAAAAAACATAATTGTGCAATATTGTGCAATATTTAGCAAATATGGGATTATGACCCAAAAGAGTCATTCCGTCTAGGCTAGAGAAGCGTTGAATATGATAGGTACACTCAAACACGCAATATAAAAATAAGTGCATCTTACGAATATGCACTCCAAAAAATTAATTTATACATTTGTGTAGAGTTGTTTAAATATGTATACACAGTGGAACTCAGCAATTTTGTACCTAACTTGAAATGTGTTGCTTGATCATGGAATTTAGTAATGTTTGGGAGCAAGTTTGTTGTATGAAAATTGTATGTTATATTAGAGTACTCCCACTCTCTGTCAACTGGTTCATAAGGTAGTCTGGGCTATAAAATCATCATTCGTGTTGACCACTTAAGGACATGAGGTCTTGTGGCGACTAAAATATTGTACTTTTGTGTTGAGGGCGAAGTGAAGTCATATTTTTTTATTCGGGGATCACCTCTTCTGAACTCTTGCCTGCCATTATTAAAACATGTATAGCATTTCCAATCTTTACAAAAGTTGGCAGATTAACTATAGAGATATTTCAAAGGCAATTTTGGATAAGGACAAAGTGTTAATTTGTAATACTTGCTTACATGCTTTCTGACCACCTTCGCCAAGTGTCTTGAGTATTTTGTTGCAGTTGTTTAATAGTTTATTAAATCTGCTTGACTCCAACTACATATACTTTGTAAATAATGTTATGCACATGGTTGAATTCAGTTGCACACTGTTTATGCCACTGTTAATTTATTTTCGTCCCAAATAATGTAGGCACTTGAATTTTGGCGGGAAGCTGACATTCTATCAAAACTTCACCATCCAAATGTTGTGGCATTTTATGGCGTGGTGCAAGATGGACCAGGCGGGACATTGGCAACTGTAACGGAGTACATGGTTGATGGATCACTGCGACATGTTTTGCTTTGCAAGGATAAGTAATATCTTTGTCTTGCATCTATGAATGATGTTGTTACCTTAAGTATATGTCAAGCTTCTGCAAATAACCTGATCGGAACAACTGACCTTGTTGAATTCTTGTTTCAGTATTGCGATAATTTTCTGTTGTGCTTCTCATGGGGGTTCTCTGCAGTGAAAAATACGACATAATAAGTCTGAATACCTTAAATTTTTTCTCAAAAGTGATGGTATTTTTCATGTTGGCCAAATAGAGAAGCATCATATCTCCGTAATTGCATTTTGTTTCCCTAATCTCCCTAGAACACTATGAAATGTCTTACTGGTTGCCTAGGCTTTGTACCTTTTAATCAGTATCTTGTCATACATATATACATATTAGCTAGTTCTAGTCCAGCAAAGTCACTAGATTGTTCTCAACACAATTGTCTGTGCCACTTTTATCTTGCAGAAATATAGATCGCAGGAAGAAACTGATAATTGCAATGGACGCAGCTTTTGGAATGGAATATTTGCATGGAAAGAACATCGTCCACTTTGACTTGAAATGCGACAACTTGCTTGTCAACTTGAAAGACCCATCGCGTCCCATTTGCAAGGTATATATGATGCTGATATTACTGTAAAAAAGAGGGCTATCATGTTTTATTTTCGCAGTAACGAGGATAAGCCTGGAGATCAGATTTTCCAATAGTATTGCAGGGTCATGTGTGCTTGGCTCAAACTTTCCAAAAGCATCATTAAAAGACATTTAGTTCGTGCATGCATGCGCACGTGTGTGTATCTGAGCACCTGCTTGGATATGCATTCCGAATTTCAGTTAGAGACTGATAAAGAAATCTTTTTAGTTCCCTTTCCTCATACGAATATTAAATGTCTGTATTATAGGATATAACAAGCTCGCACAACAAATTAAGTATCACCATTTCTGTTTAATTAGGTGGGTGATTTTGGCCTGTCTAAAATCAAGAGAAATACTTTGGTTTCCGGTGGTGTCAGAGGCACTCTTCCATGGATGGCCCCTGAACTTCTAAATGGCAGCAGCAATAAGGTTTCGGAAAAGGTATCCCTACTAGTTTCCCCATTATAGATTAAATGTAACACATCATTCATGTCACAGATATCTAACCGATTATCCCAATTGATCGAAGTGGTAATATAAAATAGAACATTTAGAAAACATTTTCCATGCCCATTCAGAATTTCAATCAGTGTCTGATATCATGCAACTTTTGTCATGGGTTAAATCTGATTGTGGGCCCCTCTACTCATTTTTGTCAACTGAGGGTGCTCACTTAGACTTGTCGGTATTTGGGGGCTTGCTGATGGCTAGCATACTACTTGAAGTAACATTTCATTCATAGTTACTTTGTTCGTGTATCCTGAAGAGTTGTTCTGGTGAAAGTTATTATTTTTGCTAGGTATACATGTGCATATGATTGGAAACAAATTGGTATATCTGAAGTTGTATGCGACTCATTACTATATGCATGTGCACTATTTATAACACCATTTTGCTGCTGTAAGTACGTACATGGATTTGGGGTGTGCCCTGCAGTATTACTAATCGAATTTTTTATCGATCCTTTTCATGTTACCCGAATGCTTAAATACATATTAAATTTCCCATTTTACTGACTGCTGTGATATATCATTTTCATGCTCTTGATTCTCAGGTTGATGTTTTCTCATTTGGTATTGTGTTATGGGAGATTCTTACGGGTGAGGAGCCATATGCAAACATGCATTACGGCGCAATCATTGGTAAGGATACCGTTTATATACCTCTATAGTTTTTTTTTTTTTGATTCATTAGTGGACTTAGGCCACCGAAAGTGTCAATACAAAGAACCAGAAAGGATGACAATCTACTGAATAACAACCTAGAGTGCTACTATTACTTCGTTGTTACTCTTAAGGACTCCGAATGTCCTTGCCCTTGTATCCTTCTGACTGCTCTTCCAGCCTTAGTTGATCCTGATCTCTTGGTTTTCCATGGATTGCTTCACTCTTAGCCTCTCTCGCTTCTCAAATTGATCTCAACTCTGGGCTAATGACAGTTTTCCTTGACTTCTACTATGTTACTCTTGATAGTGGCCAGTGCATAGGGACATTTAGTTCTTCTGAATTTTCCCCACCATGCAACCCGAGCTTTGACAAGCTCCACAATCTCTTCCACTCTTCTCTTGCAATTCTGGAAACATCTCTTGTTCCTCTCCTCCCAAATAGACCACAAAACAGCATAACAAAGTACTTTCCCTAGTCTCTTTGATGATTTCGACGATCCTCCAAGCTCCCAACTTACTAGCAAGCTTCTTACATTTTGAGGTGCTACCCAACTTGATCCCCACCAATTAATGCATTCCACCCACAGTCTCCAGCTCCACTCACAGTGGATCAGGAGGTGATCAGAAGTCTCTATTTCCCAGCCGCATAGAACACAAAATAAGTCCTCGTCCTTGGACAGAATTCTTCTTCTACGTAAAAGTGCATTCGATGGTAGGCTGTCAAGGAAGATTCGCCACATTAACATTTCCACCTTAGGGGGAGCTATACCCAACCATATCTGGGTTGGCATAACTTCCCACCCCTCCTTGATTTTTATTGCAGATGCTGCTCTCAAAAGTGAATTGGTGCTAAACCTCCCATCCTCCGAAAATGCCCACACCACTTTATCATCCTCCTCTTCTTTTAACTGCAAATGCTCCAGTCCTTCCTGGAGCTCAGCTCTGAGAACTTCTTCCCAGTGGTGTAAAACTCTTGTGAACCTTAGGCTCCAATGCCAAGACCCATCTATCCAGAACCCCATCTCTCCCACCTTTGCATCGCCATCCACTGCTAGCCTATGCAGATTCGGGTATAGTTCTTTGAAGGATCTCTCCCCTGCCCAAGCATCTTCCCAAAAAGACAGCTCGTTGCCTTTGCCAAGTTTCAATTTCACTCCTTCCCTGAAGGCAGTTCCCACTTCGTCATTCCCTTTTACTACCGCCAGAATATTTTTCCAACTATTTGACAGTCTTCTTGGATATGTTGAAACCCTTTTCGGGTCCATCATCCCTTTAAGGTCGTATTTTTCAATAATCATCCGACGCCACAAGCCTCCCTTCCCGGATATCAACTGCCACCACCATTTGGCTAATAAAGCCAAGTTCTTCTCTATCAGGGACTGAATTCCCAAACCACCATAATTTTTCGGTCTAGTGACCTTGTCCCACTTTACGTAATGCAATTTTCTACTCTTCTCCGAACCGCCCCACAGAAATTGTCTCTGTAACTTCTCCATTTCCTGCGCCACTGATATAGGAATCTTATATAGGGAAGCATAATATAGGGGTAAACTACACAATGCTGATTTGATGAGGACCAATCTCCCTGCCATAGACAAGTTTGCCCCTCTCCACGATGCTAACTTATCACTGAACTTCTGTAAAATTGGCTCCCAAGTGCTACGCTTCGCTGGATTTGCGCCAATCTGCATCCCCAAATATTTCATAGGGAAGCCTCCCACAGGGCAGCGGAATACCTTAGCATACTCGCGAACTTCTCCCTCATTCAGTCCTATCCCGAAGCACAGGCTCTTGTCGAAGTTGATCTTCAGACCCGAACAGCCTTCGAACGCTATTAGGATCGACCGCAGACTTTGAACTTCTACTTCGTTCGCCCTGCAAAATAAGATAGTATCATCTGCGAATTGCAGATGAGACAACTTATCCCCATTGATCATCCAATCTACACCTTCGATTACTCCTTCCTTGACCGCCTTGTCTAGAATCCTAGAGAGGCCTTCAGCCGCCACAAGGAATAAAAAGGGAGAGAGAGGATCCCCTTGACGAAGCCCCCTCTCCACCGCGAAATCCTTAGAAGGGGAACCGTTGATCAGAACCGAAAGCCTTGCCGAAGAGTAGCACTCCGCCATCCAACTAATCCATTTACTACCGAAGCCCATTCTTCTTTGGATCGTTTCCAAATAATTCCACGATACAGAATCATATGCTTTCCTATAGTCAAGCTTTATAATCAGGGCCTTTCTCTTCTCCGACTTCATGGCATGAATCAATTCATTAGTGACCATAATACCATCAAGAATGTTCCTGTTAGCTAAGAACGCTGATTGGTTGGGACTAATCAACTGAGGCAGGACAGCACTCAACCTTTTAGCAAGGCATTTAGACAGGATCTTGTACATTGAGTTCACTAGACTTATCGGCCGGAAATCGTCGAACTGAAGCGGACTAGAAGTTTTTGGGATGAGTGCTATAAATGTTTTGTTAATCCCCTTCGACAACCTCCCATTTTCACAGAATTCCCTGATAAAGCCGCAGACCTCCTCTCCAACTATATGCCAATATTTCTTGTAGAAGTTCATATTGAACCCGTCCGGGCCAGGCGCCTTATTACCGTCACATTCCAGTAACGCCTGCCGAATTTCTTCCTCACCTATACTTCTCTCCAAGCCCTCAGTCTGTACCTTTTTCAGAGTTGCGAAATGCATGTCCTCCAGATCCCAGCTGCATAAATCCGCCTGCTTGAATATTGATCTGAAGTGGTCATGAGCTGCTTGCTTAATTGATTCCGGATCTTCGAGCCATTTACCATTTACCTGGATACTCGATATCTTATTCTTACTAGCTCTCCAAGAGGCGCTCCTGTGAAAGAATTTAGTATTTTGGTCTCCGTCTTTTAACCATGCAATTCTCGACTTTTGGCTCCACATCCTCTCTTCTTGCAGCTCCAAATGCCATAATCTCTTTTGTAGTGCTGCCATCCTCAGAGAATCCTCCTCCGATAGGCCTACCAAATCCCGCTTCGAACTCAATCTCTCCCATTCTCTCCTGGTCTCTCTTAGTTTATGGTTAATGTCTCCAAAGCCTCTTCTGTTCCAAGCAGCCAGTTTCACTCTTACTCTTGAAAGCTTTCTTTGTAAGGTATACCCTTTCCAACCTGGCTTTTCCAACGCTTCCCATGCTTCTCTAATTAACTCCTTTGCCTTAGGATGCTCCAGCCACACATTCATGACCCGGAACGGTTTAGCTCCCCATTTTTTCTCCTCTTCCATTAATGCTACTGCTGTGTGATCTGAAGGTCCTTTGTCCAGGCCTTTCTACCTCTATAGTTATGTCCCTATATAGTGTGTAGTGCAGTGTTTGTGTTGTATCTCATTACAAATTATCGCTGCAAATAACCAATTGGCAGTAGCTGAGAGATGTCAAACGGGCTACTTCTCATTCTGCATACTTATTGTGAATGTTCGTCATGAACTTCGCCACTTAGGAGTGTCTTTACCTGTGTAGGGGGTATTGTGAATAACACCTTGAGACCAACAATCCCGAGCTACTGTGATCCTGAGTGGAGAAATCTTATGGAGCAATGCTGGGCACCTAATCCTGTCGCAAGACCATCCTTCTCCGAAATCGCTGACCGCTTACGTGTGATGTCTACAGCTTGTCAACCAAGGCATTCTGTTCAAAAGGCATCCAAGTAACTTATGACTAACCTAAAGTTATGTAGTGCTTCTCCAGTCTGTTATCATATATGTATGTACTTTTAATTAGTCAAATACTTGACATTAGTCTTTTAATGCTTACATGAGAGAGTTGATTTTAACATTGTTATATTTAATTTAGTTACAACGATTCTAAATCTCCTGGGCGGATTCAAATTATATTGAAAATTCCTTTCTATTTATTTTAAACAATGTGTTCCTGTGGGAAAATTTTTTGTTCAGTTGGTGATTGTCCTTTCACTTTATAAGTGCGGGTTACCAAAGTGGCACAGCTTGAGCCACTAATAATAATATAGCAACATTTATAAACATTCCCCGTGTTCACTTTAATGGGAAAGGCTAAGAATACGATAAATACTCTCCGTGTTTACGCAACGAGAGTTGATAATCACCTGCGAACTGCTCGATTCGAACTACTAGCGTTGAGAGGGTGATATTCGTAGTTTAAGGTATATTTCTAATTTAGTAATGCGCAATGAGAGTTGGCGCCATTTCTTGGAGTGTACGGCTAATTTCCGATCTATCTAGATAAATCTTGCATGCTAGTTATAAGTCTTATTCTAATGATTGAGTAAGTGAAGTAGTTACTCGAAATATCTCTTGAAATTTGATAGATCTTTTTCTTACATGCTTAGATTATGTTTGATTCGTAATCACTAGGATAAATAGAAGGGAAAAGTACAAATTGGTGCTCCGAACTATCGTTCTTTTCTAATTGAAGGTCCAAACTATCAATTTTTTCATTCAAGGGCAACGTAAAAAATAAATTGACCAATTATTAAACAGTGAGCACTGTAGATTCACCGTGATTAACTTACAAACTCAATCATGTGAATCCCGTTAACAACGACTCAATAAAAAAGTGTATTGGTGTTAACGAAGAAAGATCGATTTAATACGTTAAGAATTTATGATGAGATCATCGTGTTATTTTCAACATGGTTCACATGATTGAGTTCGCAATTTAATCACGTAGAAGTTACGGTGCACGGTGTTCAAAATTGGTCAATTTATTTTTGACGTTGCCCTTGATTGGAAAAATCGATAGTTTGAACCTTCAATTGGAAAAGACTGCTAGTTCAAAGCATCAATGTGTACTTTTACCAAAATAGAAATATAAACTTACATAATGCACAAGTTTACAATTGCTCCCTTGGATGACCCGGACTTACTAGTTTATAAATTATTTGTGACACAAAACTACACCATGTCAGACGCTACAAATTTGGTTCAAACTTTTGGGAAAAAATATGCATCGTAATTGTCCTATACAAATCCGAGAATCAACAAAGTATTCTAGCAAAACAAACTTTTTGTCAGTAAATCATTCCCGAATTATATGTTCGGGGCATTCCCTGGAGAGATTTAACGGACACTTCCGGGGGTTTATCAGGAAATGTTCTAGAATCAAACGCAAACCCCTGAATTTGCTACGGATATACACTTTGGCGGTAGTTCTAGGACATTCCAGGGAAATGTTTTTAGGGACATTGTGGGGATTCCCGAGAAACATGCCATGGCATGTGTTCGAAGACATTCCAAGTATTTTTCCGGGATGTACAGTTATGTAATTCAAGAATACATCAAGGGAACTTCGAGGACTCTATATAAGGGGATAATTTGAGAACAAATTTTATTTACATATTTTAATAATTTTATCAATTGTTTCATAAATGAATAATCAATTTATTTACAATTATTCTTATTAATTATTAGTTTTCATAATTAATTAATTGTCATGTTTTTGATTTGATTCGTTAAATACATTATGTTGTGAATAAAAAATTAATAATAAAGAAATTCCAAATGTCAAAACTCGTACGAAAATGCCACAATAATTTTTTTTACATCTTCATTTGATGTCCGTCGTCATTTCCATGGTAGTGGCGGCGCTGGTCTTCTGTGAGCGGTGGGCAAAGGGACCATGCGTGTCGAAAGAATAAACTCATGTATTTGTCGCATCTGATGGGCAAAATTGCTCTGCAATGAAGCGATTGAGGATCCATGAAGCTAGTCGGGAATAGATGGGGAAGGGAAAGAAAGAGAAATAAGAAAGTAGAGGTAAAGAGGAATAAGGAACATGAGTATGTGGAAATTCTTATAAGATTTAAAATCTGTATGAGTTCTGGCTAAATTCTTGCGAGCTTCCTGTGAAATGATAAATGTACACTGAACCATCGTCGGAAAAATAATTCAAGGCAAAAGTCTGAGGACATTCCAGTGACCTAGAAGATGGCCCTCGGATTCTCCTCGAAAATTTTCCGGTGTCATTTGTCTCTCCCGAAGTGCCCCGGAATACTGTAGAACTTTTCAGTATGTCCCCCCCCCCCTAAGTATACAATTTTTCAGGGCATTCGTGAACCTTTCCCACAATATTTTTATCGTAGGAGTTGTTGAACAATTTGATATCGTCAAGTTTATCATTATTTTCAAATCACGTTTCACTGAAAAATGTACAATTATTGTGACATTCTGTTTATCTGATAAACAATGAACAATTCATTATGATTCTGCCAAATTTAATTAACTATTAAAAAAGAAAGTTTGTGAACAAACAAATACAACAATACAACAGGAATCCAGACAATACAACATAGAACGAACAATACAACACTAAGGGGACACTAACATAGAACCCACATGAGACTCAGCTTCATGAACTAGTGGAAGATTCTAGAGTTAAGAAAGAAGCATTAAACGTGGACTGGCCATTGACTATGTCAACTTTTTCAGTTTCCGGCATGAATTATTTACCTCTACTGTTGAATCTCTACAGTTGGTGTAGCTGTGATTTCCATAACACATGTTACCCCATTTTCAATGTGAATATTTAGAGCAAGAATATGTAGAGGATTCTCAAGAACTCCAGGAATTCTCTACGGAAAACAAAAATTCATAACTAATCTACGTTAGTTTACTAAAACAAATTACAAGGAATCTGAGCGGAAGAGAATAAATGAGGAATGTGGGAGTTAGAGATATACATAGGAATAGGGCAGGGATCTATCTTATCTTCATTTCCCGTGATATTCTAGCGTAATTTCGAGAAAATTTTGTCGACTGAGTATCCTATCTGGAACGACCCCGAAAATAACACTGATAATTTTATGCTGAAGTTAAGAAAATGTCCGACGACCGGACAACCACCCTAGAATTGGCCATGGAATAGTCCGCCGATTGTACGATGCAAAAGTTTCCCAAAAAATTTTCTCCGTAATGCCCCTGCATTCATAGGCAAGATTTTTACCTCCACACTTTCTCTGAGGTGTCTCGAAATTATTTTTGGGGGAACAACCACTCCCAGGAGTGTCGCAAAAAAATTGTAGCCAAAACTATAGCCAAGTTTGTAGCTAGAAAATAAAGTATTGCGAATTCATGTAAAATGGGTCTCTAATTGTGAAGGGGGAACAATAAACTATTGATATGTTTAATATATACTTTTGTGTTTTGATATATGAATGCACACTATTACGTAGAATCAACGTTTGTTGTCTAACCTTTGGTTTAGCCTCCCTATTTGGAGCACCCCTTTATTGCTCTCTTTACTTGTATTAACAGTCTTGTCCCTTCATTTGTCTCATGTTACCATATAAACATGTCTCATTCTAAAGAAGAAGAATACAATTCTCCTTACATAATTCTCTAATCTCTTGTTTGTTTCGTTCTCATATTACAACACGTTATCACCACGAGTTGCTCAAGGTAGTGATCAAATCCTCCTCTCTATTTTTGTTCTTTATGCTATGATGGCAACCTTGAGTCCTCTTTGGAGAGAACCTCAAAATAGCATAGCATTCAAAACTCTTTTTTTCTTCTTCTTCAAGTATTCAGTTCTACGTTATGTGCAGTTTTTATCTTTAAAATGATCTATTAATGAATAGTATATGTTTTTTCATTTGATTCCCCCAAAGTGGAATCATGTACATGTATTACCTGAAGTGGATACATGTATAATATGCGTTTCTTTTGATTCATCCGAAGTGGAACCATATACATGTAACACCTGAAATGTATCTATATTACATGTTTTTTCTTATTCTATAGTAGAATCATATACATGTATCACCCAAAGTGGATACACGTGTATTATTATTTTTCTTTGTCTTGATACCCGACGTGGATACATTATATATTATCCTCATCCCCTGGAGAAGATATTTATTTCACTTCTCGAAGAGAGTGATACATATCATTTCACGCAGTAAGTGATAAAACATCAACTATGTGTTTTCTAGTGTGATTATATCATCTCCTAAAGTATATGATCATAATCATCTGTAAAATCAGTTCATGTTGTAAATGATAAAGTTTTTTTTACGAAATTATTTTTTTATGATATTGTTGTACATGATTATTACGTATGCACATTCTTTAAATTATTTATTTATTTACTTTTTTATAATTGTAATAGTTTGTATCTCATAATTTATTCTCTATTATATATATATGTCTACCGGAAAAAGATTAGGTGCAAACCATACTTTTGGTGCAAACTACAAAATTCGTCAAAAGTGGATTATAATTCATCGATGAGAAACCAAAAGTACGAAATAGTTTTTTAAAAGTGATTTATAATTCGTTGTCGAAAAATTATCCATACGACGTGATTTAATCACATCTGTCCAAGTGACAAAATCAAGGACTGTCATTTGTTTGTATTTTTTACAAAAATATGCTGTTTGCACCGGATCCTTTTTCTATGTCTACCTCATAAAAATTTAGTTCACTGCCCTTGATGTTTCCAAAAGAAATGTTTTACATGGGTAAACTGATGTTGAACTCTATCAAGCAAAAACTTTTGGGAATTTGTAGAAGAAAACTCTATCGCATCCCAGCAGGATTGCGCTTTCACGAGAGCCTGAAGCTCAAAAGCTTGACAGTCTATGACACGCGTCATCTGATGTGTCAAACTTAGGGGCTGTTCATTTGAACTGAAACTTAACTTATCATAATTGATCTTACCTGATATTAACTTATAGTGATTGATATTAACTTATACGATTGATATTAACTTATAGTGACTGATATTAACTTATATTAACTTAATTGAAACTTATATTGATTGAGCCGCCGGACCGCCGCCCCACCACCACCGCTGCCCACCGGACCACCGCGTCCGGTGGCGGTCCGACAGTGGTCCGGTGGCGGTTGGCGGCGGTGGTGGTGGGTTGGCGATCCGGCGAGCGAGGGTGGTGGTGGTGGTGGTGGTCGAACTTAACTTGACTGAAAGTAACTTATATTAACTTATGTTGATTGAAAGGCACTTATCTTATCTTAACCGTCAAAAATATAAGCTCAAATTGACATGGCCTTAATCTATTATTTTTTACGAACAACTAGTGTAGCGGTAAGCAGAGTCCTACTCAACGGAATTGGTTGGTGAAGTTGTGATCATGTAAACAATTAAAAGGGGGTTGGGAGTGATTGTGAGTGCACAAAAGAATACGAAGAAAGGTTTTTTTTCTATCAGAGACAATATTCAGTCTAGGGATATCACTTGTAACATGTTATCAATGACAACTAATAATCATAATTGACGTTTATATGCGCGGTAATTCCGCAAAGGTAATTACATAAAGTATTCCGGCAAAGGTGATACATCACAACCTATTCCGACAAAGGTAATAGACTTGTAGTTCTCCTAAGCACAATAATCCGACAAAGGTGATATCAATCCTAGGTGTTACTACTTGTCGTCACGGAAAAGTATCCAACAAGTGTTAACAAAAAAAATTGGTTATCAAACTAAGCTTCACTGCAAAGTTTTTACTTAGCCTAACAATTCAATTTACTGTATGGTGATCAAGAAATAGTTAAACGAGACATAAGCATTAAGTTTAAACTCTCATAATATTGTGTCACAAGATCCAAATCCTAAACTGAAAATAAAGATTTAGCTACTCATGTCAATGAGAATAAAACACAAATATTTCGAATGAAGAAGTAGTGAAATCTCTGTCCCTTCGAAAGCTTGTGTTCGTCGTTTTCTCCAGAGCTGTCTTCCAATGATTGGAAATTCTTCGCACGAACCAAAGATATATTCTGATTGGGTTCCAAAAACCGATTCTAGGGTTCCTAATTTCAAATTTGCTGACATCATCATCCGTGTCACTAACGTTATTCTGCTGGCTATGAACACTTTGTCGGTATTAAAGTGCTCATCGTCCGCAGGACTTAAAGTGTACATGGTCTGCCGTCCTCTCTGCTGGATTTTACCCATTCTGTGCATCTGTCTTGACTTTCTATTCGATCTTCCAAACGACCTCTTCTGCTCTCGATTTGAACTATGGAGTTGTCGGGCTTTGAGGTGACTACACAATGACATATAGCTCGGTCTGTCAGATATTTTGTTTGCTCCCATCACTCCTTTTAAGCTTCGAGGTCTAATCTGCCATGTGGTTTTTTGACACCGAAATGCCATCTTTTACTGCATAATTCCTCCTAGAGTTTCCGAAACACCTAAAATAAAAACTATACTAAAAAGTACATGTTCATATATAAAAGTGTCGATATATATATAGTATTAGTTAGTTTGATGAGTCGTATAAAGATGGCTCACCAGTCGAGGACCCCTCATACTCTGGAAGATATCTTATATGATTAATTCAATCATTAGAGGATGACCATTTTACCTCGTGCAATATACAAATGGATGCACCAGAGGATATAAGATCTTAAATAGGCCTCAGATTATAATTGTAAACTATAATATATTGTTTCAATCTTGAGACCATGTGAAAAGACTATTCAAGACAGAGATATATTGGAGAAAAAATTCTTCATCTCTGATTTTATCAACCTTGTATCCTAGCACTAGTACATGGGACATGGTTGTATTCCAGTGGAAATATAAATAATAAGGAACTATGCCTCGTTGATAGTGCCACTACTCATACTATATCAAAAAATATGAAGTTTTTCATAAATTTGAACATGACAAAACTTGTGTTAATATATTTGGAACGAGTAGTATTATAAAAGGATTCGCAAGAGCTTCTGTCTTGTTATCCAAAAGGAACAAGAAAAATATATTAGAGATGCATTGTATTCAAGTGAATCACAAAGAAACTTGCTCACTTTCAAAGATATTCGATGAAATGATTTTCACATAGAAACCATGTGTAAAGAGGATATTGAGTAGCTGAAAACAATCTCTTCATATGTGGTATAATCGCCTCAGCGAATATTTACTAGCGCAAGGGTTTGTTAATAACCAAATATGCTCATGTGTTTAAAAAAGGGTAGAATCGGGTTACGTAATCATAGTTGTGTATGTTGATGACTTAAATATAATTGGAACTCCAGAAGAGATCTAATTGATAGCAAATTATTTGAAAAAAGATTTTGAGATGAAAGATTTAGTAACTACCAAGTATTGTCTTGGCCTGTAGTTCGAACATACAAAGAATAAAATCTTTATTACAATGAGAAGGTTCTAAAACATTTTAATATGGATAAAGCACATCTACTAAGTACGCTGATGGTAGTAAGATCACCTAACATCTAAAAGGACCCTTTCGTCCCAGTTAAACAATTGAGAAATTTTAGGTACTAAAGTACCTTATCTTAGTGAATTTCAGGCTTTACTGTACCTTGCTAATAATAATACCCGAAGAGACATGTCTTTTGCAAATAATTTACTCGCAAGATATAATTCATCGCCCACATAAAGACACTAGAGTGGTGTTAAGCACAACTTATGTTATGTACGTGGAACAAGTGATCTTGGTTTGTTTTTCATAATAACCAATGGAGTACACAATAGTAAATTGGTTGGTTATACCGATGCAGGTTATTATCTGTCTGACCCACACTAGGCAATTTAAAAAACGGGAGTACTTATTCATGTATAGAGGAACTGTCATTTCATTGCGTTCGATAAAACATACCTTGGCAGCCATATCATCAAACCATACAGAAGTAATTGCATTCTACGGAGCTGGACGAGAATGTGTTTGACTTATATCATTTATCCATCATGTCAATACCTCTTTAATATCAGGCAAACAAGGCCCAACACTGATATATGAGGACAATGTTGCTTGTATCATTCAAATGAAATAGAGGGATATATTAAAGGTGTTAGAACAAAGCACATATATCTGAAATTCTTCTCTATTCACAAGCTTCAAGTTTGAAGGGAAGATTGATGTTTTCCAAATACAATATTGTAAAAGTTTGGCAGACTTTTTCGCCAAAATCTTACCGATTAGAGTTATTAAGAATCTTGTAAATGAAATTAGAATGTGCCGTTTGAATGACTTTTCAACTTGAGGGGGAGTTTTATAACTGTAATCTCTCTCCTTAACTTGATTTTTGTAACTTTTGGGTTTTTACAGGTCAATGTTTTAAGAAGGCAGATCTCAAAACAAGGTTCTTACATTAAAGGCGGAGCGTTACGATTTATGAATGCACACTATTATGTAGAAGTAGAATCAACCTTTGGTTAGACCCATTTACAACCCTATTTAGAGCACCCAATTATTCCTCTATTTAGTTGGGTTTAAAGTAATGTCCTTTCATTTTCTCATGAAGCTCTCTATAAATATGTCTCATTCATTGGTGGACCCTGAACTTGCTTGAGGAAGGGCGATCCGAAATAGTTGTTACATTTACTTACGTAATATATTGACTTATGATTACAATTGAGGAAAAAGAAAAAAGGGGGGCATGAACCTGCTATCAAGTTCGGTCCGAACTATCAAAATGACAATCAAAAATTAAATAAAATTAAATGGAAAAGGGGTCATGAACTACCACTTACTGTCAAATTACAGTCGGAACTTCCCACAACGACAATCAAGGGTCAAATTCAATTTTTTTAACGGTTTAATTCAAATTTTTAATGGACATGTTACAATTTACTAACTAACACTATATAACTCCTTCAATTAACAGTGCCAATTGATTTTAAAGTGATCAAATGAATATAAACACAATTGTTTAGTCTATAAATTAAAACATTTTCTTATAAGAATTTTTTGATATATTCTTAAAATTTGTAACTCTATCGCAAAATCTTTTAATTTATAACTATATTTTTTTTGTTTGACCATTTATTTGATCACTTTATATCAATTAAAATATGAGCATATTCAAGAATGGTTGGTGGGGAATTAAGACGCATTTGTTTAAACATATTCATTTAGAATCGTACTCTCGAACATATTCATTTAATTGATGTAAAGTGATCAAATGATTCAAAACATAATTTTCTTTGTTTATAAATTAAGAGATTATGTTATGAGAATGTCTTAAATTTCTTAAAACATTTTGTTATGTGAATTTCTTGATATATTTTGTTACAAATTTAAAGAAAATATATAAAAAAATTCTTATAAGATAATATTTTAATTATAGACTAACATTTTTTGTTTATATTCATTTGATCATTTTAACAATAATTGACACTGTTAATTGACGAAGTTCGGACTGTAATTTGACAGTAAGTGGTAGTTCATGACCCCTTTTGTCACTTAATTTGAATTTGACCTTTGATTTTCATTTCTGATAGTACGAATTGTAATTTGACAGCAGGTGATGGTTCATGCCTCATCTATGTCATTTTCTCTTAAATTATACCGCTTTTATATACTTGTACCTGAATTTATCACCCTAAAAGTTTTTAAAGAAAAATTGTATACATCAAAATTATTAAAATTTATTAAATAACATCTTCTTGAAATTTAACTTTTAGGCGGGCCTATAAGAGTTAGGCAGAATATTTTTAGAATATTGGTTTTGGAGTTATACTACTCATCTTTAGAAAACCATGAACGATTTCAAATCATCAGTCAAATTATAGTGTCACCGCCCGCTTCCTCTCTTTCAATCTCTCCGTCGGACGCCGAAAGAATTGAAAGTTACAAGGCCTATTGGTTAAGAGTTTGAAACCTAATTCTACAACAATTGGGATATTATCTGTATGGTTACAACGCTTATTCAATTTGAAGTTAGATGTATTATGAATGGTTATAAGATTAAGCTTATGTTGAGTAAGAATATAAATTTCATTAATTTCAAAATTAATGAAATTTTAATATCAAAAATTAATTGGGGGCAAAAGATAAAATAGTATGAAGTATTTATTAAATTCATTCTATACTAAAGATGATTCTTCCAATTTCCTCTCATTCGTACATGCATCCGCCCCTAGTCTCATTGTAAAGAAGAAGAAGAGTATAATTCTCCTTACATATATCTCTCATCGCGTTTGTTCTTTTTCTATATTACATTATTTTTATATTGAATTATTAAACTACGAACATTTTTTGTATAAATAGGGAAAACATACAAAGACTCAGAAATACTCAGCAAGACAACAGTAAAAGATCATAGGACTCACAAGACAAGACCAGTACATGTAAACCGAAAACCATAATCCACACCTAGCAAGGCCTCAAAGATAGTCATGCCAAGATAGCTTCCAAGCCAATATATGCCAAATCAGCCAAACAGCAGAAGTGCCACAGAAGACACCTCGAAGCTCCACTGAAGCGCCAGCCAATTTCCTTGAAACTCGATGCAAAGCTGCACAAGTGGAGACATCAACCCCGATCGCCTATCACTGGAAGCAAGCCATCAAGAGATAATAAAATGGCAATACGGAGGACTTAAAAGCTAGGACAAGTTAACTAGATGGGAGCATGGAAAACTCCACTTAGCCTCACGCCGAAAGGGATGGCCAAACCACCAAATCCAGGAGATCATAAATGCAACAAGTGCAGCCCCAAAAATCCTAACCTAACACTAAAACCTAAAACTAAACCAACCTAAATGAATCTAAACTAACAGAAAAACAAAACCTAAACTAAACTACCACTAAAACTACGCCTAAAGCGTAGAACAAACACCAAAACAACAAAACAATCACCGGCACCACACCAATCACCACCACGCCCACCGGAGCTTCATCACGACCACCCAACACCGGCCAACACACCCAACACAATCACAACCCGTAGCCACCTCGACACCCACACACAACCACACAACAAAACACATCCCCAGACCTGCCACCCTCCAACGCCAACACCCTCCAAATCCCCCACCCACACGAGCTCCAGAACCGACTCCAACCGCCATCGTTGGTGCCACCACAGCAACGAGAGCGAGAGCAAGACAGCCCAAGAGAACGGCAAAGCAGAGAGAGGCGACGAACCAAGGACGGCCATGCCACAGGATCGACCGGCAGTGGGGGAAACAAAGGATAACAGGGAAAGCGAGAGCGGACCAGGGAGAGGCCAGTACGATGAAACCCAGCCGAGCGCCGACGACACGGCGTCTGTCGGTGGAGAAGAAGCCGATTGACGATTCGCTAGTCTTCGGAAAGTTTCTGGAACTTTGGAACTACGAACATTTTAATGCTGGTAAAAATATTATTTTTCCATCTTTAACACATGACACTATTATTTCAGTCATTGAAAAGTAACCTCGTGTCGCATTTACGTGCTCACGTGCTAGTTGTGAAATCAATCCCACTTGCCTCCATTTTACGAACGTTCCTTCCAACAATCTTTTTTTCCTATGAAGAGAGAAACTATCTTAAATTTATTTTTGTAAACTCCTTTTTCTGTTTTTGTTAATACAATGGTGTTTACTTGTTGACTGCTTTAAACATGATCATCAATTCCTTCAACAAGAAATCAGATCGGATAAGGCAATCGAATAGAAATTCATATCACACTATGAAGTTATATATATTGTTCACATGTGTAGGCACATAAGTGGCTCAACACTAGATTCCTTAATTACATTTCCCGCTCCTACCAGCAGTACTGTTGGAGTACATATCCTCTGGAGTAAGGATACTCCTGGAGTAAGTGTACTCCATTTTCTTTTGATGTGACAACCATCCTGCTAATGTGTTACTTGAGTGTGCTGGTTGATGTACATGTATTCTGAAAGTAACAATTACTTGAGTGTTCAGGTTGATGCACTGATATTCTGAAGGTAACACTACCACGGCAGACTGCTTGAGGGCGAGAATATCTGGAGTGATATTCTCAGAGGATATTCAAGCTCCAAAGATCCGTGATCCAATTAGTTTATACTGGATGATGCCAAAGATCAGTTCAATTATTCTTGTCACGAGATTAAGAAGTGATCAAAGATTTGGGAAGATTGCGTGAGATATTTTAGGAAACTAACTATCTAGTGCATATCCAATTAGATCAGTATGGGACGATCTAATTGGCAAGCTGATGAAGGCTGTATTGGATGAACGAATCAGTTAGAAGATCTTGCAGTGACTTGGTGATCAAGATGAAAGATTTTCGAGCAAGAAAATCTAGGGCTACCACTATATAAAGGATGCTAAGACTGTTTTTCAAAGTGTGGTTTTGCGACTGGGAATCCTTGGCTCCGTGCAAAGGAAAGTAGCATCGATCGGAGATCACAATCGAGGAAGTTTTGGATTCAGCATTCAACAACGCACCTCAGAGGGAGCATTACTGCGATCTGAGCCAGAAGAGAAGAGGTTCTTATAGTGCGTTGACAACTGAGTTAGATCACGAACTAAGATTTGTCTGAAAGCACGACGGTACAACTATGTGTGTTATTGGGTGAGTGATTTAATTCATCGTAACCGAGATAACATTAATACAAGAAACTGTTCCAAAATCCTTCTAGTCTCTACTAGAAGATGGTTTTTCTTGGGTACTGATTAGTATCTGAGTTTCCACTCTATATCGCCGTGTCTTGCTTACTTTTACTTACTGCTATAATTTACGTTGTGTGGATCCTTAGTGAGGAAAGTTATCCGCTAGGTATCGCTAACTAACGATCCTAACAATTGGTATCAAAACCTAGTCTCTAGATTCTTAGTCAGCTTTGCAGGTAAGATGACAACAATTCACGATAACTTCTGGTAGCCTCCTTAGCTGAAACGTGATCTCAGCTTTATTTCTTATTGGAGTGAAAGCTGCTTGCTTCACAACTTTACGTTGGTGGGTCGTTCTCTCCTTAGGGTAGCCGTTCTCGAGACTTGTTGGTGCTAGTTTTTTTTGGTGGCTTGGACCTCCTGTTTTCTTGGTGCACTTAAGGATGCTCCCTCGGATTGCCTTGGTGAGTTTGGCTGTTTCTTCGATATAGAGCTTGGGTGGCAACACCTTGGATCGAACTTGGGGGATGATTCGAACGTTTTCGGCTCCACCTTCGAGTTTTGTTTCATTGCCTGTTGTCATCTCCATTAGATCGTCACTGTTCTAAGGCCAAAATGATACAAACCAAAATATGGAAACACTGCAGAAGCTTGATTTATTGAATGGAATGGAAAAAAAAGAATAGATGGCTTAAATGAGTTTGATACAATAGTGAAACAATGCCCCGAATAATCCTTGTATCGAAAGCTAAACTTGGCCCCAAGGCTTAGCCCAACTAACTATTCTAAGTGACCAAGAAAAGACCCATTTCTCATATTCTTGATGTCTGATGCACAGGTTCTCTTTATAAAGCAGCTCCTTCCCAGTAGTAATCGACGCCCATAAATGACCCTGTTGAATGACATGAATGAAGGCTTTGGACCCTTCACTCTCCATAGGTAACAACCATTTTGATGATGCGTATTTATCTTCTTTTGACTCTCATTTGGGTCTGGTGGAATCGTATAGAGAGGATCCAATGATGACCAAGATCCTTCTCTATGCTGTGTTGGTTCATTGAAGTTCCAAACTGACTCCTTGCCGCCTAACCAACTCTGATGCGTAATCAAACTAGAATATGTGGTTCTCTTATGTTAATCTTTAATCCATGAAGTCGCACCTTTCACTGTTGAATTAAGGGTTGAGCCACTTGATTGATAGATAGGTCCACTTTCGCCCGATATTTGTGCTACAAACTTGCCCAATCAGCCGCGTTTTTGCCTCATTTTTCTCTCTGAATATGAGTTGGACTTTAATCGCCAAGGTCCTATCAACATCAGCATAGCTAGTAGCTACAGCCTACATGATTTAATACCGTGCTGAATAAGAGAGTACTATATGAACACTTCATCAGTGAACACAACCAGCTCATAATATTGGAAGTTTATTTGTAATAGGATTATAGATGAATCCAATATCATAATAAGCTCAACATTTAAGCGGTGGAGGGTTCGGACGTTGTCGTCAGTTGGCCACTAGAGCAGAGGGCAGACTGGGTATAACCCCCAGAAATTTCCTTGATTCTGCAAAACCTTCTGACTAGTTAAGTATAATGAATTGAAAAGTTTGGTATTGCAAACAAAATAATGAGCAAACGTAAGACTAACCGGTGCTTGCATAGCACAGTTGCCAGCTGAACATGGAAGCAACCAACATAATTACCTGTGGCTATATCATACCTCATCGTTGTTGAAAAATCAAGTTTGCCTACCGTAAGTAACTATTGTTAATGGAATATTTGTCGAGTTCTTAGCTGTCAACGTTGTTCAGATAGAAGATGATTCAGGGAAAGCTTCAATCCAACTTCTCCGAAAAGCTGAGGCATTATGTATTGAATAAGTAACTCTGTGTTCCTCCAACTGTACATCCTTTGCATATCACACTGCTGGGAACAATGACCAAAAGTAAAGTAAAAATTTTGCTAACAGCTGATGTCATCCACATCTAAAACTACAAGTACAAGAAGCACTAAGAAAATCCTTAAACATGTGATAGATTGTTTAGTCTCTCATGCATGCATCTCCTCTGGTCCCCAACCATTGATTCAAACACATCAAGCAAACCATCCAAACCGTCGGGACAATCCCCAACAGCCTTCAGTGCATACACAATGCTTTCAATCGTAGACAAACACTTCTTCTTTGGCTGAGTTCTCACCTCTCCATACAAACTACTCTTGTCCAATTCAAGCTTCAAATGTGGCAGGGCCTTGAACCATGGATTCTCATTGTACATTCTGGTTGCCTTTGCCCATGTTCCATCTAGAACAATCAAATTCTTCGCTTCAATTCCTCTGGACTCAAGATCCTTCACATCAACAGCATTTTCACTTGGAAATAAGAGCACTGATCCGCGAGTCACATTGAGCATAAATTCCGCTCCATGCAACTACCTATGCTGAACTGTGTGTCCTGCTTTCTTTTAACTAGAAATCCATTAGCGAAACCACTTACCACTCGAGGCACAGTCAGTAGTTGATCGAAATTGAGTTTATGAGATGACAATTGCGGCAGCAACTGAAACTCACAAGAGCACTGCGAACCATGTCTGCCCATTGTGATAGTAATGGTAGGAGCTTCAAGAGAGTCAGCAAACACAGGATCTATATCACCATCTGCACACACGTATTTATCCATTTCCATCTTTATGTCGCAAACTGGCATTTCACCATTCGCATTCTCAGGAAACTCAGCTTCAGCAGATTCCATTTTCTCAGAGACATTTTCACAAACAGCTTGCGTACTAGACACCATTTTCTGAGGGACACCATGTTTATCATCCCCCAACAAGCTTATAACAAACGTAGCTTGGGTAAGGACATCAGGAACATTAGCAATTACCAGATTCTTAAGCCCTAATTTGGCGATTCTGGTGGAGTTAAGAGGATGGTTTCTCTCCAAAGTGTGTTGCAAAATGGTGACAGAGACGGAATTGTCTAATGGCGGAGACTGAAACCTAGTGCAGAGACACGTGCGAGGGGGTTTGGAACAAGACGGGCAAATGGATCTCTTGGATGGCGGAGTGTCCATGTTGCGCATCAACGCCTTTGGAAGTGTAGTTGTTGGTTTTAGCTACGATGTCGTCGAGTTAGGGCTCCACAACCAAACTTGCACATGCGTAGACATGACTCTACTCCACTTTTTGATAAAGGGATACAATTCATAACATTTTCATTACATATTGCGATAGCTATAATTATATAGTACATATATATTAATAGACATAATTATATCGTACATATATATTAATCTTCGAAACTCTATCAATACATCGAGCAGATCCCTTAATCATAGGTAAATATATCTGACACCTTGCATCACTCGAAACTTACAAAGTAGTGACGAATTTGGTGTGCCAGGATTCGATCACGGGGTGTAAGGATCTGACAGGCGTCGTCGGTACCTACAAATTTAAATTTATAATTCCACTTACTCTTGGCTAGTATAGCGACAAGCAAGGGATCGAACCCAAGAGAGCTAGAGCGGTTACTTGTTGTTCTTTGAAAAGAAAGACAGTTGGGTTGTGAGAGATTTGGAAACAGTGCAAAAATAGGAAATTAAACTGGGAGTTATCAATCAGGGAGAATATTCAGACTAGGGTTTCGTATCGTGACTTGTTATCATCGACTGCTAATAATCTAATTCAATGTTTCTAAGTGTGGTCGTCCCAACAAAGGTGACTTCCCAAATAACCCGACAAAGGTGTTATGCCACGACCTAGCCCGACAAAGGTGCTAAGCTTCTGGTTCCCCTAAATCAAGCAACCTGACAAAGGTGTTATTTGACCTAGATGTGCTATCTACCCAAACGACAAAGTAATAGGCGGATAATAATGATAGGAATATTGATCAACTAAGCTTTGCGACAAAGCATCCACCTAGTCTAGCAACAATTCAGAATATAGGCATGAGAACTAGTTAAACATGGAATAGCATTAAGAATGAAGTCTCAAACGATAGTCACGATACATGAAACCCTAGCCCGAATAGAGGGCTTAGCTACACATGGCCATGGAAACAAAGGACAATAAAAATAAAGGAAAGATGTTCTTCTCTATTGCCGAACGAAGGAGGACCGGAGCCGGAATGTTGGAAAGCGCCGAGGAGGACTTCGGACCGAGAGGAGAGGAGAGCTCGAATTCTGTGTTGTGGGATGGACGATCGCTCAATGTTGTAGGATGCTTGAAACCCTTGATATGAGGCTGTATTTATAGAGGAGACTAGGGCTTCGAAGTTTCCAAATTGAGGTTGGCCCATAAACGGTTTTAGGAAACATGTCCTAAAACCGACTTTGCTTGGCTTGTAAGTTTACTTGCTTTGCAAGTCTTCCAGATTCTTCCAGGATCTTCTAGAAGCCTCTAAACCGCCAATGAAGGAGGAGAAGACGAGCCGAGATTTGTGACTTCGAACTCTGCTTGGGCCGGCCTTGACTCGGTTTTGGACGGAACTAGGCATTTCTTGGGCATGGGCTGGTTTTACTCGTGCGTTTTGTGTGGAAAGTGAGATCGTCCAAGTTTTTGGGTATTTCAAACAACTTGGTCGAGCCAGATTTGCCAGATTCACCCGTCTGGTCGAGCAACTTGGTTTTGGTGCCTATCAGCGCGCGTGGGACCTTTGAAATTGGGCCAACTGCCAATCTGCTCGGGCGTTCTCCTTGGTTTTCCAACATTGTCCACCTTATTTGCTATTTTGATCACTTTGCTTGAGGTGGGTTCGTCAGATCAGCTCGTTTGCCCGAGCAACTTGAGTTTAGTGTTGGTCAGCTCGACTGGGGCCTGGATCTGCTCGGTACTCCTCGGGCGCTTGTCGAGTTTTCTCGGGCTCTCCTCCAATTTCCTCGGGCATTCCTTAGGTCAAGTGTAGATAGGTCGGTCCTCAACTCCTTGTGATGTTTTTAGCTCAGAAAGCCATCTTTTAAGCACGGTTCCCCTTAGAGCTTCCAAATCACCTGAATTACAAAACAACACTAAGAAGTAACTATTTGTATAATAAAGTGCTGGAATTGGTGGGATTTGTTGACTCGATGAGTCGTATAAATACGGCTCATCAGGATCCATGATGAACTCATTAATCAACATGGCACCACCCTTGTTGACCACTGATGAGTCATATTTATACGACTCGTCGAATCAATTAATCCCATTTATTTCGATGCTTTTAAATGTGATCATTTACTTTTTAGTATGGTTTTGCATTTCAAGTGTTTCGGAAGCTCTAGGAGGAAACGCGCATAAAAGACGACATTTTGTGCCAAAAATACCACAGTGGCAGATCAGACCTTTAGACCTTCGACGAAGTGCTGGGAATTGACAGTTTATCAGAAAAATACAAGCTACATGGAGTTGCGTAGCTGACTCAATTTACTACAACTCTCTAGTTCACACCCAGAGCATCGGAGGTAATTTAGATGGTCAAATCAAGAATCGAAGTCGAGACAGAGTGGGTACCACACCCACAGTAGACATTAGCGACTGTGCTAACATCAAGGATGGGCACGGACAGTTCCGATAACGTCAAGGCTGGGAGCGGCCATAATGTCTACACAGGGCGCGGCGATGATGTCAGCAACACTTTTTGATGATGTCAGCAGGTCAAAACTTGGAAATTGAGCCCAAAAAACAAACTTGGAAACCTTATTTTTTGCTATAAATAAGATCTTTATGTTATGGTTTCCATCATCAAGAAATAATCCCATCATTCGAGAGGGCTCTGGAGAACGCAAGCTTACGACGAAGGGACGATTTTTCTACTTTCATTCCAAAAATATTTGTGTTTTTGTTGTGGTTATGAGTAGCTAAATTCCTAATTCAGTTAAGGGTTTCGCTCATTGTGACATACGTTTTGAGACTATATTCTTTAATGAAATTTCTTGTTTCTCTAGTTCTTAAGCTTACCTTCAAGGATTGAATTGTGAAGCTAAGTGGATACTTTGCCGAAAAGCTTAGCCGAACAATTCAGTCCCTATCGTTAATACGTTTTAGATACTATGCCATAAAGACAGGTAATAACACCTAGATTCGATAATACCTTTGCCGGATTATTGGGTTTAGGAGAACTAGAAGTCTAACACCTTTGTCGGGTTAGATTGTGGTGTATCACCTTTGCCGGGATACTTTAGGTTATTACCTTTGCCAGAATAACCACACTTAGAAACTTGAGATTTGATTATCAGTAGTCAATGATAAACGTGTCACTATAGAAATCCTGAGCTGAATGCTTTCTCTGGTTGAAATCTCGTTAGTATTTTCTCTTGTGCGTTATAATATTTGCTCAGAGACCCCCCTTTTTAATTGTTTTTCAGTAACAGCTTCAACAACCAGTTCTCTTGGGTTCGACCCTGCTTACCGCTAGCTAGTAGTTGCAGGAGATTATAAATATTAAGTTTGACGCGTCAGACGAAGCTCGTCAAATTTTGGCGCCGTTGTCGGGGAGCTGCGCTTCGGTGAAGTTGTTTCTTTTTTTGTTTTCTTATTTTATGTTTACTATTTTATTTAGTTATTTTTGTGCTTTGCTACTTGTTTGCAATATCTCGTGCAGGTAGTCAGATCGGCGACAACGTGATCGACGAAGGTCATGATGAGCAGATAGAGATGTATCAGCCTACGATGAGGGAGTTGTGTGCCCCTAATTTTCAGAATGCATCAATGAGGGGCCAGACACACAGGAAATTGAGATCAAGACCTCGGTAGTTGATGGATGAACAGTCGTTATGTGCAAACGTCAAGAATAAATTTATAATAGTCCGCTACTCGCGACTTAACTACTGGGTAGCAAGTGGTAAGTAGGGGTCGAACCCAAGGGAATCAGGGGAATAGATGTTCTTCGAGGGGGTTGTCCAGCGAGAGAGCGTGTTTTAGGTCGGTTGGTTGGTTTTAATACTACCAGCTAAGTGATTGATTGATTGATTGATTGATTGGTTGGTTGGTTTTAATACTGGAAAGTAAATTACAGTTTATAATTAAAGAGAAATGTTCAGTTTCAGGGGCCTTGTATTATATCCTGTTTATCATTGACCTTTAGTGAATTATCTAAGTATTCAAAGATGAATCGAGGCCCTTTCGTAGCGCAAGACTTGCAACATCGTTTAAAGCAACACTTGTTCTAAGCAAAACTAATTCCTCCTTTCGAAGTATCTTAGCTGTAAGTGCATCCACTTGATCTCCCAGTTACGTTATTGACCAAGTGGTGTTTTAGATAAGTCGAACTCCTCGATAAGTTTTGCTTGTGACAGCTTCCACTTACCGAGTATGATCACGAATTTCCACGGCAGAGCTTTGCTTGTGACAGCTTCCACTCAACCTTGGAAACTCTGACTTGATATATGGCACATAGAACAAGTTTTGAATACTAAGACTAGACGCTAAGTTAATAGTCTTAAAACATTTTATAATACAAGTGCGCCCCTTTTACCGAACTACTAGTTTAGCTACTATTCATCGCGCTAAACATTATAACTAAGGAAATAAACAGTTGAATAAATACTATAAATAATACTTACAACCGTTGAAGCGCCAAGGGAGCTATCCTTTATTTCCAAAGCCAAACTTTACAAATACATAACTTAGAGAGAGAAGTATTTTTTACAAGTGAGGGATGATTTCAAATGAGGAGGAGCTCCTCCTTTTATAGCCATGGAGGGTGGAGATGGGTGGTGGAGATGGATGCATGTGGAGGCCATCCATGGTGGTGGAGAATGGAGGGTGGAGGAGCCACCTCATGTCTTTTGATCCAAGGGAGGAGAAGAGGAGGAAGGAGGAGGAGACATGTGGAGGAGCTCAAAAGCCGCCGGTCACCATGGGTGGAGGAGCCGCCGGTTGCCATTGGTGGAGGGAGGAGGAGGGGTGGCTTTGGCCACCTCTTGCCCAAGTGGCCGGTCACCTTGCTCAATGTGTGATTTTATACAGTTTTGTGCAGTCTTTTCACAAAACTGTCAATGTGTTTCTTCCTCGGGCTGTCTTGATTCCTCTCCTGATTCTTCTGATTAATTTGTTATGAGTGATTCAACGTCAGGATCCTTGATATTTCTTCAGTCGGCATATGATCTTGACCTTGGATTGACTCGTAACATCTTTTCTGCTCTAAAAGCTCCTCTTTAGAGTGTATTCTCTCTAAGCTCTGAATTACCCTGTAAAAATATATCTGAACTAACAAGCAAAAGTTAAATAGACAAAATGTCTAAATAAGGGGGTTATACTGTGTTTCTGATTCGTATAATTTTGGTCCATCAGATCACCCCACACTTTTAGTTGTTCGTCCCGAACAATGCTATTCAAGGGCTGTACTCTAAGTTGGCTTTGAAATATGAAAATTAGACTGTGGTACTCAATCTATCCTAATTCATGCATTGCTTACTTATTACCAAATTAAACTGCGTAAATAAATAGAAGAAACTTAATACTTGTACCTCCGTGCTGAGATGCAAATTATATTGGATGTCTCGGGAGATAGCCCTTTTTAGGCTCCTGGACTGCAATCTTGGGATCGTCTCGCACTATATGGTTTTCTGGTAGCTTTCTCTAGCACGTGATTTGGTTCGGGTTTCAATGGTTTGAGTACTTTGATTTTCTTGTGGCGAGGGACTGCTTTTGTAGTGAATCGGCATTTGGCCTTTGTTTTGACTTTTTGAGTTCTTCACTTTTTGTTCGGTTAAAACCTTCACAATTTTGGGCCTTTGGCCTCTTGATTTGCTTCATTGAGCTTTTCGCCTTTTTGTGACTGCTAGTCCATTTTCTCAAGCCTTTTTGGGAGGTCCAATCATCGCCCGCAAGCCTATGGAAATACCTCCCCGCTCCTCTCGTTTTTGCCATTTTCGCGCGGGTCAAGGTGAGGGTCGCTCATCTATTTTCTCGGCTACTTTGACTATCGTTTTCGCGCGGGTCAAGATGAGGGTCGCTCATCTATTTTCTCGGCTACTTTGACCGGAGATAGGATGGTCTGATTCCCGTCCTCTCCTTTTGCATTGCATGGCGGAGATAACTTCAATTTTCACTGAAACCCGAAGTGCAGCCTCCACTGACTTCGAAAACCATATAGTTTGATCTGATCCTTTGATTGCTTGCCAAGCCTCTCTAGGGCAGTTTATGTCAACTACACATCCCTAGTTATCTCAGCACAAAGGACAAATGGAAAGTTACATTCTAAGTTTTTAAACAGTTGAATTTTCACAAGGTTAATGCATGAATTATGATTTATCTTTTTCACATTCTTAAGTTCATATTTTCAAAAAGATACTATTACTAAAAAAAAGAAAAAACAGCTGCATGTTATTTATGTACACGGGTGGTTCTCACCCCCCACTTTTGAACGAAGGCGTGCCTTAGTTCAAAAGTCATGCAAGCTTAAAACTAAATACTGAATTTAAATGACAGAAATTAAAGTGCGGAAAAGTAAGATAGTGTCGGGTTACCTCCCGACCAGTGCACTTGTTTAACGTCATTGGCTCGACAGTACCTCGTTGTGGATTACTGGTTTGGGTCCCATAGGTGGCTCAAATCAAACTTCGCCACCGTTCCAGTGTTGCTTCTTTCTGACTTCTTGCTGGAGTAAGAGCACCATGGTTTTGGTGTTTTCTCTTTCCATTGTTTCTGAGAAGGTGGGAGACCTTTGACCATAGCTGCTGGTCTTGATACTTTTTTGGTCTCTAATGACAGGTCAGAAAACTGTGCACCGTGATCTGAGATAGGTGTTATGTCTGGCGGTTTCTTTGTGTCCGGGCGGCTCTTATTAATGTAGAAGTGTGCAATTTTACCGCCGAACTTAAGTGATAATGACCCCTTGCCCACATCGATTCTTGCTTTAGTGGCGTATAGGAATGGTCGTCCCAATATTATTGTTGGTGGGTCGTCTTCGCAGGTTTCTTCTGTTGGTATTACATAGAAGTCTGTAGCAACGACAAGTTCTCCCACATGGAGTATTACATCTTCCAGTTCTCCAATCGGGCGGATGCATGATTTATCTCCTAGCTCAATATTTGATCGAGGTGGTTTCAACGGACCAAGTCCTAGTAGGTAATACAAGGAGGAAGGCATGTCGTTGACAGCAGCCCCAAGATCGACTAAGCATTTATGGATCTGGGTTTCACCAATACCACAGGTGATTGTAAAGGCCCCAGGGTCTTTATTTCTTTCCGGTTGTGGCTCCTGATCTGAGGTGAGGGCTCTTTCTATTGTCGGACTATTCTGCCCACTCCCTGGCTTAGGATTTGCATGCTCGGACCCTTTAATATTTTGCTTCGAAGCAATAATATTAGTTGGGGAGTCCCAACCAGATGCTGGTATGTCAAAGTGTGTGATCGGCGGCTGTGTTATGCAAACAGTAAACGCGTATCGTCCATTGTCAGCATGCGTAACCCACGTTTTGCCATCATTGGGTCGGTCATCTTCTTGATTCCAATCAGGTCGACTCCTACGGTTGAAGTGATTGTTTGTAAGTCTGTAGGTTGGGGACCGTGCTACTTCTCCTAGAGTAACCTTCATGTTTGATCTCCTTATCATGCTTATGTTCGCCTTAGGATTTTGGACGGTCTGTGAAGGAAGTCTGCCAGGTTCAGTAGTGAGTGTTGACATTGCGGTGGCGAGCTGGGACATTTGTTTGGTCAATTCTGAAATTGCCCCGTCAGTTTTTGCCTGGTATTGGTGTAGTGAAGTACCTAATTGATTAATGTTTCCCACGAGCTCCTTCATCGTGTCATTGAGCGACTTGCTTGGTTCCTGCTGATTGCTCAGGCTGGCTTGGTACTGATTTGGCCCTTTTTGGTGATATTGGCCTGCCGATGGAGCGTTCTGGTGATATTGTCGGTGGGGTGGTTGGTAGAATGACTGCGCTAGTTGAGGGACAGCTGGTTGTGTCTCCGTTTGAGGATAGCTGTTGTTGTTACGCCAGCCTGGGTTGGATGTTTGACCGTACTGTCTGTTTTGTCCAGCTCTGTTGTTGTTGTATCCTTGATATCCTCCCACTGCATTTACATCAGCCGATTCTTCTTCTATCAATGTTGGGCATGCGTCAGTTTTGTGGTCTGTAGAACCACAGAACTCGCAAGGTTTTACCGGAACTGGCTGTCTACGTATGATCTCGATCATCATCTCCTTTAACTGCTTCATCTCTTCAGTCATGGAGTTTAATGATGTCTCGTCTTGTGCTACCTTTTTTGATCGAGAGAATTCATCTTGACGAGTAGTCTCTTCTCTAAATCGGGCATTTTCAGCAACGTTGGCGATGAGATTCCTTATGCAACTTAATGATAGATTCATCATGGATCCTCCCGCTGAGGCATCCAAGAGCATTTTGTCTAAGGGTCTTAATCCATCAATGAGATACTCGATGACGAGTTTCTCGGGCAATCCAAGGGTACAGCAGCTCCTTTCTAGGTGATTGAACTTTTCCAGGTAATCGTACATGGTTTCATTGGGACCTTGTTTGATTTCCTGTAGTTGCTTCCTTACTTGCATTGCTCTTCTAGCCGGGTAGTATTTGTCTAAGAATTTTTTCTGCATCTGAGCCCATGTTCTGATGCTTCCGGAAGGCAATGAAAGGAACCAGTCGCTTGCCGAGTCTATGAGGGAAAAATAGAACGCCTTTAACTTGAAGTCGTCCATATTCACTCGATTGGGCTTTAGATTCTGGCAAATGCCATGTAGGCGTTGGAGGTGAGTTGTGGCAGATTCTCCTTGAGCTCCTGAGAATTTTGGCAGGCTGTGCGCCACTGATGCGTTGATGGTTATGTTTTCTAATTCAGGGCTCTCATAGATGCACCACGGCTGTGTCTCGAAATTAGGGGCATTTAACTCTCCCATAGTTGGTTCACGGTAGTAGTTGTCCCCGTAGTAGTCGTTGAAAGCGGGTTCTCTTCTTGGAATGTGTCGAGGTTGAGGTTGTGGTCGTGGGGGATGGATAGGAGGTTGTACTGGACCAGCTGCATTTCGGTCCTCGGGTAATTCTTGGTTAACTACTGGGTAGCAAGTGGTAAGTAGGGGTCGAACCCAAGGGAATTAGGGGAATAGATGTTCTTCGAGGGGGTTGTCCAGCGAGAGAGCGTGTTTTAGGCCGGTTGGTTGGTTTTAAAGCTACTAGCTAAGTGATTGATTGATTGATTGGTTGGTTGGTTGGTTTTAATACTGGAAAGTAAATTACAGTTTATAATTAAAGAGAAATGTTCGGTTTCAGGGGCCTTGTATTATATCCTGTTTATCATTGACCTTTAGTGAATTATCTAAGTATTCAAAGATGAATCGAGGCCCTTTCGTAGCGCAAGACTTGCAACATCGTTTAAAGCAACACTTGTTCTAAGCAAAACTAATTCCTCCTTTCGAAGTATCTTAGCTGTAAGTGCATCCACTTGATCTCCCAGTTACGTTATTGACCAAGTGGTGTTTTAGATAAGTCGAACTCCTCGATAAGTTTTGCTTGTGACAGCTTCCACTTACCGAGTATGATCACGAATTTCCACGGTAGAGCTTTGCTTGTGACAGCTTCCACTCAACCTTGGAAACTCTGACTTGATATATGGCACATAGAACAAGTTTTGAATACTAAGACTAGACGCTAAGTTAATAGTCTTAAAACATTTTATAATACAAGTGCGCCCCTTCTACCGAACTACTAGTTTAGCTACTATTCATCGCGCTAAACATTATAACTAAGGAAATAAACAGTTGAATAAATACTATAAATAATACTTACAACCGTTGAAGCGCCAAGGGAGCTATCCTTTATTTCCAAAGCCAAACTTTACAAATACATAACTTAGAGAGAGAAGTATTTTTTACAAGTGAGGGATGATTTCAAATGAGGAGGAGCTCCTCCTTTTATAGCCATGGAGGGTGGAGATGGGTGGTGGAGATGGATGCATGTGGAGGCCATCCATGGTGGTGGAGAATGGAGGGTGGAGGAGCCACCACATGTCTTTTGATCCAAGGGAGGAGAAGAGGAGGAAGGAGGAGGAGACATGTGGAGGAGCTCAAAAGCCGCCGGTCACCATGGGTGGAGGAGCCGCCGGTTGCCGGTGGTGGAGGGAGGAGTAGGAGTGGCTTTGGCCACCTCTTGCCCAAGTGGCCGGTCACCTTGCCCAATGTGTGATTATACAGTTTTGTGCAGTCTTTTCACAAAACTGTCAATGTGTTTCTTCCCCGGGCTGTCTTGATTCCTCTCCTGATTCTTCTGATTAATTTGTTATGAGTGATTCAACGTCAGGATCCTTGATATTTCTTCAGTCGGCATATGATCTTGACCTTGGATTGACTCGTAACATCTTTTCTGCTCTAAAAGCTCCTCTTTAGAGTGTATTCTCTCTAAGCTCTGAATTACCCTATAAAAATATATCTGAACTAACAAGCAAAAGTTAAATAGACAAAATGTCTAAATAAGGGGGTTATACTGTGTTTCTGATTCGTATAATTTTGGTCCATCAGTAGTGCACTATCTGCCAAAGTTCTCTAGATGACAAGAAGAGTCAGCCACCCAGCATCTGCAGACCTTCCATGGCATCTGCCAGACTTTCGACCATATGGAGTCTCACTGGAGAATTTCAAACTGAAAGCTTTTCACTTTTCCTTAACTGATGCAGCTCACGCTTGGTTTTATCTCTTCCTCCAGGTAGCATCAGGACATGAGACTAGATGTAGAAGAAGTTCTTGGCCAAGTACTATCTAGCTGCCAAGGCGATGCAGGTTCGTAGGCAGTTACAGGAAATGAGTAAGGGGCCGAACGAGTCGATGTACGACTACCTGGAAAAATTCAACCGACTAGAGCAGAGCTGCTGCAACATGGGACTTCCCGAGAAGCTGATAATTGAGTACATGCTTGATGGTTTGAGGCCTCTCAATAGGATGTTGCTAGACACCTCAGCTGGAGGGACCATCATGAATCTGTCCCCAACTAGAGTGCAAAATTTGATAGCAGAGGTGGTCGAGAATGCTAGATTCAGAGAGGAGGCCAGCATTCATGAGGAATTCAGCAGGGCTAGAAACGTTGAGAGGGCTGAGACCCTACCAAGTCAGATGACTGAGGAGATTAAACAGATGAGGGAGATGGTTGATGGACCAAAATTATACGAATCATAAACACAGTATAACCCCCTTAATTAGACATTTTGTCTATTTAACTTTTGCTTGTTAGTTCAGATATATTTCTACAGGGTAATTCAGAGCTTAGAGAGAATACACACTAAAGAGGAGCTTTTAGAGCAGAAAAGATGTTACGAGTCAATCCAAGGTCAAGATCATATGCCGACTGAAGAAATATCAAGGATCCTGACGTTGAATCACTCATAACAAATTAATCAGAAGAATCAGGAGAGGAATCAAGACAGCCCGGGGAAGAAACACATTGACAATTTTGTGAAAAGACTGCACAAAACTGTACAAAACTCACACATGGGCAAAGTGACCGGCCACTTGGGCAAGAGGTGGCCAAAGCCACCCCTCCTCCTCCCTCCACCACCGGCAACCGGCGGCTCCTCCACCCATGGTGACCGGCGGCTTTTTGCTCCTCCACATGTCTCCTCCTCCTTGCTCCTCCTTCCTCCTCCCTTGGATCAAAAGACATGTGGTGGCTCCTCCACCCTCCATTCTCCTCCTCCATGGATGGCCTCCACATGCAACCATCTCCACCCTCCATCTCCACCCTCCATGGCTATAAAAGGAGGAGCTCCTCCTCTCATTTTAATAAGCACCTCACTTGTAAAATTCACTTCTCTCTCTAAGTTATGTAAGTTTGGCTTTGGAAATAAAGGATAGCTCCCTTGGCGCTTCAACGGTTGTAAGTATTATTTTTAGTATTTATTCAACTGTTTTATTTCCTTAGTTATAATGTTTAGCGCGATGAATAGTAGCTAAACTAGTAGTTCGGTAGAAGGGGCGCACTTGTATTATAAAATGTTTTAGACTATTAACTTAGAGTCTCGTCTTAGTATTCAAAACTTGTTCTATGTGCCATATATCAAGTCAGAGTTTCCAAGGTTGAGTGGAAGCTGTCACAAGCAAAGCTCTTCCGTGGGAATTCGTGATCATACTCGGTAAGTGGAAGCTGTCACAAGCAAAGCTTATCGAGGAGTTCGACTTATCTAAAACACCACTTGGTCAATAACGTAACTGGGAGATCAAGTGGATGCACATAAGGCTAAGATACTTCGAAAGGAGGAATTAGTCTTAAGTAGAACAAGTGTTGCTTTAGACGATGTTGCAAGTCTTGCGCTACAAAAGGGCCTCGATTCATATTTGAATACTTAGATGATTCACTAAGGGTCAATGATAAACAGGATATAATACAAGGCCCCTGAAACCGAACATTTCTCTTTAATTATAAACTGCAATTTACTTTCCAGTACTAAAACCAACCAACCAACCAATCAATCAATCAATCAATCACTTAGCTGGTAGCTTTAAAACCAATCAACCGACCTAAAACACGCTCTCTCGCTGGACAACCCCCTCAAAGAACATCTATTCCCCTGATTCCCTTGGGTTCGACCCCTACTTACCAAGTACTACCCAGTAGTATAGTCGCAAGTAGCGGACTATTATAAATTTATTTGCACAAATTGCTTTAACGACGAGCGGTCTGTCAATGGTGCAGAAGCTCATCATGAATCAGATGGTCCAGGTGAAGCCTTGCGAGTTTTGTGGTGCAACTAATCATAAGACGGATGCCTGCCCGAGTCTACAGGAGGATACACAGGCCAATGTCAATGCAGTGGGTGAATTTCAAAATTACAACAACCATGCACCACAGCAACCTCAACAGTAATACTATCTTCCGCCATATCGTCAACAACAAGAAGGGTACAATCAGGATCAGCAGAGAGGGCAGAATTACAATCAGGCATGCCCTAGCAACCAAAGTTCCAGCAAGTCTCTGAAAGATGTGGTGAAGGAGCTGGCAGCTAGCTCCCAACAAATAGCCCATGCCATTTTGAAGACCGATGGAGCCATTACAGAGCTGACAAAGTAGATGTTTCAGATAGCCCTGACCATTTCTGAGCTGAAGAGAGATCCGGGGAAGCTATCGTCATAGACAGTGCCTAATCCGAGAAGGAATATCAGCACATTGGCAGTGGAAGATGTGGACGCGGCACTAAAGGAGTCTGCGGAAGCGGTGAACAGGTTACTCGCGCTCAATGAACACATTAAGGTGAACAACAGTGAAAAGGAGCCCGAGTCAGTGTCCATCGCGCCCAAAAAAGTCATTAGCTCGACACTAATGTATGAAGAGGACGCGGCAATAACGTCAACACAGGATGCAGCCGTAACGTCCAGGCAGGACGCTGTCCACACTGATGCATGTTCCAAAACTCGTACTTCCCTTCCATTTTTTGTGCAGGTAAGAGCTCCTGAAGGCTATGTGATCGATAAGGATGAGCTGGAAAATGAGTTGGAGGCGAAGCACGAGTAGAACAACCCAACAATGGAGCGCCCACTTGCCACGAGTCATGAGGCACCGCCTTGAAAGTGTAAGGACCCAGGTGCCTTCACAGTCACCTATGGAGTTGGTGAGACTCTAATACATCATTTCTTAATCGATTTGGGTGCTGCTATTAATGTTATGCCATATTCTCTGTATTGTTCGTTGAGACTAGGACCATTGAAACCTCCTAAGCTATTAGTAGAGTTAGGAGATAAGTCACTTATTCGTCCTATTGGTTTGCTAGAGGATCTCACACTCCGAGTAGGAGACCTTGTTGTTCTTGCAGATTTCTACGTCTTGTAGATGGGAGATGCTAGAGACGATGATCCTCTAGCGCTTATCTTGGGACATCCATTCCTCTTTGCCACAAAGACCAAGATTGACATGGACACAGACTTATTGTCACTTGCGTTTGGTGGCAAAACATCAGACTTCCATAACTATGAGGATGTTAGATGTTCCCTTGAGTGGCATGTATTTGGCAAAACATCTTTAGACAGTTCGAGCAGGAGTTCAGGGGGAGTTCGAACACATTCTAGCACTCATGAACAGCGTGGAGCAGACGCAAGGATTTTTTCCGGAAGGTTCTAAAGATCGAAGATCTTTTCGAACTGAAGTCGTCCAGCAAATATTTCGAGCTTCAGATATTCAAACGAATATCTTCGCATCCGTTTAAAGAAGAAGGGCTGACTTGGCGTGGAAGAAATATCAAGATCTTCCCAAAGATTGGTTTAAGATATACATCGAATATTTATTAATATTTCCTAAATATTTGATGAGAATATCTGAAACAGATTTGGATCATGCCCATGCATATAAATAGAATGCTAGGGCATCCAAATCTGTATCGCTTCCTGAGAGAAAGAAACATGAGAGCATTCATGAGATTGGAGGAGGAGCGACGGCCGGCTGAGTATTCCACACCGGAATATCAACGGCGAAGAAGCAGTCTGTTCAGGGTGCTGTCCAGACTGTTCTTGAAGAACTACCTAGCGTACACACACAGTTATCAAGACACGTCTTCGAGAGAAGCCGACTGGGCTTCTGAGAGGTCCAAGACTAGGTCAAGAGGGAAGTCTCGTCCTACTCATAGGGGATCGAGGTGAGCTACTATGAACCGAGATTGCAAATCCGAGAGACGAAGTGTTAGAGGCTAGGCTATTACAAACAAGGTGTTGTGTAAATGTAAGTCCACGAATAGCTCTAAACTCGTAATAAGATTTGTGTCCCTTTTAGGGTGTGGGAAACCCCCCAGAGTAGGCGAAGCCGAACTGGGTATCATTCTGTGTGTGCTCCTATTTTGTCCTAGTTACGGTACTATCTGTTAAGGTGTTCCAGTATCTGGTGGAACTCATCCTGGAATTGGTCTTGAACAGACAACAGAAATTCAAATGGTATCAGAGCAAACACTCGACACACTAAGTGGGATCCTAAAACTGTTCAAGATGACTCCAAAGGAAGGACAAAGCACAACCAGAGATAACGAAGATATTTCGCTAAGGACAGAGGTGTCTGGAGTATTGGCTGAGACTGACTGCACCTCCTATCAACTGACTATGATGGCTCGGAAGTTTGGCAGGATGGCCCGAAAGCTCGACAAACGTAGACCTGAGCAAGGACATTCACACTCGAGCAAGTTTCACGACTGGAAGACCGACACGAAGACCTGCAGAAACAAAAACGTCTGAATGGTTGCCTTCAGTTCATCAAGTCACATGGAGAAAGATCGCTGGTACTTCGATAGTGGATGCTCCGCCCATATAACAGGTGACTCCAAGTTTCTTACACATATTCGACCTGTCATAAAGAAGCAGTTTGTCACGTTCGGTTATGGAGGAAAGGGTCAGGTGATCGGCTGTGGGACATTGAAGGTTCTGGATCTTCCTGTACTCAAAGACACCCTCCTAGTTGAAGGACTGAAGGTGAATCTAATCAGTATAAGTCAATTATGCGACGGCGGACACCATGTCAAATTTACTCACAACTCGTGTTAAGTTTTAGATAAGGAAGGAGGCACTCTGATGAAGGGCAGCAGGGCAGCCAACAACTGTTACCTCATTGGTTCTGCTGGAACAGTTGCTACATCAACTTGTCTATCAAGTCCGGTAGATGAAATGGCACTTTGGCACAGACACTTGGGTCACCTAAATCTCAAGACTTTAAGAAAACTCTGCTCAACTGATCTCGTTCGAGGAATGCCAAATGTAAAAGGAGATTTAGACGTAACATATGGAGAATGTCAAATCGGGAAACAGACAAAGGCATCTCATCCCAACATCTCACAAATCAGCACCAACAGATCGTTGGAACTGATCCATATGGATCTGATGGGCTGATGGACCATAATTGTATGAATCATAAACACAGTTAAACCCACCAAATTAGACTCTTTGTCTATTTAACTTTTGCTTGTTAGTTCCGATATTTATCTACATGGTATTTTGAAGTCTAGAGAGAATACAGGCTAAGGAGGAGTTTTAAAGCTGAAAATGAATTACGAGTCATTCCAGGTCACGACCAAATTCTGACTTTCAAGAACCTGACGTGGAATCACTCAAAACAAGTCCAACTGAAGGGCAACCAGAGTCAGTCCGGAGCTGAAAGGACCGATGGCTTTTTGGGATAAGATCACAAACTCACTCCATCACTCTTCTTCCTCCATGTGGCCGGCGGCTAAGCCATCATCCACTCCTTCTCCTCCATGTGGCCGGCGGCTAAGGGAAGAGATGACTCACCCCGATGGCTTTTGAGACTTCCTCCCATCTTGTGACATGTGGTGGCTTCTCCTCCACATCCATTGCCTCCCTTAGCCTATAAATAGACACCTCCATTGCCTTTGTAATACATTCCAAAATCAAACAAACATCATCCATCACAAAGCTCTAGCTTCTCTCTAGATTTTGGGCACTAATCATGTAATCACTTTACTTTGAAATGGAAGCTTGGTCTTGAGCACTCTTATCGGTTCTTGTAAGTCCTCTCTTCTTTACTTTACTGTCTTTTCAATTCAACAACTTTACTTTCTTGTCTTTACTTTCGATTCTGTCTTTTAAAACCTTTACTTTTCAAGCACTTAGCTATGATGTCCTGCTCCATGGATATTCAGAGCTAAACCCTTCATTCGGTTGAAAGGGTGTGCTTGTATCATACAATGTTTTAGGCCCTACTCTTAGTGCCTCTATGTGTTCAAAACTTGTTCTATGTGCCACATATTAGGTTAGAACTTCCAAGGTTGAGTGGATGCTTTAACGAGCAAAGCTCTTCCGTGGGGTTCGTGAACATACTCAGGTAAGTGGATGCTTTAACGGGCAAAGCTTATCTAAGGAGTTCGACCTCTTTTAAAAACCATTTGATTGCTCGTAACTGAAGATCAAATGGATGCACATAAGGCTAAGATACTTCGAAAGGAGGAATTAGTCTAAATAGAACAAGTGTTCTAAATGATGTGGCAAGTCATGTGCTAGAAATAGCCTTGATTCATCTTTGAACACATAGTATGATCATTAGAGGTCAATGAAAAACAGACTATGATACAAGGCCCCTAAAACCGAATACTTTCCTTTAATTGTAATATCATTTGTTATTTACTTTCAGTACCTTATCAACTGCTTACTTTTTGTCAAGTCTTGTCCATCAAGCACCATACTTTTCAGTAACTAAAACCAAAACCAACCCCACAACTGTTTTATTTAATCCCCCCTTTTCGAAAGAACAACTATCACCTAATTCCCTTGGGTTTGACCCGTACTTACCACTGACTACCCAAAATAGTTAAGTCGCGAGTGTCGGAGATATAAATTTATTTTTGCACAGAGAACATCGCACCTTAACGACAGTGCGATGGGCTCCGTCAAAATTGGCGCCGTTGCCGGGGAGTTAGAATCAATTGTTCTTTTTTTTCTTTCAAACTCGCTTCTGTACAACCATGTCTCGCGAAGGAAGCATCCATGACTATCAGGATAACGAGGAGATCAATCTGTTCGATCGAAATAATGAGGCACCGCCTCAATTTCCAATTCTCGACGATCCAGAGCAACTCTTCCGAAACCAAAGAGCTCGTGATAGGAATGCCATCCTAAGAAATCAAGGACCACCCGAAGGCCGAAATGAAGCTGGCCCAGCGCAACAACCTCCTAGACATCCACCACCCCCGCAATATCGACGAGAACCAAGACGAGAACCCGTCTTTGATGACTACTACGTGGATAACAACAACTTCCGCGAACCTATTATGGGAGAACTGTCGGCACCAAATTTCAGAAATCAGCCGTGGTGCATTTACGAAGGCCCTGAGCTAGAAAACATCGCCATCAACACTTCAGTGGCCCACAACTTGCCAAAGTTCTCAGGAACTCGTGGAGAATCAGCAAAGACTCATCTCCAATGCTTACATGGCACTTGCCAAAACCTAAAACCAAATGGCGTGAACGTAGACGACTTCAAGCTGAAAGCATTCTACTTTTCCCTCACTGACTCGGCGAACGACTGGTTCCTTTAATTGCCTTCCGAAAGCATCAGAACATGGGCTCAGATGTAGAAGAAGTTCTTAGACAAATACTACCCAGCAGGAAGAGCAATGCAAGTAAGGAGGCAACTGCAGGACATCAAGCAAGGGCCCAATGAAACCATGTACGACTACCTGGAAAAGTTCAATCGCCTGGAGAGAAGCTATTGTACCCTTGGACTGTCCGAAAAACTCATAAACGAGTACCTCATTGATGTATTAAAGCCCTTAGACAAAATGCTTCTGGATGCCTCAGCTGGAGGATCCATGATGAATCTATCACTGAGTGGCATAAGGAATCTCATCACCTACGTTGCTGAAAATGCCCGATTCAGAGAAGAGACAACTCGGCAGGAAGAATTTTCCCGAACGAAGAATGTGGCAAAGGCTGAAACACCGATGAACTCTATGCCAGAGGAGATGAAATAGATAAAGGAAATGATGATTCAAATCCAACGAAGGCAGCCAGTTCAGATAAAGCCTTGCGAGTTTTGTAGTTCTACGGACCACAAGACTGACGCATGCCCGACACTGATAGTAGAGGAACCGGAAGAAGTGAATGCAGTGGTAGGATACCAAGGATACAACAACCACAACAGCAACGATAGAGCAGGACCAATCCGGCAGTATAATCAAGCAACCAATCCAAGCTGGCGAACCAACAACCATCCTCCGAGGGAGACACAACAAGCCGCACCACAATTAGCTCAGTCATTCTACCAACCGCCCCACCGGCAGTACAACCAGAACGCTCCATCAGCAGGCCAATATCAGTAGAGAGGATCAAATCAATACCCGACGAGCCAATATCAGCAGAAGGGAACGAATCAATACCAATCCTGCTCAAATAATCAGCAAGGACCAAGCAAGTCGCTTGAAGACACAATGAAGGAGCTCGCAGGAAGCGTAAATCAATTGGGGACTTCGCTACACCAATATCAGGCGAAAACTGACGGGGCAATTTCAGATTTGACCAAACAAATGTCCCAGCTCGCCACTTCAATATCCGCACTTACTAATGAGCCTGGCCGACTACCTTCACAAACCATCCAAAACCCAAATGCGAATGTCAGCATAATAAGGAAGTCAAACATGAAGGTAGCACTGGAAGAAACATCACAATCCACAACTTACAAACTTACGAACAAACACTTCACCCGTAGGCACCGTCCTGATTGGAATCAAGAAGAAGACCGACCCAATGATGGCAGAACGTGGGTCATGCATGCTGACAATTGACGTTATACATTCACGGTTAGCATGACACCTCCACCGATTACACACTTTGACATACCGGCATCTGGCTGGGATGACAATGACTCTAATGGTCTCAGATGGGATTCCCCAACTAACATCTATGCATCAGAGAAAAACATTTACCTAGAAGATCAGGAGTTAAAAGGGCCCAATCATACAAATCCAGAGCCAAAGGATGAGCAGAATGGCCTGATAATGGAAAGATCCCTCACTTCAGATCAGGAGTCACAACCGGAAAGGGATAAGGACCCAGGGGCCTTCACAGTCACCTGTGGTATTGGTGAAGCCCAAATTCACAAGTGCTTAATCGATCTTGGGGCTGTCGTCAATGCCATGCCTTACTCCTTATATTACTTATTGGGGCTTGGCCCATTGAAACCACCAAGGTCAAATATCGAGTTGGGAGATAAATCATGTATCCGACCGGTTGGAGTGCTTGAAGATCTAATACTCCATGTGGGAGAGCTCGTCGTTGCTGCAGACTTTTATGTAATACAAACGGGAGAGACCAGCAAAGACGACCCTCCAACACTTATTTTGGGACGACCTTTTCTCTACGCCACCAAAGCATGGATCGACATGGGAAAGGGCTTGTTATCACTTGCATTTGGCGGCAAAATTTCAGATTTCTACATCGATGATTATGATGGTCGCCCAAGGACAAGGAAACCACCAGACATTGTACCTATCTCGGATCTCAGAACACAGATTTCTGACCTGCTAAGAGAGACCGAGAGAGTGACAAGACCAGCAGCTATGGTCAAAGGTCCCTCGCCTCCTCAGAAACAATGGAAGGAGAAACCACCAAAACCATGGAGTTCTAACCCAAGCACATCATCTCACAAGAAATCAGGAAAAGTCAAGGCTAGAATCAACGCAGGAGTTGCGGCAAAATTCAACCTGAGTCGCCCATGGGATCCAAACTTGTGATCCCCATGCGTCGAGCCAACGACGTTAAACAAAGGCACTGGTCGGGAGGTAACCCGACACCTATCTTACTTTCAGTAATTTTATTTTCTGTCATTTAGTTTTTACCGTAAGTCGCTCTCACCCACTTTTTGTATAGAAGGAATGTCTAACATGTAGGAATCGGTTTTTGGAGCAAGATCAGATCAGCCAGGCAGCTTCCGAGAAATTACCGGGCCTGCGCTGAGAGTTCAAGGCCCCAGCCGAACTCCCTCGATTATCTAGCTCCGAGGCATGTCGTTCCACGACACGACACAGAAAAAGGGAGTTCAGTTCTTCTCTTTTCCTTAATGTGATTTCCTTCTCTTGTATATATTTGCATGACTTTTGAACTAAGTCATGCTGAAAGGCACGCCTTCGTTCAAAAGTGTGGGGTGAGAACCGCCTGTGTACATAGTTAATTAACATGTTTTTCTTTTCCTTTTCCCTTAATATTATCTTTTTGAAAATATGAACTTGAGAATGTGAAAAAGATAGATCTAAATTCATGCATTTACCTTATGAAAATTCAACTGTTTAAAAACTTAGGATGTAACTTCTCATTTGTCCCTTTGTGCTGAGATATACAGGGGATGTGGAGTTGATAGAAAATGCCCTAGAGAGGCTTGGCAAGCACTCGAGGATCGAATCTAACTATATGGTTTTCAAAGTCAGTGGAGGCTGCACTTCGGGTTTCAGTGAAGATTGAAGTCATCTCCGCCGTGCAGCGTTTATGCAAGAGGCGGGACGGGAATCAAACCGTCCTATCTCTAGTCCTAGTAGCTGGGAAAATAGATGAGCGACCCTCATCTTGACAAGCACGAAACGGCGAGGATGAGAAAGAGCGGGGAGGTATTTCCATATGCTCGCGGGCAATGATTGGACCTCCCAAAAGGTTGAGAAAATGGACTAGCAAGTCACAAAGAAGTAAAAGCTCAAAGAAGCTAATCAAAGGCCAAAGGCCAAAATTGTGAAGGTTTTAACCATACAAAAGTGAAGAAACTCCAACTCAATATCAAAGGCCAAAGGCGAAAGGCCGATTCACTACAGAAGCTGTCCCTCGCCAAAAAGAAATCAAAATGCTCAACTCAGTGAAACCCGAACCGAATCACGTGCTAGAGAAAGCAACAAGGAAACCATATAGTACGAGTCGATCCCAAGAATGCAGTCCAGGAGCCTGAAAAAGGCTATCTCCCGAAACATCCGAATTGATTTGCATCGCGGCGCGAAGGTACAAGTATCAAGTTTCTTCTAAGTATTTACACGGTTTAGTTTGGTAATAAGTAAGTAATGCATGAATTAGGATAAAATCTAGTCCCATAGTCTCACTTTCATATTTAAAAGTTTTTACTTAGATTGTGTTCCGCCCTTAAATAGCATTGTTCGGGACGAACAACTAAAAGTGTGGGGTGATGACAGATGCTTGTCGTCAGAGCAAATGTACAAATAAATTTATAAGTCCGCTACTCGCGACTACTGGGTAGAAGTGGTAAGTAGGGGTCGAACCCAAGGGAATTAGGGGGATACGTTGTTCTTTTACTAACAGGGACGTGTTTTAGGATGATTGAGATTTTAGCGCGAGTAATTAAACTACTGTTTTTGGTTTTTTGGGTTTTTTGTGCGGAAAAGTAAATACAGAAATTAAATACTGAAAGTAAATACTGAAAGTAAAGAGATAAGGGTTAGAAGACTTACAGTGGGTGATGCGTGATTGCGATTCCTCCGGTTGTTGAGCGGTTGATGGTTGTGGTTGATCGGGACAGTTATACTAGGAAAGTAAATACAGGGGGGGTTTTTGTGATTGAAAGAAAGTATTCGGTTTCAGGTACTCTTGTATTATAACATGTATATAATAAACCGTTAGTAACTTTTCTAAGTATTCAAAGATGAATCGAGGCCCTTTCGTAGCGCAAGACTTGCAACATCGTTTAAAGCAACCCTTGTTCTACTTCAGACTAATTCCTCCTTTCGAAGTATCTTAGCCTTCTGTGCATCCACCTGATCTCACAGTTACGATTGACCAAGTGGTGTTTTAGATAAGTCGAACTCCTCATATAAGCTTTGCCCTTTCGTAGCATCCACTTATCCGAGTATGTTCACGAACCCCACGGAAGAGTTTTGCCCTTTCATAGCATCCACTCTACCTTGGAAATTCTGACTATAAATGGCACATAGAACAAGTTTTGAATACAAAGAAATGAAACTAAAAGATATTACAACATTATATAATACAAGAAAATACCTTCCACCGAATGAAGAGTTTAGCTACGAATATCCATAGAGGTGGTTTTTGAAAACATTAAGAGGGAAAGGGGTGGAATACTCAAGAACCAACATGAGTATTCCCAATTTCCTACTGAATACTCAAGAACCAACAGGAGTATTCTCTATAGTATAATACTCAAGAACAAACAGGAGTATTATTTCATAAACCGAACAAACTTACAAAGTAACCAAACTTAGAGAGATAAGTGTTTTGTGTATGGATTGGTTATACAAATGAGGAGGAGGGCACTTCTATTTATAGCCAAGAGGGGTGGAGATGGGTGGTGGAGATGGTGGCATGTGTTTCTCATCCAAGGGAGGAGGAGGAGGCAAGGAGGATGTGGTGGAGGAGACACCACATGGCACCACCTTGTGGACTCCAAAGAGCCGCCGGTTGGGGGGAAGAAAAGGGGGAGGTTTCTTTCCCTTGGCCACCTCTTGCCAAGGTCTTCAAGTCATCCAAGGAGGAAAAGGGAGGAGGCCACCCATGACTCATCATCTCTCATTTAGCCGCCGGTCATGGAGGAGGAAATGGATGAGTTTTGACAGTTTTGTACAGTCTTTACAAAACTATCAATTCAATTCCTCTCCGGTCTGACTTTGATTATTCCTCGATTGGATTTAATTTGAGTAATCCTTGGTCAGAATCTTGAGATTTCTTGGTTCAGCGTCTGATGTTGACCTTGGATTGACCCTTGTTATCTTTTCAGCGTAAAATCCTCTCCTTAGCGTGTTTTCACTTTTATCTCTCAATTGCCCTGTGGAAATATTTCGGGACTAACACGTAGAAGTTAGATAGACAAACAGTCTAATTTGGTGGGTTTAACTGTATTTATGATGCATACAATTATGGTCCATCAGATCACCCCACACTTTTAGTTGTTCGTCCCGAACAATGCTATTAAAGGGCGGCACTAAGTTTGGTTTTAAAATATGAAAATTAGACCGTGGGACTCGATTTATCCTAATTCATGCTTGCTTACTTATTACCAAATTGAACCGCGTAAATAATTAGAAGTAACTTGATACGTGTACCTTAGTGCCGAGATGCAAATTATATTGGATGTTTCGGGAGATAGCCCTTTTTAGGCTCCTGGACTGCAACCTCGGGATCATCTCTTACTATATGGTTTTCTTGTAGCTTTCTCTAGCACGTGATTCGATTCGGGTTTCAGTGAGTTGAGCCTTTTTTTGATTTTCTTTTTTGTTCTTTGGCGAGGGACTAGCTTTTTGTAGTGATTCTGCCTTTGGCTTTATGATCTGTCTTTTTGAGTGCTTCACTTTTGCTCGGTTAAAACCTTCACAATTTTGGGCCTTAGGCCTCTTTTGATTTTCTTCTTTGAGTTTTTTGCTTCTTTGTGACTTGCTAGTCCATTTTCTTAGCCTTTTTGGGAGGTCCAATCATCACCCGCAAGCCTATGGAAATACCTTCCCGCTCCTCTCGTCTTCGTCGTTTCGCGCGGGTCTAGATGAGGGTCGCTCATTTATTTTCTCGGCTATTTTGACTAGAGAGAGGACGGTCTGATTCCCGTCCTCGCCTTTGCATAGATGCTTCTTGGCGGAGTTGACTTCAATTATTCACTGAACCCCGAAGTGCAGCCTCCACTGACTTCGAAAACCATATAGTTTGATATGATCCTTTAATTGCTTGCCAAGCCTCTCTAGGGCAGTTTATATCAACTCCACATCCCTAGTTATCTCAGCACAAAGGACAAATGGAAAGTTACATTCTAAGTTTTTAAACAGTTGAATTTTTACAAGGTTAATGCATGAATTATGACTTATCTTTTTCACATTCTTAAGTTCATATTTTCAAAAAGATACTATTACTAAAAAAGAAAAAAAACAGCAAGCATGTTATTTATGTACACAGGTGGTTCTCACCCCCCACTTTTGAACGAAGGCGTGCCTTAGTTCAAAAGTCATGCAAGCTTAAAACTAAATACTGAATTTAAATGACAGAAATTAAAAGTGCGGAAAGTAAGATAGTGTCGGGTTACCTCCCGACCAGTGCACTTGTTTTACGTCATTGGCTCGACAGTACCTCGTTCTAGATCATTGGTTGGGATCCCATGGGTGGCTCAGGTCAAACTTCACCTCGGCTCCTGGATTGATTCTACCGGGTTCTTTGCTGGTTGATGTGCTTAGGTCAGGACTCCATTGTTCCAGAGGTTTTGCACGTTTGTTACCATAGATGTTATAATATGAAGTTCTGCCTCCGAATGCAAGTGATAACGAGCCCTTGCCATGTTGATCTTGGCTCCTGTGGTGTAAAGGAACGGTCGTCCTAATATGATTGTTGGAGGGTCGTCCTTGTTGGATTCTTGGACTGGTATTACGTAAAAGTCTGCAGGAACGATGACATTTCCTACACGGAGTAATGAGCTTTCTAATACTCCAACTGGTTGGATGCACGACTTGTCTCCCAGCTCGAGGGAGATTATTGGTGGTTTTAATGGACCGAGCTTTAGTGAGCAATATAGGGGGTAAGGCAGAATGTTGACGGATGCCCCAAGATCTATTAAGCAATGATGAATTGGGATTTTGCCGAAAACACAGGTTACGGTGAAGGCTCCTGGGTCCTTGCTCATTTCCAGATATATCTCCGGGCTCCAATTTAGGCGCTTTTTTGCTATCAGATCATTTTGTTCCTTTATTGGCTCCACTTTTTCTTCTGTCTCATTCCTTGGGGTCATCTGATCTTCTAGGTGGAAGCTTTGTTCTGATGTAAGTGAAAAGTTCCCCTTAGGACTGTCAAAGTCTAGATCATTGTTGACGCCCCAGCCAGATGCTGGTATGTCCAAGGGTGTGATTGGAGGCGGTGTTATACAAACGGTGAAGGCATATCGTCCGTTGTCAGCGTGCGTGACCCATGTTTTACCATCATTGGGTCGGTCTTCCTCTTGATTCCAATCAAGACGACTCCTGCGGTTGAAGTGCTTGTTTGTTAGTCTGTATGCTGGTGATCGTGCAACTTCTCCCAGTGTCGCCTTTCCGTTTGACCCTTTCATCATGCTAAGATTCGCCTTTGGATTCTGGATGGTCTGTGAAGGTAGTCTGCCAGGTTTGCTAGTGAGCGTTGACATCGCAGTGGCGAGATGGGACATTTGTTTGGTTAATTTGGAAATTGCCCCGTCAGTTTTCGCCTGGTATTGGTGTAGCGAAGTACCCAATTGATTTATGTTTCCTGCGAGCTCCTTCATTGTGTCATCAAGCGACTTGGTGGGTTCTTGCTGATTATGCTGGCCAGTCTGGTACTGATTTGGTCCTTTTTGCTGATATTGACCCGCTGATGGAGTGTTCTGGTTATACTGCCGGTGTGGAGGTTGGTAGGATGACTGAGCTGATTGGGGGACAGATGGTTGAGCGTTCTTCTGAGGATAGTTGTTATGCCAATTCGGGATGGTTGCTTGACCATACTGTCTGTTTGGTCCGGCTCTGTCATTGCTGTTGTTGTTGTACCCTTGGTATCCTCCTGCCGCATTCACTTCTGCTGGTTCCTCTTCCATTAAAGTCAGGCATGCGTCAGTTTTGTGGTCCGTCATGCCACAAAATTTGCAAGGCTTAACTGGAACTGGCTGCCTTCGTAGGATCTGAATCATCATTTCTTTTAACTGTTTCATCTCCTCAGACATAGAGTTCATTGGTGTTTCGGCATTCGCCACACTTTTTGTTCGGGAGAATTCTTCCTGCCGAGTCGTCTCTTCTCGGAATCAAGCATTTTCAGCAACGTCATTTATTAGTTGCCTAACTCCGCTCAATGATAGATTCATTATGGATCCTCCAGCTGAGGCGTCTAGGAGCATTTTGTCTAAGGGTCTTAATCCATCAATGAGGTACTCGATTATGAGTTTCTCGGGCAGTCATAGTGTACAGCAACTTCTCTCCAGGTGGTTGAACTTTTCCAGGTAATCGTACATGGTTTCGTTGGGTCCTTGCTTGATGTCCTGCAGTTTCCTTCTTACTTGCATTGCTCTTCCTGCTGGGTAGTATTTGTCTAAGAATTTCTTCTGCATCTGAGCCCATGTTCTGATGCTTCCGGAAGGCAATGAAAGGAACCAGTCGTTTGCCGTGTTAATGAGGGAAAAGTAGAACGCTTTTAACTTGAAGTCGTCTACGCTTACGCCATTCGGTTTTAAGTTTTGGCAAATACCATGTAAGCGCTGGAGATGGGCCATTGCTGACTCTCCACGATTTCCTGTGAACTTCGGTAAGTTGTGGGCCACTGAAGTGTTGATGTTGATATTTTCCAGCTCAGGGCCTTCTTAGATACACCACAGCTGAATTCTGAAATCCGGTGCATTGAGTTCTCCCAAAGTAGGTTCGCGGTAATGGTCGTTATCCCCATAGTAGTTATCGAAGACGGGTTCGCGTCTCGGTACTTGTCGAGGGCGTGGGGGTGGTGGATATCTAGGGGGTTGTACTCGACCAGCTGAATTTCGGTCCTCGGGTGGTTCTTGGTTTCGTCTGTTAGCTTCCCTATCACGAGCTCTTCTGTTTCTGATGAGTTGTTCCGGATCGTCGATAAATGGAAGCGGTATCTCATCATTTCGATCGTACAGGTTTATTTCTTCGTCATCCTGGTAGTCATGGTGACTTTCTTCGCGAGACATGGTCGTTTTGAAGTGCGTATCGATTCGAACAACTTATCCGATTAATTAACTAACTCCCCGGCAACGGCGCCAATTTGACAGATGCTTGTCGTCAGAGCAAATGTACAAATAAATTTATAAGTCCGCTACTCGCGACTACTGGGTAGAAGTGGTAAGTAGGGGTCGAACCCAAGGGAATTAGGGGGATACGTTGTTCTTTTACTAACAGGGACGTGTTTTAGGATGATTGAGATTTTAGCACGAGTAATTAAACTACTGTTTTTGGTTTTTTGGGTTTTTTGTGCAGAAAAGTAAATACAGAAATTAAATATAGAAAGTAAATACTGAAAGTAAAGAGATAAGGGTTAGAAGACTTACAGTGGGTGATGCGTGATTGCGATTCCTCCGGTTGTTGAGCGGTTGATGGTTGTGGTTGATCGAGACAGTTATACTAGGAAAGTAAATACAGGGGGGGTTTTTGTGATTGAAAGAAAGTATTCGGTTTCAGGTACTCTTGTATTATATCATGCATATAATAAACCGTTAGTAACTTTTCTAAGTATTCAAAGATGAATCGAGGCCCTTTCGTAGCGCAAGACTTGCAACATCGTTTAAAGCAACCCTTGTTCTACTTCAGACTAATTCCTCCTTTCGAAGTATCTTAGCCTTCTGTGCATCCACCTGATCTCACAGTTACGATTGACCAAGTGGTGTTTTAGATAAGTCGAACTCCTCAGATAAGCTTTGCCCTTTCGTAGCATCCACTTATCCGAGTATGTTCACGAACCCCACGGAAGAGTTTTGCCCTTTCGTAGCATCCACTCTACCTTGGAAATTCTGACTATAAATGGCACATAGAACAAGTTTTGAATACAAAGAAATGAAACTAAAAGATATTACAACATTATATAATACAAGAAAATACCTTCCACCGAATGAAGAGTTTAGCTACGAATATCCATAGAGGTGGATACCATAGCTAAATACTCGGGGGTTTTTTGAAAACATTAAGAGGGAAAGGGGTGGAATACTCAAGAACCAACAGGAGTATTCCCAATTTCCTACTGAATACTCAAGAACCAACAGGAGTATTCTCTATAGTATAATACTCAAGAACAAACAGGAGTATTATTTCATAAACCGAACAAACTTACAAAGTAACCAAACTTAGAGAGATAAGTGTTTTGTGTATGGATTGGTTATACAAATGAGGAGGAGGGCACTTCTATTTATAGCCAAGAGGGGTGGAGATGGGTGGTGGAGATGGTGGCATGTGTTTCTCATCCAAGGGAGGAGGAGGAGGCAAGGAGGATGTGGTGGAGGAGACACCACATGGCACCACCTTGTGGACTCCAAAGAGCCGCCGGTTGGGGGGAAGAAAAGGGGGAGGTTTCTTTCCCTTGGCCACCTCTTGCCAAGGTCTTCAAGTCATCCAAGGAGGAGAAAGGGAGGAGGCCACCCATGACTCATCATCTCTCATTTAGCCGCCGGTCATGGAGGAGGAAATGGATGAGTTTTGACAGTTTTGTACAGTCTTTACAAAACTATCAATTCAATTCCCTCCGGTCTGACTTTGATTATTCCTCGGTTGGATTTAATTTGAGTAATCCTTGGTCAGAATCTTGAGATTTCTTTGTTCAGCGTCTGATGTTGACCTTGGATTGACCCTTGTTATCTTTTCAGCGTAAAATCCTCTCCTTAGCGTGTTTTCACTTTTATCTCTCAATTGCCCTGTGGAAATATTTCGGGACTAACACGTAGAAGTTAGATAGACAAACAGTCTAATTTGGTGGGTTTAACTGTATTTATGATGCATACAATTATGGTCCATCAGGTGATCTGATGGACCATAATTGTATGAATCATAAACACAGTTAAACCCACCAAATTAGACTCTTTGTCTATTTAACTTTTGCTTGTTAGTTCTGATATTTATCTATAAGGTATTTTGAAGTCTAGAGAGAATACAGGCTAAGGAGGAGTTTTAAAGCTGAAAATGAATTACGAGTCATTCCAGGTCACGACCAAATTCTGATTTTCAAGAACCTGACGTGGAATCACTCAAAACAAGTCCAACCGAAGGGAAACCAGAGTCAATTCGGAGCTGAAAGGACCGATGGCTTTTTGGGATAAGATCACAAACTCACTCCATCACTCTTCTTCCTCCATGTGGCCGGCGGCTAAGACATCATCCACTCCTTCTCCTCCATGTGGCCGGCGGCTAAGGGAAGAGATGACTCACCCCGATGGCTTTTGAGACCTCCTCCCATCTTGTGACATGTGGTGGCTTCTCCTCCACATCCATTGCCTCCCTTAGCCTATAAATAGACACCTCCATTGCCTTTGTAATACATTCCAAAATCAAACAAACATCATCCATCACAAAGCTCTAGCTTCTCTCTAGATTTTGGGCACTAATCATGTAATTACTTTACTTTGAAATGGAAGCTTGGTCTTGAGCACTCTTATCGGTTCTTGTAAGTCCTCTCTTCTTTACTTTACTGTCTTTTCAATTCAACAACTTTACTTTCCTGTCTTTACTTTCGAAAACTTTATTTTCTGTCTTTCAAAACCTTTACTTTTCAAGCACTTAGCTATAATGTCCTGCTCCATGGATATTCGTAGTTAAACCCTTCATTCGGTTGAAAGGGTGTGCTTGTATCATACAATGTTTTAGGCCCTACTCTTAGTGCCTCTATGTGTTCAAAACTTGTTCTATGTGCCACATATTAGGTTAGAACTTCCAAGGTTGAGTGGATGCTTTAACGGGCAAAGCTCTTCCGTGGGGTTCGTGAACATACTCGGGTAAGTGGATGCTTTAACGGGCAAAGCTTATCTGAGGAGTTCGACCTCTTTTAAAAGCCATTTGATTGCTCGTAACTGAAGATCAAATGGATGCACATAAGGCTAAGATACTTCGAAAGGAGGAATTAGTCTAAATAGAACAAGTGTTCTAAATGATGTGGCAAGTCATGTGCTAGAAATAGCCTTGATTCATCTTTGAACACATAGTATGATCATTAGAGGTCAATGATAAACAGACTATGATACAAGGCCCCTAAAACCGAATACTTTCCTTTAATTGTAATATCAACTGTTATTTACTTTCAGTACCTTATCAACTGCTTACTTTCTGTCAAGTCTTGTCCATCAAGCACCTTACTTTTCAGTAACTAAAACCAAAACCAACCCCCCAACTAATTTATTTAATCCCCCCTTTTCGAAAGAACAACTATCACCTAATTCCCTTGGGTTCGACCCGTACTTACCACTGACTACCCAAAATAGTTAAGTCGCGAGTATCGGAGATATAAATTTATTTTTGCACAGAGAACATCGCACCTTAACGACAGTGTGGTGGGCTCCGTCATGGGCCCAATGCAAGTAGATAGCTATGGTGGCAAGAAATATGTCCTGGTATGTGTGGACGACTTCACCAGATATACTTGGACTAGGTTCCTTCGGGACAAGACTGAAGCTGCTCAACAGTTCATTGAACTTGCTACCTTGGTCCAACGAGAGAGGAAGGACAAAGGAGAAAGACTGGTGTCTATCAGGAGTGATAATGGGAAAGAATTTAAGAATAGCACCATGGCGACTTTTTGTGCAGAACACGGGATTGCTCATCAATTCGCATCTACGATCACACCTCAGCAGAATGGAGTTGTGGAACGGAAAAATCGTACCATTCAGGAGATGGCACGCAGATGATTCATGTCAAGAAGATTCCCCTAAAGTTCTGGTCATAAGCCATGCATACGGCGTGTCACATTATAAATCGTGTGACGATATGCACTGGAACGGAGAAGACCTGCTATGAACTTTGGAAAGGAAAGAAGCCCACTGTCAAGTACTTCCACATTTTTTTGGAGTGAATGCTACATCCTGAATGATCATGAGTACCGATAGAAGCTGGATCCGAAGAGTGGTGAGGGATTCTTTCTAGGATATTCATCGAACAGTTGAGCGTACCGGGTGTTCAACAAGCGCACAGGCTCAGTCATGGAGTCTATCAATGTCAAAGTCAAGGATGAAGTAATTGAGAAGGGTGTCTCAGACGATGCTGACAACATTTTCTGGCACAGTACCTGAGCCACAACCATCGTCTCAGCAGACTAAAAATGAACCGACAGGCAAAGCGCCAACTGCTGACAATCTCTCTGAAATTTCATCATCAGACGAAGCTGATAATGACAACACTCAAGAGGATTTAACCGCCTTACAACCCTCCCGACGAATTGCCAGGGACCACCCAATCTCGGAGATCATTGGAGCACCAAGTGACGGAGTAAGAACTCACGGGATGCAGACCAACTTCAGAGAACTTGCTGCCTGCTCGTGTTTCCTGCCTACCATAGAACCAAAAAATGTAAAGTAAGCACTTCGTGATGACTATTGGGTCCTTGCCATGCAAGAGGAACTGGAAGAATTTGCTCGCAACGATGTATGGGACTTAGTTCCAAGACCTGATGGTGTAAACGTCATCGGCACTAAATGGATTTTCAAGAACAAGTCAGATGCATCAGGGGACATCACAAGGAACAAAGCTCGCCTTGTGGCACAAGGATATAGCAGATAGAAGGGATCGACTTTGATGAGACCTTTGCCCCTGTTGCTCGTCTTGAAGCCATTCAGCTGCTTCTTGCTCTAGCATGTCACTTGAAATTTTGGCTGTTCCAGATGGATGTCAAAAGTGCTTTCCTGAACGGTTTTCTGAATGAGGAAGTATACGTGGCTCAACCGAAAGGATTTGAGGACCCGCATCATCCAACATCTGTGTAATGCTTGAAGAAAGCTCTGTATGGACTCAAACAGGCAACCAGAGCATGGTATGAGCGTCTCACCGTGTTCCTCGTCGACCATATGTACGAGGGGGAGTAGACAAGACTCTGTTCGTAAAACACACAGGGTCAGATTTCATTATCGCACAAATTGATGTTCCCATGAATGGCATGGCTTCGGCAAAACGGCTTTAGATAGTTCGAGCTAGAGTTCAAGAAGAGTTCAACCAGGGATTGGAACAGAAGTACAGCGTGCAGCAGACGCATGATTTGTTTCCGGAAGGTTCTGATGATAGAGTATCTTTTCGGTTGAAGTCGGTCAGCGAAGAAATAGATATTTGAGATGTCATTCGAATATCTCCTCACCAGAATTAAAGATCGCCTGACTAACTTACCGAAGAAGGTATCTCATGAAGATTGGAATATAACGACAAGATTATTTGATTGAAGCCAATCGACAAGTCATCACCGAAGATCATGAAGATTGGAATATAACGACAAGATTATTTGATTGAAGCCAATCGACAAGTCATCACCGAAGACCAGATAGGCAATCAAATATATGCAGATTGGCTGAGAGAATATCGGATGGCTTGGGGTGGAAGTCATCTTTGAAGATTGGATAAAGATTGAATATTCTGCAAATATTTAGGAGCATCTCCGAAATATTTGATAGGATATTCAGATTGGATCTGGACTATACTGACACCTATATAAAGAAGGCTAGGGCGTCTAGATTGATTGTCGCTTCCTGAGAGAAAAGATAAACACGAGAGTTCGTGAGATTGGGGGAGAAGCGACGGTTGGCCATTCCACATCGGAATATCAGCGCCAAAGCAACAGTCTGATCCGTGTGGTGTTCAGGCTGTGCTTGAGGAACAACGTAGTACACACACACACAGCTATCAAGCTACGTCTTTGAGAGAAGGCGACTGGACTTCCGAGAGGTCCAAGACTAGGCCGAGAGGGAAGTCTCGTCCTACCCACAGGGGATCGAGGGGAGCTGCGGTGAACCAAGATTGCAAATCCGAGAGACGGAGAGTTAGAGGCTAGGCGATTACAAACACGGGGTTGTGTAAGAGTAAGACCACTTGTTGCTCTAATCTCGTAATACGATTTGTGTCCCATTTTAGGGTGTGGGAAACCCCCCTGAGTAGGCGAGGCCGAACTGGGTAACATACCATGCGTGCTCCCGTTCTCCTTTATTTTCCGGTACTGCTTGATAAACTATTTAAACAACTGTTGGAACACTACCTGGTAGAGTTCGGTACTGGTTAACTGTGTGTGTCTCAGTTATCTTCTTTGACTGCTAAATCATTGTGAAAGGAGTTCTAGGTCTGTCTCAACTGTACCTTGAACACTAGCTTGAACAGGGGGATAGAATTTCACAAATCTATGTTGACGATATTGTGTTTGGGTCCAACACCCAGAAGCTGGTGGATCAGTTTGTGGAACAGATGCAGAAGGAGTTCAAGATGAGCATGGTTGGTGAGATGAACTACTTTCTGGGACTCCAGGTGATTCAGAAGGATGATGGCATCTTCATCTCACAGAGCAAGTATGCCAAGAATCTGATAAAGAAATTCGATCTTGAGAAGGCAAGTCACAAACGAACCCCGGCTGCTACGCATCTAAAAATCACTAAAGACGATGCTGGAACAAAGGTCGCTCAGACGCTGTACAGGAGTATGATTGGAAGCCTTCTGTATTTGACAGCCAGCAGACCAGATATAGCGTATGCGGTAGGAGTCTGTGCAAGGTACCAGGCGGATCCGAAAGAAAGTCATCTTCTGTAAGTAAAGAGAATCATAAAATATGTGTGCGGAACTGTCGAATTTGGAATCTAATACACCAAGGACACCAACCCACATCTGGTTGGCTTCTGCGATGCTGACTGTGCAGGAAAAGCTGAAGATCGGAAGAGCACGTCTGGAGGATGCTTCTTCTTGGGAAATAACTTGGTTTCTTGGTTCAGTAAAAAGCAAAATAGCATCTCGCTCTCTACGGCCGAAGCAGAGTATATCGCTGCAGGAAGTTGCTGCACTCAACTGCTATGGATGAAGCAAATGTTGTCTGAATACGGAGTGAAACAGAAGGAGATGACCCTGTACTGTGACAATATGAGCGCAATCAGCATATCAAAGAACCTAGTACAACACTCCAGGACGAAACACATAGACATCAAGCATCACTTCATCAGAGAGCTGGTGGAACAGAAGATAGTGACCCTAAAGCATGTGACAACAGATAAGCAATTGGCTGATATCTTCACCAAACCGCTAGATGCCGTACAGTTTGAAACACTCAGATCCTCCTTGGGTCTGTGTGTTGTCAAGAACTAAGTGTTCCAGGTAGTGGTCAGTCAAAGCAGGAACTCCAGCAGATCAGTTGGACTGGCCACCTAAGAAAGGAAGCTGGAACAGAATGTGCATTTCAAGAGGACGAATATTTTTTAAATATTTTGGAGATATTTTCGTGCCATTATGAGGAAAGTGCTGATATTTCAAAGATGGTCATTGGGAAGTTGAAAAGGCCATGTGCGTGTTGAAAATCATATTTTTTCATCTGCTGCTACTTGCTCTTGCTTCCGAAACCCTAGCTCAGCCGTCCCTCGCAAAAATCCTCCAAAGCTTCTTCTTCTCAGCAACAATGGTTAACACCAAGAAAATCTTCCAAGACAGTCATCAAGATTTCAACAGAATCATAGAATATGGATAAGAAATCGTCCGATGCTCTGGCGGCAAAGTCTCATATTCCAAAACCGACTAAGTCGAAGTTGCCGATGAAGAAAAAAGCGTCGCCTTTGGCTGCTGAATCTACAGCATTACCTAGTACCAATATTTCAGAGGAAGGAGCAGTTTCTACAAACCCTAGAGTTGGGGTATTAGAGAGAAAAGGTCCAAAACCTGCTGCAAAGCAGAAGGAAGTGGCTTCGCAACCTGCGGAGAAAAATCCTAAACAATCCGGTGCTATTTCAACACCAACAAGTGTCGTTCCTCCACCGATCATTCCCCACTTTGAGGTAAATTCAAACCCTCAAGCTCTGGTTGATTTTTCAGTTTCTGTGAAAAATTCTATTATTGGTAATAAGAAGGTTGAAAAGAGAGTTGAAGCTGTGAATGAGAAGGGTGGTGAAGCCAGTAGGGTTGTTGATTGTATGGACGTTGTTGATTATGTGAAAGGTGGGGAACCCAGTTGGCATGTGTCTAAAGTAGCTGGTTCTAAAGTCTGGAGGGAGAAGATTCTTGCTTCTGGTTATGTGCACCCTTTCGGATTTAGACGAAAGCTTGTTTGTCGTAGAAGAATGTCTCCAAGAAAGTGTCTGGCTAAGATAAGTACCGTGAGTGGATGAGTCATAGCTATTTCAATCTTGGAGCCTGAACAGTTTCTTAAGTCTTCAGACAAGAGGAAGGTGATCATTGATAAAGATTCTGAAGATGGTTCAGAAGAAAAAACTCGAGAATTCAGGTGGTGAACATCTCACAAAGCAAGGAGATGCTGTGGCCGAGGAGTCAGATCCTTTCGAGAAGGATGTTGAACTGGTTGGTCTGTACAAAGACAATGATGATGTCATCAAGGATTTGTAGAAGGAGGTGGTTCCTGTTCCTGCTGTGCCAATGCCAGTTCAGTCTGCACATGCTCAAGAAGTAGGGTTTGAAGATCCCTCACCTGCCAACAGTTCAGAAGGAGAAGAGGAGGCAAGTGATCCAGATGATATTGCATCAGGTTGTCAGGACACTGCTGCGACAGCCATATCTCAAGAGAACTCTATTTCGGAGGTGGAGTCAGTTGAAAAGACAGTTCCGGTCAATGTGCAAGGCAGAGGTGAGGGTGATGATCTTGGAGGGCCTGTTAAGGATCCTGCCTTAAATGTTGATGCAAGCCAGGATGCAGGGGGAGCCATTGCTTCCAAAAAGAGGAAACGTGGAGTACCTGCTCCAGTGTTAGAAGATCCGAGAAGTTGTGAAGTCCCATCTCCTCGTTCTGAAGTCGCTTCAACCGGGCTTGTCAAGAAGGGAATATGGTTCGCAAATAAAGGTGCTGCTAGAAAGTGGAAGTTAGTGCTGCAGAGGAAGATTATTCCTAAAAGGATCCTTGAAGAGAAGAGCTATAATGGGAAGGAGGTCATTCATGTCCTAAAGCAGACATGCTTGATTAGAACCTTGACTAAGTGCAAGCCGTACAATGAGCAACTGGTGCGCGAAGCAATTGCCAATCTTCCTCCTCAGTTTGGGGAAATTGGGGACAAGGACTATGGCGTTGTGTTTGTTTGAGGAAGAAGAATCGAAATCGACCCAGATCTCATCTGCAAATACTTTTAGATGGATGACCCAGAGATAGATGAAGAGGAAGAAGATTATGATAAGATTGTGGACACTTTAACTGCTGGGTCTTTCCCTTGGTGGCCTGAGATTGTCGTTCCTACGGCTCACCTTTCAACATTCTACTCGATGCTGTTCTTCATAGCAGTGTTCAACTGAAAACCTTCATCTCACCGCTCCACGGTCAGCCGAGAGGTGGCTCAACTAATCTACCAGATTGGGAACAAGATGATGTTCAATCTGGGGAGAGTCATGTTCAAACAGATTGCTGACCATACTACCTCAAAGCGTTCTCTCCACCAGATCTATTTTCCATCTCGCATATATGAACTGATCATCCGCCAAGCTCCAGAATTTAAGACTCCTCATGATCGTCTCTCAAAGGCTCCGCAGAAATTCATCGTGGATCATAAACTCTTCAAGGGTCGCCATAGGAATGACCTGCAAGGCTCGGGACAGAAAAGGAAAGACATCCCAGAATCGTCAAGGAGAGGAGCCTCTGGGGGATTGACTTGGACTAGGCAAGACTCACTCCTGAAGAAACTGGAGATCATCCTCGCCATTGACAAAGAACAACGGACACGTATCCACAACTTGGTGCGTATGCTTCACTACCCCAGTGATGATGAAGACAAAAACGATGCGGAAACTGTTAGCGCCTCGGATGACCTCTCGTCTACATAAAGGTCCATGCTTGCTAACCCTGAACTTGTCATTTTGCTAGTGCTTGTTCTGGCACAGTTTGCTTTGTTGTTCAAATTAGATTGGACCCCTTTCCAGTTTGTGGCAAAAAGGGGGAGTATTTTGAGGTGACCAATTTTCGTTCCCTCAAGTATGTCTAAAGTCTAGATAGTCAGATAGATCTAGATATCTAGTAGATTTGGTTTTGCCAAAATGCTAAGGGGGAGATTGATGTTCCCTTGAGTGGCATGTATTTGGCAAAACATCTTTAGACAGTTCAAGCACGAGTTCAGGGGGAGTTCGAACACATTCTGGCACTCACGAGCAGCGTGGAGCAGATGCAAGGATGTTTTCCGGAAGGTTCTAAAGATCGAAGATCTTTTCGAACTGAAGTCGGCCAGCGAAGATTTCGAGCTTTAGATATTCAAACGAATATCTTTGCATCCGTTTAAAGAAGAAGGGCTGACTTGGCATGGAAGAAATATCAAGATCTTCCCAAAGATTGGTTTAAGATATACATAGAATATTTAGGAATATTTCCTAAATATTTGATGAGAATATCTGAAACAGATTTGGATCCCGCCCATGCATATAAATAGAATGCTAGGGCATCCAAATCAGTATCGCTTCCTGAGAGAAAGAAACACGAGAGCATTCGTGAGATTGGAGGAGGAGTGACGGCCGGCTGAGTATTCCACACTGGAATATCAACGGCGAAGAAGTAGTCTGTTCAAAGTGCTGTCCAGACTGTTCTTGAAGAACTACCTAGCGTACTGATGTACCATAATTGTATAAATCATAAACACAGTTAAACCCACCAAATTAGACGCTTTGTCTATTTAACTTTTGCTTGTTAGTTCCGATATTTATCTACAGGGTATTTTGAAGTCTAGAGAGAATACAGGCTAAGGAGGAGTTTTAAAGCTGAAAATGAATTACGAGTCATGACCAAATTCTGACTTTCAAGAACCTGACGTGGAATCACTCAAAACAAGTCCAACCGAAGAGCAACCAAAGTCAGTCCGGAGCTGAAGGAGCCGATGGCTTTTGGGAAAAAGATCACAAAACACACTCACCCACTCCCTTGCCACCTATGGCCGGCGGCTAAGCTCACAATCCTCTCCTCCATGGACATGTGGCCGGCGGCTTTTGGGAAGGATGAGTCACTCCGATGGCTTTCTTCTCCTCCTCTCCCATCTTGCCAAGTGTTGGCTCCTCATGGCTCCTCTAAGCCTATAAATAGAGCCCTCCCTTGCCCTTGTATCCATATCTCATCTCATTCCAAAACCATCATCCATAAGCTCTCACTTCTCTCTAGATTGAGAGCACAATCATGTAATCACTTTACTTTGGAATCGAAGCTTGATCTTTAGCACTCTCAACAGTTTTTGTAAGTACTCTCTTCTTTACTTTACTGTCTTTCAAAGTACTTTACTTTCCTGTCTTTCAAAACTGCAACTTTACTTTCCTTGTCTTTACTTTCCAAAACCTTTACTTTCTGTCTTTCAAAACCTTTACTTTTCCAAGTACTTAGCTATGGTATCCACCTCTTTGGATATTCGTAGCTAAACTCTTCATTCGGTTGAAAGGGTGTACTTGTATCGTACAATGTTTTAGACCCTTCTCTTAATGCCTCTTTGTGTTCAACTTGTTCTAGGTGCCATATATTAGGTCAGAATTCCATTGGTTGAGTGGATGCTCGGAAGAGCAAAGCTCTGCCATGAGTTCGTGATCTTCCGTGGATAAGTGGAGGCTAGGAAGAGCACAGCTTATATGTGGAAGTCAACCTCTTTAAAACACCATTTGGTTTATCAGGAATGATGATCAAATGGATGCACATACTAGAACAAGAGTTCTTTGTCTTGCAAAAGACTAGACGGTGTGGCAAGTCATGTGCTAGGAATAGCCTTGATTCACTTTTGAACACTTAGTATGATCATTAGAGGTCAATGATAAATGAAAATATGATACAAGGCCCCTGAAACCGAATCTTTCCTTTAATTATAATATCAACTGTTACTTTACTTTCAGTACCATATCAACTGTTTATTTACTGTCAAGACTCGCACTTTACTTTTCAGTACTAAAACCAAAACCAACCCCCCAACTGCTTTATTTAAATCCCCCTTTCGAAAGAACAATTAATCACCTAATTCCCTTGGGTTCGACCCGTACTTACCACTTACTACCAAAAATAGTTAAGTCGCGAGTATCGGAGATATAAATTTATTTTGCACAGAGAACATTGCACCTTAACGACAGTGCAGTGGGCTCCGTCAAAACTGGCGCCGTCACCGGGGAATTAGCAAATGGATAGTTGTTCTTTTTTCTGTTGTACATAATTCGCCATGTCTTCATACTACGACATAGAACCTTGGAAAGTTGGGGGCAACAACCTTATGTTTAAAATGCTTAGCTGTCTCCCCCAATTCGGAGGTACCATTGAAGAGGACCCGGTGATACATTGCCAACATTTTCACCACATCTGCCGCCACATGAAACCTGAGAATGAGACGTTAGAGGAGTTTAAGCTGACTTGCTTCAAATTTTCTTTAACTGACTCGGCATTAGATTGGTATTACTCATGTGCACACTATGAAAATGATTATCTTGTGCTGCGAGCCCGTTTCCTAGATGAGTTTTCACTGCCGTCTCTCCGACTTGAAACCCGCGAGAAGATTCTCAACCTTGAGCAATCCCGGGACGAAACTTTGGACGAATACTATACGTACTACGATGTCATCATTTCACGCTGCCCGCACCATCGATTCACCAACTACGATCTTCTTCACAGATTTCTTGGCGGGATGCTGCCACATGAGTTGGAAAGGCTCATTGATGCGGCGGGGGGTTCGAACCTAACCATGGCTAAAACCTGGGACCTCATACACAATTTGGCAGAAAGCACAAAACAAGGGCCGATGCACCAAACTGATGATGAAGAACCGACGATGGAAGTGGACTCAGTGCAAAATGAGCCCGACACCACACCCATTACAAGCTTGCCCGTAGCAAATCCGGAAGGAGACATCAGTACAAGGGCAGTAATGGATGTGGAGGCGGCTCTAAAGGAGCCAATATTGGAGCCCACGGAGCCGACAGAGGATGAGGACTCACAAATGACCAAAGAAGAACCGGCCAAGACAGGCCCGGTCCCCAATCTGCCCAAATCAGGCCCGGTCCTCATTGCCAAACTGGCCGAGCCACTTGAACCGGTCCTCATCACCAATCTGCCTGAGGAAGTCCAGGAACTCATTGCCGAGTTGCCTGAGACAGTCCCGATGCTCGCTGCCATAATGCCTGAGATGTGCCCAGACCTCACTGCCAAACTATCCGAGAAAAGCATTGTCCTCCTTGCCGAGCTGGCCGAAGCGCCCGAGCTGCCCAAAACAGACATGACCCTTGTGGTAGAAGTCCCCCAACTTGTCCCCTCAGTTTGCATGCGGATCACAGCCCCTGAAAATGAAGTAATCAATGCTGAGGTGCAAGGGGAGTTGGAGGAGGTACAAGGTCAAGAAAATCCATCAATGGAGCTCTCAATCACCACAACTCAACAAAGCGGCCCTGAAAACTCACTCGTTCTAGGACGACCATTTGTCGCTGCCACAAAGAAGAGGATTGGCATGGGAACTTGCTTAAGGTCGCTCGTGTTCAATGGCACAATTCAGAACTTCCACAATTGCAAAGATGCCAACCGGCCATACACGAAGAAGCAGCAAAGGCGTGGCCCCAAAGAATGGAAACCCGGAAGGAGGAACAAGAGAGCTCGACTTGATGAACCAGCAGCTATGGTCAAGGGGTCCTCACCTTTTCGGGGATATGTGAAGAAGAAGCCTCCGGATCAAGGGAGGGCAGAACCGAGCCCGCTGCCATATGAGTTCTTTGGGCAAATCAAAAGGGCAGTTGGGACAAAGTTTGACCTCACACCCATGGGATCCAAACTTATGATCCAGGAATGAGGTACTGTCGAGCTAACGACATTACACAAAGGCACTGGTCGGGAGGTAACCCGACACCTATCTTACTTTCAGTAATTTTATTTTCTGTCATTTAGTTTTTACCGCAAGTCGCTCTCACTCATTTTTTGTATAGAAGGAATGTCTAACATATAGGAATCGATTTTTGGAGCATGATCAGATCAGCCAAGCAGCTTCCGAGAATCACCGGGCCTGCGCTGAGAGTTCAAGGTCCCAGCCGAACTCCCTCGATTATCCAGCTCCGAGGCATGTCGTTCCACGACACGACACAGTAAAAGGGAGTGCAGTTCTTCTCTTTTCCTTAATGTGATTTCCTTCTCTTGTATATATTTGCATGACTTTTGAATTAGGTCGCGCTAAAGGCACGCCTTCGTTCAAAAGTGTGGGGTGAGAACCGCCTGTGTACATAGTTAATTAACATGTTTTTCTTTTCCTTTTCCCTTAATATTATCTTTTTGAAAATATGAACTTGAGAATGTGAAACAGATAGATCTAAATTCATGCATTTACCTTGTGAAATCTCAACTGTATAAAAACTTAGAATGTAACTTCTCATTTGTCCCTTTGTGCTGAGATATACAGGGGATGTGGAGTTGATATAAACTTCCCTAGAGAGGCTTGGCAAGCAATCAAAGGATCGAATCTAACTATATGGTTTTCGAAGTCAGTGGAGGCTGCACTTCGGGTTTTAGTGAAGATTGAATCATCTCCGCCGTGCAGCGTTTATGCAAGAGGCGGGACGGGAATCAAACCGTCCTATCTCTAGTCCTAGTAGCCGGGAAAATAGATGAGCGACCCTCATCTTGACCCGCGCGAAACGGCGAGGATGAGAAAGAGCGGAGAGGTATTTCCATATGCATGCGGGCGACGATTGGACCTCCCAAAAAGGCTGAGAAAATGGACTAGCAAGTCACAAAGAAGAAAAAGCTCAAAGAAGCTAATCAAAGGCCAAAGGCCAAAATTGTGAAGGTTTTAACCGAACAAAAGTGAAGAAACTCCAACTCAATATGAAAGGCCAAAGGCCGATTCACTACAGAAGCTGTCAAAAGAAATCAAAATGCTCAACTCAGTGAAACCCGAACCGAATCACGTGCTAGAGAAAGCTACAAGGAAACCATATAGTGCGAGTCGATCCCGAGAATGCAGTCCAGGAGCCTGAAAAGGGCTATCTCCTGAAACATCCGAATTAATTTGCATCTCGACACGAAGGTACAAGTATCAAGTTTCTTCTAAGTATTTACACAGTTTAGTTTGGTAATAAGTAAGTAATGCATGAATTAAGATAAATCTAGTCCCACAGTCTCACTTTCATATTTTAAAGTTTTTACTTAGATTGTGTTCCGCCCTTAAAAACCATTGTTCGGGACGAACAACTAAAAGTGTGGGGTGATCTGATGGACCATAATTGTATGAATCATAAACACAGTTAAACCCACCAAATTAGACGCTTTGTCTATTTAACTTTTGCTTGTTAGTTCTGATATTTATCTACAGGGTATTTTGAAGTCTAGAGAGAATACAGGCTAAGGAGGAGTTTTAAAGCTGAAAATGAATTACGAGTCATTCCAGGTCATGACCAAATTCTGACTTTCAAGAACCTGACGTGGAATCACTCAAAACAAGTCCAACCAAAGAGCAACCAGAGTCAGTCCGGAGCTGAAAGGAGCCGATGGCTTTTGGGAAAAAGATCACAAAACACACTCACCCACTCCCTTGCCACCTATGGCCGGCGGCTAAGCTCACAATCCTCTCCTCCATGGACATGTGGCCGGCGGCTTTTGGGAAGGATGAGTCACTCTGATGGCTTTCTTCTCCTCCTCTCCCAACTTGCCAAGTGTTGGCTCCTCATGGCTCCTCTAAGCCTATAAATAGAGCCCTCCCTTGCCCTTGTATCCATATCTCATCTCATTCCAAAACCATCATCCATAAGCTCTCACTTCTCTCTAGATTGAGAGCACAATCATGTAATCACTTTACTTTGGAATCGAAGCTTGATCTTTAGCACTCTCAACGGTTTTTGTAAGTACTCTCTTCTTTACTTTACTGTCTTTCAAAGTACTTTACTTTCCTTTCTTTCAAAACTGCAACTTTACTTTCCTTGTCTTTACTTTCCAAAACCTTTACTTTCTATCTTTCAAAACCTTTACTTTTCCAAGTACTTAGCTATGGTATCCACCTCTATGGATATTCGTAGCTAAACTCTTCATTCGGTTGAAGGGGTGTACTTGTATCATACAATGTTTTAGACCCTTCTCTTAGTGCCTCTTTGTGTTCAACTTGTTCTAGGTGCCATATATTAGGTCAGAATTCCGTTGGTTGAGTGGATGCTCGGAAGAGCAAAGCTCTGCCATGGGTTCGTGATCTTCCGTGGATAAGTGGAGGCTCGGAAGAGCACAGCTTATCTGTGGAAGTCAACCTCTTTAAAACACCATTTGGTTTATCAGGAATGATGATCAAATGGATGCACATACTAGAACAAGAGTTCTTTGTCTTGCAAAAGACTAGACGGTGTGGCAAGTCATGTGCTAGGAATAGCCTTGATTCACTTTTGAACACTTAGTATGATCATTAGAGGTCAATGATAAACGAAAATATGATACAAGGCCCCTGAAACCGAATCTTTCCTTTAATTGTAATATCAACTGTTACTTTACTTTCAGTACCATATCAACTGTTTATTTACTGTCAAGACTCGCACTTTACTTTTCAGTACTAAAACCAAAACCAACCCCCCAACTGCTTTATTTAAATCCCCCCTTTCGAAAGAACAATTAATCACCTAATTCCCTTGGGTTTGACCCGTACTTACCACTTACTACCAAAAATAGTTAAGTCGCGAGTATCGGAGATATAAATTTATTTTGCACAGAGAACATTGCACATTAACGACAGTGTAGTGGGCTCCGTCACGTACACACACAGTTATCAAGACACGTCTTCGAGAGAAGGCGACTGGGCTTCTGGGAGGTCTAAGACTAGGTCGAGATGGAAGTCTCGTCCTACCCATAGGGGATCGAGGTGAGCTGCTGTGAACCGAGATTGCAAATCCGAGAGACGAAGTGTTAGATGCTAGGCTATTACAAACAAGGTGTTGTGTAAGTGTAAGTCCACGAATAGCTCTAAACTCATAATAAGATTTGTGTCCCTTTTAGAGTGTGGGAAACCCCCCAGAGTAGGCGAAGCCAAACTGGGTATCATTTTGTGTGTGCTCCTGTTTTGTCCTAGTTACGGTACTATCTGTTAAGGTGTTCCAATATCTGGTGGAACTCATCCTGGAACTGGTCTTGAACAGACAACAGAAATTCAATGTCGACCAACCGTGCATGAAGAAACCACCGGACATCGTCCACACAACATTTCTTGGTGCCATATCTCCCTACCTACTAGATGAGGCTAGACTTACGATGAGCTGTGCAGCAAATGAAGTAGCTATGATCGACGTGCCCTCGCAGACTAGGGATGATGTGAAGGCTAATCCGCCTGATCGATGGAGGAGAGACATGAGAGAGCCTTTCTATGAAGGCTATGAGCAGAGTGAAGGACCAGCTGAGGTGAAATTTGGCCTCACACGACCATGGGATCCTAACTTGTGATCCCTAACGAGGTATCGTCGAGCCAACGACGGAAAACGAAGGTGCTCGCAGGGAGGCAGCCCTCCAAATCTTTTTTTTCCTCATTTTTTATGTCATTTATGTTTGTTTGAGTCTTAAGTCATGTTTTTTACATTATCTTTTGGGAATAGAGATGTTTTTCATGCAGGAGACAGGTGCAACTCAGTAGGTATTGCGTCCAGCATTGACATTAGATGGCCGCGTCCTGCCTTTACATTATTTAACGTCTAGAGTGGACGCGGCAGTGTAACGTCTGAAGTGGGCGTGGTGGATCACTAACCAGCGTTGACCGACTCGTTTGACAAAATTTCATACCATCACTGATGAGTCGTAGTGGTATGACTATTTTGTATGTTAAAACCCCGTCTCTTAGTGTTACATGTATATTATTTCACTACCTGTGTGTAGTTTTCGTTCTCAGGTACACTCGGAGACCATGGAAGGAATACCGGCTAAAAGGAGCCCATTTGAAGATGTTTGGGGCTGAAAGGAATGAAGTCCGAAGCACTTTGGAATTTTCGTCAGTGCAAACTGCGGAGGGCTTAAGGATTCTTGGCGCGGACGTCTGAACAATTACCAATATTCAAGAGACGTCCGCGGAAAGCAAATGCAGGAGACGTCCGCGGGGAGAGCTGGCAAGTCAAAATTCGTTATTTCTAAATTGAAATTTCGGGAAGTATAAAAGGAGAAGAAATCGAGCCAAACACTAGGCGACCAGACCTCGAATTTGAGGAGAAAAAAGAGACACGGATTCAAGTGTTCGAGTTGAGCTGCAGCTTGGTGGAGAATTCATCATAAGTATTTTCGTTTCATTACATTCAAACAACTTCATGATGTATTCCATTGCGATGAGTAGCTAAACTCATACGTGTAGGCTAGAACTCGACATTGTGATGTTTTGACTTGAGACCTATATTTATCTTTATGTTTTGCGTTATATTATTCTGCAATGTTTATGGATTTAATATGCTAGCATAAGTGGAACCCTAGCGGGGGAGCTTCTGTTAGTTTGTTGATTCCGATTGTCACCGTTTACTAGCAACCTAGCGGGGATAGCAAACTAGGACACGAGTAATATACCACTAGGATTGACACCCTAGGACAACTTGTAGTGCAACCTAGCGGGGAGCTATAAGTTGTAAAACATTAGAAATCATAACAGTTGGGTTAATGATTTAGTCTTGCATCACAGTCGAGAGTTCTAGTTTGCACTGTTCTTTAATATTTGATACTTGAATTTGCATGACGACTGCTCTTTTAATCATAGTTATTTACTGCGTTTTATTTACTTGTTCGAAAACCCCCCAATTGTTACTCTAATACTTAGTGAACAGATTCTCAACCGATCTCTGTGGATTCGACCCGACTTACCACTTGCTAGTCGGAAAAAGAAATATTATTTTTGACGGGTACAACGACGCCTGTCAAAATGGCGCCGTTGCCAGGGATTGGTAACGAAGAATCTCACTAAGTCTTTTATTTCTTTTAGTTTTATTTTATTGTCTTTTTATTTTTTGTCACTTGATTATCCTCTGTTTAAGTAACAATGTCACAGAGAAGTGTTGAACGTGATGATGAAGAGCGAGGAAGTGTACTAGGAGATAACATGCAGGAACAGAGGCAAGGACTGCCCGCTGTTAATCAAAGATTACCACCTCCCAGAAATCAGCAATTTGTGAATAAGTTTGCTAGACATCGTGCAGCTAGACACGAGAATCACGATGATTACGAGGATGAGTTGGATCGGCAATACCTCGGTGGAGGAAATCACTATGGACAGTTAGCTAGGCGTCGGGATTTGGGACGCACTATGAGAGGAGTATGTGCGCCGTATATTGATGAGGCACCTTGGTGCATTAGGTTGGAAGAGGACGCAGAAGACATCGAGATAAAGAGTGGGGTGATACACCACTTGCCCAAGTTTGGAGGAATGCCCGATGAGAACCCCCTAAGGCACTTGAAGGAATTTCATGGAATTAGCATGTCCATGAAAGCTGCATCGGTTCCGGAGAATATTTTTAAATTAAAGACATTTCCTTTTTCTTTAGAAAGTCAAGCTAAATCTTGGTTAATGTCTTTACCTGCAGGTTCGATTACTTCATGGGATCAATTGCAAAGGAAGTTCATGGACAAGTACTACTCCCATTCGAAGGCGGCTCAAACAAGAAAGGAGCTCTCTATGCTTAGATAAGGACGCGCAGAAACGTTGTTCGACTATTTGGAGAGGTTTAGGCATTTGGAAGAGAGTTGTCCGAATCATGGAATCCCACAAAGGATGCTGCTTGAATACTTTATGGATGGGATGATTCTCATGGAAAGAAGAATGCTAGATGCCTCAGCCTAAGGGTCTATCCTGGACATGTACCCGAGGAGATATGGGAGTTGATTGAGAAAGTTTCCGAGAGCACAAGGTATTTAGAAGAAACTTATAAACCTGCACATGTTGCTAACGTAAATGTACATTCTGAATTGCAGGAACTGAAGGATATGATGGCTAAGATGATGACGCAACAACCACAAAGAAATCAACAAGTGGAGTGTAAGGTAAACAAGTCCACTTTTAATTCGATAAATAATGATAACGCTGTTTTTCAGGAGAGAACAGAAGACGTGAATATAGTGGACTACATAAACAAGGGAGATTTGCCACCAAGGAGATATGATGGATATCAAGGCAACAACAAATGGCAGCCAAGGCAAAACGATGGTGGTTGGCGAAGGAATAAGAATTACGATGCGGGGCAATCCTCGTACCCACAGAAGCAGCCATACAAACCACCACAGATCAGACTGGGAGATTAGGACCCGATCAAGGAATTCAGGGATGAAGTGAGAGGGATGTTCAAAGAACTCACTCAAAAGATGGGGCACCATGCTGGAGACATTAACGAGCTAAAGAGACAAGTGTCTCAAATTGCAAGCGCCGTTTACGAACAACGAGAAGACAAAGGGAAGCTGCCTTCACAAACGATCCCCAATCCAAGGCAAAATGTCAGTGTGATCGTGATAAAGGATGAAGAGGAGATGAAGGCTGAAGAAAAAGAGCAAAATTTGGATGCTACCTCAGTGCAGAACGCGGACGTCTCCACAATTAAGGCGCGGACGCCTGATGAATTATTACAAAATCAAGAGACGTCTGCGGATAAAAATCATGAGACGTGCGCGGAATTCCAAGTAAGTGATTTCCATATTTTGAATTCTAACCTTTTTGCGCCACTGCCATTTCCCATGCAGGTTATCGAGCGTCACGAAGCTGTAAACGATGAAATTAGACAGACGGGGTATGAGGACAAGAAAATCAACGCACAAATGCAAGAATTGGAGCAAGGGAAACAAGGAGCGTTGACCACTCAAACTAGAGACCCAGGTGCCTTCACGGTAACCTGTGGCATTGGTAACACACTTATTCCCCACTGTTTGATTGACTTGGGTGCGTCTATTAACGTGATGCCTTATGATTTATACTGTTCATTGAAACTTGGACCGGTGAAACCGATCAAGTTAACTATTGAGTTAGGCAACAAGTCATGTGTTCATCCCTATGGTTTACTTGAGAATTTAACCTTTAATGTTGGTGAAGTTGTTGTGCCTGCAGATTTTTATGTCTTGCAGATGGAGGACACCCAGACTAAGGAGTCACCAACACTCATTCTAGGACGACCTATCTTGTTTGCGATGAAGGCGGAGATTGATGTCGCTGAGGGTATTATAAAGCTGAAATATGGTGGCAAGGTGGCTGAGTTTTGTGTCTTTGAGGATGACCACCAGCCTTGTGCGGGAAAACCACCTGAGATAGCTGGTAAAACTTGTTTTAATATTACAACAGCTGAATCGTTGCGTGTGATTCAGGGTGTCAGTGAGCAGCTGAAGGTAACAAAGAAAATGTGCCCACCAGATAAGAAGCGAGTAAAGAAACAGAAGTGTGGGGTGGGTGCGCAAAAGTAGTGGACACCTAAGGAAAAGAATTGCAGATCGAAGCCACCTGATATCGGGCAGAGCACTGAGGAACGATTAACTTGTGGACGTGCTGAGGAGAGGAGCACGCTGATCAGTAAGTATGACTTGGAGCAGCCATGGGATCCTAACTTGTGATCCTTTAAGAGGTAATGTCCAGCCAAGGACGTAAAACAAAGGCGCTTACCGGGAGGCAACCCGGTGTGTTTTTATTTTATTCATGTTAGGAGTAGGTTATATAGTGGAATTGGGAAGCTGATAATGCGCCTCGAGTGCATTTCTTTTTATTTCTGGTGTTTTCAGGTGATTAAACGAAGGAAAAATTCTACATCAGTGCATTCCGCGCACGTCTGAATTATTACCTGCGCGGACGTCGATGCCAATTAAGCTAAATCAAGAGACATCCGCGGCATTATATTATGAAGGCATCCGCGGGAAATAGCAGAGCACACCACCACCAGAATACTAGGGGAGTACCAGTTCCTTCGTTTTTATTTTTTTATTTTTTATTTGAGTCTGTTTTATTTACCCGTCTTACCCTTTGAGTTATACCGTGAGGACACGTGTCAGTTTAAGTGTGGGGTGGGATGTTATAGAGTCAGTTATGTGGCGTAATGAACTGATGATGCACTGCTATGCTTTTCTGATATGTCAAAATCTTATTTCCAGCTTTTTGTGACTATTGTGCTCATTTGACTAAAAATGCGAAATTTCAAAAAAAATCGATGCTTTGTTCTTTCGAGTTGTGATATGTAGGGATGTGGAGTTGACAGAAATGTCCTAGAAAGGTATGGAAAATTGCAGGAAGTTCTGAGTTTTTGGTTCTGATGATTGAGAAAAGCGGTGGAGGTTGACGCTTCACTAGCCTAATCCTGAGAGTCTGCTCCACCACAGCGGTACTTATGCGGTTAGGTGGGACGGGAGAACAACACACCATCCAATTCTAGTCCGGGTAGCCGGGAAAACAGACGAGCGACCCTCGGCTTGACTCGCGTCAAAAGGACGAGGATGAGAAAGAGCAGAAGGCGCAAATGATTATGTGGACAAGAAACGAATTCAAAAGCCAAAGGCAAACCATCAAGTAGAAAAAAAACAAAGAAGAAAAAAATTAGAAATCTGATTTTTTTTCAAGCAAAAAAAAATGTGTCGTTTATCAAGGTCCGACTCAATGGTATGAAAGCAGTGAATTAATCACGTGTCAGAGAAAGCCGCCGACTCAATCTAAAGACCAAAACTCAGAAAAGAATGCAATGTCCGTGGGACCTATAGGGGACTATCTCCCAAACATCCAAGGTCGTTTGAATTGCAACTCGCGAGGTAACAAGTGTCGAAAAATCTATCTATACTCGCATTGTTAGAATCTTAAGCATGATAAGATTAATTGCTGTATTTGAGATTGAGATGTAAGGATTAGCATGACTAGTACATTGTAATTCGTTCTATGGCTTTGTTCTTGTTCGGGACGAACAAGTTCAAGTGTGGGGTAGTTTGATGAGTCGTAGTTGTACGACTATTTTGTATGTTAAAACCCCGTCTCTTAGTGTTACCTGTATATTATTTCACTACATGTGTGTAGTTTTCGTTCTCAGGTACAGTCAGAGACCATGGAAGGAATACCGGCTAAAAGGAGCCCATTTGAAGATATTTGGCGCGGAAAGGAATGAAGTCCGAAGCACTTTGGAATTTTCGTCAGTGCAAACTGCGGAGGGCTTAAGGATTCTTGGCGCGGACGTCTGAACAATTACCAATATTCAAGAGACGTCCGCGGAAAGCAAATGCAGGAGACGTCCGCGGGGACAGCTGGCAAGTCGAAATTTGTTATTTCTAAATTGCAATTTCGGGAAGTATAAAAGGAGAAGAAATCGAGCCAAACCCTAGGCGACTAGACCTCGAATTTGAGGAGAGAAAAGAGACACGGATTCAAGTGTTCGAGTTGAGCTGCAGCTTGGTGGAGAATTCATCATAAGTATTTTCGTTTCATTACATTCAAACAACTTCATGATGTATTCCATTGCGATGAGTAGCTAAACTCATACGTGTAGGCTAAAACTCGACATTGTGATGTTTTGACTTGTGACCTATATTTATCTTTATGTTTTGCGTTATATTATTCTGCAATGTTTATGGATTTGATATGCTAGCATAAGTGGAACCCTAGCGGGGGAGCTTCTGTTAGTTTGTTGATTCCGATTGTCACCGTTTACTAGCAACCTAGCGGGGATAGCAAACTAGGACACGAGTAATATACCACTAGGATTGACACCCTAGGACAACTTGTAGTGCAACCTAGCGGGGAGCTATAAGTTGTAAAACATTAGAAATCATAACGGTTGGGTTAATGATTTAGTCTTGCATCACAGTCGAGAGTTCTAGTTTGCACTGTTCTTTAATATTTGATACTTGAATTTGCATGACGATTGCTCTTTTAATCATAGTTGTTTACTGCATTTTATTTACTTGTTTGAAAACCCCCCAATTGTTACTCTAATACTTAGTGAACAGATTCTCAACCGATCTCTGTGGATTCGACCCGACTTACCACTTGCTAGTCGGAAAAAGAAATATTATTTTTGACGGGTACAACGACGCCTGTCAATCACGCGACGAAACGAGGGGAGTGCCTGTTCACCTTTATTCTCTATTTACTTTTTCCCTATGTTTGTTTGTCTTGTATTGTTTGTGTCTTTCAACTTAAGCCGTACCGTGAGGACACGGCTTGGTTCAAAAGTGTGGGGTGGGAGAGTCAGTCAGTCAGTTGTGTCAGCATATTTATTTTTCTTGCATATTACAATGTGTTAGCACGTTTCCTTTAAAAATATTTTTTTTGAAAAGTAGAAAGTTTCTCTCTATTTCCTGGATATGCAGTATTTGATGTTGATGATACTGATTAGATGTATTTCTCTCATGAAATCTGAATTGTGCTTTTATATGTGAATTTAACCCAGTACGTGTCCTTCTGAGTTGAAATGAACAGGGATGTGGAGTTGATAGCAATGTCCTAGAGAGACTTGATGAAGCATTCATAGGACCGAATTTCGAGTTATATGGTTATGTAGATTTCGTGGAGGCTAGCACTTAGAGACTTATTGGTTCAGAGTTTGCTCCACCGCTGCAGCATTTATGTAAGTAGGCGGATGAGAAAATAGACCGTCCTATCTCTAGTCCGAAGTAACCGAAAAATAGGTGGAGGGCCCCCATCTTGACTCGCGTCAAAAAAGTTGAGGATGAGAAAGAGCGTGGAGGTATTTCTATATGCTCGCGGGTGATGATTGGACCTCTTTCAAAAGAAAGGAAAAAGGACAAGCTGTTCACAACAAAGGAGCAAAGCTCAAGAAAAATCAGCCACTTGTGAAGGTTTATACAAAAAAAATGTGAAGTACATCATTCTTACATCAAGAGCCAAAGGCCAAAGAAAGTCACTACAAAAGCTGTCCAACAAAAGAAGAAAGATAGCTCAAAAACCTTGAAGCTCGAATGAATCACGTGCAAGAAAAAGCAATGAAGTGTAACCATATAGCTAGAGTTCGGGACAGCAAATGCAGATCATGGGTTTAAAGAGGAATATCTCCCATTCATCCGAATTGGTTTAAATTTCAGCTCAAAGGTAACAGGTATCAAGTTATTTCTATGTGAAGCATAGTGATTTGAGTAACGATTGAGTTATGCATAGAAAAGTGAACCTAGACTAGCAACTCATATTCATGTGTATCTATTCAGGACGTCGCAGAAATTGTGGTGTCATATTTGTTTTCCTTCTATGACTTAGTTCTTGTTCAGGACGAACAAGTTTAAGTGTGGAGTGGTTTGATGAGTCGTATTTATATGACTCGTCGAATCAACTAATCCCATTTATTTTGACGCTTTTATATGCGAACATTTACTTTTTAGTATGGTTTTGCATTTTAGGTGTTTCGGAAACTCTAGAAGGAAACGCGCATAAAAGATGGCATTTTGTGCCAAAAATACCACAGTGGCAGATCAGACCTTTGGACCATCGACGGAGTGCTGGGAATTGACCGTTCATCAAAAAAATACAAGCTACATAGCGTTGCGTAGCTGACTCAATTTTCTATAACTCTCTAGTACACACCTAGAGCATCCGAGGTAATTTAGATGGTCAAATCAAGAATCAAAGTCAAGACACAGTGGGTAGCGCGCCAACAGTAGACATTAGCGACTGTGCTAACGTCAAGGCTGGGCGTGGCCAGTACCGATAACGTCAAGGCTGGGAGCGGCCGTAATGTCTACACAGGGCGTGGCGATGCCGTCAGCAACGCATGATGACACCAGCAGGCCAAAACTTGGAAATTGAGCCCAAAAAATAGACTTGGAAACCTTATTTTTTGCTATAAATAAGATCTTTGGGTTAGGGTTTCCATCATTAAGAAATAATCCCATCATTTGAGACGGCACTAGAGAACGCAAGCTTTCGACGAAGAGACGATTTTTCTACTTTCATTCCAAAAATATTTGTGTTTTTGTTATGCCTATGAGTAGCTAAATTTCTAATTCAGTTTAGGGTTTCGCTCGTTGTGACATACATTTTGAGACTTTATTCTTAATGCAATTTCTTGTTTCTCTAGTCCTTAAGCTTACTTTCAAGGATTAAATTGTGAAGCTAAGTGGATACTTTGCCGTAAAGCTTAGCCGAACAATTCAGTCCCTATCGTTAATACTTTTTGGATACTTTGCCGTAAAGACAGGTAGTAACACCTAGATTCGATAATACTTTTGCCGAATTATTGGGTTTAGGAGAACTAGAAGTCTAACACCTTTGCCGGATTAGATTGTGGTGTATCACCTTTGCCGGGATACTTTAGGTTATTATTTTTGCCGGAATAACCACACTTAGAAACTTGATATTTGATTATCAGCAGTCAATGATAAACGTGTCACAATAGAAACCCTGAGCTGAATGCTTTCTCTGATTGAATTCTCGTTAGTATTTTCTCTTGTGCATTACAATATTTGCTCACAAACCCCCCTTTTAAATTGTTTTTCAGTAACAGCTTCAACAACCAGTTCCCTTGGGTTTGACCCTGCTTACCGCTAGCTAGTAGTTGCAGGAGATTATAAATATTAAGTTTGACGCGTCAGACGACGCGCGTCAACCACATTCAGATAACAAAAATCTCAATAAGCTTTGGATTCCACAATTCCACAAAACTGGGCAATTTTAATCAACCGGATTAATGGATTTCGAATTTTGACATTTAATCGGATTAATCAACGATGAGATACGCATTGAACACGACCTGATTCTCAAAAAACAACTCACAAACATGTCGGCATTAGGGTTGGAAGAGAGAGCCTCAATGATCGAAGAAAATCTTGCGCGGCCGTCTATCATGGTGGAACGTCGAATCAATTCAAAGGGAAACATTACAACATTCTTTTTTCACATGTCATTTTTTTGATGTGCATATACATGAGAAAATTAAGATCTTTTGTGAGATCATAAAATTGAGTAAAAGCATAAACTAAAACAGTAAAGTAAAATAAAATTGGTAGCTTTTGTTGATCAAAATTGGTTCTAGATTCATGATAAAATTTGTAGCTACTAAATTAAAATTTGTAGCTTTTACTGAACAATATTGGTGATGCATTCATTATAAAATGTAGTTACTAAAGTCTAAATTCGTAGCATATTTGTCACTAATTATGCGTTGCATAATTCGTAGCATATTTGTCACTAATTCGTAGCATATTTTATCATCACTGACTACTAAGAAATTTGTTCGTAACTGCTTCACATTTTGGTCATAGTGGCTGTTACGAATTTTGTTCGTAACTGCTACGCATTTTGGTCACAGTGGCTGTTAAGAATTTTGTTCGTAATTGCTACGATTTTTTGTCACAGCGGGTGTTACGAATTTTGTGTTAACTGCTACGCATTTTGGTCACAGTAGCCGAAGGCGGCTCTAGGGGGCCCGGGGGGGTCTTAGGACCCTCCGTTTCTTTGAATTTCGATCAACTAGCTATCTTCAGTCATATTTTCACCGGTATAATCTTTGAATTTCATCTTGATGTAAATATGAAAGTTGTAGAACGTTTAATTAGCTTTCTAACCATATATAGATCATCTTCAACGGATATAGGATGAGGCATTTGTGAGCTCCAGAGATTGAACTATCATTAGCAACTTCAATTATATAGTCCATTTCGGCTTGGTTTTGAGTAATCTTACCGTTAGATTTGAATTTAGGTGTAAGCATAGACATTGTAGCTCTTGTCGTTAACTTTATGGTCTAGGTGATTGATTTCCCAAATGGTACTCCGGTCGCTCGGTATAGGGTTGTAAAGTTGCTAAGGTACACTTGTTAAGCGACCTTAGTTTGAGTATGTTTTCACCTGCTTTAATGTCAGATTTAGATCTTAATACCAACTATAGAGTCGTAGGCTATTATATTATCTTTCCAATGACATATGACTCGATTTGATAGGGTAACAGATGTGAGTTTTATGACCTCTCAAAGTTAGGTCGTCGGATAATATAAGAATTTGACTTTAATATTTACTTTAAAACAACTTATATCGTCAAACATATAGTATATATACATGATTTTTTTTGTGCCAAATCTTAGCGATATCCATATTCCTCGATGCAATTTTTTTTTGGGATCCTTTCCTGTAAGGCTCTGGAACCGCCACTGACAGTGGCTGTTACGAATTTTGTTCGTAACTGTAACGCCCCAAAAATTATTAACTCCAAAACTGCGTCACATCAGCCGCACGTCCCCTAAACCACAAATGGAATGTACGAAGCCTCAATCATTTTAACAGATAAATTAAACATAAACTGTAATTCAAGTTTCAATTTATTAAAATAAATAATAACATACAGATTCATGTTCAGCTATCCAATAAACTTAAGTCTCCACAGAATATATATTACTTATTCACTGCTAGCGCCTCTCACTGAACCCCATAGTACAGTCAGCAACATCTGAAAAACAACAATATGGAAAACATGAGTCCACGGCTTGTGCAAGTAAGATAGACCCAAACTATGTGAATCATGAGTGTTGTGAAAATAACGATTATCGATATATACCATATACAATAACAGGGACAGAGACAGAGTATCGTAAGAAAATTTTAAAACTTACACAGAGCTTAGCCACACAGAATCATTTTAAAAAACTTTTACAGAACTTAGCTGAACGGAATCATTTCAAGATTTCAAAATTGGAACAGACAGAATGGCGTCGCAATCCAATAAGAAGTCCCGGGACATTGTCGTCGTACTTGGCCCTACGACTGGGCAACGAAAGCCATACTTTGCCCTACGGCCGGGCAACAAAAATACCATACTTAGCCCTATGGTCGGGCAACAGAAATCACCAAACTTGGCCCTATGGTCGGGCAACAAAAATACCATACTTGGCCCTATGGTCGGGCAACAAAAACTCCATACTTGGCCCTTTGGTCGGGCAACAAAAATATCAGATTGCGAGCCTTCAGAATCAGAAACGAAAAGTCTGACATGACGGAGGCGATGAGACAACAGTGATGATTTTTTTCGAATACCGAAATATAATGAATTTATTTACCGAGAATAAAATGGTTTCATATGAACTTACACCCATGATTCGAGGTTTTGGGAAAATAAATACGGTATGAGAAACAAACAGGAATGGTAGATATTTTTACAAAAAGGAGTTTATAAAATAAACAGAATGGGTCCATATTACTTACTTTGCACGCCCATCAAATAACTTCAATAACTTACATCATGCCGAATCAATTGATAACCACCTAGAAGTCATACAAGTCACACTTGAACACTTAAATTCGTAAACTCACATGTGAACTTCAAACTATAAATTACTCAAATTTATTCTACATGCATTCTCTCGTCAAACTTGTAAATTGCAGATTTCATGTACCAACTTCAAACTTATTTTCTGGAGTACTCATGAGACAATAAAATACGTTCTTCATACTATTAGAAAGATCACTTCGATTAGTACGACATAGAATTTTAAAACACCCAATTTGCACACTTAAAACATAAGTTATGCCCATTTCAAAACAGGTTGTCAGATTCATCCGGAATTACCACACAGCAAACAACATCAGCTTTCAATCTGATTTCAGATTAACTCTGGTAGAATAAAATCAAGTGGCATGTATAGTTAGAAAGCTCATTTCTACTAGATAGCAATAGAATCGAAAAACACTTAATTTAGATTAGTAAAACAAAAGATATTCCAGTTACAAATTTGACATCAGATCTGACCCGGTTTACAAAAACAGTTTCGCATATCAACTTCAAGTCTACTTTACGAATAGCTCAAAATATATCAAATTATGAATCATATACGGTTGGAAAGATATTTTTGTCTAGAAAATCATACAATTTGGAAACAGTCGGTTCGCATAACAAATATAGATGTTATTTGCATTTGAAATTAGGTCGACAGAACTGTCCAGAATCAGAAAACAGTTTTCAATACTTAACTTCAAAATTAATTTCAGATTAGCTCGGATTGAATCATAATACGAATCTTGTATGGTCGGAAATCTTATTTTGAGTAGAATAACACCAAATCAAGAAACACATCATTTGAATATCTAAAACCGAAGTTACGTTCTGTTTAAGTTTAGTTGACAAATCTGATTATTCAAAACCGGTCATAACAATAAGATTAGATACCTCCTTACCATCCCAACCTCGATAAAAAAGTTCTCTTCTTGAACGATGGTATGAGGCTAGACATTTCTCACTACATGATTGTTTTTTTCTTTTTCATATTGATAAAGAGAGAAGAAGGAAGATGAAGACGCAGGAAGAGACGAATTAATTAGTGGATTTATGATGATTGATTCAAAATAAATCTCATAACCATACGTTTCCATATTATTAATTAATCCCTCCATTAATATATTTTTTATTCCATCAGATTAATTTCAAAATTTATTCCAATCAGTCAATTTCTAAATTGGGCTATTACATTATTCCCTCCTTTAAAAGGAGTTTAGTCCTCTAAACTCGATACTCCATTTATTTGACATTGTGATTATCTCTTACACCAAACATGTACATACAACATATAAACTCATCAGTTAAAATGCAAAGCAAAGCATCATTTATTGAAAAGAAACGTAACCTAACGAAGCAAGCAACTCCAAATCTCCTGAATTCCATTGAAACACGGGCTCACTCATCACATATGCAAACTTTATAATCTCCTTAGGAAAATCACATGAAAATAAATAAAAACTCCAACTTCGGAGTATAGGTTTTCCGTTTAACCATCATTTTTTTTCCAACTATGTATTGAAAGTATGCAAGTTTGCTAACAATTCTTCATCCATAATCATCCAACATATGAACCATGTCATTCATCCTATGCTCCATAACGTGACATCTAAATATTCAAATAATCCAATTTTAATGAGTAAACTTAATCGATGATGAACGCATGTCTTATGATTCCAAAATTTTGTGCATAATTTAAATAACTCCAAAGTTTAACATTTGTTACTATGTCCATCTCTCTGTGCAAATTCATATTCAAATTCACGTTAATTTTCAAAGCAATACATAAACTTCCTCAAAAATTAGAGATACACCTCGAATCTCTACTATCACTACGAATTTTTGCACAACTGTACGATGCATTATGTACGATGTCAGAAACTGTCGCAAGACATGTGCGACGCATTGCAGACGATCTTACGACGATATTTAGTTTTTGTATTCACACGTACGACGCATGTACGACATAATTACGTCGCACTATACATTGTGTCTTATAGCCGTCGTATGCCATTAAATAGGTTACGACCCATGTACGATGCATTTACGTCGCACTCCTCCGATATTTATTTGGGTTGGTCAAAACACATCGTTTTGACTAAAGTGCTGCGTTTTTTTGATAGAAAGTGGAGATGCGTTTTGATTGGAATGAGATAAAAAAAATTTCCGATTAAACGCCGTCAATCCTTCCTTCTTCGTTCCAACTCTTCTCTTCCTTCACAGCCCGCGGCCGCGTCACTCATCTGCCCACGCTCAGCCGCCACCAATAATCCCAAGCATCGTCACTCAGCCAGGTAAGGAAGGACTCCGACACCCCACTCGAACCGCCTGTGCGCCAATGAAAGGTAATGTTTTTAATTTTTAGGGTTTGTTCTTGTTTGAAACTCAAATTTACAATGAATTGCATGGATTGAGTGGTGTACGTTTCTGGAATGAATTTGTTTGATATCCATTGAAATCGCGTGCGGTAGTGAGGGTCGGGTGTGAAGCTGGTTTGTTGGGGGTGGGGTTGTCGGGGTGGGGGTTGAAATTGAAATTGAATTTGGGGATTGATGGTGATATGTTGAGACACCACCTAACCCTCAGGTTGCCCTGTTTCTTGTCCTCATTTTTTTTATAATTTTCTTTTACGTTTCTGACCGGGTGGGGTTAAATAATGATTTGGGGTTGTTTTGTTGTTTTTTTAAGATTGATGATCCATCTGGAGACTGTGGGCAACGGCGTGGTTGATACTCATGAGAAGAAGCAGGAGATTATCTAGTTCATGCTCGTGTAATATCTCCTAGTTCTTTCAATGTGTGAGATTCCACCTATTGGTTTATACTCAACAAGCAACAGTTAGAAATGGCATTTTTTTTGCTTTTCAAGTAGTAAGCTTTTAACATTGAGAAAGTTGCTCGAAGGTCTTAGTATTAGAGGGAGAAATTGTCTTCTCTATGGTCAACGAGGTATGGAGTATGAAACTCAAGAAAAAATTTCCAATTTGAGCAAAATTGGAATTTGAATTTCCAAACTAAGCAAACTTGAAATTGGATTTCCGATTTAGACTCATGCCCTTAGGCGCTGTTGGTAAGGGCGCTTAAGGCATAAGGCGCTCTTAGCAACGGCGCCTAATGTCAAATTCTAGATACAACAAGCTGAGTCAGCCAAAAAAAATGGAATTTTTATTTAGGCGCTGTCTAGAACAGCGCCTAAAAATGTTTTATTTTTAATGTTTTTTTTTTTTTGAAAAATTTGATTAAACACCCATCTTCGATCACTATATTTGTGAGCTTAACCTTTGAATTTCATTTTTGAGTAAACATGAAAGTTATAGAACATTCAATTAGCTTTCTAACCATATAAAGAACATCTTAAACGGACACCGGATGACGCCTCTATGAGCTTACGAATGTTAGCTCGGACCTTCTCGGTTTAGGCTAATTTCGATCGATCAAAATTTGCCGAAACCGAGGGGGTCTGAGCTAATATTCGGAAGCTCATAGAGGCATCATTCGGTGTCCGTTTAAGATGTTCTTTATATGGTTAGAAAGATAATTGAATGTTCTATAACTTTTATGTTTACTTGAAAATGAAATGCAAAGATTAAGCTGATAAAAATAGTGACCAAAGATGGATGATCGATCAAATTTAGCCGAAACCGATGGGGTCTGAGCTAACATTCGGAAGCTCATAGAGGCGTCATCCGGTGTCCGTTTAAGATGTTCTTTATATGGTTAGAAAGATAATTTAATGTTCTATAACTTTTATGTTTACTCGAAAATGAAATTCAAATGTTAAGGTGATAAAAATAGTGACCAAAAATGGATGATCGATTGAATTTAGCCGAAACCGAGGGGGTCCGAGCTAACATTCGGAAGCTCATAGAAGCGTCATCTGGTGTCCGTTTAAGATGTTCTTTATATGGTTAGAAAGATAATTTAATGTTCTATAACTTTTATGTTTACTTGAAAATGAAATTCAAAGGTTAAGCGGATAAAAATAGTGACCAAAGATGGATGATCGATCGAATTTAGCCGAAACCGAGGGGATCCGAGCTAACATTCGGAAGCTCATAGAGGTGTCATCCGATGTCCGTTTAAGATGTTCTTTATATGGTTAGAAAGCTAATTGAATGTTCTATAACTTTCATGTTTACTCAAAAATGAAATTCAAAGGTTAAGCTCACAAATATAGTGATCGAAGATGGGTGTTTAATCAAATTTTTCAAAAAAAAATAACATTAAAAATAGAACATTTTTAGCCGCTGTTCTACACAGCGCCTAAATTAAAATTCAAATTTTTTTGGCTGACTCAGCTTGTTGTATCAAGAATTTGACACCTAAGCATTAGGCGTCGTTGCTAAGAGCGCCTTATGCCTTAAGCGCCCTTACCAACAGCGCTTAAGGGCATGAGTCTAAATCGGAAATCCAATTTCAAATTTGCTTAGTTTGGAAATCCAAATTTCAATTTTGCTCAAATTGGAAATTTTTTCGAAACTCAATTGGGGTTCTTTGAGATTGCCTTGCGTAGTTATGTATGGCCTATATACCTTTATTGTTAATGTTGAGCTTCCATGTTTGAGAAAAGAATTCCTTTTCATATACTATGGTTTTTAAAGTAACAAAAAATCTTAAGGCTCAAGCTTATTGAGTTTCAGTATCTAATATTCACATCTCATATGTATTATCTTGTAGTTTAATTGGTTGATTTTTAGGTTGCTTAGGATTGTTGGAATTTGTAATTTTACTAAAGCAAATTAAATATACGTACACTTAACTTTATTCTAATCACTCTTGGTCCTGTGTGTTTGATGAGAAGATTTTTGTCTTGGTTCAGGTATTGAATCAGTGTATCAATGGAAATGAGAGGTAAGCAAGGAATCTTCTCTAGTGAAAACACTTGCAAACTTTAATATTCACCTATGTGACTCTGAGTTCTGGTGTCATACTTTCTGCAGATTGAAACTGATTTCGAGGAGTTGCTTATAATAAAAACTAGGGAGTATACCTTGGAAGCACTTGCAGAACATGTCAAGGCTAACATACGAGTAAGCTGTTTTTGGTATTTCACGCTCACTTTTTATTCCAAGTTTTAAACTTGATAGGTGAAGTCTCCAAAATTATTATTGATTTTGTTCATTCACTAAGTTTTCCAGAAATTGGGTATTAAACAATTTTTTTTAGTATTGAATTGCTATGTGAGCATGTTTTGAGTTGTTAACCGATAGTTGTATGACTTATGTTTTTAGGTTTATTCTGGAATGTTACTGCTGGTCTCTTGGTATTTATTCAAGTTGATGACTATATGCTATTGTATGCTATCATATTTGGAAATGGCATAGACTTCATGATTTTCTTATTAGAATCCAGTTCCATTAGACATTTGGTTTCAAGGAGTATGTTTGATTTCAAATTGGTTTTTTTATATTAGTTTCAGTTTTAGTGTGAATTAACATATTTGTTGTTAGCTCAATTTGCTTTGTGTATTTTGTTTGCTTTTTTAGTTGGGATTGTGTTGATCCAAATTTATAATATTGTGATGTTTGGGAATGAACATATTTTTTTTGTATCTCGATGCTTTAGATCTGTACAAGGACTAGGCGGAGGTGATCACGAGACAGAACCCACAACAGGCGCATCAGATGCTACAGCTGTTGACTCAGCGCCGACGCACCTTTCAGAGATTGGTGTAGATGGGCATGCAGGGGGCTCAAGCGCAGCAGCTCCATCACTTGATGTTGACGAGGTGAGCTCGGATGAAGATTCTGATTAGATTTCCTATGATGTTCAGTTCGTGTAAATTATAACAAGAACAGGTTGTAAACTTTTTCTAATCAATAGTATCTAATGTGTAATTTTTTTTTATTCTGTGATTTTATTTTAAATTAATATTATTTCCTGAATTTATTCATTTATATATTATATTAATTAATGAATAAATGTAAATGTAATTAATGAATAATTGTAATTTTAATTTCCGACGCATGTGTATCTCACTGTCGTCGCACACTTATATAGGATAGACGTACGATGCACTGGTATTTGTGACGCAAAACCGTCGTATGGCTGTCGTACAGAATGTACGACGGAGAGGCCTAATTTTTTTGATGCAAAACCGTTGCACAATTCTTGCAACGGCGGTTTGTGCGACAAATCAAAAACGCATCGCATACCTGACGCATTACGATACATTTTCGACTGCTTTACGTCGAATTTTTGATGTCGTACAATTGTGCAAAAATTTGTAGTGTATACAAATTTTGATATATCTGATTAGCGTCATGATGTATCAATTAACAGTGACTATAAGTTAAGAAAAACAATGTCATTACTTGAAAATTCATCATCAAGGGTTGACAATCATATTCTAATTAGAAGATTCACACTTGTAAACAAGAAAAGTAGTTTCGCCAACCACGCTTCCATTGCGTTACTCTAACCCCAACCATACTATCGTAATTAGTGCTCGAAGATGAAAACTAGAATCAAATTTACACCTCAAAGTATCAATCTCTTGCTTCACCAAAAATGACATGTGACTAAAATTTAATACTTATACAACTAGTCTAGCCACACTTTAGCTCTCGTGTCAAACTCCTCAATTTCACAACAACTTTTACTCTTTAATTAAACGTGAATATTCTTGCAGCCGGTCATACAAAATAATACCACCAAAAATATGTGCAGAACACCCACAACAATCATTGCTAACTCCAAATTGCAGTCAAATAATTTCATTCTTGAGAATTCTGTAGACTCTAAGTGTAAACAATAAAACTATCAAGATGTAACTCAGACGTCTTTAAATAATAAGTACCAGTCGCAAATTTAATAGTTAAGATAGCTATAATAATATGACAGACATCAAAACACTCTTTTAACTTCCGAAACCATATTCACCTTGTGTTGTTTAACTAACCAGCGTATGTGTTACTCCTACTAATATGGAAGTATACTCAAATCCTCCAGAAAAATTCCTTATAATATCATTCTAGCACATAAAGATATAAATGCAAGACATTTCCATTACTCTACTTATTAGGGTCTATAAGTGTTTAACCTTTATAAGCAATGTGCTACAAATTACGAATGTTCAAAATTCACTCATACATATGCTCTTTTTAAGAAGTTCTTTTTTTTTACTCAGACCAACCCAGTCAATCTCAGGTGTTCATAAATTTAAACGCATCTCCCAAAGTGTATGACATCAATAACGAACTCCACAAACTTATCACAAGATGACCAAAATACATTATTCAATAAAACCTGAAGGTTATAAGCACATTCATAGACTCATATGCATCATGCATAACTTTATTACATACATATCATGTTCAAAAGCCGACCTTGAGAAATTCTTAAACTTTAAAATTAACATCTACTAACCTGAATGGGGAAAATGTTCTCTAAACTTCATAACTTCAAATAGTTGACCAACAGAATGAATATGTATGGAGATTTATTTATTTTTAAACAAATAATTACTTCTCAAGAGTCAATCTATAAAGTCACGTTATAATTTCATCATCAAAATACTTACGATAGGCAAAGATCAAGTATTCATTAAACTAAAGAAACTTGGTTCATATTTGCAATTTAACCAGCACACTATCCTTATATGTTATTGCATAAATGAGAAAGCTATTAACTAAAAACCTCAGCAAACTTCCGACAATGTCCTTCTAAATACAAAAACATAAACCTTGCCTAGTTAAAATAAAATACTAGCAATTGATTTTTCTTTTGTACTTAATAATGCACTCCAAGGTACAATTTGTGTAATCACATCTAATTCTTTTCTTTCTAGCACAAACATATAAGTGTATGATTTACAATGACATTCTTTACAAAATACCTTATAATTACTCGTCAGATAAGTGTACTTGTCATTAATAACGATCATCAACAACTTACTACAACAGTTGACTCAAACAGATAATTCAAATAACACAAGCAAACTGACAAAAGATTAATAATCACGTAGCATTAGAAGTAATTGAAAGAAGGTCAATCACATACACTTCCATAGCTACAAGTGATCGATTAACAAGACGTATAGTAAACAATCAAATTTCACTCTCTGAAGTTAATATCATAATAACGGCAAACAATTTTCTTTTTGTCATACAAACCTAAGTGACTGATCCATCAAAGTCAGGGTTCATACAAAAATAAGTTCAATACAATAGAGTAACAAGTATAACACCAAGCACATGATTCACGAAGTACAAATGGACGGTTAAATATTTGTTGCACACGGATATATTTTTCAACTCCCGAAACAAATCTTAATTTTTAAAATTAAAATAAGGACATTCCTAACACCTCAAGTTCCCCACTTTAAATATAAAACAAAAGTACAATTAAGTAGGTACAAATAATATGACTTTCATATTCCAAAAACATGTTCAATAGCATACATTGCAAACACGGACTTGTCATGTTCAATTAAACAGATAACCTTCAAAAGCTCATAGAGAACCTCAATAGTCAAGTTTCATTACATCCACAAGAAGTTAAAGTTCACGCAAAAGAATCATAAGCGTGTGTAAAATAAAATTTCCAAAATAAAGTTCTTATAGTCTACCCTACTCTCGAGCAATATTTAATGTACTTAAAATCTCTACTTTCTTATTAACATATGCAAGAATGGAACCTATTGCTCTGATACCATTAAATGTAACGCCCCAAAAATTATTAACTCCAAAACGGCGTCACATTGGCCACACGTCCACAAAACCACAAATGGAACGTACGAAGCCTCAGTCATTTTAACAGATAAATTAAACATAAGCTGTAATTCAAGTTTCAATTCATTAAAATAAATAATAACATACTGATTCATGTTCAACTATCCAATAAACTTAAGTCTCCACAGAATATATATTACTTATTCACTGCTAGCGCCTCTCACTGAACCCCATAGTACAGTCAGCAACATCTGAAAAACAATAATATGGAAAACATGAGTCCACGGCTCGTGTAAGTAAGATAGACCCAAACTATGTGAATCATGAGTATTGTGGAAATAACGATTATCGATATATACCATACACAATAACAGGGACAGAGACAGAGTATCGTAAGAAAATTTTAAAACTTACACGGAGCTTAGCCACACAGAATCATTTTTAAAAACTTTTACAGAACTTAGCTGAACGGAATCATTTCAAGATTTCAAAATCGGAACAGACAGAACGGCGTAGCAATCCAATCAGAAGTCCCGGGACATTGTCCTCGTACTTGGCCCTACGACTGGGCAACAAAAGCCATACTTTTCCCTATGGCCGGGCAACAGAAATCACCAAACTTGGCCCTATGGTCGGGCAACAAAAATAACATACTTGGCCCTATGGTCGGGCAACAAAAACACCATACTTGGCCCTATGGTCGGGATACAAAAATATCAGATTGCGAGCCTTCAGAATCAGAAACGGAAAGTCTGACATGACGGAGACGATGAGACAACAGTGATGATTTTTTTTGAATACCGAAATATAACGAATTTATTTACCAAGAATGAAATGGTTTCATATGAACTTACACCCATGATTCGAGGTTTTGGGAAAATAAATACGGTATGAGAAACAAACAGGAATGGTAGATATTTTTACAAAAAGGAGTTTATAAAATAAACAGAATGGGTCCATATATATTACTTACCTCGCACGCCCATCAAATAACTTCAATAACTTACATCATGCCGAATCAATTGATGACCACCTAGAAGTCATACAAGTCACACTTGAACACTTAAATTCGTAAACTCACATGTGAACTTCAAACTATAAATTACTCAAATTTATTCTACATGCATTCTCTCGTCAAACTTGTAAATTGCAGATTCAATGTACCAACTTCAAACTTATTTTCTGGAGTACTCATGAGACAATAAAATACGTTCTTCATACTATTAGAAAGATCACTTCAATTAGTACGACATAGAATTTTAAAACACCCAATTTGCACACTTAAAATATAAGTTATGCCCATTTCAAAACATGTTGTCAGATTCATCCGGAATTACCACACAGCAAATAACATCAGCTTTCAATCTGATTTCAGATTAACTCGGGTAGAATAAAATCAAGTGGCATATATAGTTAGAAAGCTCATTTCTACTAGATAGCAATAGAATCGAAAAACACTTAATTTAGATTAGTAAAACAAAAGATTTTCCAGTTACAAATTAGACATCAGATCTGACCCGGTTTACAACAACAGTTTCGCATATCAACTTCAAGTATACTTTACGAACAGCTCAAAATGAATCAAATTACGAATCATATACGGTTGGAAAGATATTTTTGTCTAGAAAATCATACAATTTGGAAAACAGTCGATTCGCATAACAGAAAAAGATGTTATTTGCATTTGAAATTAGGTTGACAGAACTGTCCAGAATCAGAAAACAGTTTTCAATACTTAACTTCAAAATTAATTTCAGATTAGCTCGGGTTGAATCATAATACGAATCTTGTATGGTCGGAAATCGTATTTCGAGTAGAATAACACCAAATCAAGAAACGCATCATTTGAATATCTAAAATCGAAGTTACGTTCTGTTTAAGTTTAGTCGACAAATCTGATTATTCAAAACCGGTCATAACAATAAGATTAGATACCTCCTTACCTTCCCAACACCGATAAAAAGGTTTTCTCTTCTTGAACGATGGAATGAGGCTAGACCTTTCTCACTACATGATTTTTTTTCTTTTTCATATTGATAAAGAGAGAAGAAGGAAGATGAAGACGCAGGAAGAGACGAATTAATTAGTGGATTTATGATGATTGATTCAAAATAAATCTCATAACCATACGTTTCCATATTCTTAATTAATCCCTCCATTAATATATTTTTTATTCCATCAGATTAATTTCAAAATTTATTCCAATCAGTCAATTTCTAAATTGGACTATTAGAGTTAACCCGCGGTTGACCTCAACCCTCACAAACTCTTCTACCTCCACAATTGGCTCTTATGGGATATGGACTTTGGGGATGTTTGGTGGAGACTTGTTAATGAAATGAGATGCATTAGACTAGACCACATAAGACGTCCAAAGCAAGAATAGTAACATGAGAGATTGAAGTGAGCAGGTGGTATTCAAGCAACTCGAACAGCACGTAGATAGTTTTGATTCCTCCAATTTACTGCTCCAGATGCCTACTTGTCCCTCCTCAAGAAAATATCGGCCGGTTTGCCGCCTCCAAGGCACTTGTGGACGTCCGATTCCCTTCCAAACATCCTCCTGACCTTATTCTTTAACGACCCAGCGGACGGCTTGTCGCCATCAGAATCAGAAGCCGAGTCGTGGTCATGGATCTTCTCAACGATCTTATCCATTAGCGACTCTCACTGATTTTTCACCGAGGAGTTTAAGGTTTTTGTTCATGAAATTATAATCTTAATGAATTAAATGACCAATATGCCCTTAATACCTTATAAATCAGATTTTTAGTTTCAAATAAACAGTAAATATTAGGGCCATTGATATCAAAATTGTGCGGTTAAAATTATTTCTCATTTCTCATGATAATCTACCACTTCTCATTTGATCCTAAATCTTTAAATATATGTATGAGTGCGGTTCAGGTAAAAACCACGATTAAATATGAAAACTAAAAATTGGATTTCAAGCTGACACGTGTCCAATTTCGTCGAAATCTCGGATATAATACGGAGGGGCATTACAGTCATTTCACATATCCCGAATTTCAAATCAGACTTAAATTGGAATGATCATACTTGACTTGGGATGATCAAACTTAAAATGATTAGACTTGAAATGATCAGACTTGAAATGATCAGACTTAACTTGCGATGGTCAGACTTAACTTGGAATGATCAGACTTAAATTGGAATGATCAGACTTAACTTGTTGGAATGATTAGACATAATAATCAGACTTAATTGGAATGATCAGACTTAACTTGGAATGATCAGACTTAATAATCAGACTTAACTTGGAATGATCAGACAAAATAATCAGACTTAACTTGGAATGATCAGACTTAAAATGATCAGACTTAAAATAATCAGACTTGAAATGATCAGACTTGAAATGATCAAACTTAACTTGCAATGATCACACTTAACTTGCAATGCTCAGACTTAACTTGGAATGATCAGACATAATAATCAGACTTAACTTGGAATGATCAGACTTAAAAATGAATGATTAGACTTAACTGGGAATGATCATACATAATAATCAGACTTAATTGGAATGATTAGATTTAACTTGGAATGATCGGACATAATAATCATACTTAACTTGGAATGATCAGACTTAACTTGCAATAATCATACTTAACTTAGAATGATCAGACATAATAATCAGACTTAACTTGGAATGAACAGACTTAACTTGGAATGATCAGACTTAACTTGGAATGATCAGACTTAATAATTAGACTTAAAACAGCAATATCCAGACTTAAAAAGCAATATACAGACTTTAAACAGCAATATCCAGACTTAAACAGCAATATCCAGACTTAAACAACAATATCCAGACTTAAATAAGTAATGTACAGTTTTAAATTGGCGATGCCTAGCCTTAAATGGTAATGTACAGACTTAAAAACAGCCTTATATAGCAAAATGTACAGACTTAAGTTAAGTCTGGGTATTATTATGTAAACTTTTGTAAGATTATACTCTTGCATCTGTTATGTATTTTTAAATAAGTCCGTTTTAATTTTTTATTTACCAAAAGCGCCCCAAATTATGATTGATCGAAATATACACGTGGCAATATTTTATTGGGTTTTTAAATTTTATTTGTAACCCTGGTTTTTATTTGATCCGTTTCCTATGTGTATTAAGAAAAAGGAACGTATCTGGTGTAAAGGGCATATTTTTGTAAAAAATAAAAACAAATCACAGTCCTTGATTTGCTCGTTTGGACGGATGAGGCTAAATCCCGTATTAAATCTTGTTATCGTTAATTACTCGGTGACGAATTATAAATTAGTTGTGACAAAATATGTCGTATTTTTGGTTTTTCGGCGACGAATTATAATCCAGTTTTGATGAATTTTACTATTTGCACCAAAAATATGCTGTGTACCTGATAGTTACTCTATGTATTAATATCATATAGTATTTTTCTAATCAGGTCCTAAAATATTCGTAATAAAATTCAGAAGTCATAATATAATTCATTACCGTGTAAAAATATTCAAAAGTAAATTTTAATAACAAAATAAATAAATAAGTACATTTTTCTTACATTTATTTTTGAAAATAGTAATAGTAATTTTCCAACATATATTATACATGTATCCACTTCAAGTGATACATGTATATGATTCCATTTTTGGGGAAATCAAAAGAAACATATAATATACATGTATCAACTTCAAGTGATACATATATATGACTCCGGAGGTATATGAAACATATCCTACACATGCATATATCATGTGAACATAGAACGAATTACATGAACAAGAAAATTGTGTTTTCAAATACTATGCTATTTTGAGATTCCCTCCAAAGAGGATTCAAGATTGTCATCATCGAATTATGAATAAGAATAGAACAGATGATCAAAGAGGGATAATCACTATCTTGAGCAACTCGTGAATAACATGTTGTAATATAATAGGGAAGAATAAGATGTGAGAGAAAATGTGGAAGGAGAATTGTATTCTTATTCCATCATACTAGACAATGACATCTATTTATAGGTTAATGGACTGCCTTACTTTAGCACAACTTAAAGACTAAAGAGGGATGCTGTAAATAAGAGAATAAATAGGACAATCCAATCCCTTAATGTACATTCATATTATAACAAATTTGAATTTTATTTTTTAATATATATCTATATAGGGAGCGCTCGGTTGAGAACCCTTAAAAATTCGAGAACTTGAGAACCCAAATCTCATCATTAAATCATGATGCATCTTTGAATCTGTATGTGATACATGTCCACAAAGCAAAATCAAAAAAGGTGGATAGAGGAGCGATCAATCCCTTATGTATTACTATCATATAGTATTTTTCTTATCAGATCCTAAATTATTCTTATTAAAATTCTCTAGTAAAACTATAATCCATTATCATGTAGAAATACTCAAACGTAAATTATAATAACAAAATAAATAAATAAAGACGCATAGGTGCCGCCTTAAGCGCCTAGCCGATTAATTGGTCTGCTTCAAGAAAAACGGAACGGTTCAATAAAAGACCTCCCAGATGCCACCTAAACGATCCAGAAGGCCATTGTCTTGAACACTTTAGTAGATGTAATTAGGTCTCAACATTTGTAGAGCAATCCTTAAAAAAGTCTTAAGTTCCATTTGATCTTAAATTTGGCCCTGAGCTAATTTTAGCCTTGCCCTAATTTAGGTCTTACAAAACTCGGCCCTAAAGGCTAAAAATCGAACACGACTCGTGACTTCAAATCTCGACTTAACCCTCCGGCCTCCCCAGGTTTTGTTAGCTTTTATAAATCGATATAATAAATTATCATTTTACACTAACAAAATGTGACTGATGATAATTTAAATTTATATATTGAATAATACTGATGAAATTTGTGTAGATTTCAATTTAAAATTAATGGTAGTATTGATGAATTATGGAAATGATTCAGCGCCACACGACCCTCTTAAAACTTGAGGCCTCTGGAAGGTCTTCTTTAAAATTTTGACTTTAGGCCTCTGAAATGGTTGAGCCTGTGCCAACTACAATCCTATGGGAACTGGCAGAAGTATCTCGTCTCATATTAGAAGAAACAAATGGAGCCATTGTGTATTGTAAAACTGATGGCTTACAGTAAACGAATGGAACCTTCAGCATCATCGCAAAAGCTGCAACTAAATAAAAGCTTCAGAGTTACTGACCACAAAGTGATAAATTCTTATTTTAGACGCAGAAGTAAACAGACGCATAACTGTGTTATGATCAACTGGGCATATACTTTTGTTTCTTAAAAAAAAGGCAGTCTTCTAAGGGGATAATCTTTCTCTGTCATGTGGAGAAAAGTAGTTGATATCAGGGCCAGCAGGTACTATACCAAATGGGTTGATAGTTGGATGGCTTCCATAGTAGTGCTCTTTTATATGTAACATGTTGACAGTGCTGTGCATCCCTGGGATTTGGAAAATGTCCTTTGTGTAGTTGAAGAGGTTACTGTACTCGTGCAGGAGTTTCTTATTGCACTTGAAATGGACAGCATACACCTATATTAAACACAAATGCATTAAGATTGCCTTTTAGATGCAATTACAAAAATTGAGGTTTGTGGCACTGCTTTTCAGCATCCATTAGCTGCCTGGTAATTTAGTGCACATCCATTTGTGCTTAATATTGTGTCATCACATATACAGCAGCCAGAAATTGTATTGAGTGATAATATTATTAGAAGCAAGCTGCAGAATCAAATTGCTAAATTACAAGTGCAGATTGAAGATCAACTAGTATCGCTCATTGTCACTTCATATGCAAATATTTAAAATTTCAAAGACCGAACTGAACAAAATTAGTTGATATAATGCGCAAACCTCGTCAAATCTAATGAGAGTGACAAAAAGCCGAATGTCTGCTTCAGTCAGTGTATTGCCACAGATGTATCGTTGCGTACTGAGTATTTCTTCGCAGTTATCCAGGCCTTCATACAACTTTTTCACGGCCTGTAACATGGAATATATGTAATGTAACGATCATCTGATATACATAAATGCATGTGATAGTCTAGGCAACCCTTTGATTTTTGGTATGCAAAATTATGTAGAATCACCTGGTCTTACGTTTCTTTTCTGGCCAATTTGTATGTTTCCAGTTATGCCATTAAGGTCATTGATTTCGGATTGAAAACAATGATTGAAATGAATGGCGTACTAAATGCAAATGTACGTGCCAATGAGGTCAACGATATTCGCTATTCGAAAACTGTCCCAAATTACCTCATCATATGGCTCTTGTTTTTTGGCAAATCCACATTTGTAAACTCCATTATTTATCATGTCATATACCCAGTCATTAACTTCATTGATTTTAGACTGCAATTGTAGGGGATACAAATCCAAGGCTCCATTCTCCGCTATATCGTTGAACTCTGTGTTAAACATGCGGATAATCTCTGAACTCTCATTGTTCACAATTGTCTTCAGTTTCTTATCCCAGAGAACCTACCAAAAGAAGCACACAATTGAGAATTTTGAAGGAGAAAAGACGCAAAAAAGAACCAATATTAAAATTTCCATATGTGCATACCGGAACAGTGTATTTTCCGGAGTAGTTTGTGCTGGCAAGCTCGTACAAAGATCTGATGCTTTTAGCTTCATTGAGGTAGTCAGGTTCAGCTCCAGGAACCTCAGCTTCAGATGCTGGAAAGACCCACCCCATATGTTCATCTGTTTCCTTTGTCCTTCCCCACCTCGGGTTTACCGACTGAATGTTTGCATACATGTCATCATGTAACAGTCATAATAGGTTTTCGTAAGATCCAGTAAACAAAGAGTTTCTTGATTCATTTACCGAAAAACTAATGGCCTTGTCAAGTCCCTTAATCTTCAAATATGCAAGGCACCTGGACGCCCACGGGCAGGCATAAGATATGTACAGATGATATCGTCCAGCCTCAGGTGGAAAAGGTGTGTCTTGGCTGCGTGAGATTAGATTTCGAAATGTCGAAGGAGTCCTGGTAAAAGCACCTGTTTCAGACATCTCATCCAATGCCGAGCGAGCCATTTTAACCTAGAGCTGAAACCCAATTACTTGAAGATAAAATGAAACATGCTAACTCATTAGGCCATTTTAGAGTACATGGAGCAAGTAGCTGGGTTCAGTCCAATAAGGACGCCCTATATGGAAGAGTTAAGAATGCACAATTTGGGATGATAGAAACTACAACCCAACAAATTGCCTCTAATCTGAAACACAAGGTCATGCTCATTCACCTCAACAGAAAATGTTTCCCAATCAAAGAATTATCTAATTGTTTCCCAATCCACTTGACAGAAAAGTTCACTTGTTGGCAGACCTAGTAAATCTCAGAAATGCTATCTAGAAAAAGAAATATAAAGAAAAAAAAGATCCTGTTTTGTTTTTACTCCAGAAGATCAAACCAGAATTCTATATGCTACCCAAAACCTAGTTTGTCTCTGAAAACATGTTTTCTGATTAATTTTATGCAGAACAAGTATCAGAAAATCCAAATCAGCCAGTGTAAGAAAACGGGCTTTCACAGGATGATAGATCGAGATAATAAACAGTAGTAGAAACTACAAACCCATGAACCAACATAGAAACGGTTAAGAAGACCTGAATCCCACCTTATTTGTAAAAGAACTGCTGATCAGTACTAGAGTGAAGTTTGACAAGGACGATGTGCCGAGTTTGTACATCAATCGCCGAGTTTGTGCATCAGATCGGAGACACAGAGAGCATACTTTATATAAAATGTTTAACGCAAGAGACACAAAGCTGGGGCAGACGAGGAGTCAGCGTTCACTTCACCAGCTTTTTGCCATTCAGGAAATTCGAATTCACCCGAATTTTTTTCTTTTTTTGCCCCTGTTCGAAACTCGATTACTTTACCGTGTTTCAAATTAAAATATCATTTTTACCCTATTTTTAATATTATCGGTTTGGAGAAACCGGTTAAGTTATTTTTCGATAAAATCGGTTTCTTCCAAATCAGTTTGATGACTAGGCTCTTGCGTGGCTTGATTTGGTCCTATGTGGACCCAACGATATTCATTTTCTAGCCACGTGTGAAATCGGGGTGGGAGAAACCGGTCTTATGTCAAAAATCATTTAGACCAGTTTGCGGTGAACCGGTTTTATATAATTAACTGGCATTTCAGACCTGCAAAGCTTTTCAGACATTGCAGGCTTTTCAGGTCGATGGGACTAGACCGGGAATCTGCTCCAAAACTGGTTTAGGGAAAACATGTTTGCTTCGCAGGTCTGCTCTAAAACAGGTCGATGGGGCGGAGGAGGGGAAAGAGCCGACGGGGGAGAAAAGAAAAAAATGCCCTAATTTTGTTTCGTAGGAAACCGGTTTCCCCTGTGGTTTCCCTCGCCCCGGTTTCACACGTGGCCAGAGAAGACATTTCATTGGGTCCACGTATGACCAAATCAAGCTACGCAGAAGCATGGTCATCAAACTGGTTTCTCCCAAACCGGTTTCGTTGAAAATCAACCAGACCTGTTTGTGAGAAATCGATTTTTATCGATAATGAAACAAACCGGTTTGGGGGAAAAGTGATATTTCACTTTGAAACACGGTGAAAACGAAAATCGAGTTTCAAACCAGTGCAAAAAGGAAAAAAAACTCAATTCACCCACTTGAAAGCTTTTTCTTTTTTTTAAGAGTAATATTTACTTATGGTTCTAGTTAGAGATGGAAGTGGGTCGTTCTGAATCGAAACAGTGTAATATTTGTGGGTTTGGACTGAGTCAGACTTATCTAAATAGTAACGATTTGATCCACAAGTCAGGTTGACAAAAAAAATTTGGACCCAAACCAACTCAAGGCTTATAAATGGACCCATCATAAATGTGATGGGTCGAACTGGGTCGGTGGGTTGGACCATAAATTATTATTTTTAATTATAATATAAATTATTTAATTTATTAATAATTTTTATATAAGTTATATATAAAAGCAATTATTCATTATAAAAAACAATTATTTTCTAAGTAAAAAAATGAAAGCTTCAATTAATATTTCATTTTAAAATTAAATGGGAGCCAAACTTCTTGATTCAGGCCATTACACATCTAGGCGAAAGCTTGACACAAACTCTAAGTTCAAACTTAATAAATAATTCAACTATACAAGCCTAAGGTCAATGGACCATGAAAGATACTCGAAAAGTGAACGATAAAAGTAATGAATAATTATTCTAACAGCTATCTTTTGATTTCAAACGACAATATTTTTGAAATTGGGCTCGGGTCAAATTCACGGGTCAAACCCGTAGGTCGAACCCATGTGTTGATATAATTTTAATTTTGATTTGTGGGTTGAGCCCATGCATCTAACCCGTGGGTTGGGTTGCATTGAGTTTTTATCGACCCAACCCAACCCACGAGTTGAACCCACCATCCTCGACCCACGAGCTGGGTCGCACGGATCGGGTTAGATCGGGCCAACCCACAAACCCACGCGCGCCAACCCGCTGATTTGTAACTCACTTCCATCTCTAGTTTTAGTGAGTAGGGATATTTGGAGACTGGTACGTATTGCTAAGCGTCTTTGTGCATCATTGAAAAAATGATGTGATAGCCAGTGTTAGAGCCAAAGTCTTATGTTGAACTTTTATTCGAGATCATGGGATCATCCCGGGCGCCCAAAGTATATATTGTGATGCTGCATTTGGGATCGATGCATGACACATTTGTGTAAGAGGTTAGACACCTTCAAGCTTCGACTCGATAGATCGAGGGATATGACAACTCATGCCTTTTTCAATAGAGGAAAAGACCGGCGATGGGTGATCCATTGGAGAAAATGATGTTGGAATTTGTTGGAAAATGTGTTTGTAGTGGGTTGAAGAAAATGGTGGTGCGCCACATTTGAGACCTAAAATTGAGCGTGGAGAACGCCTCGAATCTTGTTGACAAAATTAGATTAAAATACCTTGACGTGTGAGGTATGAAATCAAGTATTGAATCGCCAAAAACGAAGCTAAATCGAATGAGTAATTGATGCTCAAAGTAGTGCCAAAAACCATGAAAATATGACTTTGGTAGGAATGGATAGCTAGCTTGATTTCACACAAGTGGAAAGCTTATATCCCACATTGGAGGCCAAATGGGAACATTGTTTGTTCATATATGATTTCCATAACAAGCTTGTTAAGTTGTTAAAAGAAACTCTCCCAAAATGCCTTCGCGGGCGTGCGCAGGGGGGGGGGGGGAAATCATCCGGTCGACGACGTCGGATTTGGCCTGTCTTGTGCGCGCCCACATCATGCGGGTGATTGCGCGGTTCATTTTTGGTTAATCTAATTTCGGTTCGGGTTTTTTGCATAACTCGATCTTATTTTTATGTAAACCAAACGTCAAGACTGAGTCAGTCTTCGGCGGTTGCTGATTTTTCGAGATAAGAAGAGATAAGAACGTGGACTGTGCTTGCAGATATACTGGCCAGATCCTATCTTTTCCGAAAAGTCAGGTTGAAACCGTTTCTCCTCTCAACTATATAAAGAAGCCTGTGCTTCAGTTCAATGACACACGAAAACGAAACCCTACAGTCCCTCACAAATCTCGACTTCACTTTTCGTTTCTTTCCGATCAGTGGTGACAGTCAAAGGTCCAATAGGTTCGAACAGTAAGGCTACGGTGCTCGCGCTTACTGTGATTCTTTTATCCTGGGAAGCTCATTGCCATCGGATCCAGCACCTAAGGGAGGCAATATAGCTTTAAGGACAGCGTCAGCGACGTGACTGAATCAACATCTCGGTTTGCTGTCCTTCTGGTTTTTAAACATCTCGCAATTTCCATATATATAGTTTACCTAATTTGGTTTTGCAGATTCAGAGAAGTTGTTAGTCGATTATGTAACTGCTGTTAATTAATTTGCTACTGCATGCTGTTTCAGTTGTTAATCAGATTACTTAATACTTCTTCCCTGTTCATTAAACGTGCATGTTAATCTGGTTACATGAATTCACTGCTTGTTCAGATTTGTTTACTCCAATGCTCACTGATTTAATATTCAGATTCATGTTATATAACGTACTGGTGCAACATTTTTACCCTTCTGTCATCTCGTACGCGCAGTAGAAATCAAGACCGGTTGGATATACTAACACACACGAAGCCCATAACAAAAAGTAAAATAGTAAAAGATAATGAAAAAAGACACGATATATTTAACATGGTTCGAATCTCATAAATAGCCTACATCCAAAATTTCCAACTGTGACAGATATCTATCACAAGAATGGACGCCATTTGCATATACATCACACTTGAATATGATCCTCACATGCAGGCTTTTCTGTGTAAAAATGCTACAAAACAGGATGATTAGTTTTCTCTGACCAAAAAAACTCCAGAAAGATACTACATTCATACTAGGATATGTTCCAACTATGTGAAACTATATCTCTCTCTCTCTCTGGTGACCTTTCTTTCATAACGAGGACCTTCTATTTATAATACTCTAATACATTCTTGATATATCCTCCCAAACTAGAAATTAAAAACATGCCTAAAATATATTTCATAGTATTATTTACTTCTAAAAGAAGCTTATATCAATCTTCCTTGTTGGGGTTTTATGCACCATCAATAAGGCCTAAACAAATCGTCGGTTTTGATACCACTTGTTGGGGGTTTTCTACCATCATCTCGTACTCACAACAAAAATTAAACGTTGACCGGATACTTACATACAAAGCTCACAACGAAAACATACAATAATAAAAGATAATGAAAAGAGAGACACGCTATCTTCAATGTGATTCATCTCTCATCGATAGCCTACATCCACAATTTTGAATGTTAATAAATATGTATTACAAGAATAGACGCTCTGTGCATACATGACTCCCGAATATAATCCTCACGTGTCGGTGTTTCTCTTGTGAAACGCTACATAGTAGGGTGATAGGTTTTCTGTAAAAAGCAAGAAAATAAGTGAATTGGTTTTCTAATTTAATGATGTATTTCAGTTCAAGGCAGTCACTTGTAATTAATGTTTATCATCAGTTCTAATCTAAATCTCATAAATAATAATTTTAAAAGGTTACGCTGACAAAGGTACTGACCTAATGAATATATCCTGACAAATGTGATATTCTCATAAATATGATCCGGCAGACTTTACATGTTTGTAATTCCCCAGGCATGCATATTCCGACAAAGGTATTACTCTGCCTAGTTATTACTACTTGTTGGAGTAAAAAGTGCCATCTAGGCAAAATTCGTATCTGTGCCAGAAGCTGTACTAGATCAATCTGTCAGTTTCGGAACTAAGCCCTATCTTATCTAGGGTTTACGAAATCAAATCAAGGGTTTTCTTATCGCCTAGATTCACACGGCTATATAAAGGAGGCCAGGGTTTCTCTTTTTGGATCGAGCAACACTTGAGAAACACCGTGTGTGGGAGCCATCAATCACTGTGCGGATTACACTATTCTAATCTACGAGTCTTCGTGCTGTCGTAGAAGGATTGAGGGCTGCAAGTTGTAAAGGAACTTGCTCTTTTTACTTGAACTCATTCATAGTTGCTGTGCACAAATTCTTTCAGAGTTCAAGAGGTGTCGTCGCTGCACTGTACTATTCCGTGCGTGTAGTTTGACTTACACAACAAGACGATTATCACAACTAGCCTCAGAAGAAGGTCCGAGCGTACAAGATGGGAGTCGCTGGATCTAAGGGAAGCTTAGATCACCCAATTCACTTGGTGGGTAGTATAGGTGTTTCAGTAGTTTGGAAGGCTGTTCAAACGTCAATCTGTACTATACACCGTAATAGTGGATTGTTCCTTGGACTTGGGAGAAGTCCCCCAGACGTAGGCTACATTGAGCCGAACTGGGTCACCAATTGCTTTGTGTCTTTTACTGTTCTGCATTGCATTCTGATTATCTTAATCTGTGCGACCAACTGTACCACAGAGTGTTCTACCTCTAGCTAGTACAGTTGGTCTGAAATCACGCATAGCTACTTCAATTGGTATCAGAGCAGGTTCTCAACATACGGAGTGAGATCTTGGGAAGCTAGCTACCGTTCTAAGATGAGCATCAAGGAAGGACAAAGCACTACTCGACCGGTGCTGTTAGAAGGACCTAATTATGGCTACTGGAAAGCCAGGATGAAGGCGTTCATCAAGAATGTGGATGAGAAAGCGTGGAGATCTGTGCTAACTGGCTGGAATCCTCCCCTGTTAGCAACTGATGAAGGAAAGTTTGTTCCTAAACCAGAAACAGAATGGTCTGAAGAGGAGAAGCGTCTCGCCATGGGGAATTCCAAAGCCCTAAATGCCATCTTCTCAGCTGTAGACGAGTCTATTTTCAAGCTCATCCTGAACCGTGAAAGCGCTAAGGAGGCTTGGGATACCTTGTCCACTCACTTTGAAGGAACTGACAAGGTGAAACAGTCCAGGATTCAGATGTTGACATCCAGATTTGAGGAGCTAAAGATGCAGGAGGATGAGTCCATCAAGGACTTTAACGCCAGAGTCTGTGACCTTGTGAATGAAGCATCTACACTTGGAGAAGCTCTACCCGAAGAGAAGGTTGTGCAAAAGATTATGAGGTCGTTGCCTAAACGATTTGCTATGAAGGTGACAGCTATAGAAGAAGCACACAATACAAAGACTATGAGCTGGAAAGAATTGATTAGAAATCTGTGCACTTATGAACTGCAACACCTGACTGTACCAGACTCCAAGGTTGAATCTGTAGGCTTAAAGGCTGAGACTGGGATAGACGACGATTCCACTGATGGAGTAAGCGAGGAACTGACGTTACTCACAAAGAACTTCAACAAACTGTTGAAAAAGATCAACCGTAGGGGTGCTGGCCAGAATAGCCTGAATCAGTCAAAAATTCAAGATACCAGGAGAGTAGATTTCCAGCCACGGGAGAGACAGTCTGACCAGAAGGAGAATGGCAAAAGTGGACGGATCAAAGGAATTAAGTGCAAGGAATGCGGAGGATATGGCCACATACAAGCAGAGTGTGCCAACACCCTGAAGAAGAAGAATGGGAAGTCGCTGAATGTCAGCTGGAGTGATGATGAAACTGAGGGAAGTACAGAGGAGGAAGAAACAAGCAACTTTGTCGGTCTGACATGCATGATAGACTGTTCCACAAACCCTGCCAGGACTAGTCCCAACGAATTTGCCAAGAAAGCAGACACTGACGTGGAAGTGAACGAAGCTGAAGAAAGTGATGAAGAAGAAATCACTGATGAGTGCATTGCTGAGAAATATGCATTATTGTTCTCAAAATGGACTGAACTGGTAGACATCAATAAGAGGCTAAATACAGGTGTTGTGCTGCTGAAACTGGAAAAGCGGGAACTAGAATCCAAAGTCAACATTCTTGCACGAGAGAAAGGAAACTTGGAGAAAGAAGTAATAGAGCTGAAACAAATTGCAGAAGGAGACAAACAAGAATCGAAGAAACTCTTGGAAGAGATGGGCACAATCAAGAAGCTCCTAAATGGTCTGAACACAGGATCCAAGAATCTGGACCAGATCTTGTCTGTGCAAAGAAGAGTTAAAGATACTACCGGACTTGGATTCACTGGAGATAAGAAAAGTGGTGAAACAAAGGTTGTAAAAGCTAGTGGCACAGCTCTTAACGACAACAAAAACAAGACAGCGGATAAGTTCGTCCGTGCCAGAGAAGATTACAACCATTTTTATGTCCCTAGAGATAGTGGATGGCAACGTGCTAGGGTGTGCTACTACTGCAACAAACCTAGACACATCAAGCGTCATTGCTATCGTTACAGACGTGACCGTCAGATCAACAAATCAACAAGGAGACGAAGTAGCATGGTGTGGAGACCAAGGAATGATCAATACTGCTGTGTCTCGTACAGTTCAACTGACAAGGAGGATGAGGAGAGCTGGTTCTTTGACAGCGGCTGTTCAAGACACATGACTGGAGTATGGGAAAACCTAACTAATCTGAGACCGATCGATGGGCACCATGTGACGTTTGGTGACGGGAAAAGAGCAAGAGTTCTCGCCAAAGGAACTCTGAATGTGGCAGGCATGCCAAAGCTAGAGGATGTTTATTGGGTTGATGGAGTAAAGGCAAATCTGCTCAGCATTAGCCAGCTGTGTGATGGCCGAAATCAAGTTCAATTCACAAGAAATTCCTGCCAAGTCTATGACAAACATGGTGTATGCGTAATGGAAGGAGATCGTGCTAGCAACAACTGTTATCTCCTAAGCCATGCCATAACCCCGGCAGCAAGTACATGCATGCTGAGCAAGTCCGATGAAGTACATCTATGGCATCAACGCTTGGGACACATAAATTTCAGAGCTTTGAAATTCTTGGCCAACGAGCGGTTGCTTGAAGGTATTCCTAATATTAGAGGAGATATGCAAATTATTTGTCGTGATTGTCAAGCAGGAAAGCAGACTCGAGCTGCGCATAAGAAAGTGGACAGAATCTACACCAAGCGTCCTCTTGAGCTATTGCATATGGATCTAATGGGACGAATGCAGGTGGAGAGTATTGGGAATAAGAGGTATGCTTTCGTATGTATAGATGACTACACCAGATACTCTTGGATTATGTTCTTGCGGGAGAAGTCCGAAGCTGTGCATGCCTTCGTACAACTTGCTACCTGTCTGATTAATGAAAGGAGAAATCGAGGAGAAAATCTCTGGTCCATACAGAGTGACCATGGGCGGGAGTTTGAGAATGAGAAGTTTGCTCGGTTCTGTGATGAGCAAGGCATTGTTCACCAATTCTCCTCTCCCATTACACCGCAACAGAACGAAGTTGTAGAACAGAGAAATCAAACTATACAAGAGATGACGAGAGTTATGTTGCATGCGAAGAATGTTCCCTTGAATCTATGGGCTGAAGCTATGTTAACTGCTACCTACGTCCTGAACAGAGTACTGATTCAACCAGGGATGGACAAGACTAGCTATGAGCTATGGAAAGGAAGAAAGCCTACTGTTAAGCATTTTCATGTCTTTGGAAGTACTTGTTATATTCTGACTGATAGGGACAAAGACAGAAGCTGGACAGGAAGTGTGATGAAGGACTGTTCCTGGGTTATTCTCCAAACAGTAGAGCCTATCGTGTCTACAATAAGAGAACTATAACAGTGGTTGAATCAATCAATGTGGTGATCAACGATGCCAAGGATTCTCTTCTGAGAAAGGAGCCATATGATGATGTGGAAACTCAGGATACAGGTCGCAAGCCTGTGCAAGGGTTTGTACCAGATGCAAATTCTGAGATTGTGCCTGAAAATGTGTTAGAATCGGCCGAGAAGGAGGATGATTGATGGACCACAATTATACGAATCGAAAACACAGTAAAACCCCCCAAGTTAGACTGTTTGTCTATCTAACATCCATCTGTTAGTCCCGATATATTTCCACAGGGCATTTTAGAGACTGAAGTGAAAACACGCTAAGGAGAGGATTTTATGCTGAAAAGATAACAAGAGTCAATCCAAGGTCAAGATCATATGCCGACTGAAGAAATATCAAGGATCCTGCCGTTGAATTGACCAGAATAAATTAATCAGAAGAATCAGGAGTGAAGTCAAGACAGTCCGGGGAAGGAACACACTGACAGTTTTGTGAAAAGACTGCACAAAACTGTACAAAATTCACATATGGCAAGATGACTTGGTGACTTGATGAAGAGGTGACCAAAGGAGGACAACCTCCCCATTCCACCACCCACTACCGGCGGCGCCACCCCTCCTCCTCCTTGGTGACCGGCTACTTGCCTTGGAGGTGGAGGAAACAACCCATTGCTCCTCCACCACAACCGGCTACCGGCGGCTGAGCTCCACCACTCCTTCTCCGCCACTTGGTGGCTCCTCCTTGCCTCCTCCTCCTCCCTTGGATCAAACCAATCTCCACCACCCATCTCCACCCATTTTTCCTATAAAAGGAGGTGCTCCTCCTCCTCATAAATCATCCCAAAAATTGTAATCACTTCTCTCTCTACATTTTGTTACTTGTAAGTTTGGTTCGGTTTTGAAATAATACTCCTGTTTGTTCTTGAGTATTATACTGGAAATTATAATACTCTTGTCGGTTCTCGAGTATTATAATACTGTAGAGAATACTCCTGTTGGTTCTTGAGTATTCCACCCCTTTCCCTCTTACTGTTTTCAAAAACCCCCGAGTATTTAGCTATGGTATCCATCTCTATGGATATTCGTAGCTAAACTCTTTATTCGGTGGAAGGTATTTTCTTGTATTATATAATGTTGTAATATCTTTTAGTTTCATTTCTTTGTATTCAAAACTTGTTCTATGTGCCATTTATAGTCAGAATTTCCAAGGTTGAGTGGATGCTACGAAAGGGCAAAACTCTTCCGTGGGGATTCGTGAACATACTCGGGTAAGTGGATGCTACGAAAGGGCAAAGCTTATCTGAGAAGTTCGACTCATCTAAAACACCACTTGGTCAATCGTAACTGTGAGATCAAGTGGATGCACAAAAGGCTAAGATACTTCGAAAGGAGGAATTAGTCTGAAATAGAACAAGGGTTGCTTTAAACGATGTTGCAAGTCTTGCGCTACGAAAGGGCCTCGATTCATCTTTGAATACTTAGAAAAGTTACTAACAGTTTATTATATACATGTTATAATACAAGAGTACCTGAAACCGAATGCTTTTCTTTACTGTTAAACCGCAATCACCAACTGCTGATCTACCGGAGGAATTACAATCACGCATCACCCACTGTAAGTCTTCTTTGTATTTACAGCATTTAAATTTCTGTATTTACTTTTCCGCAATCAAAACCAAAAACCCCCAAAAAATCACGTAGTTAATTAGAGCGCTAAAATATCAATCAACCATAAAACACGCTCCCCCCAGTTCAATCACCCTAAAAGAATAGCCTATTCCCCTAATTCCCTTGGGTTCGACCCCTACTTACCACTTACTACCCAGTAGTGTAGTCACAAGTAGCGGATATTATAAATTTATTTGTACAGAGGACACTGCACCTTAATGACAGTGCGGTGGCCCTCCGTCAAATTGGCGCCGTTGCCGGGGAATTAGCAAATGGATAGTTGTTCTTTTTTCTATTATACATAATTCGCCATGTCTTCATACTACGACATAGAACCTTGGAAAAATGGGGGTAGCAACCTTATGTTTGAAATGATTAGACATCTCCCCCAATTCGGAGGTGCTCTTGGAGAAGATCCCGTAAGGCATACACAAACGTTCCACTCCATATGCAACCACATGAGGCCTAAAAATGAATCGCTAGAGGAATTTAAACTCACATGTTTTAAATTTTCTTTAACTGACTCGGCATTAAAATGGTATTACTCATGTGCTGAGCATGAAAGTGATTATGGGGGTCTACAAACCAAATTCCTTGAGAAGTTTTGCCCTCCATCTCTCCGACTTGAAACACGCGAGAAGATTCTCAATCTTGAGCAATTCTGGGACGAAACATTGGACGAGTACTTGGCGTACTTTGACTCCATTGTGGCGAGCTGCCCGCACCATGGATTCTCCAGAATCAATCTTATCCAAAGGTTTCTCGGTGGAATGATGCCACTTGAGCGGAAAAGACTTAACGATGCAGCGGGAGGCTCGATCATGAAGTTAACCATGTCTCAAACCTGGCGACTCATAGACAATTTGGCAGAGAGCACAAAACAAGGGCCAATACACCAAACTGAAGATAAGGTACCGACGATGGAAGTGGACTCAGTACAAAACAAACCCGACACCACACCCATTACGAGCTTGCCCGCAACAAAGCCGAGAGAAGACATCAGTACGAGGGCAGTAATGGACATGGAGGAAGCTCTAAAGGAGCCAATATTGGAGCCCACGGAGCCAACTGAGGATGAAAACTCGCAAATAACCGAAGAAGTCCCGGCTCTACTTGACGAACCAAGAGAAGTCTCGGACTTCACTGCCAAATCAGCCAAAACATGCCCGATCCTCACTATCGAAGCACCTGAGGCAGGCCTGGTCCTCATTACCAAAATGCCCAAGACAGACCTGGCCCTTGTGGTGGAAGTCCCCCAACTTGACCCCTTGTTCTCTAAGCATATTACGGCCTCCGAAGATGATGTGGTCCATGATGATACGGTGCTAGGCGAGTTGGAGACAAAACATGATCCAGAAGAGCCAAAGATGGAGCACTCACTCGCCACGAGCCCAGAAAACTCACTCGTTCTAAAAGGGCCAATCGTCTCTGCCACAAAGAAGAGGGTTAGCATGGGAGCATGCTTGAGGTCGCTTGGCAAAAGACTGAACTTCCAAAACTGCAAAGATGCCAACCGGCCATACATGAAGAAGAGGCAAAGGCATGGCCCCAAAGAATGGAAACCCGGAAGGAGAAGCAAGAGAGCTCGACTCGATGGACCAGCAGCTATGGTCAAAGGTCTCCCGCCTTCTCAGAAACAATGGAAAGAGAAAACACCAAAACCATGGAGCTCTTACTCCAGCAAGAAGTGAGGAAAAAGCAACACTGGAACGGTGGCGAAGTTTGACCTCAGCCACCCATGGGACCCAAACCAGTAATCCACAACGAGGTATCGTCGAGCCAACGACGTAAAACAAGTGCACTGGTCGGGAGGTAACCCGACACTATCTTACTTTCCGCACTTACTTTCAGTACTTAGTTTTAAGCTTGCATGACTTTTGAACTAAGGCACGCCTTCGTTCAAAAGTGGGGGGTGAAAACCGCCTGTGTACATAAATAACATGCTTGCTGTTTTTCTTTTTTTTAATAGTATCTTTTTGAACATATGAACTTAAGAATGTGAAAAAGATAAATCAGAATTCATGCATTTACCTTGTGAAAATTCAAACTGTTTAAAAACTTAGAATGTAACTTTCCATTTGTCCTTTGTACTGAGATAACTAGGGATGTGGAGTTGACATAAACTGCCCTAGAAGGACTTGGGAAGCAATCAAAGGATCAGATCAAACTATATGGTTTTCGAAGTCAGTGGAGGCTGCACTTCGGGTTTTCAGTGAATAATTGAGTCAAACTCCGCCAAGAAGCATCTATGCAAAGGCGAGGACGGGAATCAGACCGTCCTCTCTCTAGTCAAAATAGCCGAGAAAATAGATAAGCGACCCTCATCTTGACCCGCGCAAAACGACGAAGACGAGAGGAGAGGGGAGGTATATCCATAGGCTTGCGGGTGATGATTGGACCTCCCAAGAAGGCTGACAAAATGGACTAGCAAGTCACAAAGAAGCGAAAAACTCAAAGAAGAAAATCAAAAGAGGCCAAAGGCCCAAATTTGTGAAGGTTTTAACCGAGCAAAAGTGAAGCACTCGACAAAGTCAAATCAAAGGCCAAGGGCCGATTCACTACAACAAAAAAGCAGTCCCTCGCCAAAGAAAAAATCAAGAAGGTTCAACTCACTGAAACCCGAACCGAATCACGTGCATGAGAAAGCTACCGAATCAAGAACGATCCCGAGGCTGCAACCCAGGAACCTGAAAAGGGCTATCTCCCGAAACATCCAATATAATTTGCATCTCAGCACGGAGGAACAAGTATTAAGTTTCTTCTATTTATTTACGCAGTTTAATTTGGTAATAAGTAAGCAATGCATGAATTAGGATAGATCGAGTACCACAGTCTAATTTTCATATGCCAAATCCGAACCTAGAACTTACGCCCTTTAATAGCATTGTTCGGGACGAACAACTAAAAGTGGGGGGTATTCTGATGGACCACAATTATACGAATCAAAAACATAGTAAAACCCCCCAAGTTAGACTATTTGTCTATCTAACATCCATCTGTTAGTCCCGATATATTTCCACAGGGCATTTTAGAGACTGAAGTGAAAACACGCTAAGGAGAGGATTTTATGCTGAAAAGATAACAAGAGTCAATCCAAGGTCAAGATCATATGCCGACTGAAGAAATATCAAGGATCCTGACGTTGAATTGACCAGAATAAATTAATCAGAAGAATCAGGAGTGAAGTCAAGACAGTCCGGGGAAGGAACACACTGACAGTTTTGTGAAAAGACTGCACAAAACTGTACAAAATTCACATATGGCAAGATGACTTGGTGACTTGATGAAGAGGTGACCAAAGGAGGAAAACCTCCCCATTCCACCACCCACTACCGGCGGCGCCACCCCTCCTCCTCCTTGGTGACCGGCTACTTGCCTTGGAGGTGGAGGAAACAACCCATTGCTCCTCCACCACAACCGGCTACCGGCGGCTGAGCTCCACCACTCCTCCTCCGCCACTTGGTGGCTCCTCCTTGGCTCCTCCTCCTCCCTTGGATCAAACCAATCTCCACCACCCATCTCCACCCATTTTTCCTATAAAAGGAGGTGCTCCTCCTCCTCATAAATCATCCCAAAAATTGTAATCACTTCTCTCTCTACATTTTGTTACTTGTAAGTTTGGTTCGGTTTTGAAATAATACTCCTGTTTGTTCTTGAGTATTATACTGGAAATTATAATACTCTTGTCGGTTCTCGAGTATTATAATACTGTAGAGAATACTCCTGTTGGTTCTTGAGTATTCAGTAGGAATTAGGAATACTCCTGTTGGTTCTTGAGTATTCCACCCCTTTCCCTCTTACTGTTTTCAAAAACCCCCGAGTATTTAGCTATGGTATCCATCTCTATGGATATTCGTAGCTAAACTCTTTATTCGGTGGAAGGTATTTTCTTGTATTATATAATGTTGTAATATCTTTTAGTTTCATTTCTTTGTATTCAAAACTTGTTCTATGTGCCATTTATAGTCAGAATTTCCAAGGTTGAGTGGATGCTACGAAAGGGCAAAACTCTTCCGTGGGGATTCGTGAACATACTCGGGTAAGTGGATGCTACGAAAGGGCAAAGCTTATCTGAGAAGTTCGACTCATCTAAAACACCACTTGGTCAATCGTAACTGTGAGATCAAGTGGATGCACAAAAGGCTAAGATACTTCGAAAGGAGGAATTAGTCTGAAATAGAACAAGGGTTGCTTTAAACGATGTTGCAAGTCTTGCGCTACGAAAGGGCCTCGATTCATCTTTGAATACTTAGAAAAGTTACTAACAGTTTATTATATACATGTTATAATACAAGAGTACCTGAAACCGAATGCTTTTCTTTACTGTTAAACCGCAATCACCAACTGCTGATCTACCGGAGGAATTACAATCACGCATCACCCACTGTAAGTCTTCTTTGTATTTACAGCATTTAAATTTCTGTATTTACTTTTCCGCAATCAAAACCAAAAACCCCCAAAAAATCACGTAGTTAATTAGAGCGCTAAAATCTCAATCAACCATAAAACACGCTCCCCCCAGTTCAATCACCCTAAAAGAATAGCCTATTCCCCTAATTCCCTTGGGTTCGACCCCTACTTACCACTTACTACCCAGTAGTGTAGTCACAAGTAGCGGATATTATAAATTTATTTGTACAGAGGACACTGCACCTTAACGACAGTGCGGTGGCCCTCCGTCAAATTGGCGCCGTTGCCGGGGAATTAGCAAATGGATAGTTGTTCTTTTTTCTATTATACATAATTCGCCATGTCTTCATACTACGACATAGAACCTTGGAAAAATGGGGGTAGCAACCTTATGTTTGAAATGATTAGACATCTCCCCCAATTCGGAGGTGCTCTTGGAGAAGATCCCGTAAGGCATACACAAACGTTCCACTCCATATGCAACCACATGAGGCCTAAAAATGAATCGCTAGAGGAATTTAAACTCACATGTTTTAAATTTTCTTTAACTGACTCGGCATTAAAATGGTATTACTCATGTGCTGAGCATGAAAGTGATTATGGGGGTCTACAAACCAAATTCCTTGAGAAGTTTTGCCCTCCATCTCTCCGACTTGAAACACGCGAGAAGATTCTCAATCTTGAGCAATTCTGGGACGAAACATTGGACGAGTACTTGGCGTACTTTGACTCCATTGTGGCGAGCTGCCCGCACCATGGATTCTCCAGAATCAATCTTATCCAAAGGTTTCTCGGTGGAATGATGCCACTTGAGCGGAAAAGACTTAACGATGCAGCGGGAGGCTCGATCATGAAGTTAACCATGTCTCAAACCTGGCGACTCATAGACAATTTGGCAGAGAGCACAAAACAAGGGCCAATACACCAAACTGAAGATAAGGTACCGACGATGGAAGTGGACTCAGTACAAAACAAACCCGACACCACACCCATTACGAGCTTGCCCGCAACAAAGCCGAGAGAAGACATCAGTACGAGGGCAGTAATGGACGTGGAGGAAGCTCTAAAGGAGCCAATATTAGAGCCCACGGAGCCAACTGAGGATGAAAACTCGCAAATAACCGAAGAAGTCCCGGCTCTACTTGACGAACCAAGAGAAGTCTCGGACTTCACTGCCAAATCAGCCAAAACATGCCCGATCCTCACTATCGAAGCACCTGAGGCAGGCCTGGTCCTCATTACCAAAATGCCCAAGACAGACCTGGCCCTTGTGGTGGAAGTCCCCCAACTTGACCCCTTGTTCTCTAAGCATATTACGGCCTCCGAAGATGATGTGGTCCATGATGATACGGTGCTAGGCGAGTTGGAGACAAAACATGAGCCAGAAGAGCCAAAGATGGAGCACTCACTCGCCACGAGCCCAGAAAACTCACTCGTTCTAAAAGGGCCAATCGTCTCTGCCACAAAGAAGAGGGTTAGCATGGGAGCATGCTTGAGGTCGCTTGGCAAAAGACTGAACTTCCAAAACTGCAAAGATGCCAACCGGCCATACATGAAGAAGAGGCAAAGGCATGGCCCCAAAGAATGGAAACCCGGAAGGAGAAGCAAGAGAGCTCGACTCGATGGACCAGCAGCTATGGTCAAAGGTCTCCCGCCTTCTCAGAAACAATGGAAAGAGAAAACACCAAAACCATGGAGCTCTTACTCCAGCAAGAAGTGAGGAAAAAGCAACACTGGAACGGTGGCGAAGTTTGACCTCAGCCACCCATGGGACCCAAACCAGTAATCCACAACGAGGTATCGTCGAGCCAACGACGTAAAACAAGTGCACTGGTCGGGAGGTAACCCGACACTATCTTACTTTCCGCACTTACTTTCAGTACTTAGTTTTAAGCTTGCATGACTTTTGAACTAAGGCACGCCTTCGTTCAAAAGTGGGGGGTGAAAACCGCCTGTGTACATAAATAACATGCTTGCTGTTTTTCTTTTTTTAATAGTATCTTTTTGAACATATGAACTTAAGAATGTGAAAAAGATAAATCAGAATTCATGCATTTACCTTGTGAAAATTCAAACTGTTTAAAAACTTAGAATGTAACTTTCCATTTGTCCTTTGTACTGAGATAACTAGGGATGTGGAGTTGACATAAACTGCCCTAGAAGGACTTGGGAAGCAATCAAAGGATCAGATCAAACTATATGGTTTTCGAAGTCAGTGGAGGCTGCACTTTGGGTTTTCAGTGAATAATTGAGTCAAACTCCGCCAAGAAGCATCTATGCAAAGGCGAGGACGGGAATCAGACTGTCCTCTCTCTAGTCAAAATAGCCGAGAAAATAGATAAGCGACCCTCATCTTGACCCGCGCAAAACGACGAAGACGAGAGGAGAGGGGAGGTATATCCATAGGCTTGCGGGTGATGATTGGACCTCCCAAGAAGGCTGACAAAATGGACTAGCAAGTCACAAAGAAGCGAAAAACTCAAAGAAGAAAATCAAAAGAGGCCAAAGGCCCAAATTTGTGAAGGTTTTAACCGAGCAAAAGTGAAGCACTCGACAAAGTCAAATCAAAGGCCAAGGGCCGATTCACTACAACAAAAAAGCAGTCCCTCGCCAAAGAAAAAATCAAGAAGGTTCAACTCACTGAAACCCGAACCGAATCACGTGCATGAGAAAGCTACCGAATCAAGAACGATCCCGAGGCTGCAACCCAGGAACCTGAAAAGGGCTATCTCCCGAAACATCCAATATAATTTGCATCTCAGCACGGAGGAACAAGTATTAAGTTTCTTCTATTTATTTACGCAGTTTAATTTGGTAATAAGTAAGCAATGCATGAATTAGGATAGATCGAGTACCACAGTCTAATTTTCATATGCCAAATCCGAACCTAGAACTTACGCCCTTTAATAGCATTGTTCGGGACGAACAACTAAAAGTGGGGGGTATTCTGATGGACCACAATTATACGAATCAAAAACATAGTAAAACCCCCCAAGTTAGACTGTTTGTCTATCTAACATCCATCTGTTAGTCCCGATATATTTCCACAGGGCATTTTAGAGACTGAAGTGAAAACACGCTAAGGAGAGGATTTTATGCTGAAAAGATAACAAGAGTCAATCCAAGGTCAAGATCATATGCCGACTGAAGAAATATCAAGGATCCTGACGTTGAATTGACCAGAATAAATTAATCAGAAGAATCAGGAGTGAAGTCAAGACAGTCCGGGGAAGGAACACACTGACAGTTTTGTGAAAAGACTGCACAAAACTGTACAAAATTCACATATGGCAAGATGACTTGGTGACTTGATGACTTGATGAAGAGGTGACCAAAGGAGGAAAACCTCCCCATTCCACCACCCACTACCGGCGGCGCCACCCCTCCTCCTCCTTGGTGACCGGCTACTTGCCTTGGAGGTGGAGGAAACAACCCATTGCTCCTCCACCACAACCGACTACCGGCGGCTGAGCTCCACCACTCCTCCTCTGCCACTTGGTGGCTCCTCCTTGGCTCCTCCTTGGCTCCTCCTCCTCCCTTGGATCAAACCAATCTCCACCACCCATCTCCACCCATTTTTCCTATAAAAGGAGGTGCTCCTCCTCCTCATAAATCATCCCAAAAATTGTAATCACTTCTCTCTCTACATTTTGTTACTTGTAAGTTTGGTTCGGTTTTGAAATAATACTCCTGTTTGTTCTTGAGTATTATACTGGAAATTATAATACTCTTGTCGGTTCTCGAGTATTATAATACTGTAGAGAATACTCCTGTTGGTTCTTGAGTATTCAGTAGGAATTAGGAATACTCCTGTTGGTTCTTGAGTATTCCACCCCTTTCCCTCTTACTGTTTTCAAAAACCCCCGAGTATTTAGCTATGGTATCCATCTCTATGGATATTCGTAGCTAAACTCTTTATTCGGTGGAAGGTATTTTCTTGTATTATATAATGTTGTAATATCTTTTAGTTTCATTTCTTTGTATTCAAAACTTGTTCTATGTGCCATTTATAGTCAGAATTTCCAAGGTTGAGTGGATGCTACGAAAGGGCAAAACTCTTCCGTGGGGATTCGTGAACATACTCGGGTAAGTGGATGCTACGAAAGGGCAAAGCTTATCTGAGAAGTTCGACTCATCTAAAACACCACTTGGTCAATCGTAACTGTGAGATCAAGTGGATGCACAAAAGGCTAAGATACTTCAAAAGGAGGAATTAGTCTGAAATAGAACAAGGGTTGCTTTAAACGATGTTGCAAGTCTTGCGCTACGAAAGGGCCTCGATTCATCTTTGAATACTTAGAAAAGTTACTAACAGTTTATTATATACATGTTATAATACAAGAGTACCTGAAACCGAATGCTTTTCTTTACTGTTAAACCGCAATCACCAACTGCTGATCTACCGAAGGAATTACAATCACGCATCACCCACTGTAAGTCTTCTTTGTATTTACAGCATTTAAATTTCTGTATTTACTTTTCAGCAATCAAAACCAAAAACCCCCAAAAAATCACGTAGTTAATTAGAGCGCTAAAATCTCAATCAACCATAAAACACGCTCCCCCCAGTTCAATCACCCTAAAAGAATAGCCTATTCCCCTAATTCCCTTGGGTTCGACCCCTACTTACCACTTACTACCTAGTAGTGTAGTCACAAGTAGCGGATATTATAAATTTATTTGTACAGAGGACACTGCACCTTAACGACAGTGCGGTGGCCCTCCATCAATGATGTACATATGCAAGATTCTGAAGATACTTGTCATCAACCTGTGCATGGGTATGTACCAGATACGAACCCTGAAGTTTTGCCTGAGACCGTGTTAGACGATAATGACGTACACATGCAAGATGCTGATGAAAGTGAGGTGAATCAAACTCAATCAGGAAGTGGTGAAAACAGCTTGCAACCGTCTAGCAGAATCCAAAAGAATCATCCCCTGTCAAGTATCATTGGCAATCCTCACGACAAGATCAAAACTAGAGGTAAACCCCATATTAATTACAGAGATATGATTAACCATAGCTGCTATTTGTCAAAGGTGGAACCCAAGAATGTGAAGGAAGCCTTGCAAGATGATCATTGGATCACGGCCATGCAAGAGGAGTTCGGAGAATTCACTCGTAACAATGTTTGGGATCTTGTTCCTCGTCCAAGTGGAGTCAATATTATTGGAACGAAGTGGATATACAAAAACAAGACTGATGAAAGTGGCAACATTACGAGAAACAAAGCCAGACTAGTTGCTCAAGGGTACACTCAGATAGAGGGGATCAATTTTGACAAAACATTCGCCCCAGTAGCACGCTTGGAAGCTATTCGTCTTCTACTTGTAGTGGCTTGCTACCTCAAGTTCAAACTGTTCCAGATGGATGTTAAGAGTGCTGACGGAGCCCACCGCACTGTCGTTAAGGTGCGATGTTCTCTGTGCAAAAACAAATTTATATCTCCGATACTCGCGACTTAACTATTTTGGGTAGTCAGTGGTAAGTACGGGTCGAACCCAAGGGAGTCAGGTGAATAGTTGTTCTTTCGAAAAAGGGGGGGATTAAATAAAGCAGTTGGGGGGTTGTTTTTGGTTTTTAGTACTGAAAGGTAAAGTAACAGTTGATATTACAATTAAAGGAAAGATTCGGTTTCAGGGGCCTTGTATCATATTTTCGTTTATCATTGACCTCTAATGATCATACTAAGTGTTCAAAAGTGAATCAAGGCTATTCCTAGCACATGACTTGCCACACCGTCTAGTCTTTTGCAAGACAAAGAACTCTTGTTCTAGTATGTGCATCCATTTGATCATCATTCCTGATAAACCTAATGGTGTTTTAAAAAGGTTGACTTCCACAGATAAGCTGTGCTCTTCCGAGCCTCCACTTCTCCACGGAAGATCACGAACCCATGGCAGAGCTTTGCTCTTCCGAGCAGCCACTCAACCAACGGAATTCTGACCTAATATATGGCACCTAGAACAAGTTGAACACAAAGAGGCACTAAGAGAAGGGTCTAAAACATTGTATGATACAAGTACACCCCTTTAACCGAATGAAAGGTTTAGCTACAAATATCCATGGAGCAGGACATCATAACTAAGTACTTGAAAAAGTAAAGGTTTTTGAAAGACAGTAAAATAAAGTTTTCGAAAGTAAAGACAGGAAAGTAAAGTACTTTGAAAGACAGTAAAGTAAAGAAAAGTGTACTTACAAAAACTTATAAGAGTGCTCAAGATCCAACTTCGATTCCAAAGTAAAGTGTTTACATGATTGTGCCCACAAAAGCTAGAGAGATAAGTCACTTGAGAACTTGTGATGTTGGAATGAGATGGGATGATTTACAAAGGCAATGGAGGGCTCTATTTATAGGCTAAGGGGAGGAAGAGATGTGGAGGAGGAGAAGACACTTGGCAAGAGGAGGGTGGAGGAGCTCAAAGCCGCCGGGGTGAGGTGGAGGGGAGGAGAGCCGCCCCCATGTGTCATCTCCTCCTTGAAGCCGCCGGCCACGTGAGGTGGAGGGGAGTGGGTGAGAGCTTTGTGATCTTTTCCCCAAAAGCCATCGGTCCTTTCAGCTCCGGTCTGACTCTGGTTGCCCTTCGGTTGGACTTGTTTTGAGTGATTCCATGTCAGGTTCTTGAAATTCAGAATTTGGTCGTGACCTGGAATGACTCGTAGTTCATTTTCAGCTTTAAAACTCCTCCTTAGCTTGTATTCTCTCTAGACTTCAAAATACCCTTTAGATAAATATCGGAACTAACAAGCAAAAGTTAAATAGACAAAGAGTCTAATTTGGTGGGTTTAACCGTGTTTATGATTCATACAATTATGGTCCATCAGATCACCCCACACTTTTAGTTGTTCATCCCGAACAATGCTATTTAAGGGCGGAACACAATATAAGTAAAAACTTTTAATTATGAAAGTGAGACTGTGGGACTAGATTTATCCTAATTCATGCATTACTTACTTATTACCAAACTAAACCGTGTAAATACTTAGAAGAAACTTGATACTTGTACCTTCGCGCCGAGATGCAAATTAATTTGGATGTTTCGGGAGATAGCCCTTTTCAGGCTCCTGGACTGCATTCTCGGGATCGAATCGCACTATATGGTTTCCTTGTAGCTCTCTCTAGCACGTGATTCAGTTTGGGTTTAACTGAGTTGAGCATTTTGATTTCTTTTGGCGAGGGACAGCTTCTGTAGTGAATCGGCCTTTGGCCTTTGGCCTTTGATATTGAGTTGGAGTTTCTTCACTTTTGTTCGGTTAAAACCTTCACAATTTTGGCCTTTGGCCTTTGATTAGCTTCTTTGAGCTTTTGCTTTTTTGTGACTTGCTAGTCCATTTTCTCAGCCTTTTTGGGAGGTCCAATCTTCGCCCGCAAGCATATGGAAATACCTCCCCGCTCTTTCTCATCCTCGCCGTTTTGCGCGGGTCAAGATGAGGGTCGCTCATCTATTTTCCCGGCTACTAGGACTAGAGATAGGACGGTTTGATTCCCGTCCCGCCTCTTGCATAAATGCTGCACGGTGGAGATGACTTCAATCTTCACTGAAACCCGAAGTGCAGCCTCCACTGACTTCGAAAACCATATAGTTAGATTCGATCCTTCGAGTGCTTGCCAAGCCTCTCTAGGGCAGTTTATATCAACTCCACATCCCCTGTTTATCTCAGCACAAAGGGACAAATGGGAAGTTACATTCTAAGTTTTTAAACAGTTGAATTTTCACAAGGTAAATGCATGAATTTAGATCTATCTTTTTCACATTCTCAAGTTCATATTTTCAAAAAGATAATATTAAGGGAAAAGGAAAAGAAAAAGCATGTTAATTAACTATGTACACAGGTGGTTCTCACCCCAAACTTTTGAACGAAGGCGTGCCTTTCAGCACGACTTAGTTCAAAAGTCATGCAAATATATACAAGAGAAGGAAATCACATTAAGGAAAAGAGAATAACTGCACTCCCTTTTACTGTGTCATGTCGTGGAACGACATGCCTCGGAGCTGGATAATCGAGGGAGTTCGGCTGGGGCCTTGAACTCTCAGCGCAGGCCCGGTAATTCTCGGAAGCTGCCTGGCTGATTTGATCTTGCTCCAAAAATCGATTCCTACATGTTAGCCATTCCTTCTATACAAAAAATGGGTGAGAGCGACTTGCGGTAAAAACTAAATGACAGAAAATAAATGACTGAAAGTAAGATAGGTGTCGGGTTACCTCCCGACCAGTGCCTTTATTTAACGTCGTTGGCTCGACGCATGGGGATCACAGGTTTTGATCCCATGGGCAGCTCAGGTCATAGTGTTGTGGAGTGCCTACTTTCATTTTTGCCTTGCCTTTCCCCGAGTTTTTGTGGGATGATGAGTTCGGGTCCTGTTCCCATGGTTCTGGTGGTTTCTCCTTCCACCGTCTCTAAGAAGGCGACGGACCTTTTACTACTAGTCTCTTGAATCGGGATCTCTTATGTTTAGGGCTGCCTTGTCTAGTTGTGAGAAGATGCTCCATCAAGGAGTCGTTCTGCTTCGGCCCTTCTTCCATCCTCCTTTCAGCCTCTTCATTGATCACATAGTTTTCTGCAATCTGTCTATTGATCAAGGGGAAAAGTTGGGAAGCTTGCATCTTAAGGCTTGGTTCTATCTCGTTATGTTCGTCAGTGAGGATTCTGTCTCGGATGGTCTTGGCTGCTTCGGTAATGATAGTCGGGTATGACTCGGGCAGCTTGCCAGTGGTGTTCTGGACTTCCTCCTCTGCTGGCATAGTCTCAAGTTCCCATGAAGGCTTTTCCTCGTTGCTTCCGGTGCTTTCTATATCTGATTCTTCTGATGGCTCGGAAGTTTCTTCTGATGGCTCGAGAAGTTTCTTCTGATGGTTCAGAAGTATCTTCTTTTTTCGTCTCTGGACCAGCCTCCACTATCTGTATTCCTCTATTAGGTCGGGGCATTGGCCTTCGTTTTGTGGCTTCGGCCAAGTCGTCTATAACATCCCACATTTGAGTCAGGGATAAGTGCATAGCTGATCCTCCCACTGCGTCATTGATCCTTGAGAACTCATCTTGCCTCATTCCACAAAGGAATTTTTGAAGAAGGAATACTTTGGTGAATCCATGGTGCGGGCAGCGTGAGACGATGGTGTCATAGTACGTGTAGTATTCATCTAAAGTCTCATCCCGGGATTTCTGAAGGCAGATGATCTTCTCGCGGGTGTCATGTCGTAAGGATGGGGGGAGAATTCTTTCAGAAATTTAGCGCGAAGGTCCACGTAATATTTTGCACAACTAGCAGTTGATGTGTAATACCATACTATCGCAAAGTCGGTTAAAGAGTGTTCAAAACATTTTAATTGAAACTCTTCTAACGTTACATTTTCGAGTTTCATGTGACGACTTATATGGTGGAAATGTTGGCAGTGTATTAATGGGTCTTCTCCGGTGGTACCTCCAAACTGAGGAAGATGTCGAGTCATCCATGCATACATAGTGGGCAGCGTGATGAAGAAGTGAAGATGGAAAGAAAAGAACAACTAATCGAAGGCTAACTCCCCGGCAACGGAGCCAGTTTTGATAGAGCCCACCGCACTGTCGTTAAGGTGCGATGTTCTCTGTGCAAAAACAAATTTATATCTCCGATACTCGCGACTTAACTATTTTGGGTAGTCAGTGGTAAGTACGGGTCGAACCCAAGGGAGTCAGGTGAATAGTTGTTCTTTCGAAAAAGGAGGATTAAATAAAGCAGTTGGGGGGTTGTTTTTGGTTTTTAGTATTGAAAGGTAAAGTAACAGTTGATATTACAATTAAAGGAAAGATTCAGTTTCAGGGGCCTTGTATCATATTTTCGTTTATCATTGACCTCTAATGATCATACTAAGTGTTCAAAAGTGAATCAAGGCTATTCCTAGCACATGACTTGCCACACCGTCTAGTCTTTTGCAAGACAAAGAACTCTTGTTCTAGTATGTGCATCCATTTGATCATCATTCCTGATAAACCAAATGGTGTTTTAAAGAGGTTGACTTCCACAGATAAGCTGTGCTCTTCCGAGCCTCCACTTATCCACGGAAGATCACGAACCCATGGCAGAGCTTTGCTCTTCCGAGCATCCACTCAACCAATGTAATTCTGACCTAATACATGGCACCTAGAACAAGTTGAACACAAAGAGGCACTAAGAGAAGGGTCTAAAACATTGTATGATACAAGTACACCCCTTTAACCGAATGAAAGGTTTAGCTACGAATATCCATGGAGCAGGACATCATAACTAAGTACTTGAAAAAGTAAAGGTTTTTGAAAGACAGTAAAATAAAGTTTTCAAAAGTAAAGACAGGAAAGTAAAGTACTTTGAAAGACAGTAAAGTAAAGAAAAGAGTACTTACAAAAACTGATAAGAGTGCTCAAGATCCAACTTCGATTCCAAAGTAAAGTGTTTACATGATTGTGCCCACAAAAGCTAGAGAGATAAGTCACTTGAGGACTTGTGATGTTGGAATGAGATGGGATGATTTACCAAGGCAATGGAGGGCTCTATTTATAGGCTAAGGGGAGGAAGAGATGTGGAGGAGGAGAAGACACTTGGCAAGAGGAGGGTGGAGGAGCTCAAAGCCGCCGGGGTGAGGTGGAGGGGAGGAGAGCCGCCCCCCATGTGTCATCTCCTCCTTGAAGCCGCCGGCCATGTGAGGTGGAGGGGAGTGGGTGAGAGCTTTGTGATCTTTTCCCCAAAAGCAATCGGTCCTTTCAGCTCCGGTCTGACTCTGGTTGCCCTTCGGTTGGACTTGTTTTGAGTGATTCCACGTCAGGTTCTTGAAAGTCAGAATTTGGTCGTGACCTGGAATGACTCGTAATTCATTTTCAGCTTTAAAACTCCTCCTTAGCCTGTATTCTCTATAGACTTCAAAATACCCTGTAGATAAATATCGGAACTAACAAGCAAAAGTTAAATAGACAAAGAGTCTAATTTGGTGGGTTTAACTGTGTTTATGATTCATACAATTAGGGTCCATCAAGTGCCTTCTTGAACGGTCTGCTTTTCGAGGAAGTTTATGTGGCACAGCCTAAAGGATTTGAGGACCCTCATTATCCAGATCATGTTTACAAACTGAACAAGGCGTTGTACGGACTAAAGCAAGTTCCTAGAGCTTGGTATGAAAGGCTGACACAATTCCTCATGAGCATGGGGTACACTCGAGGAGGAATAGACAAGACTATGTTCGTGAAAAAGGATAACAAATACTTTATCATTGCTCAAATCTACGTCGATGACATTGTGTTTGGTTCTAACTCTCAAAAGATGGTGGATGAGTTTGTGGCCCAGATGCAAAGCGAGTTTAAAATGAGTATGGTGGGAGAGAGGAATTACTTCTTGGCGCTGCAGGTTGTAAAGTCAAAGGAAGGGATTTTCTTGACTCAAGCCAAGTATGCCAGAAATCTGGTGAAGAAGTTTGGACTTGACAAGGCTACCCACAAGAGAACTCCAGCTGCTACACATGTGAAAATCACTAAGGATGATGTAGGAGCCTCAGTGGACCAGACCTTGTACAGAAGCATGATTGGAAGCTTGTTTTACCTGACTGCGACCAGACCAGATATTGTCAAGCTGTGGGAGTCTGTGCCAGGTATTAGGCCAATCCGAAGGAAAGCCACTTGTTGCAGGTGAAGAGGATCATCAAATATGTAAGTGGTACTGCTGATTATGGTTCGTGGTACACTAGAGATACAAGTGGATGTATTGTTGGCTACTCAGATGTAGACTAGGCTGGTAATATTGAGGACAGAAAGAGTACTTCTGGTGGATGCTTCTTCGTGGGCAATAACCTTGTGTCCTGGTTTAGTAAGAAGCATAACAGTATTTCACTATCATCTACTGAAGCAGAGTACATGGCTGCGGGGAGCTGCTGTGCTCAAATGCTTTGGATGAAGTAGATGCTCAAGGAAGTAGGACTGAACCAGAATACTATGCCGTTATACTGTGACAACATGAGTGCAATCAGCATCTCTAAGGATCCAGTACAGCATTCGCCGACAAAGAACATTGACATCCGACATCATTTCATTAGAGAACTAGTTGAAGATAAAGTTATCAGCCTGTTCCACATGCCAACAGAGAAACAACTGGCGGATATTCTGACTAAGCCTTTGGATGCTGAGAGGTTTGAGACACTAAGGTCTGCACTTGGCCTTTGTGTCATGAAACCCTAGAAGACTTTGACGCCAGGGGCATTCAGCTGTGCAGAATTCCTATAAATATTGCTGACGTGCCAAAAGGAAAGGGGGAGCTTTGTGTTTAAATCAAACTGTGCAAGCTCTTTCAAAGGTTCGCCAGAACAGTATTTCCTATCTCTGTGCTGACGTGGAAACACTTAAAGAAGAAGATAGCTACAACGTCTCTTAATCCCGTCGACCGAGAAGACTGTACATCTTCCAAACTTAATTTTTAAATTCAAATCTAGCTCAGTTATATTGCAGGCTTATTTAAGAGGAAGGGGGCAGATTTGGAGTTCATTCGCAATCACTCTTTCGAGACGAAACCCTAATTGCCTCCCGTAAGTTTAATCTCTAAAAAAAACTCCTCTCAACACAATCGACGATGGTGAACACCAGGAAGAACAAATCCTCCGCCGCTGAAGAAGGAAGCAAGAAGCCTACTTCTCGTCCAAAAACTCTAACCAAAGCGTCTGTTGTGAAAGGTTAGGCCTTGAAGATCAAGAAGGCCATCCCGATGCCTCCTAAGACTGTCAGTCCGACGGAGATTCCAACGGTGGCGGATGCCAAAGCCGTCGATTCCACCAAGAAGGAGTCTACCATTGAGGGGGAGACTGTGCAGATCGGCGCTTCGCCCATCAAGAAGACATCATCTGGACAAGCCAAGTCTCCAGAAAAAGGGGTTTCGTCTGTGTAACCTAAATGTACATTTTCTGAGTCCGTTGCTGAACCATCTAGTGTGGCTGCAGCTATTGGATTGCCGATTAGTGAAGAATGTATGGTGGAAGATTTGGTGAAGAAGGGAGTGGCGGATAGTATTGTTGGGGACCAAGTAGTGGTCGGAGGTGGTTCAATTTCTGTTGCAGATTTGGTGTCGAAAATTCAAGCAGATGTAATGGCTAATTTAGCAAAAGAGCAGCAAGTACGAGAGGCTATGCCTGCTGAACTAGAGAAAGAAGGAGAGGCTACACAGACTGAGCCGGATGTTGAGAAAGACAAGGAGCACTCCATGCCTTTTGTCGAGGCTTCTGTACCCGCTCCTACTAAAGATCAGACTATTGGTCAATCGGGTATTGTGGAGTCTATGGAATGTGATACATCTAGGAGTAAGGATGAGGTTGATAAGTCTGAGGAGTCAGACTGTAATACCGATGAGTTGTTTGGCGTTAGTGATGAGCAAGAAAAATGTGATTTGATTGCGGAGACTGAGTCAGAGCAGAAAACAAGCCCTGTGGAGTCTCTGAAAGCAAGCAAAGATTCTGATGTGCATTCCATGTCCGAAAATGATTCTTTTGGAAACAGGTCTGATGCAGCCATGAAGGTTTCAGTGCCGGAGTCTGACCCTGTCTCAGAAAAGCCAACTGTTCTACCATCTGTATCAGAAAAGGCAAGTGAGGATTCTGACAAACTTTCCCCTATAGTCAAGCTGAAAAAGAATGTGAAACAAGGACAGAAGAGATCAACGGCTGCTAAGTTGCCTAAGACTTCAAAGAAGGTCAAAATTGTCGCAAAGCCATCAACTGTACAAGGCAGTCTGATAAAGGGCACCTGGTTTGCTTCCAAGGTGCATGCTGAAAAGTGGGAAGTGATCATGCACAGGACAATTGTGTCTGAGAAGGTCATTAATGTCAAGAAATATCCAGGAATTGTGGTGGATCTGCTTAGTGAATGCAAGTTGCTTGGTTCGTTGCGAAAGGCTGAAAAGTTTTCTGAGAGGCTAATACGAGAGGTGATGGTCAACCTGCCTACTGAGTTTGGAGTACAGGGGAGCGAACAGTATGGTCAACTCCGTGTCAGAGGGAAGGTTGTGTACTTAATGCCTGAGTTGATTAATGCATGCTTAGATGCCCCCCAGTGGGGTGCTGATACTGTTCCAGAAGACCTAAACACGATTGTCCGGGAAATCACTCAAGGCGTCAAGGTGCACTGGAAAGGATAAAATTTTAAGGCTTCAGAATTATCAACCAAGTACTCCTTTCTGTACCAGATTGCTCACTACAACTGGTTGTCGTCGATGCATCGTGGGTCTGTGACAAAGGAGCTCGCTAAGCTAATTTATGCTGTTGGAATGAAGAAATTGGTCAACCTGGGAGAGCTTGTGTTTGTCCACATAGAGAAACACTCAGTGTCAGGAAGAAATTAGCTGCCAATTGGGTTTCCTTCTCTTCTCCATCAGCTTGTTCTGGAACAGTGCCCCGACATCCTGACCTCTAGGGAAGTGCTATCAGCCGAACCCAAAGTGTTTGCCATGGATCACAAGCTGTTCGAGGGTGCTAGAGTTATTGACGTGCCAAGCGAAGCGTCTATGAAACTCCTTGCGACAATTCTGATGCCAGTCTCTCTTCACAAGAAGTTTGCTAAGGAGGTCCGAGGCCAGATTTCCTTCCTCGGAATTGAGATCAAACGGATGCAAACTCAGCGTGCTCAGCTCCAAGATCTACTTGCAGACCTGGGTAGTCTCTCTGCTGATGCTCCGACGGAGGCTGTTTCTGAATCTGATGAAGAGTAGTCTGTGCAACCGGCCCTTGCCACTTGAGACAAACAGGGGGAGTATCTGCATGAGTAGAGATGCGTGGTTTGTGGGGCATGTGGTTCTTTTTGTTGGTTTGCTGATGTGTGTTTTGTGTTGAAGTACTGTGTTGAAGCTTCGCCCCTAAATGAATGAAGAAATTATTTGGGCAAGACTGTGCTAGCTTCTAGTCTCTATCTGTGCTAGCTTAGGTCTAACTGATCATGCAGAAAAAGTGCTTTGCCTCAAATGTCAAGGGGGAGATTATTGGAGTAAAAAGTGCCATCTAGGCAAAACTCGTATCTATGCCAGAAGGTGTACTAGATCAATCTGTCAGTTTCGAAAAATCAGCATTGGTCCTAGTTTTTCGAACTGATGGATCTGGATCATATCTCGTCAACTGCCACATCATCAAACCCAATCTTTTAAAGATAAAGTCATGCAGATCTCAACGGAACTAAGCCCTATCTTATCTAGGGTTTACGAAATCAAATCTAGGGTTTTCTTATCGCCTAGATTCACACGGCTATATAAAGGAGGCCAGGGTTTCTCTTTTTGGATCGAGCAACACTTGAGAAACACCGTGTGTGGGAGCCATCAATCACTGTGCGGATTACACTATTCTAATCTACGAGTCTTCGTGCTATCGTAGAAGGATTGAGGGCTGCAAGTTGGTAAGCAACTTGCTCTTTTTACTTGAACTCATTCATAGTTGCTGCGCACAAATTCTTTCAGAGTTCAAGAGGTGTCGTCGCTGCACTGTACTATTCCGTGCGTGTAGTTTGACTTACACAACAAGACGACTATCACAACCAGCCTCAGAAGAAGGTCCGAGCGTACAAGATGGGAGTCGCTGGATCTAAGGGAAGCTTAGATCACCCAATTCACTTGGTGGGTAGTATAGGTGTTTCAGTAGTTTGGAAGGCTGTTCAAATGTCAATCTGTACGATAACAATATCGACTATCACCCCCGCAATATCGACGAGAACCAAGACGAGAACCCGTCTTTGATGACTACTACGGGGATAACAACAACTTCCGTGAACCTACTATGGGAGAACTGTCGGCACCAGATTTCAGAAATCAGCCGTGGTGCATTTACGAAGGCCCTGAGCTAGAAAACATCGCCATCAACACTTCAGTGGCCCACAACTTGCCAAAGTTCTCAGGAACTCGTGGAGAATCAGCAACGACTCATCTCCAACGCTTACGTGGCACTTTCCAAAACCTAAAACCAAGCTGAAAGCGTTCTACTTTTCCCTCACTGACTCGGTGAACGACTGGTTCCTTTCATTGCCTTCCGGAAGCATCAGAACATGGGCTTAGATGCAGAAGAAGTTCTTAGACAAATACTACCCAGCAGGAAGAGCAATGCAAGTAAGGAGGCAACTGCTGGACATCAAGCAAGGGCCCAATGAAACCATGTACGAGTACCTGGAAAAGTTCAATCGCCTGGAGAGAAGCTGATGTACCCTTGGACTGCCCGAAAAACTCATAATCGAGTACCTCATTGATTGATTAAGGCCCTTAGACAAAATGCTTCTGTATGCCTCAGCTGGAGGATCCATGATGAATCTATCACTGAGTGGCATAAGGAATCTCATCACCGACGTTGCTGAAAATGCCCGATTCAGAGAAGAGACAACTCGGCAGGAAGAATTTTCCCGAACGAAGAATGTGGCAAAGGCTGAAACACCGATGAACTCTATGCCAGAGGAGATGAAACAGATAAAGGAAATGATGATTCAAATCCTACGAAGGCAGCCAGTTCAGATAAAGCCTTGCGAGTTTTGTAGTTCTACGGACCACAAGACTGACGCATGCCCGACACTGATAGTAGAGGAACCGGAAGAAGTGAATGCAGTGGTAGGATACCAAGGATACAACAACCACAACAGCAACGATAGAGCAGGACCAATCCGGCAGTATAATCAAGCGACCAATCCAAGCTGGCGAAACGACAACCATCCTCCGAAGGAGACACAACAAGCCGCGCCGCAATTAGCTCGGTCATTCTACCAACCGCCCCACCGGCAGTACAACCAGAACGCTCCATCAGCAAGCCAATATCAGCAGAGAGGATCAAATCAATACCCAACGAACCAATATCAGCAGAAGGGAACGAATCAATACCAATCCAGCTCAAATAATCAGCAAGGACCAAGCAAGTCGCTTGAAGACACAATGAAGGAGCTCGCAGGAAGCGTGAATCAATTGGGAACATCGCTAAACCAATTCCAGGTGAAAATGGACGGGGCAATTTCAGAGTTAACCAAACAAATGTCCCAGCTCGCCACCGCAATGTCCGTGCTCACTAATGAACCATGCAAACTACCTTCACAAACCGTCCAAAACCCAGAGGGAAATGTTAATGCTGTGGCCCTAAGGAGTGGGAAAAAACTTGTCAGCAAACCTACAGAGCAAGATGAGGACAAAAGTCCGAGGTTGCCCGGAGAAGAACAAGTAAGGCCCGAGGCTCTCGAAACTCTTGAGCAAGACAAAGAGGAGGACGTGACCAAAGAAGAAGTGAACACATCCAAGGATCACAGGCCTGGCCCAGTACCATCAGCCAACCCGGTTCCAGTGTTCGAAGAGCACAATGAGCACCCGGTGCCCAGAACCGAGACCCCCAAAATCAGCACCGCACTTCCATTTCCAGTGCCAGCCCGTGTACCAAAACAACATGTCATGGATGAGGATATGTTTGAATTGTTCAGCAAAGTCGAAATAAACATCCCCCTCTTGGAAGCCATCAAGCAAATCCCTCGATATGCTAAGTTTTTAAAAGAGCTTTGCACCAACCGGAGGAGGAGTACTAGATATGATCAAGAGCTAATAAGTAGGAACGTGTCGGCCGTCATACAACGAAAAGTGCCCCCAAAATGTGGTGATCCGGGAACTTACACCATTCCATGCACAATTGGCAACATCCAGATCGAGAACTGCATGCTAGACCTTGGAGCATCAATCAACGTTCTTCCCTTCTCTATCTACTCATGCCTCAGAATTGGACCGCTCGAACCCACCGGTCTCACTATTCAACTGGTAGATCGGTCGTGCAAACAGCCCGAAGGGAAAATAGAAGACGTCCTGGTTCAAGTAGGCGAATTGGTGTTTCCAGCAGACTTCTACGTCTTAAAGATGGAGAATGGCGGACCTAAAGATCATGCACCCATCCTTCTCGGCCGTCCATTTCTCAAAACATCAAAAATGAAGATAGACTGTGGAAGTGGAATTCTCTCAATGGAAGTAGACGGAGAGGTCTTCAGCTTTGACATATTCCGAGCAATGAAGCACCCTATGGAATTCGAGGAAGTACACGCTCTCGATGCTTTGGACGATCTGGTCCAAGAAGTTCAACCAGAACCAAGAGCGGACCCCTTAGAAGCCATACTCAATGGAGTCGAAAGCTCATACGAATTGACCGAAGACCTGCATGAAACGGTGGCCTACTTAACAATCTCGGAGCCTCTCACACCAGAATATGAAGTCAACGAGGTAAAATTATTCAAATCAAATACTTTTCTGCCCTCGGTGATGCAAGCTCCCAAAATAATTGAAGCCCCTGCCCGGACATCTGAAGTACGCTTTCCTAGGAGATAATAACACACTTCCAGTGATCATCAAGAGTGGCTTGGAAGCAGGTCAGGAGAGAAGTCTGATAAAAGTGCTGAGACAACACAAGTTGGCTATTGGATGGACTCTAGCCGACTTAAGAGGAGTCAGCCCGGCTGTATGCATGCACCGTATTCTACTTGAAAAAGGAGCAAAGCCATCAAGAGAGCCTCAACGACGACTCTACCCTATCATGATGGAAATCGTCCAAAAAGAAATACAGAAGCTACTAGATGCGGACGTTATCTATCCCATATCAAATAGCCAATGGGTAAGTCCTGTCCACGTGGTCCCGAAGAAAAGTGGGATCACGGTCGAGGAAGATGCCGAAGGAAAATAGTAACAACAAGAGTCAAGAACGGCTCGAGAATGTGCATCGACTACAGAAAGTTGAACGCCATCACAAGAAAATACCATTTCCCTCTACCATTCATCGATCAAATGCTAGACCGACTGGCGGGCAAACCATATTTTTGCTTCCTGGACGGGTTCTCAGGCTACAACCAGATCCCCATAGCACCTGAGGACCAAGAGAAGACTACATTCACCTGCCCATTTGGCACATTCGCCTTCAAAAAGATGTCGTTCGGCCTATGCAACACCCGGGAACTTTTCAAAGGGTAGTGACTAGCATCTTTTCAGACATGATCGGGGAATTCATTAAAGTCTTCATGGACGACTTCACCATCTATGGAGACACATTCGACGCTTGCTTAAGTAATTTGAGCACGGTTTTGACACGATGTGTGTCCATGAACTTAGTGCTCAATTATGAGAAGTGCCACTTCATGGTAACACACGGAATAGTCTTGGGACATATCGTCTCACAAGAAGGCTTGGAAGTGGACAAAGCAAAGATCGACCTGATCATGACTCTACCATACCCATCCACGGTCCGAGACATCCAATCATTCCTTGGCCATGCAGGATTCTATCGACAATTCATCAAAGACTTCTCCAAAACGGCGTTGCCTCTAACCACTCTGCTCCAGAAAGAAGTCCCTTTTGAATTCACTAATACATGCAAGGAGGCCTTTGATAAACTGAAGAAAGCCCTCACCAGCACACCTATCATCCAAACGCCAAATTGGGAACTACCATTCGAAATCATGTGCGATGCGAGCGATTATGCTGTGGGGGCAGTCCTCGGTCAAAAAGTTGATAAGAAGGCGGTTGTGATCTACCACGCCTCAAGAACCCTAGATTCTGCCCAACGAAACTACTCCACCACCGAGAAGGAACTCCTGGCAGTGGTTTTTACTCTGGAAAAATTCAGATCCTATTTGCTTGGAGCAAAAGTAATAGTTTATTCTGACCACGCGGCCATCCGTTACCTAATGAAGAAGAAGGAGGCCAAGCCAAGGCTCATTCGGTGGATATTACTACTGCAAGACTTCGATGTGGAAATAAGGGACAAAAAGGGGATCGAAAATACTGTGGCCGACCACCTAAGCAGGATTGTCCGAAAGGAAGAAGAGGGGCACATAACCGAGTCATTTCCAGACGAGCACATGTATGCAGTCTCAACCAAGGTGCCGTGGTATGCCTCAATCGTCAACTACCTTGTAGGAGGTAAATTTCCCCCTTCTTTTACTAAAGCACAATGCATGAAACTTAGGCATGATGCTAGGCATTACTTGTGGGATGATCCTTATTTGTGGAAAATAGGAGCAGATCAAATACTTAGGAGATGCATCCCAGATAATGAAATAGCTTCTATTATTAGCTTCTGCCATGAGTTTGCATGTGGAGGACACTTTGGGCCTAGGAGAACCGCTAGAAAAATCCTAGATAGCGGCTTCTTTTGGCCAAGTATGTTTAGGGATGCCTATGAGAAGTGTAAAAAATGCGATAAGTGCCAAAGAGTAGGAAATGTGTCAGCTAAAAATGAGATGCCTCAAGTACCCATATTAGTCAACGATGTTTTCGACATTTGGGGTCTTGATTTTATGGGACCATTCCCAGTATCATGCGGTTATACTTATATTCTAGTCGCTGTAGATTATGTGTCAAAATAGGTAGAGGCTAAGGCCACAAGGTGCGACGATGCAAAGACTGTCATAGATTTTTTGTGCACTAACCTGTTTTGTAGATACGGGGTACCCAAGGCCATAATAAGCGACCAAGGAACTCATTTCTGCAACCGCATGATGACTGCCACCTTAAAACGCAACCATGTCCACCACCGAACGTCCACGGCATATCATCCACAGACCAATGGTCAAGCGGAGATCTCCAACCGCAAAATCAAGGGAATTTTAGAAAAAATAGTGAAGCCGGGTAGGAAAGATTGGAGTCAGAGTCTAGATGAAGCTCTTTGGGCTTATCGGACAGCATACAAGACACCAATTGGAACCTCCCCCTTTCGACTTGTTTATGGAAAGGCATGCCACCTTCCGGTGGAATTAGAACATAAAGCTTATTGGGCGCTCAAGCATTGCAATCCGGATTTGAAGGCTGCTGGACTAGATAGGAAGCTTAATCTATGTGAGCTTGAAGAATTGCGGCTTGAGGCCTATGAAGGGCAAACGGACTACAAAGCGCGGACCAAATTATATCATGACAAATTCATCCTCCGACGCTCATTTGAGGAGGGACAACAAGTTCTACTCTTCTCCTCACGGTTGAAGTTGATGCCTGGCAAACTAAAATCAAGATGGACCGGCCCTTATACCGTGACTAAGGTATTCAACCAAGGAATGCTTGAGTTGGAAAGCATGGAGAATGGGAGCCGATTCAATGTGAATGGACAGCGAGTCAAACACTACCATGGTGAGGTCAACTTGACAACACAAAAATTCAACCTGAGCCGCCCATGGGATCCAAACCTGTGATCCCCATGCGTCGAGCCAACGACGTTAAACAAAGGCACTGGTCGGGAGGTAACCCGACACCTATCTTACTTTCAATAATTTTATTTTCTGTCATTTAGTTTTTACCGTAAGTCACTCTCACCCACTTTTTGTATAGAAGGAATGTCTAACATGTAGGAATCGGTTTTTAGAGCAAGATCAGATCAGCCAGGCAGCTTCCGAGAATTACCGGGCATGCGCTGAGAGTTCAAGGCCCTAGCCGAACTCCCTCGATTATCCAGCTTCGAGGCATGTCGTTCCACGACACGACACAGTAAAAGGGAGTTCAGTTCTTCTCTTTTCCTTAATGTGATTTCCTTCTCTTGTATATATTTGCATGACTTTTGAACTAAGTCGTGCTGAAAGGCACGCCTTCGTTCAAAAGTGTGGGGTGAGAACCGCCTGTGTACATAGTTAATTAACATGTTTTTCTTTTCCTTTTCCCTTAATATTATCTTTTTGAAAATATGAACTTGAGAATGTGAAAAAGATAGATCTAAATTCATGCATTTACCTTATGAAAATTCAACTGTTTAAAAACATAGGATGTAACTTCTCATTTTTCCCTTTGTGCTGAGATATACAGGGGATGTGGAGTTGATAGAAAATGCCCTAGAGAGGCTTGGCAAGCACTCGAAGGATCGAATCTAACTATATGGTTTTCGAAGTCAGTGGAGGCTGCACTTCGGGTTTCAGTTGAGTCAGAGTCATCTCCGCCATGCAGCGTTTATGCAAAGAGGCGGGATGGGAATCAAACCATCCTATCTCTAGTCCTTGTAGCCGGGAAAATAGATGAGCGACCCTCATCTTGACCCGCGCGAAACGGCGAGGATGAGAAAGAGCGGGGAGGTATTTCCATATGCTTGCGGGCGAAGATTGGACCTCCCAAAAAGGTTGAGAAAATGGACTAGCAAGTCACAAAAAAGCAAAAGCTCAAAGAAGCTAATCAAAGGCCAAGGGCCAAAATTGTGAAGGTTTTAACCGAACAAAAGTGAAGAAACTCCAACTCAATATCAAAGGCCAAAGGCCAAAGGCGGATTCACTATAGAAGCTGTCCCTCGCCAAAAAGAAATCAAAATGCTCAACTCAGTGAAACCCGAACCGAATCACGTGCTAGAGAAAGCTACAAGGAAACCATATAGTACGAGTCGATCCCGAGAATGCAGTCCAGGAGCCTGAAAAGGGCTATCTCCCAAAACATCCGAATTAATTTGCATCTCGGCGCGAAGGTACAAGTATCAAGTTTCTTCTAAGTATTTACACGGTTTAGTTTGGTAATAAGTAAGTAATGCATGAATTAAGATAAATCTAGTCCCACCGTCTCACTTTCATATTTAAAAGTTTTTTAGATTGTGTTCCGCCCTTAAATAGCATTGTTCGGGACGAACAACTAAAAGTGTGGGGTGATCTGATGGACCATAATTGTATGAATCATAAACACAGTTAAACCCACCAAATTAGACTCTTTGTCTATTTAACTTTTGCTTGTTAGTTCCGATATTTATCTACAGGGTATTTTGAAGTCTAGAGAGAATACAGGCTAGGGAGGAGTTTTAAAGCTAAAAATGAATTACGAGTCATTCCAGGTCACGATCAATTTTTGAATTTCAAGAACCTGACGTGGAATCATTCAAAACAAGTCCAACCGAAGGGCAACCAGAGTCAGTCCGGAGCTGAAAGGACCGATGGCTTTTTGGGATAAGATCACAAACTCACTCCATCACTCTTCTTCCTCCATGTGGCCGGCGGCTAAGCCATCATCCACTCCTTCTCCTCCATGTGGCCGGCGGCTAAGGGAAGAGATGACTCACCCCGATGGCTTTTGAGACCTCCTCCCATCTTGTGACATGTGGTGGCTTCTCCTCCACATCCATTGCCTCCCTTAGCCTATAAATAGACACCTCCATTGCCTTTGTAATACATTCCAAAATCAAACAAACATCATCCATCACAAAGCTCAAGCTTCTCTCTAGATTTTGGGCACTAATCATGTAATCACTTTACTTTGAAATGGAAGCTTGGTCTTGAGCACTCTTATCGGTTCTTGTAAGTCCTCTCTTCTTTACTTTACTGTCTTTTCAATTCAACAACTTTACTTTCCTGTCTTTACTTTCAAAAACTTTATTTTCTGTCTTTCAAAACCTTTACTTTTCAAGCACTTAGCTATGATATCCTGCTCCATGGATATTCGTAGCTAAACCCTTCATTCGGTTGAAAGGGTGTGCTTGTATCATACAATGTTTTAGGCCCTACTCTTAGTGCCTCTATGTGTTAAAAACTTGTTCTATGTGCCACATATTAGGTTACAACTTCCAAGGTTGAGTGGATGCTTTAACGGGCAAAGCTCTTCCGTGGGGATCGTGAACATACTCGGGTAAGTGGATGCTTTAACGGGCAAAGCTTATCTGAGGAGTTCGACCTCTTTTAAAAACCATTTGATTGCTCGTAACTAAAGATCAAATGGATGCACATAAGGGTAAGATACTTTGAAAGGAGGAATTAGTCTAAATAGAACAAGTTTTCTAAATGATGTGGCAAGTCATGTGCTAGAAATAGCCTTGATTCATCTTTGAACACATAGTATGATCATTAGAGGTCAATGATAAACAGACTATGATACAAGGCCCCTAAAACCGAATACTTCCCTTTAATTGTAATATCAACTGTTATTTACTTTCAGTACCTTATCAACTACTTACTTTCTGTCAAGTCTTGTCCATCAAGCACCTTACTTTTCAGTAACTAAAACCAAAACCAACCCCCCAACTGTTTTATTTAATCCCCCCTTTTCGAAAGAACAACTATCACCTAATTCCCTTGGGTTCGACCCGTACTTACCACTGACTACCCAAAATAGTTAAGTCGCGAGTATCGGAGATATAAATTTATTTTTGCACAGAGAACATCGCACCTTAACGACAGTGCGGTGGGCTCTGTCACCAATCAAAGCCAGAGTAGCTCCCCCAAACTACCAATTATAAACTGAATCGTTTTGGCTCGAGTGTAAATAGAAGAGGCTGAGCTTGATAAGGGTTGTCCCAACCTTGGAGAGAGAAAGGGTCCAAAGAGTGTGAAACCTTCCCGTGTATGTTGAGATGTTGTTCTAGTCGAGTATAGAACAAAATCCAGAACTACTTATGCAGAAATAAATGCAGTGCGGAAAATAAACGACACGCAAAGTTGTTACCATGTTCAACGTTAATGAGCCTACGTCTGGGGGGCTATCTCCCTAGCCCGGCGGATATCAATCCCCTAATAATGAGTATTGCGAGTACATGAGCTTTCGTTTGCATAATCCCTCTTAAACTACCGGAGACTCTAATACTCTAGTAATCGCTAACTAGGTCTCTCCTATATCAGAGCCTTGCCTCCGATTCCACCAGATGATCCTCCACGAGAATCAGCACCTTCTTTTGAATGTACAGTAACACCACCAGTGCGTGTATTGTCAATTTGTTCTACGATCAGTCTGCCGAGAACTAGAAGAGACTGAATCCGAGCGCCGTGATCTTATCGGAATGATAATGTCACTGGCCGTTTGCCTCCACCTCCCTTCAGTGAATATGAGCGTGAATAATATCTCCGTGAGTGATGAGTATTGTGAATGCATCAGCCCTCCTTATATAGAGCGGTAGAAACCCAAAACGAATATGATTTCTAATCTTCAACCTCCTATCTCTTTAGGAAATCTTTCCTAAATCTTTAATTAGGGGATCTTTCCTAAATCCTTGCGCATATCTCTTGTAGATAATCCTCCATATATCTTCAACTTTGTTTAACAAACTCCTTTGATTATCTTCTTTGCCAAGTTATCTTCAAGCGCAAGTCTTCCCTAATATCTCTCAACCGACTTCTTGATATGCTTCAAGGCACCGACTTGCCTAATCTGTTTTAGGATGCTGCGTCTAACTTGTTCTACGTCGGTTGAACATGTTGCCTAATCTGAATTAGGAAACATTCCTTCAGACCTTCCGTCTGCATCCATCTTGTTCTTCGACGGTTGACTATGTTACCTAATCTTATTAGGAAACATTCCATCTGCTCCGGACTTGTTCTGCATCAGTTGCCTCTGTCTGCCTTGAACTCTTCCTTGTATAATGGCTTGAACAAGTCTTCACAGAGTTTTGCCAAACCACATGCCATAAGATTTAACAATCTCCTCTATTGGCATTTTTGGCAAAACTATCACCTGTATTCTACCTGTACTACTATTACAGTTGAATCTTTGAAGGAGGGTTCAAACTCCCATGCTGTGCTACCAACTAATTGCTACCAAACGAATCTTTGAGGAGATTTCAACCCCTGAAAATTTCAAGCACATACGAATCTTTTAAGGAGATTTCAAACTCCAAAACATGTCTAACATCTAGCACATATGACTATTTTAAGAAGCTTTCAAACTCCAAAACTACTCCATCTTTTGGCCACAAATTGACAAGGGAGTACAAAATAGTAGCAATTGTTCGACAATAATACCAGAGTTCAGCAAAAAGATACGATTGTTTGTAACAAAAAATAGATAACGCATCACCGTGATCAGTAGTCGAACTCGTCATTACTAGCTTCATCACTCACCAATAGCTTTGTTAATCTTTTTCTTTCTCTTGTGCAGTCTTCTTCGCAGGACCTTTGTTCGACCGTTTCTTCTCGTTCCACTATTTGCAGTCTTCTACCTTCCTTCCACGTCATCCCTTAACACATATCTCGTTCAAGCTCTGGCTGACCAACTTGGTCTGGCATGACTTAGTTGTCAATGACACACAGACCCAGTGAGGATCTAAGTGTTTCGAACTGTAGATTGTCCAAGGCTTTGGTGAAGATGTCTGCTAGATGCTTCTCAGTGGACACGTGCTTCAAAGTGATAACTTTCTTCCCAACGAGCTCTCTAATGAAGTGATGCCTAATGTTGATATGATTTGTTCTGGAGTGTTGAACATGATATACAGATTGCGTTCATGTTGTCATAGTAGAGAGTCATCACATCTTGTTCTACTCCGTATTTTTCCAGCATCTGTTTCATCCATAACATCTGAGTACAACAACCTCCAGTGGCAGTATATTCTGCTTCAGCCATGGATAGGGATATGCTATTCTGCTTCTTGTTGATCCATGCCACCAGATTATTTCCTAAAAAGAAGCATCCTCCAGAAGTGTGTTTATGATCTTCAACATTCCCAGCTCAATCTACATCGCAATACCCTACCAAACAGGAACTAGTATCCTTAGTGTACCACAATCCATAGTCTGATGTTCCATAGACATATCTGATAATTCTCTTCACATTCGTGAGATGGCTCTCCTTGGGATTAACTTGATATCTGGCACATACTTTAACTGCATGGGAAATGTCTGGTCTACTGGCCGTCAGGTATAGTAAGCTCCCAATCATACTTCTGTACAAGGTTTGATTAAGAATTGTACCTAACTACATGCCATAAGATCTAACAGATTTTTGCCTAACCACATGCAATAAGATCTAACAGAGTGAAATATAATCAAGGGCAATCAAGTGAGGACATGAAGTGCCGAAGAAGACCATTTACACTAGTTTTATCTATCCTTCTTCTTTGTAATTTTTTTAATCTTTAATCATATTTGAACTCATTAAACTTGTGTTTGTCTATGAACATGAGTTGTGAGTAGTCCTATTTCTATGAACCTCATGAATGTAAAGACTCCTATTCTATGATGAATATATGCATGGATATGTGTTTTTGGATGATTGTAGTTTGCTTTGTCTGAATTTTGAAATTAAGCACTAGAGGAGTTTGAGAAAATGCCTAAGTGCATATTTTTAATGTATGATTCAAGGACTCTAGGTGTTTGAGAAAATGCCTAGATGATTCTCTCCTTTGATTCTTTGGCTAACGAACCCAGAGGCGGACGCCAAAGTATCTAGGTATCAAATTATATGGAATCCTAGACTACAGAAGCGAGAGGCCACGCTTAAGGTTCTAGAAAGCATATGAATCACACTTGCTAGGTGGTGCGCACGACAGTGGCCCATCTTAGCCGTTAGATAGGCTACAACATCACAAATTCACATGCTTCATCATGCAACCACACTTGATGATTGAGGTGTGTGAGTTTGACGCGAGTCAATAGACTGGAAATTGAGACTCGCGTGTATAAGGAATATCTTCCTCAAACCAAAGAAGGAACGCGAGTTGAGTTTAGTTTGATAGATGTACCGGCTTTAGTATAATCATCTATGAGAAGTATCTTGCATGAAATTGAATTCATAGATTCTTGAAATAGTGATGAGTGAAGTAGTTCCCTAGGACACGCCTCAATTCCTTGTTGTTAATAGACTGGAAATAAAAAATTAAGCAAGATAGTGAAATTGAAGACATGATTAGAAGAGTATACATAATGCAAACATAAAAGAAATAAGTCACATATTATCCATGACATAGAATATGAAAATAAACGTGTTATAAATTTAAAAGAAAATCATGTTCCGACATATAAATTTAAGCATGGCAAGGTTTTTAATAAACATGATTAGATGAAATATATGCATGCTATAACATAAAAGATTTAGATTTGAATCATGCATACATGCTACAAACATAAAGAAATTGATTCTCTCAAATGCTAGGCGATTTTGAGATTTATCCAAGAATGGACTCAATGTTTGCCATCATCGCATCATGCAAAGAATAAGAGGGAAAAAGGTTTTGGATTAATACCTTTAGCAATTTGTGCTGATAACGTATTGTGAAAATAAGGGGTTCTGGAGAAGAAACTCAAAGGGACAACATAAACTTATATGGGAGAAATGTAGAGAGGAGGAGATTTGTATTTTCATTGATGATTAATTCAAATGCCTTACAAGTAATCCCTTTATATAGGGTTAGAAATACATGGATATCTAAAAAAGACTAGTAATAAAGATGGACATAAGTAACCTACAATTGGGCAGGCATCCATTGGACACTTGGGGCACACCATGGGGCACTTGGGAACATCATTGAACAAATGGAAAGAGGTGTAAGTCATCACATAATTATGGTATATATCTATAACAAATGCAGATTAAACTTCTTAAAGTAAATAAATTGAGAGTTCGGATGAAGGCGTCTAATAAGGAACTGAATCGCTCTTTGAAGCCAAAAAAAAAAATAGAACCGTGCGACAAGAAGTACTAATTTTCCTGAAACAGTTACCATCAAAGGATGGAGCATAAGGGCTGCTGATCTTCCACTGGCATCATATGGTAAATGTACCGAGGATGGTGACAGATTATGCTAGTGGTATCTGCCTTTTTATGGTCTTTCTTGTCATCCTTCTTTTCATCTTTTTTAACATCCTTCTCAGGAGCCGGGGGAGGGCCAATTGTTACTACTTCGGCAAATCTACCAGCTTTTCTTTCTTGGACAATTATCTCATATGGATCGGCATTACCAGTTACAGTTATCGTTCCTTTTGCTGCATCAATCTCAATTTTATCTACTCCTAAAGAAAAAAAAACTCTAAAAATGTGAGTTTCGAATAAGATCGCATCATTTCCCATGTGACTATTGAGACACCGTCAGATTAAAATGAAAGAGTAAGAAACTAGATGCGAGAACTAGATGCAAACAACATATATAATTAAAAGCGATTTAATGCTTTTACCTTGCAATCCTGTTATAGCTTTGAGGATTTTCTTCTTGCATTTGTCGCATGAAATGTCTACTTTCAGAACAGTCTTCTGCACAACCATCGATCGATGAAACTTCGCCTTCCTTTTATCCTTCTTTACATATTCGTTTTTCGTCGCTCATGATAATAAAAGAAACTTTGCACGGGAAGCTTGTAGTTGCTGAGTCGTCTTTGTATTTACTTCGCAGCAACAAGTTGTATAGGGTCTTCAACGGTTGTGAGAGTATCGTCACTTTGTAGCCTTCTTCTTATAGTTGTGTGATAATGAATAGTGCTTGGATAGCAATTTGAACCACGTAATCGCTGTCCGAATTCAATATTTCCACCCTATTCTATGCCTTGGGTTGCAGGAAATTTGAATATGAGATACAATCCAAATTGTTGAAAACACTTTGTTTCTAGGCAAAGATAACAAAGCACAACTTAGGGTTTGGGTGTGTTGTAAATCAAGAGAAAGGATTTTGATGTTTCTAGCAATTGCACAGCACAATTTCGTGTGTTATGAATGAGAAAACAATCTCAATTTATAGAGAAACAATCGGGTATGAACAGTAGATGCGACTGTAGACTGAACAGGCACACCTGTTGCAGTTGTGCGGTCGCACAGTCCTGGTGTGCGCTCGCACGCCAGTGAAACGTTGCAACTTTTTGCCTTGTTTTGCAGCCTTGTGCGGTCGCACAGTACTGGTGTGCGCTCGCACAAACTTGACCAGACGCACATAAATCTTGTGCGTTCGCACAGTCTTGTGTGCGCTCGCACAAACTTGACCAGACGCACAGAAATCTTGTGCGTTCGCACAGTCTTGTGTGGTATCACAGTCTTGTGCGGTCGCACACTTTCCCTGTGCGCTCGCACACATGCGTCCGTACTGATCTAAACCCTAAAATCACTAACAAAGCTCAACTTCAAATATCGATTATTTAATTGCACGTCAACTTCAAAGTTGGGCCTTGAAGCTGTTGATGATAATTTTAAGTATTTGATTATGGCTAAAGAAATTATAACCAACAACTCAATGGCCGTGGCAAGGCATGACTGATTCGATTAGATTATTTATACATTTTGTTTCCTTGGAGAAAACTACATTATGATTCCTCTCTGACATCAAGCTCTTGTTTGTAGAATCATTAGGGCGATTTGTCGCATGCCAAAACTTGGAGTGCGTTGCCCGCTTAGTGTTTCCCTTCTTTCTTGAGTGTGACATTGCAACAATAAATTCAAATGAACATCTACAATTGGGATATTACAATGCATATGAGCTTTAGCATCTATTATATATAATTATATTGATCTTCACCCAAAGCATTCACGCGCAAGGCGGGATGAGGAATAGGGAAAGAAAAAAAGAAAATTAAGAGAAAATTGGTGGCCCCAAGACTCGAACCCAGGGCATAAGGATCAAACCATCTTAAGGTGAACTTCTTAACCAACATGTCATCACCCCTATTGGTTTGCTCTTCAAAAGTGGAGAGATGTACTAGATGCAACCATCTGCAAATGAGAATTTAAAATGTATAGTTTTGTTAATAAACTTGTACAAATATGACCACTACGCCATTCTATTAATTTCGCGACAAAATTTGCTTATTGTCGCTTAAACTCCCGTCGCATAAAAAATTTAACCCGACTAAAATTGATAGCCGTGTCACATATCTGTACTTACGCGATAAACAATTACACGACGTTTTGCTAACGCGGCGGTAACAGGATAAAATGACGTTTCGCGTTATGTGTTTTAAAAGACAAAACTTTATACGACACCCTACATGCGTCACTCAAGAGGGTTTAAGCGACAATGGTTTATGTGACTCCTATTGTGTGTCGCATAAAAGGATATATTGACAGTTGAAATATAGTATAGTCAAAAACAATTTGTAATGACCGGTAAATACCGGGTCGTCCAAGGAGCAATTGTAAACTTAGGGTCGCTATTCAATTTTACTTAATAAGGCGATTTCCAAACGGTTACTAGAGGTGGGGGAGTTATAATTTGTCGAACGATGATTAAAGCAATGTAAAGATTGTTTTCAAGGTTTTTAAAGGCATTCCTAGGGTGCTACGTCCCTCCTTGGTGTACTAGACTCTCTAGAAGCTCAATTTTATGCAAGAACAAGCAAAAGTATTGGTTAGATTAAGGCGTGCGACTATTAAATCAAATTCCATCCCTAGATTACTTCTTTGATTTAAGGGAGAGGCACCTCACACGTGGGCTTCAATTGCTAGATGTTGTTAGCCCACGTCCTACTCAAGCTCCTCGATTATCAACGCTAGTTGAGTTATCGATGACCAATGAGCGGTTTAAGCCCAAGCCGATCTCAATGCCAAGGCGAGTCACGCTAGTGAACATCACTCAACAAGGTGAATCTACTTCATCCAAGAACTCTAAGTCTCATTCGCTAGAATACTCAACTTCAAGTTCATAGTTATAGACCACTTAAGTATTTTCTCAAACACTTGGTGGGCATATAGTAAGCATGCTATACAAGTAGATTCACAACCATACAAAACCTTCATTCATGCATAATATCAGTAAATGGTAGAGTATTACACACCAAGGAGGTTCATAGAACCTTAGAAACAAAAGGGACTACTCACAAGTCATATTCATTGATGATTGACAGGCTGTCGTTTGACCTGCAAATTTAAATTTATAATTTCCTGGCTGTAGACTGTGGGTTAGCACAATAGCAAGCAAGGGTCGAACCCAAGGGAGCTAGATAGCTACTACTTTGTTCTGTAATGGAGAAAAACAAGAAACTAGGTGAGAGTAATTGTTAGTGAAACAATTGTAAATCACGAAAATTGCTAAGGTGTAAATATCAGAGAGAAATATTCAGGTTAGGGTATTATTCAATTGTGACCTGGTTTTATCATTGATTTCTAAACATAATGTTTCTAATTCTTTTAAACCTAATAATTCAATACTCCATTCCAAGATATATCGAATTAGTGCACTACTTGGTAATAGCTCTCTAGTATCAACAAATAGTAAATAGGGGCATTGAATTGATCAGTTAAGCTTTGCCATTCCAAGCCTCCACTTAACTTCACAATTCAATCCAAATAATGAGCACAAAAGGTTTAATCGAATAACGAAACAAGCATTAAGATTCAAATCTCAAAAACATAAGTCACAATTATTTAACCCTAACCCGAATAAGGGTTTTAGTTACACATCGTCATAAGGAAATAATGCAGAAAATAAAGAACAAGTAATACTTCACTAAAATAGCCGAATGGAATGCACTGAGTCACGGTTGAAGGCTGGCCGAGTCACACTGAGTTGCACCGAGTAGGGCTGAGCTTCGGCCGTGGCAAGGAGGAGCAAGGGCGGAGGATGGGCGGTCCAAACTTAGGGTTTGGCCGTGTGGAATGAGAGGACTCGAATGGAGTAGTGTGAGGGATGATTTGAAAGGCTTATGAGCTCCTCTATTTATAGGGTGGAGTAGGACACGAAATTCCCTCTTGGATTAGGTCAAATCGGTGGCCCAAAAGACAAATTAGGAAAAGTTTCCAAATCCGACTTTGCTTGATCTCTAAGTTAACTTCTTGTGCAAGTCTTCCAGGGTCTTCCAGTGACTTCCAGAACCTTCCAGGGACTTCCAGAACCTTCTAAACCGCCTAGGATGAAATTGGGAAATTTCCCGAAAATCACTGTTCACCACCGGAATTACTGTTCACCGCCGGAGTTACTGTTCACGAGCCGAAAAACACTGTTCACAACGCTCCTCTGGCCTTGATCTTCAATTGCGATGTTTTGGGCACGAAATGCCGTCTTTTAAGCACGATTCCTCCTAGAGCTTCCAAATCACCTGAAATGCAAAACAACACTAAAAAGTAACTATTCGCAGAATAAAGTGCTGGAATTGGTGGGATTTGATGACTCGATGAGTCGTATAAATACGGCTGATCAAACCACCCCACACTTAAACTTGTTCGTCCCGAACAAGAACTAGGTCATAAGAGGAACGAACTAATGTAAACACCACAATACTTCGGTCATCCTAGACGTGCTACATGGACATGAATCGATTACTCTAGATCTCGCCTGTTATGCATGCTTGCTACTAATATCTTTGTGCGAAAACATGGGTTAAAGATACGTGTTACCTTTGGGTCGAGATGCAAATCAATTCGGATGTATCTGGAGATAGCCCTTTTAGACCCATGAACCCTCATCCTCGGACTCGAACTCGCTGCTATATGGTTATGCTTTGCCGCTTTTTCTTGCACGTGATTGATTCGAGCTTCAAAGTGTTGAGTGCTTTTCGGCCAGCTATAGTGTCATCTGATTTGGGATTTCAATGATGCTTTCACATGAGAAACGTGTGGACTATCACAATGGTGGTGGATTTGTTGCCTTGAAGTGCGGATTGTGACTTGCTCGAACCGTGGTTCCTTCTCCTTTTGACGCGAGTCAAGCCGAGGGTCGCTCGTCTATTTTCCCGGTTACTCGGATTAGAGACCTTCCTGCTCTCACTCATCATCGTCCTTTTGACACGGGTCAAGTCAAGGGTCGCTTGCCTATTTTCTCAGCTACTTGGACTAGAGATTGGACGATGTGTGCCACCGTCCCGCCTAACCGCAAAAGTACCGCAGTGGCGGAGCAGACTCGTACTATGTTGCCTCAAAGTGCTAGCCTCCACGAGCTCCACATAACCATATATCCTGAGTCCGGTCTTTGAATGATCTGTCAAGTCTCTCTAGGGCGTTTCTATCAACTCCACATCCCTGTTTATCTCAACTAACAAAGGCACGCAAAAATTTTAAAATCACATGTTAGTCGCACAAGTCAATTTTCACCAAAGACATGCATGTAATCGGCTCTATCTATTTCACCTAATCATTATCCAATACTGCAAGTCTAGGAAATAGTGAAGTATCATGTACAAAAATTTTAAAATTGACCCGAAACGTGCTGACTCTGTGCAGGGTGCAGTAAATAAACGTGCTGACTTACTGACTGACTCTCCCACCCCACACTTTTGAAATGAGCCGTGTCCTCACGGCACGACTCAAGTCAAGACACACAATGCATGCAATAAAACAAAGGGAAATAAGAATAGAGTAAGGACAGGCACATCCCTCGTGCGTGCGTGACAATGAGAGATGGCTGATAATTCTCCTGTGAGTCCTCGAAGAGCACCATTGGAGCTTGTATCGCAGCGTGAGTTTGTTGCACACCGAAAGGTCTATGTCAATGACATTAAGACGAATAAAAGATTCCCAGGAGGTTGGAGGAGTCACAGCGGTCTCGCTTAAAACCCAACCTCCTAAGACTCGTAAGTCTTTGTGACAGAATCTTTAAACGCTCATGTTTCTCGACGCAACTTATTCGAGGTGTGAACTACTCATGCGAGATACAGTCTGTTGCTAACATCTCTGATACGTTCGCCTCTGTCCCTGCATGAAGATTATTTTCTTTCCCAAGTACAATGTGACAATAATGACTCAAAACACAGATAAACATAATAAGTAAATAAACTGAAAAGTAAAAGGTGCAGGGCTGCCTCCCTGCGAGCGCCTTTGTTTTATGTCGTTGGCTTGACGGTACCTCTGTAGGGATCACAAGTTAGGGTCCCATGGGCGTGTGAGGTCATACTTCTGCTCACCAACTCCTTCGGTCCGTCCAACATGCTCCTCTAGCTGTTCATTCTGTTCTGCTCTCCAATAATCAGGCGGTTTCTTCTTCACATATCCCCGAGAAGGTGAGTGTTTCTTGGCCATAGCTGTTGGCCTGGTAGTCTGTATAGCCTGCTCTGGTGGGTCCGGAACTAGGGTGTCATACTCTGATGTGTGCACAATGTCTGGCGGTTTCCTTGCGCATGGACGGTTTGCATCCTCATAGACATAAAAATCAGCTTCCTTACCACCGAATGATAATGACAGTAAGCCTATGTCCATGTCAATCCTGGTCTGGGTGGTGTGGAGGAATGGTCGTCCCAAAATCAGCCCTGGTGGTTCGCCTTTCCTGGATTTTTCCATCTGCAAGACATAGAAATCTGCAGGCACAGTAATATCTCCTACTCGGAGGGTTAGATCTTCAAGCAATCCAGTAGGGCGTACACAAGACTTATCCCCTAATTCTATAGATAGCCTAGGCGGTTTCAGTGGGCCAAGACCAAGAGAGCAATACAAAGAATAAGGCATAACATTGATAGCGGCACCCAAATCTATTAAACAGTGAGGTATTTGGGTCTTACCGATACCACAGGTAACCGTGAAGGCCCCTGGGTCCTTACTCTTTCCTGAAGGTGTCTGCTGGCTTGCAGTGGGTGAGTGCATCGTCATTTGGTCGTTCTGTGTAGGCCTGACCACCATTCTCAGCTCTGGTTCAGCTTTCTCAGTCATCTGGCTTTCTGGAGCAACTACCTGCATAGCATAAGAGAAACCGTGAATGTCGGCGTCCATGGCTGTAAGGGCCGGTTCTTCCTTTGTTGGTTCGGTGGTCTCCTCGAATGCTGCATCCACATTTATCACCTCTACCAGGCTGACATTTCCTCTCGGGTTCTCAACTGTCTGTGAGGGAAGTCGTCCTGCATTCAGAGTGGCTGCGAGGCCTGTGACTGTTGCGGTGAGCTGGGATATCTGTTTCTTTATGTCTTCAATGTCACTCTTGGTCGAGGCTGCCAGCTCTTCTACTACTTTCTCGATAGGTTTTCCGTGGTTGCTCGGGCCTGACTGATTGCTGTTCAGCCCTCTCTGCTGATACTGACTTGGAGCATTCTGCTGATACTGTCCGGACGCATTCTGTCGGAACTGATGATGAGGATGCTGGTAAGGCTGCTGGGTCTGCTGAGGTGCATTCTGTCGTGCTGGCTGGTCCTGATTCTGCTGGTTGTTGTTCCTCCAGGGCTGTCCAGTGGCTCCTTAGTTGGGCGCTGCTGCATTAAACTGTCTGACTGGCCCTGGCTGATTGCCATAATTTTGATAGTTGCCCACTGCATTGATCTCAGCTTGGTCATCTTCCATTATAGTAGGGCACTCGTCTGTTTTGTGATCTGTGGATGCACAAAACTCGCATGGTCTGACCTGGACTGGCTGCCTTCGAACGACATGCTTCATCAGCTCCCTCATCTCCTTGAGTTCTGTGACCATGGCACTGATAGAGGGCTCCACTCGTGATACATTCCGAGTTCTGGCATAGTCATCCTCCTTTGTAGCTTCATCCTAGAATCGCTCACTCTCTGCTACTGATATGATCATCTGTTTGACTTTAGCAGGGCTGAGGTTCATCAGGTTGCCTCCAGCTGAGGCATCTAGGAGCTTTCTATCTAATCTGCCGATTCCATCTAGCAAGTATTCCACCAGTAGCTTCTCCGGAAGCTCAAGGTTACAACAGCTTTTCTCCAAGGCAAGGAACTTCTCTACGTATTCTGATAAGGTCTCATTGGGTCCTTGCTTGAGCTCTTGCAACTGTCTACGGACCTTCATGGCTCGTCCAGCTGGGTAGTATTTCGAGAGGAATTGGCGCTGCATCTCTTCCCATGTATAGATGCTGTCTGAGGGCAAAGATAAGAACCAGTCTGTGGCGGAGTCAGTGAGTGAGAAGTAGAACGCCTTAAGTTTGAAGTCGTCCACTGAAGCTCCGTAGGGTCTATAGTTGTGGCAACTGTCATGATAACGCTTCAGATGCCCTGTAGCTGATTCTCCCTTTGATCCTGCAAATTTGGGAAGATGATGGACGATTGAGGTGCTGATAACGATCTCCTCGAGCTCTGGTCCTTCATAGATTGGCCACGTCTGGTCTTTGAAGTCTGGGACCAAGAGCTCTCCCATAGATGGCTCCTCATTGTGATAGTAGGCTTCCTCTTCGTATACCGGCTATCTCAGTCTCCTGGGGGGCGGTTGGGGCTGTACCTGATACTGAATCTGTTGTCTTACTGGGGCCTGTTGTCGGACTTGTTGCTGGCCCTGGACTGGATTTCGAACTGGTTGTCTGCCCTGAACTGGATTTCGGACTGGTTGTCTAGCTGCAACCTGTTGTTGGACTTGGGCTTGTTATTGTCGAGCTGGGACCTGCCCTTGGATCGGTCCTCCTCTTTGTGGATCTGCAGCCGCCCCTTGGTTCTGTCGAGCTGCATCTCGTTGTGCACGTCTATGATCACGGATTAGCTGCTCCGGATTATCATAGATTACTTGTTCTACGACGTTGTTGTTGTTGTTGTTGACTGCTGGGGGGTTTTCAAGGGGTAGTTCGAACTGGTCTTCTTCTTGGTCACTGAAGTTGTCATCTTCATATGGGACGTTTTCAGCAACTCCACTACCTGCGTGAGACATGGCGCAAGAATAGCAAGCACCGAAATAGCAAACACCGAAATAGCAAAGACAGACTAGCAACAAAGGGTCCCCAGGAGATTGGAGGGGTCACAGCGGTCCCACTTAAAACCCAAAATCCTTAGACTCGTAAGTCTTGGTGACAGAACCCTCTGAGAGCTAGAAATTGGAAATCGAAAAGAATTGAAAACAAAGATCGAACAGTTGAATGGGGAATCACCGAAATAAGCAGCTTTCGAAATAAGCAAACAGAAAGTGAACGAAAATTTGAGAGAAGAACAAGATTTCACCATGCTTAGCTCCCCGGCAACGGCGCCAAAATTTGACAGGCTGTCGTTTGACCTACAAATTTAAATTTATAATTTCCTGGCTGTAGACTGTGGGTTAGCACAATGGCAAGCAAGGGTCGAACCCAAGGGAGCTAGATAGCTACTACTTTGTTCTGTAATGGAGAAAAACAAGAAACTAGGTGAGAGTAATTGTTAGTGAAACAATTGTAAATCACGAAAATTGCTAAGGTGTAAATATCAGAGAGAAATATTCAGGTTAGGGTATTATTCAATTGTGACTTGGTTTTATCATTGATTTCTAAACATCATGTTTCTAATTCTTTTAAACCTAATAATTCAATACTCCATTCCAAGATATATCGAATTAGTGCACTACTTGTTAATAGCTCTCTAGTATCAACAAAGAGTAAATAGGGGCGTTGAATTGATCAGTTAAGCTTTGCCATTCCAAGCCTCCACTTAACTTCACAATTCAATCCAAATAATGAGCACAAAAGGTTTAATCGAATAACGAAACAAGCATTAAGATTCAAATCTCAAAAACATAAGTCACAATTATTTAACCCTAACCTGAATAAGGGTTTTAGTTACACATCGTCATAAGGAAATAATGCAGAAAATAAAGAACAAGTAATACTTCACTAAAATAGCCGAATGGAATGCACTGAGTCACGGTTGAAGGCTGGCCGAGTCACACTGAGTTGCACCGAGTAGGGCTGAGCTTCGGCCGTGGCAAGGAGGAGCAAGGGCGGAGGATGGGCGGTCCAAACTTAGGGTTTGGCCGTGTGGAATGAGAGGACTCGAATGGAGTAGTGTGAGGGATGATTTGAAAGGCTTATGAGCTCCTCTATTTATAGGGTGGAGTAGGACACGAAATTCCCTCTTGGACTAGGTCAAATCGGTGGCCCAAAAGACAAATTAGGAAAAGTTTCTAAATCCGACTTTGCTTGATCTCTAAGTTAACTTCTTGTGCAAGTCTTCCAGAGTCTTCCAGTGACTTCCAGAACCTTCCAGGGACTTCCAGAACCTTCCAGGAGCTTCTAAACCGCCTAGGATGAAATTGGGAAATTTCCCGAAAATCACTGTTCACCACCGGAGTTACTGTTCACGAGCCGAAAAACACTGTTCACAACGCTCCTCTGGCCTTGATCTTCAATTGCGATGTTTTGGGCACGAAATGCCGTCTGTTAAGCGCGATTCCTCTTAGAGCTTCCAAATCACCTGAAATGCAAAACAACACTAAAAAGTAACTGTTTGCATAATAAAGTGCTGGAATTGGTGGGATTTGATGACTCGATGAGTCGTATAAATACGGCTCATCAATGATCAAAGTAGTTCTTACAAAGATGACGAAAAATGGAACAAACAAGTTGGAGAAAGTAATAATGAAAGTCTCCCTTCTATCTTAGATTGCTCCAAACTTAGTCGATGATTCCTAAATTCCTTGTGCTCTTCAAAACCCTCTCCAAAACCCTAGGCGGTTATTTCGATCCCCGTGCCCAAAGCCAAAGTTTCTATTTATATCCGAGTAATAAAAATCTGAGCTTTCAGGGGGAGCCCGGTCGGGCGAGACGAGACCCGGGCGGGAGCATGGTTTATCCGAGCAAGGAGCAGTGGAGACCCGGGCGGGTGTGGAGAGCACCGACTGGGCGTGCTGAGTAATTTGGCGAGATGGTTAAGCTCAACACCCGACCGGGTGAATAAGGGACCGACCGGGCGTGTGCTGCCATGAAGATCTCGGCCGGGCGCCAAGGGAACCGGACGGACGCGTCCTTCATCCCGGGCATGCTGCACTGAGGACCCGGGCGGGTGAATTTTTACCCGGGCGAGCGTATGCTTATCCGGAAGGTGCAGCCGAGGAGACCCGGTCGGGTGAGACGGGAACCGACCGGGCGCTGAGCTCATCCGAGCATGTTGCAAGGGAGACCCGGTCGGGTGGGATTTGGCCTGATTTTCACCCGGTCGGGTGAAACTTCGTTTTCGGCACTTTTTGCTCCAATATCCTGATTTTCTCCTTAGTTTTCGTGTTTAGGCCCTGAACTCAATGAATGACTGCTTCTAGCCTGAAATGCAATAATAAGGGTCAAATGGCATCGAATTAGCATTGGGAATGGACTAAAACTCTTCGTAAGTGGGTATGTAAATGAGTCGAGAATTCGACTCACCAAAACACTCCACACTCAGAGTTTGATCATCCCGAACAAACAATAAAATCAAGCCAAAGAGAAACAAATGGCAGAAGGATAAGTCGTTATGTCTAATGCCCATTTGCTCCTATCATCCATTTAATGTCTCAAACTTTTATTTCTAACTACTCTAACACATATATACAATCTAGCTCCTTTTCGTAGGTGTTACGAGTGCATTTAGCATATGCACCAAGCCTTTAAACCCCTAGGCTACCCTAGTGGACGAGTTATAGTCTCGTGAGAGTTTTCAGAAACGGGAATACTCACAAATCCCAAATGCATTTATCCCATAAGAGTGAAAACAAGAGTGTTTAACAATTAAGGCGAGGATCTCTCAAAACTTACTTCACATCCCACGCTAGCATCACAATCACTATACATTTCAAGAGAGTTTTCAACCGTTTAAGCTCACAAGAGGTTGCACATTCAAGGAAGGCAGTTCTAGCGCTATTGAGTGCCTAACTTAGAATTCTATTTATTTTTGAAGCAAGGCTTTCGAAAGATGATTAAAGCTTTTTGCACAAAAATGTCGTTCGATCACCTATGCTAGCTAGGGCTAGTCCACGGGCTCACGATAGAAACTCATTTCCAAGTTTTAGACGCTAAAGTCGTAATCCATAAGGAAAGAGGAGTTTGGCAACAAGAGTTCTTAAAACAAGCATAAACCAATCACTTGCTTACGTGAAATCACAAGGGTCGTCCTAAAGCTCAACTTGCTAGCACACAATGCACGTGGTGAACTCACACATATGAGAGATGGTGGAAGGGCGTAAAGTCAAGTTTTAAGTGATTTTTACTTGGCCTACAAATGCTTTCGAGGGGGAACTTACCTTCCTAACCCCCGACATTTGTATGTTTTTGCACAAAACTTCTCGTGCACTTGAGAAAGTTTTTAGTCGGGGCTTTGCCCTCTTTGACCAAGTTTTTTTTTGACTAGGGGCTTTGCCCTCTTTTGACTCCACACTTAAAACTTGACAATATGCCCAAATGTGAATATGGAATGTGTGAGAAACAACTACAAACAAGGCACGAGGCAAGAGAACTAAAGTCACCTAAAAGCAATCGAGAGGTTTAAGTTTTTCATAAAGGTTATAAAGTGTGCTTTGCTAAAAACTTTTCAAAGGATGCGTGAAAAATACTTAGATTTCTAGATAGGCACAAGATAGCAATGAAAATTGATTCACAAGAATGAGCATTCAATAGAGCTAGTTTGGTTTTGGACTCTAAATCATGTAGAAGGGAGATGTAAGCTAGATGTGACTTATAGAAGTTGAGAGTTGATGGTCACAAGCCTTTAGTAGTATAACACTCATAATATTGGGATAAAGCATGATGCAAGTGTTCATTTTCAAGAGATATGCATGGTATGAACATGTGAACTATTCGTCTAGCCCAATCACTCCACACTTAAATGATGCTTAGTCCCTAAGCATAAGAAATGATAAAATAGTGTTAAAGGCGCAAAGAAAACTCCCCTCGTTTGTAGAATGTAGTTCACCCCCAATTGTTTGACTCTTGGCAAAGGCAGATGATCCTTGATGGCAATAGCGAAGCGAGTAGAAGTTAACTTGAACATGAGCGTTTGTGGATATGGAGAATTAGAGCATGCAATATACAAGTCAATTTCAATATCATATATGGAAGATAGCCAAAACAAGGAAATGAAACATAACAAATCATCCAAGAGTAAAACATCCCAAAATTGCGCCCAAAGGCGCCTTAAACATCCAAATCCTCATAACAATGTCATACATAAAAGTAAGGCACCCCAATACTAGCAAAATCTGAAGGTGATCATCATGGAACCCTATGAAGCGTCGCCATCGCCATCTCCTAACGCTGTAGATCCATCATCATTCATAGTGCCTCCTTCTTCAACTTCTACACGAGCCATGATTCCCTCATCAATCTCCGCAATCGTGTGTGGTGGCTCCTCGATATGGGAAGGTGAAGGAGCGCTAGCTCCGGCCACAGTGGGTTGAGGAATGATGGGTGAAGGAGGAGGTGCTTGGGGACTATAATACCCCGGAACTGAGGGAGGAGCGGTGGAGGGCGTGATGCTCATGGCGCGGAAAATATCCATCAATGTAGCAGTGACCCAACGAGAGTTCTCACGCACAAACTCATCTAAACTCTCTACGCGCCCATGAACAGTGGAGATGGAAGTCTTCAAATCGGCAACCTCCAAGAAAATGGCTTCAAGCTTGCCCCCTAAAGTGACCTTCCTCGGTGGGAGAGTACTATCGACCGAGGGCTCAAGTGATGGTGCGGCAGAGCTACTGGAGGATTCAGTAGAGCCAGAGAGGTCCATGCCAAATGTGAGATTATCTTGGTTGGAAATGATGTACTTATTCTTCTTACTCCTTGCCGCCTTTCTCAATTCGCTCTTCTTGTGAGGTTCCATACTGTGATACCAAGTCTCCCCATCAGCCTTAATGAGACCGAAGGCCTTTAAAACATCCATATTCAAGGCCTTTTTCGCTGGACTTTCATCACTATAGTCGAATGTAAAATTAAGCTTCAAGGCGAGATGGGTTACGAATGAACCTCCACCAAGCACACCCACCGTCGCGGAGGAGCTCACATAGCCTTCAATTTTTTTAGCAAGGATGCTAAACCAATCAAGCGATAAACCATTGTCAATGGCCAACATGATATCCAAGTCTTCTATTGTTACCATCCTCCCACCATCCTTACGCACATTAATTCCCATTGAGATAAAGCGGTGGATAACCTTCCAAATCTTATCCTTAATAGTAATGGAGGAGTAACCCGAGGCAAACCATTCATCACGAGCAGAAATTTTTAACCAAAATTTGTATCTCTCGAAGTCGGAAAATTTCGGCACACCTACCCCATTCAAAGGAAACCTTAACCATTCACAAATTGTAGCTTTAGGAATTCTCTTTTGATAGCCACCCATCCTAAACTTCCAATGCGAGACCTTTTTCCCATTAAGCCTAACCGCTTCGAATGAGCACATAAATTCAGTCATAAGTCTAGCATACATACCGGGATCCTCATCAAAAAATATACTTAAACCGGCGAGTAAGAGCCGTGAATGTATCTCATCATGCATTTCCATGTCAACAAGAATACCGATATCGGGGTAAAGAGTTACCTCGGGTTTCCTTCCTTTCTTCGTGATCAAATCAAGGTTCCCCTGGTACAAGCTACTCTGGAAGGCTAGAGCATCGCCAATTGGGTAGGGAGTCGGCCCTGTAGGCTCAATGGAAGGTGCCGGAGGCAATGCAAGCTCCAAATTTGGAGTAGGCTCTTGGGCGGAGGAGGAGGCAATGGTCTTTTTCTTCTTTTGTGGCTGTGGAGGTGCGGCTTGGAAGGGAGGATCTGCAGGATCATCCTCGCTTGGTGCATCATCCCTGGACGAAGAGGAGCTCACAACAGCCTTCCTCTTTTTGGCCTTGGAAGATGGGGGATGTGTAGGTTGACCTGCAGGCGCCTTCTTCTTCGATTTGGATAGGGATGCAGTGGCCTTGGATGATAAAGCTCGTTCCTTGTCTTGGGGAGGTTGTTCCTTGCCTTTCTCACCTCCTTTCGTTCTTGCCATGATGGGAGCTCGGCTAGGGGAAGGTATTCCGATTGGGCTGGGAGCTTGATACGAGGATGAGGAGGGAAATCGAGCGAGAGGCGGAGGGCGACAGACGGCGGATGGCAAGGTGCGGTGGGGCAACGGTCGGTGAATAGAAGTGAGGAGAGGAGGAATCCGGCGAGCTAGGGTTGAGCGACGGGCGAATTGAGAAGTGGGGTTGGGGATTTAGGGTTTGAAGCGTTTTAGGAAGAAGAAGAAGTGTCTAAGGGGAGACCCGGTCGGTTGAATTAGGACCCGGCCGGGTGGAGCGATTTAGCCGAGCAAGGCAAGGAGAAGACCCGGTCGGGATGAATGAGGACCATGCGGGTGTGCGATACTCTGCCGAGCGAGGGAGTGAAAGGACCCGGTCGAGCGAGAGCTGACTCAGGTGGGTGGATGGGTGATTGGGGTTGAGCCGAGAGGTGCTGGAAGGAGACCCAGGCGAGAAGCAAAGGACCCGGTCGGGCGGACGCGACGAGAAGCCGAGTGTGGAGCGGTCGAGACCCGGACGGGCGATTGAAACCCGGTCGAGCGATTGGGATTCCACACTTAATTTTCGAGCACTTTTTCAAGCCACCTTTTTAGAAGCTCAAGCTACGTCAAGCAAATTGGGTACGCACAAACCAAAAACAACATTCGTAATGATCACACCAAGCATTTGATAGTTTAGAATCAAAATGAACACTTACAACGGGTCACCTCCTGAGAGGGCTTAGTTTAACGTCTTGGCAAAGACGGAGCCGATTCTCCTCATAATAATCAGAAGCACACTTGAGGAGTCTGTTGCAAAGATCCCTCCTCAAGTAGGTACGTCGTGCAAAGCTATTATTGTGCTTGAGGTGTCATGAGGTGGACCATGGTAGAGCTTGAGTCGTTGGCCATTCGCCATGAAGATTTCTCCTTTCTTATTGAACAAATTCACGTGTCCATCATCAAATACTCTTTGTACCTCAAAAGGCCCTGTCCACCTAGACTTCAATTTACCCGGGAATAGCTTCAATCTTAAGTTATATAACAACACTTGGTCTCCTTCCCTAAAGTCTTTCCTTGAAATTCTCTTATCATGCCAAAGCTTGGTTTTGTCCTTGTAAATGCGGGCATTCTCATACGAATCCAAGCGAATTTCCTCAAGCTCTTGAAGTTGCAAAAGCCTTTTTTCTCCCGCGGTTTTCAAATCGAAGTTTAGGGCCTTCACCGCCCACATGGCTTTATATTCAAGCTCTACCGGAAGATGGCAAGGTTTGCCAAAAATGAGTCGATAAGGGGACATGCCAATAGGAGTCTTGAATGCGGTTCGGTAAGCCCATAATGCATCGTCTATCTTTGCGGACCAATCTTTTCTAGAGCTCCCTACCGTTCTTTCCAAAATAGATTTAATCTCCCGATTAGAAACTTCTACTTGACCGCTTGTTTGAGGGTGGTACGGGGTGGCTATCTTGTGCTTGACTCCATAATTCCTAAGGAGGGCTTCTAGGTTTCTTTCTTTGAAATGTGATCCTCCATCACTTATAACCATTCTAGGCACCCCGAATCTTGGGAAAATGACTTTCTTGAACAACTTAGCCACTGTTTTAGCATCACAAGTAGGGGAAGCAATTGCTTCAACCCACTTTGACACGTAGTCCACCGCTACCAAAATGTATTGATTACCAAAAGACGATGGGAAAGGACCCATGTAATCAATCCCCCAAACATCAAATATTTCGACTTCAAGAATCCCTTGTTGAGGCATTTCGTCTCTTCTTGATATATTCCCCGTTCTTTGGCACCTATCACACATGAGGACAAATTCGTATGCATCCTTGTAGAGGCTAGGCCAAAAGAAACCACATTGAAGGACTTTGGCGGCGGTTTTGTTTCCACTTCCATGTCCACCATATCGTGATGCATGGCAATTGTGCAAAATGTGCTCTTGGTCCTTCTCCACCACGCAAGTCCTATTGATGCCGTCGGAACACAACTTGTATAAGTATGGCTCATCCCAAAAATAGGACTTCACATCATGGAGAAATCTCTTCCTTTGATTATAGGTGAGGTCAGGAGGAATAATCTCACATGCTAGATAATTGACGAAGTCCGCATACCATGGGATGGATTCCTCCTTTATCGCGAGTAGTTCTTCCCCAATGAATGTGTCCCTTATAGGCTCTTTTCTTGCGATATCTTCTTCTTGTGACTCAAGACGAGACAAATGATCGGCTACCAAATTTTCTACCCCTTTCTTGTCCTTTATCTCTATATCGAATTCTTGTAGCAAGAGGACCCATCGGATAAGTCGGGGTTTGGCTTCCTTTTTAGAGACCAAGTACTTGATGGCGGCATGATCCGTATAGATTATAGTTTTTGATCCAATCAAGTATTGTCGAAACTTCTCAAAGGCATAGACTATTGCAAGCATTTCTTTATCCGTTGTGGAGTAATTGACTTGAGCATTATCGAGGACCTTGCTTGTATAGTAGATAGCGTGCAATTTCTTGTCTATCCTTTGCCCCAAAACCGCTCCGATAGCGTAGTCACTAGCATCACACATCAATTTGAAAGGAAGCTCCCAATATGGTGGTTGTATGATAGGTGCCGAGACTAGGGCGCTTTTTAGCTTTTCAAATGCCTTGAGGCATGGTTCATCGAACTTAAAATCCACATCTTGACAAAGGAGGTTTGTAAGAGGCCTAGCAATCTTCGAGAAGTCTCTAATAAATTGTCGGTAGAAACCGGCGTGCCCAAGAAAGCTCCTTATGCCTTTCACGTCCTTAGGAGGAGGTAACTTCTCAATAACTTCAATCTTGGCTTTATCGACTTCAATTCCTCGGCTAGAGATCAAATGCCCCAATACAATACCTTCTTTCACCATGAAGTGGCATTTCTCCCAATTTAGCACAAGATCGGTTTCTATGCATCTTTCCAAGACCCGAGTGAGGTTTCCTAGACAAGAATCAAAACATGAGCCATAAACTGAAAAATCATCCATGAAAACCTCCATAATTTTCTCAATAAAATCAGAAAAAATAGCCATCATACATCGTTGAAACGTTCCGGGCACATTACAAAGTCCAAAGGGCATTCGCCGGTAAGCGAATGTTCCGTATGGGCAAGTAAAGGTGGTTTTCTCTTGATCTAGAGGGTGAATATGGATTTGAAAGAATCCACTATACCCATCAAGGTAACAAAACTATTCATGATTGGCTAATCTTTCAAGCATTTGATCAATGAAGGGGAGTGGAAAGTGGTCCTTTTTAGTTGCCTTGTTAAGCTTTCTGTAATCTACACACATTTGCCACCCGGTGACAGTTCTTTGAGGGATTAGTTCATTCTTATCATTTTTAACAACGGTCAACCCCCCTTCTTAGGCACTACATGAATGGGGCTCACCCATTTCGAATCGGGGATAGCATAAATGATACCCGTGTCCCTCAATTTAGTCACCTCTTTAAATACAACATCACCAAGTTTTGGGTGCAATCTCCTTAAGGCTTCTCTAGATGGCTTAGATTCATCTTCTAATGTGATCCTATGCATGCAAATATCGGGATTTATTCCTTTCAAGTCATCAATTGTGTAACCAATAGCTCCCCTATATTTTTTAACACATGCAATAGTCTAGACGTCTCATCATTATTCAAGGAGGAATTAATAATAACCGGAAAGGTGGAATTGGGTCCCAAAAACTCATACCTTAGACTTGATGGTAGAGGTTTTAGCTCTACCGAACAAGATCCCTTACCTTTGGCGGCCTCACTTTCTTCTTCCTCAATAGCACAAATATTTTCAAGGAGTGCGGGGCAAGGTTCACAAATATCATCATCGAAAATTTCAAGTGTATCATGAATTAGCGCATCATAATCAAACATGTCATAAATATCAATGAAATTGCAATCCATGAAAAAACTAGGGCTACGACATGCTTTAGCCAAATTGAACTCAATCTTTTCATTACTAATATTTAGCACCAATGATCCTTGCCTAACATCAATTACGGCTCCCGCCGTGGCTAAGAAAGGCCTACCCAAGATAATAGGGGTCTCCATCTCCAAGACGAAGAAATCAACGGGAATATAAAAATTTCCCACCTTTATGGGAAGGTCTTCTAAAATTCCCTTAGGAACCCTAGAAGAACGGTCCGCGAGGCGTAGGGAAATGGAGGTAGGAGTTAGAGTCCCCATGTCAAGTTTTCTACACAAAGAGTATGGCATCAAGGATATGCTAGCACCAAGGTCACACAAAGCATCTTCTATGCATATATCACCAATCACAATAGGTATCGAGAAACTACCCGGATCTTTTAGCTTTTTAGGCAATGGGTTTTGAATTATAGCACTACATCCCAAATTCAATGCTACCGTGTCATGTTCACTAATATCCCTTCTATGTGAGACAATGTCTTTTAAGAATTTAGCATAAGAAGGGATTTGAGTGAGTACCTCGGTGAAGGGCAAAGTAACATTGACCTTACGTAGCATTTCCACGAACCTATTGAAGTGTTGATCGTTCTTCTTTTTGAGCAATCTTTGCGGGAATGGCACGGGAGGCTTGTAAGGGGGAAGTTCCTTTGTTGGTTGTTTTGGAGCTTCAACCACGGGTTTGGTTGCTTTCTCTACTCCTTGCTCATTCTCCCCTTTTTCCTCTTCGATCTCTACCTCAATTTGTGGTTTGGGTGCCTTGGGTTTTGATTGAGGGGGCTCATAGTCTTTTCCACTTCTTAATGTTATAGCATTTACGTGCTCATCTTGGTGGAAATCCGGCTTGGAGGGAAGTTTCCCTTGATATCTTGTGGATGAACTAGCTTGTTGGGCAATTTGGTTCTCCAACATCTTACCATGAGTTGACATTTCGTCCATTCTTTGGGTGAGTGTTTGGTTCAAATTTTGGAGTGTTTGGTTCATATTTTGGTACATCATCGCGCTATCTTGGGCGGCTTTTGCTTGATTTGCCACAAGATTAGCTAAGATATCGGTCATGGATTGATCTTGGGCACTTTGATGAGTTGGGGTTTGTGGTTGTTGAGTGCTCATTCCTTGATAGTTCCTTTGTTGTTGATAACCTTGAAAACTTGCCCTTGGTTGATATTGAGCTTTTTGTTGCACTTGGCTAGATTGGCCTTGTTGGTTTTGCCTTTGATAGTTTCCTTGATTTGAATAAGAATTTTGCCCTTGAGGCTTAGGAGGAAAGTTGTCATTAGCCACTCTCCTATGAGGAGGTTCATAGCTTCTTGTGATGGGGTTGGAATTTTGAGCATAATTTCTTTGTTGATTCACATAGTGGGCTTCCTCATACCCGTCATCATCATCTTCATATCGCCCATCGGGACATTTTTTTGTAGCGTGCCTCGTGCTTGCACATAGAAAGCAAGGTTGTTGAGCCGAAGTTTTCTCTTTATCGGTTCTTGGCTTTGTTGCCTCCACAGAATTAACCATACTTATCATGGTCTCCATTCTCTTCGACAACTCATTAATTTGATCCTTCGTTGCATAATTCGAGGAGTCCTCTCTTGACTTGGCCATTTTCTTGTGATCAACTCCTTGATATCTATCCGAGTTTATGGCTATCTTATCAACGATCTTAAACCCTTGGGCCACCGGTAAATCCATAATAGCACCGCCACTAGCCGTGTCCATTTGGTTCTTGGCTTCTTTGCTCATACCAATATAGAAATATCTCATAAGATCGGCTTTTCTGAAGTTGTGGTGAGGGCATTCCCTCAAATAGTGCTTGAACCGATCATATGCTTGATGGAATAGCTCATTGTCCCTTTGGGAGAAAGTCAATATGAAATCCGTGAACTTCTTGGTTCTTGACGGTGGAAAGAATTTGTTTAGAAAGGAATTTGCTAGATGATCCCATGTTCTGAAAGTTCCCGGCTCTTGGTTTTGCAACCATTCCTTAGCATCCCCGTACAATGAAGAAGGAAAGAGCTTCAAATAGACATATTCGGCGGGCACATTCCTTAGCTTATAGGTTCGACAATATTCTTGAAAGTTAGCCAAATGTGTGGAAGGATTCCCGACTCCTTGATATTGATCATGGGTTACCATATGCACTAGAGAAGATTTTACGTCGAAATCAAAGGCATCCTGATCCGGAGGCATAATAGCCGAACCATTCCCTCAAGGGTGGGAGTCATATAATCCCCAACGGGTCTTTCATCATCTTCCTCGTCGTAATATCTGTAATTTCTGTTTTCCCTTTGAGGAGCGGGAGGATCCCTTATAGGACGTTGCTCATCAACGTTGTTTTGTCTAGCCGGAGGATCATCTATCTCATGTTCCTCCATTCTCCGGTCCCGAGCATTCCTTTGAAGAGCGGGGCGGTTCTCTACCTCATTTTCCATTCTAAATCCCGGTGGCAAATAAGGTATCGGATTTAAAAGAGGAGGTGGACGAGGTCTTGGCCCTTGGAAAGCCGGTGGAATAATAGGGGCGATAGGTGGAATAGGAGGTAGAGGATTCTTGCGAGGCCTACCTCTTGGTTTCTTTACGGTTGGGAGAGAAGTGTTTGAAGTTGAACCGGTAGCTACGTGCTTTTGCCCTTGAAACCTTGTGTTCATTCAAAAGCCTACAAGAATCAAGGGGAATCGTTAAGTCGCAAGAAATAACACAAGGAATAGCACGAGAAACAAGTGAAATAGTCCAAATCTTGTAAAATCTACTTTAGTTTCCTAAGTTAATTCGTTGCTCCCCGGCAACGGCGCCATTTTGACAGTTGAAATATAGTATAGTCAAAAACAATTTGTAATGACCGGTAAATACCGGGTCGTCCAAGGAGCAATTGTAAACTTAGGGTCGCTATTCAATTTTACTTAATAAGGCTATTTCCAAACGGTTACTAGAGGTGGGGGAGTTATCAATTGTCGAACGATGATTAAAGCAATGTAAAGATTGTTTTTAAGGTTTTTAAAGGCATTCCTAGGGTGCTACGTCCCTCCTTGGTGTACTAGACTCTCTAGAAGCTCAATTTTATGCAAGAACAAGCAAAAGTATTGGTTAGATTAAGGCGTGCGCCTATTAAATCAAATTCCATCCCTAGATTACTTCTTTGATTTAAGGGAGAGGCACCTCGCACGTGGGCTTCAATCGTTAGATGTTGTTAGCCCACGTCCTACTCAAGCTCCTCGATTATCAACGCTAGTTGAGTAATCGATGACCAATGAGCGGTTTAAGCCCAAGCCTATCTCAATGCCAAGGCGAGTCACGCTAGTGAACATCACTCAACAAGGTGAATCTACTTCATCCAAGAACTCTAAGTCTCATTCGCTAGAATACTCAACTTCAAGTTCATAGTTATAGACCACTTAAGTATTTTCTCAAACACTTGGTGGGCATATAGTTAGCATGCTATACAAGTAGATTCACAACCATACAAAACCTTCATTCATGCATAATATCAGTAAATGGTAGAGTATTACACACCAAGGAGGTTCATAGAACCCTAGAAACAAAAGGGACTACTCACAAGTCATATTCATTGATGATCAAAGTAGTTCTTACAAAGATGATGAAAAATGGAACAAACAAGATGAAGAAAGTAATAATGAAAGTCTCCCTTCTATCTTAGATTGCTCCAAACTTAGTCGATGATTCCGAAATTCCTTGTGCTCTTCAAAACCCTCTCCAAAACCATAGGCGGTTATTTCGATCCCCGTGCCCAAAGCCAAAGTTTCTATTTATATCCGAGTAATAAAAATCTGAGCTTTCAGGGGGAGCCCGGTCGGGCGAGACGAGACCCGGGCGGGAGCATGGTTTATCCGAGCAAGGAGCAGTGGAGACCCGGCCGGGTGTGGAGAGCACCGACCGGGCGTGCTGAGTAATTTGGCGAGATGGTTAAGCTCAACACCCGACCGGGTGAATAAGGGACCGACCGGGCGTGTGCTGCCATGAAGATCTCAGCCGGGCGCCAAGGGAACCGGACGGGCGCGTCCTTCATACCGGGTGTGCTGCACTGAGGATCCGGGCGGGTGAATTTTTACCCGGGCGAGCGTATGCTTATCCGGAAGGTGCAGTCGAGGAGACCCGTTCGGGTGAGACGGGAACCGGCCGGGCGCTGAGCTCATCCGAGCATGTTGCAAGGGAGACCCGGTCGGGTGGGATTTGGCCTGATTTTCACTCGGTCGGGTGAAACTCCGTTTTCGGCACTTTTTGCTCCAAAATCCTGATTTTCTCCTTAGTTTTCGTGTTTAGGCCCTGAACTCAACGAATGACTGCTTCTAGCCTGAAATGCAATAATAAGGGTCAAATGACATCGAATTAGCATTGGGAATGGACCAAAACTCTTCGTAAGTGGGTATGTAAATGAGTCGAGAATTCGACTAAGCATATATACGACATGACTATATGCGAAGTTTCAAAGTTTGTCGCCTTAGTGTTTACACTTGACGGCCTCATATCCTTTGGTTCTGTGTTCTATTTTGAATTTGAAACTTTATAATTTAAACGACGTATAATTCCAATGTATATGACACATAAACTAACAAACAAATTAACAAAAAGATCAAGTTATAGGCCCAACACTCTGCATATAGAACAAATTAGGTCCTCGTTCGACACAAAGCGCTGCAACTCCTCTCGCCCGTTAAAGCACCACATGCGATTTGAACACAATCCCTCCCCAACCATCTTGAGATTGCACCACCCGCATTCATCTCTTCTTGTCTAGCAATTTTCAGTTTAGGGGTTGGACTCGGGCGCGAATTGGCAACGCACCCCATCAATGTGTCGATCAAGCACATGAAGCGAAGAGAAACGTTTTGATTTTATTTTGGATTTAGCCATTGAATTTGATCCCAGAGTATCAACACTTCAGTACAGATCAGGCTCGTATATGATTTCTGATATACTAGCCAATGAATTTTGTTCTTAGATATAGCTTGGTTTTTTTTTTTATAATAGATATAGCTTGCTTTAATTTTAGTGTTTTTGTTATTTGCAATCCATAATTTGATTAACTGAAGATTGCTTATAACCAGGTCCATTTGTGTTAGTTGGGCATCAATTCTTTGTCAAAACATATCTCAGATTCATTGCTAAACCTGCGATTCGCCCAAACCAGGTGTGTTTAACTAGCTAGTACTTAAACATGTAATTCCAAGTGACAACAAGCTCTGTCAAGTCCATTATCATGTGCAAGTTTGTTTAACCAAGGCCTTTCGCCATCATGTAATATATGTGTTAGGTAATGTTTGATTTCATTGTTGAGTGTATATAAATTTTATGCTTGTTTGATAAAGGTTCAGTTAAGTGTATAGATTTTTTGTGGCTTCTTTGACAGGGCTCAAGTCTAAGCTATGAATTAATATAAATGCTTGACCTTGTTCAACAACGTTTTCCTTACAACCTTGAGTGATTGAAAACTTATAATGCTTGCTGAATGCACAACAGGTGTAATAATTTAAAATAAATGTGCTAGTGTGTCATTTTTTAGCTTTGTTTCATTGTTAAGTGTATAGTAATTCTTTTTGCTTATTTGATAGTTATTGTCTCAAGTCTTAGTTGTGAATTAACATATATATGCTTGAGCTTGTTTAGCTAATGTTTTTTTACAACCTTGAGTGCATGAAAACTGTTATATATGTTTGCTTAATGCACACCAAGTGTGTTAATCTAAAAAATATGTGCTAGTATTGAAGTTGTTTAACTTGGTTTCATTGTTAAAGTGTATTTTTTTTCTTGTTTTATTGTAAAAAATACCTAACACATGTATACCGTGGTTTGAGCATGGATAAAGTTGGATGAAGCTGCAAAGATACGACCCCCGGTATTTTGATGGGATTAATAATTTCATAGACCTTGTGAGATAGAACATGCCCGAGATCATGCATTTGTGTCCCTGTACACGTTCTAGATTGCATAATAGAAAGCTCACATTGAACGAAATGTATGCACATTTGATTTTCAATGGTATGATGTTGGATTACACTACTTGGACATCACAAGGTGAAGTTTGCACTGATCCTTCGATATACACGCTATGGAAACACTACATTATGGAGAAAAGTCAAGGGAACATGTCTCGCAATAGTAGTTATGATACTTGTTTGAAGAATCCTACAATGGATATTCTTAATGATGCTTTCCCTTTTCAAGACATGTATGAGATCACAGATGTCGTCGAAGATTCAAGGGGTAAGGATGCTTGTGAGAAGTACACTCAACTTCTTTCTTAAGCTCAAACACCCACATTTGCTGGCAGCAATAAAAGTGTGTTAGACACCGTATCAAAAGTAATGTAAATGAAAGTGGATAATGGCTGGTCGCACAAATCTTGTACTGTTAAGGTGGTACAAAGAGTTTCTCCCAAGTGACAACAAGTTTCTTGGTTCTTATAGACACTTTAGAAGAAGCTTGAAGAATTTGGGATTGTGATATTAGACAATTCGAGGAGTCGTATTTATATGATCCGTCGAACTAACTAATCCCATTTATTTCGACACTGCTAAAATTGACATTGTAGTTTGGTTTTGCATTTCAGGTGTTTCAAGAGCTCTAGGAGAAAATACGCAGTAAAAGGTGACATTTCACTGTCAAAACACCATAATGGAAGATCAGACATTTGAAGCTTCAATAGAGTGCTGGGAGTTAATGAATGATCCGAAAAATATGAACTGGATGTCGGTGCATAGCTGGCTACATTCAATACAACTTTCTAGTTCACACCGAGAGCAGCCAAGATTGTTTGGAAGGTCAAATCATGAGCCGAAGTCAAAGCCGAAGCAGAAAAGAAAAAAAAGCACATCAGTGTGTTTCGCGTTCAACTTACACTTCACCAATACCAATAATGTGTATTGTTCACATGACCAATACCGATAATGTGAAAAGCACGCACGACGCTAATGTGTTATGCATGCAAAATGATGATGTCATCGACGCATTTGATGACATCAGCGTAGCAGAAATTTGGAAATTTAGCCAAAAATCAGATTTAGAACCAAATCAACATATATATTAGGGTTTGGAAACATATTTATATTATTGGAGATTTTCAAGAATTAGACCACGGGTCTGGGAAGACGAAGAACGGGAGCTTTTGATGAGACAGAGAATTCCTACTTCTTTTCATTACAAATCTTTTGTGTTTTGTTTCAATAACGATGCGTAGTTAAATTCTTGTTTCATTTTAGGTTTGAATCGCGTGACACTTTTTTTTGAGACTTTCTACTTACTGATATTTCTTGTTTAACTAGTTCTAGATTTTTATCTGACGAACATAATTGTTAAGCTTAGTGGAAACGTTTCCGTAAAGCTTTGCTTAACAACCAATTCATATCGTTAAAACTTGTTGGAAACTTTGCCGTAAAGACAAGTAGTAGCACCTAAGATTGATATTACCTTTGTCGGAATATCGTGCTTAGGAGAACTAGAAGCCTATGCCTTTGCCAGAATTGGTTATGGTGTAACACCTTTGCCGGGATACTTTGGATTATTACCTTTGCTGGAATAACCGCACATATAAACTTGAAATATGATTATTAGCTATCAATGAGGAACACGTCACAAGTGAAAACCCTAGGCCGAATATTGTCTCTGAATAAGAAAACCATTTTTCTCTCGTATTTTGTAGTGCTCTTAAAATCACTCACAACCGTTTTTATTGTTTACAAATACAGCTTCAAAATACAGCTCTCTTAGGGTTGGACCATGCTTGCCACTAACTAGTTGTTCGTAGGAAAATTATAATTAAATTAAATTTGACGTGTCACACAACTCGCATCAAATTTTGGCGCCATTATAGGGAAGCTACGTTTTAGTGAAGTTGTTTCTCTTATTTTATTTTTTTATAAAAATAATTCACTTTGCCTTCTTATTGTAGTGGAACAAGTTGTGAGGATGAAGACACAGAGAAAGCTGATGGTTGGGGGGTAAAAGTAGGAGTGATTTGTCTTCTCCAAAAATTTGCTGGAGCCTCTGAAGTAGATCCTATAACGCACTTGAGGGAATTCTACTGTATTTGCTGGACTTTAAAATCCAAAGGAGTAACACTGGAAGAGTTTATGTTTAAGGCTTTCAATTTCGAATTAATTGGCTCTGCAAAACCTTGGTTTATCTTTTCATTTACAGATTATATGCGCAGTTGGGAGAAACTATGTGATGGGACGTATTTATACGATTCATCAAGTACCCAAAACCCACCAAATAAGACATTTGATCATACGAACATGTGCTTGTTGATGTCATTTTATGTATACAGGAAATTTTGGAGTCTAAAGAGGAAACACACTTAAAAAGGGAGATTTGTGCCAAAAAGCATGCCAAGTCATTTCGAGCCAGCCAAGGCCCGAGGAAATTCGACCATGGCCCGAGGATCCCAACCGGGGACCGAGAAAAGCTCACCGGGGACCGAGAAAACCAGCCGGGCCGCGTCCGAGAAATGTCGGACCCCGTCCGAGAAGATGCCCCGAGAGAGTCCCAGGTCGCGCTTAGGTCCTCGCCCAGGCATCACCCAGGCCACGCCCGAGCTATCTAGCACTGAATTCAAGTTGCCCGGGCAAACGAGCTGATCTGACGAATCCACCTCGAGCAAAGTGATCAAAATGGAAAATAAGGTGGATAATGTCAAAAAACCAAGGAGAATTCTCGGGCAGATTGGTAGTTGACCCAATTTCAAAGCAAAGGCCCCGTGCGCATAGGCACCGAAACCAAGTCGCTCGACCAAACCATGGAATCTGGAAAATCTAGCTCGACCAAAGTATTTTAAATGCCCAATAACTCGGACAATCTCACTTCCCAGAGAAAACGCCCGAGTGGAACCAGCTCAAGCCCGATCAAGGCTAAACAAGGGCAATATCGGCCGTTTTGGGATTTCAACCATGTTCCGGGCAGAATTTGGCTTAGCATTCTTCTTGAGATCATCTTAGAATGACTTTTTCGTTTAGAATACACTCTTCAAAACCCAAGAAGCTCCGACCAAAGCTCCGGCCAGATTCCGGCCATATTCCGGCCAACTCCGGCCAAACTCCGGTGATGCTCCGATCAAGCTCATATCCTCACCACCATGCTCCGGTCATTTGTTGCTCCGGCCACACTCCGACAAAGTCCAACCAATTCCAAACTACTTCTTGTCCGGTTGGCCATACTATTCACTTCGGTTGACCTTTGGGAGGAAACTAAGCCACAACTAAGTCCAAGTGACTTGTCCCAAGCCTCAACCAAGTTCAAATGTGCAAGTGGGATGTCTCTTGGCTCACTCAAGCTCAGCCACCCATGTGCTCCCATGTGCCTTGCCCTTTGGGCACAAACTAGGCTCAAACCGACTCATTGGGGTGGAACTAGCTCAAGCAAAGTCGGTTGGCCTCAATGCCAAGTGGTTGGCTCTCCTCTTCTTCCTATCCAAATGACTAGTCTTTTGGGATATTTCTCCATGTAAACTTAGTCCCCAAGTTTCCTCTTCTATAAATAGAAGGCTTAGCCTTAGAAATTCTCATGTACATACTTAGAGAGTTGAGAGCTTATCTCTCTTCTCTTCCACTTCAATACCAAAAGCTCCAACTTCTCTCTTGTTCTTGAGTGTTCTTGAGTTTACTCTTGTTGGTTCTTGAGTATTCTTGAGTATTCTTTAGTGTTCTTGATATTGTCTAAAACCGAAGCTCTCTTACTCTCTTTACTCTTGTTGTTCTTGAATTTAACTTTCCAAAATATTTACTTTTCTTTTCTTGTCTTTGATTTACTTTGTTCTTGAGTACTCTTGTTGGTTCTTGAAGTACTCTTGTTGTTTTTGAGTTTTACTTTCCAAAACCTTACTTTCCTTGTCTTTGATTTCCAAAATCCTTTACTTTTCATGCACTAGCTATGGTATCCACTTCTATGGATATTCGTAGCTAAACCCTTCATTCGGTTGAAGGGGTGTGCTTGTATCATGCAAACGTTTTAGACCCTTTTCTTAGTGCTTCTATTGTGTTCAAACTTGTTCTATGTGCCATATATTAGGTTAGAACATACATGGTTGAGTGGAGGCTCGAAAGAGCAAAGCTCTTCCATGGGGTTCGTGAACAAACATGGTTCAGTGGAGGCTCGAAAGAGCAAAGCTTTTCCATGGAGTTCAACCTCTTTTAAACACCACTTGGTTGATCGGAAATGATTGATCAAGTGGATGCACATAGGCTAAGATACTTCGAAAGGAGGAATTAGCTTATCTAGAACAAGTGCTCTATGTCTTGAAAAGGACTAGACGGTGTGGCAAGTCGAGTGCTAGAAATGGCCTTGATACATCTTTGAACACTTAGAACGATCATTAGAGGTCAATGATGAACAGAACTATGATACAAGGCTCCTAAAAACCGAATCCTTCCCTTAATCAAAACACCATTTGTCACTTTACTTTCAGTCTCAATATCAACTGTTTACGTTCAGTACCTTTACATTCAGCAACTAACTTTACTTTCCGCAACTAACTTTACTTTTCAGTACCTTTACATTCAGTCACTAACTTTACTTTCAGTACCTAACTTTACTTTCCGCACTTTACTTTCAGTCATTTATTTTCAGTATTTACATTTCCGCTTACTACAGACGCTTTCAATATCAATCCAACATAACTTTGGTACCTATTGCGCTTGAAATACAGCGTGCGACAAACCAAAAGTATGTTGTTCAGTTGATATTGAACTCGACTGTTCCAGCAATTTACTTTCCGCACTTACTTTCAGTCTTTATATTTCCGCACTTACTTTCAGTATTTACATTTCCGCACTTACTTTCAGTATTTACATTTCCGCACTTTACTTTCACTACAGACTTGTTCAACATCAATCCAACATAAGTTTAGCACGTATTGCGCTTGAAATACAGCGTGCGACAAACCAAAAGTGTGTTTGCGGTTGATATTGAACTCGACTGTTCCAGCACTTTACTTTTCAGTATTTACTTTCAGTTCTGTATTTACTTTCCTCACTTTCAGTCATTTACTTTTCCGTACTAAAACCACAACCAACCCCAATTGCACTTAAATTTCTGTACAAATTTCCTCAAAGAACAACTATCCACTAATTCTCTTGGGTTTGACCCCTACTTACCGCTTTACTACCCAATAGTGAAGTCACGAGTAGCGGACTTATAAATTAATTTTGCACATTGCCTCACGACAAGGCTCTGTCAAAATGGCGCCGTTGCCAGGGAATTGTGCATCGGAATAGTTGTTCTATTTTGTTGTTCTATTTTTTGTTTTTATTTTTTTAGTTCACCATGTCCTCGTACTACGGCAGAGAACCTTGGAATGATGGGGGCAGCAACCTTATGTTTGAGATGCTTAACTGTCTCCCCAAATTCGGAGGTTCCATTGGAGAAGATCCCGTGAGGCATACACATACGTTCCACTCCATATGCAGCCACATGAGGCCTAAAAATGAATCGCTAGAGGAGTTTAAACTTAAATGCTTTAAATTTTCTTTAACTAACTCCACAATAGAATGGTATTACTCATGTACAGCTTATGAAAGTGATTATGGGGATCTACAAACCAAATTCCTAGAGGAGTTTTGCCCGCCATCTCTCCGACTTGGAGCCCGCAAGGAGATCATCAACATTGAGCAATCCCGGGATGAAACATTGGACGAGTACTTGTCGTACTTTGACTCCCTTGTGACAAGCTGCCCGCACCATGGATTCACCAACTTCGATCTTCTTCAAAGGTTTCTCGATAGAATGATGCCACAAGAGTGGAATAGGCTGAATGATGCGGCAGGAGGCTCGGTGGATAACTTAAGCATGGATGATCTGTGGAACTTAATAGAAGATATGGCAAGAAGCGCGAAACAAGATCAGGCCATGCGGTTCAAAGAATTGACCGACATATTGCACCAAATTCAGGCCGAAATCAAGCCAAAGGTCAGCGAGGAAGAGCTTGCAATGGAGCCCGATGAGCCTGCAAGGGATGAGGACTCTCGGATGGCCGAAGAAGAAATGCTCGAGACAAGCCCGGTCTTCATTACCGAGCCGGCCGACCAGCGCCTGAGCCCGTTCCTCATAGCCGAGCCAGCCGAGTCATACCCGGTCCTCAATGCTGAAGAAATCAAGCAAGGCCCGGTCCTTGCGCTCGAAGCACCAGAGGAAGTCCCGGTCCTAATTGAGGAGCTACCCAAATCAGACCCGAACCTCAGTGTGATTGCCCCCGGAGACCATATAAATGACGAGGATGAGGACCCATGGTTGCCTGAAGAAGAACTCCATTCAGATTACCCCTGGGAGTTAGAAGAAAAACTGCCCAATTCAGGCCTGGTCCACATTACCAATCTACCCGAGGAAATCACGCCGGTCCCGGACCTCATTGCCGAACCAGCCGAGTCTAACACAGTCCTCACCGCCGAGCCAACAGAAGTCTCGGACTTCACTTCCAAACCGACCGAGAAGCCCCTACATAACCCTTCATGTTTAATGCAGATCACATCCACCGAAGATCATGTGACCAATGATGATGAGGTGCAAGGGGAGTTGGAGGCAAATTAAGGGCCAGAAGAGCCGATGGAGCACTCACTCGTCATGAGCCAAGAAAAGCCGGCTGAAAACTCACTCGTTCTAGGATGGCCAATCATCTCTGCCACAAAGAAGAGGCTTGGCATGGGAACAAGCTCAAGGTCGCTCGTGTTCAATGGCACAATACTAAACTTCCAGAATTGCAAAGGTGCCACCCATTCAAAAATGAAGAAACGGCCAAGACATGGGCCAAAGGAATGGAAACCCGGAAAGAGAAGCAAGAGAGCACGGCTCCATGGACCAGCAGCTATGGTCAAGGAATCCTCGCCTTCTCGGGGATATGTGAAGAAGAAGCCTCCGGATCAAGGGAGAGCAGAACTGAGCCCGCTGCCATATGTGTTCTTTAGGCAAATCAAAAGGGTAGCCGAGAAGAAGTTCGACCTCACACACCCATGGGATCCAAACTTATGATCCATGAGTGAGGTACCGTCGAGCCAACGACGTTAAACAAAGGCACTTGCCGGGAGGTAACCCGACATATTTTCTTTACTCATTATAGTTTTTATGTTTATCTCATTTCCTTAGTTAACTAGCTTTTTGTGCTTTTGAACTTAAGTCGTGCCCTTAGGACACGGCTTCGTTCAAAAGTGTGGGGGTATTTAAGTAGTAGTTGTATATAGTAGACATCATGTTTTGAGAATATACACTTCCATGATGTGAAAATAGATAGACCCGATTCATGCATTTCCTTGTGAAAACTTAATTGTGTAAAAAAATGCGAACTTAACTTTCTACTTGTCCTTGTGTGCTGAGATAATGTAGGATGTGGATTTGAAAGAAATGCCCTAGAGAGGCTTGACAAGCACTTTAGGGACCGGATCCTTACTATACGGTTATGTGAAGATTGTGGAGGCTGCACTTCGGGCTTCGTGGTCAAGAGTGGACTCCGCCATGCAGCGTCTATGCAAGAGGCGGGACGGGAATCAAACCGTCCATTCTCTAGTCCAAAGTGATGTTCCCGTAAGTGGCATGTGTTTGGCAAAACGTAGCTTAGACAGTTCGAGAAGGTGTTCAGGGGGAGTTCGAACATATCCTAACACTCGTACACAGCGTGGATAAAACGCAAGGATAGTTCCCGGAAGATATTGGACTAAGAAGATCTCGTCAATATGAAGACGGCCAGCGACTTATTCGAGCAATAGATATTCGAATGAATATTTACATCAAGGCGGCAAAGCTTACTTGGGCAAGAAGACTTCGGATTATCTTCCAACCGATTCAAAAGATATTCATCAAATATCTAGGAATATTTCCTAAATATTTGATGGGATTATCTTGGGCGAATTAGGGTTTCGCTCGAAGCATATAAATACATTGCAAGATCAACCCTAATTCTCATCGCTTTCAAAGATCAATTACACACGAGCATATCATGCTGATTGGAGTAGAAGAAAGCGACGACCGGCTGTGTTTTCTCATTGAGAATACACCGGTGCAAGTGCAGTCTGTTCAAGTGCAACACAGACTGCCTGAAGCGTATCAACTGCCGCACACAACAAAGGTGAACAAGCTTTCGAGAGAAAGCATCCGAGCTTCTGGAGAAGGTCGAGAACGTTCAGACTGCAGGTTCTGAACGAAGGGGATCGAGGGTAATTGCGGTGAACCTCGATTGCAAATCTGAGAGATGGAGTATTGAGGATAGGCTATTACAAGGTGTAAGTGTAAGTCCCTGTGGAATTCCTATACTCGTAATAAAGATTTGCTGTCCCTTTTTCGGGTGTGGGAAACCCCCCAGAGTAGGCGGAGCCAAACTGGGTTATCAGTCTGTGAGTCTCTACTGCTTTTATCTGTTTGCTAAAACTGTTGTGATAAGAGTTCAATCTCTGTACGTTGAACTGTTGTGCAAAGAGTCCCAGGTCTGTCGCAACAGTACCCTGGACACAAGCTTGAACAGGGGACATAATTTCAATTGGTATCAGAGCCAAACACTCGACACAATGAGTGGGATCCTGAACTGTTCAAGATGACTCTGAAGGAATGACAAAGCATAACCAGACCCCCGCTGCTCGAAGGATCGAACTATGCCACATGGAAGCCTGTGATGAGATCTTTTCTGAAATCGCTAGACGAAAAGGCATGGAAGGCTGTTCTGAAAGGGTGGACGGAACCCATAATGAACAATCTCACTGGAGAACCGATCGCCAAACCAGAAGCTCTGTGGATAGAAGAAGAGGACAAAGCTTCCATGGGCAACTCAAAGGCAATGAACGCAATTTTCTCGGCAGTAGATGAAAACGTCATGAAGCTAATCATCAACTGTGAAGTGGCCAAGGAAGCATGGGATATCCTCCAAACAGCTTTTGAAGGAACAGACAAAGTTCGCAACTCCCGCATGCAAGCTGTCACAACCAGGTTTGAAGAGATGAAGATGAAGGAGAGTGAAACCATCACTGAGTACAACACCAGAGTCCTGGAACTGTCCAATGAGGCATCTGCACTAGGGAAACCCATCGATGAAGAAAGATTGGCCAGTAAGGTCCTGAGGTCTCTTCCTCCGAGATTTGCCATGAAAGTCACGGCCATTGAGGAAATGCATGATATCACCACACTGAAGCTAGAAGAGCTAATGGGTTCTCTAAGAACTTACGAGATCAATCATGACTTCCAAACCGGAGAAGAGAAGGGAATCGCTCTTAAAGCAGATATAACGGAAAACAAACTGGATTCTGGGTGCACCACTGAGCAACTGGCCATGATGGCACAAAACTTTGGAAGAATGGTGCGGAAAATCAACAAACGTGGCCCAGAACAAGGTCAGTCTTCGTCAACTGGTTACCAAAACTGGAAATCCAGTAGGCCAAGGTCTACTGATTTGAGGCAAGACTTGTCTGACAAAGGAAAGGAAGAGATTCAGTGTCATGAATGCAAGGGTTTCGGCCACATTGCTTCACAGTGTGCAAACACTCTCATGAAGAAGAAGGCGATGGTGGCGAGCTTCAGCAACAGTGAGTCAGACGAAGAAAAAGGTGAAACCACAAACTTTGTGGCCTTTGTCACAACTCTGGATGAATGCAGCAGCACAAGTGAAACTGTTCCACCTCAGCTGGAACTTCCAGGTGAAAACCCCTCGGATAGTGACAATGAAGAACTCACGCATGACTCTCTGGCTCAGACATATACAGATCTATATGAGAAGTGGCTGCTTCTGATCAAGATAAACAAGAAGCTAAATGACACAGTGGCAAGGGTCACTATGGAAAAGGACAAGGTATGGCAGGAGGTCGAGATACTGCTGACACTAAAGGCAGAACTGGAAGGTACAATTAACTCACTGACTTCTCAACTAGCTGAGATAAAACAGGAAAGGCTGGATCTTCTTGTTCAGAAAACGGAACTCTTGGGGTACTGTCTCCTCTCTAAAAGTCAAAATAGAGAAGGATCGGGACACTCATCCTGTAGGCATGGCGGGCCTGAGAAAAACCATCGTTGATCTACATCGCAAAGAAATGTTCCAACTAAGGAAGGTAGAACAGCTGGAACTTCAGCTAGAATCTGAGAAGATAGAACACTCTGACACTAAGGAGGAACTCAATCACCTCAAACAGTCGGTAAGAATGCTTAACTCTGGCACTAAAAACTTAAATGATATTCTTAGATCTTAGAGAATGGAGTCTGGACATAGAGGATTGGGGTTCACAGGAGAAGGCAACTCAAAAGGTACGAGGTTTGTTAAAACAAGACCGGTGTCGGAACAGAAGTCAGAACTGAAGGTGAGACAGCACCCCAGACAGAAAATAGACTTGCACCCAGAACAACCCAATAGCGGTCAAAGAAGGACTGGTACGGTGCACTTCGGCTCTCATTCAGCACAAAGGAAAGAATGGCGCACTTGCTGGTATTGCAATCAGATGGGTCACATCAAACTAAAGTGTCGTCTGTTTCTAGCCAAAAGACGTGCTTTCCATCAACGAACCATACCGCAACAGAAACAAGTCTGGGTTCAAAAGGAAGACCGAACCGTCTGCATGGTGGCTTGTTACACCTCAAACTACTCATCGCATGATAGTTGGCACTTCGACAGTGGATGCTCCGCACACATGACAGGTAACTCTCAATATCTTACCCATATTAGACCTGTTGAGCATATGTGGTTTGTCACCTTCGGGGATGGTGAAAAGGGTCAGGTGATCGGCTGTGGGACATTGATGGTTCCGGATCTCCCTGCACTCAAGAACACCCTCCTTGTTAAGGGACTGACCAGGAATCTTATCAGCATCAGTCAACTATGCGACGATGGACACTATGTGTCATTCTCCAGCTACTCATGTCTTGTACTAGACCAGAATGGCGATACACTGATGAAAGGAAAAAGGGATGCCAACAACTGCTATACTATTAGGATGGGTCTGACGGAGTCAATGAACAATGAGAACCATGGCCAGCAACCGATTGCTCTCCCATTGCAAACGCTCAACCTAGTTTTCTGCGAGGGGCAGTGGATAAGACCTTGCACACAAGATCTGATTGTCGATGCGCACAAATCAATGTTGTCGGGTGTCCCAGGAAGCTGTTGAATCAGACGGTGGTACAGTTGCGACAGGAGTTCGTACACTGCCCACAGAAATGTGCCTGGAGCCGTACAAGAAAATATGAATGCTCACGAAAGATGGTAACTCTGAGGCAGCATACTTTTGTCAAACCATATGGCAGGTCACGGAGCGGAACACCCAGATTCCCAGGGGGTCTATGTGGTGTCAACCACTGAAAGCATCCGACGGTGGTCAGTCATAGTCGAATCTCCAGCTGAACAGTTGGACTGACCACCTAATAAAGAGAGCTGGAACAAAAGTCTCGACAACTTGGAAAATATTTTTAAAATATCCTTGAAGATTTTTTCGGTTGACGGTTTTGGAAAGCTGAAAAGTCATATAGAAAAATTTGATTTTTGAAATCAAATTCATTCCCTGAGTATCGTCTTCTCTCTCTCTCGAAAACCCTAGAACGGAACTCTCCTCTCAACTGCTCCTTCCTCAACCGACAATGGTGAACACCAGGAAGTCAGCAAAATCCAGTGCTAAATCTGCGGAGAAAAGTAAAGAGAGCATGCAGACCTCATAGGCGTTGGCGGCGAAATCAAAGATTCCGAAATCAAAAGCTGCGAAGACGAAAAAGGCATCACCTTTACACTTCGTTACCGAATATTTGGCCAAAGAGAAGCCTGCTGAAGGAGTTACCGCTGAAATTTCTCAGCCGGCCACTGTGGATTCAACTCCACAAGTTCGTCTGCAATCTAAGGTAAACACCACTATTCCTTCTGATTCTGCGAATACCCTCGTTGTTGAAAAATCTGTGCTGAATGAAGAAGTAAGAGTGGAGGTTGAGAAGGGTGTTCAATAGATTGACGGTGATGAAGCCAGTAGGGCTGTTGATGAGACGTATTTATACAACTCATTAAGTCATTAAATCCCACCATTTACGACATTTGATCATAAGAACATATGCTTGTTAATGTCGTTTTGCATTTCAGGGCCTTTTGGAGTCTAAGGAAGAATCGAGCTTAAAAGACGGCATTTTCATGTCAGAAGCATCGCAGTTGAAGAACAAAGCCAGAGGAGAGTCGTGAACAGTAATTCCGGCGCGAACAGTAATCTCGACATGAACAGTAATTCCGGCGTGAACAGTAATTCCGGGATGAACAGTAATTTGGTTGTGAACAGTACTTTGGGAAAAATTCTAGAAGCATCTCACAATTGGCTCATGCCAATCTATTTTTGGCTACTTCCACTCAAACTTGAAGCCCAAGCCAATTCAAAGACCTAGAACCTTCCCCAAATCTCTATATAAGCAACACCTTGGCCCTTGTAAATGATATGCGAAAATCTCTCTAAAATCCCTTAGGGGAAGCTCTTGTATTTTACTTTGGGAAAGGAATCAACATCTATCTACTCCTTCTTTACTTTCTCTTGCACTTACATTCTTGTATTTACTTTTGGCACTTACTTTATTGCACTTACTTACTGTTCTTACTTTCATGTACATGCATTCCATCCATTGCCCTCATATCCTTTCCATGGATATAAGTGGCTAAATCTCACTATTCGGTTTGGGGGTAATAATATTGTGGCACGGTTTTGAGACCCCATTCTTAATGCTTCTTTGTGTTCTTGTGGTGTAAGAGCTTGAAATGGCCTTACTTTGGGTGATCTCTTGGAATGGAGTGAACCACACTCATGACACAAAGAATCATCATTAGAGGTCGAGGATAAACAAGCCACAATAATGTTGTAGCACAACTTTGAGACTTTTTCCTTAATGCTGCTTTGTGTTCACTAGTTCTTGTGCCATTATTGGTTGAACAACGAGGCTATGTGGATGCTTGAAATGGCAAGACTAGCCGAGTAGTTTAATCCAGATTAGACAACGAAAACAAGTGGATGCTTGAAATGGCAAAGCTTGGTCGAGAAGTCTAATCCTTCTATTAACTGTTTGGTCGATAATAAATCATGACACCAAATGGTTGCACTTAGGCTAATACGTCTTGAAATGGAGTATTAGTCTAGCTAGAACTAGAGTTCTATGTCTCGAAGAGGACTAGACGGTGTGGCAAGTCGAGTGCTTGAAATGGCCTTGATACATCTTGAACACGTAGTATGATCATTAGAGGTCAATGATGAGTTGAGCCACAATAAAAGGCCCCTAGACCGAATACCATTCTATTGATCACCATCCATTGTCTTTACTTTTGCATTTACTTTTTGTACTCACCTTCAATTGTTCCCAAAACCCCCCAACTTGCATTCACTTTTCTTTACTTGCATTGCATGAGAACAAATAGTAGCCATTACAACTCCCTTGGGTTCGACCCCTACTTGCCGCTTTACTAGTTTACTAGTAAGTTAATAGTAGTGGACTTATAAATTTATCTTTGATTTGCACAATCACGACTAGTGCTCATCAGCTGTAATTGGAGGTAATGGTGGTAAGGATGTTAGTGGTGTTAAAGCTGTTGGTGTTGAAACAAGTAGGGCGATGCTTGGTGGTGAAGATGATAGAAATTTTGAGAGTGGTAGGGCTGTGGCGGTTGACAAAGTCGTTAGTGCAGTTGTTAAAAAAAGTCCGTCAAGACTGTGGAAGAGGAACCCAGCAAGGGGGCTGGAGGCTCAGGAACGTGGAGAGAAAAGATCTTCGCCACAGGATACATTCCTCCGAAGGCTGGTCGCAGGAAGAAGGTGAAGCGGGCCAGTGACTCTCCCAGTAAATATCTAGCCCAGATCTATGCCACTCGAGGAAGGAAGATTGCAATGTCCGATGAAGAAACAGAGAAGTTCATCAAGTCCTCGGGGGAGAGGAATGTGGTGATGAGTGATGCTGATCCATCTGAGAACCAAGGAGTAATGACTGCAGAAGGGTCCAGTTTGGATGCTGAGGCTATGACAGAAGAAATTAATCCATCAGGGAAGACTGATGTGTTGAAAGAATCAAACCCAGCAGAAAGTGATGAGGAGTTAGAGAATTTGTACAAGGACATTGATGATGTCATGGAAGACCTGAAAAAGGAAAAGAGTCATGAAGAAGCTCAGTATGATCAGGCTGTAGGGGCAAAAGAATCTGAGGCAGAGCTTCAAGTGTTCCACCCATGGAACCAAGTGTTCAGTCTGGTGTTGAGACTAGAAGAGCTGCAGAGAAAGCTGTAAGCGGTTCAACAGTGGAACCCTCTGTTCAGACTGAAGCTCAAACAGCACCAGCTCCAGAGGAAGGTCTGCGTAACCTGGGTGTTGAAGCAGAAGAGTCTGGTACTGAAAAGGTCTCAAGTGCTCCAACAGAGGAACAGAGTGTTCCGACTAAAGTCAAGTCTGGAGTAGTTCCAGAGAAAGTAATGAGTGAAGAAACAATGACAGTTCAAGGTGATCGTCGTAGGTATCATTTGGAGGAAGATGAACCATCCATTCGTAAGGATGCCCCTATATCAGCAGCAGAAGGTGTTACCCTTTCAGAAGATGACCAAGACAGTGTTCCCCTTGTCAACCTCAAGAGGACAACGGAGGGGAATGAAAAGAAAAAGGTTGCCTTCGCTACGTCTACAAAGGAACCAGCTCAGAAGGTTGCTGAAGTCAGCAGTGGTGCAGGGGGAGCTGGCTCTTCCAAGAAAAGAAAGCGCGTTGCTGCAGTTCCCATCTTTGAAGATGCTGGGAGATGTGAAGTCCCAGCCTCTGAATCTGAGACTATCCCAGTCGGTAAGGTCAAGAAAGGAGTGTGGTTCGTGAACAAAGAAGCCGCGTTGAAATGGGAATGTGTGCTGAAAAGGAAAATCATACCGGAGATGCTGCTGGATGCATCGAGTTACAAAGGGGAAGAAGTGATTAAGGTACTTAAAGAGTCGGATCTATTCTTGACGTTGGACAGATGCAAACCGTTCAACGAACAGCTGGTGCGTGAGGCCATGGCAAACTTGCCTCCTAAGTTTGGGGTCATTGGAGAGGCTGAGTATGGGGTCTTCTATGTGAGAGGAAGAAGGATCAAGATTGATCCAGAACTGATTAATGTATATTTCTCCATGGATGACCCAACGGTTGATGAAGAAGAATCCAGCTTTGAGAAGATAGTGAGCACCATCACTGCAGGCTCTATTCAGTGGAGGCCCGAGTCAGTTATGCATACAGCAGATCTGTCTACTTTCTATTCAATGCTGTTCTTCATTGTGGTGTTCAACTGGAGGCCATCTACTCATCGCTCTACTGTCAACAAGGACATGGCCCGACTGATTTATCAGATAGGCAACAAGCGGAAGTTCAACCTGGGAAGAATAATGTTCAAACAGATTGCTGAACACGCCACATCGATGAGAACTCTGCACCAGATCTACTTTCCATCCCTGATTTATGAGCTGATTATTCATCAAGCCCCTGATTTGAAAGCCCCGTCTGATCTCCTTACTAAAGCTCCCAGCAAATTCACAGTGGACCACAAGTTATACAAAGGGCGACATGTGAATGATCTGAAAGGGGGGAGCAAGCCAGGTAAAGAATTTGGGGAATCCAGTCAAGGGCGAGCTAGAATGGGAATGGATGAGAGGAGCAAACTTCTGAAGGACCTACAGGCTATCATTGCTGCGGACAAAGAACAGCGCTGCCAGATCAACAGGCTTGCTCGAGCACGCAGCTACCCCAGTGATGATGAATCAGAAGCTACTGCCTCTGAAGAAGACTCCATTGAAGAAGCTTCCGATTAAAGGTCCATTGAAACACTAAACTCTCTGAACTTTTTCAAACATTCTGCTCATATGTGCTTGTTCTAGCACAATTTATTTTACTTGACTGTTCGAACTAGTTGGACCCCTTGCCAGTTTATGGCAAAAAGGGGGAGTAATTTTGAGAGGACAAATTTTGTGCTCCCTCAAGATGTCTAAGTCTAGATAGTTAGCTAGTAGTAGTTATCTAGATGATTTGGTTTTGCCAAAATGCCAAGGGGGAGATTGATGTTCCCGTAAGTGGCATGTGTTTGGCAAAACGTAGCTTAGACAGTTCGAGCAGGTGTTCAGGGGGAGTTCGAACATATCCTAACACATGTACACAGCGTGAATAAAACGCAAAGATAGTTCCCGGAAGATATTGGACTACGAAGATCTCGTCAATATGAAGACGGCCAGCGACTTATTCGAGCAATAGATATTCGAATGAATATTTACATCAAGGCGGCAAAGCTTACTTGGGCAAGAAGACTTCGGATTATCTTCCAACCGATTCAAAAGATATTCATCAAATATCTAGGAATATTTCCTAAATATTTGATGGGATTATCTTGGGCGAATTAGGGTTTCGCTCGAAGCATATAAATACATTGCAAGAGCAACCCTAATTCTCATCGCTTTCAAAGATCAATTACACACGAGCATATCCTGCTGATTGGAGAAGAAGAAAGCGACGACCGGCTGTGTTTTCTCATTGAGAATACACCGGTGCAAGTGCAGTCTGTTCAAGTGCAACACAGACTGCCTGAAGCGTATCAACTGCCGCACACAACAAAGGTGAACAAGCTTTCAAGAGAAAGCATCCGAGCTTCTGGAGAAGGTCGAGAACGTTCAGACTGCAGGTTCTGAACAAAGGGGATCGAGGGGAATTGTGGTGAACCTCGATTGCAAATCTGAGAGACGGAGTATTAAGGATAGGCTATTACAAGGTGTAAGTGTAAGTCCCTGTGGAATTCCTATACTCGTAATAAAGATTTGCTGTCCCTTTTTCGGGTGTGGGAAACCCCCCAGAGTAGGCGGAGCCGAACTGGGTTATCAGTCTGTGAGTCTCTACTGCTTTTATCTGTTTGCTAAAACTTTTGTGATAAGAGTTCAATCTCTGTACGTTGAACTGTTGTGCAAAGAGTCCCATGTCTGTCGCAACAGTACCCTGGACACAAGCTTGAACAGGGGACATAATTTCACAAAGTAGCCGGGAAAAGAGATGAGCGACCCTCATCTTGACCCGCGCGAAAAGGGCACGGATGAGAAAGAGCGGGGAGGTATTTCTATATGCTCTCGGACGATGATTGGACCTCCCAAAAGTGAAGAAATGGACGAGCAATCATCTAAGGAGCAAAGCTCAAAGAAGAAAAGAAAGAAATCAGCCAATATGGTGAAAACAAAACCGAAGCAAAAGTGAAGTACTCAAAGAGTCAAATCAAAGGCCGAAGGCCAAACCTCACTACAAAAGCTGTCCAACCACACAAACAAAGAAAAAGAGCTCAGCCCAAGTTGCCCGAATCAATCACGTGCTAGAAGAAGCAAGTAACATAACCATATAGTAAGATCGGATTCGAGAGTGCAGTTCAAAGGCCTAAAAAGTGGCTATCTCCCAATCAACCAAATTGATTTGCATCTCGGCTCAAAGGTAACAAGTATCTAGTTAGTTTCATATGTGAGCATGATTTCGTTTGGAAGCAAGTAAGTTATGCATGCTAAGGTGAAGTCTAGTTTTGCATCTCACATTCATATTTAGGACATAGGGTGTTGTCGTTCCTCTTATTGACTACACTTGTTCGGGACGAACACGATTAAGTGTGGGGGTATTTGATGGGACGTATTTATACGATTCATCAAGTACACAAAACCCACCAAATAAGACATTTGGTCATACGAACATGTGCTCGTTGATGTCATTTTATGTATACAGGCAATTTTGGAGTCTAAAGAGGAAACACACTTAAAAAGGGAGATTTGTGCCAAAAAGCATGCCAAGTCATTTCGAGCCAGCCAAGGCCCGAGGAAATTCGACCATGGCCCGAGGATCCCAACCGGGGACTAAGAAAAGCTCCCCAGGGACCGAGAAAACCAGCCGGGCCGCATCCGAGAAATGTCGGACCCCATCCGAGAAGATGCCCCGAGAAAGTCCCAGGCTGCGCCCTGGTCCCCGCCCAGGCATCACCCAGGCCACGCCCGAGCTATCTAGCACTGAATTCAAGTTGCCCGGGCAAACGAGCTGATCTGACAAATCCACCTCAAGCAAAGTGATCAAAATGGAAAATAAGGTGGACAATGTCGGAAAACCAAGGAGAATGCTCAGGCAGATTGGCAGTTGGCCCAATTCCAAAGCAAAGGCCCCGCGCATAGGCACCGAAACTAAGTCGCTCGACCAAACTATGGATTCTGGCAAATTTGGCTCCACCAAAGTATTTTAAATGCCCAATAACTCGAACAATCTCACTTCCCAGACAAAACGCCGGAGTGGAACCAGCTCAAGCCCGATCACGGCCAAATAAGGGCAATATCGGCCGTTTTGGGATTTCAACCATGTTCCGGGCAGAATTTGGCTTAGCATTCTTCTTGAGATCATCTTAGAATGACTTTGTCGTTCAGAATACACTCTCCAAAACCCAAGAAGCTCCGACCAAAGCTCCGGCCAGATTCCGGCCATATTCCGGCCAACTCCGGCCAAACTCCGGTGATGCTCCGATCAAGCTCATATCCTCACCACCATGCTCCGGTCATTTGTTGCTCCGGCCACACTCCGGTGAAGTCCAACCAATTCCAAACTACTTCTTGTCCGGTTGGCCATACTATTCACTCCGGTTGACCTTTGGGAGGAAACTAAGCCATAACTAAGTCCAAGTGACTTGTCCTAAGCCTCAACCAAGTTCAAATGTCCAAGTGGGATGTCTCTTGGCTCACTCAAGCTCAGCCACCCATGTGCTCCCATGTGCCTTGCCCTTTGGACACAAACTAGGCTCAAACCGACTCATTGGGGTGGAACTAGCTCAAGCAAAGTCGGTTGGCCTCAATGCCAAGTGGTTGGCTCTCCTCTTCTTCCTATCCAAATGACTAGTCTTTTGGGATATTTCTCCATGTAAACTTAGTCCCCAAGTTTCCTCTTCTATAAATAGAAGGCTTAACCTTAGAAATCCTCATGTACATACTTAGAGAGTTGAGAGCTTATCTATCTTCTCTTCCACTTCAATACCAAAAGCTCCAACTTCTCTCTTGTTCTTGAGTGGTCTTGAGTTTACTCTTGTTGGTTCTTAAGAATTCTTGAGTATTCTTTAGTGTTCTTGATCTTGTCCAAAACCGAACCTCTCTTACTCTCTTTACTCTTGTTGTTCTTGAATTTTACTTTCCAAAATCTTTACTTTTCTTGTCTTTGATTTACTTTGTTCTTGAGTACTCTTGTTGGTTCTTGAAGTACTCTTGTTGTTCTTGAGTTTTACTTTCCAAACCCTTACTTTCCCTGTCTTTGATTTCCAAAATCCTTTACTTTTCATGCACTAGCTATGGTATCCACTTCTATGGATATTCGTAGCTAAACCCTTCATTCGGTTGAAGGGGTGTGCTTGTATCATGCAAACGTTTTAGACCCTATTCTTAGTGCTTCTATTGTGTTCAAACTTGTTCTATGTGCCATATATTAGGTTAGAACATACATGGTTGAGTGGAGGCTCGAAAGAGCAAAGCTCTTCCATGGGGTTCGTGAACATACATGGTTGAGTGTAGGCTCGAAAGAGCAAAGCTTTTCCATTGAGTTCAACCTCTTTTAAACACCACTTGGTTGATCGGAAATGATTGATCAAGTGGATGCACATAGGCTAAGATACTTTGAAAGGAGGAATTAGCCTATCTAGAACAAGTGCTCTATGTCTTGAAAAGGACTAGACGGTGTGGCAAGTCGAGTGCTAGAAATGGCCTTGATACATCTTTGAACACTTAGAATGATCATTAGAGGTCAATGATTAACGGAACTATGATACAAGGCCCCTAAAAACCGAATCCTTCCCTTAATCAAAACACCATTTGTCACTTTACTTGCAGTCTCAATATTAACTGTTTACTTTCAGTACCTTTACATTCAGCAACTAACTTTACTTTCCGCAACTAACTTTACTTTTCAGTACCTTTACATTCAGTCACTAACTTTACTTTCAGTACATAACTTTACTTTCCGCACTTTACTTTCAGTCATTTATTTTCAGTAGTTACATTTTCGTTTACTACAGACGCTTTCAATAACAATCCAACATAACTTTGGTACGTATTGCGCTTGAAATACAGCGTGCGACAAACCAAAAGTATGTTGTTCAATTGATATTGAACTCGACTGTTCCAGCAATTTACTTTCCGCACTTACTTTCAGTCTTTACATTTCCGCACTTACTTTCAGTATTTACATTTCCGCACTTTACTTTCACTACAGACTTGTTCAACATCAATCCAACATAAGTTTGGCACGTATTGCGCTTGAAATACAGCGTGCGACAAACCAAAAGTGTGTTTGCGGTTGATATTGAACTCGACAGTTCCAGCACTTTACTTTTCAGTATTTACTTTCAGTTCTGTATTTACGTTCCGTACTTTCAGTCATTTACTTTTCAGTACTAAAACCACAACCAACCCCAATTGCACTTAAATTTCTGTACAAATTTCCTCAAAGAACAACTATCCACTAATTCCCTTGTGTTCGACCCCTACTTACCGCTTTACTACCCAATAGTGAAGTCACGAGTAGCGGACTTATAAATTAATTTTGCACATTGCCTCACGACAAGGCTCTGTCACTATGACATAAGTTTTATGGAAGTATTCTCTACCTTCTTGCCCTTAAATTCGTAGAGAGATTAATACAATGCAGCAATTGCACGAGTAGACATTGTATGATTACTTAGAGTGGTTCATAGACCTTCTTGAAAGATATCCGAATCATAACTTAATAGAGGTTATTCTTATTGAAAGTTTTCTTGATGCAATGCTTCCACTAGAGTGTTGTATGCTTGGGACGCATGGGAGTTGATATATTAATTATCTAAAGATACAAGATGGCATACGATACAGCAACGAACCCATAAAACACAGATGCTAAAAGCTGACTTAGTGTCCAATTTCACTTGCAACAACACGGTTACAACATTACCTGCAACTGAAACTCAAGCTTTGGATGCAGAGGACAGCTCCACCACTATCAACGAGATGCACGCAGAGAAAGAAATCGCCATGTCTACGGTAATCTCTGAATAAATTCAATTTTTACATAATTTTGATGCCCTTCTTCCGCCTTTTGTGCAGAACTACATCTTCCAAGATGATCATAAATAGCTAGAAGAATAAGAAAAGGATAAAGTTGGTCCAATAGTGCCTATCATATACGAGGAGGAAATCTGTTCTAGCGAAGAAAACTCGATTCCTTACCATTGCACGAGCTTGACTATTGAAAATCCTGAGTAAGCTGTGAATCTGAGATGTAGTTACATATGACTAATATCCCCTAATGTATTGTACTGGCAGGATGGTGAACTTAAAGAATCACAAAAATGCGCGAGGTTTACTTTACAATGTCGCTATTGATGTCCCACTATGGAAGACTGGAAACTAGATTGCCAGCCACACAGCTAGTAGGAAACACATGCATGAGTTAGAAAAATCATAAGGAGAAGAAACACGATGTGTCTTACACACATGTCTTTGCAGTAGTTGCATTTCTGCTAGCTAGACATGACACATTTGGATGGAAATCGGGATGGAGACCATGAAGAGGCACATGCCTATAATAAATACTTTTGATCTACCTCGACGAATGAAGACTAGGGGAGTGCCTATTCACTTTATTTTGTTCCTTTACTTTTTATTGTGTCTGCATTGTCTGTAATGCAACTAAAGTTATGCTGTGAGGACACTGCTTGGTTCAAAAGTGTGGGGTGGGAGAGTCAGTCGATCAGTTGTATCAGCATATTTATTTTCTTTGCATTTGTACAGTGTGTCTGCACGTTTGCTTTTGAAAAAAATATTTGATGAAGAGTAGTGGAATTCCTCTATGTTCTTTGGATATTGCAGCATTAAATTACGAGTATGTGAAATTTATGATGCTGATTATGTGTGTTTCTCTTGTAAAATCTAATTTATGCTATCACCTGTGAATTTAATCCTCTACGTGTGTTTTGAGCTGAAATAAATATGGATGTGGAGTTGATAGAAATGGCCTAGAGAGACTTGACAAGCATTCAAAAGACCGAGTTCCCATTCATATGGTTATATGAATTCAGTGGAGGCTAACGCTTTGAGATTTATGGATTAGAGTTTGCTCTATCACCTCAGCGTTTATTAAGTTGGCGGGACGGAAAAACAGAACTTCATATCTCATGTCTGAAGTAACCCTATGACGTATTAGTATTTCGTCATCAAAAATAATTTATAATGCCGGTAAGAACCGGATCGTCAAAGGGAGCAAGTTTAAACTTATGCACTATGTAAGGTTATGCTTCTATTTATCCTAGTCTAAAATGAGTGTTCGATTTGGTTTTAAATCTAATCAATCTAAATATGCAAGAAAGTAAGAAAATGTTTTAACGACTTTCGAGAAGTATTTTGAGGAACTACTTCACTTACCTAACATTAGAATCGAGTTTATTAACTAGCAAGGAAGGATTTGCCTACATTGATTGGAAAATAGGCGCACAATCCAAGTAAGAACCTTACCCTTTCGACGCTATTGGTTCGAATTGGAATTATGCCTTAAACTAGGAACCTCACTCGTTCGGCGCTATTGGTTTGAATAAAGTAACTCAGTGATGTTTACCAACTCTCGTTGCGTAAACATGGGGAGTCCTTGTCGTAGAACGAACTTTTCCTGTTACAAATTTGGGCTACTCTCGTAGACACCGAGTTTGTAACGTGTATTTTACTTAATAGTCAGACGTTTAACCTCACCCTTTGGGGCTATTAGCTTAACGTCTCAAAGCTATACGCTTAGGCATTTTCTCAAACACCTAGTATGCATCGCTGGGTTTTTTTGATAGTGGCATCGCTGGGTTTTAAACGCTAAGTAAAACACGAACCATGTAAAACAATCCAAATCTTGCAAAGTTTATTTTATTAAACGATTCATTGTCAAGTAAGATTTGTAGGACCCCAAAATATGGGTCACTACTCACTATCCATCGTCATGGAAGACAAGTCATGTTTTATTCGAAATAAAAATTACAAAGAGACAAAGGAATTACTACACCCTTCGAATTGATGTCGATAATCCCTTCAAGCTCAAGCTTTGATTCGATCAAAATCCTCGCGTTTTTGTGTTCCCTTCTCTCTTTTTCGTCGTCTCCAAGTGTGTGGAATGAAAGTGTATGAAAGTGGATGTCCAGAATGGCGGCCGCTCCTCTTGTTCTTTTTATTTATTTTGATTTTTTTTCATTTTCTCCCAAAAATTGATTTTTGGCCCATTTAGCTTGTGTCATCAAATAAGTGACAAAGACAACATGGCTAATTCCAGGGAGCTGAATTTCCTGAGTTCTATCTGGCCTATGTCGCTTACGTCAACTAATTTGGATGAAACTAGCACAGATTGAGATGGCCTCTTGAACTCACAGTTTGAAATCCTTAATGGCGGCATATGCTCTAGTTGATAACTACAAAGTTGTATCCCTTCATCTTATCTTTCCAGAAAGCCATGGATCCATGGATTCGGACACCATATGAGCTCTGGGCGTGCGTGACAAGTAGGGAGGTCAATGCGGCTATTTTTGCATTGTTTTTGCCCAAAACACTACACAATTCTTTATTTTGACTTGGAATGATTTTTCACCTAAAAGGCATTAAAACATAAATTGAGGGCTCATATAAAAAAGGAAGATGATTGAAAATCGACTAAATGTGGAGCTTAAATATAGTACAAATTTATGCTCATCAAAACACTCCACACTTAGAGTTTATTCGTCTTGAACAAACTTGAACTAAATCCTTATCCACTGTCGTAGGGAACACAAGTGTATTTAGCGTATGCACCAATCCTTTAAACTTCTAGGCTACCCTACATGACGAGTTGTAGTCTCGTGAGAGTTTTTAGAAAAGGGAATACTCACAAATCTCACATACGACTAGTTAATAAGCATGAACAAGATAGTTCCTCATTTATCTAGACAATACGCAACGAATACCTCATGCAAAGCAAATAAAATAGTAATCAAAGACTAATTCCTTTTCAAAAGAATTTCAAAGCACCAATGACTACAAAGATGCACATTTAAAGACAATCAATATTATGGTTATCAAATGACTAACCTAACAATATAATTCATTCAACCTTTTCGTAGGATACTCAAAACATGATCCTTGGAAATAGAAAAAAGCCTACCTATCGCGTGCCCATGCTATCAAGAGGGATAGTCCATGGGCTAATGATACAAAACTCATTTCCAAGTCTTAAGAGCTATGTCCATAATCCAAAAGGAAAGAGGAGCTTGACACTTCATTTCAAAACTATCTGAAACAAAGTCATGCTCACGTCCTAGTACAAGGGTCATCCCTCTACTCAAATCACAATTTATACACACTAAAAGAGATGATGAAAGGTACATTGACAAACTTAAGTGTGTTCCCACTGACACACCCACTCCACACTTAAGAGGAAGCTTAGTCCCTAAGCGACAAAAATATAGAAAAAAGTGTTGTGCAAAGGGCTTCCATGAAATTGTAGCTCATAGAGTGTGATTCGTCTTTTGCTCATTCCTTTCTCGCGTATGACATTCAAATCTGTAAAACAAACAAGTGACAACTACATAGAAATTATCTGTATATGTCACAAGTATAATGTAGAATCACAGTAAGGAACTCCACACTTAAATCAAAAGCATCTAGCGAGTAATTATGTGAGTGCAAAATATATTTGATAAGGCAACTTACAAATGGTTTTACTTCCCTCAAAGACCTAGTTTAACGTCTTAGCGAGACTAGCAAAGCGCTCAATGGAGTCTCTTGAGAGAAGTCCTTGGCTTGACTAACTTCTCGCGGGGCCATCTGTGCTTAAGGCGTCAATCCACCTTCAAATCCCATTTGAACTTTTGTTCATCAAATGTACAAGGGACTTTTAGGTGTAAACTCCATCCCTTTGAAATTATTATGCTTTTCAAAATGGAGGGATTGTAGGAGCTCCTTGCTAATAGTCTCGAAAAGTATCGTAGGATGCTCGAAAACTTGTCTCGAGGCGGCGTGATGAAGAAAGGGTCTTCAAAACTCATCTCGAGCTTGATGGGCACACCTCCTTTAGTTTTTCAATAACTTTTTGGGTGCCCAATCCTCCAATTCCCTCTCAAAACTTCCATTCTCTTTACTGCGAGGTTGCTCTCTTGTAGCATTCATGTATACATCAACAAAGTCTTCATACATTCCAAATCCTTCCGACTCAATGTTCTCTTGCTCTATTTCATCCCCATCAATAGATTGAAGCTCACATTCAAACTCACCTACCAATTCGTGGAGGTGAAAGTATCTGAAAAGTACAGTCTTGTACACTTAAATCCTCCTCTTCTAACTCATTGACAGTTTGGCCAGACATTTTAAAAGAGTCATTTGATAATTCGTCGTCACTAGATCCAATGCCTTCTTCTTCGGAGACCTCTTCTTCCTCATACAGGTTCCCATTCGCAATTGCTCATTGCGCCATTTGGGTCACCAACATTTTTTTGTGAGTGACCATGTCGTCCAATCTTTGGATCAGAGCTTGAATTGATTGGAGCATCACTAAGTTGTCTTGAACGACTTTGGCTTGGTAAGCTTGAATCATGACTATCATTTCCATGTTTGACAGTCCACCATTGGGTTGAGGATCCAAATGATATTGAGGGTAGGAGTTGCCTATCAACGAGCATTGGCTATTATCCCAATTTGGAGAGTATGGATGTGTTGAATTTTCGCTATCTCTCAAATAATAGTTTTGTTGCTCCTCTTCTGGGTCATCCCAATTTGGAGTGTAATATTTTGTTGGGTAACCATGTTCTTTCCAATAAGAATTTAGTTGTACCTCCTCTTTGTTGTATCCGGCATCGTACTCCACTTGTTGATTGTATGAATACATCCTTGCACAACAAAAACAACAAAAGTTAGTACGGGATATGAGTGAAGAATATACAAAAATAAAAAGAAAATATGTACAAGACTAGTCGAGATATCCACACAACCTAGGCTAATGACAAATTAATGCGCTGCTCCCCGATAACGATGCCAATTTGACATATTAGTATTTTGTCGTCAAAAATAATTTATAATGCCGGTATGAATTGGATTGTCCAAGGGAGCAAGTTTAAACTTATGCACTATGTAACGTTATGCTTCTATTTATCCTAGTCTAAAATGAGTGTTTGTTTTGGTTTTAAATCTAATCAATCTAAATATGCAAGAACGTAAGAAAAGGTTTTAACGATTTTCAAGAAGTATGTTGGGGAACTACTTCACTTACCCAACATTAGAATCGATTTTATTAACTAGCATGGAAGGATTTGCCTACTTTGATTGGAAAATAGCCGCACAATCCAAACAAGAACTTCACCCTTTCGGTGCTATTAGTTCGAATTTTATTTGTACCTTACACTACGAACCTCACCCTTTTGGCGCTATTGGTTCGAATAAAGTAACTCGCTGATGTTTACCAACTCTCAGTGCGTAAACATGGGGAGCCCTTATTGTCGAACGAGCCTTTCCCGTTACAAATTTGGGCTACTCTGTTAGTCACCGAGTATGTAACATGTATTTTACTTAATAGTCGGACATTTAGCCTCACCCTTTCGGCGCTATTGGCTTAACGTCTCAAAGCTATATACTTAGGCATTTTCTCAAACACCTAGTATGCATCGCTGAGTTTTAAACGCTAAGTAAAACACAAACCATGTAAAACAACCAAATCATGCAAAGATTAACTTATTTAACGATTCATAGTCAAGTAGGATTCGTAGGACCCCAAAATATGGGTCACTACTCACTATTCATCATCATGGAAATACAAGTCATGTTTTATTCGAAACGAAAATTACAAAGAGAAAATGAATTACTGTATCCTTCGAATTGATGTCGATAATCCCTTCAAGCTCAATCTTCAATTCGATCAAAATCCTCGCGTTTTTGTGTCTCCTTCTCTCTGTTCCGTCATCTCCAAGTGTGTGGAATGAAAGTGTATGGAAGTCGATGTCCAGAATGGCGGCTGCTTCCCTTGTTCTTTTTATTTAATTTGATTTTTATTCATTTTCTCCCAAAAACCTAGCGAAAATTGATTTTTGGCCCATTCAGCTTGTGTCACCAAGGTGATACATACAACATGGCTAATTCCAGAGAGCTTAATTTCTTGAGTTCTAACTGGTCTGTGTCGCTTCTATCAACTAATTTGGGTGACACTGGCGCAGATTGAGATGGCCTCTTGAGCTCACATTCTGACATTTTTTACGGCTGAATCTTCTCTAGTTGATAACTACAAATTTGTAGCCCTTTATCTTAGCTTTCCAACAAGTCATGGATCAATGGATTCAGACACCATATGAGCTCTGGGCGTGCGCGACAAGTAGGGAGGTTAATGCGCCTATTTTTGCATTATTTTCGCCCAAAACACTACACAATGCTTTATTTTGACTTGGAATCATTTTTCACTTGACAAGAATTAAAACATAAATTGAGAGCTCATATAAATAGTGAAGATGATCGAAAATCGACTAAATGTGGAGCATAAATATAGTACAAATTTATGCTCATCACGCGGAAAAGGTGGTGATCCCCATATATTGACTCGCGTCAAAAACGACGATGATGATAAAGAGTAAGACGGTACTCCCATATGCTTGAGGGCGATGACTGAACTGTCTTTGAAAGGAAAGAAAAGAAAAAGGACATGCAATTCCCAATCAAGGAGTAAAGCTCGAAAAGAAAATAAGTTGTGAAGTTTTTACACTAGAAGTGAAGCACCTCATTCATACAGAAGAGCCAAAGGCCAAAGAAAGTTCACTTCAACAAAAGATGTCAAGCAAAATAAGAAAACAATAACTCGAAGTCTTGAAGCTAGAATTAATCACGTGCCAGAAAAAGCGGTGTAGTTTAACCATATTGAAATTATGTCCCCTATTCAAGCTTGTGTCCAAGGTACTGTTGCGATAGACCTGGGACTCTTTGCACAACAGTTCAACGTACAGAGATTGAACTCTTATCACAACAGTTTTAGAAAACAGCTAAAAGCAGTAGAGACTCACAGACTGATAACCCAGTTCGGCTCCGCCTACTCTGTGGGGTTTCCCACACCCGAAAAAGGGACAGCAAATCTTTATTACGAGTATAGGAATTCCACAGGGACTTACACTTACACCTTGTAATAGCCTATCCTTAATACTTTGTCTCTCAGATTTGCAACCGAGGTTCACCGCAATTCCCCTCGATCCCCTTCATTCAGAACCTGCAGTCTGAACGTTCTCGACCTTCTCCAGAAGCTCGGATGCTTTCTCTCGAAAGCTTGTTCACCTTTGTTGTGTGCGGCACTTGATACGCTTCAGGCAGTCTGTGTTGCACTTGAATAGACTGCACTTGCACCGGTGTATTCTCAATGAGAAAACACAGCCGGTCGTCGCTTTCTTCTTCTCCAATCAGCAGGATATGCTCGTGTGTAATTGATATTTGAAAGAGATGAGAATTAGGGTTGCTCTTGCAATGTATTTATATGCTTCGAGCGAAACCCTAATTCGCCCAAGATAATCCCATCAAATATTTACGAAATATTCCTAGATATTTGATGAATATCTTTTGAATCGGTTGGAAGATAATCCGAAGTCTTCTTGCCCAAGTAAGCTTTGCCGCCTTGATGTAAATATTCATTCGAATATCTATTGCTCGAATAAGTCACTGGCCGTCTTCATATTGACGAGATATTCGTAGTCCAATATCTTCCGGGAACTATCCTTGCGTTTTATCCACGCTGTGTATGAGTGTTAGGATATGTTCGAACTCCCCCTGAACACCTGCTCGAACTGTCTAAGATACGTTTTGCCAAACACATGCCACTTACGGGAACATCAATCTCCCCCTTGACATTTTGGCAAAACCAAAACATCTAGATAACTACCACTAGCTAACTATCTAGACTTAGACATCTTGAGGGAGCACAAAATTTGTCCTCTCAAAATTACTCCCCCTTTTTGCCATAAACTGGCAAGGGGTCCAACTAGTTCGAACAGTCAAGTAAAATAAATTGTGCCAGAACAAGCACATATGAGCAGAATGTTTGAAAAAGTTCAGAGAGTTTAGTGTTTCAATGGACCTTTAATCGGAAGCTTCTTCAATGGAGTCTTCTTCAGAGGCAGTAGCTTCTGATTCATTATCACTGGGGTAGATGAGTTCTCGAGCAAGCCTGTTGATCCGGCGGCGCTGTTCTTTGTCCGCGGCAATTATAGCCTGTAGGTCCTTTAGAAGTTTGCTCCTCTCATCCATTCCCATTCTAGCTCGCCCTCGACTGGATTCCCTAAATTCTTTACCTGGCTTGCTCCCCCCTTTCAGATCATTCTCATGCCGCCCTTTGTATAACTTGTGGTCCACTGTGAATTTGCAGGGAGCTTTAGTAAGGAGATCAGATGGGGCTTTCAAATCAGGGGCTTGATGAATAATCAGCTCATAAATCAGGGATGGAAAGCAGATCTGGTGCAGAGTTCTCATCGATGTGGCGTGTTCAGCAATATGTTTGAACATTATTCTACCCAGGTTAAACTTCCGCTTGTTGCCTATCTGATAAATCAGCCGGGCCAAGTCCTTGTTGACAGTAGAGCGATGAGTAGATGGCCTCCAGTTGAACACCGCAATGAAGAACCGCATTGAATAGAAAGTAGACAGATCTGTTGTATGCACAACTGACTCTGGCCTCCACTGAACAGAGCCTGCAGTGATGGTGCTCACTATCTTCTCAAAGCTGGATTCTTCTTCATCAACTGTTGGGTCGTCCATGGAGAAATATACATTGATCAGTTCTGGATCAATCTTGATCCTTCTTCCTCTCACATTGAAGACCCCATACTCAGCCTCTCCAATGACCCCAAACTTGGGAGGCAAGTTTGCCATGGCCTCACGCACCAGCTGTTCGTTGAACGGTTCGCATCTGTCCAACGTCCAGAATAGATCCGACTCTTTAAGTACCTTAATCACTTCTTCCCCTTTGTAACTCGATGCATCCAGCAGCCTCTCCGGTATGATTTTCCTTTTCAGCACACATTCCCATTTCAACGCAGCTTCTTTGTTCACGAACCATACTCCTTTCTTGACCTTACCGACTGGGACAGTATCAGATTCAGGGGCTGGGACTTCACATCTCCCAGCATCTTCAGAGATGGGAATTGCAGCAACGCGCTTTCTTTTCTTGGAAGAGCCAGCTCCCCCTGCACCACTACTGACTTCAGCAACCTTCTGAGCTGGTTTCTTTGTAGACGTAGCAAAGGCAACCTTTTTCTTTTCCTTCCCCTTCGTTGTCCTCTTGAGGTTGACAAGGGGAACACTGTCTTGGTCATCTTCTGAAAGGGTAACACCTTCTGCTGCTGATATAGGGGCATCCTTACGAATGGATGGTTCATCTTCCTCCAAATGATACCTACGACGATCACCTTGAACTGTCATTGTTTCTTCACTCATTACTTTCTCTGGAACTACTCCAGACTTGACTTTAGTCGGAACACTCTGTTCCTCTGTTGGAGCACTTGAGACCTTTTCAGTACCAGACTCTTCTGCTTCAACACCCAGGTTACGCAGACCTTCCTCTAGAGCTGGCGCTGTTTGAGCTTCAGTCTGAACAGAGGGTTCCACTGTTGAACCGCTTACAGCTTTCTCCACAGCTCTTCCAGTCTCAACACCAGACTGAACACTTGGTTCCATGGGTGGAACACTTGAAGCTTTGTCTGCCTCAGATTCTTTTGCCCCTACACCCTGATCATACTGAGCTTCTTCCTGACTCTTTTCCTTTTCCAGGTCTTCCATGACATCATCAATGTCCTTGTACAAATTCTCTAACTCCTCATCACTTTCTGCTGGGTTTGATTCTTTCAACACATCAGTCTTTCCTGATGGATTAATTTCTTTAGTCATAGCCTCAGCATCCAAACTGGACCCTTCTGCAGTCATTACTCCTTGGTTCTCAGATGGATCAGCATCACTCATCACCACATTCCTCTCCCCCGAGGACTCGATGAACTTCTCTGTTTCTTCATCGGACATTGCAATCTTCCTTTCTCGAGTGGCATAGATCTGGGCTAGATATTTATTGGGAGAGTCACTGGCCCGCTTCACCTTCTTCCTGCGACCAGCCTTCGGAGGAATGTATCATGTGGCGGAGATCTTTTCTCTCCACGTTCCTGAGCATCCAGCCCCCTTGCTGGGTTCCTCTTCCACAGTCTTGACGGACTTCTTTTTAACAACTGCACTAACGACTTTGTCAACCGCCACAGCCCTACCACTCTCAAAATTTCTATCATCTTCACCACCAAGCATCGCCCTACTTGTTTCAACACCAACAGCTTTAACACCACTAACATCCTTACCACCATTACCTCCAATTACAGCCCTACTGGCTTCATCACCGTCAATCCATTGAACACCCTTCTCAACCTCCACTCTTACTTCTTCATTCAGCACAAATTTTTCAACAATGAGGGTATACGCAGAATCAGAAGGAATAGTGGTGTTTACCTTAGATTGCAGACGAACTTGTGGAGTTGAATCCACAGTGGCCGGCTGAGAAATTTCAGCGGTAACTCCTTCAGCAGGCTTCTCTTTGGCCAAAGATTCGGTAACGGAGTGTAAAGGCGACGCCTTTTTCATCTTCGCAGCTTTTGATTTCGGAATCTTTGATTTTGCCGCCAACGCCTTTGAGGTCTGCATGCTCTCTTTGCTTTTCTCCGCAGATTTAGCACTGGATTTTGCTGACTTCCTGGTGTTCACCATTGTCGGTTGAGGAAGGAGCAGTTGAGAGGAGAGTTCCGTTCTAGGGTTTTTGAGAGAGAGAGAAGACGATACTCAGGGAATGAATTTGATTTCAAAAATCAAATTTTTCTATATGACTTTTCAGCTTTCCAAAACCGTCAACCGAAAAAATCTTCAAGGATATTTAAAAAATATTTTCCAAGTTGTCGAGACTTCTGTTCCATCTCTCTTTATTAGGTGGTCAGTCCAACTGTTCAGCTAGAGATTCGACTATGACTGACCACCGTCGGATGCTTTGAGTGGTTGACACCACATAGACCCCCTGGGGATCTGGGTGTTCTACTCCGTGACCTGCCATATGGTTTGACAAAAGTATGCTGCCTCAGAGTTACCATCTTTCGTGAGCATTCATATTGTCTTGTACGGCTCCAGGCACATTTCTGTGGGCAGTGTACGAACTCCTGTCGCAACTGTACCACCGTCTGATTCAATAGCTTCTTGGGACACCCGGCAACATTGATTTGTGTGCATCGACAATCAGATCTTGTGTGCAAGGTCTTATCCACTCCCCCTCGGAGAAAACTAGGTTGAGCGTTTGCACATGGGAGAGCAACCGGTTGCTGGCCATGGTTCTCATTGTTCATTGACTCCGTCAGACCCATCCTAATAGTATAGTAGTTGTTGGCATCCCTTTTTCCTTTCATCAGTGTATCACCATTCTGGTCTAGTACAAGACATGAGTAGCTGGAGAATGACACATAGTGTCCATCGTCGCATAGTTGACTGATGCTGATAAGATTCCTAGTCAGTCCCTTAACAAGGAGGGTGTTCTTGAGTGCAGGGAGATCCGGAACCATCAATGTCCCACAGCCGATCACCTGACCCTTTTCACCATCCCCGAAGGTGACAAACCACATATGCTCAACAGGTCTAATATGGGTAAGATATTGATAGTTACCTGTCATGTGTGCGGAGCATCCGCTGTCGAAGTGCCAACTATCATGCGATGAGTAGTTTGAGGTGTAACAAGCCACCATGCAGACGGTTCGGTCTTCCTTTTGAACCCAGACTTGTTTCTGTTGCGGTATGGTTCGTTGATGGAAAGCACGTCTTTCGGCTAGAAACAGACGACACTTTAGTTTGATGTGACCCATCTGATTGCAATACCAGCAAGTGCGCCATTCTTTCCTTTGTGCTGAATGAGAGCCGAAGTGCACCGTACCAGTCCTTCTTTGACCGCTATTGGGTTGTTCTGGGTGCAAGTCTATTTTCTATCTGGGGTGCTGTCTCACCTTCAGTTCTGACTTCTGTTCCGACACCGGTCTTGTTTTAACAAACCTCGTACCTTTTGAGTTGCCTTATCTTGTGAACCCCAATCCTCTATGTCTGAACTCCATTCTCTGAGATCTAAGAATATCATTTAAGTTTTTAGTGCCAGAGTTAAGCATTCTTACCGACTGTTTGAGGTGATTGAGTTCCTCCTTAGTGTCAGAGTGTTCCATCTTCTCAGATTCTAGCTGAAGTTCCAGCTGTTCTACCTTCCTTAGTTGGAACATTTCTTTGCGCTGTAGATCAACGATGGTTTTTCTCAGGCCCGCCATGCCTACAGGATGAGTGTCTCGATCCTTCTCTATTTCAACTTTTAGAGAGGAGACAGTACCCAGGAGTTCCGTTTTCTGAACAAGATGATCCAGCCTTTCCTGTTTTATCTCAGCTAGTTGAGAAGTCAGTGAGTTAATTGTACCTTCCAGTTCTGCCATTAGTGTCAGCAGTATCTCGACCTCCTGCCATACCTTGTCCTTTTCCATAGTGACACTTGCCACTGTGTCATTTAGCTTCTTGTTTATCTTGATCAGAAGCAGCCACTTCTCATATAGATCTTTATATGTCCGAGCCAGAGAGTCCTGCGTGAGTTCTTCATTGTCACTGTCCGAGGGGTCTTCACCTGGGAGTTCCAGCTGAGGTGGAACAGTTTCACTTGTGCTGCTGCATTCATCCAGAGTTGTGACAAAGGCCACAAAGTTTGTGGTTTCACCTTTTTCTTCGTCTGACTCACTGTCGCTGAAGCTCGCCACCATCGCCTTCTTCTTCATGAGAGTGTTTGCACACTGTGAAGCAATGTGGCCGAAACCCTTGCATTCATGACACTGAATCTCTTCTTTTCCTTTGTCAGACAAGTCTTGCCTCGAATCAGTAGACCTTGGCCTGCTGGATTTCCAGTTTCGGTAACCAGTTGATGAAGACTGACCTTGTTCTAGGCCACATCTGTTGATTTTCCGCACCATTCTTCCAAAGTTCTGTGCCTTCATGGCCAGTTGCTCAGTGGTGCACCATGAATCCAGTTTGTCTTCCGTTATATCTGCTTTAAGAGCGATTCCCTTCTCTTCTCCGGTTTGGAAGTCATGATTGATCTCGTAAGTTCTGAGAGAACCCATTAGCTCGTCTAGCTTCAGTGTGGTGATATCATGCATTTCCTCAATGGTCGTGACTTTCATGGCAAATCTCGGAGGAAGAGACCTTTGGACCTTACTGGCCAATCTTTCTTCATCGATGGGTTTCCCTAGTGCAGATGCCTTGTTGGACAGTTCCAGGACTCTGGTGTTGTACTCAGTGATGGTTTCACTCTCCTTCATCTTCATCTCTTCGAACCTGGTTGTGACAGCTTGCATGCGGGAGTTGCGAACTTTGTCTGTTCCTTAAAAAGCTGTTTGGAGGATATCCCATGCTTCATTGGACACTTCACAGTTGATGATTAGCTTCATGACATTTTCATCTACTGCCGAGAAAATTGCGTTCATTGCCTTTGAGTTGCCCATGGAAGCTTTGTCCTCTTCTTCTGTCCACAGAGCTTCTGGTTTGGCGATCGGTTCTCCAGTGAGATTGTTCATTATAGGTTCCGTCCACCCTTTCAGAATAGCCTTCCATGCCTTTTCGTCTAGCGATTTCAGAAAAGATCTCATCACAGGCTTCCATGTGGCATAGTTCAATCCTTCGAGCAGCGAGGGTCTGGTTATGCTTTGTCCTTCCTTCAGAGTCATCTTGAACAGTTCAGGATGCCACTCAGTGTGTCGAGTGTTTGGCTCTGATACCAATTGAAATTATGTCCCCTGTTCAAGCTTGTGTCCAGGGTACTGTTGCGACAGACCCGGGACTCTTTGCACAACAGTTCAACGTACAGAGATTGAACTCTTATCACAACAGTTTTAGTAAACAGATAAAAGTAGTAGAGACTCACAGACTGATAACCCAGTTCCGCTCCGCCTACTCTGGGGGGTTTCCCACACCCGAAAAAGGGACAGCAAATCTTTATTACGAGTATAGGAATTCCACAGGGACTTACACTTACACCTTGTAATAGCTTATCCTTAATACTCCGTCTCTCAGATTTGCAACCGAGGTTCACCGCAATTCCCCTCGATCCCCTTCGTTCAGAACCTGCAGTCTGAACGTTCTCGACCTTCTCCAGAAGCTCGGATGCTTTCTCTCGAAAGCTTGTTCACCTTTGTTGTGTGCGGCAGTTGATACGCTTCAGGCAGTCTGTGTTGCACTTGAACAGACTGCACTTGCACCGGTGTATTCTCAATGAGAAAACACAGCCGGTCGTCGCTTTCTTCTTCTCCAATCAGCAGGATATGCTCGTGTGTAATTGATCTTTGAAAGCGATGAGAATTAGGGTTGCTCTTGCAATGTATTTATATGCTTCGAGCGAAACCCTAATTCGCCCAAGATAATCCCATCAAATATTTACGAAATATTCCTAGATATTTGATGAATATCTTTTGAATCGGTTGGTAGATAATCCGAAGTCTTCTTGCCCAAGTAAGCTTTGCCACCTTGATGTAAATATTTATTCGAATATCTATTGCTCGAATAAGTCGCTGGCCGTCTTCATATTGACGAGATCTTCGTAGTCCAATATCTTCCGGGAACTATCCTTGCGTTTTATCCACGCTGTGTACGAGTGTTAGGATATGTTTGAACTCCCCCTGAACACCTGCTCGAACTGTCTAAGCTACATTTTTCCAAACACATGCCACTTACGGGATGACAGAACCGCTCGTCGTCAAAGCGATTGTGCAAATAAATTTATAATAGTCCGCCACTCGCAACTATACTACTGGGTAGTACTTGGTAAGTAGGGGTCGAACCCAAGGGAACTAGGGGAATAATTGTTCTTCAGGGGGAATTACACAGCGTGGGAGCGTGTTTAAGGTTGGTTGGTTGGTTTTAAAGCTACCAGCTATTTTTATTGATTGATTGGTTGGTTGGTTGATTTTAATACTGGAAAGTAAATGACAGTTTATAATTAAAGAGAAATGTTCGGTTTCAGGGGACTTGTATTATATCCTGTTTATCATTGACCATTAGTGAATCATCTAAGTATTCAAACGGTGAATCGAGGCTAGTTACAGCTCAAGACTTGCAACACCGGTTTAAAGCAACTCCTGTTCTATTTCAGTCTAGCGCCAATACCCTAAGGTATGCTAGCCTGGGTGCATCCACCTGATCTCACAGTTACGCTCGACCAGATGGGGTTTAGGATGAGTCGAACTCCTCAGATAGCTTTGCTTGTTACAGCTTCCACTACCTGAGTATGATCACGAATTCCCACAGAAGAGCTTTGCTTGTTACAGCATCCACTCAACCTTGGAAACTCTGACTATATATGGCACATAGAACAAGTTTTGAATACTAAGACGATACACTAAGTTAATAGTCTAAAACATTTTATAATACAAGTGCGCCCCTTAGACCGAACTACTAGTTTAGCTACTATTCATCGCGCTAAACATTATACTAAGTAATTAAAGACAACAGTTAAATAAATACTAAAAATAATACTTACAACCGTTGAAGCGCCAAGGGAGCTTTCCTTTATTTCCAAAGCCAAAATTACTACGTTACAAATATTACAACTTCTAGAGAGAGAAGTGAAATTGAGATTTGGTGTGTGAAATGAGGAGGAGGAGCTCCTCCTTTTATAGCCCAAAGGGGAGGAGATGGGTGGTGGAGATGGGTGGCAAGTGTTGCATTTTGATTGGAGGAGAAAATGGAGGGAGGAGATGGCCACATGTGGAGGAAGAGGAGTGGTGGAGGAGGAGGAAGGTGGTGGTGACATGTGGAGGAGCTCCAAAAGCTGCCGGTCACCACCACCAAGAGCCGCCGGTTGCCGGTGGCCCAAGGGGGAGGAGCTCTTCCCTTGGCCACCACTTCATCAAGTGGCCGGTCATCCTTGCCCAATGTGTGAGTTTGTACAGTTTTGTGCAGTCTTTTCACAAAACTGTAAATGTGTTTCTTCCCCGGGCTGTCTTGACTCCACTCCTGATTCTTCTGATTAATTTGTTCTGGTCAATTCAACGTCAGTATCCTTGATATTTCTTCAGTCGGCATATGATCTTGACCTTGGATTGACTCTTGTTATCTTTTCAGCATAAAATCCTCTCCTTAGCGTGTTTTCACTTCAGTCTCTAAAATGCCCTGTGGAAATATATCGGGACTAACACGTAGAAGTTAGATAGACAAACAGTCTAATTAAGGGGGTTTTACTGTGTTTCTGACTCGTATAACTTTTGTCCATCAGATTACCCCCCACTTTTAGTTGTTCGTCCCGAACAATGCTATTAAAGGGCGTAAGTTCTAAGTTTGGCTTTGGAATATGAAAATTAGACTGTGGTACTCGATCTATCCTAATTCATGCATTGCTTACTTATTACCAAATTAAACTGTGTAAATAAATAGAAGAAACTTAATACTTGTACCTCCGTGCTGAGATGCAAATTATATTGGATGTCTCGGGAGATAGCCCTTTTTAGGCTCCTGGACTGCAATCTTGGGATCGTCTCGTACTATATGGTTTTCTTGTAGCTTTCTCTAGCACATGATTCGATTCGGGTTTCAGTGAGTTGAGTCTTTTTGATTTTCTTCTTTGGCGAGGGACTGCTTTTTTGTTGTAGTGAATCGGCCTTTGGCCTTTGATTTGACTTTTTTGAGTACTTCACTTTTGCTCGGTTAAAACCTTCACAATTTTGGGCCTTTGGCCTCTTTTGATTTTCTTCTTTGAGTTTTTCACCTTTTTGTGACTGCTAGTCCATTTTCTCAAGCCTTTTTGGGAGGTCCAATCATCGCCCGCAAGCCTATGGAAATACCTCCCCGCTCCTCTTGTCTTTGTCGTTTTGCGCGGGTCAAGATGAGGGTCGCTCATCTATTTTCTCGGCTATTTTGACTAGAGAGAGGACGGTCTGATTCCCGTCCTCGCCTTTGCATAGATGCTTCTCGGTGGAGTTGACTTCAATTATTCACTGAAAACCCGAAGTGCAGCCTCCACTGACTTCGAAAACCATATAGTTTGATCTGATCCTTTGATTGCTTGCCAAGCCTCTCTAGGGCAGTTTATATCAACTCCACATCCCTAGTTATCTCAGCATAAAGGACAAATGGAAAGTTACATTCTAAGTTTTTAAACAGTTTGAATTTTCACAAGGTTAATGCATGAATTATGATTTATCTTTTTCACATTCTTAAGTTCATATTTTCAAAAAGGTACTTATTAAAAAAGAAAAACAGCTGCATGTTATTTATGTACACAGGTGGTTCTCACCCCCCACTTTTGAACGAAGGCGTGCCTTAGTTCAAAAGTCATGCAAGCTTAAAACTAAATACTGAATTTAAATAACAGAAATTAAAGTGCGGAAAAGTAAGATAGTGTCGAGTTACCTCCCGACCAGTGCACTTGTTTAACGTCGTTGGCTCGACGATACCTCGTTTGTGGTTCATTGGTTTGGGTCCCATGGGTGGCTGAGGTCAAACTTCGCCACTGTTCCAGTGTTGCTTCTTCCTGACTTCTTGCCGGATGTTGTGTTCGGGTCAGGACTCCATTGTTCTGGTGGTTTTGTCTTCCTATTTTTCCGCTTCTTCCGATTCTTTCGAGAAGGTGAGGGACCTTTTACTACAGTCGCTGGTCTTTTAAGTCGGGCTTTCTTGTTTCTCCATCCGGGCTTCCATTCCATCGGGCCATTTCTTTGTTTCTTGTTTGAACGGTTGGCATCCTGGTTGTGCTCTTCGATAGCCCTCTTCTTTACGGCAGAGGTGAATGGCTGTTTCAGCATGAGTGACTTTCCAGGGCTGTTTGGTTGGCTCGTGGTGAGAGAGTGCTCCATGGTTGACTTTTCTTGCCCTTGTCCCGCCTCCATCTCGCCTTGCACCTTACCATTGATTACTTCATCTTCAGGGGCTGCAATCCGTATACAAACTGAGGGGACAAGCTGGGGGGCTTCCACCACAAGGGCCGAGTCTTTCACGGATAGGTTGGTAATGATGACCGGGTCTACCTCAGGTACTCCGAGCGCAAGGACCGGGCCTGGTTTGGGCAGTTCTTCTTCGGCCATCCGAGAGTCCTCATCCTTTGTTGGCTTGGTGGGCTCCAATGTAGGCTCCTTTAGGGCCGCCTCCACGTTTATTACTGCCCTTGTTCTGATGTCTTTTTCCGGGTTTGCTGTGGGCAAGCTTGCAATGGGTGTAGTGTCGGGCTTGTTTTGTACTGAGTCCTTTTTCATCGTTGGTACTTTATTATCAGTTAGGCGTATCGGCCCTTGTTTTGTTCTTCCTACCAAATTATCTATGGCGTCCCAGATTTTAGTTATGGTCAACCTCATGAATGAGCCTCCCACTGAATCATTGAGCCTTTTCCGCTCATGCGGTAGCATTCCGCCAAGAAACCATTGAAGAAGGAATACGTTTGTGAATCCATGGTGTGGGCAACTTGCTACAATGGAGTCGAAGTACGATAAGTAATCGTCCAAAGTTTCATCCCGGGATTGCTTGATGTTAATGATCTTCTCGCGGAATTCAAGTTGGTAAGATAGCGGAAAAATGTCCTCATCGTCATCTTGATTGTCATGGTGACTTTCTTCGCGAGACATGGTTGTTTCGAAGCGCGTAACGATTCAAAGAACAGTTATCCAATGACTAGTTCCCTGGCAACGGCGCCAATTTGACAGAACCGCTCGTCGTCAAAGCGATTGTGCAAATAAATTTATAATAGTCCGCTACTCGCAACTATACTACTGGGTAGTACTTGGTAAGTAGGGGTCGAACCCAAGGGAACTAGGGGAATAATTGTTCTTCAGGGGGAATTACGCAGCGTGGGAGCGTGTTTAAGGTTGGTTTGTTGGTTTTAAAGCTACCAGCTATTTTGATTGATTGATTGGTTGGTTTGTTGATTTTAATACTGGAAAGTAAATGACAGTTTATAATTAAAGAGAAATGTTCGGTTTCAGGGGACTTGTATTATATCCTGTTTATCATTGACCATTAGTGAATCATCTAAGTATTCAAACGGTGAATCGAGGCTAGTTACAGCTCATGACTTGCAACACCGGTTTAAAGCAACTCCTGTTCTATTTCAGTCTAGCGCCAATACCCTAAGGTATGCTAGCCTGGGTGCATCCACCTGATCTCACAGTTACGCTCGACCAGATGGGGTTTAGGATGAGTCGAACTCCTCAGATAGCTTTGCTTGTTACAGCTTCCACTACCTGAGTATGATCACGAATTCCCACAGAAGAGCTTTGCTTGTTACAGCATCCACTCAACCTTGGAAACTCTGACTATATATGGCACATAGAACAAGTTTTGAATACTAAGACTATACACTAAGTTAATAGTCTAAAACATTTTATAATACAAGTGCGCCCCTTAGACCGAACTACTAGTTTAGCTACTATTCATCGCGCTAAACATTATACTAAGGAATTAAAGACAACAGTTAAATAAATACTAAAAATAATACTTACAACCGTTGAAGCGCCAAGGGAGCTTTCCTTTATTTCCAAAGCCAAAATTACAACGTTACAAATATTACAACTTCTAGAGAGAGAAGTGAAATTGAGATTTGGTGTGTGAAATGAAGAGGAGGAGCTCCTCCTTTTATAGCCCAAAGGGGAGGAGATGGGTGGTGGAGATGGGTGGCAAGTGTTGCATTTTGATTGGAGGAGAAAATGGAGGGAGGAGATGGCCACATGTGGAGGAAGAGGAGTGGTGGAGGAGGAGGAAGGTGGTGGTGACATGTGGAGGAGCTCCAAAAGCCGCCGGTCACCACCACCAAGAGCCGCCGGTTGCCGGTGGCCCAAGGGGGAGGAGCTCTTCCCTTGGCCACCACTTCATCAAGTGGGCGGTCATCCTTGCCCAATGTGTGAGTTTGTACAGTTTTGTGCAGTCTTTTCACAAAACTGTAAATGTGTTTCTTCCCCGGGCTGTCTTGACTCCACTCCTGATTCTTCTGATTAATTTGTTCTGGTCAATTCAACGTCAGGATCCTTGATATTTCTTTAGTCGGCATATGATCTTGACCTTGGATTGACTCTTGTTAACTTTTCAGCATAAAATCCTCTCCTTAGCGAGTTTTCACTTCAGTCTCTAAAATGCCCTGTGGAAATATATCGGGACTAACACGTAGAAGTTAGATAGACAAACAGTCTAATTAAGGGGGTTTTACTGTGTTTCTGACTCGTATAACTTTGGTCCATCACGGGAACATCACATATGGCTAGGATTTGGAACGGAGAATGCATATCATGGGTGCAAAGATGACTATCTCCCATTCTTCCGGAGTAAATTGCATTTCATCTCAGAGGTAACATGTATCAAATTAACTCCAAGTGGGGCATATTGATGTGAGTAGCAATTGAGTTATACCTAGAAAAGCTAGTTCAAAATAGCATCTCGTATTCATCTAGCATTTATGTAGGACATCTTAGAAATTGTTGTGAGACATATTGTTTTCTTCTATGACTTATTCTTGTTCGAAGTTTAAGTGTGGGGTGGTTTGATGAGTCGTGTTTATACGAATCGTCGAACTAACTAATTCAATTTATTTTGACACTTTTATATGCGAATATTTACTTTTTAGTATGGTTTTGCATTTCAGGTGTTTAGGAAGCTCTAGGAGAAAGTACGCAATAAAAGGCGACATTTCGGTGTTAAAACACTATAATGGCAGATCAAACCTTTGAAGCTTCAACGGAGTGCTGGGAACTAACGAATGATCCTAAAAATATGAGCTTGATGTTGGTGCGTAGCTGACTTAATTTTTTACAACTCTCTAACTCACATCAAGAGCAACCAAGGTTTGTTGGAAGGTCAAATGAAGAGCTGAAGTTAAAGCTGATGCAGAAAAGGAAAAAAGCACATCAGTGTGTTCGGCGCTAAGCGTATACTTTACCAGTACCGATAATGTGTACTGTGCATGCGGCCAATACAAAATAATTAGTAAAGCACACGCAACGCTAATGTGTTAAGCAGATGCGATGATGAAGTCAGCGACGTATTTGATGACATCAGCAGAGCAGAAATTTGGAAATTTAGCCCAAAATCAAATTTTGAACCCAATCAACATATATATTATGGTTCGGAAAAATATTTCTATTCTTGAAGATTTTCAAGAATTCGACCACGGCTCAAGAGAAGACAAAGAACGCGAGCTTTCGATGAGACAAAGAACTCATACTTCTTTTCAATACGAATCTTTTGTGTTTTGTTTCAATAATGATGAGTAGCTAAGTTCTTGTTTCAGTTAAGGGTTGAATCTTGTTACAATTTGTTTTAAGACTTTCTACTAAAATGTTATTTCTCATTTAACTTGTTCTTGATCTTTATCTTATAAAATGAATTGTTAAGCTAAGTGGAAACTTTGTCATAAAGCTTAGCTTGACAACCAATTCCTATCGTCATCACTTGTTAGAAACTTTGTCCTAAAGACAAGTAGTAACACCTAAGCTCGATATTACCTTTGCCAGAATATCGAGCTTAGGAGAACTAAAAGCCTATTAATTTTTCCGGAATAGGTTATGGTGTATCATCTTTGTCGGGATTATTTGGGTTATTACCTTTGCTGGAATAACCACACTTATAAACTTGAAATATAATTATTAGCTAGACTGAATATTGTATCAGAATAAGAATACCTTTTATTTCGTATTTACTAGTGCTCTTAAAATCACTCACAACCCCCTGTTTTATTGTTTACAGATACAGCATCAACAACTAGCTCTCTTGGGTTCGAGCCTGCTTGCAACTAACTAGTGTTCGCATGAAAAATTAAATTAAATTAAATTTGAAGCATCACACGATGCACGTCATTATTTATGCGTGTGAATACGATTGTATTCTATAAATACAAAGAGAACAAAGATATTGAACATTGCCCCATGTGCCATGAGTCGAGATATGAATGTGTTGAAAGTAATAGTAGGACACTGATAAGCCGTGTTTACACGACTTATTAAGTCAACAATTCCCACAAATTGACATTCAAGGTCACATGAACAGTTGCTTGCTAATGTATTTTCGCATTACAGGTACATTTGAGGACTTATGAGGAATCGTGCACAAAAGATGGCATTTAAGCCTAAAAATCACCAGTTGGAGTTCTGGCCGGTCAGGGCCTCATTTGGTCCGCACCGCATCCGAGAGAAACCGAGTATGCCGCACCAGGCGCTCGGAAGGGCCACCCGAGGAATCATACCGGGTCTGCCGGGAATGCCGAGTACCGAAACCTTGATATCGGGCCAGCCGAGAAAATGCGGTCGCGACCCAGGCGCAACCGGGCTGGCTGGGGAATGCATCCGGGTATCGCTGGGCTGACCGGGAAGCTATCCTTGTCGGTCTCCCAAGCTCTAAATCCTATTCAAAAGTCTGGTCTCAAGGTCCTAACATCAAGTACACATGACCACCCTGCTACCAAGACCCAAACATCGAATGACCTGATATCCTAAGCCGAACCAAATCGAGCTTCAAGGTCCGAGCACGACCAGCGCCCCACAAGTTCCAACTGATCTTTGACCTAGCTCCGGGCATTTTATGGCAAAACCTCCTTCTTGGAACTTGCTTAGAATCATCTCAACTACCCAGAACCGGAGTCCCGAGACCCAGAACTCAAAATCCACAAATGGTCTTTCCGAAGGACCTACAATTCAAGGGCAAGTCAAGAGTTGACCGTTGACCTCTCCCTTGACTTTCTCGGCTCGTCCTTCGAGGTGCTGACGTCGGCCTCCGTGTGCTTCTTCCAATGCAAAGTCCACAACGCCAATCCTCCCTTGCCCAATGTGGAAAGAAGGTTCTAGGTCTTTGCTTGTGCCAAACCGATATTGCCACTCAACTTGGAGATCAAGTCTCATCCAAGGGCCTAGAATCCTCCTCATTTCCTATAAAAGAACTCGTTCATTCCCTTGGAAATTGTCCCAGATTTGGTGATTGTTCCTTTTGTTCCGGAAATCTAGCAATACAAGTGTCCTTTATTCCTTTTGCACTTCTCTCTCTACTCCTTCTCGTATTTTACATTTCCATTTACTTATGCAAGGCTATTTTATTCACCCCATGAATACTAGTAGCTAAATCTCTCTATCTAGTTGTGGGTTCGTAATTGCAACCATGTTTTGAGGCACCGCACTTACATTCTCTATCTCGATTACTAGTCCTTGTGCTTAATCTATGGGTCGAGAGCTACGCTAAGTGGATGTTTAGTCACAAAGTTTAGCGAACGCTCGAGACCCTATTGTTATCATCTACCGGATACTAGTCGTAATGGTAGATAGTAACACTTAGGCCAAGTGGGTTTGTTTGGGGTAAGGTTTCGAAGTACCACCTAGACGGAGTACGAAGACGTGACCTAGTCGGCGCGACTCGAAACCCCCAAGCACTTCCGCGCGACCTAAGAAAGGACTAGGACAGGTGCTCCCTTCAACTTGCGTTCGATGAGCTACCTTAGCCGGGGCTCAAGAGCACGACCTAGTCGGCGTGCTACGAACTAACGCGAAGGAAGCCAAGGTCAAGGGCGCGTTCCTTAGCCGGAACGTCGCACCATGAGATAGAGTTATCCACATAGTGCCAAGGATAAACATGTAGCAAGGAACCCGCGACTAGATATTCCTCATATTGCACTTTATTCACGTACTTGTCATTTACTCTCTTTAAAACCCAAACCCCAACTGTTGCATTTCCTTTTCTTTTACGAACAAGCAGTTGAACCTGGTTCTCACCATTGTTGCTTAGATATCCAAGAGGTTCACACCTCATAGGGAGCTAACTCTCCCTCCACGCACATTCAAGTGTGATTCGATGATCTAAGCAGATTTTTGGTGAAAATCTGTTCTTGCTCCCACGAGACCTGCGAGTAACCAAGCTAATTCCCTTGGGTTCGACCCTTACTTGCCGCTCTACTAATTTTAGTGAGCCAAAAGCGAGGAGTTTATAAATTCAATTTGCAAGGTCCTAACGACGCCTTGTCAAATTTGGCGCCGTTGCCGGGGAGTTAGTTGTATTTGGTGAAGTTTGGTCTTAGTTCATTTTCTTTCTTTTTATTTTTTTTGGGGTTATTTGTGCCGGGTGCAAGTCATGTCGCACGCTGGTAGTCGCATGGGCGACAATATCGTCGACGAGAGAGTCGACGATTTCGTGGAACACCCCGAGGACCCACCTCCATTTTACGATGACCCCGAGCGGCTCATTCGAGAGCGAAATCGCATCGCGCGCGAGGCCGTAAGACGAGACCCGGGAGCGCCCGAGGTTCGACACGAGGCCGGCCCTAGGCCGGTACCTCGCCCATTCCCGCCTGCACAACAGTGCGCTCCGCGTCACGAGCCGGTACACGACGCGCTATACGACGAGTTCGAGGACATACGCGAGCCAACTATGGGCGAACTTTCGGCCCCGAATTTTCGAAACCAGCCATGGTGCATCTACGAAGGCCCAGAAATGGAAAACATCGTGATCAACACGGGCGTAGTACACTATTTGCCGAAGTTCGCTGGGACCCAAGGAGAGTCCGCGGTTATGCACCTCCAACGATTTCATGGCGTGTGCCAAAATATGCGTCCACCTGGGATCGATGTGGCGGATTTCAAGCTCAAGGCGTTCTTCTTCTCGCTCGTCGACGCGGCGAATGACTGGTTCCTCTCGCTACCGTCCGGAAGTATTCGTACATGGGGCCAAATGCAAAAGAAGTTCCTCGACAAGTACTACCCCGCCGGTCGAGCCATTCAAGTGCGGAGGCAACTCCAAGAAATTAAGCAAGGGGCGAACGAATCGATGTACGACTACCTCGAAAAATTTAATCGACTCGAGCGAAGTTGTTGCAACCACGGATTGCCCGAAAAACTGGTGGTTGAGTACTTGTTGGACGGGTTCCGCCCGCTCGATAAAATGCTCCTTGATGCCTCGGCTGGAGGCACGATGATGAGCCTGCCCTTGAGCGGAATCCGGGAACTAGTCACGAAGGTAGCCGAGAACGCGAGGTTTCGCGAGGAAACGACTCGGCAAGAAGAGTTCTCTCGCACGAAAAGCGTGGCCAAGGCCGAATCACCAGCGCAACCTATTGCGGAGCAGTTGAAGGAGATGAGAGAAATGAAGGAAATGATGGCGACTTTGATTAGGAGGCAGCCGGTAGTGGTAAAGCCGTGCGAGTTTTGTGGCGCATCGGACCACAAGACCGATGCGTGCCCAACGTTGTACGAAGAGGACCCGGTAGAAGTCAATGCGATAGACGGGCACCAGGCCTACAACAATCGCTCCGGGCCAAATCAGGTTTATGGACGCGCACCGCCGGGCCAGGACTGGCGGAACAATGCGCCAAGGGAAGGCCACCAGCAGTTCCATCATGCGCAGCAAGGCGCACCCCAGGCGAGCCAAGGCTACTATCGCCCGCCGCATCGGCAGTTCCAGCAGAACGGGCCCGGCCAATACCAGCGCGCACCGAGCCACGACCAGGCTGGTCCGAGTAATCGAGGCCCTGGCAAGTCCCTCGAGGAAATTGTGAAGGAACTTGCCATTACAATGCAGCAGCAGCAGATTAAGATGGACGGGGCCATTGCGGACCTCGCCAAGCAAGTTTCCCAAATCGCCACCGATGTGGCCGAGCTAAAGAGCGAGCCAGGCAAGCTCCCCTCGCAAACTGTGAAAAACCCTCGAGGAAATGTAAGCGCTGTGACGCTTAGGAGTGCGGGGAGGCTAGCCGAGGATGAGCCAGGCTCAGATGAGGAAGTGGGTCAAGAAGAGTCCGAGGAGGAACAGATGGAGCCCGAGGCATTCGGCCATATAGGGCCGGACACGACCGAAGAACGCAGCGAGAACTCGGCGCGTGCACCTGAGAACGAAGACCCGCGCCCGGTACCTCAGGCCGATAATGCGAATACTAGCGCGCCACTTCTGTTCCCCGTCCTTGCTCGAGCGCCCAGGAAATATGTGATGGATAAGGACGTATGGGACCTGTTCAGCAAGGTGGAAATTAATATCCCCCTCCTCGAGGCCATCAAACAGATTCCCAGATATGCTAAGTTTTTGAAGGAATTATGCACGAATAGAAGGAGAGGTCCTCGAGTGGACCAAGAGCTAATGAGTAGGAATGTGTCGGCCGTGATTCAACGAAAGGTTCCGCCCAAATGCGGAGATCCAGGCACCTACACCATTCCTTACACGATAGGCAACATTAGGATCGAGAATTGCATGCTAGACCTGGGAGCTTCGATCAATGTCCTACCTTATTCGATCTACTCGTGCCTTAGGATAGGGCCTCTCGAACCAGCTGGGCTCACCATTCAGTTGGCGGACCGTTCGTTGAAGCAACCGGAAGGAAAGATCGAAGATGTACTAGTGCAAGTGGGAGAACTCGTATTCCCAGCAGACTTCTTTGTCCTAAAGATGGAAAACTGTGGGCCAGGAGATCATGCGCCTATTATACTAGGCCGGCCCTTCTTGAAAACGTCGAAAATGAAGATTGATTGTGATAGCGGGACATTATCGATGGAGGTCGAGGGCGAAGTTTTCAGCTTCGACATATTCCGGGCCATGAAGCACCCCTTTGAGTTCGAGTCAGTCCATGCGCTCGACACCCTCGACGATCTGGTCGAGGAGTTCCATCCGGAACGTGAGGAGGACCCACTCGAGCTCGCGCTGATAAATGCCGTGTATGCGCACGAGGACTCATACGAGCTGGCCGATGGCGTCCGGGACACGCTGCTAGCGCTCGAAGTTTCTCGACCCTTGACCCGGTACTACGAGGCGTGCGAGGTGCGGCTATTCAAGGCCAAATCTGCGATACCGTCAATCGAGCAAGCCCCCGAGGTCGAGCTCAAGCCCCTACCTGAGCATTTAAAGTACGCCTTCCTGGGCAAGAATAACACTCTTCCAGTCATCATAAAGAATGGGCTTGGTGCGGACCAGGAGCGGCGTCTTGTCGAGGTCCTGAGCCGGCACAAACTGGCCATCGGGTGGACTCTTGCAGATATTCGAGGAATCAGCCCGGCTGTGTGCATGCATCGTATTTTACTCGAGGATGGTGCGAAGCAATCAAGGGAACCACAGCGCCGACTGAACCCGATCATGATGGAAGTGGTCCAGAAGGAAATCCAAAAATTGCTCGATGCAGACGTGATTTATCCGATCTCGGACAGCCAATGGGTGAGCCCAGTTCATGTTGTGCCAAAAAAGACCGGCATAACAATCGAGGAAAATGCCGAGGGGCAAATGGTTGCGACTCGAGTGAAGAATGGGTGGCGAATGTGCATCGATTATCGAAAGCTAAATGCCGTCACAAGGAAGGACCACTTTCCCCTCCCATTCATCGACCAAATGCTCGACCGCCTAGCCGGCAAGCCCTATTTCTGTTTCCTCAACGGGTTCTCGGGCTACAACTAGATTCCTATCACGCCCGAGGACCAGGAGAAGACCACGTTCACGTGCCCGTTCGGTACCTTCGCATTCCGCCGCATGTCCTTCGGCCTTTGCAATGCGCCCGGCACGTTCCAGCGGGTCGTCACGAGCATTTTCTCGGACATGATTGGGTCGATGATCGAGGTCTTCATGGATGATTTCACAGTTTATGAGAACTCGTTCGATGCATGCCTAGAGAACTTGAGCGCCGTCTTGGCTCGATGTGTCTCGATGAACCTAGTGCTCAACTACGAGAAATGCCATTTTATGGTCACTCATGGGGTCGTCTTGGGGCACATCGTCTCGCACGAAGGAATCAGGGTCGACAAGGCCAAAATTGATGTAATTTCTACCCTCCCCTATCCCACGACTGTGCGAGACATCAAGTCTTTTCTTGGGCACGCTGGGTTCTACAGGCGATTTATTAAGGACTTTTCGAAGAAAGCCTTGCCTCTCTCGACCCTGCTCCAGAAGGACGTCCCTTTCGAGTTCACGGGCGCGTGCCAAGCGGCATTTGACGAGTTGAAACAGGCGCTCATTAGCGCACCTATCATTTGCGCGCCCGACTGGACTCGGCCCTTCGAGATCATGTGCGATGCGAGCGACTACGCGATAGGCGCGGTACTCGGCCAGCGGATCGAGCGAAGGCCGGTAGTGATCTACTACGCATCGAGGACTCTCGACACGGCCCAAAGGAATTATTCGACGACTGAGAAGGAGCTGCTCGCCGTGGTCTTTGCCTTGGAAAAATTTAGATCATATTTGCTGGGTACAAAAGTGGTTGTTTACTCAGATCACGCGGCCATTCGATATTTGATGACCAAGAAGGAGGCCAAGCCGCGCCTGATCCGATGGGTTTTGTTGCTACAAGAGTTCAACGTGGAAATTAAGGATAAAAAGGGGGTGGAAAATACTGTGGCCGACCATTTGAGCCGACTGGTTCGAGAAGAGGAACCCGGCCGAATTACCGAGGTCTTTCCCGATGAGCACCTCTACGCTCTCGCGGGACGGGTGCCTTGGTATGCGCAGATTGTAAACTTTTTGGTCGGAGCCAAGTTTCCACCCGCCTACTCGAAGGCCCAGCGCCTGAAACTCAAGCACGATGCAAGGCACTACGTTTGGGACGACCCGTACCTCTGGAAAATTGGGTCAGACCAAATTCTTCGAAGATGCATTCCGGATGAGGAGATTGCTTCGGTGCTCAGCTTTTGTCACGAGCACGCTTGTGGAGGGCACTTTGGCCGGCGAAGGACCGCGCGGAAAATTCTGGATAGCGGGTTCTTTTGGCCTAGCATATTTCGAGACTCGTACAATCACTGTAAAAAAATGCGACAAGTGCCAAAGGGTAGGCAACGTGTCCGCTAGAAACGAAATGCCCCAAGTTCCCATTCTCGTAAATGATGTATTCGACATCTGGGGCATCGACTTCATGGGACCATTCCTGGCCTCGAACGGATTCGTCCATATCCTCGTGGCAGTCGACTACGTCTCGAAATGGGTCGAGGCCAAGGCCACCCGGTGCAACGATGCGAAGGCCGTTGTGGAATTCTTGCGCACCAACATCTTCTGCCGGTATGGCGTGCCTAAGGCCATCATTAGCGACCAAGGTTCGCACTTTTGCAACCGAGTCATGGCTACCACCTTGAGGCGCTACCACGTTCACCATCGAACTTTTACAGCCTATCATCCCCAAACCAATGGTCAAGCGGAGATCTCCAACCGCGAGATCAAGGGGATCCTTGAGAAAATGGTGAAGCCGACTCGCACAGATTGGAGCCAAAGGCTCGACGAAGCGCTTTGGGCCTACCAGACCGCCTATGAGACGCCGATTGGGACCTCGCCCTTTCGGCTAGTATTCGGCAAAGCGTGCCATCTGCCGGTCGAGCTCGAGCACAAGGCCTATTGGGCCCTTAAGCAATGTAACTCGGATTTGCGAGCCGCCAGATTGGACCGAAAGATGCAATTGTGCGAGCTGGAGGAGTTGCGCCTCGAGGCCTACGAGGGCCAATCAGACTACAAAGCGCGCACCAAACTCTACCATGATAAGTTCATCCTCCAGCGTGACTTCGAAATGGGCCAGCGTGTGCTCCTATTTTCTTCGCGCTTAAGGCTCATGCCGGGCAAGCTCCGCTCGAAGTGGACGGGCCCTTTTACCATTGCGCGCGTATTTAATCATGGGGCCCTCGAGCTGGAGAACCCGAGTGATGGCAGTCGGTTCGTGGTCAATGGGCAACGGGTAAAGCATTACCACGATGAGATCATAGCACCCCCACAGGAATTTGACCTAGCCGAGCCATTCGAACCTCCTTGAATGGAGGTCCCGTCGAGCCAACGACGTTAAACAAAGGCGCTCGCAGGGAGGCTGCCCGGCATTTGTTTTTTTTTCTTTTCTGTTTATTTTTATGTTTACTTTTGAATAACTAAGCCTGGGAAAAGAGTATTTCTTGCAGGAACTGGACCTCGGCGCTAGGCGCGCAAAACATGGAAGGGAGGAACCTACTGGGCCAACTTCTTCAAATGGGAATTCTGACTCGACCAAAGTGCTTAGAATGGTCGATTTGTCGAAGGATCTGAGAATTCCCGAAGTGCCCAGGCGAGGTCGCTCGTAGGCCCTAGTACCAGGCCCTGCGCGCGCGAACCAAGCGCCAACCGGCTACTCCCGACCCAACGATCGAAAACGAAAAATATGGCTCGACAGAAGTTCTTGTAACATTGAGAGGCCTCGACTGAGCAAGATTCATCGCATTCGCACGAGGGGAGTTCCTGTTCTCTCTTACCCTTGTCTTTTTCTCGCATGCATTGAGCCTTACCCCGAGTCGTGCCATGAGGACACGGCTCATTTCAAAAGTGTGGGGTGGGGAGGTCGTTTGTCGTGTCAGCACGCTTAATTCCTTGCATTTTGCACGAGTCAGCACGTTTCCCTTGAAATTTTTAAATTTTTCGAATAAGGAATGCGTTCTAGCTTCATGATATGCAAATTTGAGCATTAATGATGTGAAATAGATAGAACCAAGTACTTGCATTTTTCCTACAGAATCTGGATTGCGTGATGATATGAGATTAACTCTTTATTTGTCTTCGTGAGTTGGGATAAATAGAAGGGATGTGGAGTTGAAAGAAAGGGCCCTAGTGGAGCTTGACAAAAGCACTCGAGGGACTGGAACGAGTCATATGGTTATACGGACTTGTGGAGGCTACGCTTCGAGACCTATTGTATCAGTTGGCTCGGCCTATGCACACACTACGCGCATGAGGCGAGACGGGAAAACAGACCGTCTTCGTTCGGGACCGACTAGCCGGGAAAATGGGCGAGCGACCCTCGACCTGACCCGCGCTAGAAGGCCGCCTGAGCGAGAGCGGGAAGGGTATTTCCATAGCTTGCGGGCGATGATTGGACCCTTTCAAAGAAATGGACGAGCAATTTCCTGAAAAGAGCAAGGCTCAAGAAAAGAAAAATGTCAAGGCCAAAGGCCAAGCTCACTACAAAAACCGTCCGCACAACAACAAAAAGACTTGACCAAAAAGCTCGAATCACATCACGTGCTAGAAGAAGCAATAAGTATAACCATATGGCAAGTACCCGGGTCCAAGAGTGTATATCATGGGTTCGAAAAGGGCTATCTCCCACTCATCCCAATTGGCTTGCATCCCGGCTCATGAGGTAACACGTATCGAGTTGATTAAATGTTTGAGCATGATTCGTCGAGTAGTAGTTGAATTATTGCGAGGAAAGGTAATATCTAGATTAGCACTCTATTGCATATCTTGGACCAAGAGGCTTGTGGGGAAGCATTTGTCTTTCCTCTTATTTCCTAGACTTTGTTCGGGACGAACAAGTTTAAGTGTGGGGTGATTTGATAAGCCGTGTTTACACGACTTATTAAGTCAACAATTCCCACAAATTGACATTCAAGGTCACATGAACAGTTGCTTGCTAATGTATTTTCGCATTACAGGTACATTCGAGGACTTATGAGGAATCGTGCACAAAAGATGGCATTTAAGCCTAAAAATCACCAGTTGGAGTTCTGGCCGGTCAGGGCCTCATTTGGTCCGCACCGCATCCGAGAGAAACCGAGTATGCCGCACCAGGCGCTCGGAAGGGCCACCCGAGGAATCATACCGGGTCTGCCGGGAAAGCCGAGTACCGAAACCTTGATATCGGGCCAGCCGAGAAAATGCGGTCGCGACCCAGGCGCAACCGGGCTGGCTGGGGAATGCATCCGGGTATCGCTGGGCTGACCGGGAAGCTATCCTTGTCGGTCGCCCAAGCTCTAAATCCTATTCAAAAGTCTGGTCTCAAGGTCCTAACATCAAGTACACATGACCACCCTGCTACCAAGACCCAAACATCGAATGACCTGCTATCCTAAGCCGAACCAATCGAGCTTCAAGGTCCGAGCACGACCAGCGCCCCACAAGTTCCAACTGATCTTTGACCTAGCTCCGGGCATTTTATGGCAAAACCTCCTTCTTGGAACTTGCTTAGAATCATCTCAACTACCCAGAACCGGAGTCCCGAGACCCAGAACTCAAAATCCACAAATGGTCTTTCCGAAGGACCTACAATTCAAGGGCAAGTCAAGAGTTGACCGTTGACCTCTCCCTTGACTTTCTCGGCTCGTCCTTCGAGGTGCTGATGTCAGCCTCCGTGTGCTTCTTCCAATGCAAAGTCCACAACGCCAATCCTCCCTTGCCCAATGTGGAAAGAAGGTTCTAGGTCTTTGCTTGTGCCAAACCGATATTGCCACCCAACTTGGAGATCAAGTCTCATCCCAGGGCCTAGAATCCTCCTCATTTCCTATAAAAGAACTCCTTCATTCCCTTGGAAATTGTCCCAGATTTGGTGATTGTTCCTTTTGTTCCGGAAATCTAGCAATACAAGTGTCCTTTATTCCTTTTGCACTTCTCTCTCTACTCCTTCTCGTATTTTACATTTCCATTTACTTATGCAAGGCTATTGTATTCACCCCATGAATACTAGTAGCTAAATCTCTCTATCTAGTTGTGGGTTTGTAATTGCAACCATGTTTTGAGGCACCGCACTTACATTCTCTATCTCGATTACTAGTCCTTGTGCTTAATCTATGGGTCGAGAGCTACGCTAAGTGGATGTTTAGTCACAAAGTTTAGCGAAGGCTCGAGACCCTATTGTTATCATCTACCGGATACTAGTCGTAATGGTAGATAGTAACACTTAGGCCAAGTGGGTTTGTTTGGGGTAAGGTTTCGAAGTACCACCTAGACGGAGTACGAAGACGTGACCTAGTCGGCGCGACTCGAAACCCCCAAGCACTTTCGCGCGACCTAAGAAAGGACTAGGACCGGTGCTCCCTTCAACTTGCGTTCGATGAGCTACCTTAGCCGGGGCTCAAGAGCACGACCTAGTCGGCGTGCTACGAACTAACGCGAAGGAAGCCAAGGTCAAGGGCGCGTTCCTTAGCCGGAACGTCGCACCATGAGATAGAGTTATCCACATAGTGCCAAGGATAAACATGTAGCAAGGAACCCGCGACTAGATATTCCTCATATTGCACTTTATTCACGTACTTGTCATTTACTCTCTTTAAAACCCAAACCCCAACTGTTGCATTTCCTTTTCTTTTACGAACAAGCAGTTGAACCTGGTTCTCACCATTGTTGCTTAGATATCCAAGAGGTTCACACCTCATAGGGAGCTAACTCTCCCTCCACGCACATTCAAGTGTGATTCGATGATCTAAGCAGATTTTTGGTGAAAATCTGTTCTTGCTCCCACGAGACCTGCGAGTAATCAAGCTAATTCCCTTGGGTTCGACCCTTACTTGCCGCTCTACTAATTTTAGTGAGCCAAAAGCGAGGAGTTTATAAATTCAATTTGCAAGGTCCTAACGACGCCTTGTCAGACACCAAGGAGAGTTGTTCGTTAGTTCCCATTAACACAAAGATTACAACATTTGTACATGTCTGAAACAATAGCCAAGGATATGCGGTGGCACAGAGAAAGACGTGTGAAAGAGAGTCTGATTAGATATACTATTGACGGGGAGGCATGACAAGATTTTAATAAGAAATTTCCAGAATTTGTTAGGGAGATTTTGAATTTCCATCTTGGATTAGCGACCGATGGATTTAACCCATTTAGAGCATTAGGTGTTTGACACATCACTTGGCCTATTTTGGTTATGCCTTATAGTTTACCACCTTTAATGTGCATGAAAAAGTAATTCAACCTACTCAATTTGTTGATATCTAGTCAGAAGTCCCCAAGAAAGTATTTGAATGTGTTTATGACGCCATTGACTGATGAGCGGAAAACGTTGTGGGACACGGGTGTTGTTACTTATGACTGGTATGCCGACTCATCCTTTGTTATGAAAGCAACAGTAATGTGGACCATTAGCAACTTCCCAGAGCTGGGCATGTTGGGAGGTAGGACAACTAAAGATTACAGAGCTTTCCCAATTTGTTTGGATGGTGTTGATGTTGAGCATTTATCTATGAGAATGGTGTATCAAGGTCACCATATACTGATTGATAGGGAAAATCGTTGGAGGCAAGCCATCGATAAGTTTGATGGAACAGCCGAGTTAATGAGTCCACCACCTTCCCGTTCGGGCCATGAAATTATGGCTGAGATTTAATCATCAGTTCCTAGTGCTTAGTTTATCCAAAGTTCAAGGCTAGTAGAAGTGTTTCAGAAAAGTTGTGTTGGACCCACAGAGCATTTTATTGAGCTGCCATGTTGGAAATATATGAGACAGCTGTATTCATTAGATTTCATGCACATTGAGAAGAATATATTTGATAACATCATCGACACAGTGCTTGGAATTGATGGAAAGACGAACAACACACCCAAAGCACGACAAGGCCTAAAACAATAAGGAGTGCGTCAAAACTTATGGAAGAATGAACCTGGTCCCTCATTGAAGAAAGTCAAGTTGTCTCAAGCTCCGTACACAATCTTAACAGATATTAGAAAGGAACTTTTGGAGTGGATTCGAGAAGTCAAGTACCCGGATGGTTATGCCGGGAGCTTAAAGAACAAAATAAGTATCACTGACAAAAAATTTGACGGTTTGAAAACACATGATTGTCATGTGATGATGTTTGCTTCCAAAAAAAGATGTTTGCTTCTTGTCTTTATCCCTCCTTACTTGTCGTAAAATATAGTTGAACCGCTAATACCATTGTCAAGATGGTTTCAGAAGCTATGTTCCGAGAGCTGCGAAAAGATAATGTTTATCATATGAAGGATGATATCTTGTTGATTTCATGCAAGTTAGAAATGATTTTTCCTCCAGCCTTCTTCACTATCATGGTTCACCTATTCATTCACCTTCCCGACCAAGTGTCACTTAAGGGTCTTGTGCACTACAATTGGATGTTTCACATTGAGAGGTATGTACTACTACAATAGTCTTATTTAATTACACATCAATAAGTCTTGTACTAATCATATATTTTTGCTACAGGCAATTAGGTCAATACAAAAAAGCGTAAGGGAACCTCATACCCCCACGGATGTATAACTGAGCAGTACGTTGTAACTAAAGCACTACTATAGAAGGGAGTTTATGCAATGGTTAAGATTTATCATTACACAAGGGTTTGGATATTAGGCCACGGTTTTGAAAATAACCGTTGCATAAAGTTAACTTTATGCGACGGTTTAACAGAACCGTTGCATAATATATACCTTATGCAACGGTTCTTAATAACCATTGCCTAAAGTAAACGTCAGGCCACGGTTCTTAACAATCGTTGCTTAAAGTAAACCTTATGCAACGGTTGTTAATTCAACCGTTGCGTAAAGATCACTTTATGCAACGGTTATTTTCAAAACCGTTGCCTAAACTTAAACCTAAAAATTGAAAAACAAATCTTAGTCAGTTTTCCAATCCAGCTCGAACCCCTCCTCCTCTCACTCCTCTCAGTCATTCGCCGACCAGTCCGTCAATCCGCTCACTCCTCTCAGTCGTTGTCGTTCCTCGACGTCCGTCGCCTCTCACTCAGTCGCCCTGCCCTTAGTCCTCCTGCCTTCAGTCGACCCGCCCTCAGTCGCCACTCCCTCACCTCGCCCTCAGTCGCCCTCACTCCGATTCAGTAGGTAGGGTTCTAAATTTGCATTAAGCAAGTGTACAAAATATGTTATGGATATTGAAACTGAAATGAGATTTGGTGTGGATTTGAAGTGATAATTTGAAGGGCTGTACTGCCCATTTTGCTTTGTTATGCAATGCTACGAGTTGTTGGCGATTTTGATTGTGGTTTGCAGCTGCATTGGAAATTTGCTTTGGTGTGGTGTTTGATGATTTTTGGCAATTAAGAATTTTTAGATGACTTGGAAGTGTGTTGCATGCTTGTTTTGTGTACAAATTGGATGTTACATGCTTCGAGGGTGACACCCAGTTCTAGTGCTATTCGCAATATTCAGCCGTCTGATCGACAGAGTGAATACTGTTTCCCCCATGCTCTCACACATACGGACCCTTGGAAGAATATAACAAAGGTTTACAGGAGGTCTAACTTTACAAGTTTTTCATTTTGTAGTTCTTTATACAATCAAATGATTGATTCAGAGGTTCGATTCGGGTTCTTCAATCACACGGCCGTGAGCCCTTCCAATCACATAAATGAGAGGATGGCGGCGTTTGTATCAAGACTTCATATGCCAGACAAAGATCGCAATTGTTGCTACTTTATGCCTTATATAAATCATGCAGAGTAAGTACATAAATTATTTGTACTATATTACCTATTTTTTGAAATATGGGTTGTATGAATTTAGTTTGTTGATGTAGGTTTCATTGGATGTTGTGCGTTATCTTCCCCAACCAAGGTGTAGTCCATTGGTTCAACTCCTCAAAACACGCCACCGTTATACACAGCGATGCAAAAGCTTTAGTGGACTCATAAGTTTCGAACTTACTATTATTTTGTAACTTGCATTGACAGTCACTAATTACGTATTATTATTTATTTTAGGGGGTTGCAACGATACTATCAAGGATGTAATCCGAGGATTGATCGTCGAGTCGAATGGAAGATAGGGACGGTATTCATAGACAAAGCATTCCTTTAATATATTCTTGTAATTTTCATTAATAAAGTGTTAACTGAGATTACTTATAATGCAGTGTCCGAAACAATCCGATGACAGTAATTTATGCGTTTATTATGTTCTGAGAAATATTCGGGACATAATGGAATTTGTTCGTGCTAATAACGGTGCATATGTGGAGAACTGTGACCAAGTAAGTACGCTAGTCTCATCCTACTCTATTAGAATGGTGACAAATGTAGCTAGGTTATGTGTTCTCTTATTTATTTTTGTTCTAAATCCATGTTCTAGTTAGGTTTGTTCTAAATCCATGTTCTAGCTACGTTTGTTCTAAATCCATGTTCTAGCTACGTTTGTTCTAAATCCATGTTCAAGTTAGGTTTGTTATTAATCCATGTTCTAGCTATCTACGTTTGTTCTAAATCCATGTTCTAGTTAGGTTTGTTCTAACTCTATTTTTTTTACATATTCATATTATCGTCTTCTTATTTGTTATAGGTTTTTCTTTATAGGGCACGAGCATATGAGTTGGGAAAGGTACAAGACGTGCGAGATGAGATCGCCGCCTACTTGCACAACTACTTATTCGAAAATAGTGTTTACATGTGATTTGTTTATGTGAAGTTGGTATAAATCAGTGTATGGATGGTTGTACATGACATAATGACTTGTATGAATGCATATGGTTGTATTTTGAGTGAAATGAAAGTATTTCCATGTTTGGAAATGTGTAACAGCAGGGTATTACATTTTGTATAGAATTTGTATTCAGTTTTTCAAGTGGATTTGAGCTAAAACAGCTGAAATCTGTCTATTTTTTTGCAAATTTTACGCAACGGTTTGGTCAAACCGTTGCATAAGATCATACCATCATGCAACGGTTTGTTGTTGGAACCGTTGCATAATGATATGATCTTATACCACGGTTCTAACAACAAACCGTTGCATAAAGTCATTGACAGAACCGCTTGTCGTCAAAGCGATTGTGCAAATAAATTTATAATAGTCCGCTACTCGCAACTATACTACTGGGTAGTACTTGGTAAGTAGGGGTCGACCCCAAGGGAACTAGGGGAATAATTGTTCTTCGGGGGGGAATTACGCAGCGTGGGAACGTGTTTAAGGTCGGTTGGTTGGTTTTAAAGCTACCAGCTATTTTGATTGATTGATTGGTTGGTTTTATTACTGGAAAGTAAATTACTATTTTAATGATTAAGAGAAATGTTCGGTTTCAGGGGACTTGTATTATATCCTGTTTATCATTGACCATTAGTGAATCATCTAAGTATTCAAACGGTGAATCGAGGCTAGTTACAGCTCAAGACTTGCAACACCGGTTTAAAGCAACTCCTGTTCTATTTCAGTCTAGCGCCAATACCCTAAGGTATGCTAGCCTGGGTGCATCCACCTGATCTCACAGTTACGCTCGACCAGATGGGATTTAGGATGAGTCAAACTCCTCAGATAGCTTTGCTTGTTACAGCTTCCACTACCTGAGTATGATCACGAATTCCCACAGAAGAGCTTTGCTTGTTACAGCATCCACTCAACCTTGGAAACTCTGACTATATATGGCACATAGAACAAGTTTTGAATACTAAGACTAAACACTAAGTTAATAGTCTTAAAACATTTTATAATACAAGTGCGTCCCTTCTACCGAACTACTAGTTTAGCTACTATTCATCGCGCTAAACATTATACTAAGGAATTAAAGACAACAATTAAATAAATACTAAAAATAATACTTACAACCGTTGAAGCGCCAAGGGAGCTTTCCTTTATTTCCAAAGCAAAATTACAACATTACAAATATTACAACTTCTAGAGAGAGAAGTGAATTTGAGATTTGGTGTGTGAAATGAGGAGGAGGAGCTCCTCCTTTTATAGCCCAAAGGGGAGGAGATGGGTGGTGGAGATGGGTGGTAAGTGTTGCATTTTGATTGGAGGAGAAAATGGATGGAGGAGATGGCCACACATGGAGGAAGAGGAGTGGTGGAGGAGGAGGAAGGTGGTGGTGACATGTGGAGGAGCTCCAAAAGCCGCCGGTCACCACCACCAAGAGCCGCCGGTAGGCGGTGGCCCAAGGGGGAGGAGCTCCTCCCTTGGCCACCACTTCTTCAAGTGGTCGGTCATCCTTGCCCAATGTGTGAGTTTGTACAGTTTTGTGCAGTCTTTTCACAAAACTGTCAATGTGTTTCTTCTCCGGGCTGTCTTGACTCCACTCCTGATTCCTCTGATTAATTTGTTATGGTCAATTCAACGTCAGGATCCTTGATATCTCTTCAGTCGGCATATGATCTTGACCTTGGATTGACTCTTGTTATCTTTTCAGCTTAAAATCCTCTCCTTAGCGTGTTTTCACTTCAGTCTCTAAAATGCCCTGTGAAAATATATCGGGACTAACACGTCGACGTTAGATAGACAAAAGTCTAATTAAGGGGGTTTTACTGTGTTTCTGACTCGTATAACTTTGGTCTATCAGATTACCCCCCACTTTTAGTTGTTCGTCCCGAACAATGCTATTAAAGGGCGTAAGTTCTAATTTTGGCTTTGGAATATGAAAATTAGACTGTGGTACTCGATCTATCCTAATTCATGCATTGCTTACTTATTACCAAATTAAACTGCGTAAATAAATAGAAGAAACTTAATACTTGTACCTCCGTGCTGAGATGCAAATTATATTGGATGTCTCAGAAGATAGCCCTTTTTAGGCTCCTGGACTGCAACCTCGGGATCGTCTCTTACTATATGGTTTACTGGTAGCTTTCTCTAGCACGTGATTCGATTCAGGTTTCAGTGAGTTGAGCCTTTTTGATTTTCTTCTTTGGCGAGGGACTGCTTTTTTGTTGTAGTGAATCGGCCTTTGGCCTTTGATTTGACTTTTTTGAGTGCTTCACTTTTGCTCGGTTAAAACCTTCACAATTTTGGGCCTTTGGCCTCTTTTGATTTGCTTCATTGAGCTTTTCGTCTTTTTGTGATTGCTAGTCCATTTTCTCGAGCCTTTTTGGGAGGTCCAATCATCGCCCGCAAGCCTATGGAAATACCTCCCCGCTCCTCTCGTCTTTGTCGTTTTGCGCGGGTCAAGATGAGGGTCGCCCATCTATTTTCTCGGCTATTTTGACTAGAGAGAGGACGGTCTGATTCCCGTCCTCGCCTTTGCATAGATGCTTCATGGCGGAGTTGACTTCAATTATTCACTGAAAACCCGAAGTGCAGCCTCCACTGACTTCGAAAACCATATAGTTTGATCTGATCCTTTGATTGCTTTCCAAGCCTCTCTAGGGCAGTTTATATCAACTCCACATCCCTAGTTATCTCAGCACAAAGGACAAATGGAAAGTTACATTCTAAGTTTTTAAACAGTTGAATTTTCACAAGGTTAATGCATGAATTATGATTTATCTTTTTCACATTCTTAAGTTCATATTTTCAAAAAGGTACTTATTAAAAAAGAAAAACAGCTGCATGTTATTTATGTACACAGGTGGTTCTCACCCCCCACTTTTGAACGAAGGCGTGCCTTAGTTCAAAAGTCATGCAAGCTTAAAACTAAATACTGAATTTAAATGACAGAAATTAAAGTGCGGAAAAGTAAGATAGTGTCGGGTTACCTCCCGACCAGTGCACTTGTTTAACGTCGTTGGCTCGACGATACCTCGTTTGTGGTTCATTGGTTTGGGTCCAATGGGTGGCTGAGGTCGAACTTTGCCACCGTTTCAGTGTTGATTCCTGTTTTGACTTTTCCTGATAAGCATGCAGATAAATTTTACTTGAGATTTCTAAATAGCACTGATGAAGCGCCCGAAAAGCATTTTCCTTCCTACTTTCTAAAATGGGTATGCTAGATATTTATTTGCTTCCATCTTTATTTATTTCCACAATTTACATTGATTTGTACTCATATCTTGATTGAATTAATTATGCAGACTACGGGGCTACAAAAACAACAATCCAAGCATTATTCGCCGTTTCTGCATATTTTAGCATGTTTACTACAAACTCATACATGCTATTCACAATGTTATATCAACAGTGATAAGTTCGTGGTGTGAGAACGTGACCGAAAGCTGAAAACTCAGAATTCTGAAGTAATGGTTGAATCTGAAAGCATGACTTACTATGGTATTCTCGAAAATGTGATTGAATTAAAGTATGATGACGGACTGCCTATAGTTTTATTACAATGAAGATGGTTTAACACTGATCCAAAGGAATGGGGAAGCACTGGCAAGGATCATGGCTTTTTATTATTTGACATGTCCACGAGTTGGTACGAAGATGAACCATATTGTTTAGCATCTACGGCAACACAAGTATTTTATTTGGATGATCCGAAGGCAAGCGAGCCTCGGAAGGTTGTTAACGTTGTCACACACAGCTGTATTTATAGTGAAAGTTCACTTGCAAGAGACAAATTGGTTTAATGTTGTCTCATTAGGATGAATCGTGTCAAGAAGATGTGCCCGCTAATATCATCTCAAGCCATATACGTATTAGCGACATAGATATTGATTTAGGCTCTCTTCCACGGAAACTTCACCTTAGTGCATGATGGCTAATAAAGTGATTGAAGATGATAATTCGAGTGTCAGAGGATGGAGGAATATACGGATCAAGTGAAGGTGAAGATGAATACGACACAAGTGAAGGTGAACATGAGGATGACTGGGGATTAAGTAAGGTGAAGATGACGGAAGTGGCGAACGTTAATAACTCTCTACTCACTTGAATGATTGTTATCACTTAGAATGTTTATGTGATCAATTCCACAAGTCTGAATGATTGGAACTAAGTGAACTATTTTGGACCGGGGAATGTATTTTTTTGGCCTTTAAATGGTTGTGTTCAGGTGGGTGAATTTCCTGCTTTATGCTGTCAAATTCTTACTGGAAGTTTAAGTGACATACATTAAGTTATACTGCTGCATAATCAGTTATACGACATGCCTCTTGGTAAGTCTTTAGCATGATAACCACTGCCACAAGGGGGAGAGATAATTGAATTAGATACCATTCAACTAACAGAGGAACTTCGGAAAGGACAAGAGAAAACGCAAAGCAATTTGAGGTTTGCATAGCAAACCATTCAAAGAAGTTTATGGAGCATATAAGAATGGTTGAGGAAATGATCAAGGGGGATCAGGAGCCATGGCTAGCAATGCATCAAATGGAGCCACAAGTCACCTGCCACTAGATCGCAATGGATGATATGTTCCTTGCTTATTGGGAACTAATTTGCGAATGTTTGATGAAGTACTGTAGACTTTGAACTTATGACTTGTTTACTTTTTGGGAACTATCTGCTAGTTGTTTTGTATTACGGTAAACATATACTTGTGCCCAGTATTTTGGATGTTGAAAGGGTTAACATTGACTTGTATCCTTTTTGATTGTAATGAATTTCATGCTTTTAAAATTTTGTGTAATGTCATTGACGGAGCCCACTGCACTGTCGTTAAGGTGCGATGTTCTCTGTGCAAAATAAATTTATATCTCCGCTACTCGTACTCTACTAGTGGGTAGTAAAGGGTAAGTAGGGGTCGAACCCAAGGGAGTCAGGTGAATAATTGTTCTTTAAGTAGGACAGTTGGGGGTTGGTTGTGATTTTAGTACTGAGAGTAGCGTGGGTTGGTTGTGATTTTAGTACTGAAAGGTAAAGTAACAGTTGATATTACTATTAAAGGAAAGCATTCGATTTTAGGGGCCTTGTATCATAGTCTGTTTATCATTGACCTCTAATGATCATACTAAGTTTTCAAAGATGAATCAAGGCTATTTCTAGCACAAGACTTGCAACATCGTTTAGAACACTTGTTCTATTTAGACTAATTCCTCCTTTCGAAGTATCTTAGCCTTAAGTGCATCCATTTGATCTTCAGTTACGATCAACCAAATTATTTTTGAAAGAGGTCGAACTCCTCAGATAAGCTTTGCCCGTTAAAGCATCCACTTACCCGAGTATGTTCACGAACCCCACGGAAGAGCTTTGCCCGTTAAAGCATCCACTCAACCTTGGAAGTTCAAACCTAATATATGGCACATAGAACAAGTTTTGAACACAGAGAGGCACTAAGCGAAGGGTCTAAAACATTTTATGACACAAGTACACCCCTTCAACCGAAAGAACCAGCTACGAATATTCATGGAACAGGACATCATAGCTAAGTGCGTTGAAAAGTAAAGGCTTTTGAAAGTAAAGACAGGAAAGTAGAGTACTTTGAAAGATAGTAAAGTAAAAAAGAGAGTACTTACAAAAACCGTTGAAAGTGCTAAAGCTTCGATTCCAAAGTAAAGTGCTTACATGATTGTGCTCTCAATCTAGAGAGATAAGTGATTTGTGATTTTGGAATGATTTACAAAGGGAAGGAGCTTGGGTATTTATAGGCCATGAAGAGGAGAAGATGTGGAGGAGATGAGACCACATGGCACAAGATGGATGGAGGAGCAAGGAGCCGCCGGCCCTTAGGTGGCGGAAGCCATAGCCGCCCCCCCATGTGGCATGAAAGGAGAGGAGGAGGAGGATGTGAGTGAGGGGAGCCGCCGGCTAGGTGGAATGGAGTGGGTGAAATGAGACTTTTGTGATCTTTTCCAAAAGCCATCGGTCCTTTCAACTCCGGTCTGACTCTGGTTGCTCTTCGGTTGGACTTGTTTTGAGTGATTCCATGTCAGTTTCTTGAAAGTCGGAATTTGGTCGTGACCTGGAATGACTCGTAATTCATTTTCAGCTTTAAAACTCCTCCTTAGCATGTATTCTCTCTAGACTTCAAAATACCCTGTAGATAAATATCGGAACTAACAAGCAAAAGTTAAATAGACAAAGAGTCTAATTTGGTGGGTTTAACTGTGTTTATGATTCATACAATTATGGTCCATCAGATCACCCCACACTTTTAGTTGTTTGTCCCGAACAATGCTTTTTAAGGGCAGAACACAATCTAAATAAAAACTTTTAAATATGAAAGTGAGACTGTGGGACTAGATTTATCTTAATTCATGCATTACTTACTTATTACCAAACTAAACCGTGTGAATACTTAGAAGAAACTTGATACTTGTACCTTCGTGCCGAGATGCAAATTAATTCTGATGTTTCGGGACATGGCCCTTTTCAGGCTCCTAGACTGCATTCTCGGGATCGACTCGCACTATATGGTTTCATTGTAGCTTTCTCTAGCACGTGATTCGGTTCGGGTTTCACTGAGTTGAGCACTTTGATTTCTTTTTGGCGAGGGACAGCTTCTGTAGTGAATCGGCCTTTGGCCTTTGATGTTGAATTGGAGTTTCTTCACTTTTGTTCGGTTAAAACCTTCACAATTTTCGCCTTTGGCCTTTGGCCTTTGATTAGCTTCTTTGAGCTTTTGCTTTTTTGTGACTTGCTAGTCCATTTTCTCAACCTTTCTTTGGGAGGTCCAATCATTGTCCGCGAGCATATGGAAATACCTCCCCGCTCTTTCTCATCTTTGCCGTTTCGCGCGGGTCAAGATGAGGGTCGCTCATCTATTTTCCCGGCTACTAGGACTAGAGATAGGACGGTTTGATTCCCGTCCCACCTCTTGCATAAACGATGCACGGCGGAGATGACTTCAATCTTCACTGAAACCCGAAGTGCAGCCTCCACTGACTTCGAAAACCATATAGTTAGATTCGATCCTTCGAGTGCTTGCCAAGCCTCTCTAGGGCATTTTCTATCAACTCCACATCCCCTGTATATCTCAGCACAAAGGGACAAATGAGAAGTTACATCCTAAGTTTTTAAACAGTTGAATTTTCACAAGGTAAATGCATGAATTTAGATCTATCTTTTTCACATTCTCAAGTTCATATTTTCAAAAAGATAATATTAAGGGAAAAGGAAAAAGAAAAACATGTTATGTACACAGGCGGTTCTCACCCCACACTTTTGAATGAAGGCGTGCCTTTTAGCACGACGTAGTTCAAAAGTCATGCAAATATATACAAGAGAAGGAAATGACATTAAGGAAAAGAGAAGAACTGAACTCCCTTTTACTGTGTTGTCACATGTCGTGGGACGACATGGCTCGGAGCTGGATAATCGAGGGAGTTCGACTGGGGCCTTGAACTCTCAGCGCATGCTCGGTAATTCTCAGAAGCTGCCTGGCTAATCTGATCTTGCTCCAAAACCGATTCCTACATGTTAGACATTCCTTCTATACAAAAAGTGGGTGAGAGCGACTTACGGTAAAAACTAAATGACTGAAAAATAAATGACTGAAAGTAAGATAGGTGTCGGGTTACCTCCCGACCAGTGCCTTTGTTTAACGTCGTTGGCTCGACACATGGGGATCACATGTTTGGATCCCATGGGGCGACTCAGGTTGAATTTTGCCGCGGCTCCTGCGTTGATTCTAGCTTTGACTCTCCATGATTTCTTGTGAGATGATGTGCTCGGGTCAGGACTCCTTTGTTTCGGTGGTTTTTCTTTCCATTGTTTCTGAGAAGGCGAGAGACCTTTGACCATAGCTGCTAGTCTTGTTACTCTTACGGTCTCTATTGGCAGGTTAGAAATCTGTGTTCTGAGATCCGAGATAGGTGCAATGTCTGGCGGTTTCCTTGTTCTTGGGCGGCCATCATAATCATCGATGTAGAAATCTGAAATTTTGCCGCCAAATGCTAGTGATAACAAGCCCTTTCCCATGTCAATCCATGCTTTGGTGGCGTAGAGAAAAGGTCGTCCCAAAAAAAGTGTTGGAGGATCGTCTTTGCTGGTCTCTCCCATTTGTATTACATAAAAGTCTGCAGCAACGACGAGTTCTCCCACATGGAGTATTAGATCTTCAAGCACTCCAACAGGTCGGATACATGATTTATCTCCCAACTCGATATTTGACCTTGGTGGTTTCAATGGGCCAAGCCCCAATAAGTAATATAAGGAGTAAGGCATGGCATTGACGGCAGCCCCAAGATCGATTAAGCACTTGTGAATGTGGGCTTCACCAATACCACAGGTGGCTGTGAAGGCCCCTGGGTCCTTATCCCTTTCCGGTTGTGACTCCTGATCTTCTAGGTAAATGTTTTGCTCTGATGCATAGATGTTAGTTGGGGAATCCCATCTGAGACCATTAGAGTTATTGTCATCCCAGCCAGATGCCGGTATGTCAAAGTGTGAACTCGGTGGAGGTGTCATGCTAACCGTGAATGCATAACGTCCATTGTCAGCATGCGTGACCCATGTTCTGCCATCATTGGGTCGGTCTTCTTCTTGATTCCAATCAGGACGGTGCCTACGGGTGAAGTACTTGACCGTAGGTTTGTAAGTTGTGGATCGTGCTGGTTCTTCCAGTGCTACCTTCATGTTTGACTTCCTTATCATGCTGACATTTGCCCTTGGGTTTTGGATGGTTTGTGAAGGAAGTCTGCCAGGTTCAGTAGTTAGGGCGGACATTGAGGTAGTGAGCTGGGACATTTGTTTCTTTAGGTCGGCTATTGCTCCATCATTTTTCGCCTGGTTTTGATTGACAGTAGCACTTAATTGATTCACGGTGCCCGACAATTGATTAATATTGCCCTGGAGCTCCTTCATCATGTCCTCAAGCCACTTGTTCGGTCCTTGCTGATTACTTGGGCCCGCCTGATATTGATTTGGTCCCTTTTGCTGATATTGTCCTGCTGATGGAGCGTTCTGGTTGTACTGCCGGTGGGGAGGTTGGTAGAATGACTGAGCTAATTGTGGTGCGGCTTGTTGTGTCTCCTTCTGAGGATAGCTGTTGTTTTGCCAGCTCGGGTTGGTTGCTTGGCCATACTGTCGGCTAGGTCCGGCTCTATCATTGTTGTTGTTATTGTACCCTTGGTATCCTCCCACCGCATTTATTTCTGCCGGGTCCTCTACTAGTACCGTCGGGCATGCGTCAGTCTTATGGTCCGTAGAACTACAGAACTCGCAAGGCTTTACTTGAACTGGCTGCCTTCGCAGGATTTGCATCATCATTTCCTTCATTTGTTTCATCTCCTCGGGCATAGAGTTAACTGACGTCTCGGCTCGTGCTACGTTCTTTGTTCTGGAGAACTCATCTTGCCGAGTGGTCTCCTCTGTAAACCGAGCATTTTCAGCAACGTTAGAGATGAGTCGCCTTATGCCGCTTAATGATAGTCTCATCACGGATCCTCCAGCTGAAGCATTAAGGAGCTTTTTGTCTAAGGGAGTCAATCCATTAATCAGGTATTCGATGATGAGCTTCTCGGGTAGTCCAAGAGTGCAGCAGCTTCGCTCCAGGTGGTTGAATTTCTCCAGATAATCGTACATGGTTTCATTAGGTCCTTGCCTTATGTCCTGCAGTTGCCTTCTTACTTGCATTGCTCTTCCTGCTGGGTAGTATTTGTCCAGGAATTTCCTTTGCATCTGAACCCATGTTCTGATGCTTCCCGAAGGCAATGAAAGGAACCAGTCGTTTGCCGAGTCAATGAGGGAAAAATAGAACGCTTTCAACTTGAAGTCGTCTATATTCACTTGATTGGGCTTTAGATTTTGGCAAATGCCATGTAAGCGTTGGAGATGAGTTGTGGCAAATTCTCCATGAGCTCTTGAGAATTTTGGCAAGCTGTGGGCCACTGACGCGTTGATGGTAATGTATTCTAGTTTAGGGCCCTCGTAAATGCACCATGGCTGTGTTTCGAAATCTGGGGCATTGAGTTCTCCCATAGTAGGTTCACGGAAGTTGTTATCCCCATAGTAATCATCGAAGACGGGTTCTTGCCTTGGCACTTGTCGAGGTTGAGGGGGTGGGGGATATCTAGGGGGCTGTACTGGACCCGCTCCATTTCGGTCCTCAGGTGGTCCTTGGTTTCTTCAGATGGCCTCCCTATCACGAGCTCTTCGGTTTCGGATGATTTGTTCCGGATCATCGACAAATTGTAGCGGCGCTTCATTATTTCGATCGAACAGATTCATCTCATCGTCATCCTGATAGTCATGGTGGCTTCCTTCACGAGACATGGTTGTGCAGAAGCGAGTTCGAAAGAGAAAAGAAAAAGAAAAGAACAGCAAATCAAAGAGCTAACTCCCCGGCAACGGTGCCAATTTTGACGGAGCCCACTGAACTGTCGTTAAGGTGCGATGTTCTCTGTGCAAAATAAATTTATATCTCCGCTACTCGTACTCTACTAGTGGGTAGTAAAGAGTAAGTAGGGGTCGAACCCAATGGAGTCAGGTGAATAGTTGTTCTTTAAGTAGGACAGTTGGGGGTTGGTTGTGATTTTAGTACTGAGAGTAGCGTGGGTTGGTTGTGATTTTAGTACTGAAAGGTAAAGTAACAGTTGATATTACTATTAAAGGAAAGCATTCGGTTTTAGGGGCCTTGTATCATAGTCTGTTTATCATTGACCTCTAATGATCATACTAAGTGTTCAAAGATGAATCAAGGCTATTTCTAGCACAAGACTTGCAACATCGTTTAGAACACTTGTTCTATTTAGACTAATTCCTCCTTTCGAAGTATCTTAGCCTTATGTGCATCCATTTGATCTTCAGTTACGATCAACTAAATGGTTTTTGAAAGAGGTCGAACTCCTCAATAAGTTTTGCCCGTTAAAGCATCAACTTACCCGAGTATGTTCACGAACCCCACGGAAGAGCTTTGCCCGTTAATGCATCCACTCAACCTTGGAAGTTCTAACCTAATATGTGGCACATAGAACAAGTTTTGAACACAGAGAGGCACTAAGCGAAGGGTCTAAAACATTTTATGACACAAGTACACCCCTTCAACCGAATGAAGGGTTTAGCTACGGATATTCATGGAACAGGACATCATAGCTAAGTGCGTTGAAAAGTAAAGGTTTTTGAAAGTAAAGACAGGAAAGTAAAGTACTTTGAAAGACAGTAAAGTAAAAAAGAGAGTACTTACAAAAACCGTTGAAAGTGCTAAAGCTTCGATTCCAAAGTAAAGTGCTTACATGATTGTGCTCTCAATCTAGAGAGATAAGTGATTTGTGATTTTGGAATGATTTACAAAGGGAAAGAGCATGGGTATTTATAGGCCATGAAGAGGAGAAGATGTGGAGGAGATGAGACCACATGGCACAAGATGGATGGAGGAGCAAGGAGCCGCCGGCCCTTAGGTGGAGGAAGCCATAGCCGCCCCCCATGTGGCATGAAAGGAGAGGAGGAGGAGGATGTGAGTGAGGGGAGCCGCCGGCTAGGTGGAATGGAGTGGGTGAAATGAGACTTTTGTGATCTTTTCCAAAAGCCATCGGTCCTTTCAGCTCCGGTCTGACTCTGGTTGCTCTTCGGTTGGACTTGTTTTGAGTGATTCCATGTCAGGTTCTTGAAAGTCGGAATTTGGTCGTGACCTGGAATGACTCGTAATTCATTTTCAGCTTTAAAACTCCTCCTTAGCCTGTATTCTCTCTAGACTTCAAAATACCCTGTAGATAAATATCGGAACTAACAAGCAAAAGTTAAATAGACAAAGAGTCTAATTTGGTGGGTTTAACTGTGTTTATGATTCATACAATTATGGTCCATCAGTCATCGGACAACATTCTGTTTAAAGTACAATATATGTCCATTTATGCGACATGATTCTCTTATACAACACAAATTTATTGCGTTTAAGCGATAAAACTCCCCATTTATGTGACACGGTTTTTCTATATAGCACTACTTTAGTCTTTTAAAGCAAAATACTAGCTCAACTTATGCGACATGACTTTCTTATACAACAGAAATCTATAGATTTTAAGTGACAACAAATCCACTTTTGTGCAATACAGTTTTCTTATGTAGCACAACTTTAGTCCTTTTAAGCGACACAAAATGTCCTTTAATGCTACAACATAAGCCTTTATCGCATTAATATCAACTTCCTATAAAACACCTCAAGCGGCGCAGATGACTTCAGCTGACTCCTGTGCCATAAGTTTCATGCGACGACATTTGATTACACAACACATTATTTATGTGTAGCCTAAACGCTTTTATGCGACGCCTCACAATTTAACTGGCGCATGTCACATTAGACATAAACAACAAACATTTACAATGTCGCCTAAGTTCTTACCTTTAATGCGACATACCTAAACAATGACGTCGCTTAAACCCCCATGTGAATGGAAATGTTGTAAGGCAACTAAAACACCGATTTGAAATTAGGAAGAATAAAAACTGTATATTAAAAGTGGCGAGGAATTAGGAAATACAAAATTGAAACTGTTCAATTCGGATCACATCAGGACGCCTGCGTCGACTCCAAGCGTGAATCTCACCACATCTATGAACAAGGAGTGTAAGATGTTCACAAATCTACTAGTCGTGACAAAAACTGAAATCACTTTCAACGACAATGACGAAGGATTAAAAATCTTCTGTCTGATTGACAGCGCGGTGAAAGGATTTAAATTAAAGTACCAAAAACTAAGGCCGACGCATAAGAAGGTGATTCTGCTCTTCCACGGTGTGCCGCTCTTCAATCGTTGAAGATGATCAAAACGAACAACAATAAAGTGGACACCCTAGCCACCGATGGAAACAACAAGTACCAACTGGTTGTGCCGTGAACTAGCATCAACAACGGAGTATAATTGGCACAGAGACGATAGTTTGTGTGTTTATCCAAGGAATTATAAATCACTTTCCACAAACTATGACAAAATTCGTGTTTTCCATAATATAATTTGTGTGTTTTTACCGTACTAATCTCAATTTCTTCTTATACATTGTCCTTCATCAGCATGTACGTCGCCTGCAACGCCCTTAGATTAGTTGAGCTTTCTTTCGTGAGCTGTCAAAAAATTGAAAAAGGTTTAAAGATCGAACTCAGAATCACAAACTATAGACAACTTTTGACGAACTATGCGTCGCTCGTCGACATATTGTTCAAACTCTCAAAATTGTACTTCGTCGAATCTCCTCGAGATGAATTTTCGAACTAGCAGGTTAGCGTGCAATGGATTTCTAGGATTCGAGCTCATATATCTTCTTTCCAAATCTATGTGATTGTGCATGATTTTGGGGACAAGAATAGATTTTGATTTTCAAATTAGTCGTTTAATCGATACATTATACCTTTAATTATATTATTTAATGGAATAAACAAAATATAATTCGCATAATATCAATTTTTTGTAACAAATAGAAGCCCTAGGATTAGCCGAAACTTCGGATTTTATTGGTTTGCAGTTTTTATGATTATAAGGGTTGGCACCGGATCTGCACCACCTAACCATTTATACAAAAAATTGATAATGGACAAAATAAAGTGAAGGACATACGGATTTATAGTGGTTCACTGAAAATAAGCTATCGCTGGCACCTTAACTATGATATTTGATGGTGTTAATAAATGTATGTCGCCTCACTTACTCTCTTCCAAAAAGACTACAGCACACAGAGATTAAGAGAAAACTAGGGCAACACACCAAAAGTCATTTCTCTAAAATTCCCCTTCTATTATTTGATCCACACCTCAATAATCTCCCACTTGGAGACAAATTTTAACTTTCGGTTCAATCTGCATTGGCAACCTTTTTCATCAGCTAAGGAGTCCAACTGAAGCTGCACACAATTTAAGTTTATCATTCGGGACAACCTTCATTAGCATATCTACTGGATTTTGGCTCCTTGGAATCTTCTTAAGTACTAAAACTCCATCTTCCAATGCCAATCTAATAAACTGATATTGGAGTTGTATGTGTTTTGTTCGTGTATGATAAATGAGGTTCTTCGCAACATGGATGTCACTTCGGTTGTCACAATGTAACACACTTTCCTTATGATATTGATTCAGTTCTTGAAAAGAAATATCGTAGCCATGTTATTTCCTTCGCAACTTCACTACTGCAACAAATTCAGCTTCACATCTAAAGAGGGCTACCATTTTTTGCAATTTCAACATCTAAAGAGGGCTACCATTTTCTGCAATTGCAGTACCTCTATATATGTAAATATATTCAGATATGCTCTATCTGATGTAAATATCACCACCATTATCTACATCGACATATCCCGACAACCCCAACTCTGACTAGCAAAATTAAAATAATAAACTTGAGCAGTCTTTCAGATACCCAACTCTATCTGCTATAAATGTCACTGATATGCATATTGTTAACCCTTTATAGTCTCAAGTAATAACTTTTAGGGGTCAAGTTGCAGTAAAAAACAATTTATAAACCTTGGTAAGCCTAGGGTCGATCCAAGGAATAGTGTATGTGTATACTAGCTAACAAGGACCTATTCAACTAATCTAGATTAATGAGAGAAAATCTAGTGTAACAGATTTCCTATGTAGAAAATTAAAAAGATTGATCTGATCAGAGAAAGAATCCCCGGATCAAACTTCACCCGTGCCAATCCCACAAATCATGCAACAATATCACCCAATTCAATCATCCCATCGAGTATGGAAATAAACCAAAATATCTTTACACAAGTCGTCCATCCACGAATCATTGTCTAAATTAACCTTCGTCGTTGAACGCCGCACATCCACAGATTATCAAAAATTTCAACTTATTAAGCACAAGATTTTTCATGAAAACATCAACTTTCCTATTTACTACCAGCGTTGCTACCATGACATTATATCAAATTCATACGATCGGGTTAATTACCTCAGACCCATCCATCTTTTGGTTATTAACCTATATTCGTTCATGCATGCAATCATCACATTCAATGTAAAGCTTGCAAGAACGATAAAATTAAGCACAATGAAATTGAAACTCGAATTGCAATAATGAAACACGTTTCTATTGATGACATAAAGAGTTGAGTACTAGGCACAGGATCTGTAAGATCCCAGAATAAAAGAGAAAACTCACAACTCATGGTAAGACAACCAAAAAATAATGGGTTTTCAGAGATCAAGGACGAGCAAACCGTGTAGACTAGTTTGCTCTTTGAATCTTCAATCTCTTACGATGTTCTTCTCAATCTTCTTCTCCCAAGTTTGGTCTCCTGATAAGTCGAGTTTTCGTCATATTAATAACCATTTTTCACTATAGCTTTGGATAGTTTCCGACGTTATTTTGATGTCGTTTGACCTCTATCTCTATATTTCATGTAGAAAATAACTCCCCCTCAAAGTCAAAGCCTAGAAACAAACAGTCGGGGAAAACCCGAAGATTTAGAGCAAAAAGTGGGAAAATAGGACCTCCAACCGACCAGTTCGGAATTCACCCTAAACCAGCCGGTCGGCTGGATGAAAGAGCTCGACTTGATATCAATCGCCCACTTTGAGTCGGTAAGTTGGCCTCACCAGCTAACCGACTGGCTGAAGGACTGAAGGATACTCACAACTGCTCACCTTGAGTCGGTCGACTGAGCATCAAACTGTTATGTTGGAAAAGAGATATCCAAATGCTAGCCCGTGCACGAAATGAACCGGTCAGCTCAACTGGTCAACCGATCGGCTGAAGACAGGGGACTTCCAAGCCACAACCGCTCAGTTTGAGTCGGTTGATTGGCCAGTCCAACTGTTGATCTTAAAACTCCAAGTAACATGTTGATCTTAAAACTTGACCTAAGTATCGATGGACCTTAGGAAAGATTTGGATGTAGTGAATATGATCATATCTAGTGTCTACGATGGTAAATGCATGATTATGAAGTTAACTAGTTCTTATTGCCTATAGCATTTATTACATTGGGAGATGTTTTAAGGATAATATAGGCTATGGAGTGAACCAACAATCTCGATGGAGTGACGATTCTAGTTAAATGGTTTGGCTAAGAATAGATTCACATGAAAATTGGTCTACCGTAGTCTAGGCCAAGTTCTAGACTATTTGACACCTTGATATGCATAACTCTCGTATACATGATCAATGAGAAATGCCAAGGAGGGGAGTAACACCTCGAAACTCTTTTTCAATTGAAGTTTAAACCCTTGAATCTCTTGCATTGTTAGCTGTTAATTGAAATTCACTTCATACTTGATTTGTAGAAGTAGCCAAGTAATATGTGCAACATTGTCCTAGTGCATAATCGCGTTCTCTCCTTTGGGCTCGACCCGGTCTTACCGGAAATATATAAATTCTTTTGACTAAGAAAGGTTGAAAAACTTGCAATGTCAAAATTTTTTTGACCCCAATTCTCACTTGATCTCATTGCTTGAGATTTGTGACACCTTCCGAATAAATGGAGCTTCGAGAGATGCTATACACTTGAGGTTATTTCCCTTCTCACTCACGGGGAAAGCCAAAGATTGGTTTAGGAGCCAAACACCATCAAGTTTCACCACATGGGAGGAACTTGTGGCGTCATTTCTTAACATGTATTTTCCTCCATCCAAGACGGCTCACTTTAGGAGACAAGTCATGAATTTCAAGTAAATTGATGGAGAGATGCTCTATGAAGCTTGGGAGAGATACAAGGAGTATCAAAGGCTTTGCCCACATCACAATGTAAATGCATGGCTCGTATTTCATACTTTATACAATGGAGTTTATGGTCCTTCATGGCTTGCCCTTGACACCGCCACAGGAGGAGCCATCATTGAGCTTGAACCTCTGGAAGGGTATGAGGTAATCGAAAATATCACCAAGAACTACAAGTGAAAGAAGAAACTTAAGGAGACAAGGAGGAGGCTATGAAGTGAAAGCCATAAGTACAAGTGAATACTATTCATTGGCTAAAATTTTGAGAGACCTATCAGAGAAAGTGGATAGATTGCAACTTCCGACGAAGGACCACTCATTGAGCTAAGGTTGTGACATTTGCAAGGTCAATGAGCATGATACCAACTCTTGCCCTTTGGTTCAAAGGGATGAGAATGGAAATGGGTATGAAGAAGCAAATTATGTTGGTGAAAACCAAGGAAGACAGTATAATGCTAACTCTCCTAAAGGCCAAAATTCCCAATCCAACTACACCAGGCCAAGGTATTCATCGGCTTGGAAGAATTTTTTTTAAAATTAAGTTCCACTATGTTAGGAATCGGCAAGCCCCAAACTCATGCCATTAGGTGCATTCAGGGGGTTTGAACCGTCGATCTCCTGGTCATTCGACCAAAACTATAACAACTAGACCACAACCTTTTATGCGGCTTGGAAGAATCACCCTAACTTCTCTTACAAGACCACAAATCCTACCCCTCCCGGTTTTGGTCCTAAGCCCACCTCGAGTAACCAAAATTACCAACCAAGGAACCAATTCGAACCAAGGAGTCAAACTCAAGGGGTAACCTTGCTTTAAAAGTACCAAACCCAAGGGCAACAATACCAAGATCAAGCCCTAAAGCCTTACCAACAAGTTGACCATCCTCATCAACCTTCAAATGGACCATCCGGTGTTGAGGCCGAGAGAAGAAGGATAGATATAATTTGGAGATCAAACAAATCCTTCTAGCTCAAAAACAAAGCTTTCAAAGTTTACAAACTCATGTCAAGATGCTTGAGACTCAAGTAGCTCAATAAGACAAATCATCTACAAGAGCACAAGGTGAGTTACCGGCTAAAACCAATCCCAATCCTTTGCAATGCAGTAACTTTGAGGAGTGGCAAAGAGTTGGAGGATGCCCAACCAAAGAAGAACAAGCAAGTTTCTTTTGATCTTGAAGGCCAAGCTAGTGCCGAAATTGAAGAATTAGATGAAGAGGTCCCTAATCCTCCAACCAAAAAGGGAAGAGAAGTGGAGAAGGGAAAGGATGAATTAAAGTCATATACCCCTCATATACCCTTCCCACATAGATTAAAGAAAAAGAACAATGACAAGCAATTTTATAAGTTTACCGAGATGATGAAGAAGCTCTATGTGACATTGCCTTTCACCGAGGTAATTACTCAAGCCCCATGTTATGCAAGATTCTTAAAAGACATTGTTACTTGCATGAGGACAATTGAAGATGTTGATTCGATATCCCTCAATGAAGAATGTAGTGCCATTTTCCAACCTAGCTTGCCACCAAAGCTCGGAGATCCGGGTAGTTTTTCTATTTCATGCTATATTGGTGGAGTTAAAATTGAGCATGTTGTGTGTGATTTGGGTTCTAGCATATCCTTAATGCCATATTCATTATGCAAGAAATTAAACATTGGTGAACCTAATCCCACACAAATGACTTTGAGGCTTGCGGACCGCTCCTCAAGATTTCCCAAGGGGATTCTTAAGGATGTCCCGGTTAGAGTAGGGAACTTTCACATTCCCGGAGATTTCGTGGTGCTGGAATTGGAGGATACAGGGATCCCTGTTCTTTTAGGGAGAGTAGGTGATGATGAGGTTGAATTTAATCTTGATAAAGCACAAAAAAGACGTAGTTCTACCATGAGTTGAAAATATATTGACTTTGTTGATGGCTTTGAATTACTTGATATACCTATATTGCCTACATATGACTTTAAACTTGAAAATAAGCTCCCCGAGCATGATGATTGTTAGGCTATCTCGGATGACAAAGGGAAAGAGGGACCTCAAAGCGACAAAGGTAAGGAGTCTTGTTCGGTAGAGCGAAAGACTCTACCAACAAGCCTAAGGTATGAGTTCTTAGGCTCCGATTCTACTTTGCCCGTCATATTGAATGCTTCTTTGAATGTTATTGAAACTTCAAAATTGTTGGATGTGATTAGAGAGCATAAAGGTGCCATTGGTTATTCCATTGATGATTTGAAGGGGATAAGTCCTAATTTGTGCATGCATAGAATTAATTTGGAAGATGATAGTGTACCTCCTAGGGATCATGCTAGGAGACTTAATCCCATTGTTAGTGAAGTGGTTAAGAGATTTTAAAAATGCTAGAAGTGGGAATCATTTTCCCGTAGAGGATTCAAAATGGGTGAGTCCCATTCATGGGGTGCCCAAAAAGGGTGGTATGACGGTGGTGAAAAAAAGATAAAAAATGAGTTCATCCCAACGAGAACAGTCACTAGTTGGCGAATGTGCATTGATTTTAGGAAACTCAACAAGGCCACTAAAAAGAACCATTTTCCACTTCCATTCATTGATCAAATGCTAGAAAGATTGGCTAATCATGAGTATGTTTGTTATCTTGTTGGGTATAGCGGGTTTTTCCAAATCCCTATACATCCTCAAGATCAAGAAAAGACCACGTTTACATGCCCTTATGGAACATTTGCCTACCGGCGAATGCCCTTTGGGCTATGTAATGCGCCGGGTACATTTCAAAGGTGCATGATGGCTATATTCTCGAAATTCATTGAGGAAATAATGGAAGTGTTTATGGATGATTTTCCTATCTATGGGTCTTAATTTGATGATTGCTTGGCCAATTTAGCCAAAGTCTGGAATAGATGTATTGAGACAAACCTTGTACTAAATTGGGAAAAATATCATTTTAAGGTGCAGGAAGGAATTGTTCTTGGGCATTTGGTCTCCAAAATAGGAATCGAGGTGGACAAGGCTAAAGTGGATGTTATTGAAAAATTGCCTCCCCCAAGAGATGTCAAAGGAATAAGGAGTTTCTTAGGCCACGCCGGTTTCTATAGAAGATTCCTTAAGGATTTCTCAAAGATCGCGAGGCCTTTGACAAACATATTATGCAATGACACCAAGTTCCTCTTCGATGGATAATGCTTGTTAGCCTTTGAAACATTGAATAAAGCATTGGTCTAGGCTCCCATTATTCAACCTCCTAATTGGGACTTTCCATTTGAGCTCATGTGCGATTCTAGTGACCATGCCATTGGGGAGGTCCTACGGCAAAGAGTCGACAAGAAACTTCATGCAATATATTATGCTAGCAAGGTCCTAAATGGGGCTCAAGCCAATTACACCACAACCAAGACAGAGCTTCTAGCTATAGTATATGAGCCTTCGACAAGTTTCGCCAATACCTAGTGGGCTTAAAGATCACGGTTTTCACCGACCATGCGGCTATCAAGTATCTTCTATCTAAAAAGGATTCCAAACCGAGAATCATAATGTGGATTCTCCTACTCCAAGAATTCAATATCGAGATCAAGGACAAAAAAGGAGTAGAAAACCTCGTAGCCGACCATCTATCAAGACTTGAAGAGAGTGAAGAACTTTATGAGGACACAACCCTTGTTGATGATTCCTTTATTGAGGAACAACTCATGAGCGTAAAAGCGGAGTCTCTTCCATGGTACGCGGACATGGCAAATTATGTTGTGTGTGGAATTATCCCTTAAGACTTGAAACCTCATCAAAGAAGAAAGTTCCTATCTGAGGCCAAGAGGTACTATGTGGATGAACCCATCTTATACAAGCTTTGTGCGGATGGAGCTTATAGGACTTGTGTTGCATAGGATGATATGAGAGGAATTTTACATAGTTGCCATGCCTCACAATATGGAAGACATGGGAGTTGGTCAAAGACGGCGTCTTAAGTCTTACAAAGTGGCTTTTATTAGCCCAAACTTTTCCAAGATGCCTACGAGTTCGTAAAAGCTTGTAACCAATGCCAAAGGACGGGGAGCATTTCAAAAATGAATAAAATGCCCCAACAAGGCATCCTACCGATGGAGCTCTTTGATGTATGGGGCATAGACTACATCGGACCGTTCCCTTCGTCCTACGGAAATCAATACATCTTGGCCGCGGTTGACTACGTCTCAAAATGGGTAGAAGCCGTGGGTTCTCCAACTTGTGATGCTAAGGTTGTCACAAAACTCTTCAAAAGGACTATCTTCCCTAGATTTGGAGTCCCAATGACCGTCAATAGTGATGGAGGCTCTCATTTCAAGGAGAAGCACTTTGAGGCCTTGCTATGCAAGTATGGAGTTAGCCACAAGATGGCGATGCCGTACTACCCCCAAACTAGTGGGCAAGTTGAGATTTCTAATCGTGAAATCAAAGCTATATTGATGAAGATGGTGGGAAGCTCAAGAACGGATTGGTCATCAACATTAGATGATACATTTTGGGCCTATCGAATCGCTTACAAGACCCCCATTGGTATGTCCCCAAATAGGCTAATCTATGGAAAGCCATGTCACTTGCCAGTCGAGTTGGAGTATAGAGCCATGTCGGCTATTCAATTCTTGAATATGGACCTCCAAAAGGCGGGGGAGAATAGAATCCTCCAACTCGAGGAACTATAGGAGATAAGACATGAAGCCTATGAAAATGCGAGGATCTACAAAGAGAAAACAAAAAAGATGGCATGACAAAAAGATCATTCGCCGTGAATTCAACGAAGGAGACAAGGTCTTACTCTTCAATTCTTGACTCAAGCTCTTCCCGGGCAAACTAAAAAGCTGATGGAGTGGTCCGTTCGTTGTCCACAAGCCCTTTGGAGATGGGCATGTAGAACTTGTCAACAAAGAAGGGACAATCTTCAAGGTGAATGGACAAAGGCTTACACACTATTTTGGAGAAACTCGGGATTAGAGTGGCGCACATTATTCCTTGACCGAACCATGAAAAAAAGGGGCTACAAGCCCGCTTGAGGAGGGATCTTTGCAAAAGACTCCTCAAGTGTGTTTCTTACATAGAGATCCAGCTCGGTGTTTGCTAAGACGTTAAACTAGGCCCTCACGGGAGGTAACCCGTTTTGTAAGTTGTCCATCTATGCACAAGTGAATTCATATATGTTCGGCATGCATGTGTTGAACTTTGATGCTTAGGTGATTGAAATGCATGATTAGATGTGTTTGGTGTGGAGTGGTGCTTGCGTACAATTTCTCGGAGGTGTGAGACATCTTAAGTGTGGATTTTATGATCCTAGCTTGCTTTTGTTAAAAACTATGTGTATGCTAGTAATTTCTTGGTGGTGAAGCATGCTTTGAGTACTTGTTGTGAATCTTGAGTGGTGATCGTTCATTTTGAGGAGTAAAATTTTTTAAGTGTGGATATGGGGTCAAGCTAGATTCGAAAGATCTTTGGGATCAAAACTTGGAAAAATTGCTGAAATCCTGTCTCCAGCTGGTCGATTGGCAATTCGACTACGTTTAGCCGACCGACTGGCCATTCCCATTAAATTTCACTCCAACTGCTCAGTTTTTGTTGGTCGGCTAGATTACCAACAGACCGACTCGATCATTCCCATTGAATTGCATTGTAATCGCTCACTTTCAACCGTTCGGCTAAATTTCAACCGACCGGCTTGCACCCCCACTCAAATTCCATTCAAACCGCGCAGTTTCAGTCGCTTGGTTGGATTCCCATCCGACCGGCTAAAATATGTTTCTCCAAAACCTAATTTCTTCTTTGAAACCCAATTCATCTCTACCCAAACATCACCCGACAGACTCACTCTTCACCACTAGCCACCTTCGATTCCTTCCAAACAATCCGCCATCGTCTGACCTCACCTCACCATCCCTCGCCATCGTCTCCCCATCACCAGCTGGCCGCACCACCATCCGACACCCCAAAGCTGACGGACCAAAACCTAGCCTAATCTCCTCATTTCTCCATCAAAAACACCCATTCGACAGCTCAATCTACTCCATAACAACCCTACTACAATCCCCAAGCATAAATTTCAACCACCGTGCCTTTGAATTGCAACCCCTTCATCCGCCCAAATTGACAGGCAACCGATCGGCTGAAACACTATCCCTCAGCCAACCGGTCGGCTAGTCTGCTGACTCCTTCAAAAGTCCCATTTTCCCTCTCCATTCCCGCCATGACTAAGGACGCTTCCTCCTACAAATCCAAATCCAAGTTGAAGGAAATAGCCCACGATACCCCTCAAGATATTCTCACCGAGGAAAGATACAAAAGTGACGAGGATGCTAGGCTCACTCTCACTCGCAAAAGGAAGCCCATGAGGGCTACTCTCAAGGATCATAGCTTATCCTCGAGTGAGGAATTTGAGTCACCACCGCATTTCTCCTATCCCTCCTCCCAAGAAGAAGAGCAAGCCTTCAAAGGGAGTCTACTCTATGCTATAGAAGCCAAAGAAGAAGAAGACTCTTGCACCCACCACCACTAGAACAATAGTGCTCATCGTGGCTAGTGGTGGTCCATTGGAAGGTTCATTGCCATCTCCTACCCCTTATCCCTTTTCCTAGCCTCACACATTCCGAGATGCCAAGCATAGAAAGAATCATGAATACATCATGCGGAAAGGAAAGGAAGCCATAGCGACTCTCTATCTGATATGGGAGTCTGTGGGAACGTTGGGGTAGCCGATGAGGTATATATGAAATTACATCCTAGTGGACTCGATTTCGTGTTTTTGGATGATCTGAGTCCTACCAAAGGGCAGTGGAGGTTTTTGTCTGCTCCTTTGAGAGCTTTAGAGATAATGAGGGATATCGCTTTTGGAAATTTGTATTAGGGGGAGGGAGTTCCAAATTGAGGAGAACATGATTCGGGATTGGCTCAGGTTCCGTATCCATTTCAATGAGACTCGTCGGTACACTGAACATCAAAGGAGTAGATTTTGGAAGTAGATTTCAAGGCAGCAAGAGTGGTTTGTTTCTTCTTATAACTCTTCCACAATCACTACTCCGGTTTGGAAGATTATCGACCACATCATCGCCGTCGGGATTAATACCTGTAAGGAGCAATCTAGAGTGGTAACCATTCCTGACCTCAATATGATGATAGCCTTTGAGTATAAATTTACTCTTGATTGGCTTCCCAGCATCGCCTCCCGATTTGAGAGCTATGTCAAAGAGACTTCGAGGAATACCGCATTGGGAGGTGGTTCCTTGATTACATTGATCGCCTCAAGGTGTAACTTAACCTTTGGCTATGGGGCACGCCCCAAGCCATCAAAGAAGGCCCGCTATATACCGACTGATGGACCAAAATTATACGAATCATAAACACAGTATAACCCCCTTAATTAGACATTTTGTCTATTTAACTTTTGCTTGTTAGTTCAGATATATTTTTGCAGGGTAATTCAGAGCTTAGAGAGAATACACACTAAAGATGAGCTTTTAGAGCAGAAAAGATGTTACGAGTCAATCCAAGGTCAAGATCATATGCCGACTGAAGAAATATCAAGGATCCTGACGTTGAATCACTCATAAAAAATTAATCAGAAGAATCAGGAGAGGAATCAAGACAGCCCGGGGAAGAAACACATTGACAGTTTTGTGAAAAGACTGCACAAAACTGTACAAAACTCACACATGGGCAAAGTGACCGGCCACTTGGGCAAGAGGTGGCCAAAGCCACCCCTCCTCCTCCACCACAGGCTACCGGCGGCTTTCCTCCACCATGACCGGCGGCTTTTGCTCCTCCATAGGTGGCGGCTCCTCCTTGCTCCTCCTCTCCTTCCTCCATGTGTTGGCCATCTCCTCCATCCATTTTCTCCTCCAATCACCATGGGACACTTCTGGCCATCTCCTCCTCCTCCCATGGCTATATAAGGAGGAGCTCCTCCTCTCATTTTCATAAGCACATCACTTGTAAAATTCACTTCTCTCTCTAAGTTATGTAAGTTTGGCTTTGGAAATAAAGGATAGCTCCCTTGGCGCTTCAACGGTTGTAAGTATTATTTTTAGTATTTATTTAACTGTTTTATTTCCTTAGTTATAATGTTTAGCGCGATGAATAGTAGCTAAACTAGTAGTTCGGTAGAAGGGGCGCACTTGTATTATAAAATGTTTTAGACTATTAACTTAGCGTCTCGTCTTAGTATTCAAAACTTGTTCTATTTGCCATATATCAAGTCAGAGTTTCCAAGGTTGAGTGGAAGCTGTCACAAGCAAAGCTCTTCCGTGGGAATTCGTGATCATACTCGGTAAGTGGAAGCTGTCACAAGCAAAGCTTATCGAGGAGTTCGACTTATCTAAAAAACCACTTGGTCAATAACGTAACTGGGAGATCAAGTGGATGCACATAAGGCTAAGATACTTCGAAAGGAGGAATTAGTCTTAAGTAGATGATCGCTCGTAAATATAGTGTAAATATTCAATAAGAAATCGAATACTTATGCTAAGTCACGTTAAATCAAAACATTTATATTTTGACTCGGGAAACCCAAGGTCGTACCCAAGAGATAGGTGATTAAACTAATAGTGCTAACGATTAAACCTAGAATGTCTATGGTTTGGGGGGGTTTGTTCCTCGAAAGAGGTCGATAGCAATGATTTACTATCCGAAAGAGAGATTTTAACAATGAAAAAGTAAACAATCAATCAAAGATGACTAGGGATTACTTCCCCACCTAGACAATTATCGTGACAATGATATTGGATGTCAATTATGAATTTGCATGCACATGAGTAGATTATAGCCATGCAACATTCAACCTAAATTCAACTCGCGCTACAACTTAGAATGAAGAGGTTACACCTCGCATAGGACCTCACACTCGCGCTCTATTGGCCCTATAGAACATGCGTTTCTAGTCTCACACTCGCGCTCTATTGACTAGATAAACACATTCTTGTTAAATTCAAGCCAATCTCATTAGAATTTAAGTGTCGCCATGTAACACAAAAGTCCTAATGCCTCTCCATTCATTTCGTTAAATTCATGTTGATCAACGTGAGCTACATCAAACATGAAATTAAGCTAAGTTCCCATTGAGGACATTTCACAAACACCTTATGGGCAACTCTAAACATTTAGTTCAAATGAAGAAGATTCATGTGCAAACTCATTCAATATCAACATCCATTGCATTTACATCATCACAAACATGTCTAGGGGATCAATAATCCCCAATCAAAGTCACTACTCACTCATAGTGAGTTTACAAGCAAAAACAATGACAAAAGTGTAAACACCCATATGAAAGGTAGAGTTTAGGAATTCAAAACCAATATGGAGAACTAAGAACAAGTGAGGGTCCAATCTTTGTGTTGTTGTTGTCTCCCAAAATTGCCCAAAAGCTCCCCAAGAAGTCCTCCAAAAAGCCCCCCTAGAAGTCCCCCTCCTCTCTCTTGATCACTTTATATTTATAGCAGAAATTAGGGTTTTCGGTACTGTAGCAGGTCTGAACCGCGCGGCACAACCATGAAGAAGGAATTTGTGCCGCGCGGCACAAACAGGGGAAGAGATCGTCTGAAGTTTCTGAGCATTTGAGCCGGGCGGCACAAATCATTGAGGAGTTTGTGCCGCGCGGCACAACCAGGGGAGAAACTCCTTGGACCTTCTGAGCAATTGAGTCGGGCGGCACAAATCATTTGATCGCTCGTAAATATAGTGTAAATATTCAATAAGAAATCGAATACTTATGCTAAGTCACGTTAAATCAAAACATTTATATTTTAACTCGGGAAACCCAAGGTCGTACCCAAGAGATAGGTGATTAAACTAATAGTGCTAACGATTAAACCTAGAATGTCTATGGTTTGGGGGGGGTTTGTTCCTCGAAAGAGGTCGATAGCAATGATTTACTATCCGAAAGGGAGATTTTAACAATGAAAAAGTAAACAATCAATCAAAGATGACTAGGGATTACTTCCCCACCTAGACAATTATCGTGACAATGATATTGGATGTCAATTATGAATTTGTATGCACATGAGTAGATTATAGCCATGCAACATTCAACCTAAATTCAACTCGCGCTACAACTTAGAATGAAGAGGTTACACCTCGCATAGGACCTCACACTCGCGCTCTATTAGCCCTATAAAACATGCGTTTCTAGTCTCACACTCGCGCTCTATTGACTAGATAAACACATTCTTGTTAAACTCAAGCTATTCTCATTAGAATTTAAGTATCGCCATGTAACACAAAAACTCTAATGCCTCTTCATTCATTTCATTAAAGTCATGTTGATCAACGTGAGCTACATCAAACATGAGATTAAGCTAAGTTCCCATTGAGGACATTTCACAAACACCTTATGGGCAACTCTTAACACTTAGTTCAAATGAAGAAGATTAATGTGCAAACTCATTCAATATTGACATCAATAGTAATTATATCATCACAAGCATGTCTAGGGGATCCATAATCCCCAATCAAGGTCACTACTCACTCATAGTGAGTTTACAAACAAAATCCACAATAGAAGTGCAAACAACCATGTAGAAAGTAGAGTTTAGAATTTCAAAACCAATATGGAGATTCAATAGCACTAGATGATTCAATCTTCTTGTTGTTGATGACTCCAAAATCTCTGCTCAAAGCCTCCCAAAATCGCCCAAAAGTCTCCCCCAAAAATCAGATCTTTTCTAAAAAACCCTAAGTTTCAATTTATAGAAAGCAGCAAAAATCATGTCTTTATGACTCAACCGGCCGGTTCAAATGCATGAAGGATCCTCAACCGGCCGGTTCAATCAGGGGAGGTTTGGCCTAGTACTCTCTGGGCTTTTGAACCGGGCGGTTCAGATTGTGAACAAAATTGAACCGGCCGGTTCGGCTTGTGGCTAGCTTCCTCTGGAGTCTCTGACCATTTGAGCCGGGCGGTTCAGATTGTGAACAAAATTGAACCGGCCGGTTCAGCACCACAGAGCCTCTTACCATCCGAATCTGATCTTGGTGTAAACTACAAAGTTGTAGCACTTTGAAATAGCTTTCCAACAAGCTAAAGATCAGCCAAATCGGACATCGTATGAGCCCTCGGGGTCCAAAACAAGTCGCAAAGGTCAATATGCTCGGTATTGCCCCGAAACACCGTATTTTGCTCCAAAACTGCTCGGTTTGCTCCAAAATGCTACTCACTTGTGTTCTCAGCTTAAACTCTGTAATTTGCCTGAAATGACCCACAAAGCATCAAATAGCAAGTGAAATCGTAATAAAATGATCGAAACAATAAGCATAGAGGTCGCCTAAAATGCATATATTTTAGCGCTATCAGTAGAACAAGTGTTGCTTTAGACGATGTTGCAAGTCTTGCGCTACGAAAGGGCCTCGATTCATCTTTGAATAGTTAGATGATTCACTAAGGGTCAATGATAAACAGGATATAATACAAGGCCCCTGAAACCGAACATTTCTCTTTAATTATAAACTGCAATTTACTTTCCAGTACTAAAACCAACCAACCAACCAATCAATCAATCAATCACTTAGATGGTAGCTTTAAAACCAACCAACCGACCTAAAACACGCTCTCTCGCTGGACAACCCCCTCAAAGAACATATATTCCCCTGATTCCCTTGGATTCGACCCCTACTTACCAAGTACTACCCAGTAGTATAGTCGCAAGTAGCGGACTATTATAAATTCATTTGCACAAATCGCTTTAACGACGAGCGGTCTGTCAAATTGGCGCCGTTGCCGGGGAATCAGCCATCGGATAGTTGTTCTTTCCCTCCCCTTTCTTTTTTTTTCTTTTCTCTATGTCATTACCCATTACGCATGCATGGACAACGCGATTTCTGCCCCTGTTCGGAGGAACGGAGGGAGAAGACCCAGTACAGCACTGCCGAAACTTCCACCACGTCTGCCACCACATCAAACCTGAGAACGAAGTATTAGAGGAATTTAAGCTGAAATGCTTCAAATTCTCTCTAACCGACTTCGCCACGATATGGTATTACACATCCACCGCTAGCAGTGCAGAACGTTACGTAGATCTCTGCATTCCATTCCTGAAGGAATTCTCCCCACCATCTTTACGCCAAGAAACCCGTGAGAAGATCATGTGCCTTCATCAATCCCGGGATGAGACTTTGGACGAATACTACATGAACTACGATGCCATCGTCTCAAGCTGCCCGCACCATGGATTTACGAAGAAAGTTCTTCTCAAAAAATTTCTTCGTGGGATGAGGTCCGAAGAACTGGGAAGAGTTAACGAAGCTATGAGAAGGTCTGCCACAAACTTCACCATTGCAGACATGTGGTACCTTATAATCGGCCTGGCCGCTGCCACAAGACGAGTACCCCAAACTGACGAGGAAATGCAGACAGAAGAAGCTGACCCTGAGGCAGACAAAGAAGAAACCACCGAGCCGTCAGAAGAGACTCCTGAACCGTCTGAAGAATCAGACATGGAAAGCACCGGAAGCAACGAAGTAGGAGTCCAGAACACCACTGACGAACTGCCCAATTCATACCCGACTATCATTACCCAGGCAGCTGAGACTATCTACGATCAATTCCTCACGAACCAACATAACGAGGCAGAACCAAGCCTCATGAGGCCTTCCCGACTTTTCCCCTTAATCAATGAGCAAGTCGCAGCAAACTATGCGATCATTGAAGAAGCTCAAAGGAGGATGGGAAAAGGACCTCTGCAGAATGACCCCTCGATGGAGCATTGCTATGCCGCAACTGGACTAGGCAGTCCCAAATACAAAAACTTCAAAAGGCTAGTAGTGAAAGGTCCATCACCCCCTCCGGGGTATTGGAAGGAAAAGATCCCGAAACAAAGGAGTCCTGACCCGAACACAACATCCGGCAAGAAGTCAGCAAGAAACAACACAGGAACGGTGGCGAAGTTCGACTTGAGCCACCCATGGGACCCAAACCAGTAATCCACAACGAGGTACTGTCGAGCCAACGACGTTAAACAAGTGCACTGGTCGGGAGGTAACCCGACACTATCTTACTTTTCTGCACTTTAATTTCTGTCATTTAAATTCAGTAATTTAGTTTAAGCTTGCATGACTTTTGAACTAAGGCACGCCTTCGTTCAAAAGTGGGGGGTGAGAACCACCTGTGTACATAAATAACATGCTTGCTGTTTTTTCTTTTTTAGTAATAGTATCTTTTTGAAAATATGAACTTAAGAATGTGAAAAAGATAAATCATAATTCATGCATTAACCTTGTGAAAATTCAACTGTTTAAAAACTTAGAATGTAACTTTCCATTTGTCCTTTGTGCTGAGATAACCAGGGATGTGGAGTTAACATAAACTGCCCTAGAGAGGCTTGGCAAGCAATTAAAGGATCAGATCAAACTATATGGTTTTCGAAGTCAGTGGAGGCTGCACTTCGGGTTTCAGTGAAGATTGAAGTCATCTCCGCCATGCAGTGTTTATGCAAAAGGCGAGGACGGGAATCAGACCGTCCTATCTCCGGTCAAAGTAGCCGAGAAAATAGATGAGCGACCCTCAACTTGACCCGCGCGAAACAACAGTCAAAGTAGCCGAGAAAATAGATGAGCGACCCTCACCTTGACCCGCGCGAAACGGCAAAAACGAGAGGAGCGGGGAGGTATTTCCATAGGCTTGCGGGCGATGATTGGACCTCCCAAAAGAAAGGCTTGAGAAAATGGACTAGCAGCCACAAAAAGGCGAAAAGCTCAAAGAAGCAAATCAAGAAGCCAAAGGCCCAAAATTGTGAAGGTTTTAACCGAACAAAAAGTGAAGAACTCAAAGAGTCAAATCAAATGCCAAAGGCCAATTCACTACAAAAGCAGTCCCTCGCCAAAAAAGAAAGAAATCAAAAAGGCTCAAACCATTGAAACCCGAACCAAATCACGTGCTAGAGAAAGCTACCAGAAAACCATATAGTGCGAGACGATCCCGAGGTTGCAGTCCAGGAGCCTAAACAGGGCTATCTCCCGAGACATCCAATATAATTTGCATCTCAGCACGGAGGTACAAGTATTAAGTTTCTTCTATTTATTTACGCAGTTTAATTTTGTAATAAGTAAGCAATGCATGAATTAGGATAGATCGAGTACCACAGTCTAATTTTCATATTTCAAAGCCAACTTAGAGTACAGCCCTTTAATAGCATTGTTCGGGACGAACAACTAAAAGTGTGGGGTGATCTGATGGACCAAAATTATACGAATCATAAACACAGTATAACCCCCTTAATTAGACATTTTGTCTATTTAACTTTTGCTTGTTAGTTCAGATATATTTTTGCAGGGTAATTCAGATCTTAGAGAGAATACACACTAAAGAGGAGCTTTTAGAGCAGAAAAGATGTTACGAGTCAATCCAAGGTCAAGATCATATGCCGACTGAAGAAATATCAAGGATCCTGACGTTGAATCACTCATAACAAATTAATCAGAAGAATCAGGAGAGGAATCAAGACAGCCCGAGGAAGAAACACATTGACAGTTTTGTGAAAAGACTGCACAAAACTGTACAAAACTCACACATGGGCAAAGTGACCGGCCACTTGGGCAAGAGGTGGCCAAAGCCACCCCTCCTCCTCCACCACAGGCTACCGGCGGCTTTCCTCCACCATGACCGGCGGCTTTTGCTCCTCCATAGGTGGCGGCTCCTCCTTGCTCCTCCTCTCCTTCCTCCATGTGTTGGCCATCTCCTCCATCCATTTTCTCCTCCAATCACCATGGGACATTTGTGGCCATCTCCTCCTCCTCCCATGGCTATATAAGGAGGAGCTCCTCCTCTCATTTTCATAAGCACCTCACTTGTAAAATTCACTTCTCTCTCCAAGTTATGTAAGTTTGGCTTGGGAAATAAAGGATAGCTGATGGACCAAAATTATACGAATCAAAAACACAGTAAAACCCACCAAATTAGACTGTTGGTCTATTTAACTTCTACTTGTTAGTCCCGATATATTTCTACAGGGTATTTTGGCACTTAGAGAGAAAACACGCTAAGGAGGAGTTTTTAAGCGGAAAATGAAGAACGAGTCATTCCAGGTCACGACCATGCTACACTCAAGATCAGCCTTAACATCCTTCATGGAACCGACTTGAAATCACTCAAATATTCTAGAACCATCGGCAAATGGACAAGAACGCAAGGCAAAAGCACCGAGCCCGGTAAAGGCCAAACAAGGGCAATTTCATCGGATTTGAGATTTCGACCATGTTCCAAGCGGAATTTGGCTTAGGTTCCTTCTTGAGATCATCTTAGAATGACATTTTCATTCAAAATAAACTCTCCAAAATCCAAGAAGCTCCGGCCAAAGCTCCGGTCAGATCCGGTCAAACCGATGACTTTTGTGAAGAGGTTACAAGCTTCTAGAAGGGATGCTCCTCCTCACATGGAGGGACACATGGCGGCTCCTCCTCCCCTCCTCCCAAAGCCGCCGGCGGCTCACTATTCCTCCTCCATGTGGAGGCTTCTCCTCCACATGCTCCTCCCCTCCTCCTCCACCCTTGGATGCTCCTCCACATGCCCACCATCTCCACCCTCCATTCTCCTCCTCTTTGGCTATAAATACAAGCCTCCCCTTCACTTGTAAAACACCCCAAAATGTGGATAGCTTCTCTCTCTACAAAATCTCTCTAAATCTCTCTAGCTTTTGTGGGCACAATTATGTAATATTACTTTGGAATAAAGAATCCCTTGGCGCTTCAACGGTTGTAAGTATCTCTTAGTATTTATTTATTTAACTGTTGTCTTTAATTCCTTAGTTATAATGTTTAGCGCGATGAATAGTAGCTAAACTAGTAGTTCGGTAGAAGGGGCGCACTTGTATTATAAATGTTTTAGATCTTACTCTTAAGTACACCTTTGTATTCAAAACTTGTTCTATGTGCCATATATAGTCAGAGTTTCCAAGGTTGAGTGCCTGACAAGCAAAAAACTCTTCCGTGGGAATTCGTGAACATACTCGGTAAGTGGAAGCTGTAACAAGCAAAACTTATCGAGGAGTTCGACTTATCTAAAACACCACTTGGTCAATAACGTAACTGGGAGATCAAGTGGATGCACTTACAGCTAAGATACTTCGAAAGGAGGAATTAGTTTTGCTTAGAACAAGTGTTGTTTTAAACGATGTTGCAAGTCTTGCGCTACGAAAGGGCCTCGATTCATCTTTGAATACTTAGCATGATCATGTCTTGCGCTAGAAATAGTTTCAATTCATCTTTGAACAGTTGGTATGATCATTAGCGGTCGATGATAAACAATTATAATACAAGGCCCCTGAAACCGAACATTTCTCTTAATTATTAAATCTGTAATTTACTTTCAGTATTAAAACCAACCAACCAATCAAACAATCATATAGCTGGTAGCTTTAAAACCAACCAACCAACCTAAAACACGCTCTCTCGCTGGATAAACCCCCCCCAAAGAACAACTAATCCACACTGACTCCCTTGGGTTCGACCCCTACTTACCAAGTACTACCCAGTAGTATAGTTGCGAGTAGCGGACTATTATAAATTTATTTGCACAATCGCTTTGACGACGAGCAGTTCTGTCAAATTGGCGCCGTTGCCGGGGAGTTGTGCATCGGAATAGTTGTTCTGTTTTCTTTTTTCTTTTTTCTTGTTTTATCATGCAATTCACTAAGTCCTACTACTACGGAATGGAACCTTGGAACACTGAGGAGTTTCCCCACCACCCTTCGAACTTGAAATCCGCGAGAAGATCAACAAAATAACGCAATCCCGGGACGAAACATTGGATGAGTACTTATGGTACTTCGATTCCATTGTGACGAGCTGCCCGCATCATGGATTCACCAACTTCGATCTTCACACAAAGTTTCTCTTTGGAGTGTTGCCACATGAGTGGGACCATCTAAATAATGTAGCAGGAGGATCAATGTGGGACTTAACCAAGGATGATCTTTGGAAGTTAATAAACGATTTGGCCGCAAGGTCAAGACCGAGCCAAGATCAGGCCGAGCCACTCAAGGACGGTATAACGGAGCTGGCATCTAGCATCCAGCAGTTGGAAAACACAATGCAACAAATCAGAGCTAAAACTAAATTATGGGCGGCAGAAAAGGAGCTGGCAGCTAACACCCAACAATTGGCCGCAAACATGCAGCAATTGAGTGCCGCGATGCACCAATTCACGGCTGAAACCGATTCAGGAGCAACAGAAAGGACGGCTGAACCCGAGGAACTGACTGAGGATGAGGACCCGCAAATAACCGAAGAAGAACCACCCCAATCAGACCCGGTCCTTATCACCAATCCATCCGAGGAAATCACTGTCCTAACTACCGAGCCTACAGAAGTCCCGAACCTCACTGCTGAAGCGGCCTAAGAAATCAAGCCAGGCCCGGTACTTGCGCTCGGAGCACCCGAGGAAGTCCCGGACCTCATTGCCGAACTGTCCGAGAAAGCCCCGGTCCCACTCACCACGACTCAACAAGGAAAACCGCCTGAAAACTCACTCGTTCCAAGAAAACCATCCATCACTGCCACAATAAAGAGGATTGGCAGAGGCGCATGCTTGATGTCGCCTACATGTAATGGCACAAAACCAAATTTCCAAACTCACGAAGGTGCCAACTATTCAAACATGAAGAAGCGGCAAAGGCATGGGCCAAAAGAATGGAAACCCGGAAGGAGAAACAAGAAAGCACGACGCATTGGATCAGCAGCTATGGTCAAGGAAACCTCACCCTCTCGGAGCAAAAGGGATGCCGAGAAAAAGTTTGACCTCACTCACCCTTGGGATCCGACCTTATGATTCATGATTGAGGTACTGTCGAGCCAACGACGTTAAATAAGTGCACTAGTCGGGAGGTAACCCGACACTATCTTACTTTCTGCACTTTATTTTCTGTCTTTTTATTTTCTGTCTTTTAGTTTTTATCAATAAGTCGCTCTCACCCACTTGGTGCATAGAAGATTTGACTATTCAGGAATCGGACTTGGGTGCAACATTAAGCCAGTCAGGGCTACGCTAACAATTCAAGGCCCCAGCCGAACTCCCTCGATTATCCAGCCTCGAGCCATGTCGTTCACTCGACACCTTAAAGGGAGTTATGTCTTTCCTTTTCCTTAATATCATTTCCTTCTCGTATAACAACTGCTTGCATGGCTTTTGAATTAAGTCATTTCGTAAAAAGAATGCATTCGTTCAAAAGTGTGGGGTGAGAACCACCTGTATATATTAGTTAATAAATAATATATTTTTGAAAATATGAACTTAAGAATGTGAAAAAGATAGACCAAAATTCATGCATTTACCTTGTGAAAATTCAACTGTCTAAAAACTTAGAACGTAACTTCTCATTTGTCCCTTTGTGCTGAGATAAACTAGGGATGTGGAGTTGATAGAAATGCCCTAGAGAGGCTTGGCAAGCAATTGAAGGATCGAATCAAACTATATGGTTTTCGAAGTCAGTGGAGGCTGCACTTCGGGTTTCAGTGAAAATTGAAGTCATCTCCGTCATGCAATGCAAAAGGCGAGGACGGGAATCAGACCGTCCTATCTCCGGTCAAAGTAGCCGAGAAAATAGATGAGCGACCCTCATCTTGACCCGCGCAAAAATGACTGTCAAAGTAGCCGAGAAAATAGATGAGCGACCCTCACCGTGACCCGCGCGAAAATGGCAAAAAAGAGAGGAGCGGGGAGGTATTTCCATAGGCTTGCGGGCGATGATTGGACCTCCCAAAAAGGCTTGAGAAAATGGACTAGCAGTCACAAAAACGCAAAAAACTCGAAGAAGCAAATCAAGAGGCCAAAGGCCCAAAAATGTGAAGGTTTTAACCGAACAAAAGTGAAGTACTCAAAGCGTCAAATCAAAGGCCAAAGGCCGATTCACTACAAAAAGCAGTCCCTCGTCAAAAGAAAATCAAAGTACTCAAACCAGTGAAACCCGAACCGAATCACGTGCTAGAGAAAGCTACAAGAAAACCATATAGTAAGAGACGATCCCGAGGTTGCAGTCCAGGAGCCAAAAAAGGGCTATCTCCCGAAACATCCAATATAATTTGCATCTCAGCACGAAGGTACACGTATCAAGTTTCTTCTATTTATTTACACAGTTCAATTTGGTAATTAGTAAGTAATGCATGAATTAGGATAAATCGAGTCCCACAGTCTAATTTGCATATTTTAAAATCAAACTTAGAGTGCCGCCCTTTAATAGCATTGTTCGGGACGAACAACTAAAAGTGTGGGGTGATCTGATGGACCAAAATTATACGAATCAAAAACACAGTAAAATCCACCAAATTAGACTGTTGGTCTATTTAACTTCTACTTGTTAGTCCCGATATATTTCTACAGAGTATTTTGGCACTTAGAGAGAAAACACGCTAAGGAGGAGTTTTTAAGCGGAAAATGAAGAACGAGTCATTCCAGGTCACGACCATGCTACACTCAAGATCAGCCTTAACATCCTTCATGGAACCGACTTGGAATCACTCAAATATTCTAGAACCGTCGGCAAATGGACAAGAACGCAAGGCAAAAGCACCGAGCCCGGTAAAGGCCAAACAAGGGCAATTTCATCGGATTTGAGATTTCGACCATGTTCTAAGCGGAATTTGGCTTAGGTTCCTTCTTGAGATCATCTTAGAATGACATTTTCATTCAAAATACACTCTCCAAAATCCAAGAAGCTCCGGCCAAAGCTCCGGTCAGATCCGGTCAAACCGATGACTTTTGTGAAGAGGTTACAAGCTTCTAGAAGGGATGCTCCTCCTCACATGGAGGGACACATGGCGGCTCCTCCTCCCCTCCTCCCAAAGCCGCCGGCGGCTCACTATTCCTCCTCCATGTGGAGGCTTCTCCTCCACATGCTCCTCCCCTCCTCCTCCACCCTTGGATGCTCCTCCACATGCCCACCATCTCCACCCTCCATTCTCCTCCTCGTTGGCTATAAATACAAGCCTCCCCTTCACTTGTAAAACACCCCAAAATGTGGATAGCTTCTCTCTCTACAAAATCTCTCTAAATCTCTCTAGCTTTTGTGGGCACAATTATGTAATATTACTTTGGAATAAAGAATCCCTTGGCGCTTCAACGGTTGTAAGTATCTCTTAGTATTTATTTATTTAACTGTTGTCTTTAATTCCTTAGTTATAATGTTTAGCGCGATGAATAGTAGCTAAACTAGTAGTTCGGTAGAAGGGGCGCACTTGTATTATAAATGTTTTAGATCTTACTCTTAAGTACACCTTTGTATTCAAAACTTGTTCTATGTGCCATATATAGTCAGAGTTTCCAAGGTTGAGTGCCTGACAAGCAAAAAACTCTTCCGTGGGAATTCGTGAACATACTCGGTAAGTGGAAGCTGTAACAAGCAAAACTTATCGAGGAGTTCGACTTATCTAAAACACCACTTGGTCAATAACGTAACTGGGAGATCAAGTGGATGCACTTACAGCTAAGATACTTCGAAAGGAGGAATTAGTTTTGCTTAGAACAAGTGTTGTTTCAAACGATGTTGCAAGTCTTGCGCTACGAAAGGGCCTCGATTCATCTTTGAATACTTAGCATGATCATGTCTTGCGCTAGAAATAGTTTCAATTCATCTTTGAACAGTTGGTATGATCATTAGCGGTCGATGATAAACAATTATAATACAAGGCCCCTGAAACCGAACATTTCCCACAAATTATAAAATTTGTAATTTACTTTCAGTATTAAAACCAACCAACCAATCAAACAATCATATAGCTGGTAGCTTTAAAACCAACCAACCAACCTAAAACACGCTCTCTCGCTGGATAAACCCCCCCAAAGAACAACTAATCCACACTGACTCCCTTGGGTTCGACCCCTACTTACCAAGTACTACCCAGTAGTATAGTTGCGAGTAGCGGACTATTATAAATTTATTTGCACAATCGCTTTGACGACGAGCGGTTCTGTCAATTCCCTTGGCGCTTCAACGGTTATAAGTATTATTTTTAGTATTTATTTAACTGTTTTATTTCCTTAGTTATAATGTTTAGCGCGATGAATAGTAGCTAAACTAGTAGTTCGGTAGAAGGGGCGCACTTGTATTATAAAATGTTTTAGACTATTAACTTAGCGTCTCGTCTTAGTATTCAAAACTTGTTCTATGTGCCATATATCAAGTCAGAGTTTCCAAGGTTGAGTGGAAGCTGTCACAAGCAAAGCTCTTCCGTGGGAATTCGTGATCATACTCGGTAAGTGGAAGCTGTCACAAGCAAAGCTTATCGAGGAGTTCGACTTATCTAAAACACCACTTGGTCAATAACGTAACTGGGAGATCAAGTGGATGCACATAAGGCTAAGATACTTCGAAAGGAGGAATTAGTCTTAAGTAGAACAAGTGTTGCTTTAGACGATGTTGCAAGTCTTGCGCTACGAAAGGGCCTCGATTCATCTTTGAATACTTAGATGATTCACTAAGGGTCAATGATAAACAGGATATAATACAAGGCCCCTGAAACCGAACATTTCTCTTTAATTATAAACTGCAATTTAGCTAAAACCAACCAACCAACCAATCAATCAATCAATCACTTAGCTGGTAGCTTTAAAACCAACTGATGGACCACAATTATACGAATCAAAAACACAGTAAAACCCCCCAAGTTAGACTGTTTGTCTATCTAACATCCATCTGTTAGTTCCGATATATTTCCACAGGGCATTTTAGAGACTGAAGTGAAAACACGCTAAGGAGAGGATTTTATGCTGAAAAGATAACAAGAGTCAATCCAAGGTCAAGATCATATGCCGACTGAAGAAATATCAAGGATCCTGACGTTGAATTGACCAGAATAAATTAATCAGAAGAATCAGGAGTGAAGTCAAGACAGTCCGGGGAAGGAACACACTGACAGTTTTGTGAAAAGACTGCACAAAACTGTACAAAATTCACATATGGCAAGATGACTTGGTGACTTGATGAAGAGGTGACCAAAAGAGGAAAACCTCCCCATTCCACCACCCACTACCGGCGGCGCCACCCCTCCTCCTCCTTGGTGACCGGCTACTTGCCTTGGAGGTGGAGGAAACAACCCATTGCTCCTCCACCACAACCGGCTACCGGCGGCTGAGCTCCACCACTCCTCCTCCGCCACTTGGTGGCTCCTCCTTGCCTCCTCCTTGCCTCCTCCTCCTCCCTTGGATCAAACCAATCTCCACCACCCATCTCCACCCATTTTTCCTATAAAAGGAGGTGCTCCTCCTCCTCATAAATCATCCCAAAAAATTGTAATCACTTCTCTCTCTACATTTTGTTACTTGTAAGTTTGGTTCGGTTTTGAAATAATACTCCTGTTTGTTCTTGAGTATTATACTGGAAATTATAATACTCTTGTCGGTTCTCGAGTATTATAATACTGTAGAGAATACTCCTGTTGGTTCTTGAGTATTCAGTAGGAATTAGGAATACTCCTGTTGGTTCTTGAGTATTCCACCCCTTTCCCTCTTACTGTTTTCAAAAACCCCCGAGTATTTAGCTATGGTATCCATCTCTATGGATATTCGTAGCTAAACTCTTTATTCGGTGGAAGGTATTTTCTTGTATTATATAATGTTGTAATATCTTTTAGTTTCATTTCTTTGTATTCAAAACTTGTTCTATGTGCCATTTATAGTCAGAATTTCCAAGGTTGAGTGGATGCTACGAAAGGGCAAAACTCTTCCGTGGGGATTCGTGAACATACTCGGGTAAGTGGATGCTACGAAAGGGCAAAGCTTATCTGAGAAGTTCGACTCATCTAAAACACCACTTGGTCAATCGTAACTGTGAGATCAAGTGGATGCACAAAAGGCTAAGATACTTCGAAAGGAGGAATTAGTCTGAAATAGAACAAGGGTTGCTTTAAACGATGTTGCAAGTCTTGCGCTACGAAAGGGCCTCGATTCATCTTTGAATACTTAGAAAAGTTACTAATAGTTTATTATATACATGTTATAATACAAGAGTACCTGAAACCGAATGCTTTTCTTTACTGTTAAACCGCAATCACCAACTGCTGATCTACCGGAGGAATTACAATCACGCATCACCCACTGTAAGTCTTCTTTGTATTTACAGCATTTTAATTTCTGTATTTACTTTTCCGCAATCAAAACCAAAAACCCCCAAAAAATCACGTAGTTAATTAGAGCGCTAAAATCTCAATCAACCATAAAACACGCTCCCCCCAGTTCAATCACCCTAAAAGAATAGCCTATTCCCCTAATTCCCTTGGGTTCGACCCCTACTTACCACTTACTACCCAGTAGTGTAGTCACAAGTAGCGGATATTATAAATTTATTTGTACAGAGGACACTGCACCTTAACGACAGTGCGGTGGCCCTCCGTCAAATTGGCGCCGTTGCCGGGGAATTAGCCATCGAATAAGCTATTCTTTCGTTCCTTCCCATGACCTCATGACGCAACCACCTTCATATGCATGGACAACACGGCACCTTCCACTGTTCGGGGGAACGGATGCAAAAGATCTAGTACTACACTGTCGGAGCTTTCACTACGTTTGCTGCCACATTAAACCTGAGACTGAAACGTTAGAAGAATTTAAGCTTAAATGCTTTAAATTCTCTCTAACGGATTTCGCAACAATCTGGTATTACACATCACCCGCTAGTAGTGCGGTACGTTTCGTGGACCTCTGTGCACCATTCCTGAAAGAATTCTCCCCACCATCTTTACGCCAAGAAACCCGCGAGAAGATCCTGAACCATCAACAATCCCGGGATGAGACTTTGGACGAATACTACATGAACTACGATGCCATCGTCTCAAGCTGCCCGCACCATGGGTTTACGAAGAAAATTCTTCTCCAAAAATTTCTTCGTGGGATGAGGGCCGAAGAGCTGGGAAGAGTTAACGAAGCTATGAGAAGGTCTGCCATAAACTTCACCATTGCAGACATGTGGCACCTTATAATCGGCTTGGCCGCTGCCACAAGACGAGAACCCCAAATTGACGAGGAAATGCAGACAGAAGAAGCTGACCCAGAGGCTGATGAAGGAGAAACCACCGAACCGCCAGAAGAGACTCCTGAACCATCTGAAGAATCAGACATGGAAAGCACCGGAAGCAACGAAGTAGGAGTCCAGAACACCATTGACGAATTTCCCAGGCGTTCCCGACTTTTCCCCTCGATCAATAGGCAAATCGCTGAAAACCATGTGATCAAAGAAGAGGCTGAAAAGAGGATAGGAAAATGGCCTGAGCAGAATGACTCCTACATGGAGCACGCTTTCGCCATGACTGGACAAGGCAGCCCTAAACAGGAGAACACCCAGTTCAAAAAGCTGATAGTGAAAGGTCCCTCGCCTTCTCAGAGACGCTGGAAGGAGATAACATCAGAACTGGACCCAAACCCGTCATCTGCTAAAAAATCAGGAAGACTCACCGCAAGAATCAAGGTCGGTGGAATCAAAAAGTTTGACCTCAGCCACCCATGGGACCCAAACCAGTAATCCACAACGAGGTATCGTCGAGCCAACGACGTAAAACAAGTGCACTGGTCGGGAGGTAACCCGACACTATCTTACTTTCCGCACTTACTTTCAGTACTTAGTTTTAAGCTTGCATGACTTTTGAACTAAGGCACGCCTTCGTTCAAAAGTGGGGGGTGAAAACCGCCTGTGTACATAAATAACATGCTTGCTGTTTTTCTTTTTTTAGTAATAGTATCTTTTTGAACATATGAACTTAAGAATGTGAAAAAGATAAATCAGAATTCATGCATTTACCTTGTGAAAATTCAAACTGTTTAAAAACTTAGAATGTAACTTTCCATTTGTCCTTTGTACTGAGATAACTAGGGATGTGGAGTTGACATAAACTGCCCTAGAAGGACTTGGGAAGCAATCAAAGGATCAGATCAAACTATATGGTTTTCGAAGTCAGTGGAGGCTGCACTTCGGGTTTTCAGTGAATAATTGAGTCAAACTCCGCCAAGAAGCATCTACGCAAAGGCGAGGACGGGAATCAGACCGTCCTCTCTCTAGTCAAAATAGCCGAGAAAATAGATAAGCGACCCTCATCTTGACCCGCGCAAAATGACGAAGACGAGAGGAGAGGGGAGGTATATCCATAGGCTTGCGGGCGATGATTGGACCTCCCAAGAAGGCTGACAAAATGGACTAGCAAGTCACAAAGAAGCGAAAAACTCAAAGAAGAAAATCAAAAGAGGCCAAAGGCCCAAAATTGTGAAGGTTTTAACCGAGCAAAAGTGAAGCACTCGACAAAGTCAAATCAAAGGCCAAAGGCCGATTCACTACAACAAAAAAGCAGTCCCTCGCCAAAGAAAAAATCAAGAAGGTTCAACTCACTGAAACCCGAACCGAATCACGTGCATGAGAAAGCTACCAGAAGACCATATAGTACGAAACGATCCCGAGGCTGCAACCCAGGAACCTGAAAAGGGCTATCTCCCGAAACATCCAATATAATTTGCATCTCAGCACGGAGGTACAAGTATTAAGTTTCTTCTATTTATTTACGCAGTTTAATTTGGTAATAAGTAAGCAATGCATGAATTAGGATAGATCGAGTACCACAGTCTAATTTTCATATGCCAAATCCGAACCTAGAACTTACGCCCTTTAATAGCATTGTTCGGGACGAACAACTAAAAGTGGGGGGTATTCTGATGGACCACAATTATACGAATCAAAAACACAGTAAAACCCCCCAAGTTAGACTGTTTGTCTATCTAACATCCATCTGTTAGTCCCGATATATTTCCACAGGGCATTTTAGAGACTGAAGTGAAAACACGCTAAGGAGAGGATTTTATGCTGAAAAGATAACAAGAGTCAATCCAAGGTCAAGATCATATGCCGACTGAAGAAATATCAAGGATCCTGACGTTGAATTGACCGGAATAAAATAATCAGAAGAATCAGGAGTGAAGTCAAGACAGTCCGGGGAAGGAACACACTGACAGTTTTGTGAAAAGACTGCACAAAACTGTACAAAATTCACATATGGCAAGATGACTTGGTGACTTGATGAAGAGGTGACCAAAGGAGGAAAACCTCCCCATTCCACCACCCACTACCGGCGGCGCCACCCCTCCTCCTCCTTGGTGACCGGCTACTTGCCTTGGAGGTGGAGGAAACAACCCATTGCTCCTCCACCACAACCGGCTACCGGCGGCTGAGCTCCACCACTCCTCCTCCGCCACTTGGTGGCTCCTCCTTGCCTCCTCCTTGCCTCCTCCTCCTCCCTTGGATCAAACCAATCTCCACCACCCATCTCCACCCATTTTTCCTATAAAAGGAGGTGCTCCTCCTCCTCATAAATCATCCCAAAAAATTGTAATCACTTCTCTCTCTACATTTTGTTACTTGTAAGTTTGGTTCGGTTTTGAAATAATACTCCTGTTTGTTCTTGAGTATTATACTGGAAATTATAATACTCTTGTCGGTTCTCGAGTATTATAATACTGTAGAGAATACTCCTGTTGGTTCTTGAGTATTCAGTAGGAATTAGGAATACTCCTGTTGGTTCTTGAGTATTCCACCCCTTTCCCTCTTACTGTTTTCAAAAACCCCCGAGTATTTAGCTATGGTATCCATCTCTATGGATATTCGTAGCTAAACTCTTTATTCGGTGGAAGGTATTTTCTTGTATTATATAATGTTGTAATATCTTTTAGTTTCATTTCTTTGTATTCAAAACTTGTTCTATGTGCCATTTATAGTCAGAATTTCCAAGGTTGAGTGGATGCTACGAAAGGGCAAAACTCTTCCGTGGGGATTCGTGAACATACTCGGGTAAGTGGATGCTACGAAAGGGCAAAGCTTATCTGAGAAGTTCGACTCATCTAAAACACCACTTGGTCAATCGTAACTGTGAGATCAAGTGGATGCACAAAAGGCTAAGATACTTCGAAAGGAGGAATTAGTCTGAAATAGAACAAGGGTTGCTTTAAACGATGTTGCAAGTCTTGCGCTACGAAAGGGCCTCGATTCATCTTTGAATACTTAGAAAAGTTACTAATAGTTTATTATATACATGTTATAATACAAGAGTACCTGAAACCGAATGCTTTTCTTTACTGTTAAACCGCAATCACCAACTGCTGATCTACCGGAGGAATTACAATCACGCATCACCCACTGTAAGTCTTCTTTGTATTTACAGCATTTTAATTTCTGTATTTACTTTTCCGCAATCAAAACCAAAAACCCCCAAAAAATCACGTAGTTAATTAGAGCGCTAAAATCTCAATCAACCATAAAACACACTCCCCCCAGTTCAATCACCCTAAAAGAATAGCCTATTCCCCTAATTCCCTTGGGTTCGACCCCTACTTACCACTTACTACCCAGTAGTGTAGTCACAAGTAGCGGATATTATAAATTTATTTGTACAGAGGACACTGCACCTTAACGACAGTGCGGTGGCCCTCCGTCACCAACCAACCGACCTAAAACACGCTCTCTCGCTGGACAACCCCCTCAAAGAACATCTATTCCCCTGATTCCCTTGGGTTCGACCCCTACTTACCAAGTACTACCCAAGAGTATAGTCGCAAGTAGCGGACTATTATAAATTCATTTGCACAAATCGCTTTAACGACGAGCGGTCTGTCACCGACCATGAAGCATATGCACCTTCTCAAGGCCGGTAGAGTTACTTGGGAGTAGGACAAAAAGCCTCACAAGTAGGAACTCCGGGATTCGGCAAAGAGTAAGAGAGCGGCCTACAAAATAAAGAACAACCGCTATTACCTAGCCAACCTTACACCATCTCCTCCTTCCTCTCTTATACCTTCTCCTCCCATGGCCACCGAGCATGAGGCTCCCATTGCTGAGGAGTTACCCACCAAGGAGCCCGCCGTTGAGAGCTCCCCCCATGCTATAAGGGATTGGGCTGAGTGGCGATAGAGGGTATCCTCCGACATTGCTGATTTGAGGAGGGGCCTAGCTAGGCTTGAGGAGTTTGCTCGAGAGGAGGCTTTGAGAGCTCGCCAAGAGTCGGAGTGGCTGTGTACTACTTTGTTATCTATGATTGGAGGCTCAAGTGCTCCAGTTGATGCTCTTCCAGTTGATCGAGAGCCTTATGTCCCTCGTGCCGCCTCCCCCTTGCCTTCCACGCCATCCACTAGACCCGGGGAGGCGGGCATACCATTCACTGATGCTATGGAGGAGGTTGATGGATCCACCACTAGGGAGGCGATGATGCTACATCTTGAGCTTGTATTCCATCATGATCATACATGTATTGTTACTTTATTACTTTGTTTCTTGGATCATGTATTTGGATGTTAAGTTGCCTTTTGGCGCAATTTTGGACAATGTATGATACTTTGATGATGTACTCTTGACTTGTCTTTGGTTGTATGCTACACTCTCATGATATTGAAGGTGTTTTACCATTTCTGCTTGTGAACTCTACAAGATATATATACATGTTCTTCTCATGCCAAATTCAACTTCATTATCCACATATGCAACCAAAAGAATATTTCTCATTCCCAAAAGTTATATCATTGGATTTTAAACTCATTCTACAAACGAGGGGAGTTCCCATGCGCCTTTGCCTTTATTTATCATTCTTTGCGCTTAGGAACTAAGCTTGAACTAAGTGTGGAGTGGGTTAATGTGCATAGTTCACATGCTTTCATGCCATGCATCTCATTCTTAGATGGACACTTGCATTGTTTTGCACCTTATCCCTAACATGGGAGTAATTTTAACCATGTAGGCTTGTGATTATCAATTCTAAATCTCTATAAATCACATCTAATCTACTTGTCACAATTATTGGATCTTGAACTTAGAATGGACCTAGTCCTTTGAGTGTGCATTCTTGTGAATCAATATCATCGCTGTCTCTTGTCTATCTAATTTTCAAAATATTTTCATTGAAATATCTAGGATTGCATTTTAGCAAGCACTTTTAAAATTTTCATGAAAAACTTAGACCTTTTGTATGCTCCTTGGTGACTTGTGTTTTTCTAATTTAGTGTCTTGCTTGTGATTGTTTCCCACACATTTCATACATTCCTTGAACATAATGTCAAGTTTTAAGTGTGGAGTCACAAGAGGGTGAAAAATAGGCCCCACCAAAAAAATGCTTCACTTTCATAGTCAAAAGAGGGCAAAGCCCTGACTAAAAGCTTTCTCGAAAGGCCAAGAGGAGTTTTGCTTTAAAAAATGCCAGGGGTTAGGAAAAAATGTTCCCCCTCGAAAGTACTTGTAGGCCAAAGCCCATTTGAAAAAGAAAATAAAGAGCACTTAAACGTGAAATTATGTTCTTCCATCATTCTACATTTGCGTGGGTGCATCATTTTTAATGTGTGCTAGTTGGACTAACTCTTGGACGATATTTGTGCTTTCATGGGAGCTCTCATTTGGTTTATACCCGTTTTCTAAGAACTCATAGTGTCAAACTCCTCTTCCCTTATGGATTACGACTTAAGAGCCTAAGACTTGGGAATGAGTTTCATGCCGCGAACCAATGGACTAGCCCTAGCTAGCATAGTTGAGCGATTGACACTCTTTTATGCAAACTAACAACTTTGTTTCTATTGTATTGCCTTGAAAATGAGTAGACCTTTGGATGAGACAATTGATAGCCCTAGCATTGATGATCTTGAATGCACAACCTCATGGGTACTTAAATGGTTCAAAAGTTCTTTTGATGATAATGTGATGGTAGTCCTAGTTTGAGGTGAGGAATTTGTTTTGCAAAACCCTCGCCTTGGTTGAGCACTCTTGCATTCATTCTCATGGGAGAGGTGCAATTGGGATTTGTGAGTAATCCCTTTTCTGTAAACTTTCACGAGATTATAACTCGTCCACTAGGGTAGCCTAGGGGTTTAAAGGCTTAATGCATACACTAAATGCATTTCGTAACGCCTACGAAAAGGAGCTAGTTAGGTTGTACATACTTTCATTCACATGTTTAGGAATAATGATCGAGACCCTGTGAAAGCTAGTGAGGCAAATAGACGAAAAACATAGCACCACTAGCATTTCGCCATTTGCATGACCTTGACATAATTGCATACTTTGTTCGGGGTGAACAAAGCTTAAGTGTGTAGTGTTGATAAGTCGAGTTTTCGACTTATTAATAACCATTTTTTCACTATAGCTTTGGGCCATTTTCGACGTTATTTTGATGTCATTTGACCTCTATCTCTACATTTCAGGTAGAAAACAACTCCCCCTCAAAGTCAAAGCCTATAAACGAACATTCGAGGAAAAACCTTAGATTTAAAGCAAAAAGTGGGCAAACAGAACCCCTAACCGACCGGTTCAGAAATCACCCTGAACCAGCCGGTGGCTGGATAAAGAGCTGGACTTGAGAGCAATCGCCCACTTTAAGTCAGTCGGTTGGACTCATCAGCTGACCGGCCGGCTGAAGGAATTAAGAATGCTCACAGCCACTCACCTTGAGTCGGTCGGCTGAGCATCTAATCGGTCGATTGGAAAAGTGATATCCCTAAGCCTAAGTGATATAGGCTTAGGGAACTAGTTCACTTCCTACCCATGCATTTACTCTCATAAACACTAGATAGGATCATATTCACTACATCCAAACCCTCCTAAGGTCAATCGATACATAGGTCAAGTTTTAGGATCAACATGTCACTTAGGCATTTCATCAAACACTTAGTAGCATGTCATATATGAAGAGCATAGTGAACATGAAATTAACACCATAGATTGTGGAATCAAATGTATATACATGATCATAGAGTACAATGGAGGGTTACAACACACTCAAAACACAAGATCACTACTCACACATCATGTAAGACAACATGATGTGAGTAGGGTTTATAGCACACAACAAAAGAGAATGGAAAAGTGTAGAGGAAGGAGGATGGTTAATCCTTGAACTCCCTTTTGATCTTCTCTTCCTCTCCTTGGTTGGATGTTTGATGATTGATGACCTTGGTTTAACTTTCTTTTCTGTTCTTCTTCTCCCCAAAAACCTCCACACTTCGGTCAAAACCCCTCTTTCTATTTATAGCCTCGGGTGAAAAATGGCACTGTAGTAGGTCCAGCCGGTCGGCTGGACTGATACTGAAATCCCAGCCGGTTGGCTGGTGCAGGGCAAGTTCAGTCTCTTCTGAGAACTTAGTCAGCCGATCGGTTGGGATTTCAGACGACCGGCTGTCACTTCCCTGGGCTTTTTCATGGTCTTAATTAACGTCCGAACTTGGTCTTGGCGTAAACTAGAAAGTTGTAGCCCTTTGAGTGAGCTTTCCAAGACGCTATATATCAACCAATGTGGACACCGTATGCGATCTGGTCATGCAAATTAAGCCGGAAAGGTCAATCTACCCTATTTTGCCCTAAATCTTCAGTTTTTCCTCAAGTTTTCGTATTTAGGCTTTGACCTCATAGAGACTTGTTTTCTACCTGAAACGTAGAGATAGAGGTCTAATGACATCAAAATATCATCGGAAATGAACCAAAGCTATAGTGAAAATGGCCATTAATGAGTTGAAAACTCGACTCATCAACACTCCACACTTAAGATTTGTTCATCCCGAACAAAGTATGAAAGTATGTCAAGGTCGTGCAAATGGCGAATGCTAGTGGTGCTATGTTTTTTGTCTATTTGCCTCACTAGCTTTCTCAAGGTCTCGATCATTATTTCTAAACATGTTATTCAAAGGAAAATAAAAGTATGTACATCCTAACTAGCTCCTTTTCGTAGGCGTTACGAATGCATTTAGCACATGCATTAAGCCTTTAAACCCCTAGGCTACCCTAGTGGATGAGTTATAGTCTCGCGAGAGTTTTCAGAAAAGGGAATACACACAAATCACATATGCACCTATCCCATGAGAATGAATGCAAGAGTGCTCAATCAAGGCGAGGATTTCTCAAAACAAATCCCTTATCCCAAGCTAGGACTACCATCACATTATCATCAAAAGAACTTTTGAACCATTGGAGTACCCTTGAGGTTGTGCATTCAAGATCATCAATACTAGAGCTATCAAATGTCTAATCCAATGATCTACTCATTTTCAAGGTAATACAATAGAGTTATAGTCTAGTATTGCACAAAAGAGTGTCGATCGCTCACCTATGCTAGCTTGGGCTAGTGCATGGGTTCACGACATGGAACTCATTCCCAATTCTTAGACGCTTAAGCCGTAATCCATAAGGAAAGAGGATTTCGACACTATGAGTTCTTAGAAAACAAGCATAGACCAAATGAATAGCTCTCGTGCAAGCACAAGGATCGTCCAAGAGTTAATCCAACTAGCACACAATACAAACGATGCATCCCGCACAAATGAAGAATGATGGAAGAACATAGAGTCAAGTTTTAAGTGCTTCTTATTTTCTTTTCAAATGGCCTTTGTCCTACAAATGCTTTTGAGGGGGAACTTTTCGTCCTAACCCCTGGCATTTGTATATTTTTGAAGCAAAACTTCTCTAGCGCTTTGAGAAAGTTTTTGTCGGGGCTTTGCCCTCTTTGACCATAAAAACGAAACATTTTTTGTTGTGGCCTATTTTTGCCCTCTTTTGACTCTACACTTAAATCTTGACAATATGTTTAAGCAATGCATGGAATGTTCGGGAAACAATCATAAGTACGGCACTATATTAGAAACACTTAAGTCGCCAATGAGCATATAAGAGGTCTAAGTTTTTCATGAATTTTTTAAAAGTGCTTGCTAAAACTTATAGTGTCAATGAAGAGATGATCAAATGTAGTGAGTCAAAACATTTATATTGACTGGTGAAGTACCGGGTCGAACCCAAAGGAGCAAGCCAAGCACATGCACTATTTAAGATTGTGTATCCGTTCGGCTATTCTAAACCAAAAATGTATGAAGGTGTATATTCTCTAAATCCTGTGAGGTGAGTTATTAAGGATTAAAGATAGATAAGAGGTGTTTCGAGGGGTGACTCCCCCTCCTTGGCAATTTCTCAATGATCACGTATACAAGACTTATGCATCTCATGGTGTCAAATAGTTTAGAACCAATCTTAGGCTAAGGTAGGCCAATTTCCATGTGAATCTGTTCTTAGTCAATCTCTCTTAATTAGAACCTAACTTTATCAAGATATTGGTTCACTCTATAGCACTATTATCCTTGAAATGTCTTCCTAGGTAATAAATGATATAGGCTTAGGGGACTAGTTCACTTCCTATCCATGTATTCATTATCATAAACACTAGATAGGATCATATTCTCTACATACGAACTATTACTAAGCTTTTTCAATACTTAGGTTATGTTTCAAAATGAACATGTCACTTAGGCATTTCATCAAACACTTAATGGCATGTCATATATGAAGAGCATAGAGCATATGAAATTAACACCATAGATTATTGAATCAAATGTGTATACGTGAGCATAGAGTACCGAAGAGGGTTAAAACACCCTCAAAATACAAGACCACTACTCACACATCAAGTAAGACAACATGGTGTGAGTAAGGTTTATAGCACACAACAAAGCGTATTGAAAAGTGTAGAGGAAGGAGGATGGTTAATCCTTGAATTCCCTTTTGATCTTCTCTTCTTCTCCTTGGTTGGATCTTTAGTTGATGACCTTGGTTTGACCTCTTTTCTTGATCTTCTTCTCCCCAAAAACCTCCACACTTTGGTCAAAAAACCCTATTTCTATTTATAACCTCGGATGAAAAATGGCACTGTAGCAGGTCCAGCCAGTCGGCTGGACTGATGCTGAAATCCCAGCCGGTTGGCTGGTGCAGGGCAAGTTCAGTCTCTTCTGAGAACTTAGTCAGCCAACCGGTTGGGATTTCAAACGACCAGCTGGCACTTACCTTGGCTTTTTCGTGGTCTTAATTAACGTCCGAACTTGGTCTAGGCGTAAACTAGAAAGTTGTAGCCCTTTGAGTGAGCTTTCCAACAAGCTATAGATCAACCAATGTGGACACCGTATGCGATCTGGTCATGCAAAATAAGTCGGAAAGGTCAACCTGCCCTATTTTGCTCTAAATCTTCGATTTTTCCTCAAGTTTTCGTATTTAGACTTAGACCTTACGAGAGAATTGTTTTCTACCTGAACGTAGAGATAGAGGTCAAATGACATCAAAATATCATCGGAAACGAACCAAAGCTATAGTGAAAAATGGCCATTAATGAGTCCAAAACTCAACTCATCAACACTCCACACTTAAGCTTTGTTCGTCCCGAACAAAGTAGGAAAGTATGTCAAGGTCGTGCAAATGGCAAAATGCTAGTGGTGCTATGTTTTTCGACTATTTGCCTCACTAGCTTTCTCAAGGTCTCGATCATTATTTCTAAACATGTTATTCAAAGGAAAATAAAAGTATGTACATCCTAACTAGCTCCTTTTCGTAGGCGTTACGAATGCATTTAGCGCATGCATTAAGCCTTTAAACCCCTAGGCTACCCTAGTGGATGAGTTATAGTCTCGTGAGAGTTTTCAGAAAAGGGAATACTCACAAATCACAATTGCACCTATCCCATGAGAATGAATGCAAGAGTGCTCAATAAAGGCAAGGATTTCTCAAAACAAATCCCTTATCCCAAGCTAGGACTACCGTCAGATTATCATCAAAAGAACTTTTGAACCATTTGAGTACCCTTGAGGTTGTGCATTCAAGATCATCAATACTAAAGCTATTTAATGTATATTCCAATGATCTACTCATTTTCAAGGCAATACAACAGAGTTATAGTTTAGTTTTGCACAAAAGTGTTTCGATCGCTCACTTATGCTAGCTAGGGCTAGTCCATGGGTTCGCGACATGGAACTCATTCCCAATTTTTAGACGTTTAAGCCGTAATCCATAAACAAAGAGGATTTCGACACTAAGAGTTCTTAGAAAACAAGCATAGACCAAATGAATAGCTCCCGTGCAAGCACAAGGATCGTCCAAGAGTTAATCCAACTAGCACACAATACAAACGATGCATCCCGCACAAATGAAGAATGATAGAAGAACATAGAGTCAAGTTTTAAGTGCTTGCTATTTTGTTTTCTAATGGCCTTTGGCCTATAAATTTTTTCGAGGGGGAACTTTTCGTCCTAACCCCTGGCATTTGTATATTTTTGTAGCAAAACTTCTCTAGCGCTTTGAGAAAGTTTTTAGTCGGGGCTTTGCCCTCTTTGACCATGAAAATGAAACTTTTTTGTTGGGGCCTATTTTTGCCTTCTTTTGTCTCCACACTTAAAACTTGACAATATGTTCAAGGAATGCATGGAATGCGTGGGAAACAATCATAAGTAAGGCACTGTATTAGAAACACTCAAGTCGCCAAGGAGCATATAAGAGGTCTAAGTTTTTCATGAAATTTTTTGAAAGTTCTTGCTAAAACTTATAGTATCAATGAAGAGATGATCGAATGTAGTGAGTCAAAACATTTATATTGACCGGTGAAGTACCAGGTCAAACCCAAAGGAGCAAGCCAAGCACATGCACTATTTCAGATTGTGTATCCGTTCGGCTATTCTAAACCAAAAATGTATGAAGGTGTATATTCTCTAAATCCTATGTGGTGAGTTATTAAGGATAAAAGATAGATAAGAGGTGTTTCGAGGGGTTACTCCCCTCCTTGGCAATTTTTCAATGATCACGTATACAAGAATTATGCATCTCAAGGTGTCAAATAGTTTAGAACCTAGCTTAGGCTAAGGTAGACCAATTTCCATGTGAATCTATTCTTAGTCAAGCTCTCTTAATTAGAACCTCACTTTATCAAGATACTGGTTCACTCTATAGCACTATTATCCTTGAAATGTCTTCCTAAGGTAATAAATGATATAGGCTTAGGGGACTAGTTCACTTCCTATCCATGTATTCATTATCATAAACACTAGATATGATCATATTCTCTACATGCAAACTATTACTAAGCTTTTTCAATACTTAGGTCAAGTTTTAAGATGAACATGTCACTTAGGCATTTCATCAAACACTTAGTGGCAGGTCATACATGAAGAGCATAGAGCATATGAAATTAACACCATAGATTATTGAATCAAATGTGTTTACATGATCATGGAGTACCAAAGAGGGTTACAACACCCTCAAAACACAAGACCACTACTCACACATCATGTAAGACAACATGATGTGAGTAGGGCACACAACAAAGCGTATTGAAAAGTGTAGAGGAAGAAGGATGGTTAATCCTTGAACTCCCTTTTGATCTTCTCTTCTTCTCCTTGGTTGGATCATTAGTTGATGACCTTGGTTTGACCTCTTTTCTTGATCTTCTTCTCCCCAAAACCTCCACACTTCGGTCAAAAAACCCTCTTTCTATTTATAGCCTCGGGTGAAAAATCAACACTGTAGCAGTTCAGTCGGTCGGCTGGTTTTGATGGTGAAATCCCAGCCGGTCGGCTTGACATGTCTTTGGGCAAGCCATTTGAGATTGACCGGCTGACTGATTTCAGTCGATCGGCTGACACTTCGCTGGGATTTTAAGTAGTCATAACGTCCGAACTTGGTCTTGGCGTAAACTAGAAAGTTATAGCCCTTTGAGTGAGCTTTCTAACAAGCTATAGATCAACCAATTTGGACCCCGTATGTGATCTGGGCATGCACATTAAGCCAGAAAGGTCAATCTGCCATCTTTTGCTCTAAATCTTCGGTTTTTCCCCAAGTTTTCGTATTTAGGCTGTCTTATGGGAGATTCTATTTGAAACGTAGAGATAGAGGTCAAATGACATCAAAATATAGTCGAAAACGAACCAAAGCTATAGTGAAAAATAGCCATTAATGAGTCGTAAACTCGACTCATCACTAACCCCACATGTTGTAAGTGGACCCATCATAAATGTGATGGGTCTAACTAGGTCGTTGGGTTGGGTCCAATCCACGAGTTTTGACACAGGAGTTGGACACATAAAGTAATATTTTTAATTAATATTATAAAATATTCAGTTTATTCATAATTTTTATGTAAATTCTATTTAAAATCTCTAAATGAAAAAATGATAATTAATATTTCATTTTAAAATTAAACGGGTGCCAAACTTCTTGACTCGGGCATATTACACATACGCGTAAGCTTGACATAAACTCTATGTTGAAACTTTATAAATAGTTCAACTATACAAGCTTAAAGTTAATTCTAACGGACATAATAAGCAGGGTCCTAGTCAATGTTCAATGAAAGATACTCGAAAAATGTAAGATAATGTTAGTGAATAATCATTCTAACAACTATACTTTGATTTCAAATGGCTATAATTTTAAATATTTGGCTCGTGGGTCAAACTCACGGGTTAAACTCGTAAATCAGACTCATGAGTTGATATAATTTTAAATTTGATTTGTGGGTCGAACCTTCGGATCTAATCCTTGAGTCGGGTTGGGTCGGGCTGGGTTGATCAAAATTCAACCCAACCCAACCCACAAACTAAACCCACCATCCTAGACCCATGAGTTGGGTCGCACTGGTCAGGCTGGATCGGGTCAACCCACGGATTTCGTAACCCACTTCTATCTCTAAAAGGCAGTACGAAAGCAAAAAAAAAAGACAAATAAATTGCAAACCTAGTTACAAAAGTTATATTCAAAACAAAGTACCCCACACAACACACTTCAATACATCATGTAAAACAACACAACTATAATGCACTTACGACCCCTTCCTCACGTCTGATTCCTAGCCTCTTATTACTCTATTGAGGTAAACCATGCGTGCAGAGGCATCCTATATGAAGATGAGCAGATCTCCCACTTCCACCATATGCAACATCTTATTACCTTGTGTTCTGATATCCACCAGAATGTCCACCTATGCCTGGAGCCTGACCATGATCCCTTGAATAACCGCCTCCACCATGCCCTGGAGAAAATGGTCAGCTACAACCTGTACGCCTTCCGCTGCTGCCTAGCCTATCCTGAGTGTTATCTTGCCACTTGCTTCTTTCAACATTCATTCCACTAGCATGATCCAGGCCATCTCCCCTCATCGAAGACATACACCCTCAATCCTTTCTTCAACGTACGTTGTTTCATTCAACTGTCAGCAAGTACTGCCAGCTTCTCTCAACTGGAACGCTGGAGCCTGTAGCCTAGTATGCGCAACATCAAAACCATAATGCTGAGAAACAACAATGGTGTGTCCCAGGCATTCTGGCAAGTCAAACATTTTGGCAAGCTCGTCCAGTGAATGTTTGCCTTGTTCTGCTTAAGTTCCTGCACGTAGCATCATGTGTGTTGGATTCCATGTTGGGAGCGGGAAGTAATCAGATGGACAGCCTCTACATCTACGAGGTCAAAGAGGTGTTTTAGGCACATTAATGAACTATTATTTGAAGGCATGAACCAAGTTGATGTCAGTAGACGTACACTAGATATATGATGAAAAGACAAAAAAAGACGTGCAATAAATTCAACACACTGGGAAAAACAGGTTCCATAAAACTGCTTTACAGAATCAAGATCCAAAATTATTATTAACAAAAAGAATCAAGATCCAAAATAGAAAAATCTGAAGAAAAAAATTGCATCCAACATCTGAAAATAAGCCACCAACAATATGCCTCCATCAACAAATTCACGCGGATTGCTCAATAAGACAGATTCAAGTTGTAGACAAATAGTCTAGTCATTCAACCGAATATGGTCAGGAACAAGGTACACAGTAACAAATGTATACAACTAATTTTAAAAGGATAATTGTCAGATCAGAAAAATGTCTCCCAGGTTTTCCAATTCAACAATTAACTGATACAAGCCTAATGCTGTATCATGCAAAGAAAAGCGGAAGTTGGATAATCTACAGCTTTAGTAAAAGTCCACATGAGCTAATGCGACAGAGAAAGTACACATAGACATGAATGTATGTAAACAAGACCGAGTAAACCCTGACCAGGCTAATATAGTGATCCACCGACTTCATAAAAACACTCCGGAAAGTAGTCGTGCCCGTCAACTGAAACATCAGAAACTGTGCAAGATGTTGTATATTCAGGCTAAACTAGCCAAGTAAAAAACCGTTTTAGGGCAGTTGCAATCGCGAACAAAGATATAAGACACATTTACCAAACTGGGGGTAATGATATGATGGCTCTAGCAGATATACATGCATTGTACGGATAGAAAAGAGTGCAGACAAATAAAATCATCTAAACATCTCATTTATTTAATTCAAATATATATGGCTTTTACTTATAAAAAAAGACTTGTCAAAATTGTAAGATTGTATAAATGCATATCAAATACAAAAAATGAGAAATAAAGGGGCAGATGTTCTTACCTGCTCTAATGTTTTCTCATGATAACTACATATATGTGAAACACCCTGGGCCAGCAGCTCCGTAACCGTACCACCAAAATGTTCGATCAGAGAAGGGTCTCAGTTGATTAATTTCAGTGTTAGCCAATCACGTAATCCATGCTCAACTAATTATTGGTATTATGGATGGTTCGATGATGGCTCCTCGTAAGATCATGGACGGATGGAAACTACAACAAGGTCACTGAACTTTCAACATCCAGAACAAGATCATTTTTACAAGAGAAACAATACAAGCATAGTTAATGATCTGATTAATAAAGAAATGATATAAAAAAAAGAAGTTATTACATGAATACCAACTTACAGTATCAACTGCTAAATAATATGTTCTAAAATAATATAAATTTAAATTGTGCAAAAGAAACTTCCCTTCCACTTAATCTGGAAGTGTTTGTTTGTAATGGAACAAAATGAATATCCTACAAAGCTTAAAGTTGCAGTAGCCGGTGATGATACAGTTGGAAGCTGATTTGATGTAGTCTTAGAAGCAGTGCAGTGGATAACCTCTATATGAAATTTCACTCCATTGAATGCATAACTGAACAAAGTCAAAGATTTGCAAGTTAGCAGCCTTGTTAATACCGAACGGTACGAATCCCAGCACATCTTTACTGGCATTTGAACAAATGCTATCATAACTCCTTGTTAGCCAATGTTCTATAATTGTTAAACTGAAGATCAAATACTACAAAGAGCAAGAATGTTGACATATGGTTCAATATTCACCGAAACTACAGTGAACAAAATTTAAAGCATAAAGGTACCTTTGCAATTTAAAGTGCTTGAAAACACTGGAGCTCAGCAAAAAATCCAAGAGCAGTTACAGACCCAAACCATGTGCAAAGAGACGTTTAAATTCATGGTCAAGTAGCATTGGACGCACCATTTGTCAACTGAGTAAATCCCCATAAACCTTTAATTGCTATTTTCACTCAGCTCGAAGACTGGATTTCTAATATGCATATCCGCCCCAAGATGTTTCCTTCGTTTGGAGCAGGACATAGAAATTACAGGACTTGACTTAGCCGGACTGATTCCAAGTTTTGATGAAGCCATAAGAAGACGTTGCCCAACATCAGGTCTTTTATCATCATTGCCCAGTCTTCCAGAGCCAGCATCTTGCAGCATAAAGAAGCCGGATGATCTTGGAGTTCTGTCGGCGCTTGCTGGCGAGGCAGCAGAAAACTGCAATCTACCGGCATTAAATTTCAGACATTGAGATTCTAGAAGGGTATCTGTGGCTGAGTAATGCCTTCTGATAATGTCTGTGACTGATCTAGTAGCAGATGAATTTTCACTAGACCAATGGTCCACAACTACCCTGACATTCTCTTCAGGGGACATTTGTTCACTTGCAGCAAACGGGAAGCCAATGCAGTCACTTGTGGAGTTCTTCAAATTCATACTATTACCCCCTGAATGGACACAGGAATCACGATTTCCTTTTCCAACTGCCTCACGAGCTTGATCAGCTGGGCTACCGTGGACACCTTTCGACTCTACTAGATGGCAGTTCTGCTCCAAGTTACTCTCCAGAGCACTCATCATGCTGCAATCAACACCACCTGTACCAGAGGGCTGGCAGTGGGAATCATCTACTAAAAACACATCATTCCCAATTGTGCTGGGCACAGTATTGTTACATGTATTCTTCTGAACGGCTGTTGCGTGAAGGAAGCACGGCCCGTTCCGATCTCGAAGTGCGCATATCAAGGGTGCTGAAGGAGACAGATGGTAAAAACACGACTTATGCTTCACCTACTAGATTCGTAGGGAAGGAAACATGAGAAAAAAGATTAGTATTTGAAACATGAAAAAAAGATGATATCTTTAGCATTGGCAGACACTGTAAAGGGAGAAAAACAGAGTTTTTATGCATTTTGCCCAGTTTTGGTACTCACATATCCAAAATTGGCCAAACGAGTTTCACATTTCTCTCATTTGCCCTCTTTTTAATAATACCGGTAGCCGGATACGGTATTCCCTATTTTCTCCGTACTGGTATTATGTTGAAATGAATGCGTGGCACATTTGGGACCGATGTGGAGTACCTTGGTATGCGACACGTTTCATTTCAACATAATACCAATTCCCCAAACCGGTATTATGTGAAAATATGGAATACCGGTGCCAGGCAATTTGGATATGTGAAACTCATCTGCCCTATTCTGGAAACTTGAGTTTCAAAATGGGGCAATTTGAATAAAAACTCCAAAAAACGCTGTAAAGGAACATAAAGAAAATAGTGTGTACCATCAAGCACTGAACCATAATTTCTCCGAAACAGGGTAAGCAGTTAAAGTGGACTCTCTCAACTTCTCCTATAAGAAGCATTCAATCGTCAACTTTTAGGAAAGAAAGAAAGGAAGAAAGATAGGGAAGGATTTTGTGACATATATGATTCAATTGCTTACTGATGAGAAGTGCGGCAGTGGTAGCAGGAGGAATAGAAAGTGCTACTCGTGTCCCCAAGCTCGTGTTGATAAAAACTCCAATTTCCCCTCTACTGCAGTCGAAAGTCATTGTTTCGATTTTGAGAAGTCAAACGGCCGGCTTGGGTGTGTGCGTCTTGCTACTAGCTACAAACAATGAGGTTAGGGTTTTTTTGGGTTCGGGAACCAAAAAAAAAGGCAGGAACTAAAGGCAAGATGTTGTAGACACATCGCCACAAGTCCTAGTCGTAGACTAGCTATTCTCTAGTTAATCGACTTCAAAATAACGAGACTGCGATATATATAAAAATGAGAAATATTCCTAATATATGACTCAGGGATAATTTAGTTCACGTTATATTTCTGAAAATCAAAACTTCGATGTTGGACAAATCGTAATCGTAATCGTAATTGTAATCGTAATCGTAATCGTAATCGTAATCGTAATCGTAATCGTAATCGTAATCGTAATCGTAATCGTAATCGTAATCGTAATCGTAATCGTAATCGTAATCGTAATCGTAATCGTAATCGTAATCGTAATCGTAATCGTAATCTTAATCGTAATCGTAATCGTAATCGTAATCGTTTGATGAAACATTTGTCGAAGTGTACAAAGGAAAATCGACTGCGATATAAAACATCCGCACTGCGATTCGTAATCGCACGACTTAAAATGCGTAGCCACTGCTAACACAGTCGGTAACCTTGCTACGAATAATGTTGTTCTATGATATCATTGTTAGAGATATGATTAGATAGTCAGACATACTCTACTATAAGACGTACATCAGAATATATGATTGTCATCTGATGTATATATTTTATATTATCTGTATCTCTATGTACTATATAAAGGTTGTTTGGTCTTTTATCTATAACATCATTCGTTCTTCTATCTAACATGGTATCAGCGCCTAGGTTTCTCTTGTCCTGATCTTTTTTTCTTGATGGTCTCGTAGGGTGGTGGTGCACTATAATCGCGCACCACTGGCCATTGTTGCTTCCGCTACAATTTTTCTATCCATAATTTTTTTTATCTTTTTCTCTTCATCGCCAGAAACAAGTGAAGACCGGAGAGAAGAATCCGATGGATGAGTAACTCTACAGGATTTTGCCAAGCGTCAACTGTGTGTTGCTTTTGAGAAATTTGATTTTGGTTTCGGCCCTCGACCGATGTTTTACGGTCTCGATGATGTTTCTGGTCTCTTCTCCACCAATGTTTTTCGGTGTGTCTTCGATCGATTCTTTCCGATCCCTTTTGACCTATATTTTCCGCCTCTTCCCGAACGATCAATCGGTTTCTCAACATCAACACTTGCACGTGAGGTATCATGTTCTTTGAAACAGCATCCACTTTGAATTTTAAACAAAAAGTTACGCATTACAAATGTATGCCTATCAGAAATTGCATATCTATGCATTTTAACTAGAAAGATACACATTATATAAAATAGTTTATGCGTAGCCCTCGAAAGTTATAATTAAATGACAGACTATAAAGTTTAAATGACAAACTACGAATTTTAATTAAGATGCTACGCAATTTAGATTGCATATTACAAATGTTGTGCATTATAATTCGTAGTAACTATATCGAACTGTGTATCATACTATTTGTAGTAAAGGTATCAAAATGCATAGCTTTTCAAAGGTATGATTTGTGTTGCTCCCATTTTTTGTATATGAAATTGATAGCCTTGTATATGATAATCGTAGCCTTATATATAACATCCGTAGCACTATTTGTGATGTTTCGTTTGAACCACAATAAAATTCGTAGCAGTATTGTCACTGAGAGAGGATCAGAAGACAGTTACTAATTGTGATATATATAAAATCGTAGCAATGTATATGAAATTGGTAGCCTCGTATATAACATTTGTAGCTTGTATATAACATTCGTAGCACTGTTTGTGATGTTTTGTTTGAACTACAAAAAAATTCTGTTTAGGTTAATCAAAATGCACATACAATGTTAAATTACTATCTTAATTTTTTGTCTGCTGCGTAATAAAATACGTACAATAGAATTAATACAATAACATATACTACGAATTAATACAATGTTGCATTGTTCAGTTGTTCCTTAATACACAAATTCGTAGCATGTATATAACATTAGTAGCAATGTTTGTGATGTTTTATTTGAACTACGATAAAATTCAGGTTAAGTTAATCAAAAATCCGTATACACCGTTAAATTATTGTCAAGAAACGGGAGAAAATCGAAAGCGACTTGGAGATGTGATTGCGAATTGCCTAGGTTTTCCGCGCGGAGATTGCGCACGAATGGAACAACATCAAAAACATATATGAATTGATTTCGAAAAAACAGGATCTAAAAATAAGTGTGATTACCACAATACCCTCATAACAATCTTTAGGAGATGATATTTTGGGAAAGAATCTGTGATTTATTAGTCGTTAAATCTTTGATCGGAAGGCTCACATTATTTCTCATGAGAATTACTGTTTCTCATATGATCTTTGCTCTAAATTATGAATATGGTGAACAAATAGGACTCCTAGTCATATATATGAGATTTTTTGAAAGCAATTCTTTGCTTCGATATTTACTACACTTATAAGAATTATTTTGGAGAGAAAAAGGATTCGATGCAAACAGCATATTTTTGTAAAAAATACTAGGTGTGGGCAAAAACTGCTCCAAATTTAAAAACCACCCGCACTGCATTGCAAATGTGTGTTTGGTTAACCGCTCCGCTTTGGACAAAAAACAATTTGTTAAAAACCGCACCGCCCCCGAATATAGCGATGTGGAAGCGGTTCCCTATCTCAAACTACTCACTTTAAACTACACAGCACCGTATATATAATTAAATAATTAGAAATTTAAAGTAATTATAAAAAAATAACAAAAAATAATTTAAGGCCCAAGCCAAATTTAAAATTAAGTCGTAATTGATTTCTATTGTTGCTCGTTAGTAGTTCTGTCGTTTCTCTTTCTCTTCCTCGTTCGTTCTTTGTCACAACTGCACATCAAATCTTTGATTTCCCCAAGCTACCAAGCCACGAGACTCTCGATGGTTATCGTTTGGTCGTATCTTCGTACTTGAATTATGAAATCCGTAAATTTTTAGTTCAAAAATTAATTTGATTTTGGTTGGTTCTTACGTAGATGATGTTGTGTAGGGTTTTGATAATCCTTTATTTTAAGTTACTTCGTGATATTTATTGTTTGATCGGTATATATTCAATTAAGTTAGTTCATGATATTAGAAAATCTTCCTAATATGAATTCAATTAGGTTGCTCGTTGGTTCTTTATGATATTTTAGGTTACTTCTAATATATTTTTTTATCTAAAATTGCCAAGGACATATTTGCAATTACAACTTCTACAGTTGCTTCAGAATCAACTTTCAGTCTTGGACCAAGGGTCGTAGATCCATTTAGAGCTACATTAACTCCTAAGATGGTTGAGGGGTTGGTTTGTCTAAATGATTCGCTTAGGGGTGGATCGTTTTCCATGTATAAAGAGCCTACGAAAATAGAACTAGTACTCGATGCGGAGCTCAAAAAATTGGAATCAGAAACAGGTTTAAGAAGACCATGAATCAGAATATAGGTTCAAGAAAGCCAAGAAGTCTCTATTATCTATTATTTCTTGGTGATCCACTTAAGTGAGACCTTCGTCTCTTTGCTGAATTTCATCATTGTGTTTACTCCAAACTCTGCTTTTAATCTCTTCAAGTTTTGACTTCAGTTTATCATTATAAAAACATGAAGTCCCTACTCTCTACTGTGCAACTTCAAATTTTTTTGTCAATTTTGAAAATCGGTTTTTGAACCAAATTGCATCGCACCGCACCACATAGAGTGATGCACCACATATTTGGTTTTGATTTTTTAGGTACGATTTGCAAAATTTACAAATCGGTTAATGTGGTGCGGTAGCGGGTTTACTCTTAAATAGCACCAAACCGCACCGCGCACACCCCTAAAAAATAAAAATCAAAGACATGCCTTGATTTGGTCATTTGGACATATGGATGATTTTCCGGCGATGAATTATAAATCTTTTTGGACTAACTATATCATACTTTTGGTAGCGACGAATTATAACTCACTGTTGATGAATTTTGTAGTTTCCACCAAATATGTTTTGCACCTGATCTTTACTCTTATTTTTAATATGCAATAATTGTTAAAAAATGTGGGTTCCGTCCCCGGTTTTTGGCAAAACTATCTCCCATTACCCGGTCAGCATCGACCTGCCAACACTACACCATTTTACATCTTAGAGCACACTTTTTTTCCGTCGCATAAACTGCTAAAATGGTCGCATACACTTTACGCGATCGCTAGAGTGTCGTATAAAATCGGTCGCAAAAGCCGAGTAGCAAGATGTTTACACGATAACCGAAAGTAGCACTAGTCGCGTTATGTTAAACGCTTATGCGGCATTTGTCTTACTTAGTCCCGTAATCAGTGAGTTGAGGTTCACTCTTAATGTGCGTATAAAAAGAAACATGGTAGTGTAAAAGACCGTTGACGACAACTATTGAACATATAGTTGTCGTATAAACAAAATTTTGCGATTAATGTTGCTACAATAGACGTCGTATAAAGCTTGTTTCGCGACTAATATTAAAGGTATAGTTGTCGTATAAACAACATTTCGTGATTCATGTTGTTAAAATAGACGTCATATAAAGCGTGTTTCGCGACTAATATTAAAGGTATATATGTCGTATAAACACATTTCCCGATTAATGTGAGTCAAATACACGTCGAATAAAGCTTGTATCGCGATTAATATTGACGTATATATGTCGTATAAACGTTCCTTCGCGACAAATGTTAAGCAGTTAGATGTCGTATAAATTGTTTTTTGCGACCTATGTTGGACATTTAGATGTCGTATAAAAGTGATTTCGCGATTCGTATTGAATATATAACTTTCGCATAAAAGAGCATTGGCGACCAAATTGTGACATATAATTGTGGCAAAAAACTGTATAGGCGGCAGACATGGCAGCTAACATTATGGCAGAAATGTCGCATATAGATGATTAACTCTGAATAGAAAACACAAAATAGTTTAGACTATATAACACAAAATATCATCGAGACATCAAACAACCATTTGGCCAAAAAACTAGAATCCGAGCCAACAAAATACAACAGGGTACACACAACAATAGTTTAGGTGTCTGTGTACCCAAGCCAACACATAAAAGTTTCACACAATAATAAGTTCACACCTCAGTTTTTAGCATTAGGACCATAACTGGTAGCACCTTCTGAAGCATTTTGGCTTGCCAGATTTTTTGAACCGCCTCTCACCACCAAGTCCTCGAGCACACGTATCCTTTCTTGAAATTCAGCCTTCATTTCTTGAAACTCATCTTTTTGCTTGATCAGTTGTTCATTAAGGTCGGAGTTTCTTGCACCTCCTCTAGGTAGGGGTGGTCTCTTGAAGGCTTTATCGGTCCCGGATACATATGTTCCATGCTTCTGCCCAACCACTTGGCTCATGATGTCAATCTGAGCATAAATTGGAAGGGGTTCATGATCATCGATTACACTGTGGTCAGACTCATCACCATTCTGATCTGCCAATGCTTCACGAACCATTTCTTGCATTTTTGCCTACAATGCACATTGTGTAAATACAACAGAATACCGACAAGTGTAAATACAACAGAAAACCACACTGCAAAGTCTGCCAAGACAACAGAATATAACATAGAACATGAAGATTTCAAAAATAAAGTTGACATGAATTACATGAACAAGACCCAATTAATTGTTAACATGAAAATGGCACATAACAAGAGCACATGTTTCACCAAGATAAACATGTCAGAAAATATTTGCACAAGAACAAGACGAGAAAGACAGATAACACAAGCACTTGTTTGAGAAGAACCATTATCCCAACCTATGTTATACATAACATACATAGTCAAACATGAACAACACATTATCCCAACCGTTATTACCAAGCATGTGGGAAGAAAATCAACAGATACAACATAGTCGAACATCAACTTATGTAAATACCAAGTACATGAAAATGAATTAATAAAAACTTACTGCAAGGGCAGCGCCCTTGGGATCACCAGAGTAGACTTGGGAGAATGTTGCAACATAGTGTGCCTTGTCTCCCTGGGCAGCGAGTGTGGCAGCCTTCATGTGGAATGTACATTTTCCAGAATGGTGGTTCATTCTATTAGGATCATTGCAAATGTCTGACATGTTCTTACCCCTCTCCTGTTACAAAAAAATTACACAAGTTAATTAAAGAGTACTTATAAAGTCATCGATGATTAACAAAATGATAAACAAGAAGTATTCCGAACAAAAAGAAAATGTAAATTTGTAAGTAAATTGAATGCATAACCTGAACTTTTGGTTTGCTAAAGTGGCTCTTAAGCCATTCCCACTGCTCAGCACGACCGACGAACTCCTTGGGAAGTGCATCGGCTCCATACTCCGTGTAGAAGGTTTTCCAATCAGACTTCCAGTCACGATACCTCTCAAAGGCCTTCTTGAAAATATAATTCCACGGCTGGTCATCGTCTTTTTCCATAACAAAGTTTGGTTGGATACGAACAAATGGATGGTTAAAATTTTGCAGACAAGTAATGAAATAAATGCAAAGATAAAATAAAAATTACTCACTTTCAAATGATCATTCACAATGCGTCGATCCTGTTTCTGAAGTTTTCTGAATGACGAGGTTAACATCGGAACCTTGTCTCTCATAGCACTACCTGTCTCATGCACAATAAGGTTTCCCACAGCTTGCGAAGCAGGGCCAGTCCCGTTAGGTAAAAACTCTACCTTGATAGGCTGCCTTTTATTATTAGTCTGCTTATAGGTGGCAATCGTCGAACCATTCACTACTCCACGGACCTTCCTCTTCTCTCCACTTTCATCCCATGTCATAGAAAAATCCATTATGTACTTAACAACTACCTAACAAACAATAAGAAACACACTTATAATAAACACAAAAAATAACAAACAAATACCTGTTTGCACAAACCCAGAACTCCTGCATCTAATGCTTGGATAACCCTCCCAATTTTCATCCGCATAATCCGATGCCCTATTATCGAACGAGTGCATTGGTTCAAACTCTAGAGCTGGTGGTTCGGGAGCAGCCACCGGCGTAGGTTGGGATATGGTAGCAAGGGGTGGAGGAGGAGGGTTAGAATATACAGGTTCTGGTGGAGAAGGATTATTGCGTATGAAATTATATCCCCTGTTCAAGCTTGTGTCCAAGATACAGTTGCGACAGACCTTGAACTCTTTGCACAACAGTTCAGCAGACAGTTCAAGGTTCAGTTGCGACAGACCTTAAACTCGTATCACAACAGTTCAGCAAACAGACAAAAGCAGTAGAACTCATAGATTGATAACCCAGTTCGGCTCCGCCTACTCTGGGGGGTTTCCCACACCCGAAAAAGGGACAACAAATCTTTATTACGAGTATAGGGCTTACACAGGGACTTACACTTACACCTTGTAATTGCCTAACCTCAATACTCCGTCTCTCAGATTTGCAACCGAGGTTCACCGCAATTCCCCTCGATCCCCTTCGTTCAGACCTTCTGTCTGAACGTTCTCGATCTTCTCCAGAAGCTCGGATGCTTTCTCTCGAAAGCTTGTTCACCTTTGTTGTGTGCGGCAGTTGATACGCTTCAGGCAGTCTGAGTTGCACTTGAGCAGACTACACTTGCACCGATGTATTTCCAATGAGAAAACACAACCGGCCGTCGCTTTCTTCCTTCCCAATCGATAGTGTATACTCGTGTAAGTTTGATCTTGAAAGCGATGCAGAATAAGGGCGCCCTAGCATTGTATTTATATGCTTGGATGAAACCCTAATTTGCACAAGATAATCCCATCAAATATTTACGAAATATTCCTAGATATTTGATGTATATCTTTTGAATCGGTTGGAAGAATATACGAAGTCGTCTTCTTGCCCAAGAGAGCTTTGCCGCCTTCAATGTAGATATTCATTCGAATATCTCATGCTCGATTAAGTCGCTGGCCGACTTCAACTTGACGAAATCTTCACTGTCCAATATCCTTCCGGGAATATCCTTGCGTCTGATCCACGCTTTGTATGAGTACTAGGATATGTACGAACTCGCCCTGAACACCTGCTCGAACTGTCTAAGCTACGTTTTACCAAATACATGCCACTTAAGGGAACATCAATCTCCCCCTTGGCATTTTGGCAAAACCAAATCTACTAGATAAGTAAGTCTATCTAACTATCTAGACAGTGGGCAACTTTGAGGGAAACAAGAATTGTCTCCTCCAAAATACTCCCCCTTTTTGCCATAAACTGGCAAGGGGTACGATCCGAGTTCGAATAGTCAATCAAAATGTGCCAGAACAAGCACTAAGTACGAAAGTTTTAAACAAATAGTTCAGGGAGATAGTGTTTTTAGAGAACCTTCATTCAGACGACCCTTCAATTGAATAATCCTCAGAAGCTGTAGTCTCGGACTCATCGTCACTCGGATAGCTGAGGGCACGAGCAAGCTTGTTGATCCGCCTGCGTTGCTCCTTGTCCACTTCGATGATGACATTCAGGTCCCTGAGCAGCTGACTTCTCTTAACTCGGCCCATCCTGGCTCTCCCTCGACTCGACTCCGATTCACCCTTTCCTTTCTAGTTCTCCTCCTTGAGATCGTTCACGTGACGCCTGACAGGTCGTCGTTGTACCAGCAAATTTGAATTTATAATGTTCCTTACTCTAGACTGTGGGTTAGTACAGTGGCAAGCAAGGGTCGAACCCAAGAGAGCTAGATGGTTACTACTTTGTTCTGTAAGAAAGGAAAAGAAACACTTGGGTGAGAGTAAACAGTTTAGGAAATAGCACTGAAAAGGAAATAAGATGCGTGTGTATCAATGAGAGAAGATTCAGACTAGGGTTTCTTAATTGTGACTTGTTTTATCCTTGACTTCTAAATATCGTATTTCTGATTCCTAAGTGTGGTTACTTCCATTCCAAGTTATAACCTAAAGTAGGGTCTTTCCGGATGCCTACACCACAAACTACTTCCTTTCCGGGTTGTAGAATTCTTGACCTAACAATTCAATACTCCATTCCAAGATATATTAAATTAGTGCGCTATTTGTTTTCAACGGTCTAGTATCAAACAAACAGTAAATAAGGGATTTGTACTACTCCACCAAGTCTAACCTTTCCGAGTATCAACTTGGTTTCGTAATACAAATCGAGATAAACAGCACAAGGTCTAGTGGAATAACGAAATAAGCATTACGATTCAAGTCTCAAAAACAGTGGTCACAATGTATAAACCCTAGCCCGAATAATAAGATTAGTTACACATGGCCATTAGGGCAAGAATAATAAGTAAAAACAAGGAACTTCACTAAAGCCGAGAAGAGGAGGAGGACCGGCCATGAGTGGCTGAGCTAGGCGGAGCAGCGGCGGAGCACGGAGGAGGAAGGGCGGTGCAAGCTAGGGCTTCGGCCGTGTGAGAGGAGAGAACTCGTGTGTGAGTTGAGGGATGCTTTGAAAGGTTGATATGAGGCTGTATTTATAGAGAAAACTCAGGCCTCAAAGCTTCCAAATTGAAGTCGGTCCAAAAACGGTTTTAGGAAACATGTCCTAAAACCGACTTTGCTTGGTCTCTAAGTTTTCTTCTTCTGCAAGTCTTCCAGATCTGTGTAGAGCCTTCCAGAACCTTCTAGCAGCTTCTAAACCGTCATGCATGAAATTTGGATTTTTTCCCCGAAGTTACTGTTCACGCCGGAATTACTGTTCACGCCGGAATTACTGTCCACGCCGCGATCTGGTCTGAGTTGCTGCTCTCTTCTGCGTGCCAATTCCGACTTTGACTCTCGTTTTGACCTTTCAAACGACCTCGGATGCTCTCGGTGTGAACTAGAGAGTTGTAAAGAATTGAGTCAGCTACGCAACACCATGTAGCTCGTATTTTTATGATCAACGGTCCATTCCCAGTTCTCCGTCGAGCGTCCAAAGGTCTGATCTGCCATTGTGGTGTTTTCGGCATAAAATACCGTCTTTTATGCACGTTTCCTCCTAGAGCTTCTGAAACACCTGAAATGCAAACCAATACTAAGAAGTAACTGTTCGTATAATAAAGTGCTGGAATTGGTGGGATTTGCTGACTCGATGAGTCGTATAAATACGGCTCATCAAACCACCCCACACTTAAACTTATTCGTCCCGAACAAGGACTAGGTCATAAGAGGAACGAAATACTGTAACACCACAATGCTTCGGCATCCTAGACATGCTACATGAATATGATTCGGTTAATCTAGATTTCGCCTTCTATGCATGCTCGTTACTAATAGTCTTGTGCAAAAATATGAGTTAATGATACGTGTTACCTTTGGGCCGAGATGCAAATCAATTCGGATGTATCGGGAGATAGCCCTTTTCAGACCCATGAACCGCATTCTTGGACTCGAACTCTTGCTATATGGTTATGCTTTGCCGCTTTTTCTTGCACGTGATTGATTCGAGCTTCAAAGTGTTGAGTGCTTTTCGGCCAGCTATAATGTCTCAGATTGATGTATCAATTGAGCTCTTCACTTGAATTCGGTGTAAACTTTCATAATGATGATGGATTTGTTACTTTGTGCTGCGGATTGTGACTTGCTCGAACCTACTTGCTCTCACTCATCATCGTCCTTTTGACTCGGGTCAAGCCAAAGGTCGCTTGTCTATTTTCTCGGCTACTTGGACTAGAGCTTGGACGGTGTGAAGTATTCCCGTCCCGACCAACCGCAAGGGTACCGCAGTGGTGGAGCAGACTCGTACTATGTTGCCTCGAAGTGCTAGCCTCCACGAGCTCCACATAACCATATATCCTGAGTTCGGCCTTTGAATGATCTGTCAAGTCTCTCTAGGGTGTTTCTACAAACTCCACATCCCTGTTTATCTCAACTAACAAAGGCACGCAAAATTTTAAAATCACATGTTAGTCGCCCAAGTCAATTTTCACCAAAGACATGCATGTAATCGGCTCTATCTATTTCACCATATCATTATCCAATACTGCAAGTCTAGGAAATAGTGAAGAATCATGTACCAAAATTCAAAAAAATTATGGGAAACGTGCTGACTCTGTGCAGGGTGCAAGAAAATAAACGTGCTGACTCAATGACTGACTCTCCCACCCCACACTTTTGAAATAAGCCGTGTCCTCACGGTACGACTCAGATCTAGACTCACAATGCATGCAAACAAACAAAAGGGAAATAAGAAGAGAGTAAGGTTGGACAGGCACTTCCCTTGTGCGGTGCGTGACGATCAGAAGCAACTGATTATTCTCCTATGAGTCCTCGAAGAGAGCACCATCAAAGCTTGCATCGCAACGTGAGTTCGTCACAAAATGAAAGGGCTGTGTCAATGACATCAAGACGAATAAAGGATTCCCAGGAGGTTGGAGGAGTCACAATGGTCTCACTTAAAACCCAACCTCCTTAGACTCGTAAGTCTTGGTGACAGAATCCTTAAACGCTTATGTTTCTCGACACAATTTATTCAAGGTGTGAGGCTACTCACGTTGGATAACAGTCTTATGCCAATATTTTGGATACGTTCGCATCTGTCCCCGGCATGAAAATCATCTTCTTTCCCAAGTACAATGTGACAATAAGGACTCAAAACATAGACAAACATAATAAGTAAATAAACTGAAAAAGTGAAAAGTGCAGGGCTGCCTCCCTGCGAGCGCCTTTGTTTAACGTCGTTGGCTCGACAGTACCTCCTCTATGTGTCGGGAGGCTCGGCTAGGTCAAATTCTTGTGCGGGTGCTTCGATCTCTCCGTGGTAGTGCTTCACCCTCTGTCCATTGATTTTAAAGCGCCGGCCATCTGTAGGGCACTCTAGTTCGAGCGCTCCATGATTATAAATGTGGGTCACCGAGTATGGGCCTGTCCATCTCGATCGCAACTTCCCTGGCATCAATCGTAGGCGTGATGAAAAAACCAGGACCTGTTGTCCAACCTCGAATGCGCCTGAGGATAAACTTGTCGTGGTAGAGCTTGGTCCGTGCCTTGTAGTCTATTTGGCTCTCATAAGCCTCGAGGCGCAGCTCCTCAAGCTCGCACAACTGCAGCTTCCTATCTAGCCCGGCTGCCTGTAAGTCTGGATTGCACTTCTTCAGTGCCCAATATGCCTTATGCTCGAGCTCAACCGGTAAGTGGCACGCCTTTCCATAGACCAACCGAAAAGGCAAGGTGCCTATCGGCGTCTTGTAGGCTGTCCGGTATGCCCACAGTGCCTCATCTAGCCGCTGGCTCCAATCCTTCCTGTTCGGGCTCACCATCTTTTCCAGAATTCCCTTAATTTTGCGGTTGGAGATCTCCGATTGCCCATTCGTCTGGGGGTGATATGCAGTGGAATTCCGGTGGTGAACATGGTAGTTCTTCAGTGTGGATGCCATCATTCGGTTGCAGAAGTGCGTCCCCTGATCGCTGATAATGGCCTTAGGTACTCCGTACCTGCAAAAGATGTTAGTGCGCAAAAAGTCTATGACAGTTTTAGCATCATCACACCTAGTGGCCTTGGCCTCTACCCACTTGGACACATAGTCAACTGCAACTAAGATGTAAGAAAATCCACACGAAACAGGAAAAGGGCCCATAAAGTCTATCCCCCAAATGTCAAACACATCATTCACTAGTATGGGGACCTGTGGCATCTCATTCCTAGCTGAAATATTACCTACACGCTGACATTTGTCACATCTCTTACAATGGTTGTAGGCATCTCTAAAAACATGCGGCCAAAAGAAACCACTATCTAAAATCTTCCTAGCCGTTCTCCTAGGGCCGAAATGACCACCACATGCAAACTCATGGCAAAAGCTAATAACTGAAGCACTCTCATCATCGGGCATGCACCGTCTAAGAATCTGATCTACATCTATTTTCCATAAGTACGGATCATCCCACACATAGTATTTTGCATCATGCTTCAATTTCAAACACTGTGCCCTAGAATATGAGGGCGGGAACTTACCTCCGACCAGGTAGTTCACTAGGGGAGCCAACCATGGCATCTTACCCGAAATAGCATACAAATGCTCGTCTGGAAATGTCTCGGTAATCTGCCCGGCATCCTCCTCTCGGACAAGTCGGCTCAAGTGGTCGGCCACCGTGTTTTCTATGCCCTTCTTGTCCCTAATCTCCACGTCAAACTCCTGTAGGAGCAGGATCCACCTAATGAGCCTCGACTTTGCCTCCTTCTTCGTCATCAAGTACCTGATAGCTGCATGGTCAGAATAGAGAACAACTTTAGTACACAGCAAATAAGACCTGAACTTCTCTAAGGCAAAGACCACGGCTAGCAGTTCTTTCTTTGTGGTCGAATAGTTCTTCTGGGCCACGTCCAGTGTCCACGAAGCGTAGTAGATCACCACGGGCTTCTTGTCCACCTTCTGACCGAGAACTGCTCCTACAGCATAATCGCTCGCGTCACACATAATCTCGAAGGGCTGTGTCCAGTCCGGAGCTCTAATGATGGGCGTGCTGGTGAGGGCCTCCTTTAGCTCGTCAAACGCTGCCCTGCACTGATCTGTAAACTCAAAAGGAACATCTTTCTGCAAGAGGTTAGATAAAGGCAGTGCCTTATGAACCTACGATAGAAACCAGCATGCCCTTAAAAGGACTTAATATCACGGACTGTGGAGGGATATGGCAGAGTAACAATCAAGTCTATTTTAGCTTTGTCTACCTCTATACCCTCATGTGAGACTATGTGACCGAGTACTACTCCATGAGTAACCATAAAGTGACACTTTTCATAGTTGAGTACCAAATTCATCGAAACACATCGTGCTAAAACTGTACTCAAATTATCTAAGTATGCATCAAATGTATCACCATGCACAGTAAAATCATCCATGAACACCTCTATGAATGAACCGATCATGGCAGAAAAAATACTAGTGACGACCCGCTGAAAAGTGTTGGGTGCGTTACACAAGCCAAAGGACATCCGGCGAAAAGCAAACGTACCGAATGGACATGTAAAGGTCGTCTTCTCCTGATCCTCGGGTGCTATGGGAATCTGATTATAGCCTGAAAACCATCTAGAAAGTAGAAGTAAGGCTTACCTGCCAAGCGGTCGAGCATCTGATCAATGAATGGAAGAGGAAAGTGATCCTTGCGCGTAACGGCGTTTAGCTTCCTGTAGTCTATGCACATGCGCCATCCATTCTTGACTCGAGTCGTGACCATCTCGCCCTCCGCGTTCTTCTCCACTGTGATTCCTGTCTTCTTCGGTACAACATGTACCGGACTCACCCACTGACTGTCTGAGATCGGGTAAATCACATCTGCATCCAATAGCTTCTGAATCTCCTTCTGGACCACCTCCATCATAATCGGATTCAATCTGCGTTGAGGCTCCCTCGAAGGCTTCGCTCCATCATCTAGCAAAATCCGATGCATACAAACTGCCGGGCTGATTCCCTTGATGTCGGCTAGTGTCCATCCGATGGCCAGTTTTTGCTCGGTTAGCACTCCAATCAATCGTCGCTCCTGATCTGCCTCGAGCCCGCTCTTGATGATGACTGGTAGTGTGTCATTCTCTCCTAGGAACGCATACTTCAAGTGTCTGGGTAAGGGCTTCAATTCTACTGTAGGTGCCTGCACAACAGAAGGCAATAACACATTAGCTTTAAATAATCGAACTGCATTAACCTCATACATCGGTGTGAGTGGCTGGGCGATCTCTAGCTGATCTAGGGCATCCATGATGGCCTCTGTATGCTCGTATGAGTCCTCAGGCGAATACACTGCCTCCTCGATGACTTGCTCTAGAGGGTCGGTCCTTCTCTCTGAATGTACCTCCTGGACTATGTCGTCCAAGGTGTCTAAGGCATGGACTGCCTCGTACTCCGTGGGATGCTTCATGGTCCTGAAGATGTCGAAACTGAATACCACCCCCTCAACTTCCATGGACAGTGTCCCACTGTCGCAATCTATCTTAATCTTTGACGTCTTGAGGAACGGCCGGCCGAGTAGAATCGGTGCATGGTCTGTTGGGCCGCAGTTCTCCATCTTGAGCACATAGAAGTCGGCTGGGAATACTATCTCTCTCACCTGTACTAGCACATCCTCAATCTTGCCCTCGGGCTGCTTGCATGACCTGTCCGCCAGCTGTATGGTGAGACCTGCAGGTTCTAGAGGACCAATGCGCAAACAGGAGTATATCGAATATGGTAAAACATTAATAGAAGCACCAAGATCAAGCTTGCAATTTTCTATCCTAATGTTACCAATCGTGCAGGGAATGGTGTATGTGCCTGGATCACCGCATTTTGGTGGCACCTTGCGCTGAATCACTGCCGAAACATTCCTGCTCATGAGCTCTTGGTCGGGCTGGGTTCCTCGTCGTCTGTTCGTGCACAACTCCTTCAGAAACTTGGAGTACCTCGGGATCTGCTTGATGGCCTCAAGGAGTGGGATGTTGATTTCCACCTTACTGAATAGCTCCCACACTTCTCTGTCCATTACGTACTTCTTCGGAGCTCGAACCTGCACAGGAAAAGGCAGAGGTACCTGGACGTTAGAATTCTCGGTGATGGGAACCGGGCCTGGCCGAGAGGGGTCGGCTGCTGGAACCGGGCATGGCCGAGAGGCCTCAGGTGCTGAAGTCGAGTCTGGTCTGGACTCGTCTTGGCCGAAGGTACCGGGCTTGGTCGCTTCGTCCTGGGGCTCTTGCGGGTGCTCGTCCTCGGATGGTTCTGATGCCCTTCGTCCACTCCTCAATGTTAGTGCACTGACATTCCCCTTTGGATTCTGAATGGTTTGCGAGGGAAGTCGTCCGGCGTTCAGATTGTTTGCGAGGTCCGAGACTGTCGTAGCAAGCTGGGACACTTGTTTCTTTAAGTCGGCAATGTCTCCCTTGTTCGTGGCTCGATCCTGATTCACGACTGCTGCTAGCTCTTTTACTATCTCTTCGAGAGGTTTGTTGGAGCCGTGATTGCTCGGGCCTGGCTGATTATTGTTTGGACCTCTCTGCTGGTACTGTCCTGGCACATTTTGCTGATACTGGTGGTGTGGATGCCGATAGGGCTGCTGGTTCTGCTGAGGCGCACCCTGTCGTGCTGGCTCTCTCTGGGCCTGATGTTGCTGATTGTTGCTTTTCCAGGGTTGTCCGTTGACTCCTTGATTGGTCGTGGCTGTGCCATACCGTCGGACTGGCCCTGGCCTGTTCCCATAGTTCTGATAGTCGCCTACTGCATTGACCTCACCCTGGTCGTCCTCTAAGATGGTTGGGCACTCGTCTGTTTTGTGATCTGTAGCTGCACAAAACCCGCATGGCTTAGTCTGGACTGGTTGCCTCCTGATCACATGTTGCATCATGTCCTTAATCTCCTTGATTTGTTCGGCCATGGCACTTACTGAGGGCTCAACCTTTGACACGTTTCTGGATCGGGCATATTCGTCCACCTTTGTAGATTCATCCTGGAACCGCTCACTTTCTGCCACTTCTTGTATCTTCTATCGGACTCTGGCTGGGGTCAGGTTCATGAGATTGCCTCAAGCCGAGGCCTCCAGTAGTTTCCTATCCAGTCTACGAAGTCCATCTAGCATATACTCGCTGACTAATTTCTCTGGGACCTCAAGGTTGCAGCAGCTCTTCTCCAAGGCGTTGAATTTCTCCACGTACTCGTACATGTTCTCGTTGGGGCCTTGCTTGAGCTCTTGCAACTGTCTCCGGACTTGCATTGCACGCCCTACTGGATAGTACTTGCTGACGAATTGCCTTTGCATTTGTTCCCATGTGTAGATACTACCGGAGGGCAAGGATAAGAACCAATCAGTAGCAGCGTCTGTAAGTGAGAAATAGAATGCCTTCAGTTTGAAGTCATCGACTTCGACTCCGTATGGCTTTAGGTTCAGGCATATCCCGTGATATCGTGTCAGGTGAGATGTGGCCGACTCTCCTTTGGTTCCTGAGAACTTGGGCAGATGGTGGATGACTGCCGTGTTGACGGTTATAGCTGCGAGGTCTGGTCCTTCGTAGATGCACCATGACTGGTCTTTGAAGTTGGGGACCGAGAGCTCGTCCATGGTTGGTCCTTCATTGTCGTCCTCCTCAATATCATTTCTGACTGCCGACTGCTGTGGAGGTCGCGGAGGTGGTGGGTATGGTTGGTGTGGAAGGTATTGTAGTGGTGAATATTGTGGTGGATACTGGTGATAGGGCGGTTGTGGATATTGTGGATATGGGGGTGGCGGGTACTGCTGATATGGTTGGGGTGGATACTGGGGGTATTGTTGGTACGGTTGAGGTTGGAATGGTGGTTGGATCGGTTGGTGTTGCAATTGTCCCGGGATAGCCCCCCGGATCTCTCCATTCTGGACCATCGGGCCCTGCTCGTTGTGTTGTGGAAGCGCTCCTGCTCCGTTTCGGACAACCTGTTCGACTTCGTCATTGTGACTATTGTCACCAACTCTACTACCTGCGTGAGAAATGGCACAAGAATAGCAAAGCACCGAATAGCAAGAATAGACTAGCAATAAAGGGTCCCCAGGAGATTGGAGGAGTCACAGCGGTCTCACTTAAAACCCAATCTCCTTAGACTCGTAAGTCTTGGTGACAGAACCCTCTAAAAGCTAGAAATCGAAATCGAAATAAACGGAAATCGGAAAACTAGGAAATCGAAATAAACTAAGGAGATTGAAACAAAAAAAGAAATTGAAATAACCGAAATTAAAGGAAATAAACGAAAAAGAAGAAAGAACAAAATTCACCGTGCGTAGCTCCCCGGCAACGGCGCCAAAATTTGACAGGTCGTCGTTGTACCTGCAAATTTGAATTTATAATGTTCCTTACTCTAGACTGTGGGTTAGTACAGTGGCAAGCAAGGGTCGAACCCAAGAGAGCTAGATAGTTACTACTTTGTTCTGTAAGAAAGGAAAAGAAACACTTGGGTGAGAGTAAACAGTTTAGGAAATAGCACTGAAAAGGAAATAAGATGCGTGTGTATCAATGAGAGAAGATATTCAGACTAGGGTTTCTTAATTGTGACTTGTTTTATCCTTAACTTCTAAATATCGTATTTCTAATTCCTAAGTGTGGTTACTTCCATTCCAAGTTATAACCTAAAGTAGGGTCTTTACGGACGCCTACACCACAAACTACTTCCTTTCCGGGTTGTAGAATTCTAGACCTAACAATTCAATACTCCATTCCAAGATATATTAAATTAGTGCGCTATTTGTTTTCAACGGTCTAGTATCAAACAAACAGTAAATAAGGGATTTGTACTACTCCACCAAGTCTAATCTTTCCGAGTATCAACTTGGTTTCGTAATACAAATCGAGATAAACAGGACAAGGTCTAGTGGAATAACGAAATAAGCATTACGATTCAAGTCTCAAAAACAGTGGTCACAATGTATAAACCCTATCCCGAATAATAAGATTAGTTACACATGGCCATTAGGGCAAGAATAATAAGTAAAAACAAGGAACTTCACTAAAGCTGAGAAGAGGAGGAGGACCGGCCGTGAGTGGCTGAGCTAGGCGGAGCAGCGGCGGAGCACGGAGGAGGAAGGGCGGTGCAAGCTAGGGCTTCGGCCGTGTGAGAGGAGAGAACTCGTGTGTGAGTTGAGGGATGCTTTGAAAGGTTGATATAAGGCTGTATTTATAGAGAAAACTCAGGCCGCAAAGCTTCCAAATTGAAGTCGGTCCAAAAACGGTTTTAGGAAACATGTCCTAAAACCGACTTTGCTTGGTCTCTAAGTTTTCTTCTTTTGCAAGTCTTCCAGATCTGTGTAGAGCCTTCCAGAACCTTCTAGCAGCTTCTAAACCGTCATGCATGAAATTTGGATTTTTTTTCCCGGAATTACTGTTCACGCCGGAATTACTGTTCATCCGCCCGAATTACTGTTCATCCGCGATCTGGTCTGAGTTGCTGCTCTCTTCTGTGCGCTATTTCCGACTTTGACTCTCGTTTTGACCTTTCAAACGACCTCGGATTCTCTCGGTGTGAACTAGAGAGTTGTAGGGAATTGAGTCAGCTACGCAGCGCCATGTAGCTCGTATTTTTATGATCTACGGTCCATTCCCACTGCTCCGTCGAGCGTCCAAAGGTCTGATCTGCCATTGTGGTGTTTTCGGCATAAAATGCCGTCTTTTATGCATGTTTCCTCCTAGAGATTCCGAAACACCTGAAATGCAAAACAATACTAAGAAGTAACTGTTTGTATAATAAAGTGCTGGAATTGGTGGGATTTGCTGACTCGATGAGTCGTATAAATACGGCTAATCAACGCCCTTTGAACAACTTGTGGTCGACGATGAACTTGCTGGGTGCCTTTGTGAGATGGTCAGGCGAGGCCTTCAAATCTGGAGCTTGATGGATGATCAGCTCATAAATCAGAGACGGGAAGCAGATTTGGTGCAGAGTTCTCATCGATGTAGCATGTTCAGCAATCTATTTGAACATTATTCTGCCCAGGTTGAACTTCAGCTTATTCCCTATCTGATAAATCTGTTGGGTCATGTCCTTGTTGACGGTAGAGCGATGAGTAGACGAACTCCAGTTGAAGACCGCTACGAAAAACAGCATTGAATAGAACGTAGATAGATCCTCTGTATGCACAACTGACTCAGGCCTCCATCGAACAGAGCCTGTAGTGATGGTGCTCACTATCTTCTCAAAGCTTGATTCTTCTTCATCAACAGCTGGGTCGTCCTTGGAGAAGTATACATTGATCAGCTCAGGATCAATCTTGATCCTCCTTCCTCTAACATAGAAGACCCCATACTCTGCCTCTCCAATGACCCCAAACTTTGGGGGCAAGTTTGCCATGGCCTCACTGATGGACCAAAGTTATACGAGTCAGAAACACAGTAAAACCCCCTTAATTAGACTGTTTGTCTATCTAACGTCTACGTGTTAGTCCCGATATATTTTCACAGGGCATTTTAGAGACTGAAGTGAAAACACGCTAAGGAGAGGATTTTAAGCTGAAAAGATAACAAGAGTCAATCCAAGGTCAAGATCATATGCCGACTGAAGAAATATCAAGGATCCTGACGTTAAATTGACCAGAACAAATTAATCAGAAGAATCAGGAGTGGAGTCAAGACAGCCCGGAGAAGAAACACATTGACAGTTTTGTGAAAAGACTGCACAAAACTGTATAAACTCACACATTGGGCAAGGATGACCAGCCACCACTCAAGGAGGTGGCCAAGGGAGGAGCTCCTCCCCCTTGGGCCACCGGCAACCGGCGGCTCCTCCACCCATGGTGACCGGCGGCTTTTTGATCCTCCACATGGCACCTCCTCCTTCCTCCTCTTCTCCTCCCTTGGATCAAATGCACATGTCCACCATCTCCACCACCCATCTCCTCCCCTTTGGGCTATAAAAGGAGGAGCTCCTCCTCCTCATTTCACACACCAAATTCCAATTTCACTTCTCTCTAGAAGTTGTAATATTTGTAATGTTGTAATTTTGCTTTGGAAATAAAGGAAAGCTCCCTTGGCGCTTCAACGGTTGTAAGTTTCTCTTAGTATTTATTTATTTAACTGTTGTCTTTAATTTCCTTAGTATAATGTTTAGCGCAATGAATAGTAGCTAAACTAGTAGTTCGGTCTAAGGGGCGCACTTGTATTATAAATGTTTTAAGACTATTAACTTAGTGTTTAGTCTTAGTATTCAAAACTTGTTCTATGTGCCATATATAGTCAGAGTTTCCAAGGTTGAGTGGATGCTGTAACAAGCAAAACTCTTCTGTGGGAATTCGTGATCATACTCAGGTAGTGGAAGCTGTAACAAGCAAAGCTATCTGAGGAGTTCGACTCATCCTTAATCCCATCTGGTCGAGCGTAACTGTGAGATCAGGTGGATGTACACAGGCTAGCATACCTTAGGGTATTGGCGCTAGACTGAAATAGAACAGGAGTTGCTTTAAACCGGTGTTGTAAGTCTTGAGCTGTAACTAGCCTCGATTCACCGTTTGAATACTTAGATGATTCACTAATGGTCAATGATAAACAGGATATAATACAAGTCCCCTGAAACCGAACATTTCTTTTAATCATTAAAATAGTAATTTACTTTCCAGTATTAAAATCAACCAACCAACCAATCAATCAATCAAAATAGCTGGTAGCTTTAAAACCAACCAACCGACCTTAAACACGTTCCCACGCCGCAAACCTCACCATTGCAGACATGTGGTACCTGATAACTGGCCTAGCCACTGCCACAAGACGAGGTCCCCACACTGACGAGGAAATGCAGATAGAAGAAGCTGACCCTGAGGCTGACAAAGAAGAAAACACCGAGCCGTCAGAAGAGACTCACGAACCATCTAAGGAATCAGACATGGAAAGCACCGGAAGCAACGAAGTAGAAGTCCAGAATACCACCAACGATACGGGGCGGAAGCGGGACTTCACGATGTAGGATTTGATGGAGGAGGATAGGTAGTGCAACCCGACGACTCTTGATGCCAACCACTGCTTGTGCAATGACCTGCAACAAGTAATTGCCTAACCACACTCTAAGTTTCCAAACCACACAACCACGCACGAAGTTGGAAGCACAATTTGGTTGCCGTCGAACGACCGCTTATGCAATCTCACAAGGAAACTACAAGAGCAAGGGGGTAGAGAACTCTCTCTCAAATAAGATATAGCAATAGCTAAAATCTGAAATTTTGATGAATAATATTTCCAAAATCTGAATGTGTTTTCAAAATACATGTAGATGAGGATTAATACTAAGAAATGAAAGTAAATGCATGTGTTGTGGACTTGTGCAGCCACCATGGGATCTTGAGTAGCCTCTTTTGAGCAATGAGCAGCCACCATGGAGTCTTGTGCATTCTCCTTTGATCCTTGTTCAGCCATAAGTGCCCATGATTGATCTTTGTGCAATACTATTAATAGCCATGCTTTCAATTTGTGCTTGGTTTGATGTGCTAAGGGAAAAGCATCAATTCTGGTCCTTTATTGCTTTCTTTCTTGCACTAAATGATGTTAGACTTCTCCCTTTGTTCTTCGTGCACGAGTCCTCCATAAGTGTCCCTTCTTTATGTTCATCCACTTTTGAGAATCTGATTAATAAAAGCACACTAGATTTAGGCAGCATATAGTTCTCATCAATTATAGTATAACAATCAACTAGGAGTGAATTCACCTCATGTTGAATTTGTTTTGCTCGGTTCTTAGTCATTGGACCTTTGTAAGCGTCTTTCGTCGATGCATCAGCTAGTAGTTGTATAGGATTACTTGTAATAGTAGATGAACAACGAGGTGAGGATAGTGTGTCCTCATCATCCTCCCCCACTTCAAAATGAGTCGTCCTCGACTCTGATTCTTCTTCACCCAAGTAAGGTGACAAGTCAGCCACGTTGAAAGTAGGACTCATATTGAGAGGAGTAGGTCAATTCTTGATTGCCTCAACTTTTGATTCGTCAACCTCTATTCCTTGCCCAGAAACAACATGGCCAAGAAAAATAACCTGCCATTGTATCTCCTTTGTCTCTTCGGGGTTAGTGCGATCGGCTGGACGATTTGGAAGTGAAGCTCCCGGAATGAGATCAATTTGATGCTCAATGCCACGCAAAGGAGGTAGTCCCGGTGGAATCTCCTCGGGAAAAACATCTTTATAATCCTGCAAGACATGAGCAAATGCACTAGGAAGAGATGTCAAGTCGTTAGTCGATACCAATGTGTCTTTGTACATCAGCACAAAGATCACTTGACTTGTGTTATTCCTCACATCTCTCAACTCAGATTTGGTGGCTAGCATGACGAAATTCTCTCCCTCACTTTTCTGTTTCTCTCTCGTGTTTGTTTTGGGACACTCACTCACTATTTTGTGGTTTCCGCTCGTATGTTTTTTCTCTCCAACTCTCACACTCACTTTGTTTCCCTCGCTGGCTTTTTGCATATGATCAGTCATAATTTGTTGAGGTATCATAGGTCGGAGCACCAAATCCTTGCCTTTCCACTTGATTGTGTAATGGTTTGTGCGTCCACAATGTTGCGCTGAAACATCATATTGCCACGGCCTTCCCAATAGTAAATGACACACCTTCATGGGTAGAACATCACACTCAACTGTGTCAATATAATCGCCAATCTTAAACTGAACTTTTACCTTGTGTGTAATCTTCATTTCTCCGCAATCACTTAACCATTGCACATGGTATGGGTGAGGATGTGGCAGCAACTTCAGCTCAAGCTTTTCACACATCTCTTTACTTGCAAGGTTTTGGCAACTTCCTCCATCAATTATTAGTTTCGCAACTTTGTCTTGAACTCTTGCTCTTGTTTGGAAAAGGTTGTGCCGTTGACAATTCTCTGAATCTTTCACTTGCACGCTGAGCACCTTGGTAACAACAAGTGAGGCACCTTGCTCATAATCACAATAATTGTGTTCTTCATCATCAAGAGTAGCATCAGCAACTTCGTCTTCCAAATCACTTGCTGATTCATACTCTCCTTCCTCAGTTACGAGCATAGTACGGTTGTTTGGGCAGTCTTTGATCATATGACCACGTCCCTTACACTTGAAACACTCAATGTCTCTACTCTTGGATGTGGATCCAATGGAAGAGGAACTAGATGACGCTGATTTGCCTTTCTCCCTTGAAGTTTCAGTTCCACCACTACGAGTGTTGGAACGATTGCCACCTACAGAGTTAGTGGTGATGCCTCGACCAACATTAAATTGCGGTACAAACTTACTTCCACTTGTTGTAGTCCGAGTAGTGAATGAGGTTGATTTGTTCAGCTTTGAGTCATCTTGCAATTGTCGTTCAGCCTTTGAAGCAAGATGCACCAACTCTATGACATTTCGGTAAGGTTGTAGCTCAACAATCCGTTTCACACTTGTGTTCAACCCATACAAGAATCGAGCCATGGACTGCTCCTCATCTTCTTGTATATCGGCACGTATAATAGCCTTCTCCATCTCCTTGTGGTACTCCTCAACAGATTGTTTACCTTGACTCAAGTTTTGAAGCTTGTCAAAGATGTCTCTTCTATAGTGTCTTGGAATGATTCTCGCCCTCATCTCACGCTTCATTTCTGCCCAAGTAGCAATAGGGAATCCTTCTCCTTCTTCTCGTTGTCCCTGGACTTGTTCCCACCATATAAGCGCATAGTCTTCAAACTCCAATGAAGCCATGGCAAGCTTCTTCTCTTCGGAATAGTTATGCATGCGAAAAATCTTATCAACCTTCAACTCCCATGTAAGATAAGCTTCTGGATCAGATCCTCCTTCAAACTTTGGCATAGTAAATTTCAGCTTACCAAACCTTTCCTCATCACGAACAAAGTTTCCACGTTGACGGAATCCAGCATTTCTAAACATGTCACGATCCTCATTGTCAAATTCATCATCAATGTAACCATGGTTCATATTACCTCTTCCACGACCTCGTCCTCGTCCATTGAATGGAGCATCTCTAAAATTATTCCCACGACCAGCAACTACGTTGTTTGTGTTGTTGGCGACATGGTTTTGCCCTCCTTGAGCAATTGGTGCAGCAACCTCTCCATTAGTCCTCTCAGTCTCATCGCCATGCACACTTGCATCTCCCGTGGCTTGTCGTAGTTCTCGAACAACTTGAGCAACTATATTAACTTGCATAGCAGCAAGATTTTGGGTTAGTTGTTGATTAACATTACCCATAAGTTGTTGAAGATCCTCAGATATTCTATCTTTCTTTTCCTCCAATGACTCAATGCTTGCCCGAAACTCTTGACGAAGATGATCACGTAAAGCATTGAAATGGAGACGTGTGATGGGCTGATTGAGTTGTTCAGCGCCATCAATTTCATATTCATCTCCATCACCTGCCATGATTAGCTGTGGAAAACTCTATACTAAAGATAAATGTGTATGAAAGAAAAAAAAAGAACCTCAAACCTCACTTTCTCTTACCAACCGAAGCTCGTGAAGATTCCAAGTGAGTGCAGATTTGTGTTTTACTTCGGTGATGATGGTTGGTCCAAAAGAGTGAACAATCAAGCGCATACAAGTCGAGAATCACACAAAAAATGGCTGATTTTGGATGCACTACTCAATAGACTAGATGAAATCCCTACAAATTCAGCAACTTTTTTTTTGCTTTTTTTTGCTTTTTTTTTTGTTTTTTTTTGTTTTTTTTTTGCTTTTTTTTGCTTTTTTTTTGCTTTTTTTTTTGCTTTTTTTTTGCTTTTTTTTTTCTTTTTTTTGCTTTTTTTTTGCTTTTTTTTTGCTTTTTTTTTTGCTTTTTTTTGCTTTTTTTTGCTGTTTTTTTACAGAATTGAAATCAACAAAACTACAAAGGGATAGATGGTACCAATGTAACAATGGCTCTGATACCAAATGATACGGGGCGGAAGCGGGACTTCACGATGTAGGATTTGATGGAGGAGGATAGGTAGTGCAACCCGACGACTCTTGAAGCCAACCACTGCTTGTGCAATGACCTGCAACAAGTAATTGCCTAACCACACTCTAAGTTTCCAAACCACACAACCACGCACGAAGTTGGAAGCACAATTTGGTTGCCGTCGAACGACCGCTTATGCAATCTCACAAGGAAACTACAAGAGCAAGGGGGTAGAGAACTCTCTCTCAAATAAGATATAGCAATAGCTAAAATCTGAAATTTTGATGAATAATATTTCCAAAATCTGAATGTGTTTTCAAAATACATGTAGATGAGGATTAATACTAAGAAATGAAAGTAAATGCATGTGTTGTGGACTTGTGCAGCCACCATGGGATCTTGAGTAGCCTCTTTTGAGCAATGAGCAGCCACCATGGAGTCTTGTGCATTCTCCTTTGATCCTTGTTCAGCCATAAGTGCCCATGATTGATCTTTGTGCAATACTATTAATAGCCATGCATTCAATTTGTGCTTGGTTTGATGTGCTAAGGGAAAAGCATCAATTCTGGTCCTTTATTGCTTTCTTTCTTGCACTAAATGATGTTAGACTTCTCCCTTTGTTCTTCGTGCACGAGTCCTCCATAAGTGTCCCTTCTTTATGTTCATCCAATTTTGAGAATCTGATTAATAAAAGCACACTAGATTTAGGCAGCATATAGTTCTCATCAATTATAGTATAACAATCAACTAGGAGTGAATTCACCTCATGTTGAATTTGTTTTGCTCGGTTCTTAGTCATTGGACCTTTGTAAGCGTCTTTCGTCGATGCATCAGCTTGTAGTTGTATAGGATTACTTGTAATAGTAGATGAACAACGAGGTGAGGATAGTGTGTCCTCATCACATGTGGTACCTGATAACTGGCCTAGCCACTGCCACAAGACGAGGTCCCCACACTGACGAGGAAATGCAGACAGAAGAAGCTGACCCTGAGGCTGACAAAGAAGAAAACACCGAGCCGTCAGAAGAGACTCACGAACCATCTAAGGAATCAGACATGGAAAGCACCGGAAGCAACGAAGTAGAAGTCCAGAATACCACCAACGAACTGCCTATTCCATACCCGACTATCATTACCCAGGCAGCTGAGACTATCTACGATCAGTTCTTCACGAACCAACATTACGAGGCAGAACCAAGCCTCATGAGGCCTTCCCGACTTTTCCCCTTGATCAATGAGCAAGTCACAGCGAACTATGCGATCCAAGAAGAAGCTCAAAGGAGAATGGGAAAAGGGCCCGAGCAGAATGACTCCTACATGGAGCACGCTTTCGCCATGACTGGACAAGGCAGCCCTAAACAGGAGAACACCCAGTTCAAGAAGCTGATAGTGAAAGGTCCCTCGCCTTCTCAGAGACGTTGGAAGGAGATACCATCAGAACTGGACCCAAACCCGTCATCTGCTAAAAAATCAGGAAGACTCACCGCAAGAATCAAAGCAGGTGGAATCAAGAAGTGACCTCAGCCACCCATGGGACCCAAACCAATGAACCACAAACGAGGTATCGTCGAGCCAACGACGTTAAACATGTGCACTGGTCGGGAGGTAACCCGACACTATCTTACTTTTCCGCACTTTAATTTCTGTCATTTAAATTCAGTATTTAGTTTTAAGCTTGCATGACTTTTGAACAAGGCACGCCTTCGTTCAAAAATGGGGGGTGAGAACCACCTGTGTACATAAATAACATGCAGCTGTTTTTTTCTTTTTTAATAAGTACCTTTTTGAAAATATGAACTTAAGAATGTGAAAAAGATAAATCATAATTCATGCATTAACCTTGTGAAAATTCAACTGTTTAAAAACTTAGAATGTAACTTTCCATTTGTCCTTTGTGCTGAGATAACTAGGGATGTGGAGTTGATATAAACTGCCCTAGAGAGGCTTGGAAAGCAATCAAAGGATCAGATCAAACTATATGGTTTTTGAAGTCAGTGGAGGCTGCACTTCGGGTTTTCAGTGAATAATTGAAGTCAACTCCGCCATGAAGCATCTATGCAAAGGCGAGGACGGGAATCAGACCGTCCTCTCTCTAGTCAAAATAGCCAAGAAAATAGATGGGCGACCCTCATCTTGACCCGCGCAAAATGACAAAGACGAGAGGAGCGGGGAGGCATTTCCATAGGCTTGCGGGCGATGATTGGACCTCCCAAAAAGGCTCGAGAAAATGGACTAGCAATCACAAAAAGACGAAAAGCTCAATGAAGCAAATCAAAAGAGGCCAAAGGCCCAAAATTGTGAAGGTTTTAACCGAGCAAAAGTGAAGCACTCAAAAAAGTCAAATCAAAGGCCAAAGGCCGATTCACTACAAAAAAAAAAGCAGTCCCTCGCCAAAGAAGAAAATCAAAAAGGCTCAACTCACTGAAACCCGAATCGAATCACGTGCTAGAGAAAGCTACCAGAAAACCATATAGTAAGAGACGATCCCGAGGTTGCAGTCCAGGAGCCTAAAAAGGGCTATCTCCCGAGACATCCAATATAATTTGCATCTCAGCACGGAGGCACAAGTATTAAGTTTCTTCTATTTATTTACGCAGTTTAATTTGGTAATAAGTAAGCAATGCATGAATTAGGATAGATCGAGTACCACAATCTAATTTTCATATTCCAAAGCCAAAATTAGAACTTACGCCCTTTAATAGCATTGTTCGGGACGAACAACTAAAAGTGGGGGGTAATCTGATGGACCAAAGTTATACGAGTCAGAAACACAGTAAAACCCCCTTAATTAGACTGTTTGTCTATCTAACGTCTACGTGTTAGTCCCGATATATTTTCACAGGGCATTTTAGAGACTGAAGTGAAAACACGCTAAGGAGAGGATTTTAAGCTGAAAAGATAACAAGAGTCAATCCAAGGTCAAGATCATATGCCGACTGAAGAAATATCAAGGATCCTGACGTTAAATTGACCAGAACAAATTAATCAGAAGAATCAAGAGTGGAGTCAAGACAGTCCGGAGAAGAAACACATTGACAGTTTTGTGAAAAGACTGCACAAAACTGTACAAACTCACACATTGGGCAAGGATGACCAGCCACCACTCAAGGAGGTGGCCAAGGGAGGAGCTCCTCCCCCTTGGGCCACCTGCAACCGGCGGCTCCTCCACCCATGGTGACCGGCTGCTTTTTGCTCCTTCACATGGCACCTCCTCCTTCCTCCTCTTCTCCTCCCTTGGATCAAATGCACATGTCCACCATCTCCACCACCCATCTCCTCCCCTTTGGGCTATAAAAGGAGGAGCTCCTCCTCCTCATTTCACACACCAAATTCCAATTTCACTTCTCTCTCTAGAAGTTGTAATATTTGTAATGTTGTAATTTTGCTTTGGAAATAAAGGAAAGCTCCCTTGGCGCTTCAACGGTTGTAAGTTTCTCTTAGTATTTATTTATTAAACTGTTGTCTTTAATTTCCTTAGTATAATGTTTAGCGCGATGAATAGTAGCTAAACTAGTAGTTCGGTCTAAGGGGTGCACTTGTATTATAAATGTTTTAAGACTATTAACTTAGTGTTTAGTCTTAGTATTCAAAACTTGTTCTATGTGCCATATATAGTCAGAGTTTCCAAGGTTGAGTGGATGCTGTAACAAGCAAAACTCTTCTGTGGGAATTCGTGATCATACTCAGGTAGTGGAAGCTGTAACAAGCAAAGCTATCTGAGGAGTTCGACTCATCCTTAATCCCATCTGGTCGAGCGTAACTGTGAGATCAGGTGGATGTACACAGGCTAGCATACCTTAGGGTATTGGCGCTAGACTGAAATAGAACAGGAGTTGCTTTAAACCGGTGTTGCAAGTCTTGAGCTGTAACTAGCCTCGATTCACCGTTTGAATACTTAGATGATTCACTAATGGTCAATGATAAACAGGATATAATACAAGTCCCCTGAAACCGAACATTTCTTTTAATCATTAAAATAGTAATTTACTTTCCAGTATTAAAATCAACCAACCAACCAATCAATCAATCAAAATAGCTGGTAGCTTTAAAACCAACCAATCGACCTTAAACACGTTCCCACGCTGCGTAATTCCCCCCGAAGAACAATTATTCCCCTAGTTCCCTTGGGTTCGACCCCTACTTACCAAGTACTACCCAGTAGTATAGTTGCAAGTAGCGGACTATAAATTTATTTGCACAATCGCTTTGACGACGAGCGGTTCTGTCAAATTGGCGCCGTTGCCGGGGAACTAGTCATCGGATAACTATTCTTCCCTCCCCTTTTTCTTTTCTGTTCATCTCTCTATGTCATTACCTGTCACGCATGCATGGACAACGCGATTTCTGCCCCTGTTCGGAGGAACGGAGGGGGAAGACCCTGTACATCACTGCCGAAACTCCCACCAAGTCTGCCACAACATCAAACCTGAAAACGAAGTGTTAGAGGAATTTAAGCTGAAATGCTTTAAATTCTCTCTAACCGACTTCGCTACGATATGGTACTACACATCCACCGCTTGCAGTGCAGAACGTTTCGTAGACCTCTGCGTTCCGTTCCTGAAAGAATTCTCCCCACCTTCCTTACGCCAAGAAACCCGCGAGAAGATCCTGAACCTTCAACAATCCCGGGATGAGACTTTGGACTAATACTACATAAAATTCGATGCCATCGTCTCAAGCTGCCCGCACCATGGATTTACGAAGAATATTCTTCTCCAAAAATTTCTTCGTGGGATGAGGTCCGAAGAGCTAGGAAGAGTCAACGAAGCTATGAGAAGGTCTGCCGCAAACCTCACCATTGCAGACATGTGGTACCTGATAACTGGCCTAGCCGCTGCCACAAGACGAGTTCCCCACACTGACGAGGAAATGCAGACAGAAGAAGCTGACCCTGAGGCTGACAAAGAAGAAAACACCGAGCCGTCAGAAGAGACTCCCGAACCATCCGAGGAATCAGACATGGAAAGCACCGGAAGCAACGAAGTAGAAGTCCAGAATACCACCAACGAACTGCCTATTCCATACCCGACTATCATTACCCAGGCAGCTGAGACTATCTACGATCAGTTCTTCACGAACCAACATTACGAGGCAGAACCAAGCCTCATGAGGCCTTCCCGACTTTGCCCCTTGATCAATGAGCAAGTCGCAGCGAACTATGCGATCCAAGAAGAAGCTCAAAGGAGAATGGGAAAAGGGCCCGAGCAGAATGACTCCTACATGGAGCACGCTTTCGCCATGACTGGACAAGGCAGCCCTAAACAGGAGAACACCCAGTTCAAGAAGCTGATAGTGAAAGGTCCCTCGCCTTCTCAGAGACGTTGGAAGGAGATACCATCAGAACTGGACCCAAACCCGTCATCTGCTAAAAAATCAGGAAGACTCACCGTAAGAATCAAAGTCGGTGGAATCAAGAAGTTTGACCTCAGCCACCCATGGGACCCAAACCAATGAACCACAAACGAGGTATCGTCGAGCCAACGACGTTAAACAAGTGCACTGGTCGGGAGGTAACCCGACACTATCTTACTTTTCCGCACTTTAATTTCTGTCATTTAAATTCAGTATTTAGTTTTAAGCTTGCATGACTTTTGAACAAGGCACGCCTTCGTTCAAAAGTGGGGGGTGAGAACCACCTGTGTACATAAATAACATGCAGCTGTTTTTTTCTTTTTTAATAAGTACCTTTTTGAAAATATGAACTTAAGAATGTGAAAAAGATAAATCATAATTCATGCATTAACCTTGTGAAAATTCAACTGTTTAAAAACTTAGAATGTAACTTTCCATTTGTCCTTTGTGCTGAGATAACTGGGGATGTGGAGTTGATATAAACTGCCCTAGAGAGGCTTGGAAAGCAATCAAAGGATCAGATCAAACTATATGGTTTTCAAAGTCAGTGGAGGCTGCACTTCGGGTTTTCAGTGAATAATTGAAGTCAACTCCGCCATGAAGCATCTATGCAAAGGCGAGGACGGGAATCAGACCGTCCTCTCTCTAGTCAAAATAGACGAGAAAATAGATGGGCGACCCTCATCTTGACCCGCGCAAAACGACAAAGATGAGAGGAGCGGGGAGGCATTTCCATAGGCTTGCGGGCGATGATTGGACCTCCCAAAAAGGCTCGAGAAAATGGACTAGCAATCACAAAAAGATGAAAAGCTCAATGAAGCAAATCAAAAGAGGCCAAAGGCCCAAAATTGTGAAGGTTTTAACCGAGCAAAAGTGAAGCACTCAAAAAAGTCAAATCAAAGGCCAAAGGCCGATTCACTACAACAACAACAAAAAAGCAGTCCCTCGCCAAAGAAGAAAATCAAAAAGGCTCAACTCACTGAAACCCGAATCGAATCACGTGCTAGAGAAAGCTACCAGAAAACCATATAGTAAGAGACGATCCCGAGGTTGCAGTCCAGGAGCCTAAAAAGGGCTATCTCCCGAGACATCCAATATAATTTGCATCTCAGCACGGAGGTACAAGTATTAAGTTTCTTCTATTTATTTACGCAGTTTAATTTGGTAATAAGTAAGCAATGCATGAATTAGGATAGATCGAGTACCACAATCTAATTTTCATATTCCAAAGCCAAAATTAGAACTTACGCCCTTTAATAGCATTGTTCGGGACGAACAACTAAAAGTGGGGGGTAATCTGATGGACCAAAGTTATACGAGTCAGAAACACAGTAAAACCCCCTTAATTAGACTGCTTGTCTATCTAACGTCTACGTGTTAGTCCCGATATATTTTCACAGGGCATTTTAGAGACTGAAGTGAAAACACGCTAAGGAGAGGATTTTAAGCTGAAAAGATAACAAGAGTCAATCCAAGGTCAAGATCATATGCCGACTGAAGAAATATCAAGGATCCTGACGTTAAATTGACCAGAACAAATTAATCAGAAGAATCAGGAGTGGAGTCAAGACAGTCCGGAGAAGAAACACATTGACAGTTTTGTGAAAAGACTGCACAAAACTGTACAAACTCACACATTGGGCAAGGATGACCAGCCACCACTCAAGGAGGTGGCCAAGGGAGGAGCTCCTCCCCCTTGGGCCACCGGCAACCGGCGGCTCCTCCACCCATGGTGACCGGCGGCTTTTTGATCCTCCACATGGCACCTCCTCCTTCCTCCTCTTCTCCTCCCTTGGATCAAATGCACATGTCCACCATCTCCACCACCCATCTCCTCCCCTTTGGGCTATAAAAGGAGGAGCTCCTCCTCCTCATTTCACACACCAAATTCCAATTTCACTTCTCTCTCTAGAAGTTGTAATATTTGTAATGTTGTAATTTTGCTTTGGAAATAAAGGAAAGCTCCCTTGGCGCTTCAACGGTTGTAAGTTTCTCTTAGTATTTATTTATTAAACTGTTGTCTTTAATTTCCTTAGTATAATGTTTAGCGCGATGAATAGTAGCTAAACTAGTAGTTCGGTCTAAGGGGCGCACTTGTATTATAAATGTTTTAAGACTATTAACTTAGTGTTTAGTCTTAGTATTCAAAACTTGTTCTATGTGCCATATATAGTCAGAGTTTCCAAGGTTGAGTGGATGCTGTAACAAGCAAAACTCTTCTGTGGGAATTCGTGATCATACTCAGGTAGTGGAAGCTGTAACAAGCAAAGCTATCTGAGGAGTTCGACTCATCCTTAATCCCATCTGGTCGAGCGTAACTGTGAGATCAGGTGGATGTACACAGGCTAGCATACCTTAGGGTATTGGCGCTAGACTGAAATAGAACAGGAGTTGCTTTAAACCGGTGTTGCAAGTCTTGAGCTGTAACTAGCCTCGATTCACCGTTTGAATACTTAGATGATTCACTAATGGTCAATGATAAACAGGATATAATACAAGTCCCCTGAAACCGAACATTTCTTTTAATCATTAAAATAGTAATTTACTTTCCAGTATTAAAATCAACCAACCAACCAATCAATCAATCAAAATAGCTGGTAGCTTTAAAACCAACCAACCGACCTTAAACACGTTCCCACGCTGCGTAATTCCCCCCGAAGAACAATTATTCCCCTAGTTCCCTTGGGTTCGACCCCTACTTACCAAGTACTACCCAGTAGTATAGTTGCAAGTAGCGGACTATAAATTTATTTGCACAATCGCTTTGACGATGAGCGGTTCTGTCAAATTGGCGCCGTTGCCGGGGAACTAGTCATCGGATAACTGTTCTTCCCTCCCCTTTTTCTTTTCTGTTCATCTCTCTATGTCATTACCTGTCACGCATGCATGGACAACGCGATTTCTGCCCCTGTTCGGAGGAACGGAGGGGGAAGACCCTGTACAGCACTGCCGAAACTTCCACCAAGTCTGCCACAACATCAAACCTGAAAACGAAGTGTTAGAGGAATTTAAGCTAAAATGCTTTAAATTCTCTCTAACCGACTTCGCTACGATATGGTACTACACATCCACCGCTTGCAGTGCAGAACGTTTCGTAGACCTCTGCGTTCCGTTCCTGAAAGAATTCTCCCCACCTTCCTTACGCCAAGAAACCCGCGAGAAGATCCTGAACCTTCAACAATCCCGGGATGAGACTTTGGACGAATACTACATAAAATTCGATGCCATCGTCTCAAGCTGCCCGCACCATGGATTTACGAAGAAAATTCTTCTCCAAAAATTTCTTCGTGGGATGAGGTCCAAAAAGCTAGGAAGAGTCAACGAAGCTATGAGAAGGTCTGCCGCAAACCTCACCATTGCAGACATGTGGTACCTGATAACTGGCCTAGCCGCTGCCACAAGACGAGTTCCCCACACTGACGAGGAAATGCAGACAGAAGAAGCTGACCCTGAGGCTGACAAAGAAGAAAACACCGAGCCGTCAGAAGAGACTCCCGAACCATCCGAGGAATCAGACATGGAAAGCACCGGAAGCAACGAAGTAGAAGTCCAGAATACCACCAACGAACTGCCTATTCCATACCCGACTATCATTACCCAGGCAGCTGAGACTATCTACGATCAGTTCTTCACGAACCAACATTACGAGGCAGAACCAAGCCTCATGAGGCCTTCCCGACTTTGCCCCTTGATCAATGAGCAAGTCGCAGCGAACTATGCGATCCAAGAAGAAGCTCAAAGGAGAATGGGAAAAGGGCCCGAGCAGAATGACTCCTACATGGAGCACGCTTTCGCCATGACTGGACAAGGCAGCCATAAACAGGAGAACACCCAGTTCAAGAAGCTGATAGTGAAAGGTCCCTCGCCTTTTCAGAGACGTTGGAAGGAGATACCATCAGAACTGGACCCAAACCCGTCATCTGCTAAAAAATCAGGAAGACTCACCGCAAGAATCAAAGTCGGTGGAATCAAGAAGTTTGACCTCAGCCACCCATGGGACCCAAACCAATGAACCACAAACGAGGTATCGTCGAGCCAACGACGTTAAACAAGTGCACTGGTCGGGAGGTAACCCGACACTATCTTACTTTTCCGCACTTTAATTTCTGTCATTTAAATTCAGTATTTAGTTTTAAGCTTGCATGACTTTTGAACAAGGCACGCCTTCGTTCAAAAGTGGGGGGTGAGAACCACCTGTGTACATAAATAACATGCAGCTGTTTTTTTCTTTTTTAATAAGTACCTTTTTGAAAATATGAACTTAAGAATGTGAAAAAGATAAATCATAATTCATGCATTAACCTTGTGAAAATTCAACTGTTTAAAAACTTAGAATGTAACTTTCCATTTGTCCTTTGTGCTGAGATAACTGGGGATGTGGAGTTGATATAAACTGCCCTAGAGAGGCTTGGAAAGCAATCAAAGGATCAGATCAAACTATATGGTTTTCAAAGTCAGTGGAGGCTGCACTTCGGGTTTTCAGTGAATAATTGAAGTCAACTCCGCCATGAAGCATCTATGCAAAGGCGAGGACGGGAATCAGACCGTCCTCTCTCTAGTCAAAATAGCCGAGAAAATAGATGGGCGACCCTCATCTTGACCCGCGCAAAACGACAAAGACGAGAGGAGCGGGGAGGCATTTCCATAGGCTTGCGGGCGATGATTGGACCTCCCAAAAAGGCTCGAGAAAATGGACTAGCAATCACAAAAAGATGAAAAGCTCAATGAAGCAAATCAAAAGAGGCCAAAGGCCCAAAATTGTGAAGGTTTTAACCGAGCAAAAGTGAAGCACTCAAAAAAGTCAAATCAAAGGCCAAAGGCCGATTCACTACAACAACAAAAAAAAAGCAGTCCCTCGCCAAAGAAGAAAATCAAAAAGGCTCAACTCACTGAAACCCGAATTGAATCACGTGCTAGAGAAACCTACCAGAAAACCATATAGTAAGAGACGATCCCGAGGTTGCAGTCCAAAAGCCTAAAAAGGGCTATCTCCCGAGACATCCAATATAATTTGCATCTCAGCACGAAGGTACAAGTATTAAGTTTCTTCTATTTATTTACGCAGTTTAATTTGGTAATAAGTAAGCAATGCATGAATTAGGATAGATCGAGTACCACAATCTAATTTTCATATTCCAAAGCCAAAATTAGAACTTACGCCCTTTAATAGCATTGTTCGGGACGAACAACTAAAAGTGGGGGGTAATCTGATGGACCAAAGTTATACGAGTCAGAAACAGAGTAAAACCCCCTTAATTAGACTGTTTGTCTATCTAACGTCTACGTGTTAGTCCCGATATATTTTCACAGGGCATTTTAGAGACTGAAGTGAAAACACGCTAAGGAGAGGATTTTAAGCTGAAAAGATAACAAGAGTCAATCCAAGGTCAAGATCATATGCCGACTGAAGAAATATCAAGGATCCTGACGTTAAATTGACCAGAACAAATTAATCAGAAGAATCAGGAGTGGAGTCAAGACAGCCCGGAGAAGAAACACATTGACAGTTTTGTGAAAAGACTGCACAAAACTGTACAAACTCACACATTGGGCAAGGATGACCAGCCACCACTCAAGGAGGTGGCCAAGGGAGGAGCTCCTCCCCCTTGGGCCACCGGCAACCGGCGGCTCCTCCACCCATGGTGACCGGCGGCTTTTTGCTCCTCCACATGGCACCTCCTCCTTCCTCCTCTTCTCCTCCCTTGGATCAAATGCACATGTCCCCCATCTCCACCACCCATCTCCTCCCCTTTGGGCTATAAAAGGAGGAGCTCCTCCTCCTCATTTCACACACCAAATTCCAATTTCACTTCTCTCTCTAGAAGTTGTAATATTTGTAATGTTGTAATTTTTCTTTGGAAATAAAGGAAAGCTCCCTTGGCGCTTCAACGGTTGTAAGTTTCTCTTAGTATTTATTTATTTAACTGTTGTCTTTAATTTCCTTAGTATAATGTTTAGCGCGATGAATAGTAGCTAAACTAGTAGTTCGGTCTAAGGGGCGCACTTGTATTATAAATGTTTTAAGACTATTAACTTAGTGTTTAGTCTTAGTATTCAAAACTTGTTCTATGTGCCATATATAGTCAGAGTTTCCAAGGTTGAGTGGATGCTGTAACAAGCAAAACTCTTCTGTAGGAATTCGTGATCAAACTCAGGTAGTGGAAGCTGTAACAAGCAAAGCTATCTGAGGAGTTCGACTCATCCTTAATCCCATCTGGTCGAGCGTAACTGTGAGATCAGGTGGATGTACACAGGCTAGCATACCTTAGGGTATTGGCGCTAGACTGAAATAGAACAGGAGTTGCTTTAAACCGGTGTTGCAAGTCTTGAGATGTAACTAGCCATGATTCACCATTTGAATACTTAGATGATTCACTAATGGTCAATGATAAACAGGATATAATACAAGTCCCCTGAAACCGAACATTTCTTTTAATCATTAAAATAGGAATTTACTTTCCAGTATTAAAATCAACCAACCAACCAATCAATCAATCAAAATAGCTGGTAGCTTTAAAACCAACCAACCGACCTTAAACACGTTCCCACACTGCGTAATTCCCCCCGAAGAACAATTATTCCCCTAGTTCCCTTGGGTTCGACCCCTACTTACCAAGTACTACCCAGTAGTATAGTTGCAAGTAGCGGACTATAAATTTATTTGCACAATCGCTTTGACGACGAGCGGTTCTGTCACTCACACACCAGTTGTTCGTTGAACGGCTTGCATCTGTCCAACGTCCAGAACAGATCAGACTCTTTAAGCACCTCAACCACTTCCTTCCCTTTGTAACTGGATGCATCCAGCAACCTCTCAGGTATGATTTTCCTTTTCAGCACACAATCCCATTTCAACACAGCGTCTTTATTAACGAACCACACTCCTTTCTTGACCTTAGCCACTAGAACAGTCTCAGACTCAGGGGCTGGGACTTCGCATCTCCCAGCATCTTCAGACACGGGAACCGCAGCATCGCACTTCCTTTTCTTGGAAGAGCCAACTCCCCCTGCCCTGATGCCTATCTCAGCATCCTTCTGAACTGGTTCCTTTGTAGTCTTAGCAAAAACTACCTTTTTCTTTTCCTTGCCCTTCGTTGTCTTTTTGAGATTGACAAGAGGAACACTGTCTTGGTCATCTTCTGAAAGAGTAACGCCTTTTGCTGCTGTCTTTGGAGCATCCTCACGAATGGATGAACCTTCTTCCTCCATATGATCATTGCGGAGATCGCTTTGAATGACTACTGGTACAGCCACTGTCTCCTTAGGCAAAACTTCCTCTGGAGCTGGTGCAGTTTGAGCTTCAGTCTGAACAGATGGTTCCACAGTTGAACCGCTTGTAGCTTTCTCTGCAATTCTTCCAGTCTCAACACCAGACTGAACACTCGGTTCCACAGTTGGAACACTTATAGCTTTTTCTGCATCAGATTCTTTTGCCCCAACAGCCTGATCACGCTGAGCTTCCTCTGGACTTGCCACTTCCTGATGATCCTTCTCCTTTTCCAGGTCTTTCATGACATCATCAATATCTTTGAACATCTTCTGCAACTCCTCATCCTTTTCTGCTGAGTCTGATTCTTCTGGTATGGATTCTTTCAACACATCTTTCTTCCCTGATGGATTAATCTCCTCTGCCACAGTCTCAGCATGCATACCAGAACCTTCTTCAGTGATTCCTCCTTGATTCTCATACGGCTCAGCATCATTAATCACCAAATTTCTCTTCCCCGAGGACTCAATGAACTTCTATGTTTCTTCATCGGACATTGCAATCTTCCGACCTCTAGTGGCATATATCTGAGCTAGATATTTTCTGGGAGAGTCACGAGCCCGCTTAATCTTCTTCCTGTGACCTGCCTTCGGAGGAATGTATCATGTGGCAAAGATCGTTTCCCTCCATGTTCCTGAGCCTCCAGCCACCTTGCTGGGTTCCTCTTCTTCCATAATCTTGACAGAATCCTTTTCAATAACCGTACGACCGGCTTTGTCAACTGCAACAGCCCTACCACTCTCAAGATTTCTACCATCATCACCACCAAGCACCGCCCTACTGGTTTCAACACCAACAGCCCTACTGGCTTCATCACAGTCAACCGACTCAACATCCTTCTCAACCCCCACAATCTTTTCAATAATAGGAATATTTGTAGAAACTGAAGGAACAGTTGGAAATACCTCAGATTGAGGACGGACTTCTTGAGATGTACCAGCATCTAATGAGACAGACGAGTCAACCGCGGTTGACTGAGGGATTTTAGCGGTGACTCCTTTGGCAGATTTCTTTGCTTCGGCCAAAAATTCGGTGGCGGATCGTAAAGGCGACGCCTTTTTCACGGTCGGAGCTTTTGATTTCAGAATTTTGGATTTCGCCGCCAGAGCTTTTGAGGACTGCATGCCTTCCCTCTTCTTTTCAGCGGATTTGACGCCGGACTTTGCTGACTTCCTTGTGTTCACCATCGCCGTTGAGTGTGTGAGCGGTTGAGAGAGAAGACACTGGATGCCGTTCTAGGATTTGAGCGAGAGAGACTGCGAACTGATGTGTTTCAAAAGCAATAATACTCCAGCCTTTTCAACTTCCCAAATTGGTCAGCTCTCGTTTTAAATAACGGCAGGAAAATCTTCGAGAATATTCAAAAAAAATTGGTCTTCACGCGCTGTACCTTCTGTTCCAGCTCTCTTCATTAGGTGGTCAGTCCAACTGTTCAGCTAGAGATTTGACTATGACTGACCACCGTTGGATGCTTTCAGTGGTTGACACCACATAGACCCACTGAGGGTCTGGGTGTTCCACTCCGTATCCTGCCATGGGGGTTGACTAAGATCTTGGTATGCCTCAGAGTTATCATCTTCTGGTGCCCTCCATATTCATATTTTCTTGTTCGGCTCCAGGCATATTTTTGTGGGCATAGAATGAACTCCTTCCGCAATTGTGACACCTTCTATTTTAACAGTTTCCTGGGACAGTTGTCAACATGGATTTGTGTGCATCTCCAATCAGATATTGTGTGCAAGATCTTGTCCACTCCCCTCGCAAAAATCGATGTTTGACGTTTGCACAAGCTAGAGGAGCCGGTTGTTGGCCATGGTTCTCGACGTCCATTGATCCAATCAGACCCATCCCAATGGTGTAACAGTTGTTGGCATCCCTTTTTCCTTTCATCAGCGTATCACCATTCTTGTCTAGGACAAGACATGAGTAGCTAGAGAATGACACATAATGTCCATCGTCGCACAGTTGACTGATGCTGATAAGATTTCTAGTCAGTCCTTTGACAAGGAGGGTGTTCTTGAGTACAGGGAAATCCGGAACCATCAATGGCCAACATCCGATCACCTGACCCTTTCCACCATCCCCGAAGGTGACAAACCACATCTGCTCAACAGGTCTAATATAGGTAAGAAACTGAGAGTTACCTGCCATGTGGGCGGAGCACCCACTGTCGAAGTGCCAACTATCTTGCACTGTGTAGCTTGAGGAGTAGCAGGCCACCATGCAAACGATTTGGTCTGCCTTTTGAACCCAGACTTGTTTCTATCGCGGTATGGTCCGTTGTTGGAAAGCACGTCGTTCAGCAAGAAGCAGGCGACACTTCAGTTTGATGTGTCCCATCTGGTTGCAGTACCAGTAAGTGCGCCGATCTATCCTTTGTGTCACTGGTGAATAGTCACGGTTCCGGATGGGTGATCTACGAGTCTTTCCACCACCGAGTGTTCCATGTGTCTCCTTGTGATCAGCTCGGTTCTTCCCTTTGGACTGATCTTGAGACAAGTCTACTTTCTGTCTGGGGTGCTGTCTCACCTTCTGTTCTGGCAGGTGTTCAGACACTGGTCTTGCTTTAACACACGTACTGCCTTTAGAGGTACCTTCTTTTGTAAACCCCAGGCCTCGATGTCCAGACTCCAACCTCTGAGATCTGAGAATATCATTTAAGTCGTTAGTGCTAGAGTTTAGCATCCTTACCGACTGTTTGAGGTGATTGAGCTCCTTCTTAGTGTCTGAGTGATCCATCTTTTCAGATTCTAGCTAAAGTTCCAGCTGTTCTACTCTCCTTAGTTGGAACACCTCTGTATGCTTCAGATCTGTGATGGTTTTTCTTAGTCCCGTCATGCCTTCAGGATGAGTGTCTCGGTCCTTCTCCATTTTGACTTTCAGTGAGGAGATAGTCCCCAAGAGTTCTGTTCTCTGAGCAAGAAGACCCAATCTTTCCAGTTTTATCTCAGCCAGTTGAGAATTCAGTGAGACAATTGTACCTTCCAGTTCTACCTTCAGTGTAAGCAGTATCTCGACCTCCTTCCAGACCTTGTCCTTTTCCATAGTGACGCTGGCAACTATGTCATTTAGCTTCTTGTTGATCTTGATCAGAAGCAACCACTTCTCATACAGATCTTTATATGTCTGAGCCAGAGAATCCTGCGTGACTTCTTCATTGTTACTGTCTGAGAGGTCTTCACTTGGGAGTTCCAACTGCGATGGAACTATTTCACTGGTGTTGCTGCACTCACCCAGAGTAGTGACAAAGGCCACAAAGTTGGTGGTTTCACCTCCTTCTTTTTCTTCGTCTGACTCACTGTCGCTGAAGCTAGCGACCATTGCCTTCTTTTTCATGAGAGTGTTTGCACATTGTGAGGCAATATGACCGAAACCCTTGCATTCATGGCACTGAATCTCTTCTTTCCCTTTGCCAGATGAGTCTTGCCTCGAATCATTGGACCTTGGCTTACCGGATTTCCAGTTTCGGTAACCGGTTGAAGAAGACTGACCTTGTTCTAGACCACGTCTGTTGATTTTCCGCACCATTCTTCCAAAGTTTTGTGCCATCATAGCCAGTTGCTCAGTGGTGCAGCCAGCGTCCAGTTTGTCTTCTGTTATGTCTGCTTTGACGGCGATTCCCTTCACTTCTTGGGTTTGGAAATCATGGTTGATCTCGTAGGTTCTGAGAGACCCCATCAGCTCGTCCAGCTTTAGTTTGGTAATGTCATGCATTTCTTCAATGGCTGTGACCTTCATGGCAAATCTCGAAGGGAGTGATCTCAGGACCTTACTGGCCAATCTTTCTTCATAGATGGTTTCCCTAGTGCAGACGCCTCGTTGGACAGTTCCAGAACTCTGGTGTTGTACTCAGTGATGGTTTCACTCTCCTTCATCTTCATCTCTTCGAACCTGGTTGTGACAGCCTGCATGCGAGAGTTGCGAACTTTGTCTGTACCTTCAAAGGCTGTTTGGAGGATGCCCCATGCTTCCTTGGCCACTTCACAGTTGATGATTAGCTTCATGACGTTTTCATCTACGGTCGAGAAAATTGCGTTCATAGCCTTTGAGTTTCCCATAGAAGCTTTGTCCTCCTCTTCTGTCCACAATGCTTCTGGTTTTGCGATCGGGTCTCTAGTGAGATTGTTCATCATGGGTTCCATCCACTCTTTCAGAACAGCCTTGCATGCTTTTTCATCTAGATATTTCAGAAAGGATCTCGTCATGGGCTTCCAGGTGGCATAGTTCGATTCTTCGAGTAGCGGGGGTCTGGTGATGCTTTGTCCTTCCTTCAGAGTCATCTTGAACAGTTCAGGATCCCACTCAGTGTGTCGAGTGTCTGCTCTGATACCAATTGAAATTATATCCCCTGTTCAAGCTTGTGTCCAAGATACAGTTTCGACAGACCTTGAACTCTTTGCACAACAGTTCAGAAGACAGTTCAAGGTTCAGTTGCGACAGACCTTGAACTCGTATCACAACAGTTCAGCAAACAGACAAAAGCAGTAGAACTCACAGACTAATAACCCAGTTCGGCTCCGCCTACTCTGGGGGGTTTCCCACACCCGAAAAAGGGACAGCAAATCTTTATTACGAGTATAAGGTTTACACAGGGACTTACACTTACACCTTGTAATTGCCTAACCTAAAAACTCCGTCTCTCAGATTTGCAACCGAGGTTCACCGCAATTCCCCTCGATCCCCTTCGTTCAGACCTTCTGTCCGAACGTTCTCGATCTTCTCCAGAAGCTCGCATGCTTTCTCTCGAAAGCTTGTTCACCTTTGTTTTGTGTGGCAGTTGTTACGCTTCTGGCAGTCTGAGTTGCACTTGAGCAGACTGCACTTGCACCGATGTATTTCCAATGATAAAACACAACCGCCCGTCGCTTTCTTCCTTCCCAATCGATAGTGTATACTCGTGTATGTTTGATCTTGAAAGCGATGCAGAATAAGGGCGCCTTAGCATTGTATTTATATGCTTGGACGAAACCCTAATTCGCACAAGATAATCCCATCAAATATTTAGGAAATATTCCTAGATATTTGATGTATATCTTTTGAATCGGTTGGAAGAATTTACGAAGTCGTCTTCTTGCCCAAGAGAGCTTTGCCGCCTTCAATGTAGATATTCATTCGAATATCTCATGCTCGATTAAGTCGCTGGCCGACTTCAACTTGACGAAATCTTCGCTGTCCAATATCCTTCCAGGAAATATCCTTGCGTCTGATCCACGCTGTGTATGAGTACTAGGATATGTTCGAACTCCCCCTGAACACCTTCTCGAACTGTCTAAGCTACGTTTTGCCAAATACATGCCACTTAAGGGAAGGGATTAGGTTGTTCTTATGGTGGTCTCGTAGCAGGTGCTGGTGGTGTAGGGTTTGAATTGGTAGCTTGACAGATGCTTGTCGTCAGAGCAAATGTACAAATAAATTTATAAGTCCGCTACTCGCGACTTAAATACTGGGTAGCAAGTGGTAAGTAGGGGTCGAACCCAAGGGAGTCAGTGTGGATTAATTGTTCTTTAATGAAGCTTATGCAGAATTTAATTACGATTGGGGTTGGGTTTGAGTGTTTTGGGAACTGAAAGTAAATTACAGCAGTTGATAATGGATTGTAAGGAAAGTATTCGGTTTTAGGGGCCTTGTATTATAATTGTTTATCATCGACCGCTAATGATCATACCAAGTGGTCAAAGATGAATTGAGGCTATTTCTAGCGCAAGATATGATCATGCTAAGTATTCAAACGATGAATCGAGGCTAGTTACAGCTCAAGACTTGCAACACCGGTTTAAAACAACACCTGTTCTATTTCAGTCTAGCGCCAATACGCAAAGGTTGCTAGCCTGTGTGCATCCACCTGATCTCACAGTTACGCTCGACCAGATGGGGTTTAGGATGAGTCGAACTCCTCAGATAGCTTTGCTTGTTACAGCTTCCACTACCTGAGTATGATCACGAATTCCCACAGAAGAGCTTTGCTTGTTACAGCATCCACTCAACCTTGGAAACTCTGACTATATATGGCACATAGAACAAGTTTTGAATACAAAGGTATACTAAGAGTAAAGTCTAAAACATTTATAATACAAGTACGCCCCTTCTACCGAATAACTAATTTAGCTACTAATCATGGCAATGATTATCATAACTATGAACTTGAAAATAAACAACAGTTTAGCAAGACAATTAAATAAATAAAAGAAGACTTACAAAACTGTTGAAGCGCCAAGGATCAAGCTTTGATTCCCAAAGTAATATTACATGATTAGTGCCCAAAATTCTAGAGAGATAAGTGAATTGTTGTGGTGGTGATGATACAAATGAGGAGGAGAAGCCTCATATTTATAGCCAAGGAGGAGGAGGATGGGTGGTGGAGATGGTGGCATGTGGAGGAGCATCCAAGGGTGGAGGAGGAGGCTTTGAAGATGTGGAGGAGGAGCCACCACTTGTCATCTTTTCCATGGAGGAGCAAGGAGGAGAAGCCACATGGGGGTGGTTCAAAAGCAGCCGGCGGCTATGGGAGGAGAGGAGGAGGAGCCGCCACTTGGAGGGAGGAGAGTGGAGGAGCCACCCTTCTAGAAGCTTGTGACTTCTTCACAAAAGCCATCGGTGACCGGATCTGACCGGAGCTTTGGCCGGAGCTTCTTGGATTTTGGAAAGTGTATTTTGAATGAAAATTTCATTCTAAGATGATCTCAAGAAGGAACCTAAGCCAAATTCTGCTTGGAACATGGTCGAAATCCAAAATCCGATGAAATTGCCCTTGTTTGGCCTTTACCGGGCTCGGTGCTTTTGCCTTGCGTTTTTGTCCATTTGCCAACTGTTCTAGCATATTTGAGTGATTCCAAGTCGGTTACATGAAGGATGTTAAGGCTTATTTTTAGTGTAGCATGGTCGTGACCTTGGAATGACTCGTAACATCTTTTCGGCGTAAAATCCTCTCCTTAGCGTGTTTTCTCTCTAGAGTCCAAAATACCCTGTAGAAATAAATCGGGACTAACAAGTAGAAGTTAAATAGACCAACAGTCTAATTTGGTGGTTTTTACTGTGTTTTTGATTCGTATAATTTTGGTCCATCAGATCACCCCACACTTTTAGTTGTTCGTCCCGAACAATGCTATTAAAGGGCGTGCACACAATCCATGTAAAAATTTTGAATATGAAAGTGAGACTATGAACTAGATTTATCCTAGTTCATGCATTACTACTTATTACTAAATTAAACTGTGTAAATAAGTAGAAGTGACTTGATACTTGTACCTCCGTGCCGAGATGCAAATTATTCCGGATGTTTCGGGAGATAGCCCTATTCAGGTTCCTGGATTGCAGCCTCGGGATCGTCTCGCACTATATGGTTTCCTTGTAGCTTTCTCATGCACGTGATTCGATTCGGGTTTCAATGGTTTGAGTACTTTGATTTTCTTTTGGCGAGGGACTGCTTTTTGTAGTGAATCGGCTTTTGGCCTTTGATTTGACGCTTTGAGTACTTCACTTTTGTTCGGTTAAAACCTTCACATTTTTGGGCCTTAGGCCTCTTGATTTGCTTCTTCGAGCTTTTCGCCTTTTTGTGGTTTTGCAAGTCCATTTTCTCAAGCCTTTTTTGGGAGGTCCAATCATCGCCCGCAAGCCTATGGAAATACCTCCCCGCTCTTCTCGTTTTTGCCGTTTTTGCGCGGGTCAAGGTGAGGGTCGCTCATCTATTTTCTCGGCTACTTTGACTGTCGTTTCGCGCGGGTCAAGATGAGGGTCGCTCATCTATTTTCTCGGCTACTTTGACCGGAGATAGGACGGTCTGATTCCCGTCCTCGCCTTTTGCATTGCATGGCGGAGATGACTTCAATCTTCACTGAAACCCGAAGTGCAGCCTCCACTGACTTCGAAAACCATATAGTTTGATTGGATCCTTCGATTGCTTGCTAAGCCTCTCTAGGGCATTTCTATCAACTCCACATCCCTAGTTTATCTCGGCACAAAGGGACAAATGAGAAGTTACGTTCTAAGTTTTTAGACAGTTGAATTTTCACAAGGTAAATGCATGAATTTTGGTCTATCTTTTTCACATTCTTAAGTTCATATTTTCAAAAAGATATTATTTATTAACTAATATATACAGGTGGTTCTCACCCCAAACTTTTGAACGAAGGCATTCTTTTTACGAAATGACTTAATTCAAAAGCCATGCAAGCAGTTGTTATACGAGAAGGAAATGATATTAAGGAAAAGGAAAGACAAAACTCCCTTTAAGGTGTCGAGTGAACGACATGGCTCGAGGCTGGATAATCGAGGGAGTTCGGCTGGGGCCTTGAACTCTTAGCGTAGCCCTGACTGGCTTAATGTTGCACCCAAGTCTGATTCCTGAATAGTCAAATCTTCTATGCACCAAGTGGGTGAGAGCGACTTATTGATAAAAACTAAAACACAGAAAATAAAAAGACAGAAAATAAAGTGCAGAAAGTAAGATAGTGTCGGGTTACCTCCCGACTAGTGCACTTATTTAACGTCGTTGGCTCGACAGTACCTCAATCATGGATCATAAGGTCGGATCCCAAGGGTGAGTGAGGTCAAACTTTTTCTCGGCAGCCCTTTTGCTCCGAGAGGGTGAGGTTTCCTTGACCATAGCTGCTGGTCCAATGCGTCGTGCTTGCTTGTTACTCCTTCCGGGTTTCCATTCTTTCGGCCCATGCCTTTGCCGCTTCTTCATGTTTGAATAGTTGGCACTTTCGCGAGTTTGGAAGTTAGGTTTTGTGCCTTCAAACATCGGCGACCACAGGCATGTTCCCATGTGAGGCCTCTTCTTGGTGGTAGCTACGAATGGTTTTCTTGGAATGATTGAGTTCCCTGGTGGTTTTTCTTGGCTTGTGACGAGAGAGATTTCCTTTGTCGGCTTTTTTGGCTCATGCTCTGCCTCCAACTCCCCTTGTACCGCATCATCATTGATTATATAATCTTCGGTGGTTATGATCGGCATGAAACGCGAAGGGTTAAGTTGAGGCACTTCGACCATGAGGACTAGGTCTGTTTCAGGTGCTTCGACAGTGAGGACTAGGTCTTTCTCGGACAGTTCGGCAATGAGGTCCGGGACTTCCTCGGGTGCTTCGAGCGCAAGTACCGGGCCTGGCTTGATTTCTTCGGCCGCTTCAGCAGTGAGGTTTGGGACTTCTGTAGGCTCGGCAGTTAGGACAGTGATTTCCTCGGATGGATTGGTGATAAGGACCGGGTCTGATTGGGGCAGTTCTTCTTCGGTCATTTGCAAGTCCTCATCCTCAGTCGGCTCCTCGGGTTCAGCCGTGAATTGGTGCATCAGTGCACTCAATTGCTACATGTCTGCGGCCAATTGCTGGGTGCTAGCTGCCAGCTCCTTTTCTGCCGCCCATAGTTCAGTTTTGGCCCTGATTTGTTGCATCGTGTTGTCCAACTGCTGGATGCTAGATGCCAGCTCTGTTATACCGTCCTCGATTGGCTCGGCCTGATCTTGGCTTGGTCTTGACCTTGCGGCCAAATCGTTTATTAATTTCCAAAGATCATCCTCGGTTAAGTCCCACATTGATCCTCCTGCTGCATTATTTAGCTGGTCCCACTCATGTGGCAACATTCCACAGAGAAACTTTGTTTGAAGATCGAAATTGGTGAATCCATGGTGCGGGCAGCTCTTCACAATGGAATCGAAGTACCATAAGTACTCATCCAATGTTTCGTCCCGGGATTGCGTTATTTTGTTGATCTTCTCGCGGATTTCAAGTTCGAAGGGTGGTGGGGAAATTTCCTCAGTGTTCCAAGGTTCCATTCCGTAGTAGTAGGACTTAGTGAATTGCATGATAAAATAAAAAAGAAAAAACAAAATAGAACAACTATTCCGATGCACAACTCCCCGGCAACGGCGCCAATTTGACAGATGCTTGTCGTCAGAGCAAATGTACAAATAAATTTATAAGTCCGCTACTCGCGACTTAACTACTGGGTAGCAAGTGGTAAGTAGGGGTCGAACCCAAGGGAGTCAGTGTGGATTAATTGTTCTTTAATGAAGCTTATGCAGAATTTAATTACGATTGGGGTTGGGTTTGAGTGTTTTGGGAACTGAAAGTAAATTACAGCAGTTGATAATGGATTGTAAGGAAAGTATTCGGTTTTAGGGGCCTTGTATTATAATTGTTTATCATCGACCGCTAATGATCATACCAAGTGGTCAAAGATGAATTGAGGCTATTTCTAGCGCAAGATATGATCATGCTAAGTATTCAAACGATGAATCGAGGCTAGTTACAGCTCAAGACTTGCAACACCGGTTTAAAACAACACCTGTTCTATTTCAGTCTAGCGCCAATACCCAAAGGTATGCTAGCCTGTGTGCATCCACCTGATCTCATAGTTACGCTCGACCAGATGGGGTTTAGGATGAGTCGAACTCCTCAGATAGCTTTGCTTGTTACAGCTTCCACTACCTGAGTATGATCACGAATTCCCACAGAAGAGCTTTGCTTGTTACAGCATCCACTCAACCTTGGAAACTCTGACTATATATGGCACATAGAACAAGTTTTGAATACAAAGGTATACTAAGAGTAAAGTCTAAAACATTTATAATACAAGTACGCCCCTTCTACCGAATAACTAATTTAGCTACTAATCATGGCAATGGTTATCATAACTATGAACTTGGAAATAAACAACAGTTAAGCAAGACAATTAAATAAATAAAAGAAGACTTACAAAACTGTTGACGCGCCAAGGATCAAGCTTTGATTCCCAAAGTAATATTACATGATTAATATTACATGATTAGTGCCCAAAATTCTAGAGAGATAAGTGAATTGTTGTGGTGGTGATGATACAAATGAGGAGGAGAAGCCTCATATTTATAGCCAAGGAGGTGGAGGATGGGTGGTGGAGATGGTGGCATGTGGAGGAGCATCCAAGGGTGGAGGAGGTGGCTTTGAAGATGTGGAGGAGGAGCCACCACTTGTCATCTTTTCCATGGAGGAGCAAGGAGGAGAAGCCACATGGGGGTGGTTCAAAAGCAGCCGGCGGCTATGGGAGGAGAGGAGGAGGAGCCGCCACTTGGAGGGAGGAGAGTGGAGGAGCCACCCTTCTAGAAGCTTGTGACTTCTTCACAAAAGCCATCGGTTTGACCGGATCTGACCGGAGCTTTGGCCGGAGCTTCTTGGATTTTGGAGAGTTTATTTTGAATGAAAATGTCATTCTAAGATGATCTCAAGAAGGAACCTAAGCCAAATTCTGCTTTGAACATGGTCGAAATCCCAAATCCGATGAAATTGCCCTTGTTTGGCCTTTACCGGGCTCGGTGCTTTTGCCTTGCGTTTTTGTCCATTTGCCAACTGTTCTAGCATATTTGAGTGATTCCAAGTCGGTTCCATGAAGGATGTTAAGGCTTATTTTGAGTGTAGCATGGTCGTGACCTTCGAATGACTCGTAACATCTTTTCGGCGTAAAATCCTCTCCTTAGCGTGTGTTCTCTCTAGAGTCCAAAATACCCTGTAGAAATAAATTGGGACTAACAAGTAGAAGTTAAATAGACCAACAGTCTAATTTGGTGGGTTTTACTGTGTTTTTGATTCGTATAATTTTGGTCCATCATAGCTGTTGGAAGGTTTATTTCTTCAACTTGTCGATGATTTTGGGAAGGAGAAGCTTGCCTAATCGTGATGGTAGGGCTTGAAATGATAGCTGCTGGAAGGTTTGTTGCTTCAACTTGTCGATGATTTTGGGAAGGAGAGGAGGTTGACTGCTCGTGGCGGTGGTTTTTTGTGCTTGGTAGGCATTGGGTTATCAGTTGTGGTGGTAGTTTTTCGCTTCACATGAGGAGGATGGATGTCTTGTGGTGGTTCTATGTCGGGTAGGGCTTCTGGTTGTTGATTCTTCCTTGTCCAAGGAACTGGAAGACCATGACGATTGTGCCATGCCTGTTCTTCTTGTCGTGGTTGATCAGACAATATAAGCAGGGCTTCCGGTTGTTGTGCTGGTTTTTTGGCTTTGCGAGGAGTGTTTCTAACAGCTTGACGGTGGTCCTTTTTATTCTTCTTCTTCTTCTTCTCAGGAGGAGTCTTAATTGCATCAAGGTTCTTCACATGCCGTGAAGACTCATCCGCCATTGCATTCAATATAGCCATTGATCTCTCTGTCCTCCTGAACTCGGGACACATCACAGGCACCGGATCTAGCCGTTCCGACGATGAAATGGGAGATGACAGGCCCGGGGACTCAGCGTACATTGTCCCAGTTATTGGCTTTGGCGGTGGAGTGTTCCTAAGCTTGGTGGAAGGGCGACGAACCCACGGAGATCTCAGTTTCGTGCTCTGCTTGCGGCTTGTAACCTCCGCATCGTCCGAACGTCTAGCTGGCTTTGTGTTCTTCGATTTCGCCATGTAGTTGACTGAATGGAGGAGCTCTGTCGGATTTATTTGAAACGAAGAGGAGCGGATTTGAGTTTGAGGATGAAAGCGGTGAACGGAGGTTTGAGAACGAAAGCGGCGAGTTAGGGTTTCAGGATTTGCGAAGATAGACTAATGTCGAATGGAGTGAAGAGGTGCGAATTTGAGTTTCATCGAATCATCCTTCTATTTTTTGGGCCAAGACTCACCTTTATGTGAGATTTTATGTCACAATAGTCACGCAATGTTTTACGAAATGGCGAAATTTCACGAAAGTTTCATCTTCCCTCCAACGATATGTACTTTTCCCCCAAAAATGAAATTATCTTTAGCGACATTTTGAATAGTTTACAAAAAATATATGCATGTATGTGATAAAAGGGAAAATTTGAATATATTCTTGATAAGTAAAAGGGAAAATATATACCTTTCAATAGGATACATCCAGCTATAGTGTACTGGTCCCTTAAGCAAAACTTGATCCGGAAGATGGATTAATGGATGCACCATGATGGTGAAGAAAGTAGGAGGAAAAACCATCTCCAATTTGCGTAGGATGATGAATATATGACAGGTGTCGTTGTACCCGTCAAAAATAATATTTTTATAATTCTGACTAGCAAGTGGTAAGTCGGGTCGTATCCACAGAGATCGATATAAGAATCTGTTCACTAAGTACGAGAGTGACAATGGGATTGGAAATTTCAAACAAGTAAATAAAAAACCAAAAGCAAGCAACAATGATCACTTATCAAGAGAGCAATCGTCACACAAATTCAAGTATATAATATCAAAGAGTAGTGCAAGCTAGAACCTTCGATTGTGATGCAAGACCAAATCATTGACAAATCCGTTTTTGATTTCTAATGTTCTACAACTTAGAGCTCCCCCGCTAAGGTTATACTCCCCGCTCTTGTTCTAGTACTCAATCTCGCGCTAGCGATAATCAAGACCCTAACTCGATAGAGTTGCATGAAGATTTAAACAAGTTGTCCTGGGGTGTTTAAACCTAGTGGTATATTACTCGTGTCCTAGTTTGCTATCCCCGCTAGGTTGCTAGTAAACTTGACAATCGGAATCAACAAACAAACAAAAGCTCCCCCGCTAGGGTTCCACTCATGTTAGCAAAATCAAATCCATAAACAATGCATAGTAATATGACACAAAACACAGAAATCAATATAGGTCTCAAGTCAAAACATCACAATGTCGAGTTCTAGCCTACACATATGAGTTTAGCTACCCATCATAAGGGAATACATTGACGGAGCCCACTGCACTGTCGTTAAGGTGCAATGTTCTCTGTGCAAATAAATTTATATTTTCCGCTACTCGCAACTACACTACTGGGTAGCAAGTGGTAAGTAGGGGTCGAACCCAAGGGAATTAGGAGGATACGTTGTTCTTTGTGGGATTTGTACAGGATGGGAGCATTTTTTAGGTTTGATTGAGATTTTAGCGGTTATGACTAAGTGACTTTTTTTGGTTGTTTTTGATTTTGAGTGCGGAAAAGTAAATTACAGAAAAGTAAATACAGAAATTAAAATACTGAAAATAAAAAGAAAGACTCACAGTGGGTGATGCGTGATTTGCGAGTCCTCCGGTAGATGAGCGGTTGGTGATTGCAGATGATCGAGCAATAAAAGTAAATACAGGGGGTTTTGTAAATCAAGGAAAACATTCGGTTTCAGGGGCCTTGTATCATAGTTGTTTATCATTGACCGCTAATGATCATACTAAGTGTTCAAAGATGAATCGAGGCCATTTCTAAGCGCAAGACTTGCAACATCGTTTAAAACACTTGTTCTACTTAAGACTAATTCCTCCTTTCGAAGTATCTTAGCCTTATGTGCATCCATTTGATCCTCTGTTACGATTTCCCAAAATGGTTTTTAAGATAAGTCGAACTCCTCAGATAAGTTTTCCTTGTTACAGCTTCCACTTACCGAGTATGTTCACGAATTCCCACGGAAGAGCTTTGCTTGTTACAGCTTCCACTCAACCTTGGAAATTCTGACTATATATGGCACATAGAACAAGTTTTGAACACAAAGATGCACTAAGTGCAAGGTCTAAAACATTTTACAATACAAGTACACCCCTTTAACCGAATAAAGAGTTTAGCTACGAATATCCATAGAGGTGGATACCATAGCTAAATACTCGGGGGTTTTTGAAAACAGTAAGAGGAGAGGGGGTGGAATACTCAAGAATCAACAGGAGTATTCCTAATTCCTACTGAATACTCAAGAACCAACATGAGTATTCTCTACAGTATTATAATACTCAAGAACCGACAGGAGTATTATAATTTCAAACCGTTATAATACTCAAGAACCAACAAGAGTATTATTTCATAAACCTAACTTACAAAGTAACAAACTTAGAGAGAGAAGTGAAATGTTGATTTTTGGATGATGAAATGAGGAGGAGCTCTCCTTTTATAGCCACAAGGGGAGGAGGATGGAGCGTGGAGATGGTGGCATGTGGCTTTTGATCCAAGGGAGGAGGAGGAGGAGCAAGGAGGAGGCGCCACATGGGGGAGGAGAAAGCCGCCGGTTGGGGGTTGGAAAGCCACCGGTTGGGGGGTGGAAAGCCACCGGTGGCCGGTCACCATGGAGGGGAGGCTTCCTCCCTTGGCCACCTCCAAGCAAGGTTGCCGGTCACCTTGGTCCATGGATGAGTTTTGACAGTTTTGTGCAGTCTTTTCACAAAACTGTCAATCCAATTTTGCTCCGGTCTGACTTGGTTGTTCCTCGGTTGAATTTGTATTGAGTAATTCAATGTCAGGATCTTGAGATTTCTTCGTTCAGCGTCTGATCTTGACCTTGGAATGACTCGTAATATCTTTTCAGCGTAAAATCCTCTCCTTAGCGTGTTTTCTCTCTAAGCGCCAAAATACCCTATAGAAATATATCGGGACTAACAAGTAGAAGTTAGATAGACAAACAGTATAATTTTGTGGGTTTTACTGTGTTTTTTATTCGTATAATTATGGTCCATCATACACCATCAAGTTTTTGAATAGAATGAAACGAAATTACTTATGATGAATTCTCCCCAAGCTGCAGCTCAACTCCAGTACTTGAATCCAACAACGAATCCACGCTCAAGCTTCTTCAATTGGAACCCTACCCCGAGAGTTCTCTTCTCCAATCCTCTACTCCGAACCTCTCTTTTCTGATTTTTCCTTCCTAAGTCGAGAGCCAGCCGCCTCTCTTCTGTATCCTCAAATTATGTATGTTTCCTCCTGAGATTTCAAATCAGAAATAATGAAATTCAACTACCAGCTAGATGCGCGGACGTCTTCTTCATTTAGCTTCCGCGGAGGTCTGAACAATTAGAGAAACTCAGTAGACCTCCGCGAAGTAATCCTCCAGGCCTGCGCGATTTACACTGACTCAGACTTCAAGCACTTTGGACTTCATTCCTTCGACGCAAAACATCTTCTAACAAGCTCTCTTTAGCCGATATTCCTTCCATGGTCTCCCAATGCACCTGAGAACGAAAACTACACACAGGTAGTGAAATAATACACAGGCAACCACTAAGAGACGGGGTATTAACACAGAAAATAGTCGTACAACTACGACTTATCAAACTACCCCACAGTTGAACGTGTTCGTCCCGAATAAGAACAAAGCCATAGAAATAATTGACAACGTACTAGCCATGCAAATCCTTACATCTCAATCCCAAATCCAGCCAATAATCTTATCATGCTTAAGATTCTAACAATGCGAGTATAGATAGATTTTTTGATACTTGTTACCTCGCGAGTTGAAATCCAAATGACCTTGGATGATTGGGAGATAGTCCCCTATAGGTACCACAGACACTGCATTCTTTGCTGAGTTTTGGTCTTTTGATTGAGTCGGCGGCTTTCTCTGACACATGATTAATTCACCACTTTCATACCGTTGAGTCTTGAATTCCTTAAGTTGTATGGACTTTGACAAACGACATATCTTGCTTGAATCAATCAGATTTTTATTTTTTTCTTACTTGATGGTTTACCTTCGGCTTTTGAATTTGTTTATTGTCCACATAATCGTTTGCGTCCTTGAACCACTCCAATCATAGCCTCCGGATAACAGCATAGGAGTGCGTCCCGATCTTTTCTCATCCTCGTCCTTTCTGCATGAGGCAAGGTAGGGGTTACCCACCCATTCCCAGCTACTCCGACTAGAGATGGATAGTTTGTTTTCTCTATCCCGCCACCACTGCGAACGCATGAATAGATGTGTATAACGCGGTGACGGAGTGACGGAGCCCACCGCACTGTCGTTAAGGTGCGGTGTTCCTTGTGCAAAAGCAAATTTGTATTACGCTACTCATGACCTTACTACTGGGTAGCAAGTGGTAAGTAGGGGTCGAACCCAAGGGAATTAGGGGGATAAGCTATTCTTTGAGGGAATTGTACAGCGAGGGAGCGTGTTTTAGGTTGATTGAGGTTTTAGTGCGGAAAAGTAAGTGATTGGTTGGTTGGTTTTGGTTTTTAGTGCGGAAAAGTAAATGACAGAAAAGTAAAGTACTGAAAATAAAAGTAGAAGACTTACAGCGGGTGATGCGTGATTGGCAAGCCTTCCGGAACGTCAGCAGTTGATAATACAGTTTATACTAAAATTGAAAGTAAGTGCAAGGGGTTTTTTAAATCTAAGGAAAGCATTCAGTTTCTGGGGCCTTGTATCATAGCCTGTTTATCATTGACCTTTAGTGATCCTTCTAAGTATTCAAAAGTGTATCAAGGCCATTTCAAGCACTCAATTTGCACACACCGTCTAGCCCATTTCAAGGTCGTAGAGCACTTGTTCTATTTAGACTAGCACCCCATTTCAAGGTATACTAGCCTATGTGCATCCATTTGATCAATCATTTCCGATCAAACCAAATGGTGTTTAAAAGAGGTCGAACTCCTCAGATAAGCTTTGCCATTTCAAGCATCCACTTACCCGAGTATGTTCACGAACCCCCACGGAAGAGTTTTTCCATTTCAAGCATCCACTCAACCTTGGAAGTTCTGGCCTAATATATGGCACATAGAACAAGTTTTGAATAAAAAGAAGAGGCACTAAAAAGATGGCCTAAAACATTTTATGATACAAGTACACCCCTTCAACCGAATGAAGAGTTTAGCTACGAATATCCATAGAGGTGGATACCATAGCTAAGTACTTACGGTTTTTGAAAGACAGTAAGTAAGGGAAAGGGGTGAGTACTTCAAGAACCGACAAGAGTACTCAAGAATAGAGAAAATTAAAGCTTGAGTACTACAAAAACCGACAAGAGTACTCAAGAACAAACTATAATACTCAAGAACCAACAGGAGTATTATAGATATAGAACAAAACTTACAAAAGTGCCAAATTTCTAGAGAGAGAAGTGTTTTGTGATTTTTGGGATGTGATTTACAAAGGGGGAGGCATGTATTTATAGCCTAAGGGAGGAGGAGGATGTGGTGGAGAGGAGGACACATGGCAAGCCATCCATGGCTTGTCAAAAGCCGTCGGTTGCCGGTTGAAGGAGGAGGAGCCGCCGGTTGTGGAGGGGGGAAGGAGGGAAAGCCACCCATGAGTCATCCCTCCCCTTAAAGCCGCCGGTCACTTTGGAGGAAAGAGTGAGTTTTGTGAGGTTTTGTGATGTTTTCACAAAACTATCAGTCCATTTCTACCCCGGACTGACTCTGGTTGCTCTTCGGTTTGATTTTTTTTGAGTGATTCCAAGTCAGGATCTTGAGATTTTTTCAGTCGGCATCTGGTCCTGACCTTGGAATGACTCGTAATATATTTTCTGCGTAAAAACTCCTCCTTAGCGTGTTTTCTCTCTAAGCTCCAAAATACCCTGTAGATAAATATCGGAACTAACAAGCAAAATTTAAATAGACAAACAGTCTAATTTGGTGGGTTTTACTGTGTTTATGATTCGTATAATTATGGTCCATCAGATCACCCCACACTTTTAGTTGTTCGTCCCGAACAATGCTATTAAAGGGCGGCACTAAGTAAACTTTCAAAATATGAAAGTTAGACTGTGGGACTCGATTTATCCTAATTCATGCATTACTACTTATTACTAAATTAAACCGTGTAAATACTTAGAAGAAACTTGATACGTGTACCTTCGTGCCGAGATGCAAATTAATTCGGAAGTTTCTGGAGATAGCCCTTTTTAGGCTCCTGGACTGCATTCTCGGGATTGTCTCGCACTATATGGTTTCCTTGTAGCTTTCTCTAGCACGTGATTCGGTTCGGGTTTCACTGAGTTGAGCCTTTTTTATTTCTTTTTGGCGAGGGACAGCTTTTTTTGTAGTGAATCGGCCTTTGGCCTTAGATTTGACTCTTTGAGTACTTCACTTTTTGTTCGGTTAAAACCTTCACAATTTTGGGCCTTTGGCCTCTTGATTTGCTTCTTCAAGCTTTTGCCTTTTTGTGGCTTGCTAGTCCATTTTCTCAAGCCTTTTTTGGGAGGTCCAATCATCGCCCGCGAGCATATGAAAATACCTCCCCGCTCCTCTCATCCTTTCCGTTTCACGCGGGTCAAGATGAGGGTCGCTCATCTATTTTCTCGGCTACTTTGACTAGAGATAGGACGGTCTGATTCCCGTCCTCGCCTTTTTTTCTTTTTGCATAAACACTGCATGGCGGAGTTGACTTCAATCTTCACTGAAACCCGAAGTGCACCCTCCACCGACTTCGAAAACCATATAGCGAAATTCAGTGCTTCGATTGCTTGCCAAGCCTCTCTAGGGCATTTCTATCAACTCCACATCCCTTGTTTATCTTAGCACAAAGGGACAAATGAGAAGTTACATTTAAAGTTTTTAAACAGTTGAAATTTCACAAGGTTAATGCATGAATTTAGATTTATCTTTTTCACATTCTTAAGTTCATATTTTCAAAAAGATAATTATTAAGGGAAAAGGAAAAACATGTTATTTATTTACAAAGGTGGTTCTCACCCCACACTTTTGAACGAAGGCGTGCCTTTCAGCACAACTTAGTTCAAAAGCCATGCAAGCACACATTATGAGAAGGAAATGACATTAAGGAAAAGGGAAGAACAGAACTCCCTTTAAAGTGTCGAGTGAACGACATGGCATGAGGCTGGTTAATCGAGGGAGTTCAGCTGGGGCCTTGAACTCTTGGCATAGGCCTGGCTGGCTTGATGTTGTACCCATAATCGTTTCCTGAATAGTCATTTCATTCTATGCACCAAGTGGGTGAGAGCGACTTATTGGTAAAAACTAAATGACAGAAAAATAAAAGACAGAAAGTAAGATAGGTGTCGGGTTACCTCCCGACCAGTGCCTTTGTTTAACGTCGTTGGCTCGACAGTACCTCATTCCTGGATCACTGGTTTGGATCCCATGGGTGCTTGAGGTCGAACTTCTTCTCGGTAGCTCTTTTGATTTGAGAGGGTGAGGCTTTCTTGACCATAGCTGCTGGTCCAATGAGTCGTGCTTGCTTGTTACTCCTTCCGGGTTTCCATTCTTTCGGCCCATGTCTTTGCCGCTTCTTCATGTTTGAACAGTTGGCACCTTTGCGAGTTTGGAAGTTTGGTTTTGTGCCTTTAAATGTAGGCGACATTAAGCATGCGCCTCTGCCAATCCTCTTCATTGTGGCAGTGATGGATGGTTGTCTTGGAACGAGTGAGTTTTCCGGCGGTTTTTCTTGGCTCATGACGAGTGAGTGCTCCATCTTCGGCTCTTCTGGCTCATGTTTCAACTCGCCTTGCACCTCATCATTGATTACTTCATCTTCAGGGGCTATGATCCGCATACAAACCGAGGGGACAAGTTGGGGGACTTCCACCACAAGGGCCATGTCTGTTTCAGGCAGCTCGGACGCTTCGGCAATGAGGTCCGGGACTTCCTCGGGTGCTCCGAGCACAAGGACCGGGCCTGGCTTGATTTCTTCGGCCGTTTCGGCAGTGAGGTTTGGGACTTCTGTTGGCTCGGCAGTTAGGACTGTGATTTCCTCGGATGGACTGGTGATAAGGACCGGGCCTGATTTGGGCAGTTCTTCTTCTAACTCCCAGGGATAATCTAATCTAGGCTCCTCCTCGCTAATCCTTGGTTTCGCATTGAGCATCTCATTGACCTGATTTGGACATTTTTTTATGAGCGCCTTTGTCTCTGCCCAAGATTTCTCGGCTTCGGCCTGGTTTTGGTCTATTATGTTGGCCTGCTGCTAGTTGCTAGATGCCAGCTCTGTTGTAACGTCCTCGAGTGGTTCAGCCTGATCTTCTCTTGGTCTTGACCTTACGGCCAAATCGTCTATTAGGTTCCATAGATCATCTATGGCTAAGTTATTCACCGAACCTCCCGCCGCATCATTAAGCCTATTCCACTCTTGTGGCATTATTCCACCTAGAAACCTTTGAAGAAGATCTAAGTTCGTGAATCCATGGTGCAGGCAGCTCGTTACAAGGGAATCAAAGTACCATAAGTACTCGTCCAAAGTTTCGTCCCGGGATTGCTTTAGGTTGTTGATCTTCTCGCGAATTTCAAGTTCGAAAGATGGCTGGGCTCTTTTACAGGGATCGGTGCCATAATTTGACAGGGAAAACTCTTTTAGAAATTTGGCTCGAAGATTTTCATAGCAGCTTTCATACTCTGCACATGAGTAATACCACTCTATTGCCAAGTCAGTTAAAGAAAATTTGAAGCATTTCAGCTTAAACTCCTCTAACGTCTCATTCTCAGGTTTCATGTGGCGGCAGATGTGGTGAAACTGTTGGCAATGTATCACAGAGTCTTCTTCAATGGTACCTCTGAATTTGGGGAGACAGCTAAGCATTTCAAACATAAGGTTGCTGCCCCCAACTTCCTAAGGTTCTATGTCGTAGTATGAAGACATGACGAATTATGTACAAAAAAAAGAACAACTATCCATTTGCTAATTCCCCGGCAACGGCGCCAGTTTTGACGGAGCCCACCGCACTGTCGTTAAGGTGCGGTGTTCTCTGTGCAAAAGCAAATTTGTATTCCGCTACTCGTGACCTTACTACTGGGTAGCAAGTGGTAAGTAGGGGTCGAACCCAAGGGAATTAGGGGGATAAGCTATTCTTTGAGGGAATTGTACAGCGAGGGAGCGTGTTTTAGGTTAATTGAGGTTTTAGTGCGGAAAAGTAAGTGATTGGTTGGTTAGTTTTGGTTTTTAGTGCGGAAAAGTAAATGACAGAAAAGTAAAGTACTGAAAATAAAAGTAGAAGACTTACAGTGGGTGATGAGTGATTGGCAAGCCTTCCGGAACGTCAGCAGTTGATAATACAGTTTATACTAAAATTGAAAGTAAGTGCAAGGGGTTTTTTAAATCTAAGGAAAGCATTCGGTTTCTGGGGCCTTGTATCATAGCCTGTTTATCATTGACCTTTAGTGATCCTTCTAAGTATTCAAAAGTGTATCAAGGCCATTTCAAGCACTCAATTTGCACACACCGTCTAGCCCATTTCAAGGTCGTAGAGCACTTGTTCTATTTAAACTAGCACCCCATTTCAAGGTATACTAGCCTATGTGCATCCATTTGATCAATCATTTCCGATCAAACCTAATGGTGTTTAAAAGAGGTCGAACTCCTCAGATAAGCTTTGCCATTTCAAGAATCCACTTACCCGAGTATGTTCACGAACCCCCACGGAAGAGTTTTGCCATTTCAAGCATCCACTCAACCTTGGAAGTTCTGGCCTAATATATGGCACATAGAACAAGTTTTGAATAAAAAGAAGAGGCACTAAAAAGATGGCCTAAAACATTTTATGATACAAGTACACCCCTTCAACCGAATGAAGAGTTTAGCTACGAATATCCATAGAGGTGGATACCATAGCTAAGTACTTACGGTTTTTGAAAGACAGTAAGTAAGGGAAAGGGGTGAGTACTTCAATAACCGACAAGAGTACTCAAGAATAGAGAAAAGTAAAGCTTGAGTACTACAAGAACCGACAAGAGTACTCAAGAACAAACTATAATACTCAAGAACCAACAGGAGTATTATAGATATAGAACAAAACTTACAAAAGTGCCAAATTTCTAGAGAGAGAAGTGTTTTGTGATTTTTGGGATGTGATTTACAAAGGGGGAGTCATGTATTTATAGCCCAAGGGAGGAGGAGGATGTGGTGGAGAGGAGGACACATGGCAAGCCATCCATGGCTTGTCAAAAGCCGCCGGTTGCTGGTTGAATGAGGAGGAGCCGCCGGTTGTGGAGGGGGGAAGGAGGGAAAGCCACCCATGAGTCATCCCTCCCCTTAAAGCCGCCGGTCACTTTGAAGGAAAGAGTGAGTTTTGTGAGGTTTTGTGATGTTTTCACAAAACTATCAGTCCATTTCTGCCCCGGACTGACTCTGGTTGCTCTTCGGTTTGATTTGTTTTGAGTGATTCCAAGTCAGGATCTTGAGATTTCTTCAGTCGGCATCGGGTCTTGACCTTGGAATGACTCGTAATATATTTTCTGCGTAAAAACTCCTCCTTAGCGTGTTTTCTCTCTAAGCTCCAAATACCCTGTAGATAAATATCGGAACTAACAAGCAAAATTTAAATAGACAAACAGTCTAATTTGGTGGGTTTTACTGTGTTTATGATTCGTATAATTATGGTCCATCACGGAGCTACTCTCAGGACTAGGCTAGTGAAGCGTCAACCTCCACCACTTTTCTCAATCATCATAACCAAAACTCAGAACATCCTGCAACTTGCCGTACCTTTCTAGGACATTTCTGTCAACTCCACATCCCTGCATATCACAACTCACACGAACAAAGCATCGAAATTTTGAAATTTCGCATTTTTAGTCAAATGAGCACAATAGTCATACAAAGCTGGAAATAAGATTTCGACATATGAGAAAAGCATAGCAGTACATCATCAGTTCGTAACGAGTTCATCAAGACACATAACATGAATCATAAAAATTGAAAACAGACACGGCACACGACTGACTCTATAACATCCCACCTCACACTTAAACTGACCCGTGTCCTCACGGTACAACTCAAGAGATAAGATGGACAAACAAAACAGACTCAAATAAAAATAAAACACAATAAATAGAAAAACAATGGAGGAACTGGTACTCCCCTAATAGTCTGGTGGTGGCTGCGTGTATTCGGGCGGAATGGCATGTCCGCGGACGTCTTCATCATTTAAGGTCCGTGGAGGTCTGATGATTTAGCATAATTGTATAGGCGTACGCGATTTAATTGATGAGACGTGCGCCGAATCCACTGATGTTGAATTCCTTTCTTCATTTAATCATCTGAAACCACAAGAAATAAAAAAACATGCACTCGGGGCGCATTATCAGGGTACCAATTCCACTAATTAATCTACTCCTAATATGTGTAAAGAAAAAACACACCGGATTGCCTCCCGGTAAGCGCCTTTGTTTTACGTCTTTGGCTGGACATTACCTCTAGCTAGGTAGAATACACCGGCTCCGCCAGTTCAACGTCCTCCGTGGTTGCCTCAAATCCATCATAGTATGGCTTGACTCTTTGCCCATTCACTTTGAAACTCTCTCCTCCTTCGGGTCTTCGCAATTCCAATGCCCCATGATTGTACACCTTTTGCCCCACTTCATAGTTGCGCCTCAATATGTACTTGTCATGGTACATTTTTGATGTTTTATGCTTGCTTTTCTTTAGCTTGTGAAGATTATTAGGATCTTCATCTCCGTCATGCTTCCTTTTCTCGTCGTGGTTCTTTTTTGAATCATAGCCCTCCTTTTTTTTGTCCCTGTCTCTATCCTTGTCTTTGCTTCGATCTTTGTGTCGATGTTTGTGCTTCTTGTGCTCCCTATCTTTCTCTCTGTCTTTATCTTTGTGCTTCTTGTGCTTTTTCTCCTTCTCCTTGTCTTTAGAACTACCATTAACCTTCCTAGGAAATGTAGGAATCCCCTTTTCAACGAGAGGCAGGTCGACAGGAGCAGCTTCCTTTAATTGAAATGCCTCCCTCAAAATTATTTCAAGCACATCATCTCCATAGGGAATATCTGAAGACTCCACTAGCTCATCAATCGCATCAGAAGCGTATACTCCTACATCATCAGGTGGCCATTGCATAGTGATGGACCATAATTGTATGAAACATAAATGCAGTTAAACCCACCAAATTAGACTGTTTGTCTATCTAACTTCTACGTGTTAGTCCCGATATATTTCCACAGGGCATTTTAGAGACTGAAGTGAAAACACGCTAAGGAGAGGATTTTATGCTGAAAAGATAACAAGAGTCAATCCAAGGTCAAGATCATATGCCGACTGAAGAAATATCAAGGATCCTGACGTTGAATTGACCATAACAAATTAATCAGAAGAATCAGGAGTGGAGTCAAGACAGCCCGGGGAAGAAACACATTTACAGTTTTGTGAAAAGACTGCACAAAACTGTACAAACTCACACATTGGGCAAGGATGACCGGCCACTTGATGAAGTGGTGGCCAAGGGAGGAGCTCCTCCCCCTTGGGCCACCGCCTACCGGCGGCTTTGAGGGGTGGTGACCGGCGGCTTTTGGAGCTCCTCCACATGTCACCACCACCTTCCTCCTCCTCCACCACTCCTCTTCCTCCACATGTGGCCATCTCCTCCCTCCATTTTCTCCTCCAATCAAAATGCAACACTTACCACCCATCTCCACCACCCATCTCCTCCCCTTTGGGCTATAAAAGGAGGAGCTCCTCCTCCTCCAAAACACACTTCAATCTCATTTCACTTCTCTCTCTAGAAATTGTAATATTTGTAATGTTGTAATCTTGCTTTGGAAATAAAGGATAGCTCCCTTGGCGCTTCAACGGTTGTAAGTAATTCTTAGTATTTATTCAACTGTTTTATTTCCTTAGTTATAATGTTTAGCGCGATGAATAGTAGCTAAACTTGTAGTTCGGTCTAAGGGGCGCACTTGTATTATAAAATGTTTTAGACTATTAACTTAGTGTCTAGTCTAAGTATTCAAAACTTATTCTATGTGCCATATATTAAGTCAGAACATCCAAGGTACAGTGGATGCTTGGAATGGCAAAACTCTACAACGGGGTTCGTAAACTTGTACGGATAAGTGGATGCTTGGAATGGCAAAGCTTATCTGAGAAGTTTGACTCATCTTAAACACCATTTGGTTGATCGGGAATGATTGATCAAATGGATGCACATAGGCTAATATAACCGGGAATGGAGTATTAGTCTAAATAGAATAAGTGTTCTACGTCCTTGGAATAGGCTAGACAGTGTACGCAAATCGAGTGCTTGGAATGGCCTTGATACACCGTTTGAATACTTAGGACAGTCACTAAAGGTCAATGATAAACAGGATATAATACAAGTCCCCTGAAACCGAACATTTCTCTTTAATTATAAACTGTAATTTACTTTCCAGTATTAAAATCAACCAACCAACCAATCAATCAATCAAAATAGCTGGTAGCTTTAAAACCAACCAACCGACCTTAAACACGCTCCCACGCTGCGTAATCCCCCCGAAGAACAATTATTCCCCTGGTTCCCTTGGGTTCGACCCCTACTTACCAAGTACTACCCAGTAGTATAGTTGCTAGTAGCGGACTATTATAAATTTATTTGCACAAATCGCTTTGACGACGAGCGGTTCTGTCAAATTGGCGCCGTTGCCGGGGAATCAGTTATCGGATAGTTGTTCTTTCCCTCCCCTTTCTTTTTCTTTCTTTTTCCTATGGCATTACCCATTACGCATGCATGGACAACGCGATTTCTGCCCCTGTTCGGAGGAACGGAGGGAGAAGACCCTATACAGCACTGCCGAAACTTCCACCACGTCTGCCATCACATCAAACCGGAGAACGAAGTATTAGAGGAATTTAAGCTGAAATGCTTTAAATTCTCTCTAACCGACTTCGCCACGATATGGTACTACACATCCACCGCTTGCAGTGCAGAACGTTTCGTAGACCTCTACGTTCCGTTCCTGAAAGAATTCTCCCCACCATCTTTACGCCAAGAAACCCGTGAGAAGATCATGAGCCTTCATCAATCCCGGGATGAGACTTTGGACGAATATTACATGAACTACGATGCCATCGTCTCAAGCTGCCCGCACCATGGATTTACGAAGAAAGTTCTTCTCCAAAAATTTCTTCGTGGGATGAGGGCCGAAGAGCTGGGAAGAGTTAACGAAGCTATGAAAAGGTCTGCAACAAACTTCACCGTTGCAGACATGTGGTGCCTTATAATCGGCCTGGCCGCTACCACAAGACGAGTACCCCAAACTGATGAGGAAATGCAGACAGAAGAAGCTGATCCTGAGGCTGATGAAGAAGAAACCACCGAACTGTCAGAAGAGACTCCTGAACCGTCTGAAGAATCAGACATGGAAAGCACCGAAAGCAACGAAGTAGGAGTCCAGAACACCACTGACGAACTGCCCAAGCCATACCCGACTATCATTACCCAGGCAGCTGAAACTATCTACGATCAGTTCTTCACGAACCAACATAACGAGGCAGAACCAAGCCTCATGAGGCCTTCCCGACATTTCCCCTTAATTAATGAGCAAGTCGCCGCGAGCTATGCGATCCAAGAAGAAGCTCAAAGGAGAATGGGAAAAGCACCTCTGCAAAATGACCCCTCGATGGAGCAGTGCTATGCCGCAACCGGACTAGGCAGTCCCAAATACAAAAACTTCGAAAGGCTGGTAGTGAAAGGTCCATCACTCCCTCCGGGGTATTGGAAAGAAAAGATCCCGAAACCAAGGAGTCCTAACCAGAACACAACATCCAGCAAGAAGTCAGGAAGAAGCAACACTGGAACGGTGGCAAAGTTTGACCTCAGCCACCCATGGGACCCAAACCAATGAACCACAAACGAGGTATCGTCAAGCCAACGACGTTAAACAAGTGCACTGGTCGGGAGGTAACCCGACACTATCTTACTTTTCCGCACTTTAATTTCTGTCTTTTAAATTCAGTATTTAGTTTTAAGCTTGCATGACTTTTGAACTAAGGCACGCCTTCGTTCAAAAGTGTGGGGTGAGATCCACCTCTGTACATAAATAACATGCGGCTGTTTTTCATTTTTTTAGTAATAGTATCTTTTTGAAAATATGAACTTAAGAATGTGAAAAAGATAAATCATAATTCATGCATTAACCTTGTGAAAATTCAAACTGTTTAAAAACTTAGAATGTAACTTTTCATTTGTCCTTTGTGCTGAGATAACTAGGGATGTGGAGTTGACATAAACTGCCCTAGAGAGGCTTGGCAAGCAATCAAAGGATCAGATCAAACTATATGGTTTTCGAAGTCAGTGGAGGCTGCACTTCGGGTTTTAGTGAAAATTGAAGTCATCTCCGCCATGCAATGCAAAAGGCGAGGACGGGAATCAGACCGTCCTATCTACGGTCAAAGTAGCCGAGAAAATAGATGAGCGACCCTCATCTTGACCCGCGCGAAAACGACAGTCAAAGTAGCCGAGAAAATAGATGAGCGACCCTCACCTTGACCCGCGCGAAAACGGCAAAAAAGAGAGGAGCAGGGAGGTATTTCCATAGGCTTGCGGGCGATGATTGGACCTCCCAAAAAGGCTCGAGAAAATGGACTAGCAGTCACAAAAAGGCGAAAAGCTCAATGAAGCAAATCAAGAGGCCAAAGGCCCAAAATTGAGAAGGTTTTAACCGAACAAAAAGTGAAGAACTCAAAAAGTCAAAACAAAGGCCAAATGCCGACTCACTACAAAAGCAGTCCCTCGCCAAAAGAAAATCAAAGTACTCAAACCACTGAAACCTGAACCGAATCACGTGCTAGAGAAAGCTACCAGAAAACCATATAGTAAGAGACGATCCCGAGGTTGCAGTCCAGGAGCCAAAAAAGGGCTATCTCCCGAGACATCCAATATAATTTGCATCTCAGCACGGAGGTACAAGTATTAAGTTTCTTCTATTTATTTACGCAGTTTAATTTGGTAATAAGTAAGCAATGCATGAATTAGGATAGATCGAGTACCACAGTCTAATTTTCATATTCCAAAGCCAAACTTAGAACTTACGCCCTTTAATAGCATTGTTCGGGACGAACAACTAAAAGTGTGGGGTAATCTGATGGACCATAATTGTATGAAACATAAATGCAGTTAAACCCACCAAATTAGACTGTTTGTCTATCTAACTTCTACGTGTTAGTCCCGATATATTTCCACAGGGCATTTTAGAGACTGAAGTGAAAACACGCTAAGGAGAGGATTTTATGCTGAAAAGATAACAAGAGTCAATCCAAGGTCAAGATCATATGCAGACTGAAGAAATATCAAGGATCCTGACGTTGAATTGACCATAACAAATTAATCAGAAGAATCAGGAGTGGAGTCAAGACAGCCCGGGGAAGAAACACATTTACAGTTTTGTGAAAAGACTGCACAAAACTGTACAAACTCACACATTGGGCAAGGATGACCGGCCACTTGATGAAGTGGTGGCCAAGGGAGGAGCTCCTCCCCCTTGGGCCACCGCCTACCGGCGGCTTTGAGGGGTGGTGACCGGCGGCTTTTGGAGCTCCTCCACATGTCACCACCACCTTCCTCCTCCTCCACCACTCCTCTTCCTCCACATGTGGCCATCTCCTCCCTCTATTTTCTCCTCCAATCAAAATGCAACACTTACCACCCATCTCCTCCCCTTTGGGCTATAAAAGGAGGAGCTCCTCCTCCTCCAAAACACACTTCAATCTCATTTCACTTCTCTCTCTAGAAATTGTAATATTTGTAATGTTGTAATCTTGCTTTGGAAATAAAGGATAGCTCCCTTGGCGCTTCAACGGTTGTAAGTAATTCTTAGTATTTATTCAACTGTTTTATTTCCTTAGTTATAATGTTTAGCGCGATGAATAGTAGCTAAACTTGTAGTTCGGTCTTAGGGGCGCACTTGTATTATAAAATGTTTTAGACTATTAACTTAGTGTCTAGTCTAAGTATTCAAAACTTATTCTATGTGCCATATATTAAGTCAGAACGTCCAAGGTAGAGTGGATGCTTGGAATGGCAAAACTCTACAGCGGGGTTCGTAAACTTGTACGGATAAGTGGATGCTTGGAATGGCAAAGCTTATCTGAGAAGTTTGACTCATCTTAAACACCATTTGGTTGATCGGGAATGATTGATCAAATGGATGCACATAGGCTAATATAACCGGGAATGGAGTATTAGTCTAAATAGAATAAGTGTTCTACGTCCTTGGAATAGGCTAGACAGTGTACGCAAATCGAGTGCTTGGAATGGCCTTGATACACCGTTTGAATACTTAGGACAGTCACTAAAGGTCAATGATAAACAGGATATAATACAAGTCCCCTGAAACCGAACATTTCTCTTTAATTATAAACTGTAATTTACTTTCCAGTATTAAAATCAACCAACCAACCAATCAATCAATCAAAATAGCTGGTAGCTTTAAAACCAACCAACCGACCTTAAACACGCTCCCACGCTGCGTAATCCCCCCAAAGAACAATTATTCCCCTGGTTCCCTTGGGTTCGACCCCTACTTACCAAGTACTACCCAGTAGTATAGTTGCTAGTAGCGGACTATTATAAATTTATTTGCACAAATCACTTTGACGACGAGCGGTTCTGTCACATAGCTTGATATATATTCAAGTTTATTACCTCACCTTCCACCTCCATGGAAAGCGTGCCACGATCGACATCGATCTTAGCTCTAGCCATCTTGAAGAATGGCCTACCAAATAGAATTGGTGGCTGACCTTGTGCTCCCTCACCATCCATTTTCAGCACATAGAAATCTGCAGGAAAAATAAGATTTTCTACTTGCACCAAAACATCCTCGATCACACCCAAAGGTTGGGTGCATGATCGGTCAGCCAATTGAATGGTCAAACCTGTGGGTTTAAGTGGACCAATACGCAAAGATAAGTACAAAGAGTAAGGAAGAACATTTATGGAAGCACCAAGATCAAGCATGCAATTTTCGATCTTCATGTTACCAATAACACATAGAATAGTAAAAGTCCCGGGATTTTATACTTTTTGGGCACCTTCCTTTGTATCGCTGCTGATACACTTTCTCCAAGCATGACCTGCTCATTCTTAGTTGTACGCCTACGATTAGTACATAATTCTTTAAGAAATTTTGCGTACCTTGGAATTTGCCGAATAGCCTCAATGAGTGGAATGTTGATTTCCACCTTGCTAAACAACTCCCAAACCTCCTTGTCTGTGATAGACTTCTTGTTGGTCTTAGAAACCTGCATTGGGAATGGTAGAGGAGTGTTAGAATTTGGAATTTCTTTACCAGAATCTGGGGAATCCGTGGACGTCTTTTGATTATATTCTGCGGACGTCTTCTCTTTACTTTGTAATTCATCAGGCGTCCGCGCTTTAATTGGTGAGACGTTCGGCTGATCCACTGAGGGCGAATCTTCATTTAGCTCTTCTTCTCCATTCTTCAATTGCTTTCCACTCCTAAGCATTACAGCGCTAATGTTGCCCTTTGGGTTGGGAATCGTTTGCGACGGCAGCTTCCCTTTGTCTTCTCGCTTTTCGTTAACAGCATTGGCAATTTGAGACACTTGCTTCTTTAGCTCTTTAACGTCTCCCGCTTGTTGGCCCATCTTTTGAGTGAGTTCTTTGAACATGCCTCTCATTTCCTCTCTCAATTCCTTGATCGGGTCCTCGTCTCCTTGTCTGATGTGTGGTGGTTTGTATGGCTGCTTTTGTGGGTACGAGGATTGCCCCACATTGTAATTGTTGTTCCTTTGCCAACCACCATCATTTTGCCTAGGTTGCCATTTGTTGTTGCCTTGGTATCCATCATACCTCCTTGGTGGCAAATCTCCCTTGTTCATGTAGCCCACTATATTCACGTCTTCTGTTCTTTCCTGAAAAATAGCGTTATCATTATTCATTGAATTAAAAGTGGACTTGTTTACCTTACACTCCACTTGTTGATTGCTTTGTGGTTGTTGCGTCACTATTTGAGCCATCATATTCTTCAGTTCCTGTAATTCAGAATGTACATTCACGTTAGCAACTGGTGCAGGTTTATGTGTTTCTTCTAAATACCTGTTGATGGAGCATATTTATATGACTCATAAAGTACTACTGAACCCACCAAATTAGACATTTGGTCATACGAACAAGTGCTTGTTAATGCCATTTTGTGTATACATGCGATTTTGGGGTCTAAAGAGGAAACATGCCTAAAAGGGGAGATTTATGCCCAAAAAGCACACCAAGCATTTTTGGCCAGCCAAGGCCCGAGGAAAACCAGCCGGGCCACGTCCGAGAAATGTCAGACCCCGTCCGAGACCAGCGCCCGAGACCGATCGGCCTGCGCCCGAGCAAAACTTCAAATCTGGTCACGACCACTTTCCGGCGGCGTTCCAGCAAATCTAGCTCAAGCATTCATCTTAGAATCACTTCAAAATGCTAGAACCATCGCCCAAAAGCTGAGAACGCATTGCCAAGGACTCAAGCCCGTTCAAAGCCAAACAAGGGCAATATCGACCGTTTTGGGATTTCGACCATGTTCCATGCAGAATTTGGCTTAGGTTCCTTCTTGAGATCATCTTAGAATGACATTTTCGTTCAGAATACACTCTCCAAAATCCAAGAAGCTCCGACCAAAGCTCCGGTCAGATTCCGGCCATATTCCGGCGAACTCCGACCAACCTCTTGTGATGCTCCGACCAAGCTCAGATCAAGTTCCGGCCAGGACCCAACCGAAGTCCCAATATTCCGGTTACTTACTATTCATTCCGGTTGGTTTCAACTATTCATTTCGGTTGGAATTTGGAGTCCGGTTGCATTGGGCTTCAACCAAGTGGGGCCGGCGGCTTTTGGGAGTGCCACCTATGGCCGGCTGCTGCCCTTTGGAGAAAGCCACCGGAGGCTTTGGGAGAGCCTTGCCAAGTGGTTGGCTTTGGTTGAGCCATGTGCAAGTGGTGGCTTTTGGAAGAACCAATCAAAATGAAGTCTTTTGGGATATTTCTCAAGCCAAAGCTTAGCCCCCAAGTTTCCCTAAGTCTATAAATAGAAGGGCATGCCCTCATGTAATCCTTGTCCTTCGAAGTCCCATAGTGCCACAAACATTAGGAAGTTGAGAGCTTATCTCTCTTCTTCACCATTTAATACCAAAACCTCTCTACATTTTACTTGTTCTTGTTCTTACTTTTGTTCTTGATTTCCAAAGCTTTCTTACTTTCCTTGTCTTTACTTCACTTTGTATCTTGAGTACTCTTGTTGGTTCTTGAGTGCTCAAGTTTGTTCCTGAGTTTTACTTTCAAAAACCTTTACATTCCTGTCTTTCAAAATCAAAACCTTTACTTTCCTTGTCTTTGATTTCAAAACCTTTACTTTTCTAAGCACTTAGCTATGATATCCACCTCTATGGATACTCGGAGCTAAACCCTTCATTCGGTTGAAGGGGTGTACTTGTATCATAAAATGTTTTAGACCTTTCTTTTAGTGCCTCTTTGTGTTCAACTTGTTCTATGTGCCATATATTAGGTCAGACGCTATTGGTTGAGTGGAGGCTCGAAAGAGCAAAGCTCTTCCATGGGTTCGTGAACTTCCGTGGATAAGTGGAGGTTCGAAATAGCACAGCTTATCTGTGGAGTTCAAACTCTTTTAAACACCATTTGGTTGATCGGAAATGATTGATCAAATGGATGCACATAAGCTAAGATACTTCGAAAGGAGGAATTAGCCCAACTAGAACAAGAGTTCTATGTCTTGAAAATGACTAGACGGTGTGGCAAGTCAAGTGCTAGAAATAGCCTTGATACATCTTTGAACACTTAGTATGATCATTAGAGGTCAATGATAAACTGACTATGATACAAGGCCCCTAAAACCGAATCTTTCCTTTGATTAAAACATCACTTGTCACTTTACTTTCAGTCTCATTATCAACTGCTTATTTTCAGTCATTTACTTTCGGTACTTTAATTTCCGCACATTTACTTTTCAGCAATTTACTTTCTGTCGCTTATTACAGACCCTTTCAATATCAGTCCATACCAAAAGTATGTTGATTAAGTCGATATTGAATTCGACTGTTCCAGCAATTTACTTTCAGTAATTTACTTTCGGTCGCTTATTACATACCATTTCAATATCAGTCCATACCAAAAGTATGTTGATTAGTCGATATTGAATTGGACTGTTCCAGCACTTTACTTTTCAGTATTTACTTTCAGTCCTGTATTTACTTTCTTTACTTTTAGTCATTTACTTTTCAGTACTAAAATCACAACCAACCCACATTACTTTCAGTACTAAAATCACAACCAACCCCCAACTGTCTTATTTTCCATTTTCGAAAGAACAACTATCCACTAATTCCCTTGGGTTCGACCCCTACTTACCGCTTTACTACCCAATAGTAAAGTCACGAGTAGCGGACTTATAAATTAATTTTGTACACATTGCCTCGCAACAAGGCAGTGGTAAGTCGGATCGTATCCACAGAGATCGATATAAGAATCTGTTCACTAAGTACGAGAGAGACAATGGGGTTGGAAATTTCAAACAAGTAAATAAAAAACCAAAAGCAAGCAACAATGATCCCTTATCAAGAGAGCAATCATCACACAAATTCAAGTATATAATATCAAACAGTAGTGCAAGATAGAACCTTCGATTGTGATGCAAGACCAAATCATTGACAAATCCATTTTGATTTCAACTGTTCTACAACTTAGAGCTCCCCCGCTAAGGTTATACTCCCCGCTCTTGTTCTAGTAATCAATCTCGCGCTAGCGATAATCAAGACCCTAACTCGCTAGAGTTGCATGAAGATTTAAACAAGTTGTCCTAGGGTGTTTAATCCAAGTGGTATATTACTCGTGTCCTAGTTTGCTATCCCCGCTAGGTTGCTAGTAAACTTGACAATCGGAATCAACAAACAAACAAAAGCTCCCCGCTAGGGTTCCACTCATGTTAGCAAAATCAACTCCATAAACAATGCATAGTAATATGACACAAAACACAGAAATCAATAAAGGTCTCAAGTCAAAACATCACAATGTCGAGTTCTAGCCTACACATATGAGTTTAGCTACTAATGATCAAGTTTTTGAATAGAATGAAACGAAATTACTAATGATGAATTCTCCCCAAGCTGCAGCTCAACTCCAATACTTGAATCCAGCAACGAATCCACGCTCAAGCTTCTTCAATTGGAACCCTACTCCGAGAGTTCTCTTCTCCAATCCTCTACTCCGAACCTCTCTTTTCTGATTTTTCCTTCCTTAAGTCGAGAGCCAGCCGCCTCTCTTCTGTCTCCTCAAATTTTGTATGTTTCCTCCCGAGATTGCAAATCAGAAATAATGAAATTCGACTGCCAGCTAGACGCGCGGACGTCTTCTTCATTTAGCTTCCGCGAAGGTCTGATTAATTAGAGAAACTCAGTAGACCTCCGCGAAGTAATCCTTCAGGCCTGCGCGATTTACACTGACTCAGACTTCAAGCACTTTGGACTTCATTCCTTCGACGCAAAACATCTTCTAACAGGCTCTCTTTAGCTGATATTCCTTCCATGGTCTCCTAATGCACCTGAGAACAAAAACTACACACAGGTAGTGAAATAATACACAAGCAACCACTAAGAGACGGGGTATTAACACACAAAATAGTCATACAACTACGACTTATCACTATATCATCTTTCATTTGAATTGCGTCACTAACTGTCAACTCCTTACAACATAACTTATGAAACCATCGTGATAATGATATAAGCGGCCCAATTACATAATGTGGCAAGTATGGTTTAATGAACACCGGAAGTAGACACTGAACATGACATGGCAATCGTGAGTTTTTAACCCATTAAATTTTTTGTCTTCCACGTTGATTTTGTTCTTCAAACTACCGGCATAACCATAAGGATACTTAGCATCTTTAATGAACTCAAATATCTCTGCCTTTTGTTCGGGTAAAATGGTACAAGGTGCTTGTGAAACCTTATCTTTTCGGGAAGATGACCCTATCCTCTTCCACCACAATTCCTTATGAATGCCTTGTTGCTCCAAACCTTCTCGAGCTTTAATATTATCTTTTGTCTTTCCTTGAAGACCGAGAATAGTACCAATGATGTTATAAAACACATTCTTCTCTATGTGCATTACATCTAATGAATATGGTTGTTTCAATGTGCTCCATTAAGGAAAATCGTAGAAAATGCTCATATGAGTCCAGCACAACTTCTCCTTATTCACCCCTCTAGATTTGAAATTTGGATGCAAGCTAAGTACGTGGTACTCATGGCTAAGTACAGAAGACAAAATCTCTTCACCTGTTAATGAAGGTGGGGCATCTCGTAATTCCATGTCTCCGTTAAATTTAGTGGTCTGATGCCTCCACGAATGATCCCTATCAAGCGATCTGTGGTGGCCTTGGTAAGACATTCTTCTTGCTAAATGTTTAGAATCAATATCATCTAAACAAAAAGGAAAACCTTTGTATGCTTTGCACTTTAGACCTCCTAATATTCCCAAACCAGGAAAGTCACTAACTGTCCATATCACCGCAACTTTCATGTAGAATGTCAACTTTTCATGCCGATCATATGTGAGTACCCCTGTGTGCCACAAAATATTCAATTGATCTTTCAGGGGTTGCATGAACATATTCAAGAACTTTCCAGGAGATTTTAGACCCGAGATTAACAAAGCAAGAATATTAAATTCCTTCTTCATGCACATTGAAGGTGATAAATTATAAGGCATCACCATGATTGGCCATGTGCTATGAGAAAGAGCTGCTGCTCCAAAGGGATTGAAGTCATCTGTGCTTAATCCAAGACGCACATTTCTAGGGTCTCGTGCAAAGTTGGGATGTTTTTTTATCAAACTCTTGCCATGCTTCGCCATCTGCGGGATGTCTAATATGCCATTTTTTACTTTTCTCTCCCGATGCCACCGCATCTCCTTAGCTAAATGCGACGACATAGAAAGGCGTTGTAATCTTGGAGTTAACGTAAAGTAGCGTAACACTTTTCTTGGAATCCTTCTCTCACCATCGCCGTCTAAGTATCTCGACTCATCACACACCGGACAATGTTCAAGGTCCTTGTAATCTTTATAAAATAGAACACAACCATATTCACATGCGTGAATAATTTCATATCCCATCCCCATATTCTTCAAAAGTCGCTTAACCTCACTATACGAACCGGGATAATTATTTGGGCTTGGAAGGAGATCTTGTGTGATTCTCATATGATCATTAAAGCTCTTATCGGACCATCCATTGTCGACTTTCATTTTCATTGCACTTAAAATGTTACCCAAAATAGTTTTGTCACTCCCCGCATATATAGGAGTGAGTGCTTTCGCGAGAAGTCTTTGATACTTATCATATGCCTCCTAGCCCATATTATCATTTTCAAAGTCTTCTTCATGTGGTTCCGCAAAAGGGAAAGCATCATTAAGCATCTCTAATGTTGAATCCATGTAATAAGCATCACTTACTTCAACCGTGCCACAACTCTTTTCCATAACATATTGTTGTCGTTGTGTCATGTATAATGAAGATGAAGCATCGGCATCTACTTCCCCATGAAAAGTCCAAGTCGCGTAGTCTTGCATTATACCATAGCAAAACAAATGTGTTTGGATTTCATCCAGTGACAACATCTCATGGTGCAGCCTACAACGCCTACATGGACATTTGTGCGTAGTTCTCCGGGGTTTGTGTTGTTTGACAAAGTTTATGAAAGCCGTAATCCCCTCTGCAAACCGCGGATAACATTTTTCCGACAAATTCATCCAACTCTTGTCCATGATTAACCTATATGTATTACCAAATATGAGACAAAGTAGTGGGAATATTTATGCCAAAGCAAATAGCAGGGGAAGGAAATATTAAATCATCTCCAAATAGCTAGCAAGGGACATCAAAAATGCAAAATATGGCCATGTATAGAGCAAGCGCTGTTTGGGCACAAAACTGTAGAAAATGGCCATGTATATATAGCAAAGGCCATCAAAAATGTAGAAAAATTTGAGACCATGTATCAAACACGCCCAAACACTTTCTCCGCCACCCTTGCTGCTCTTAATTTTCAGCTCATATCCACCAGCTCCCCCAAACACTATGACAGAGTAATTAAGGTTGAACGAAACTCTAAAAATTTGAAGGATGAAAAAATGACAAGTACATGAGTGTATATACCTTCAAAAATGGAGCCTTTCATATGAAGATCTTCCCAAAACTTAGGATGAAACGCTTCCTGGAGCTGCCAGAGGATGTTCTCGACATATGGGGTCTTTTGTAGTTCAATTTCAGAGGTTTAAGGTAGGTAAACTCGAAGGCAGAGTAAATTTGGAGTTATGTGTCCAGCATTTAATATTTACGTTTACGCGACTTAGGTTGAATAAAACGGTCACGTAATCCACAAACGGTAGGGCGCCCTCTTCAATGCCGAGTCAATTTCAAACTCAAAGGGGTTCTTCAATGTCAGCACCTGCTTTGCCATTCTAATTTTAACTATTACGTGACATACTTTGGACACAAACGTCGCTTAATCCACAAATGGTAGGTCGTCATATTTAATGCCGAGTCAATTTCACACTGAAAGAGGCTGTTCAATGTCATCACCCGCTTTGGCAATCTAATTTTCTTTATTAAGTAAGATACTTTCAGTTGTCGCTAAATTTAAGTCGCATGAAATATATAACGTGACTGATGGACCATAATTGTATGCATCATAAATACAGTTAAACCCACCAAATTAGACTGTTTGTCTATCTAACTTCTACGTGTTAGTCCCGAAATATTTCCACAGGGCAATTGAGAGATAAAAGTGAAAACACGCTAAGGAGAGGATTTTACGCTGAAAAGATAACAAGAGTCAGTCCGAGGTCAAGATCAGACACTGAACGAAAAAATCTCAAGATTCTGACCAAGGATTACTCAAATTAAATCCAACCGAGGAATAATCAAGGACAGCCCGGGGAGAAACTGGACCGATAGTTTTGTGAAAAGACTGTGCCAAAATCACACAAAACTCATTTCTCCCTTAAGGTGACCGGCTACTTGGTGGAGTGGTGAGAAAAAGAGGAAACCTCCTCCTTGGACCACCTAGGACCGGCGGCTTTGACCTCCATGGGAGGAGCCACAAGGTTGTGACATGTTGTGGCCTCCTCCACCACATCTTCAAAGCCTCCTCCTCCACCCTTGATGCAAAAACACATGGAGCAATCTCCTCCCTCCATTCCTCTCCTCCATGGCTATAAAAGGAGCACAACCCCTCCTCATTTCATAACCAATCCATACACAAAAACACTTATCTCTCTAAGTTTGGTTACTTTGTAAGTTTGTTCGGTTTATGAAATAATACTCCTGTTTGTTCTTGAGTATTATACTATAGAGAATACTCCTGTTGGTTCTTGAGTATTCAGTAGGAAATTGGAAATACTCCTGTTGGTTCTTGAGTATTCCACGCCTTTCCCTCTTACTGTTTGCAAAAACCCCCGAGTATTTAGCTATGGTATCCACCTCTATGGATATTCGTAGCTAAACTCTTCATTCGGTGGAAGGTATTTTCTTGTATTATATAATGTTGTAATATCTTTTAGTTTCATTTCTTTGTATTCAAAACTTGTTCTATGTGCCATTTATAGTCAGAATTTCCAAGGTAGAGTGGATGCTACGAAAGGGCAAAACTCTTCCGTGGGATTCGTGAACATACTCGGGTAAGTGGATGCTACGAAAGGGCAAAGCTTATCTGAGGAGTTCGACTTATCTAAAACACCACTTGGTCAATCGTAACTGTGAGATCAGGTGGATGCACAGAAGGCTAAGATACTTCGAAAGGAGGAATTAGTCTGAAGTAGAACAAGGGTTGCTTTAAACGATGTTGCAAGTCTTGCGCTACGAAAGGGCCTCGATTCATCTTTGAATACTTAGAAAAGTTACTAACGGTTTATTATATACATGTTATAATACAAGAGTACCTGAAACCGAATACTTTCTTTCAATCACAAAAACCCCCTGTATTTACTTTCCTAGTATAACTGTCCCGATCAACCACAACCATCAACCGCTCAACAACCGGAGGAATCGCAATCACGCATCACCCACTGTAAGTCTTCTAACCCTTATCTCTTTACTTTCAGTATTTACTTTCAGTATTTAATTTCTGTATTTACTTTTCCGCAAAAAAAACCCAAAAAACCAAAAACAGTAGTTTAATTACTCGTGCTAAAATCTCAATCATCATAAAACACGTCCCTGTTAGTAAAAGAACAACGTATCCCCCTAATTCCCTTGGGTTCGACCCCTACTTACCACTTCTACCCAGTAGTCGCGAGTAGCGGACTTTATAAATTTATTTGTACAATTTGCTCTGACGACAAGCGAATCGTCAAATTGGTGCCGTTGCCGGGGAGTTAGTTAATTAATCGGATAAGTTGTTCGAATCGATACGCACTTCAAAACGACCATGTCTCGCGAAGAAAGTCACCATGACTACCAGGATGACGAAGAAATAAACCTGTACGATCGAAATGATGAGATACCGCTTCCATTTATCGACGATCCGGAACAACTCATCAGAAACAGAAGAGCTCGTGATAGGGAAGCTAACAGACGAAACCAAGAACCACCCGAGGACCGAAATGCAGCTGGTCCAGTACAACCCCCTAGATATCCACCACCCCCACGCCCTCGACAAGTACCGAGACGCGAACCCGTCTTCGATAACTACTATGGGATTAACGACCATTACCGCGAACCTACTTTGGGAGAACTCAATGCACCGGATTTTAGAATTCAGCTGTGGTGTATCTACGAAGGCCCTGAGCTGGAAAATATCAACATCAACACTTCAGTGGCCCACAACTTACCGAAGTTCGCAGGAAATCGTGGAGAGTCAGCAATGGCCCATCTCCAGCGCTTACATGGTATTTGCCAAAACTTAAAACCGAATGGCGTAAACGTAGACGACTTCAAGTTAAAAGCGTTCTACTTTTCCCTCATTGACGCGGCAAACAACTGGTTCCTTTCATTGCCTTCCGGAAGCATCAGAACATGGGCTCAGATGCAGAAGAAATTCTTAGACAAATACTACCCAGCAGGAAGAGCAATGCAAGTAAGAAGGCAACTGCAGGACATCAAGCAAGGACCCAACGAAACCATGTACGATTACCTGGAAAAGTTCAACCACCTGGAGAGAAGTTGCTGTACACTAGGACTGCCCGAGAAACTCATAATCGAGTACCTCATTGATGGATTAAGACCCTTAGACAAAATGCTCCTGGACGCCTCAGCTGGAGGATCCATAATGAATCTATCATTGAGCGGAGTTAGGCAACTGATAAATGACGTTGCTGAAAATGCTCGATTCCGAGAAGAGACGACTCGTCAAGATGAACCCTTCCAAACAAAAAACGTCTCACAAGCCGATGCATCAGTAAACTCTATGTCCGAAGAGATGAGACGAATGAAGGAAATGGTGACGCAACTCTTACAAAAGCAAACAGTTCAAGTAAGACCGTGCGAGTTCTGTGATTCGACGGACCACAAAACCGACACATGCCTGAGCCATCATCCAGGACCAAACAAGCCACTTGAGGACATGATAACACAATTGTCGGGGACTGTGCAACAGTTAAGCACTTCTATGCATCAGAATCAGGCCGAAACAAGGGGGAATTATCAAACTTGAAGAAGGACATCTCCCAACTCACTGCTTCAATTACCGCACACGCTAATGAGTCCGGCAGACTCCTTTCACAAACCATCCAAATCATGGAAAATGTGAATGCCTTGACTCTTAGGAGTGGAAAAACGCTTGCCAGCAAACCTTTAGAGCAAGGGAAGGACAAAGACCCAAGATTGCCCCGAGAAGAGCAAACGAGGGCTGAAACTCTCAAAACTCTAGAGGAAGAAGCAACCGATAAAGACGAGGACTTAATTGAGGAAGACCGGTACGCGTCCGAAGAAGAAAAGAATACGTCCAAGGAACACAGGCCTGACCCGGTGCCCAGAACCGAAAATCCTAGGATCAGCACAACACTTCCATTTCCAGTACCTGCACGCGTGCAAAAACAACATGTTATGGATAAGGAAGTGTTGGAGTTGTTCAGCAAGGTTGAAATCAACATCCCCCTCTTGGAAGCCATCAAGCAAATTCCTCGGTATGCCTTGTTTTTAAAAGAACTTTGTATCAACCGTAGGAGGAATACTGGAAACGACCAGGAGCTAATGAGTAGAAACGTATCGGCAGTCATGCAACGAAAAGTTCCCCCTAAATGTGGAGATCCTGGAACCTACACCATTCCATGCAAAATTGGCAACATCAGGATCGATAACTGCATGCTAGACCTGAGGGCATCAATCAATGCTCTTCCCTTCTCTATCTATTCATGCCTTAAGATTGGACCACTCAAACCCACCGGTCTCACTATTCAATTAGCTGATCGATCATGCAAACAGCCTGAGGGCAAAATAGAAGACGTCCTGGTCCAAGTAGGCAAGTTAGTATTTCCGGCAGACTTCTACGTCTTAAAATTGGAGAATGGCGGTCCTACTGATGATGTACCCATCCTTCTCGGCCGTCCATTTTTAAAGACAGCAAAAATGAAGATAGACTGTGGAAGCGGAATGCTCTCGATGGAAGTAGAAGGAGAAGTCTTTAGCTTTGACATATTCCAGGCAATGAAGCACCCTATGGACTTTGAGGAAGTACACGCTCTCGACGCTTTGGACGACCTAGTCTAAGAAATTCAATCAGAACCAAGAGTAGATCCCTTAGAAGCCATACTCAACGGAACCGAAAGCTCTTACGAGTTAACTAAAGACTGGCATGAAATGGTGGCCTACTTAACAATCTCGGAGCCTCTCACACCAGGGTATGAAGTCAACGAGGTAAAATTATTCAAATCAAATACCTTCTTGCCCTCGGTGACGCAAGCCCCCAAACTAGAATTAAAGCCCCTTCCTGGACATCTTAAGTACGCCTTCCTAGGGGATAACGACACTCTCCCAGTAATCATCAAAAGTGGCTTGGAAGCAGGACAAGAGCAAGGCTTGATAAAAGTGCTGAAACAACACAAGTTGGCTATCGGATGGACACTAGCCGACTTAAGAGGAGTCAGCCCGGCTGTATGCATGCACCGTATTCTATTAAAAGATAGAGCAAAACCATCAAGAGAGCCTCAACGACGACTTAACCCAATCATGATGGAAATCGTCCAGAAGGAAATACAAAAGCTCCTGGATGCGGATGTAATCTATCCAATATCAGATAGCCAGTGGGTGAGTCCTGTCCACGTGGTTCCTAAGAAAAGTGGTATCACGGTCGAGGAAGATACCGAAGGAAAAATGGTAACAACAAGGATCAAGAACGGCTGGAGGATGTGCATCGACTACAGGAAATTGAACGCTGTAACAAGAAAAGATCATTTTCCCCTACCATTCATCGACCAAATGCTAGACCGACTAGCAGGCAAATCATATTTCAGCTTCTTGGATGGATTCTCAGGCTACAACCAGATCCCCATAGCACCTGAGGACCAAGAGAAGACTACATTCACCTACCCATTCGGTACATTCGCCTTCAGAAGAATGTCGTTCGGCCTATGCAACGCCCCAGGAACTTTCCAAAGGGTTGTAACCAGCATCTTTTCAGACATGATTGGGGAATTCATTGAAGTTTTCATGGACGACTTCACCATCTATGGCGACACATTTGACGCTTGCCTCGATAACCTAAACACGGTTCTGGCACGATGTGTCTCAATGAACCTCGTGCTCAATTACGAGAAATGCCACTTCATGGTAACTCATGGAGTGGTCTTAGGGCACGTCGTCTCCCAAGAAGGCATAGAGGTAGATAAATCCAAAATAGATCTGATCAAGACTCTACCATACCCCTCCACTGTCCGAGACATCCAATCCTTCCTTGGGCATGCGGGTTTCTATCGACGATTCATCAAGGACTTCTCCAAAAAGGCGTTGCCTCTATCCACTCTTCTTTAAAAAGAAGTTCCTTTTGAATTCACCAATGCATGCAAGGAAGCCTTCAATGAGCTTAAGAAAGCCCTCACTAGCACACCCATCATCCAAACTCCGGATTGGAAAAAACCATTTGAGATCATGTGTGACGCAAGTGACTTTGCTGTGGGAGCGGTTCTCGGCCAAAAGATTGATAAGAAGGCGGGAGTGATCTACTACGCCTCACGAACCCTAGATCCTGCCCAACGAAACTACTCCACCACCGAAAAGGAACTCTTGGCAGTAGTATTCGCTCTAGAAAAATTCAGACCCTATTTGCTTGGAGCAAAAGTAATAGTTTATTCTGACCATGCTGCCATCCGCTACCTGGTGAAGAAAAAGGAGGCCAAGCCAAGACTCATTCGGTGGATATTACTACTGCAAGAGTTCGATATGGAAATAAGGGACAAAAAAGGGATCGAGAATACCGTGGCCGACCACCTAAGTAGGATTGTCCGAAAGGAAGAAGAAGGGCACATAACCGAGTCATTTCCAGACGAGCACCTATACGCCGTCTCAACCAAGGTACCATGGTATGCTTCGATCGTCAACTACCTTATGGGAGGTACGTTTCCTCCTTCTTTCACTAAAGCACAATGCATGAAACTTAAACATGATGCTAAACAATACTTATGGGATGATCCTTATTTATGGAAAATAGGACCAGATCAAATACTTAGGAGATGCATCCCCGATAATGAAATAGCTTCTGTTATTAGTTTTTTCCATGAATTTGCATGTGGAGGACACTTCGGGCCTAAGAGAACCGCCAGAAAAATCCTAGACAGCGGGTTTTTTTGGCCTAATATACATAAAGATACAAATGAGAAGTGTCAAAAGTGCGATAAGTGTCAAAAGTGCGATAAGTGTCAAAGAGTAGGAAACGTGTCGGCTAGAAGTGAAATGCCATAAGTACCCATATTAGTCAATGATGTTTTTGACGTTTGGGGTCTTGATTTTATGGGACCATTCCCAGACTCATGCGGTTATACTTACATTTTAGTTGCTGTTGATTATGTGTCAAAATGGGTAGAAGCCAAGGCCACAAGGTGCGACGATGCAAAGACTGTCATAGATTTTTTGCGCACTAACCTGTTTTGTAGATACGGGGTACCCAAGGCCATAATCAGCGACCAAGGAACTCATTTCTGTAACCGCATGATGGCTGCCACCTTAAAACGCTACCATGTCCACCACCGAACATCCACGGCATATCATCGCCAGACCAATGGTCAAGCAGAGATCTCTAACCGCGAAATCAAAAGTATTCTAGAAAAGATGGTGAAACCAGGTAAGAAAGATTGGAGTCAAAGTCTAGATGAAGCTCTCTGGGCTTATCGGACGGTATACAAGACGCCAATTGGAACCTCCCCCTTCCGACTTGTTTATGGGAAGGCATGCCACCTTCCGGTGGAATTAGAACACAAAGCCTATTGGGCACTCAAGCAGAGCAATCCAGATTTGAAAGCTGCCAGACTAGATAGGAAGCTTAAGCTATGTGAACTTGAAGAATTGCGTCTTGAGGCCTATGAAGGGCAAGCCGACTACAAGGCGCGAACGAAATTATATCATGACAAATTCATCCTCCGGCGCTCATTCGAGGAAGGACAACAAGTACTACTCTTCTCCTCACGGTTGAAGTTGATGCCCGGCAAACTGAGATCAAGATGGACCGGTCCTTATACCGTGACTAAAGTATTCAACCATGGGATGCTTGAGTTAGAAAGCATAGACAATGGAAGCAAGTTCACGGTAAACGGGCAGCGAGTTAAACAGTACCACGACGAAGTCAACTTAGCCCCACAGAAGTTTGACCTGAGCCACCCATGGGATCCCAACCAATGATCCAGAACGAGGTACTGTCGAGCCAACGACGTTAAACAAATGCACTGGTCGGGAGGTAACCCGACACTATCTTACTTTCTGTTATTTTAATTTCCAATAAGCGCTCTCACCCACTTTTTGTCTAGAAGGAATGTCTTTCATGTAGGAATTAAGTTTTTGGAGCAAGATCGGATCAGCCAGGCAGCTTCCGTGAATTTACCGGGCCTGCGCTGAGAGTTCGAGGCCCCAGCTGAACTCCCTCGATTATCCAGCCTCATGCCATGTCGTTCACTCGACACCTTAAAGGGAGTTCTGTTCTTCTTTTTTCTTAATGTCATTTCCTTCTCCTGTATATATTGCATGACTTTTAAACTAAGGCTTGCCTTCGTTCAAAAGTGTGGGGTGAGAACCAACTGCATATTTTTTCTTTTTTTAGTAGTATCTTTTTGGAATTATGAACTTTAGAATGTAAAAAAGATAGATCATAATTCATGCATCAACCTTATGAAAATGCAAACTGTTTAAAAACTTAGAATGTAACTTCTCATTTGTCCCTTTGTACTGAGATAACCTAGGGATGTGGAGTTGATAGAAATTGCCCTAGAGGGGGCTTGGCAAGCACTTGAAGGATCAGATCAAACTATATGGTTTTCGAAGTCAGTGGAGGCTGCACTTCGGGGTTCAGTGAATAATTGAAGTCAACTCCGCCAAGAAGCATCTATGCAAAGGCGAGGACGGGAATCAGACCATCCTCTCTCTAGTCAAAATAGCCGAGAAAATAAATGAGCGACCCTCATCTTGACCCGCGCGAAACGACGAAGACGAGAGGAGCGGGGAGGTATTTCCATAGGCTTGCAGGCGATGATTGGACCTCCCAAAAAGGCTGAGAAAATGGACTAGCAAGTCACAAAGAAGCAAAAAACTCAAAGAAGAAAATCAAAAGAGGCCTAAGGCCCAAAATTGTGAAGGTTTTAACCGAGCAAAAGTGAAGCACTCAAAAAAGACAGATCATAAAGCCAAAGGCAGAATCACTACAAAAAGCTAGTCCCTCGCCAAAGAAGAAAAAAGAAAATCAAAAAAAGGCTCAACTCACTGAAACCCGAATCGAATCACGTGCTAGAGAAAGCTACAAGAAAACCATATAGTGCGAGACGGTCCCGAAGGTGTAGTCCAGGAGCCTGAAAAGGGCTATCTCCCGAAACATCCAAAATAATTTGCATCTCGGCACAAAGGTACAAGTATCAAGTTTCTTCTATTTATTTACGCAGTTTAATTTGGCAATAAGTAGTAATGCATGAATTAGGAGAAATCAAGTACCACAGTCTAATTTTCATATTTCAACAAGCTTACTTAGTGCCGCCCTTTAATAGCATTGTTCGGGACGAACAACTAAAAGTGTGGGGTGATCTGATGGACCATAATTGTATGCATCATAAATACAGTTAAACCCACCAAATTAGACTGTTTGTCTATCTAACTTCTACGTGTTAGTCCCGAAATATTTCCACAGGGCAATTGAGAGATAAAAGTGAAAACACGCTAAGGAGAGGATTTTACGCTGAAAAGATAACAAGAGTCAGTCCGAGGTCAAGATCAGACACTGAACGAAGAAATCTCAAGATTCTGACCGAGGATTACTCAAATTAAATCCAACCGGGGAATAATCAAGGACAGCCCGGGGAGAAATTGGACCGATAGTTTTGTGAAAAGACTGCCAAAATCACACAAAACTCATTTCTCCCTTAAGGTTACCGGCTACTTGGTGGAGTGGTGAGCAAAAGAGGAAACCTCCTCCTTGGACCACCTAGGACCGGCGGCTTTGACCTCCATGGGAGGAGCCACAAGGTTGTGACATGTGGTGGCCTCCTCCACCACATCTTCAAAGCCTCCTCCTCCACCCTTGATGCAAAAATACATGGAGCAATCTCCTCCCTCCATTCCTCTCCTCCATGGCTATAAAAGGAGCACAACCCCTCCTCATTTCGTAACCAATCCATACACAAAAACACTTATCTCTCTAAGTTTGGTTACTTTGTAAGTTTGTTCGGTTTATGAAATAATACTCCTGTTTGTTCTTGAGTATTATACTATAGAGAATACTCCTGTTGGTTCTTGAGTATTCAGTAGGAAATTGGGAATACTCCTGTTGGTTCTTGAGTACTCCACCCCTTTCCCTCTTACTGTTTTCAAAAACCCCCGAGTATTTAGCTATGGTATCCACCTCTACTGATATTCGTAGCTAAACTCTTCATTCGGTGGAAGGTATTTTCTTGTATTATATAATGTTGTAATATCTTTTAGTTTCATTTCTTTGTATTCAAAACTTGTTCTATGTGCCATTTATAGTCAGAATTTCCAAGGTAGAGTGGATGCTACGAAAGGGCAAAACTCTTCCGTGGGATTCGTGAACATACTCGGGTAAGTGGATGCTACGAAAGGGCAAAGCTTATCTGAGGAGTTCGACTTATCTAAAACACCACTTGGTCAATCGTAACTGTGAGATCAGGTGGATGCACAGAAGGCTAAGATACTTCGAAAGGAGGAATTAGTCTGAAGTAGAACAAGGGTTGCTTTAAACGATGTTGCAAGTCTTGCGCTACGAAAGGGCCTCGATTCATCTTTGAATACTTAGAAAAGTTACTAACGGTTTATTATATACATGTTATAATACAAGAGTACCTGAAACCGAATACTTTCTTTCAATCACAAAAACCCCCTGTATTTACTTTCCTAGTATAATTGTCCCGATCAACCACAACCATCAACCGCTCAACAACCGGAGGAATCGCAATCACGCATCACCCACTGTAAGTCTTCTAACCCTTATCTCTTTACTTTCAGTATTTAATTTCTGTATTTACTTTTTCGCACAAAAAACCCAAAAAACCAAAAACAGTAGTTTAATTACTCGCGCTAAAATCTCAATCATCCTAAAACACGTCCCTGTTAGTAAAAGAACAACGTATCCCCCTAATTCCCTTGGGTTCGACCCCTACTTACCACTTCTACCCAGTAGTCGCGAGTAGCGGACTTTATAAATTTATTTGTACAATTTGCTCTGACGACAAGCGAATCGTCAAATTTATATTTCGTGTCGCTTAAAACTATGTCGCAATATTATGATAACGGGACATAAATGTTGTGTCGCTTAATAATATGTCGCGTTAATTGGTTATGTGACAACGTGTTTTGTGTCGCATTAAATTTTGCCGCATAATGAAGATACGGCTACAAACAGGTCAACGCGTAGTCGCATTTAGAGTTTTATGCGATGAACCTTTTGCGGCGAGATTCAAACTGTGTCCCGTAGGATGTAAAATGGTGTAGTGCAACTACCACTCTAATTCGCTAAAATTTGGGCCGCGACTTACTCAAAAGCTTACATTTCTTTATCTTTTATTAATTGAATATAACTTCAAGGGCTTAGTGTGTGGTAAGGATGTGTCGTTTTCATTAAATTCGCCTTGTGAGATCCTTTATGAGTGTCATGTTGGGTTAATTTTGTAAATTAACCAATTATGTGAGGTCACACATGTAAATAAAATGAATGTGTGTGCTATAATTTAAATAAGCTTAACTAAAGTGGTCTAGTTGTGATTTACATCGACTTATGGGTATAATGTCATGAGGGTTATTGTGTAGATACCATTTGGTAATTATTTTTTTATAAGAGGCGGAAAGGAAATTATGACAATAGTGGTTGCCATAACACACCACTATTTATTCGGGATATGGTCCACGGTCACCACATCGAAAAGAAGACAACTTTTCTTGCCCTCTCGGTGGAAAAACTGAGATGACTCTAGTGGAGGACCTGAAGACCTAATACGGTGTACTTGTGTGTATGTTTTACGCTTTCGCATATTCAAGGTTCTAACGGTACGTTCTCTTTAATCTGATTTACGATCCTGGATGTATTACTGTTGTCTCAGTAATGTTATCTCAATAATTTATTTCTAACAAGTGGTATCAGTCGTCCTTCAATATTGAATTGGTGAGAACTATGATTGACTAATCAAATGTATATTTTTTGAATGCATATACTGAGTTGGACAGCGCCGACTTGGACTTTTGTTGCTCCATCCGCATCAAGATGACAGCTGAACAACTGCTGTTAAGATCGATGTCACCGGCGGTTGTAAGAATTCCGATTTGGTGACAACGCTTAGCTTGGTCGTTTTTCATGTTTTGGAGAGAACTTCAGCGGCGGCGATCTCCCCTTTATTGTGAAACCCTAACTGAGTTCTTGCAAGTTGCAGCTAGTTGAATCAGTTTTTGTTTTGGTTAAATCAGTCTGGCTCGGTTCTTTTTTTTGGTGATGCTAGTCTGGCTCGGTTCGAATAAAGCATTTTGGTCTATTCAGTTTGGTTCCATCAGTGAAGATGATGACAAAGGCCATTGCGGGTGTGGACTTGTTGTCGCGGCCCAATAACTAGTAATCGTGTATGGATCTTAATTAGGCCAAGAGTTGGCATGGTGTTAACGTTTAACAAGACACGGTACAGGACGTCTCAAGTTAAACCCGAGACGACGACCACAAGGAGGCTTTTCTCTCTGCTTTATGAATATAGTGAGGTTGAATCATTGTGACACAGTCTGCTACCCAACAATTCATCAAGAGATTTCTCGCGTCCTCGGATGACGACCACTCGTCAGGTTCGTTGAAGGCGACATCATCAGTCGCAATGGGCGTGGAAGGCCGAGTTCCGGCAAACCTCTTTGTTGGATTACGGATCGACTGATTTCGCACTGTGTTGCTATTTGTTTGATGTTACAATGAGTTGTTTTGATTCAACAACTTTTATGTCAGAAACTAGTGTAAACCTGAGATCGTGAATTTTGGACTGAAGGGAGGATGAATCGCAGCTTCTAATTGGCTAATTGGTTTTCCCCGAGATTATGCTAGCCAATGTTTTGAGCATTGTGGACCTGACGGATTCCATGGGCCTTGGCTACTGCCTATATATCCACGGCATAGGCAAGCCCTAATTTTTAAGAGAGATGGATCCTCAGTTTGGATTATTTGAGTGAATCGAATCAACTTGGGTTTCGTCTCATTGAAATAAACAAAGGTTTCAGACAGTGAGTTGGAAATGAGAACCCCAAGATGCTACAGAAGATCAAAATTCTGTTTGGTTTCGGTTCAATCCATTATTGGGATTCGATTCAGAAGATCACCTGTTTGGTTCAGTACTCCAGTCCTGATGATTGTCATGTGATTGCATCAAATCATGGAGGAACATTTGAACAGCACAGGTTCTTTAGCGAGCTCCTACTTCACTCATGAAAGCTGTAATGTTCATGTCTTGTAAAGAATCCTTAGTCAGGCTGATGCGCGGACAAACATAAGGCCATGATGCTATTGAATCAAACCTCTTCGGTTCAATCAGGTTCGATTTACATTGAATTTTGATTAATTTTATTTGTGAATCATATTATTTGTGGCCTCAATTAAGTACAATTGAGAGTATTAAGTTTAGTATGACTCAAATATTGGACCAATTTGGTGAAATTCCAGTTTAATGGATTGATTCGATGCGGTTAATTCTGGTCGGGGTGAATCAATCAATTTCAATTTGAACCGTGATGGTTGTATTGATTCAATGCAGTTTATGCTGGTTGACTGAATAAATCGATTTGGATATTGAACCATTCTGAAATTGGATTGATTTTAAAAGGTTTCTTCCGGCTTGGTAAATCAATCAATAGTGACTACTGGACTGATAAGGTTTAAATGTTTTGGTTCATACCGATTCGATTTACTCCGGTTTGATTTGATCCTATTCAAAATTCGGTGGATCAGTTCAGTATGGACTTTGGTTCAGATAAATTGGTTTAATACGGTTTTTATCGTCTCGAGAAACCAATCTAGTCTGACATGAATCCTGGTTCAATTAGATTGGTTTACTATAATTTTGTATCGTCTTATGAAACTAATCTAGTGTGATATTTAACATCGACAATGAGATTAGTTTAACTCGATTTTATATCGACTTCCAAAACCAATCTAGAGTGATATTGAATTTCAGCTCAATGATATTGGTTTAATTCAGTTTATAACGACTTACGAAACCAATCTATTGTGATTTTGAATTGTGATTCAATGTGATTGGTTTAATACGATTACCTATTGCCTTGATAAATCAATATAGTTTGTTAAGAATATTGGTTCAATAGGATTGGTTGAATTCGGTTTTTTATACCGAGTTAAGAAACCAATCTAATATGATATGGAGTTTCGGTTCAATACAGTTGATCAAATTCGGTGAACTGTTGGTCAACTATGGTTGAATTTTTGATACTTGTCAACTTGAGTCAACCTTAGCTGAGCCTTTAACATTAGTCAACCTATGTTCAACTTTCGTTGACCTTTGACATCAGTTAACTTATGTTCAACTTTAGTTGATATATTGACCCCAGTCAACTTTAGTTGAGTTTTTGACATTCGGTCAACTATTGATCAACTTTAGTTGAAACTTGACTATGGTCCATTTGTGGTCACCTTAGTTGAAATTTGACTTGGGTCAACTTTTGTCAACTTTGGTGGAATTTTGAATTCGATCAACTTTTGGTGAACTATGGTTCGAATGAGTATATTGATGCAATTTCTGTTTGATCTAAATTTTGGTTCAATTGAACATCGTATCAATTGAAATCTTGTTGACAAATTGTATGTTGGTTCAATTTGGGTTTCTACCAATTAATGAAATCGGTCTGATTGTTTAGTTCAGGCCGGTTCAGTTGTTTATGGTTCAATTTTGTTGGCTAAGATTGCCCTCTTGTTTGGAACCATAATTGAGAGTAACCAACATTACAATTGAGACTTTACTTGCATGATAAGACATTCGATATTTGGGCTGACATGACAAAGGGATTGATTGAAACGGAATACATGACCACCTCCATGGCATATCCATAGAGACTGCCTTATTTCTTATGCTAAGATATATGTATGCAGTTTACAAGGATATTAATTTAGGCCTCCGCACATTAGTATTCAGTGTGGCTGCATACATACCCGTGGTGATAAACGTGTGATGATCTTTAGTATTTTGATGTGAATAGTAAATCCATCCTCGGATGGTTTATTATTTGACATCTCTTATCGTCAATGTTTGATCACCGAATAAGATGCCCTTGTAGTTAATACCATAGTCCTCTGACGTGCTATTAATGGTGCCCGGTATCTTGTAATGTCATTATCTGCTTTTAAAGTTTTGGTTTATGTAATGGTTCAGTTAAATCAACAGACTTGTCTTTTTTGATCCTGTTCTGTCCTATTGTTTGTAACCATGAACTTCTTTGGAAACCCAACATCATTTGAGATTTAGTCTCTAAATTTGACATTCCTACTGTGGATTGGTATTTTACATCTGTCTGTTGAAACGAAAAACACAATCACCTCCGTGACGTATCCGCGTAGGTTGGCTCGGTCTATTATATTGGATGTGTGTAGCTTCTTTGAATATTGATGGACCCTCCGGAAAGTCAATATTTAATGTAGCAGCAGACGTACTTAGTGATAAATAGTTGATGATCTTTAGTTTTCGATGTGAATAATAAATTCATCCTCCGATGGTTTATTTTTTGATATCACCTTATCGTCAATATTTATTCACTGGAACTAGATATCACTTACAGTTAATACCAATGTCCTCCGACTTGCTATTAATGTGTGTCGATATCTTATGAATGTCATGATATGCTTTAAAGCTTATTTTATTTAATGCATAGTCTATGACATGTATGATTATGGTGTTGGTGAGCATGTTTATTTGGTTTGACTTGTTCTCTGTTTGAGAAATATCTCTGACATTTTGGTGCTTTATTGCACAATTATGTATTGGATATCATCCTTTGAAAATGCATACAATTTTGTGATTGAATTTTCGTGTGAATCTTAAATTTCATATATGATGCGTGAAATTTGAAGACATTGAAATTCATATTTTCGTGTATGAGATTTTGAATCTCATATTTCTTGAGGAAATTAAGTTTGGGGGGTGATATGGTTAGGACATTGTCAGTGAAGAGAAAATTATCTCTTATTAAGGGGTGATTGATTAAATTTGGGTGCATGATCGGGATAATCAATCACAAGACAAAGTCAATTTGTTTTCCAGTCAAGAGATTGATTATTTCAGTAGGACAAACTCAACTGCCTCAAGAATATGTATTATGACTTGCAAGTCAGATACGATTTGGTGTATGCTTTTAGTTGTTGATAATCATGTTTATTGTGTTGCAATCTTGCTTGTTTGGAGATGAAACTCAAATTATGGCTGATGTGTATACCACGGTTCAGTGGGAGTGAGATATGATTTTCTTATATTATGGAACTAGTGGTACACACATTCGTAATAGAGACATGTTTAGTCTCATTTACTTGTTGAAGTATGTATGCGTTCGAAAGTTACATACATGCTAATGTTGTGCATGTATTTAAGAAATTCACTATTGATTTCATTATCTAGAGAACATGTGACGAACATGCTCATGTATTGGATGTCAGATTTTGCTAGAGATCACTTTTGTTACTAACTCCAATGTGATGCCTAATAAGATTATGATTAATCTTATTATTACTATTTCAGTTTAGAATAGCATAGTCGAGGCATTAATTAAAGAATATGGTTTGAATTTATTGTCACTATAAAACTTTCAATTTCGTGTTGCGAAAGACTGTGTATATCGATATGTGACAAATTTGATTAGATCATATGCTGTTGGCAACTAGAGATAGTCAATGTGATGACATTGATATCGATATGCTAATTGTAATTAAGAGATACAGAGTGAACAAATAGAGCATTTTGTAACAAATTCCGCTGCGTATCCGTTTAATATAAGGGATTACTATCCGAGGTCTTTCAGTGGCATACTGATCATATGCCAGTTGCCTTATTTGAGGATATTCATATTTAGTGGGAGTTTGACTTGTCCGCTGCTCTATGTTGGATATAGATTTCGATCTATACTATCGAATAGTGTTCTGTAGATTTTTTATTGCTAGTATGCACTATGTGTAATGTTGTTGATCTCGCTTTAGGGACCAGTTGGAAATAGACATTTAAGGTCACAGTTCGTGTAATTTCCATGTTGCACACTCATGATGAATCCATGACGTTTAATTATGCTAGCATCCGTGACAAGCTCGATCGAGTATTGATGGTGCATACAAAGGCCGCCTTGATCCCATGTTAGCATAGTTAATAGACCGGATAGGGGATATACCTTTATGATATGATATCAGTTTTGAGCTCATTTTTGTTATACATTTATTATTTACACATGTAATCCAATGGGAGATTTTTGGGTTAATTTTGTAAATTAACCAATTATGTGGGGTCACACATGTTTTTTTTTATTGGGGTTATTGGTTAGAATTAGTTTGTTAGAGGGACTTATCGAACCCTGGATACTCTTGTGCCGGGTGTGGTGCCTTTCCACCAGGCCACCACTTGCGCCCTGGGGTCACACATGTAAATAAAATGAATGTGTGTGCTATTATTTAAATAAGCCTAACTAAAGTGGTCTAGTTGTGATTTATATTGGCTTATTGGTATAATATCATGAGGGTTATTGTGTAAATACCATTTGGTAATTATCTTTCTATGAGAGGCGAAAAGGTAATTATGACAATAGTGGTTGCCCTAGCACACCACTATTTATATGGGTTATTGTCCCCGGTCCACCACAACGAAAAGACGACAGCTTTTCTTGCCCTATCGATGGAAAAACTGAGATGACTCTAGTGGCAGGACCAGAAGACCTAATCCGGTGTACTCGTGTGTATGTTTTACGCTTCCGAATATTCAAGGTTCTAACGGTACGTTCTTTTTAATCTGATTTGAGTTTACGATCCTGAATGTATTACTGTTGTCTCAGTAATTTATTTCTAACATGTCCAAGACGGATCGAACTTGCCATCATCCGTACGCACACAACTTATCTCTCCAAGAGACATCATTATGTTCGAGAAGCTTTCTTGAGTGTTTGGCGTTGAAGATGATTAGTGTCTTGTTGAGTGCTAGAGTATAAATGTCCGGAGGAACATGAGGCTAGTGATGGCGAGGTAAGAGTTTGACGATAAGGTGATGAACTAGCAAACAAATTCAGCGACGAGCAAGAGATATGGATGTTGTTCACTTTAAGTATTTGTCTTTCAAAGAGATACGAATGTTAATCACTCAACTAAGAAGAAAGATGATGGTGAATATGTTTGGAAGAGAGTGTAAGAATACAAACAATTTTGAGAGAATATAATTTTTTGCATATTAAATTAACCAAAGCTAATGTTAATATAATACATGGTGCATCGAAATTTATTAAAGGTTAAGAGTCAAAATAGTTTTACCAAATGGTACACAATCTATAAATAGATGATACAATGTTCTCTAGATTAAAAAAAAAACCTTTTGAGTGTTAATATATATATTCTAGAATGGCCATGTTAAGACAACAATTGAATATGACATTGATTATTTATACATCACATTTATGGTCTCATGAAATAAAAAATAATAATGGAACAACTTCCATTATAAATTCTTGATCATATTATACTTACAGAATTCCAATTGAATCTTATTGGGTGATAAACAAAAATTCAGTAGACCCGAAATGCATGTTTTATTTTATGACATGATCATTTAGGCTATCCGTGATCAATAACGACGCGGAGAGTCATTAAACATACACATGAACATTCTTTGAATGGTAAAAAATATTCTGTTTTTCAAAGATCTCTCATGTATTGTTTGTTTTCAAGGAAAATTGATCATAAGACTATCTCTAGTAGAAGTTGTGACGTAATGTCCAACATATTTAGAACAAATTCCGAAAGATATGCGTGAACCTATTTCGCCATCAAGTAAAAATTCAATAAATTAGGGTATTTACTAATGCATTGACACGATAATATATTTAATGTGCACTCATAATATGGCAACTGTAAGGATACTTGATGGCAACTGTAAGGATACTTGCTCAAACAATTTTTATGCGAGCACAACTTCTAGATAATAAAATTAAAAAATGGTTAGTGCACGAGAATCTACATCCCAATCTTTTGTTGACTAATGTAAGTTAGTTGGAATTATAGCTGAACATCTTGTTACTCATTTTCACGCCCAAATTGGTTTAGCATAGTTCTTTATTAAAACCCTAAATTACTAACATTGATTGTTACACCCCTATTATATTGAAATTCTTTTCAATTTAAGCAAAATCGAAATTTCATGTCTCTGTTTGGCCAATTTCCAAATTCATTTTCCAAAATGGCCACGTTCCCTTAGGTGTCGTTGTCAACGGCGCCTAAGACTTCAAGCGCTGTTAACAATGGTGCCTTATGGCCAATGTCATTTTTGAGTTGATATAATACTAAGTAAGCAGACTCATCTGACACATACCCTTAAGCGCCGTCTACCACAACGCCTTTAGTTTTATTCGAGAACAGATACATAAGAAGCAGCATATACATGACGTAACTATGAATAGTTGAGAAGTAGACATGACATTCACATCCTATTAAGAAGCGGAGCGGTTCGAGACCGGTGACGACGGCGAAGAGGGAGAGGATTGAGAAGTAGATGAAGAGGTAGATGCATGCTGATGAAGATGAGGAGCTTTTGTAAGGAAAAGTAGGTTCCGATGCAGGAGAGATGAGGAGGGAGACGAGGATGAGCGGGAGGATGATGAAGGCGAAGGAGACGAAATTGGCTGTCGATTCGCCATTCATCAGGATCACACCCCCTAATCCCTACAATGTCTTCCTCATCATCATCTCGAATGGCAGCGGTCCCAGTAATGAACGCGTGACCAACAAAGCCTACGGACTCAGCGACAGAGTAGTAATCATCCTCGTCGTCCTCATCATCCTCATATTGCCGCAACAGCATCGTCTTCGACGTTGACTCCGGCGACACACCTACTCCATCCCAAGGGTTGGACCTGTCTGTCCTGAAGGTTTGGGTATGCTTTGGAGGTTTGGGAGCTTTGGAGGTTTTGGAGATGATTCGGTGTAGGTTTGGGAGGTTTGAGAGCGTTGGAGGACGAGTAGGGTTTTTGTAATTTACTTGTCTTGCGGTTTGAATTTTGTGTCGGTTACCACTTACCAGGTCGTTGAGTTTTTTTGGTCTTTAGAGCCATGGTTGAAGGCGATGTGGTGGACAGCGGTCGCATTCCCTTAGGCATTGTGGTCGTTGAGCCAGATCAGCTTACTTACTCAGTATTATATCGATTCAAAAACGACAATGGGCATAAGGCGCCGTTGTTAACTGCGCTTTAAGTCTTAGGCGCCGATGTGGCCATATTGGAAAACGAATTTGGAAATTGGCCAAACGGAGAAATGAAATTTCGATTTTGCTTACATTGGAAATTTTTTCTATTATATTTGAGAGATCAAATTGCCAAATTCTGCTTGGTTACATGCAATACTACATGATGCATTACTAATTTGTATAAGACAAACCGCATATCATAAATATTTCCCCGTGTAACTTGTCAGTGGCCAATAACCGAATGACTCTCATTTAAGAGCTTTTGGATGTTTAGTTTATGTTTCAATGTCTCATCCTAACGTAGTAAAATGAGACTTCAAAGTAGATTGTGGATTTACATGAGATTGGAATCTCCATGAACTATTCAATTTTTGAGAACCAATGGCAAGTGACATATGTAAAGCACGATTTGCGGACATTATCATTTTGGCGCTTTTTAAATAAATATGAATTGGAAATTGAAAAGATTATCCACTTGCAAAAGATCGTGAACACATTGTCAGATGCATTTACAAATGTTAAGACAATAAGAAAGTCCCATATACCATCAGATCAGCCAATGTTTCTTGCAAAATCAATCTTCCTAATGAAATGTTAGAATTAAGCTAACTAGTAGATCTAAAACATGCCAAAAGTCTAGTAGACCAATTGATCCAAGGATAAAATTTTTAGAAAAAGAAAGGTTCAAGATGACCATATTAATGCACCAAGCACTATTAAATAAAAATTAGATGTAACACATGAAAAGTCTTCATCGAAAGACAAAGGATACTTAAAAATGATGACAATGAAGAAATCTTGATCAACTATGTCATTTCAAGAAAGAGAAGTGATGGAAAAAATTGGCGAGGATTATATGTTTTCTTTTAAAATGGATCTAAATAATATAGAGGAAAATAAGGATCATGAGCCAAGATAGGTTAATGGACACGACAAAAAAATGATTGACCAAAATGGTTACAAAATCATGGATGCAGAATTGAATTCACTTGAAAAACGCAAGTCTTTCAAAAATTATTTTTAAAAAATGTCAAACTATTAATTATAAATGAGTACCTTTGCGCAGACAAAATGAGAAAAATGAAGTCATAACATACAAAGAATGACTAGTAGCCTTAGACTTTTGGCAAAGATCGGACACAAATCATGAAGAGACATATTTGTAAATTATAATTACGATAGTAGCCCGAGATTGTTATGGGAAAGCCTAGGAATACAACAAGCACTCCCCCTATTTACGCAGCGGGAGTTGGTATAAACCACAAAATTTGTTGATTCAAACCAATAGGTGCCGAGTGGGTGAGGTTCGTAGTTTAAGTTACACTTCCGAATCGGTCACGCGCAATGATAGTTGACGCCGTTTCTTGAACCATACGGCTTGTTTCTAATCTATCTAGACAAATTTTTGATGCTAGTTATAAACCTTGCTTCTAATGTTTTAGTAAGTGAAGTAGTTCCCTGAAATATCTCTTGAAATTTGATAAATCATTTTCTTACATCCCTAGACCACTTTAGATTCTTGAACAGCATAAACCTTCATTTCCAACTAGGATAAATTGAAGCATAATCTTATATAGTGCACAAACTTACATATTCTTCCTTGGACGATCTGGTTTTTACCGAGTTCTAAATGATTTGTAACAAAATTTGACCACCAAACACACCCCCCCAATAAGAACTATGGATAACAACGCTCCACTTACAAACAACTATCTCTTACCCAACACCCAAGATAAAAGAATACTACGGGACTATGTGACTCCTAACTTCACTGGTTATCGGTTCGTGATGCGCATCGTCTGATGCGTCAAATTTAATGTAATTTATTTTTTCAGCGTTCAACTAGTGTAGCGGTAAGCAGTGTCGAACCCATGGGAACTGGTTGTTGAAGTTGTAATCCTATAAACAATTAAAGGGGGGAATTAGAGACAATATTAAGTCAAGTGTTTCCACTTGTGACATGTTCATCAATGACAACTAATAATCATAATTCACGTTTATAAGTATGTTGGTTCCGAAAAAGGTAACAACTTAGAGTATCCCGACAAAGGTGATACACCACAACTTGTTTAGCCAAAAGTAATAGGCTGCCAGTTCTCCTAGGCACAATATTTCTGGCAAATTTAATATCAAACCTAAGTGTTACGATCTACCTTTGCGGCAAAGTTTCCAGTAGATATTAACAATAAGAATTGGTTGTTAAATTAAGCTTTATGACAAAGTTTCCACTTAACCTAACAATTCAATTCATGCTATGAAAAACAAGAGCTAGAAAAATAAGAATTAAACATTAAGTAAAAAGAGTCTCAAAACATATTGTCACAAGATTAAAACATTAAACTAAAACGGAAATCTAGCAACTCATATTCATGAAAATAAAACACAAATATTTTTGGATGATGAAGAAGTAGAAATCTCTTAGTCTCGTCGAAGGCTTCGCGTTCTTCGTCCTCCACAGAGACGTCGTCGAATGTCGAATGATTGCTTGAATGATAATTCTGTAGGAAGAGCTTCTTATATAGTGTCTAGGATATCCAAACTTTGATGGGTAGAATCTTTATAAGGATCTCCTTCTAAATCTTTATTTCTTACCCCAAGAATTTCCAAAATTAAGATTTTTAATTCTCCCAATATCCTTTGCTTATTCAGAAAGGAAATAAGATATTTTGGGCTTTTTAGAAATCTCGATCGCAGTTGACGTCATCACGATGCGTTTTAGCAAGCAACTGAAGTGTCAGCTGCAAGAGGGAGTCTCTGCCAGATTTTCATCCTTCACTTCAACTTTCGTTTTGACCCTCTAAACGATCTCTTCTTCTCTTCGTGTGAACTATAGAGTTGTAGAGCTTAGAGTCAGCTTCGTAAAGATACCTAGCTTGTATTTTTATGATTAACATTCAATTCCCAGCACGTGTTTAAAGCTCCAAAGGTCTAGTCTGCCATTGTGGTATTTTGACACAGAAATGTCATCTTTTATTGCGTATTTTGTCCTAGAGCTTCCAAAACACCTTAAATGCAAAATTATACTAAAAATTAAATGTTCACGAATAAAAGTGTCAAAATAAATAGGATTAGTTAGTTCGACGTGTCGTATAAATATGACTCTTCAAATCACCCCACACTTAAACGTGTTCGTCCCGAACAAGCACAAGTTATAAGAGAGAACAATATGTCTCACCGCAATTTCTACGACATCCTGGATGTAATGCTACATGAATATGATATGCTAGTCTAGATTACCTTTTCTATGTATAACTCAATTGTTAATCACATCATTACGCTTAACATGGAATTAACTTGATAGATGTTACCTCTGAGCTAAAACTCAAATTACTTTGGATGAATAGAAGGTAGTCCTCTTTAGACCCATTATCTGTATTTGCTATCCCGAACCCTAGCCATATGGTTATCTTCATCGCTTTTTCTGGCCCGTGATTGATTCGAGCTTTCGGGGCTTGAGTTCTTCTTTTCTGCTTTGTAAGATAGCTTCTGATGTAGTGAATAATCTTTGGCCTTTGGCTCTTGTGTACGAATGAGGTGCTTCACTTTTGTTGACTCTTGAAAGTTTGAATTTTGAGACTGTCTTCTTTTTCTGTTTGTCCATGCTTATTTTTCTTATGTAGCTGGTCCAGTCATCGCCCTCAAGCATATGGAAATACCATCCCGCTCTTTCACATCATCGTCCTTTTTGTCGCGAGTCAAGATGGAGGTCCTTCACCTTTTCCCGGTTACTTAACACTAGAGATATGACGATCTTTTTTCCCATGCCGCATACTTACAAAATGCTGCAGAGGCGGAGCAAACTCTAAGTTCATAAATCTCAAAATGCCAGCCTCCACCGAATTCAGCAACCATATGATCAGAAACTCGGTCGATTGAATGTGTGTCAAGTCTCTATAGGACGTCTCTATCAGCTCAACATCCCTGTTTATTTCAACTCAAAAGATACGTAGTGAATTAAATTCACATGTAATCGCATGAATCAGATTTTACAAGAGAAATACAATGTAATCATCATGTAAAAGTTTGCAAACTCATAATTAAATACTGCAATATCCAAGAAACACAGAAATTCTACTACTCTTCGTAAGTAAAATTCAAAAGGAAACGTGCAGACATAGTACAAATGCAGAAAATAAACATGCTGGCACAACTGACATACTGACTCTCCCACCCCACACTTTTGAACCAAGCCATGCCTTACGATACGACTTTAGTTCAAAGACACTGACAATGCAGACACACTAAAAAGGGAAAGAAAAAAAGTGAACATGCACTCCCCTAGTCTTCATTCGTCGAGGCAGGTCCAAAGTTTTTAAAACAGGCATGTGCTTCTCCATGGTCTCCATCCTGGTTTCCATCCAAATGTGTCTTGTCTCGGTAGCTGGAATGGAACTACTGTAGAGACACGCTTGCAAGACATAACTTATTTTTTCTCCTAATGATTTTTCAGCTCATGAGTGTGTTTCTGACTAACTGTCCGTAGCTGGCAATTTCTAGTCTTGCATTGTGGGACATTAATAGCAATAGTGCACCTCACGCTTTATTTTGTGATTTATTAGGGTCACCATCCTGCAAGTACATTGCAAGAGGAGTATCAGTCATATTTAACTGCATATTAAATTCAGCGCTCACCTCTGGATTTTTAGTAGTCAAGCTCGTGCAAAGGTAAGGAATCGAGTTTCCTTCACTGGAACAGGTTTCCTTGTATGTGACTGGCATTACTGGTTCGCCTTTGTTCTCTACTTTTTCTTCTTCTGGCTAGTTATGACCATCTTGGATTATGTTGTCCTGCGCAAGAAATGGAAGAGGTGCATCAAAATTATGTAAAAATCAAATTGGTTCATAGATTACCGTAGATATGACGATTACTTTCTCTGCGTGCATCTCGTTGATAGCGGTGGAGTTGTCTTCTACATCTAAATCTTGAGTTTTCGCTGCGGGTAATGTTGTAACCTTATTGTTGCAGGTGATATTGGGCACATAATCAGCTTTCATTGTTTGTGTGTCACGGGTTCTTTATTGTATCGTATACCATCTTGCACCTTTAGAATGTCGATCAACCCATATGCATCCTTAAAGCAAAAATTTATTATCGAGCCTCTTACTGCAGTATCAAGCATACAACGCTCTAGTGAAAGCATTCCATCAAGAAAGCTCTCAATAAGACTAAGCTCTGTCAATTTATGATTCAGATATCTTTCAAGAGGGTCTTTGAAGTGCTCTAAGTATTGATACAATGTCTCCCTTTGCTACTGATGAATGGTAGTAATGTCTCTACGAATTTCAGGGCTAGAAGGTAGACAATACATCCATAAAAACTTATCTCGTAATTGCTTCCAAGTGTGCATATAATCTGTGAATGAAATGATAAACCAAATTATAAGTCCAGCAAATATAGTAGAACTTCAAGTGCATTATAGGATTTTCTCCAGGGGCTCCAGAAAATTTTTGGAGAAGACGAATAACTCCTCTTTTTACCCCACAACCATCTTCCTCCTCTTCCTCTTCGTCGTCATAACACGTTTCACTGCAATAGGAAGACATGGTGAATTATTTAAGAAAAATAAGTAAAAATAAAAATTACAACTTCACCGGAGCGCATCTCTTCGGCAACGGCGCCAAAATTTGACGCGCGTCGTGTGACGTGTCAAATTTAATTTATTTATTTTTCCTACGAACAACTTGTGTAGCGGTAAGCAGGGTCAAACCCAAGAGAACTAGTTGTTGAAGCTGTAATCCTATAAACAATTAAAGGGGGGGGGGGGGTTTGTGAGTGATTATGATTGCATAAAAGAATACGGATTCACATTTGTAAGTGTGGTTTTTCCAACAAAGGTAACAACCTAAAGTATCTCGATAAAGGTGATACACCACAACCTATTATGGAAAAAGTAATAGGCTTATAGTTCTCCTAGGCACAATTTTCCGGGAAAGGTAATATCAAACCTAGGTGTTACGGTCTACCTTTAGGGCAAAGTTTCCAGTAGATATTTATAATAAGAACTGGTTGCTAAACTAAACTTTACGGCAGAGTTTCCACTTAACCTAACAATTCAATTCATACGATGAAGAACAAGAACTAGGAAAACAAGAATTAAGCATTAAGTAAAAAGAGTCAAAACGTATTGTCACAAGATAAAAACCCTAAACGGAAACAGAAATCTAGCTACTCATATCCATGAAAATAACACAAATATTTTGGGATGAGGAAGAAGTAGAAATCACTTAGTCTCGTGGAAAGATTTTGGTTCACTACTACAACGACGCATTATGCGTCAGTTTTTTTTAATATTATGCTTCGGTTCCCAATACAATGCATAATCAACCGTTGCATAATGTCTACACATTATGCAACGGTTTTTACCCGAACCGATGCAAAATGTTCATACATTATGCGACGGTTCTTTAAAGAAACCGTTGCATAAGATCTAAAAATTATGCATCGGTTCAGGGACAACCGATGCATAATGTTGGACAACTGATGCATAATGTTGAACCTTCATATACCTCTCAAAAGGATACATCCATCTCATATGAACCGGTCCAAGAATTCGAAGCTCACGCACCAAATGAATAGTAAGATGCACCATTATATCAAAAAAGCTAGGAGGGAAAACCATCTTTAGTTGGCAAAGTGTAACAACTATCTGCTCCTGGAGTCCATCAAGCTCCGATGTTTCAATAACCTTACTTTAGGAAACAATATACCTCTGATTGCAATAGGTAGGAGTTGTTGCATCAATGTATGACAGTCATGAGATTTTAAGCAATTCAACCGCAGATCCTTCATTGAAACCAAGCTGGCAATATTTGAAGAGAACCCATATGGAACTTTAACTCCCCGCAGACATCCGCACAAACTAGTTTTCTCGCTCTTAGAGAGAGTGGTGCATGATAGCGGCAAATATGTACGCTGCCCTCGAGGTTTAGGTGCTAATTTGTTACGAATATTCATCTCCAGCATATCGAGTCTTGCTTTAACTCCATCTTTTGTCTTTCCAGGAATGTTTAATAAAGTACCAAGCTGACTTTCACATATATTCTTTTCAACATGCATCACATCTATACAATGTCTGATGTCAAGAGAATGCCAATAAGGGAGATCAAAAAATATTGATCGCTTCTTCCATGGAGCACTTTCACTGCGCGAATTAGGTTTCCCGAATTGATTTGTAATATTCTGATTTTTTTGAAGTATTTCATCACCAGAAGCCGGTTGTGGTTCTATTCCGTGTTCAGTCTGACCATTGAAGGCAGCTTTCTTTCGCCTGTAAGGATGATGTCTCGGTAAGAAACGTCGATGTCCCATGTATACCATTTTTTTACAATTGCTTAAATGGCGTGCATGTGTCCCTTCCTCGCATACAGGACAAGCTTTGTACCCTTTAATATTATATCCGGACAAGTTACATAAGCTGGGAAGTCATTGATCGTACACATCAGCATTGCACGCATATTGAAATATTCTTGCCTCGATGGGTCATATGTGCATACTCCTTCGTCTCATAAAAGCTTCAAATCATCTATCAGAGGAGCCAAGTATACATCAATATCATTGCCATGTTGCCGAGGACCCGATATCAACAAAGAAAGCATCATATACCTTCGCTTCATGGTTAACTACCAAAATCATAGGCCATGTACTATGCTGACTACTGAGATTTCCATGTGGATTCACCCCATCAGTACTAAGGCCTAGCCGTAAATTTCTAGACTCTGCTCCAAACACTGGGAATGTGTTGTCTACTTTAGCCCATTGCAGTGAATCGGCAGGATGACGCATTTTCGTATCAACAATATGTTTCTCAGCATGCTAATGCATATTACTAGAATCTTCCGTTTCAGCAAATAATCTCTGAAACCTGGGGATCGGTGGAAGATACCATAGTACTTTCGAATGAGTGCCTTTAGATTTACCTTTCGGTTCTTTGTTTAACTTGTAACAAGAAGCCTTGCACACTGGACATTCTTTGAAATCACTATAACTATTTCGATACAAGATACAATCATTGGGACAAGCATGTATTTTCTTGTACTCGAGGCTCATGGGACACATAACCTTCATAGCCTTGTAAGTACGGTTAAGTAGGATGTTTCCCTCAGGAAGCATGTCTTTTACCAGCGCTAATAATTCAGTGAAACTCTTGTTGCTCCATCCATTTTTCGCTTTAAGATTGAACATCTTCAATGTTGCCGATAGTCTTGTATATTTGGAACACTCTTCATACAATGGTAATTCAGAGTCATTCCTCAACGACTCCAAAACATGTGGCGTATCAACAAAGTCATTGGCGACGTTGTTAACCATCTCAATTAGATTATCTTCTTCCCAATCATCATTATCCTCCGGCAAACTTTCTACGGGTGGAGGCTCAAAGTTTTGTTGTTCAACCTCGCCATGCATATACCACACCTTATATCGTGGGTCAATCCCTTTTAACAAAAGGTGTTTATGTAACTTCTTTGGTTTGACCTTTTTGTAATTCCAACAACCCATACACGGACAAAAGACACGTTCAATGTTGTTCCTAGACGCATAAGACGATAAAAACGCATAAAAATCCATAATCCCTTTTTCGTACTCCTGACTCAACCTATTCCCGGACACCCACTCTCGATTTATTATAAATCCACTACATGAAACATGTAAATATTATTGTTAGAATAAGATTATATCAAATGTCATATAATTACCATTATCATATTGCATAACTCAAAAACTTACAAGAACTCTAATAAAAAATGTAGCTTAGTTACATAATACTTATTAGACCAACAAAAAATTACATTTAAGTGAATTACAATCACTCCAACAATTAAAAAGTATTAAATGAGTTACACAACAAAAATCGTGCACAACATGAATGGAAACAAAGTAGTGAATTAGTTTAATCATGCAGTTTACCTTAGAATAGAAGCTCGCGAAGAAGAATCTTAATGGTGGATGTGCAACAAGTACGGACTAGAGCTATAACCAACAAGAACAAATTAGTAACCAAGGAAAAATAAATTCAAATCTCCATGTTCATAGGAAAATAAGAAAGATTGATAACCATCAAATACCAGGAATTGAAGAAGCGAAGAACCACCAAATGGAAGAGGATGTAGATCGCAAATGTTAAGTGTTAACCCTAAACAAAAGAAAATCAATAAAATCTACATATTTAAGTCCAACTAGTTATTAACATCATTCAACGATGAAAGGCCAACAAAAATGAAATATCCAAGTTATTCAATTTTCGATTGAGCAGCGAGCAACACCTTATCATACTTGTATTCTAATCGTAATGATAGGCTTTCACAAAATGGAAATGATGATTTTCACTGAACAAATATATGAGCACAGTAACAGGAATTGATTTTCATTAAATGAACACAATTTCAATTTCATCTACAACACAGAAATAAAGTAGCAGTAATGGAAATGAGATGAACCACCGCAAGACGACATACCAGATAACAAGCGAAATTTAAGCAGCAATTCGTCGTAGTACTACAAACCTGTAGATTCACAAAGCTAAAAAATACAGCCTTCAGTCTTGCAATGATGATTTCAAGCTCCGACTGATACCACATCCAACAACGGGGCGAGGCGAGGTGACACAAGGCGTGAGGGATGACGAGGTGACACAAGGTGGACTGAGGGCGAGGCAACACAAGGCGAACGCTGGGGACTGTGGAGCAGTGACAGGGTGCATCTGAGTATCGACGGCGAGAGTGTGCGTCTGAGGAGACGGAGAGCGTCGAGAAGCAGGCGAACTGACAATAGTTCAAAATAAACCTGTCTTCTTTTTACTCACTTTATGCATCGGTTATTTCTGAACCGATGCGTAAGGTACATATTATGCATTGGTTTTTGATGAACCGATATATAAAGGGTACGTTATGCAACGGTTCATCAAAAACCAATCATAATATGTACCTTACGCATCGGTTTCCCTGAGAACCGATGCCTAAAGACAAACCGATGCATAATGCATTTAGACGAACCGACGCATAATGCATCGTTTGTAGTAGTGGTTCTTCGTCTTCTCTAGAGCCGTCGTCGAATGTCGAATGATTGCTTGAATGATAAATCTATACGAAGAGCTTCTTATATAGTGTCTAGGATTTCCAAACTTTGATGGGTAGAATCTTGATAAGGATCTCCTTCTAAATCTTTATTTCTTACTTCCCAAGAATTTCCAAAAATTAAGATTATTTGATTCTCCCAATATCCTTTGCTTATTCAGCAAGGAAATAAGATATTTAGGGCTTTCTAGAAATAAAGATCACAACTGATGTCAACACGATGCATTTTAGCGCGCAGCTAAAGTGTAAGCTGCAAGTGGGAGTCTCTGCCAGATTTTCAACCTTCACGCCGACTCTTGTTTTGACCATCTAATTGATGTCGTCTGCTCTTGGTGTGAACTAGAGAGTTGTAGAGCTATGAGTGAGGTTTGCAACAATACCTAGCTTGTATTCATATGATTAATTACCAATTCCAAACACGTCTTTGAAGCTCCAAACGTCTAATCTGCCATTGTGGTGTTTTGACACAGAAATGCCATCTTTTGCTGAGTATTTTCTCCTATAGCTTCCAAAACACCTGAAATGGAAAAGCATACTAAGAAGTAAATGTTTTCATATAAAATGTCAAAAAATAAATTGGATTAGTTTGTTCGACGAGTCGTATAAATATGACTCATCAGTCCGCAATAACCCCACACGCAGTATCCGTGCACCAGTTCAAAGTCAAGACGACTTTATTCAAAATGGATGTGACAAATGCTTTCACTAAACTTGGCAACCCCAACACAAACTTCGCTTCATTCCTTGAGTTGTTCAACCTGTTCAAAATTAACAACGTGCCCAAGGAAACATATATCTTAGGCTCTTCCCGTTGTCACTTATGGGGAGAGCCAAAGATTGGATGTGAACTAATGAGTCGGGGCCGTTCACTATATGGAATGAAGTTGTGCTAAGCTATGAAGTCAAATCAATACATTCGCGCAACAAGGCGGCGAGACATTTAAAAAGAATGGGAGAGATTAAAAGAGCTTCTAAGAGCATGTCCTCATCAAAACTTGGATAATTGGATACTTGTCAAATTTTTCTTTGGAGGTATGAATTTCAAGGCAAAGAATCAAATGGATCATGCCGCTCAAGGCGCTATCAAGGAACTTTTTTACCCGCCTAGGGTGACAGGATCAAAGAGAAGATTGTACGGAATTCCCATCTTTGGGGAAGTGAGAGGTGTTACGCCAAGAGACATGCGCTATGGAATCCAGTGATGCTACGAACACTCTCTCTAAGAAGTTTGATGTCTTTGTTTCTTCTCTAGGCCCACTAAACTTGAGATGACCCAAAAACCAGCCCAAAGTTTTCTAAATATGCTCAACCTTGTCTCATTTGATGGAGTCTAGCCCACACAACTTCCCTAGAGAGGAACTCAACCATGAGGAAATCAATTACATGGGGAAGAAGTACCGAAAATCATCATACTCAAACCCTATATATCAAAGTCAAGACAAGGGCAACCTCATGGATATCAAAATTAGTTATGCCAAAGGCAATCCAATCAAGGAAACCGAAGCCCTCAAGTGGAACATTAACTCCACCAATAACTGCAAGTTCAACGACAAAGCGAAGAGGAGTCCAAGATGGAAACTATTTTGGCTACTGATGGATGCACAGTCGTCGTGTGCAAAAGTCAAGAATATATTTATAAGTCCGCTACTCGCGACTTCACTACTGGTATCAAGTGGTAAGTAGGGGTCGAACCCAAGGGAATTAGGGGGATAGTTGTTCTATGAGGAATGTACTGAAAGGGAGCGTGATTTTAGGTGGATTGAGGTTTTAGCGATGAAAAGTGAGTGGTTGGTTGTTGGTTTTAGTTTTAGTACAGAAAAGTAAGTGGGTTGGTCGTGATTTTAGTGCAGAAAGTAAAGTACTGAAAGTAATTGCTTGAAAAAGAAGACTTACAGAGAGTGGGTTGCTTGAAGGGCAAGTCTTGCGAAAAGTAAGCAGTTGATATTTAGACTGAATGTAAAGTGCAGGTGATGTTTTAAGTTAAGGAAAGTATTCGGTTTTAGGGGCCTTGTATCATAGTCTGTTTATCATTGACCTCTAATGATCATACTAAGTATTCAAAAGTGTATCAAGGGCCATTCCAAGCACTTGATTTGCCACACTGTCTAGTCCATTCCAAGACATAGAGCACTTGTTCTATTTAGACTAACACCACATTCCAAGGTATATTAGCCTTGTGTGCATCCATTTGATCAATCATTCCCGATCAACCAAATGGTGTTTTAAAGAGGTCAAACTTCTCAGATAAGCTTTGCTATTCCAAGAATCCACTTATCCGAGTATTTTTACGAACCCCACGGAAGAGTTTTGCCATTCCAAGCATCCACTCAACCTTGGAAGTTCTAACCTAATATGTGGCACATAGAACAAGTTTTGAACACATAGAGCTATTAAGAGTAGGGCCTAAAACATTTTATGACACAAGTACACCCCTTCAACCGAATGAAGGGTTTAGCTACGAATATCCATAGATGTGGATATCATAGCTAAGTACTTAAAGGTTTTCGAAAGACAGTAAAGTAAAGGGAGAATACTCAAGAACCAACAGGAGTAAACTCAAGAACAACTAGAATACTCAAGAACCAACATGGGTATTATAGATTTAAAACAAGTGTTTACAAGAGTAGTGCCCAAAATCTAGAGAGAAGCTAGAGCTTTGTGATGGATGATGTTTTGAAATGAGGATTGTGGGATGATTTACAAAGGGAAGGGATGAGTTCTTTTATAGCCAAGGGAAGGATCTAGATCACAACACATGGCACAAAATGGGAGGAGAAGCTCTCAAAGCCGCCGGCCCATGTGGCTTTTCTCCCCAAAGCCGTCGGTGGTGAGTCACCAAGGAGGAAGAGCCACCGGCTAGGTGGAGGAGAGAAGAGAGTTTGTGTGATTTTGTGACTTTTTCCAAAAGCCATCGGGTCCTTTCAGCTCCGGACTGACTTTGGTTGCTCTTCGGTTGGACTTGTTTTGAGTGATTCCATGTCAGGTTAATGAGGTTTGTATAGTCGGAGTCTGGTCGTGACTTGGAATGACTCGTAATTCATTTTCAGCTTAAAAACTCCTCCTTAGCCTGTATTCTCTCTAGACTTCAAAATACCCTGTAGATAAATATCGGAACTAACAAGCAAAAGTTAAATAGACAAAGAATCTAATTTGGTGGGTTTAACTGTGTTTATGATTCATACAATTATGGTCCATCAGATCACCCCACACTTTTAGTTGTTCGTCCCGAACAATGCTTTTTAAGGGCGGAACACAATCTAAGTAAAAACTTTTAAATATGAAAGTGAGACTGTGGGACTAGATTTATCTTAATTCATGCATTACTTACTTATTACCAAACTAAACCATGTAAATACTTAGAAGAAACTTGATACTTGTACCTTCGCGCCGAGATGCAAATTAATTTGGATGTTTCGGGAGATAGCCCTTTTCAGGCTCCTGGACTGCATTCTCGGGATCGACTCGCACTATATGGTTTCCTTGTAGCTTTCTCTAGCACGTGATTCGGTTCGGGTTTCACTGAGTTGAGCACTTTGATTTCTTTTTGGCGAGGGATAGCTTCTGTAGTGAATCGGCCTTTGGCCTTTGATATTGAGTTGGAGTTTCTTCACTTTTGTTCGGTTAAAACCTTCACAATTTTGGCCTTTGGCCTTTGATTAGCTTCTTTGAGCTTTTACTTCTTTGTGACTTGCTAGTCCATTTTCTTAGCCTTTTTGGGAGGTCCAATCGTCGCCCGCAAGCATATGGAAATACCTCCCCGCTCTTTCTCATCCTCGCCGTTTTGCGCGGGTCAAGATGAGGGTCGCTCATCTATTTTCCCGGCTACTAGGACTAGAGATAGGACGGTTTGATTACCGTCCCGCCTCTTGCATAAACGCTGCACGGTGGAGATGACTTCAATCTTCACTGAAACCCAAAGTGCAGCCTCCACTGACTTCGAAAACCATATAGTTAGATTCGATCCTTCGATTGCTTGCCAAGCCTCTCTAGGGCAGTTTATATCAACTCCACATCCCCTGTATATCTCAGCACAAAGGGACAAATGAGAAGTTACATTCTAAGTTTTTAAACAGTTGAATTTTCACAAGGTAAATGCATGAATTTAGATCTATCTTTTTCACATTCTCAAGTTCATATTTTCAAAAAGATAATATTAAGGGAAAAAAAAGAAAAAGCATGTTAACTATGTACACAGGCGGTTCTCACCCCACACTTTTGAACGAAGGCGTGCCTTTCAGCACGACTTAGTTCAAAAGTCATGCAAATATATACAAGAGAAGGAAATGACATTAAGGAAAAGAGAAGAACTGAACTCCCTTTTACTGTGTCGTGTCGTGGAACGTCATAGCTTGAGCTGGATAATCGAGGGAGTTCGGCTGGGGTCTTGAACTCTCAGCGCGGGCCCGGTAATTTCTCGGAAGCTTCCTGGCTGATCTGATCTTGCTCCAAAAATCGATTCCTACAAGGGGTCATTCCTTCTATACAAAAAGTGGGTGAGAGCGACTGTTAAGGTAAAAACTAAATGACATAAAATAAATGACTGAAAGTAAGATAGGTGTCGGGTTACCTCCCGAACAGTGCATTTGTTTATCGTCGTTAGCTCGACAATACCTCATTCTTGGATCATAAGGTGGGGTCCCATGGGTGGCTCAGGTCGAACTTCTTTTCGGCTGCCCTTTTACTCTGTCCAAAGAACTTGTGGTGTGATGGGCTCGGTTTGGTTCTCCATTGGTTGGGCAGGTTCTTCTTTTCATAGCTCCGAGAAGGTGAGGCTCCCTTGACCATAGCTGCTGGTCCATGGAGTCGTGCTCTCTTGCTTCTCCTTCCGGGTTTCCATTCTTTGGGCCCATGTCTTTGCCGCTTCTTCATGTATGGCCGGTGGGCATCTTTGTAGTTTTGGAAGTTCAGTCTTTTGCCAAGCGACCTCAAGCATGCGCCCTTGCTAACCCTCTTCTTTGTGGCAGAGATGATTGGCCGTCCTTGGTCCTTACACCTTTCAAGAGGCTCTTCTTGGCTTGTGACGAGTGGGAGCTCCTGCGTTGATTGTTTTGGCTCATGCTTTTCCTCCAACTCGTCTAGCACTCGTCTATGATAGCTTTTATCAGTGGTCACTTGTATGTTTTATAGATTTTATTGTCATATGCGGGAAAGGAACGAGCATACCATGAATGACACTCGTTACAGTACCATTTTAGGGAAGCCCCTTACACTGCACTTTTTATTCTATATCTTTGTCGATTAGGGATTAAGCTTCCTCGTAAGTGTGGAGTGGGTGTGTAGTTCATTCTATTGAAAATTTAAAGGTATAGCACTGTTTGAACGCTAGCATGCTTTTGAGTACTCAAACAACCAAGGCGTTCACATGAGCCCATTACTCAGCTATCTAATTTCAACTACTATCGACTTGATTTTGAATCTCGAATCACCATGACTTTTACGAGAGCATTATTATGAAGCGTCAAATTAACTAATCCCATTTATTTCGACACTTTTTACTTTTTAGTATGCTTTTGCATTTCACGTGTTTCATAATCTCCAGGAGAAAAAATGCAATTAAAGACGATATTTTGGTGCCAAATCACACCACTTGGTAGATTTGGCCTTTGAAATGTAAATGGTGTGCTAGGAGCAAATGAAATATCCGACGGAGACAAGCTATATGTCGTTACGTAACTGAATCAAAGCCCTTCTACTCTCTAGTTCACACCGAGAGCAGAAGAGATCGTTTGGAGGGTCATCGAGAGCCAAAGTAAAAATTGGCGCACAGAATGGGTGAAGTGTCTCCGAGCAGATCGCGGACCATGTACATTTTAAGTGTGCAGCCCGCTGTGCCAAAATGAACATGGTCCGCGCCCCTAATATGCAACAACCCGCACTGATGACATCATCAGCGTGCAATGATGACATCATCATATACGAAAATTTTGAAATGGACCCAAAAATCAATTTTGGAACCTAATCAAAAATATATATTAGGGTTTGGAGAAAGAAATCAATATACATTCGACATTGAACGACTGCTCTGGAGAAGACAAAAAACAAAAGATTTTAATGAGAGACTAAGATATTTCTTCTACTTTCTTCATTCATAGATATTTTGTGTTTTATTTTCCATAGATATTTTGTGTTTTATTTTCCATGGATATTATTAGCTAAACTCTTATTTCAGTTTAGGGTTGTGACAATATGTTTCGAGATTCTTTTACTTAATGCTTATTTCTCATTTAATTAGTGCTTGATCTTCATATTACGAATAGAATTATTAAGGTAAGCGGAACTTTTGTCGTAAAGCTTAGCTGAACAATCAATTCCTATTGTTAACACTTGTTGGATACTTTTTCGTAAAGACAAGTAGTGGCACATAAGTGTTATACTACCTTTTGAGGAATATCATGCTTAGGAAAACTAGAAGTTAACCTTTGCTGGAATGGATTGTGGTGTATCACCTTTACCGGAATACTTTAGGTTATTACCTTAATCATAATAACAACGCTTATAAACTTGAAATATGATTATTAGCTGTCAATGATGAACATGTCACAAGTGAAAACCCTAAGTTAAATATTATCTCTGATAGAAAACCTTTCTTTGCATTCTTTTCTACTCTTGCAATCACAAATCACACAACCCCCCCTTTAATTGTTTACAAATACAACTTCAACAACCAGTTTCTTTGAGCTCGACCCTACTCTCCACTAACTAGGTTTTTGTGGGAAAATTAAAAAAAGTAAGTGTGACGCGTCAGACGACGCGCTCCAAATTTTGGCACCTTTGTCGGGAAGCTGCGCTTTAGTGAAGTTTTTTTTTATTTGTTATTTTCTTTTTTAAATTTTTTGTGATTTTCTACTTGCTTCGCTATGTCACACGCAGCAGGCGAAGATGATGATCACATGGAGGAAGTTAGAGAGCAACCTATGAGGTAGTAATTTTGTGCTCCTAATGTTCATAATCAGCCTTGATGTATCTACCAGGGGCCAGAGATAGACGAAATTGAGATCAAGACTGGGGTAGTGCACTATCTACTGAAATTCTCGGGACTTTCGGGATAATCAGCCACCAGAAATAATAGTAAACCAGGCGTAGCCCAGGTAAGGCCATGTGAAATTTGTGGTGCTACTAACCGAAGAACGGATTCTTGTCCCAGTTTACCGGAAGAAGAACATATTGATGTCAACGCGGTGGGTGGATTCCAGAATTTCGACAATCAAGCACCTCAAAGACAATTTGGGGTAGCAGCCAACGGATTCAGCTGAAGGAATGATAACAATTCGTCAAAAGAGCCCGCTCAGCAGGCTACACCTCAGTAGCCTCGGTAACACAGTAATATTACCGTCCTCTGTACCGTCAGTAACGGGGCAATTATAATAATTAGGCTCAGTACCAACAGCGAGAGCAGAGCTACAGTCAAGCGGCCCTAGCAATCAGAATTCTAACAAGTCGTTGGAAGATGTGGTGAAGAATCTAGCAGCGAGTACCCAACAGTTGGCCCCAACGATGCAACAAAATTAGGCTACGACTGACGGAGCCAAAGCAGAATTGTCAAAATAGATATCCCAGATAGCTAGTGTCGTTTATGAGCAGAGGAGTGAATCGGAAAACATACCGTCACACACAGTGCCTAATCCGAGGGCAAATGTATGTGCATTGGCAATTAATAGTGAAGAACAAGTAGACAGTAGAAAAAGGTGGATGAAATAGAGAGGATCGCGGATGCATTGCATATTAATGGCACCCGCGGTTCGCTAAAGGCTACATCACACTTAGACATAAAAAGTTTACCCGTTGACCACGGACTGTGAGTACTTTACCACCGTGGACGATGACCATATTACCGTCTCGCGGGAGGACACTTAAAGTGTGCTCATCTGCGGCCTGGTCTGAGGAATATTTAAAAATTGATCCTTCTTTACCCTTTCATGTGCATGTGATAGGTCCTGAGAATATGAATGATAAGGATAAACTAGAAGGCAAGGTGAAAGTGGTACATGAGCAAGAAAAGTGGACAGCGGAGTGGACACTGACTAAGAGCCAAGAGGAGTTGCCCGAAAGTGTAAGGACCCAAGTGCCTTCACGGTCACTTATGGGGTCGGTAAGACGCTTATCCACTATTGTTTAATTGACTTGGAAGCTTCTGTTAATGCAATGCCAACTCCTTATATTATTCATTGAACTTGGCTCGTAGAAATCTCTTTCCCGTTGAAACCTATTAAGCTTATAATAGAATTGGGTAATAAGTCGTACATTCGTCCTGTTATCCTGCTTGAGAATCTAACCCTACATGTAAGAGATCTTGTTGTTCCTGCATACTTCTATGTTTTGTAGATAAGAGATGCTAAAAATGAAGACCCCCCATCACTCATCCTAGGGCGCCCATTTCTCTTGATCACCAAATCCAAGATTGACCTTGGAGAAGGATTGATGTCCCTTGCGTTTTCTGGCAGGGTGGCTAATTTTAATATTATGAGGATGCTCATCTCCCTGCATGGAGAAGCAACCTGATATCATATGCACATCGCACATCCGTGCCCTACATTCTGTCCAGCCAAACGATGCTCGACATGCAGTAAATTTGATGGTTGTGAGGATGACATTCTCAGGAACTTAGGAGGATATGAAGGCTGACCCACCTGATCGTTGGAGGAGAGATCGAAACACACCACTCCTTAAAAGCTATGGGAAGAAGGAAGGAGATGCTAAAGAAAATTTTCACCTCAGACGACCTTGGGATCACAACATGTGATCCCTAGTGAGGTATCGTCGAGCCAATGACGTAAAAAAAGATGCTCGCAGGTAGGCAGTCCATCAAACTTTTATTTCATCTATTTTGTGTGCTTAGTCATTTGAGTCAGAGTCAGTTTTACTAGATTTTTTAGAAAAGAATTATTTTGTAGGCAAAACACGTGTGAAACGGTGCACTTCACAGGCGCGATATATTTTAACCCTACGGGTGCAGTGCATTTTAGGACTGTGGGTGAAACACTTAAAGTGTTCTACAACCGCGGGACTCAGTGGCGGCGTTAACCGGGCATAGACCAGCGTTGATCGACTTGTTTCAGCGACCTGCATCATCCGACGAAGAGGACTAGGGAAGTACCTATTTACTTTTATCACTTGTTTCGCTATTTGTGTATCTTGCATGGTTAGAGTCTTTGAACTAAAGTTGTGTCGTGAGGACACGACTAAGTTCAAAACTGTGGGGTTGAAGAGTCAGTCTGTCATTTGTGTTAGCATGTTTATTTTCATCATTTGTACCATATCAGCACGTCTCCTTTTGAAAAAAATTGATGAAAAATAGTGGAATTTCTTGTTATTCCTTTGATATTGCAGTATTGAATTATGAGTATGCGAAATTCATGATGCTGATTACCTTGTATTTTTCTGTTTGAAATCTGATTTATGCGATTACATGTGAATTTAATCCCCTACATGTCTTTTGAGTTAAAAGAAACAGGGATGTGGAGCTGATATAAATGTCCTAGAGAGACTTGACAAGAATTCAACGGACCGAGTTACTAGACATGTGGTTGCATGAATTCACTTGAGGCTGGCGCTTCGAGATTTATGGATTAGAGTTTGCTCAGCCACTACAACATTTATGTAAGTTGGCAAGACGAGAAAACAAACTTTCATATCTCTAGTCTGAAGTAACCAGGAAAAGGTGGAGGCCCCCTATCTTGACTCGAGTCAAAAAGTACAACGATGACAATGAGCAGGGCGGTATTTCCATATGCATGAGAGCGATGATTGAACCCTCTTTCAAAGAAAAAAGAAAAAGGACAAGTAATTCACAATCAAGGAGCAAAGCTTAAGAAAAAATCAGCCAAGTTGTGAAGTACCAAACAAAGAAAACTGATGTATCGAATGGAGATAAATCCTCTGGATTGGCAAAAGCAAGAAAGTCATCACAAAGGTTGTCCAGCAAAACAAAAAATGGAAGAACTCAAACCACTAAAGCTCAAATTAATCACGTGCCAGAAGTAGCGATGAAGTATAACCATATGGCTAGGATTCGGGATAGCAAATGTAGATCATGGGTCCGAAGAGGGCTATCTCCTATTCATCCGAAGTAATTTAAATTTTAGCTCAGAGGTAACATGTATCAAAATTATTTACTTGTTGAGCATGATGAAGTGAGTAGCAATGGAGTTATGCATGGAAAAGCTAGTTTAGAAGAGCATCTCATATTCATGTCTCAGTTCCCTAGGACGTCGAAGAAATGTGGTGAGATGTTTTGTTTCTTCTATATCAATCTTACGATTTAGGCAGCCTTTTAGCATCACTTGAACATAGAGTTAGCATGGATGAAAATACATTTTCTTCTCATTAAGAGATTAGTCATAGCTCTTAGGTGATGTCTACTCATTCACCATGTATGAAATCAATCTTTAGTACATTTGCAACTCTTGAGCGTGGAGTCAACATGGGTGAAAAATGACCCAAAATAAATTTCTATATGCAACCACAAGCCAAAATAAGGGAAGCTACCAAACGAAGAATTTGTGAAGCATATTTTGGGCCAAATGCTTTGAAAAAGACAAAATGTATGAGGCACACACTTAAGTTTGTCAATGTACATTTCCATCATTTCTTTTAGTGTGTACGCATTATGATTTGAATAGATGGCCCTTGCACTATTATGTGAGCATGACTTTGTTTGTGATAGTTTTGAAAATGAAATGTCAAACTCCTCTATCCTTAGGGATTATGAACTTAACTCCTAAGACTTGGAAATGAGTATTATGTTGATAGCCCGTGCACTACCCTTTTTGATAGAATAGGCACTAGATTGATACACATTTTATGTTTCTAAGGTTCATGTTTCGAGTATCATGAGAATAGGTTGAATAAATTTTTAGGTTAGTAATTTGATAACTCTAATAATAATTTCATTTTATTGTGCATCTTTCTACATTATTGGTGGTTCGAAATTTTTCTGGGAAGGAGTTAGTACTTGAGTACTATTTTAGTGGTTCTCCATGGAATTTTTACGCATTGCCTAGATGATTGAAGTACTATGATCATCACGCATATAGCTAGTTGCATTTAGGATTTGTGAGTATACCCTTTTGCGAAAACTCTCACGAGATTATAACTCATCCTTTAGGGTAGCCAAGAAAATTAAAGTTTTGGTGCATACGGAAAATGCACTCGTGATTCATATGATAGTGGGTTAGGATTTAGGTAATGTTTGTTGGAATGAACAAACTACACGTGTCGAGTATTTTGATGAGCTTAAATGTGAACCATATTTTTGCTTCACACTTAGCATATTCACGATCATTTATCATTGTCTTTATCAGCACTTATTTCGTGATACATAACTTTTCAGATGTCAAATGAACCTGAAGCAAAACAAAGCATTATGTGAAGGTTGGGGCAAAACAGTCCAGAATAGGACAGATTGATCTTCTTGACTTGTTGTGCATGCCTACTGTGCATATGGTGTCCAAATTAATCGAGTCATAGCTTGTTGAAATGCTCACCCCAAAAGCTACGACTGTGTATATTACAGCAAGACCAAATTCAGTCGTTATGGAGGCAAAAACGAGATTCGAAGTCAGAATTGCTGCACAAAATGCGTAGAAAGGAGTTTCAGCACTATTCGTGGTAGAGTTGCCCGTGTCAACTAATGTTGATACAACTGGAATGGGCTACACGAAAAATAGGAGTTTTGACTAGGATTTTTGGAACAGAAAATACATAGTTCATTCCGTTATGTACAAAAAGAAGGTACGACCATGGTAGGGAAAAAGTCACAAAAACTCAACGTTTTGTTATCGGATTGAAGATTGGGAAATGTTACCATTATTGTTGATTTGAAGGTTGTATTTGTTTTGTACCCATCTTGGAATTCTACTCCTGATCAAAACATGACTTGTACTACCGTAACCATGGATAGTGAGTAGTGAATCTTACTCAACCACGAATCATTAATGATGCGGAGTTTGCATGATTTGGATTTTCTTATATGCTTTATGTTTTACTTAGCATGCCAATCGAGTTGATGCATGTTAGTGCTCGAGAGAATATCTAATAGTATAACATTGAGAAGTGAGGCTGAACGGTAGACTATGAGTAAAATATACGTTACATACTCGGTGACTACGGGACTAGCCGAAGATTGTAACAGGGAGGCTAGGAATATGAAAGGCATTCCCCGTGTCTACCCCACAAGAGTTGGTAAACACCAGCAAATTTCTTGATACAAACCAATAACACCGAGGGGTGAAGTTCGTAGTTTAAGGTACACCTAAAATCGATCACACAAAATGACAGTTGGAGTCCTTTCTTGGATGTATGGTTAGTTTCAAATGTATTCAGTCAAATTTTGCATGCTAGTTGTAAACCTTGATTCTAGTGGTCGAGGAAGTAAAGTAGTTCCCCATAATATTTCCTGAAATTCGATAAATCCTTTTCTCACTTTCCTAGACTACTTTAGATTCTCTAAAGGACACAAACCATCATTTCAGACTATGATATATAGAAGCATAATCTTATTATATAGTGCACAAGTTTACAACTTCTCTCCCTTGTACGACCGGTTCTTATAAGTTAATAGTTCATTTTTGACAAAACTAGACCATGTCAATGTGTAACAAGATAATGAAAGAAAGCGACTACTAATCCATCAACGATTAGCCAATTGGACTCAACCTTACAAACAAAACAAGTACTATATTAATTCATGGGATTAGAGTTCCAACATGAGTTTTGGTCAACAACAGGTAGGCAAGTAAAGGACCACTAGTTTTGTCACAACTAACTAGTGATAAGGGCGGACTCACGTTATTCAACACGGAGGCAGCTACCCCTAACTAATTTTCTTAGTTTTGTTTTAATGTATAATTACTTTCAATAATGCCCCATTGATTTTTACTCTTTACCCTCATTCATTAATTTAGAAATAAATTTATGTTATATTCTTTCTCAAAATAAACTTAACCTTACAACCAACCAAAATAAATCCAATTTTAAAACTCAAAATAAATCTTGTAACCAAACAAATACTATCTTAATTTAAATTAGAATTATGTTTTATACTTAACAATGGTGTTAGTTCTTTCGGCGTCGGGCCGTTGGCTGAAAATATAGAGAGACCGGAAACGGTGGTGACAATGCAATTAGATAAATGATTTAGAATCGTTCATGGATTTCGAAAGTAGAGTAATTTTACTTTAGATGTGTCAAAACTAGTGTTCTAATAATCGTTCGTAGGCCTTGCCTGGAAGGTAAATTTCATGAATATGTTCCATTTATTATGAGATGTTGTTTTATATAATCTATAGTTTGTTTTATACGGTGTTTCTTTGACAAGTTATAGGGTGATAAGTTCTGATGGTGCATATAAATGGAAGCGGCATAATTTTAGTCATAAGTCAATATGTCACGTAAGTTTATATACGACTTTTCTTTGTATTTCTGATTAATTTAGATGTATTTTTAATGAGTTTATATTTTTAATTAAATATGTTTGTAGAACGAAAGCTTGACTATTTTTTAAAGTGAAAAACTCCATCTTCGACTAGTGAGGATCGTGATTCATTTGCAAATAAATCAAACATTGTTCCTCACGGGACTTCTGCTCTTAAGTATGTTGAATTAAATGATCTTCCTTATGATCTTGCAGATAGGAAAAAAATGAGAGAATATCATCCAACTCAACGTGATGAAATAAGAACAAAATATTTGCTAAGAGGGCCTTGCCAGTCGTGTGGTCATTCTTTTCCACAAATATTAAAAGGGGGTTTGTTGAGACGATTTAACGTTAACTGGTTTGATCAGTATGGTAACTGGTTAGACTACAGTATAAAGGGGGATAAAGCATTTTGCTTGTGTTGCTGCTTAGTTAAAGAATTTGGCAAAGACGCATTTGTGACCGTAGTTTCTCTATTTCGTCACTTTGATATGTTGAAGTTGATGAGATTGGCTGAATTTTATCAAAATGACTTCGACTTCGGAGATCGAATGACTCTAGAGCACCAACTACGCCTTTATATTGATAATGTTCGACAAGATGAAAGATTTTTGAATTTGAAGGATCTTGATGCTTTGATGCTCTTGCTAGAGTGATGGTGGATAGCGGAAAACATTGTGCATATCTTTTGGCATTTCAACTCTTGAAGCTAGTGTTCACATTACCCATTGTATATGCAACTGTTGAAAGATGTTTTTCATTGATAAATATTGTGAAGACAAATTTACACAACCACATGGTAGATTCTTTTTTGAACGATTGGCTTATTTTTTACACTTAACAACTATATTTCATATAGTTAGTAACGACAATGTGATAGCGCGCTTTATGAAAATGAAAACTCGTAGAGAGCAACTATAGTGTCATTTTATTTTATCTTCATTTTTATTAACTCGCCCACATTTAGAAAAAATTCTCGAATCCGCCACTGATGGACCATATTTATATGATTCATTAAGATAGTTAAACCCACCAAATTAGACACTTTGTCTTAACAACGTTTAATTATTAGTTCCACTTTTGTTATACAGGCTATTTTGAGGTTTAGAGAAGAAATGAGCTAAAAAGAGGGTTCTTAAACCAAAAATGGATTACAAGTCAAGTCGAGGACCGAAGAGCCCAGCAGGGACCGAGAAATCTCAGGCCGCGTCCTGGAAATGCCAGACGCACGCGGGAGCCCATACCGAGGACCGCAGGTCCCTGCCGAGAGTACCGGGCCGAGTGCTGAGAGAGCCGAGCCGGGTGCCGAGAGAGCCGGGACGCGTCCCAGGAACGCCCGAGAACCAGCACCGAACGCCCGTGCCGAGAGCGCCGAGACCCAAGTGCCGAGAACGCCGAGACCCGTGCCGAGAGCGCCCGAGGCCCGCAACCGAGAAAAATAGGTCCGCGCCCGAGGCCTTCGCCCGACCAGAACTTCCAACCAGGCCCGGCGAGGCCCTGAGCAGATTCCGGCAAAACTACTTCGACCATTAGGCTTAGAATTGCATCAGCAATCCAAATCAGCATTCCAAGAGCCAAGGACCTCCGGCCAAAATTTCGGCACCTCCGGCCAAGCTCCGGCCATGGTCCAATCAACTTCCGGTGATGCTCCGATCAAGCCAAATCCAACCACCACCATGCTCCGGTCATTATAGCCCAACTCCGGTCAAAATCCAGCAAAGTCCAACCAAACTACTTAATTCCCGGTTAGGTTATACTATTCACATCGGTTGATCTTTTGGTTTGAAACCAAACCTCAACTAAGTTCCAATGACTTGCCCAAGCCTCAACCAAGCTCAACTAAGTCAAATGGATGACTCTTGGGGAGGTTCATTGATAGTGGCAAAGTCGTCGTATGCCAAATCAAATCTAAATTTATAAGTGTCCACTACCTTATGCTTACTATGAGATTAGTAGAGCGGCAAGTAGGGGTCGAACCCAAGGGAAATAGTTCAACTACTCGTTGTTCTATGTAGATACAAGTAAAGTAAAGTAAAGACAAGTTTGGGGGTTTTTGAAATGGTTTTTTGAATGTAAGTGCAAGTGCAAAAAGTAAATAGCAATGGATTGTGATCAAGAGAATGTAATTCGGTCTAGGGGCCTTTTGTTGTAGCTCAAATCGTCATTGACCTCTAATGATCTATCCTTGCACTCATAAGTGTGGCCTTTCCATTCCAAGAATGACCCAAGTAAGGATTGTTCCAAATACTTACTCCATGACCTATTCCATTCCAAGAATATATCACTAGTGTAAATAAGACTAATACCCTCTTCCAAGGTGTACTAGACTAGGTGCAAAAGCTTGCTTTACATTCCAATGAAAACAAGCACAATAGTGGTGAAGAAACCACACGGCTAAACCTTGCCATTCCAAGCTTTAGTTTAGCCTAGGTATTCATTCCCCAAACTATTGGCACAACTAGCAAATGGGCACAAGATAGCATTAAGATCAAGGTCTCGAAGCCTTGCTGCAACATTAGGGAACCCCAAACCGAATAGTGAAGGTTTTAGCCACTCATATTCATGAAATGAATACAAGAGCTAAGGGATCACAATCGGAATTTAGGCTCAACCTAAAATGTGTAGAATGAAATGTAGAATGCGTAACAAAGAAAGAAGGAGTAGAGAGAAGTTGATGCTTTCTATTGCCAATTCACAAGAGGTACAAATGAGGGAATTTTCTCTAGATTTTCGGATTCTTTTTCCCTAGATTTTCGGATTCTTTTTCCTTGCTCCAATAGGTTGTATTTATAAGCATGAGATAGGGTTTTGTCTTGTCTTGGGCTCCAAGTTTGGAGTGGCACAAGTGGATTGGCATGAGCCAATGATGAGATGCTTCTAGAATCATCAAGGCACTCTTGCTGTGTGGCCCAATAATGCCTTGAGGTGATTTTGGCCTTAAATGCCATCTTTTAAGCCCGATTCTTCTTTAGACTCCAAAAGGCCCTGAAATGCAAAATGACATTAACAAGCATATGTTCTTATGATCAAATGTCGTATTTGGTGGGTTTTGTTGACTCAATGAATTGTATAAATACGACTCATCAAACCACCCCACACTTGAACTTGTTCGTCCCGAACAAGGCCTTAAGTCACAAGAGGAAAAATAAATACAAACACCACAAGTCCTTCTCGGCACCCCTAGATAAATGCTAGTCTAGACTTCCCCTTTCCATGCATTCTCAATCACTACTCAAGGCATTTTGCTAAAACATGGAATTAACTAGATACATGTACCTTTGAGTCGAGATGCAACCCAATTCGGATGAGTGGGAGATAATCCTTTTTAGACCCATGATCTACACTCTTGGGTCCGATTCTTGCTACATGGTTATACTTGTTGCTTCTTCTAGCACGTTATAGGTTCGAGCATCAAGGGATGAGTCTTTGTTACTTTGCTTGGACATACTTGTAGTGAACTTGGCCTTCGGTAAAACCTTCACATGAGTTGATTTTTCTTTGAGCTTTGCTCCTTTTTGTGAGTTTCTTTGTCCATTCCTTCTTGGGAGGTCCAATCATCGCCCTCAAGCATATGGAAATACCTCCCCGCTCTTTCTCATCCTTGTCGTTTCGCGCGAGGCAAGATGAGGGTCACTCACCTCTTTTCCCGGCTACTAGGACTAGAGATAGGACGGTTTGATTCCCGTCCCACCACTTGCATAAACGCTGCAATGGTGGAGTCAACTTCAACCACAAGTCTCGAAATGCAGCCTCCACAAGTCCGTATAACCATGTAACTTGAAATCCGGATCCTTGAGTGCTTTTGTCAAGCCTCACTGGGACATTTCTATCAACTCCACATCCCTTTTTATCCCAACTCATAAGGACACATAAGTAGTTAGATCACATGTTAGTCGCACAATTAAATTTCATAAGAGTAATGCATGTACTAGGATCCATCTATTTCACATCATGAAAGCTCAACTCCTACGCATTTTATTCACAAAACTACGCATTTTATTCAAAAATTTAAAATTTTCAAAGGGAAACGTGCTGACTCATGCATGTGCAAGAAAATAGACGTGATACCACAACAAACTACTAACCACCCCACCCCACACTTTTGAAACGAGCCGTGTCCTCACGGCACAACTCAATTCCAAGGCAATATGCACAATATCAAGGAAAAGGAAAAAGGCTTTAAAGTGAGAACGGTACTCCCCTTATGATGTCCTTGCATGTCATGGAAGTGACAAGGCTTGGACTTGAATCAGTCGGCTGAAGTTCATGGGGAATTAGGTCGGGCTCGGCACTTCCTTGGACGCGTCCCGGATGAGTCTCGGATGGTTCTCGACTGAGTCCTTCAATCACGCCCGGTTCTGCCTAAAATGCGTAGTAGAACCGGCAAAGTGCGAAATAGCTCGGGAACCCGACCTACAAAAACATCACTTTTTCCTTTCCAACTACAATGGGGGTGAGGGAATGCAAGAAATTAAAAATGCAGAAAATACTGTAAAATGCCAGGCTGCCTCCCGGCGAGCGCCTTTGTTTAACGTCGTTGGCTCGACGGTACCTCCTTCAAGGAGGTTCGGGTGGCTCGGCTAGGTCAAACTCTTGGGCGGGCGGACTGTCCTCTCCATGATAGGGCTTAACCCTTTGCCCGTTGATTGTGAACCGTCTTCCATTGTTCAGGCTCTCTAGCTCAAGTGCCCCATGATTGAAGACCTTAGTCACCTTGAAAGGCCCGGTCCATCTAGAGCGTAACTTGCCCGGCATCAATCTAAGCCATGAAGAGAACACCAGGACTTGTTGTCCCACTTCAAATGAGCGCCGAAGGATGAACTTATCATGATAAAGCTTGGTCCTTGCCTTGTAGTCGGTTTGGCCCTCGTAGGCCTCTAGGCGCAACTCCTCAAGCTCATTCAATTGCATCTTTCTATCAAGCCCGACCGCTCCAAGATCCCAATTGCATTGCTTCAAGGCCCAATAAGCCTTGTGTTCCAACTCCACCGGAAGGTGACATGCCTTCCCATAGACTAACCGAAAGGGAGAGGTCCCAATGGGTGTCTTGTAGGCCGTCCGATATGCCCATAAGGCATCATTCAACCTTTGGCTCCAATCCTTCCTTGTTGGCTTTACCATCTTCTCAAGAATCCCCTTAATCTCGCGGTTCGAGATCTCTGCTTGTCCATTGGTTTGGGGGTGGTAAGCCGTGGAGGTCCTATGATGGACATGATAGTGTCTCAAAGTGGCGGCCATCATTCTATTGCAAAAGTGTGTGCCTTGATCGCTTATGATGGCCTTAGGCACCCCATACCTACAAAAGATGTTAGTGCGCAAGAAATCCACAACAGTTTTAGCATCATCACATCTATTAGCTATAGCCTCTACCCACTTTGAAACATAATCCACCGCAACAAGGATATAAGCAAATCCACATGAAATAGGAAAATGCCCCATGAAATCGATGCCCCATATGTCAAAGACATCATTAACCAAGATGGGCACTTGGGGCATCTCATTTCTAGCCGAAATATTGCCAACTCTTTGGCATCTATCACACTTCCCACAATGCTCATATGAATCTCTAAAGACACTAGGCCAAAAGAAACCGCTATCTAGGATCTTCCTAGCGGTCCTCCTAGGCCCAAAGTGCCCACCACAAGCATGCTCATGACAAAAGCTAATAACAGAAGCAATCTCAATATCGGGGATGCACCTTTTAAGCAATTGATCTACACCTATTTTCCACAAGTAAGGATCATCCCACACGTAAAATCTAGCATCATGTCTAAGCTTCATGCATTGTGCCTTAGAATAAGGAGGAAATGTACCTCCCACCAAGTAGTTCACAATAGGCGCATACCAAGGAAGCTTGGCCGAGAGAGCAAAGAGATGCTCGTCCGGGAATGTCTCGGTTATGGACCCGGGCTCCTCTTCCCTCACAATTTGACTAAAGTGGTCGGCTACGGTATTCTCAATCCCTTTCTTTTCCTTGATTTCCACATCAAATTCTTGCAACAACAAGATCCATCGAATAAGCCTTGGCTTGGCTTCCTTTTTAGTCATCAAGTATCGAATGGCCGCATGATCCGAGAACACCACCACCTTTGTGCCTAGAAAGTATGAACAAAATTTTTCCAAGGCAAACACAACGGCTAATAGCTCTTTCTCGGTGGTGGAGTAGTTCCTTTGGGCCGCATCTAATGTCCTTGATGCATAGTAAATCACAACGGGCTTCTTCTCATCTCTTTGCCCAAGGACCGCTCCCACCGCATAGTCACTAGCATCACACATGATCTCAAAACCCTTGCCCCAATCCGGAGCCCGAATGATAGGTGTGCTAGTGAGGGCTCTCTTCAACTCATCAAATGCCTCTTTGCATGCCTCGGTGAACTCAAAAGGGACATCTTTTTGTAGGAGAGTAGATAGAGGCAACGCCTTCTTAGAAAAATCCTTTATGAACCTTAGGTAAAAACCGGCATGCCCAAGGAATGACTTGATATCTCTCACCGTGGAGGGGTAGGGCAAGGTCATAATAACATCAATCTTGGCCTTATCAACCTCCATTCCTTCCTTTGAAACGATATACCCCAAAACAACACCGTGAGTAACCATGAAGTGGCACTTTTCATAGTTGAGCACCAAGTTCATAGAGACGCAATGCTCTAGAACCATGCTCAAGTTCTTCAAGCAAGTGTCAAGTGTCCCCATGTACGGTGAAGTCATCCATGAACACTTCAACAAAGGTCCCAATCATATCCGAGAAGATACTAGTCACCACACTTTGGAATGTGCCCGGGGCATTGCATAATCTGAATGACATCCTCCAAAAGGCGAATGTGCCAAATGGGCATGTAAAAGTGGTCTTCTCTTGGTCCTCAGGAGCTATAGGAATCTGATTATACCCCGAGAACCCATCCAAGAAACAAAAGAATGGTTTGCCCGCCAATCTATCCAACATTTTATCGATGAATGGGAGGGGGAAGTGGTCCTTCCTCGTGACCGCATTCAACTTCCGGTAGTCTATACACATCCTCCACCCATTCTTGACCCTTGTAGCCACCATTTTGCCCTCGACATTCTCCTCAACTGTAATGCCGGTCTTCTTGGGAACAACATGAACCGGGCTCACCCATCTACTATCCGAGATAGGATAGATCACATCCGCATCAAGCAACTTTTGAATCTCTTTTTGGACCACCTCCATCATAATAGGATTGAGACGTCGTTGAGGCTCCCTTGATGGTCTAGCCCCATCTTCCAAAAGAATCCTATGCATACATACGGCCGGGCTTATTCCTCCCAAGTCCCCCAAAGTCCATCCAATGGCCATCTTGTACCGGCCCAATACCTCTACCAAACGGCTTTCTTGGTCCGCCTTCAAACCGTTCTTGATGATCACCGGGAGAGTACCATTGTCTCCCAAGAATACATACTTCAAATGGTCGGGCAAGGGCTTGAGCTCCACCTCGGGTGCCTGCACAATAGAAGGCAAACATGTGTTAGTTTTGAAAAGTTTAATTTGGTTCACTTCATACCTTGGCGTGAGTGGCCTAGAAACCTCCAAGTGGTAGAGTGCTCCCTCTACACCTTCGGCCAAGTCATAGGAACTCTCAGCCGAGTATAGGGCTCGGTCAAGTACAAGCTCAAGGGGGTCTGTCCCTCGCTCCGGTTGGGCCTCATGGACTAGATCGTCCAAGGTGTCTAAGGCATGCACAGTCTCAAACTCCAATGGGTGCTTCATGGCCCGAAATATATCAAAGCTAAATACTTCCCCTTCAACCTCCATAGAAAGCATCCCACTTCCACAATCAATCTTCATATTGGAGGTTTTGAGGAATGGCCGGCCTAGTAGAATAGGTGCATGATCATTCGGCCCACAATTTTCCATCTTAAGGACATAAAAATCCGCTGGGAAAACCAACTCTCCAACTTGGACTAGAACGTCCTCAATCTTTGCCTCGGGTTGCTTACATGACCGGTCCGCCAACTGAATAGTGAGCCCCGCCGGCTCAAGAGGTCCAATCCGAAGGCAAGAGTATATGGAGTAAGGTAGAACATTGATTGAGGCCCCAAGATCCAACATGCAATTCTCAATCCGGATGTTGCCTATAGTGCAAGGGATGGTATAAGTGCCTGGATCACCACATTTTGGGGGCACCGTCCTTTGTATCACCGCCGAAACGTTCCTACTCATCAACTCTTGATCAACACAAGCCCCCCTCCTTCGGTTAGTACATAGCTCCTTCAAGAACTTAGCATATCTTGGAATTTGTGTGATGGCCTCCAACAGAGGAATATTGATCTCAACCTTGCTAAAGAGCTCCAAAACATCCTTGTCCGTCACATATCTCTTCAGTGCACGGCATGGAACAGGAATTGGCAAAGGAGCGCTCATCCGAGAGTCCTTCGTCTCGGGTCTAGGAGCTGAGTGGTCTCGTTCGGGTGCTGCTGAGTCTCGGCCTAAGGTCTCAAGTGCTCGAGACTCATCTGAAGGAACTGGTGCTCTGGGCGTCTGGGACGCGTCCTGTCCGAGGGTCTCAAGTCTCTCCGAGTGTGGAATCGGGCTGGGGTCTGGGGTACCGAGCGCCTCATGCGCGTCCGAAGGTCTGGGTCTGTCCGAGAGCGCTGAATCAACCCCGGGTTGGTCTCCTTGGGTCGTCCTTGGGCAATCTCCCTCTCTTGGTTCCTCTTGCTCATTGACAAGTTGTTTTCCACTCCTTAGAGTCACGGCACTCACATTGCCCCTTGGATTTTGAATGGTTTGAGAGGGGAGCCGACCGGTCTCTTTCTTTAGCTCGGACATGGTTGTAGCAAGTTGGGACAATTGCTTTTGGATCTCGGCTATTTTCCCCTTGGTCTCGGCTTGATTTTGTTGAATGGTGGGATTCATTTGCACATTACTAGCGGCCAACTTTTTCATCATATCCTCCAAGGACCGGTTTTGCCCCACCGGGCTTGGACCTCCTTGATTGTGATTCGAGCCCGGTCAGTTTTGAATAGGTCCGCCTTGTTGGAATTACCTTTGGGGAGGCCTATAGAACTGTTGTGTAGCTTGAGGAGCGGCTTGTTGATGATGAGATGGTTGAGCTAAGTCCCTCGGAATGCCATGGCGCCAAGTCTCACCGGCCGGTCCTTGTCCATAAGGGCGACTAGGTCCGGCTCGGTTTTGGTACCTTTGGTGGTCCCCTATCGCATTCACTTCCTCATGGTCATCTTCTAGAAAAGTTGGGCAAGAGTCCGTCTTGTGGTCCATAGCCCCACAAAACTCACATGGTTTGGCCTTAACCGGTTCCCTTCTCATCAAGTGCATCATCATCTCCTTCATTTGCTTCAAATCCTCGGACATATTACTCATAGGGACCTCGGCTTTGGCAACATTTCTTGTTGATGTTCGGGTGAACTCCTCTTGACGGCTATTTGCTTCCTCAAACCGGGCATTCTCGGCCACCTTCAAAATCAAGTCCCTTATCCCTCTCAATGTAAGACTAGCCATTGATCCTCCAGCCGAGGCATTCAAAAGCATTTTATCTAAGGGCTTGAATCCATCTAGTAGGTACTCTAGAAGGATTTTTTCGGGGAGCCCTAGATTGCAACAACTTCCCTCTAGTTGGTTAAACTTCTCAAGATAATCATACATAGACTCATTTGGCCCTTGTTTCAACTCTTGCAATTGCCTCCTCACTTGTGAGGCTCGGCCAGCGGGATAGTATTTGGCCAAAAATTTAGCTTGCATTTGAGCCCAAGTTTGAATACTTCCCGAAGGCAAGGAGAGAAACCAATCTATAGCCGCATCCATTAGGGAGAAGTAGAAGGCCTTCAACTTGAAGTCATCTACTTCTACTCCATGGGGCTTAAGATTTTGACATACGCCATAAAAACGTTTGAGATGGGAAGTAGCGGACTCTCCTTGAGTACCCGAGAACTTAGGCAAATTGTTCACAACTCCAATGCTAACCAATATATCCTCTAGTTCCGGGTTCTCATAGATACACCAAGATTGGTTTCTAAAGTTGGGAGCCGAAAGTTCCCCCATGGTGGGTTCTTGAAAGAACTCATTCTCAAAGTTTTCCTCCCGAGCATATTGCGCTCTCGGGGCATGTTGTTGAGGGAGAGGCCTAGGCGGGGGTCTAACCGGTTGCCTCGGATCCATTCGGGCTTGATCCTCGGGTATCCCTTGGTTTTGCCCGGCCGCTTGCCTTCGCCTCAAGTTAGCTTGGCGGACTAGCTCCTCGGGATCCTCATAGAATAGAGGTGGTGCATCGTCGCGACCAAATCGGTGCATATCATTGTTCACCTCATCCTCACCAAAATTGTCACTATGGTGAGACATGGTTCACTAAGCACAAGAGCAACAAAAAGTAAAAACAAGAACAACTTTCAATGATTTAACTAAGTCCCCGGCAACGGCGCCAAAATTTGATAGTGGCAAAGTCGTCATATGCCAAATCAAATCTAAATTTATAAGTGTCCACTACCTTATGCTTACTATGAGATTAGTAGAGCGGCAAGTAGGGGTCGAACCCATGGGAAATATTTCAACTACTCGTTGTTCTATGTAGATACAAGTAAAGTAAAGTAAAGACAAGTTTGGGGGTTTTTGAAATGGTTTTTTGAATGTAAGTGCTAAGTGCAAAAAGTAAATAGCAATGGATTGTGATCAAGAGAATATAATTCGGTCTAGGGGCCTTTTGTTGTAGCTCAACTCATCATTGACCTCTAATGATCTATCCTTGCGCCCATAAGTGTGGCCTTTCCATTCCAAGAATGACCCAAGTAAGGATTGTTCCAAATACTTACTCCATGACCTATTCCATTCCAAGAATATATCACTAGTGTAAATAAGACTAATACCCTCTTCCAAGGTGTACTAGACTAGGTGCAAAAGCTTGCTTCACATTCCAATGAAAACAAGCACAATAGTGGTGAAGAAACCACACGGCTAAACCTTGCCATTCCAAGCTTTAGTTTAGCCTAGGTATTCATTCCCCAAACTATTGGCACAACTAGCAAATGGGTACAAGATAGCATTAATATCAAGGTCTCAAAGCCTTGCTGCAACATTAGGGAACCCCAAACCGAATAGTGAAGGTTTTAGCCACTCATATTCATGAAATGAATACAAGAGCTAAGGGATCACAATCGGAATTTAGGCTCAACATAAAATGTGTAGAATGAAATGTAGAATGCGTAACAAAGAAAAAAGGAGTAGAGAGAAGTTGATGCTTTCTATTACCAATTCACAAGAGGTACAAATGAGGGAATTTTCCCTAGATTTTCAGATTCTTTTTCCCTAGATTTTCGGATTCTTTTTCCTTACTCCAATAGGTTGTATTTATAAGCATGACCTAGGGTTTCTCTTGTCTTGGGCTCCAAGTTTTGAGTGGCACAAGTGGATTGGCATGAGCCAATGATGAGATGCTTCCAGAATCATCAAGGCACTCTTGCTGTGTGGCCCAATAATGCCTTGTGGTGATTTTGGCTTTAAATGCCATCTTTTAAGACCGATTCTTCTTTAGACTCCAAAAGGCCCTGAAATGCAAAATGACATTAACAAGCATATGTTCTTATGATCAAATGTCGTATTTGGTGGGTTTTGTTGACTCGATGAATCGTATAAATACGACTCATCATTCATGAACCTAGTCCATGTGCTTGCCTTTTGAAGACCAACTAAGCTCACTTGAGGAGCAACTAAGGGAACTAGTCGGTTGGCTTGGGATATTTTGCTAGCCAAGTGTGAAGTCATTAATGACAAGCCAATCCACAAACTCAAGGTGCATTCCCCCTTGCCCCAACCGCCCCTCTCCTTGCCCTTTGGCACAAACCAAAGTCCAACCAAAGTCCAACCGAAGACCAACCGAAGTTGAGGAAGAACCAGAGGAGTTGGGAGACAAATATCCCATTCCACTACCACCTCTAAACCGCCTCTTATGGCTATAAAAGGAGGCTCACCCCTCCTCAAAACATGTCCAATTCGTGGTCCCATAGTCTTAGTTTGGGTCCAATCCATGTTCATATCACTTGTAACTTAGGTAGAGATAAAATCCATACCACAAATCCTTGTAAACACTTGTGTTTTGAAATCAAAAGTTCTACCTTCTCTCTTGTTCTTGAGTGTTCAGTTTGAGTTTGTTCTTCATTTTCTTTGTCCAAAACCGAGCCCCCTCTTTTGCTTTCTTGTCTTTATTTTGCTTTGAATCTTGAGTACTCTTGTTGGTTCTTGAGTGCTCAAGTTTGTTCTTGAGTTTTACTTTCCAAAACCTTACTTTCTTGTCTTTGTTTTCAAAACCAAAACCTTTACTTTTTCCAAGCACTTAGCTATGGTATCCACCTCTATGGATATTCGTAGCTAAACCCTTCATTCGGTTGAAGGGGTGTGCTTGTATCATGCAAACGTTTTAGACCCTTTTCTTAACGCTTCTATTATGTTCAAACTTGTTGTATGTGCCTTATACTAGGTTAGAACACTATTGGTTGAGTGGAGGCTCGAAACAGCAAAACTCTTCCATGGGGTTCGTGAACATACGTGGTTAAGTGGAGGCTCGAAAGAGCAAAGCTTTTTCATAGAGTTCAACCTCTTTAAAACACCACTTGGTTGATCGGAAATGATTGATCAAGTGGATGCACATAAGCTAAGATACTTTGAAATGAGGAATTAGCCTAAATAGAACAAGTGTTCTATGTCTTGAAAAGGACTAGACGGTGTGGCAAGTTGATGGACCAAAATTATACGAATCAGAAACACAGTATAACCCCCTTATTTAGACATTTTGTCTATTTAACTTTTGCTTGTTAGTTCAGATATATTTTTACAGGGTAATTCAGAGCTTAGAGAGAATACACTCTAAAGAGGAGCTTTTTAAGCAGAAAAGATATTACGAGTCAATCCAAGGTCAAGATCATATGCCGACTGAAGAAATATCAAGGATCCTGACGTTGAAGCACTCGTAATAAATTAATCAGAAGAATCAGGAGAGGAATCAAGACAGCCCGGGGAAGAAACACATTGACAGTTTTGTGAAAAGACTGCACAAAACTGTATAAAATCACACATTGGGCAAGGTGACCGGCCACTTGGTCAAGAGGTGGCCAAAGCCACCCCTCCTCCTCCTCCACCACCGGCAACCGGCGGCTCTCCTCCACCATGACCGGCGGCTTTGCTCCTCCTCCACATGTCTCCTCCTCCTTCCTCCTCCTCTCCTTCCTCCATGTGTGGCCATCTCCTCCCTTCATTTTCTCCTCCAATCACCATGCAACACTTGCCTCCATCTCCTCCTCCTCCCATGGCTATATAAGGAGGAGCTCCTCCCCTCATTTTAATCATCCCTCACTTGTAAAAAACACTTCTCTCTCTAAGTTATGTATTTGTAAAGTTTGGCTTTGGAAATAAAGGATAGCTCCCTTGGCGCTTCAACGGTTGTAAGTATTATTTATAGTATTTATTCAACTGTTTATTTCCTTAGTTATAATGTTTAGCTCGATGAATAGTAGCTAAACTAGTAGTTCGGTAGAAGGGGCGCACTTGTATTATAAAATGTTTTAAGACTATTAACTTAGTGTCTAGTCTTAGTATTCAAAACTTGTTCTATGTGCCATATATCAAGTCAGAGTTTCCAAGGTTGAGTGGAAGCTGTCACAAGCAAAGCTCTGCCGTGGAAATTCGTGATCATACTCGGTAAGTGGAAGCTGTCACAAGCAAAACTTATCGAGGAGTTCGACTTATCTAAAACACCACTTGGTCAATAACGTAACTGGGAGATCAAGTGGATGCACTTACAGCTAAGATACTTCGAAAGGAGGAATTAGTTTTGCTTAGAACAAGTGTTGCTTTAAACGATGTTGCAAGTCTTGCGCTACGAAAGGGCCTCGATTCATCTTTGAATACTTAGATAATTCACTAAAGGTCAATGATAAACAGGATATAATACAAGGCCCCTGAAACCAAACATTTCTCTTTAATTATAAACTGTAATTTACTTTCCAGTATTAAAACCAACCAACCAACCAATCAATCAATCAATCACTTAGCTGGTAGCTTTAAAACCAACCAACCGACCTAAAACACGCTCTCTCGCTGGACAACCCCCTCAAAGAACATCTATTCCCCTGATTCCATTGGGTTCGACCCCTACTTACCACTTACTACCCAGTAGTTAAGTCGCGAGTAGCAGACTTATAAATTTATTCTTGACGTTTGCACATAACGACTGTGCATCCATCAAAATTGGCGCCGTTGCCGGGGAATCAGCCATCGGATAGTTGTTCTTTCCCTCCCTTTTTTTCTTTCTTTTCCCTATTTCATCACCCATTATGCATGCATGGACAACGCGATTTCTACCCCTGTTCGGAGGAACGGAGGGAGAAGACCCTGTACAGCACTGCTGAAACTTCCACCACGTCTGCCACCACATCAAACCTGAGAACGAAGTATTAGAGGAATTTAAGCTGAAATGCTTCAAATTCTCTCTAACCGACTTCACCACGATATGGTACTACACATCCACCGCTTGCAGTGCAGAACGTTTCATAGACCTCTGCGTTCCGTTCCTGAAAGAATTCTCCCCACCATCTTTACGCCAAGAAACCCGTGAGAAGATCATGAGCCTTCATCAATCCCGGGATGAGACTTTGGACGAATACTACATGAACTACGATGCCATCGTCTCAAGCTGCCCGCACCATGGATTTACGAAGAAAGTTCTTCTCCAAAAATTTCTTCGTGGGATGAGGGCCGAAGAGCTGGGAAGAGTTAACGAAGCTATGAGAAGGTCTGCAACAAACTTCACCGTTGCAGACATGTGGTGCCTTATAATCGGCCTGGCCGCTGCCACAAGACGAGTACCCCAAACTGACGAGGAAATGCAGACAGAAGAAGCTGATCCTGAGGCTGATGAAGAAGAAACCACCGAACCGTCGGAAGAGACTCCTGAACCGTCTGAAGAATCAGACATGGAAAGCACCGGAAGCAACGAAGTAGGAGTCCAGAACACCACTGACGAGCTGCCCAAGCCATACCCGACTATCATTACCCAGGCAGCTGAAACTATCTACGATCAGTTCTTCACGAACCAACATAACGAGGCAGAACCAAGCCTCATGAGGCCTTCCCGACTTTTCCCCTTAATTAATGAGCAAGTCGCCGCGAACTATGCGATCCAAGAAGAAGCTCAAAGGAGAATGGGAAAAGCACCTCTGCAGAATGACCCCTCGATGGAGCATTGCTATGCCGCAACCGGACTAGGCAGTCCCAAATACAAAAACTTCGAAAGGCTGGTAGTGAAAGGTCCATCACCCCCTCCGGGGTATTGGAAGGAAAAAATCCCGAAACAAAGGAGTCCTGACCAGAACACAACATCCGGCAAGAAGTCAGGAAGAAGCAACACTGGAACGGTGGCGAAGTTTGACTTGAGCCACCCATGGGACCCAAACCAGTAATCCACAACGAGGTACTGTCGAGCCAACGACGTTAAACAAGTGCACTGGTCGGGAGGTAACCCGACACTATCTTACTTTTCCGCACTTTAATTTCTGTCATTTAAATTCAGTATTTAGTTTTAAGCTTGCATGACTTTTGAACTAAGGCACGCCTTCGTTCAAAAGTGGGGGGTGAGAACCACCTATGTACATAAATAACATGCTTGCTGTTTTTTCTTTTTTTTAGTAATAGTATCTTTTTGAAAATATGAACTTAAGAATGTGAAAAAGATAAATCATAATTCATGCATTAACCTTGTGAAAATTCAACTGTTTAAAAACTTAGAATGTAACTTTCCATTTGTCCTTTGTGCTGAGATAACTAGGGATGTGGAGTTGACATAAACTGCCCTAGAGAGGCTTGGCGAGCAATCAAAGGATCAGATCAAACTATATGGTTTTCGAAGTCAGTGGAGGCTGCACTTCGGGTTTCAGTGAAAATTGAAGTCATCTCCGCCATGCAATGCAAAAGGCGAGGATGGGAATCAGACCGTCCTATCTTCGGGCAAAGTAACCGAGAAAATAGATGAGCGACCCTCATCTTGACCCGCGCGAAAATGACAGTCAAAGTAGCCGATAAAATAGATGAGCGACCCTCACCTTGACCCGCGCGAAAACGGAAAAAACGAGAAGAGCGGGGAGGTATTTCCATAGGCTTGCGGGCGATGATTGGACCTCCCAAAAAGGCTTGAGAAAATGAACTAGCAGTCACAAAAAGGCGAAAAGCTCAATGAAGCAAATCAAGAGGCCAAAGGCCCAAAATTGTGAAGGTTTTAACCGAATAAAAAGTGAAGAACTCAAAAAGTCAAAACAAAGGCCAAATGCCAACTCACTACAAAAGCAGTCCCTCGCCAAAAGAAAATCAAAGTACTCAAACCACTGAAACCTGAACCGAATCACGTGCTAGAGAAAGCTACCAGAAAACCATATAGTGCGAGACGATCCCAAGATTGCAGTCCAGGAGTCTAAAAAGGGCTATCTCCCGAGACATACAATATAATTTGCATCTCAGCACGGAGGTACAAGTATTAAGTTTCTTCTATTTATTTACGCAGTTCAATTTGGTAATAAGTAAGCAATGCATGAATTAGGATAGATCGAGTACCACAGTCTAATTTTCATAGTTCAAAGCCAACTTAGAGTACAGCCCTTGAATAGCATTGTTCGGGACAAACAACTAAAAGTGTGGGGTAATCTGATGGACCAAAATTATACGAATCAGAAACACAGTATAACCCCCTTATTTAGACATTTTGTCTATTTAACTTTTGCTTGTTAGTTCAGATATATTTTTACAGGGTAATTCAGAGCTTAGAGAGAATACACTCTAAAGAGGAGCTTTTTAAGCAGAAAAGATATTACGAGTCAATCCAAGGTCAAAATCATATGCCGACTGAAGAAATATCAAGGATCCTGACGTTGAAGCACTCGTAATAAATTAATCAGAAGAATCAGGAGAGGAATCAAGACAGCCCGGGGAAGAAACACATTGACAGTTTTGTGAAAAGACTGCACAAAACTGTATAAAATCACACATTGGGCAAGGTGACCGGCCACTTGGGCAAGAGGTGGCCAAAGCCACCCCTCCTCCTCCTCCACCACCGGCAACCGGCGGCTCTCCTCCACCATGACCGGCGGCTTTGCTCCTCCTCTACATGTCTCCTCCTCCTTCCTCCTCCTCTCCTTCCTCCATGTGTGGCCATCTCCTCCCTTCATTTTCTCCTCCAATCACCATGCAACACTTGCCTCCATCTCCTCCTCCTCCCATGGCTATATAAGGAGGAGCTCCTCCCCTCATTTTAATCATCCCTCACTTGTAAAAAAACACTTCTCTCTCTAAGTTATGTATTTGTAAAGTTTGGCTTTGGAAATAAAGGATAGCTCCCTTGGCGCTTCAACGGTTGTAAGTATTATTTATAGTATTTATTCAACTGTTTATTTCCTTAGTTATAATGTTTAGCGCGATGAATAGTAGCTAAACTAGTAGTTCGGTAGAAGGGGCGCACTTGTATTATAAAATGTTTTAAGACTATTAACTTAGTGTCTAGTCTTAGTATTCAAAACTTGTTCTATGTGCCATATATCAAGTCAGAGTTTCCAAGGTTGAGTGGAAGATGTCACAAGCAAAGCTCTGCCGTTGAAATTCGTGATCATACTCGGTAAGTGGAAGCTGTCACAAGCAAAACTTATCGAGGAATTCGACTTATCTAAAACACCACTTGGTCAATAACGTAACTGGGAGATCAAGTGGATGCACTTACAGCTAAGATACTTCGAAAGGAGGAATTAGTTTTGCTTAGAACAAGTGTTGCTTTAAACGATGTTGCAAGTCTTGCGCTACGAAAGGGCCTCGATTCATCTTTGAATACTTAGATAATTCACTAAAGGTCAATGATAAACAGGATATAATACAAGGCCCCTGAAACCGAACATTTCTCTTTAATTATAAACTGTAATTTACTTTCCAGTATTAAAACCAACCAACCAATCAATCAATCAATCACTTAGCTGGTAGCTTTAAAACCAACCAACCGACCTAAAACACGCTCTCTCGCTGGACAACCCCCTCAAAGAACATCTATTCCCCTGATTTCCTTGGGTTCGACCCCTACTTACCACTTACTACCCAGTAGTTAAGTCGCGAGTAGCGGACTTATAAATTTATTCTTGACGTTTGCACATAACGACTGTGCATCCATCACAAGTCGAGTGCTAGAAATGGCCTTGATACATCTTTGAACACTTAGAACGATCATTAGAGGTCGATGATGAACGGACAATGATACAAGGCCCCTAAAACCGAATCTTTCCATTAATTAAAACACCACTCGTCACTTTACTTTCAGTCCTATTATCAACTGCTTACTTTCAGTACCATTTACTTTCAGTCTTTACATTTCCCCACTTTACTTTCAGTCTTTACATTTCCGTACGCTTACTACAGACGTTTTCAACATCAATCCAACATAAGTTTGGCACGTATCACGCTTGAAATACAGCGTGCGACAAACCAAAAGTGTGTTGCGGTTGATATTGAACTCGACTGTTCCAGCACTTTACTTTCAGTATTTACTTTACGCAATTTACTTTCCGCACTTTACTTTTCTGTCATTTACTTTCCGCACTTTACTTTTCAGTCATTTACTTTCCGCACTTTACTTTTCAGTCATTTACTTTTCAGTAATTTACTTTCAGTACTAAAACCACAACCAACCCCAATCGCATTTACATTTCTGTACAAATCCCTTAAAGAACAACTATCCACTAATTCCCTTGGGTTCGACCCCTACTTACCGCTTTGCTACCCAATAGTGAAGTCACGAGTAGCGGACTTATAAATTTATCTTTTGCTTTTGCACACGACGACTGTGCATCCGTCAAAAATTGGCGCCGTTGCCGGAGAATTAGCTATCAGACTAGTTGTTCTTTTCTTTTCATTTTTTATTTTCATTTCATTTTCCACTATGTATGCATGGATGATTCGGTATCTCTCCCAGTTTGGAGGTACCATCGGAGAAGACCCTGTAATACATTGCCAACATTTTAACGCCATTTGCAGACACATGAAACCTGAAAATGAAACGATAGAAGGGTTTAAACTGGAATGTTTTAAACACTCTCTAACTGACTTTGCTGTAATCTGGTATTACTCATCAACTGCTAGTTGTGCATACTATTATGTGGATCTTCGTGCCCAATTCCTAAAAGAATTCTCCCCGCCATCCTTACGACATGACACCCGCGAGAAGATCATCTGCCTTCAACAATCCCGGGACGAGACACTGGATGAGTATTATACATACATTGATACAGTTGTTTCGCGCTGCCCGCACCATGGATTCACGGAAGTGTTCCTTCTTCAAAAATTTCTTTGTGGAATGAGGGCAGTTGAGCAATCAAGGATTAATGATGCAGTGGGAGGATCGGCCATGCATTTGACCATGACTGAAATGTGGAATCTCATAGATGACTTGGCCGAAGCTACAAAACGAAGGCCAAGGCACCAAGCTAATCGTAGAGCACAGATTGTAGAAGCTAATCTAGCGAGGAGTATGGAAGACATTGCTGAGGCCATGAGGGACGAATCAGAAACAGGAAGCACAGAGGAGGAACCTTCGTGGGAGATCACCCCCGAACCATCAGAAGACCTAGAGCCGGAAACCAATTTAGTGAGGGACGAAGAAGAACCCTCATGGGAACTCACTACCGAGCCGGCGGAAAAGGAAGTTCAGGTCACCACTAGCGAGTTGCCTGAAACATACCCTGCCTTCATCACCGAAGCAGCTGAAGAAACCAACCAAGAACAGGTCCTCACGGACGGGCTGACCAATATGGAACCAGCCCTTATAATGGAAGCCTCGCAACTTTTCCCTTTAACCAATATGCAAATCGTAGAAAACTATGTGATCAGTGGAGAGCATGAAAGAAGGATGGAGGAAGGGCCTGAGCAGAACGACTCCTTGATGGAGCATTTTCTCGCCACAACTAGACAAAGCAGCCCTAAACACAAAAGAGCCCGACTCTAAAGACCAGCGACTGTGGTTAAGGGTCCCTCACCTTCTCAGAGGTGTTGGAAGGAAAAACCACCGGAACAATGGAGTCCTGACCCGAGCTCATCATCCCACAAGAACTCGGGGAAAGTCAAGGCAAGAATCAATGCCGGAGCCGCGGCAAAGTTCGACCTGAACCGCCCATGGGATCCAAACTTGTGATCCCCAATCGTCGAGCCAACGACGTTAAACAAAGGCACTGGTCGGGAGGTAGCCCGACATCTATCTTATTTTTAGTCATTTTAATTTCTGTCATTTAGTTTTTACCTTGTCAGTCGCTCTCACCCATTTTTGTGTATAGAAGGAATGACTACTTATATAGGAATCAGCTTTGGGGAGCGCCAAGAGTTCAAGGCCACAGCCGAACTCCCTCAATTATTCCGCTCCGAGCCATGTCCTTTGCTTGCATGTCCTCGACATGCAATGACACTGTAAAGGGAGTTCAGTTCTTCCCTTTTCCTTATGTCATTTCCTTCTCTTGTAAATATTTGCTTGCAATCGGCTTTTGAACTAAGTCATGACGAGAGGCACGCCTTCGTTCAAAAGTGTGGGGTGAGAACTGCCTTTGCCCATAATTAGTTTAACATGCTTTCTTTTTCCTTTTCCCTTAATATTATCTTTTTGAAAATAAGAACTTGAGAATGTGAAAAAGATAGATCTAAATTCAAGCATTTACCTTGTGAAATCTCAACTGTATAAAAACTTGAGGATGTAACTTCTTAATTGTCCCTTTGTGCTAAGATATACAGGGGATGTGGAGTTGATATAAAATGCCCTAGAGAGGCTTGGCAAGTACTCGAAGGATCGGATTTCGATATATGGTTTACGAAGTTAGTGGAGGCTGCACTTCGGGTTTCATTGGAAATTAGAGTCATCTCCGTCGTGCAGCGTTTATGCAAGAGGCGGGACGGGAATCAAACCATCCTATCTCTAGTCCTAGTAGCCGAGAAAATAGATGAGCGACCCTCATCTTGACCAGCGCGAAACGGCGAGGATGAGAAAGAGCGGGGAGGTATTTCCATATGCTCTCGGGCGATGATTGGACCTCCCAAAAGGTTGAGAAAATGGACAAGCAAATCACAAAGAAGCAAAGCTCGAAGAAGCAAATAAAAGGCCAAAGGCAAAAAATGTGAAGGTTTTAACCGAAACAAAAGTGAAGAAACTCCAATTCAAAAATGGAAGGCCAAAGACCAAATCACTTCAAAAGCTGTCCCTCATCAAAAAGAAGTCAAAAAGCTCAGATCAGCCGGGCCGGGTGCCGAGAGAGCCAGGACGCGTCCCAAGAACGCCCGAGAACCAGCGCCGAATGCTCGTGCCGAGAGCGCCGAGCGCTCGTGCCGAGAGCGCCGAGAGCGCCGAGACCCAAGTACCGAGAGCACCGAGACCCGTGCCGAGAGCGCCCGAGGCCCGCAACCGAGAAAAACAGGTCCGCGCCCGAGGCCTGCGCCCGACCAGAACTTCCAACCAGGCCCGGCGAGGCCCTGAGCAGATTTCGGCAAAACTACTTCGACCATTAGGCTTAGAATTGTATCAGCATTCCAAGAGCCAAGGACCTCCGGCCAAAATTCTGGCAGCTCCGGCCAAAATTCCGGCCAAGGCCATGGTCCAATCAACTTCCGGTGATGCTTCGATCAAGCCAAATCCAACCACCACCATGCTCCGGTCATTTTAGCCCAACTTCGGTCAAAATCCGGCAAAGTCCAACCAAACTACTTAATTCCCGGTTAGGTTATACTATTCACATCGGTTGATCTTTTGGTTTGAAACCAAACCTCAACTAAGTTCCAATGACTTGCCCAAGCCTCAACCAAGCTCAACTAAGTCAAATGAATGACTCTTGGGGAGGTTCATGAACCTAGTCCATGTGCTTGCCCTTTGAAGACCAACTAAGCTCACATGAGGAGCAACTAAGGGAACTAGTCGGTTGGCTTGGGATATTTTGCTAGCCAAGTGTGAAGCCATTATTGACAAGCCAATCCACAAACTCAAGGTGCATTCCCCCTTGCCCCAACCGCCCCTCTCCTTGCCCTTTGGCACAAACCAAAGTCCAACCAAAGTGAAACCGAAGACCAACCGAAGTTGAGGAAGAACTAGAGGAGTTGGGAGACAAATATCCCATTCCACTACCACCTCTAAACCGCCTCTTATGGCTATAAAAGGAGGCTCACCCCTCCTCAAAACATGTCCAATTCGTGGTCCCATAGTCTTAGTTTGGGTCCAATCCATGTTCATATCACTTGTAACTTTGGTAGAGAATCTCTCTAAAATCCATACCACAAATCCTTGTAAACACTTGTGTTTTGAAATCAAAAGCTCTACCTTCTCTCTTGTTCTTGAGTGTTCTTGAGAGTTCTTGAGTGAAGTTTGAGTTTGTTCTTCATTTTCTTTGTCCAAAACCGAGCCCCCTCTTTTGCTTTCTTGTCTTTATTTTGCTTTGAATCTTGAGTACTCTTGTTGGTTCTTGAGTGCTCAAGTTTGTTCTTGAGTTTTACTTTCCAAAACCTTACTTTCTTGTCTTTGTTTTCAAAACCAAAACCTTTACTTTTCCAAGCACTTAGCTATGGTATCCACCTCTATGGATATTCGTAGCTAAACCCTTCATTCGGTTGAAGGGGTGTGCTTGTATCATGCAAACATTTTAGACCCTTTTCTTAACGCTTCTATTATGTACAAACTTGTTCTATGTGCCTTATACAAGGTTAGAACACTATTCGTTGATTGGAGGCTCGAAAGAGCAAAACTCTTCCATGGGGTTCGTGAACATACGTGGTTAAGTGGAGGCTCGAAAGAGCAAAGCTTTTCCATAGAGTTCAACCTCTTTAAAACACCACTTGGTTGATCGGAAATGATTGATCAAGTGGATGCACATAAGCTAAGATACTTCGAAAGGAGGAATTAGCCTAAATAGAACAAGTGTTCTATGTCTTGAAAAGGACTAGACGGTGTGGCAAGTCGAGTGCTAGAAATGGCCTTGATACATCTTTGAACACTTAGAACGATCATTAGAGGTCGATGATGAACGGACAATGATACAAGGCCCCTAAAACCGAATCTTTCCATTAATTAAAACACCACTCGTCACTTTACTTTCAGTCCTATTATCAACTGCTTACTTTCAGTACCATTTACTTTCAGTCTTTACATTTCCCCACTTTACTTTCAGTCTTTACATTTCCGTACGCTTACTACAGACGTTTTCAACATCAATCCAACATAAGTTTGGCACGTATCACGCTTGAAATACAGCGTGCGACAAACCAAAAGTGTGTTGCGGTTGATATTGAACTCGACTGTTCCAGCACTTTACTTTCAGTATTTACTTTACGCAATTTACTTTCCGCACTTTACTTTTCTGTCATTTACTTTCCGCACTTTACTTTTCAGTCATTTACTTTCCGCACTTTACTTTTCAGTCATTTACTTTTCAGTAATTTACTTTCAGTACTAAAACCACAACCAACCCCAATCGCATTTACATTTCTGTACAAATCCCTTAAAGAACAACTATCCACTAATTCCCTTGGGTTCGACCCCTACTTACCTTTGCTACCCAATAGTGAAGTCACGAGTAGCGGACTTATAAATTTATCTTTTGCTTTTGCACACGACGACTGTGCATCCGTCAGCCACTGACTTATGAGCACAAACTTACTTTCTTACAACTAACTGTTATTGGGACTACTCTCTACTTCTTGACCGGAAGCGTCTTCACTCTTCAGTGCTCTTGAGTGCTTCGCCTCGTCTACTGGAACTTGCTCGCCATATTTGATGAAGTGCTTATCGATCGATTTCAAGTTGTTTTTGAATAAGCCATGAGTCTCTCTATATATAATCACAAACTTTGTGATAAGCATCGCCTTCCCAAAGCTGCGCCTCCTCGGCCTTTGAGCTGCTTTGACACTTCGTTTCATATCCCGGCCAAGCGGCGCCTCCTTAAGCTCACGCGGCGCCTTTGGTCTAGATTAGGCAACCTTGGTCTGTTTCTAAGGAATGTTAAACTGCGCTCAGTCGTTGCCAAAGGATTGTTAATTTGAAAATTGTGGAAGTACATTGATGAAAAACAATTCGATTTCGATAAACCAAGACACGAGCCAGAATGTAAATAGCTCAATACATCCTCTTTTGGATCTAAGCCCTCTGGGGGAGGCACACCTATATAAAATAGCGTAGTAAATGCTTGTATAGATCAAATATCAACATGTTCGCATGTTCTCCATTTTTTGGTAAGTGCCAATCACGTATGCATACCAACAAAAATATATAAATAGAAAAGAATAACCCAGCAAAAACACAGTGAAGCAGAGATGAAGTTCTTCTCTGAGTCCTCTTTCCTGGTTTTCTTGTTGATCAATGCCGCCTTCATTTTCCATACAACCACAGGGGCGCCATTGGGTTCGCGTCCGGAGGACCTCCTCTCATTCGAACACTACCATACCACGTGCCCCCTTGCCGAAGGCATCATTCATAACAAACTTGCAGCTTGGTTCAAAAAGGATCCTACGTTGGCTCCCTCCATCATCCGGTTGCATTTCCATGACTGTGCCGTCAGGGTAATTGACCTACAACCATCCTGAACCATGTTCTTTTTCTGTTCTTGATCTAGTGACGTACTGACCGTTTAGGAAATTTAGCATTTAGCAGATGATTTATTTTTTCGATTTTTAGAAGTTTATTTCTTCTTTTTTTAATTTTTTAAGTAGCTTATTTCTTTTCTTTTTTTCATCAGCCATTCGGGTTGCAGAACTTTTTCATCCTTCATTCTATAAAAAAACCTAGCTTTGCTTTTTCTTGTGAATTTCAGAGTTTCGTTCGAATTTTCGCTTGTGAATTCGGTTATCTATCCTAGGGTTTAGCGGTTGTTATTTCTTGCAATTCTGACTGCGTCATTTAGTTCATTCGTTCATATGTATCTACATTTGTATCACTGCAGGGCTGTGACGCTTCCATTCTACTAAACCGAGCAGGGAGCGAGAGGAGAGCTGAAGCGAGCAAAACCTTACGAGGTTTCGAAATCATTGATGATATAAAGGCAGCGTTGGAAAAGCAATGTCCAAAAACTGTTTCCTGTGCGGACATCCTAACTGCAGCAGCAAGAGATGCAACAGTTCATGTAGGTGGCCCGTTCTGGGAAGTGCCATTTGGTCGTAAAGACGGAAAGGTGTCCATTTCCAAAGAAGCTGACACAGTCCCAAGCGGCCATGAAAGCATCACGGCCCTAATCAACTACTTCAATGCCAGAGGATTGAATTTACTTGACTTGGTGGTTCTCTCCGGGTCACACACTATCGGCCGGAGCACTTGTCTTGCGATAAAGCACCGGCTTTATAACTTCAACAGTACACGAAAGGCTGATCCAACACTCGATTTTAAGTACCTGTACTTGTTAAGGAAGAAGTGCAAAAATGACTATGTTTTCGCCGATTTAGACGTGACAACTCCTAAGAAATTTGACACAGTGTACTACTCGAATCTTGGGAAGAGCAAGGGATTGCTGTCAACAGATCAGCTGCTGTATTCCGACCCGAGGACGGCTTCATTCATTCCTTTGTTAGCCAACGCGACCGAGTTATTCAACAGCCAATTTGCTGCATCTATGGTTAAGCTTGGAAATGTCAACGTCAAAACTGGCAAAATGGATGGAGAAATAAGGATCAATTGTAACTTCCTCAACTATAAATAATTCTCTTTTGAATATGATTCTCTTAAAGGGGCTTAATTAGTTCTATATATGTCAGAGGGACCATATCCGAGAGATAAGTCGATCGTATTATTGTCTGATTGGAATAAAAATATATAAAATGTTGACGGATAATGTGCAGATCACATCCGGTTCTCATTTTGATCCCGTGAGCGTAGGGGTGGGCAAAAATCGCCCCGCAACGTAAAAGCGTGTTCGGTTAATCGCACCGCTTTTGGAAAAAACCAATTTGTCAAAAACCGCACCGCAACCAAATAAAGCGGTGCGGAAACGGTTCTTTATCTTAAATCATCCGGTTTAAACCGCACCGCACCGCACCGCATATATAATTAATTATTAAATAATTAAATAATCTGATAATTAAATAATTAAATAATCAAAATTAATACGTTTACAAAAACAAATCATAATTTTAGGCCCAACCCCATGCCCAAAACACAAAAATTAATTAAATGTTGGTTGACTCTTATGTTTAGGGTTTGATTTGTACATCTTTTGTCATTTGAATGTTTCAGCATTGTTTATAACATCCGATTTTAATGTTAGAAGCTTTGTTGTTGCAGGTAAACAAGTCAAATAATTGTAGCAGAAGCATATAAGTTTTGATTATGGAGGTACTCTTGAAGTTAAAGCGTATAATTTTGATGCTGCTAAGCTTACATTGATCAAGATGATAGTTAAAGATGAGCTACCATTTTCATTCGTTGATGGGGAGGGATTTCAAGAGTATACTTATGCTTTACAACCTTAGTTTAGTATCCCTAGCCGCAGAAAACTAACAAGGAACATTTGGGATTTATTTTTATGTGAGAAGGAGAACATAAAGAATTTTAAACTTTTGTAATGCGGTTTTTAAACCAAACCGCACCGCACCACATAATGTGGTGCGGTGCATATTTGGTTTTTACTTTTGTAATGCGGTTTGCGGTTTGAAAATTTTCCAAACCAGATTATGTGGTACGCTTGCGGGTTTACCCTTAAACCGCACTAATCCGCACCGCGCCCACGCCTACGTGAGCGCATACGACCTCTTTCTACCCCTTCCATATTATAACAAAAGTAGATAAGTTAAAGAATACTGAAAATAAAAAAAATAACATGATAAAGAGCTAAATAAAATGCTTGCGGATAAGTTGAATGCATCACCCATTTATTTTGGTTTGCTGAAGTAGCCCACAAGCCAATTACATTGGTCAGAGCAGTCCAAAAATTTCCTGAGAATCATTTCAGGTCCATGTTCTAAATAGAATAGTTTGTATTCACTCTTTTAGGAGTTCTTTTATTTTTTGCCCTGTTTTCAAAACTCAATCTCGTTTTTGTCCTGTTTTAAACTCAAATTTCGACTTTGCCCTGTTTTTAAAGAAATCGGTTTGGGGAGAAACCAGTTTCGCTCATTTTCGAGTGAAAACGGTTTGGTGGAACCCGATTTGATTGAAAACCAACTAAACCGGTTTCTCCCCAAACCGGTTTGCTGACTGTGCGCCTGCATGGCGCTACAAATCTGGCCACGTGGCAAACCGGTTTCCGCCGGAACGGTTTCACTTGAAACTGGTTCCCGCTGAACCGATTCTGTGTAATAAATCTAGGGTTTCATTTCTTTCTCCTCCGCCGGCTCTCTCCACTCTCTCCTCCACCCGTCCGCCCTTCCGACCGTGCTCCAACTCTCCCGCGACTAAATCCGACTTTGTTGATTGTGTTACTACGCCCTTGTTACTCTGATTAGTCAAACCGATTCCCCTTGAAACGGTATTGTATATTATGTTTATAAATTGAATTATATTCGATTTGGGTGTTGAATTGTTGAATTTTTTGTGTTGAATTGTTGAATTGAGTGGTAATTAGTTGAGTTGTTTGTATTGAATTGTTGAATTGTGTGTTAATTAGTTGAAATATTTGTGTTGAAATATTGAATTGGGTGTTAATTAGTTGAATTGTTCATGTTGAATTGTTGAATTGGGTGCGTGGAATATGTTGAATTTTTCAAAATAATTGTTGTTTGAATAATGTTGATTGTGTTGAATTGTTTGAATAATTGTGAATTGCGTTGAAGTGTGTTGAATTATTGTTGATTTTGTTCAACTATTTGAATAATTATTGAATTGTTGATTATGTTTTTGTTGAATTGGTCTATTTCCACACAATATCTATTTTAGAATTTTATTTATTTATGGACGTTTATTTATCGATTGTAGGTAGGGCATCACAGAGACCATCATCTTCTAGGAATGTCCCATCGCAGTCCACTTTGAATCCCAATATGGATGTGGACGACATAATTAATTCCGGTCCTATCGATGATTCAGTTCTTACTCGGTAGAATAGGCACCGAACTCAAGAAATTTGGAATAATTCGATAAGTTTATCTTTTAAATAAACTTGAGTTTCTAATGTGTCTCTGGTTTATATGTAATTTGTTACTAATGTTGAAAAAAATTTATGTAACAGATGGATTCAAAAGTGTACGCATCGCTTAAGGTTAAGCATGGTACCATGGAGGCGCCAGATGAGCGCACTAGGTAGTATGTCACCAACGTTGGGTTCTACTCTTGGAGTATTGTGTGCAATGTGAAGTCCGATCTAGGGTTGGTGACTGCACTAGTCGAGAGGTGGCGGCCCGAGACGCACTTTCCATTTTAATGGAGGGGAGGCCACCATAACGCTTCAGGATGTGGCACTTCTTACTGGTCTACCCTAAGAAGCAAGGCCTGTAACGGGTGACGTGCATTTGACATGGCCGCAAATTTGCATGAGAGGAGATGTTGAAGAGATACAAAAGGGCGTATATCCTTCAACTGCTGGGATTGACCTTATTTTCAGAACTTAGCGGTAGCAGTGTCAAACTCCTCTTTCTTCCCATATTAGAGGACCTCGATATTGTTCGACAGTACAGCTGGGGGAGTGCAGTGCTAGCATAATTGTAGAGTATGCTTTGCAGAGCCATCAGATCGGGTAAGAGTCAGATTGATGAACCTATGCTCATATTACAATTCTGGAGCTGGGAGCGTATGCGCTTTGGGAGGCCGAAGTGTATATTTAGGGACCTGCCCCACCCGATTCTGATATTGACCCGTTACAGAGGGGAGCTTGGACGTATATGTAAGCATTTTATATTTTATTTATATATTAATTTGCATTTTTCGTTATAAATATTGATATTTGCGTTTATGTGAAGGAAATGGCATGGGCCAAAAAATTACATCAGGGTACCTAAAGGTAGTTTGTTTTTCTACCGCGATGAGTTCCAGAAGATGCAGATCAGAGATTTCATCTAGAGACCATACGATGAGAGGTTATTTCATCTTTTGAACCCTATTTATCTCGAGGGTCAACAATCTTGCGGAGTTGACGTGCCACTCATCTGCTTCAACGTCATTAAGTGGCATCACCGAGGACGTGTTACTAGACAGTATGGGCTTCGTCAGGTTATTCCACCACAAGCGATAGCTTGTTCGGACGAGAATCATGGTAAGTATAGGAAGCCGAAAGTGGATTGGGGTGTGCATCATTATCGGTACATTCAGATGTGGTATAATTGCGTTCAGAATCTTGTTGATGGAGAGGCATCTGATTTTTGAGACATTGCGTCCCTCGAGTAATATGATTGGTACTCCATGATCACTCGCAGGCTGATCTAGCCCAGGATAGAGGAAGGGGTTGAGGACGCAGTGGTAGTAGAGGACGCGGTGGAGGCAGAGGACAATCCGCCTCAATAGATTCAGCGTACCCAGTCATACCGTCCAGATGGACATTTTATACCAGAAAGTGTAAGGTTTATTAAAACTTAAATTTTTATTGCTAGTATATTATATGTTTTAACATTTGGTTGTGTTACAGGTAAGCACTTTAGTGTACTGTGCACGAAAAGCTACTGACGGTTTTCATTTTTCCATGGAAGATCATTCACGGCAATATTTTCATGCCATCTTCCACCAGGCATATGAGACGTTGGATAGCTTTGGTGAAGCGAAGTTTTAGATATAGACCCTGACACCATTGCATTTGACGCCGGTAAGTATACACTTATATTTATATAAATGAAGGTCAAGACGCCTGTATAAATGCATTTAGTAATTTACGTTTCCTATAAATGCAGGTCAAGACGTCGTGGCTGAGGAAGAGGATTATGGTAATCCGAATATCGACTCATTCGTGGATGATCGGTATTGGTCATCCAGCTCTTCAAGTCGCAGACTGAAAATATGTATCGTCCATCCACCTCTTCACGACCTCCACCGCGTAGAGGTGCTTGCATTCGTCGTGAGTCCCAGTATTCAGCCATGAGGGATTTGCAGCGGGGCGACACTAGTAGATTTTGAGTGTTTGTTAACTATGGACTTATTATGTATTTATTTTTATATGGACCTATTATGTATTTAATTTGCTATGTTCTATCTGAAAGATAATGCATTAAACTGAAAAGTCACAGCCAGATAGTACATGAAACTAAAAGACAACAACAAAATATAGAATACATGAAACGGGAAAACAATAAGAGGAAATTAGAGAACACACGAATGCAGCAAACAACAACACACTGATAGTTTAGCGAGAATCTCGAGTTGAGCACGCACGCCTATTATTTCCAGCTTCATGGAAGATGCTGCAACGCTAGGATCATGATGGTTGACTCGATGAAGACGCTCTGCGGCTACTTGTTTCACCGAAATGCCTCTGGTCCATCTCGTTGCGTCTCCTCCTTGACGGATTTCTATCAACTTTGTTATGTTTGAACTTGGGGTTGGGAACATGTACCGGTCCAGCGTAATCTCTCCAGAAATCCTCATGGTACAAAGGATTGAAATTGTACTGCTAATTGGCGTGGTATGCTTGCAGCGTGTACTCGTGAGCCACATAATCAGAGTAGTCCACCCTTTCCCATTTGCACACCGCCATTGCATGACTATAAGAGAAGTGAAGCAATCCCCATTTCCCACATGAACATGTTCTCTGCAACAACCTAATTGTCCATTAGTGAAGCTTATTCTTTGTTATAACCTCGTAAACTGCTCTTTCCTTATCATAGGCTATAACGCGGTGGTAATCAGCCCTAGCACGAAGTGTGGCCAACTTCTTACGAATTTTTGGAGGAAATAGAGCTCCGTGGCCATCGTAGGGTGTCTGTTGACGCTTCACGAAAGAAGCTGCTGTTTGCCTAAACGTGAACATCACCAATGACAAAATTGGCAAATCATGCCCGCCTTTTAGAATGTCATTAAAACACTCAGATGCATTCGTCATCATCGAGCCCCATCTAATCCCACCTGCGTTGAATGCTTGTGACCATAACTCTAAAATTATGTCCACCAACCATTTGCGAGCCTCTGGTTTGTCGTGCAATAGGTCCAACAGGTCAGCATACTCAGCCTAGAACATCAATTCCTTCCTCTAATAAGCCACACTTCCAAGTTTTTCTTTCAAAAATAAATCCTTCACCTTTAACATGAAATTGCTCTACAAGTGGCGCACGCATACACGATGGTAGGCATACGGAGGTGACCATTGGGGTTCACGCATGGCAGCTAGAATTTCCTTGTGTCGGTCTGATATGATGCACAATCCCTCGCGCTGAGTTATGCCTTCCTGAATGCAAGACATGAACCATGTCCAACTCGAGTTAATCTCGTTCTCCACCACTACAAAACAAACTGGAAGTAAATGATTATTGGTGTCCAAACAACCAGCCACAAACAACTTACCAACCCATTTCCTGTACATATGTGTCCCGTCAATCGACAACACTAGACGTCAATGCTTAAATGCATGAATGGGTTCTGCAAATGCCCAGAATACACGGTTGACCTACGAAGCACCATTATCGAGTGGTGTTCGATCCCACTTCACGAATATCTCTGGACTGGAATCCACCAGCGCTTGCATCAAGTGCGGTAGTTTATCAAATGATTGATCCCATTCACTGAACAGTTTAACAAGCGCCAACTGCTTTTCTTGCCACGCCTTCAGATAAGATATTTCATACCCATAGTCCCTTCTAATGTTAGCACAAATCTCTCGCACGCTGAATCACAAATTTTCCCGCATCGCCTTCACACGATCTCATCAACTATGTATTTCGTATTCAGGTGTTTCTTAGCCAGTATAATGGAGCCATGCTGGCAAATGTGGTCATGTTTGTTATTCCGAACCACCCAGTAATTTCTTCTTTGCGTGACCACAATGCGAATTCACCATGGGCAAACATCTCTACCCTTCAGACATTCAAAAACCATAAAAGTAGGTTTGGATTCCTTCACGAAGTACTCTATACGATTCATAATGGAGTACTTCCGCACAACCTAGATGGCGTGCTCTTTTTCCCGCCAGCTTTGACCTTCAACAATTGACGGAGATTGAGGAAGGATTGTTTCCCGATTCTCATCATTGGGTTGAAATGTTTCCCGTGCTGAGATATCATCAAAATCGGGATGATCCTAAGTGATTGGAGGTTGCATGAATTCAATAGTCGGATCTTCAGCTGCGAGCATCTCCAATTCTTCCATTTCATCAAGGTCGTATTCATTGAGTACTGGGTTGTCTAGGGTCGCTAGTGTGGACATAACCATCGGATCCTCATCTGAATTGGAATTGTAAACATATGCCATGTTAAAGGGAAGGGATAATGGATTTGAATTTTTGTTGTACAATTGTCGAACCGTGCAGAGATTTTATATACACATATGAGACCGGGTCCTTCCAAACCGGTTTCGCTTGAAACCGGTTCTCCCCAACCCAGTTTTGCTTGAAACCGATTCTCCCCAACCCGGTTTCGCTTGAAACCGATTCTCCAAAACCCGGTTTTATAACAAATCAGTCTGAATTTGCCCTGAAAAGCCTACCAGCATTGTCTGAAAAAGCCTGACAGGTTTGAAATTCAGGCATTTATATAAAATCGGTTCACCGCAAACCGATTTCAGTAATTGTTGACATGAAATGGGTATCCACCGAACCGGGTTTCACAGGTGTCCAAGAAAATTGCATTTCTTCTAGTCCAAGTAGGACTAAGTAGTGCCACGCATGTGTACAGTCACCAAACTAGTTTCCCCCAAACCGGTTTTGTTGAAAATCAACCAACTCGGTTTGGGAGAAGCTGGTTTGACTAAAAAATGAGCGAAACCGAGTTCTCCCAAACCGGTTTCTTTAAAAATAGGGCAAAGTCTATATTTGAGTTTAAAACCGGGGAAAACGAGATTGAGTTTTGAAAACAGGGCAAAAAATAAAAAAACTCCTCTTTTAGTAATGTAATTCAAAAGTTGCTTGTCTTTTATATCAATCTTTGGCTGCAAGAAAAAAAATTGGTTAGAATTTTTCATAGACAAATGAGAACTTAGATATTTAGTTCTAAAAAACAGGAAGTGCTTACGTTCAACGGTCATAGACATTTCGTCGGCCCTTCTCTTCAAGGTCTCTGAACAATGGAGCTAGCATAAGAATCATGTCTCTCACAACACTTCCTATCTCGTGCACAATCATGCTTCCTACCTTTTGGTCGATCAAGTCACTACCATCAGCCGCAAAGTTGACCTTAATCATATCGATCTTGTTTTGCTTACAGCAAGCCACCTTTGATCCATTCACAACCCCTTACTTTCCTCTTTTGTCCACCTTTATCCCCAACTATACAAAAATTAAGTAAGATTAATAACTACCTAATTAATAATAACAAACATAATTCATTGTGCATTGAAACACAATAACGTGATGGCACCAAACCAGAGCTCTTAAATTTGATGCCTGGAAAATTCTCCGAATTTGGTTCTCCCTCATTATCAAAGGATGCATTGTTATCTGTTGACCGGATTGGTTCATAATCTCGAGGTAGGGGTTCGGAGACGGCCATTGGTTTTGGTGACCAGCTTTGGGCAGGTGTTTGGGGAGGTTCAGGTTGGGTACATGCGATGGAGGAGGAGGATTTGAAAGGGAAGGGGGTGGCGGATTGTTGGACAGGGCAGTTGGTGGATTACTGTTGGTCAGCACATGTGTGCTATTGTTGGTCGACATATGAACTTGGATTATCACCTAGGAAATGCGTAGGGTACTAGCGAATCGAACTTGGGGGTTTGGGGTTTCCTACGGGCTTGAGGTGGAGGGTTAGTTATGCCAGGTTTGGAGGTATAGGAGTGACAATGGGTGCTGGAGGATTTGGAGGAGGATAACTTAGGGCTGGAGGATTTGAGGCTTTTGTCTTCTCAGGTGCTCTGGAGGGTTTGGTGTTTTTTGTGTCCGTATTACTGAGACGAGTCGTGACTCATGTTTTCCATGTTTAAGGTTTGCTTTTCAGATATTGTTGATGGACTGTGGGGAAATGGCTGAGAGGCGCATTAGTAAACAACATTGATAGTGATTATTCTTATTTGGAGATTAGATATTTTATTATCTTAGTTAAATACGTTATTTTTTTAATTCATTATGAATTGCATGGAGCTTAAGTTATATTTTAATTTATAAGTAAATTGTGCGAATATAAATTTGAGGTTCTGCATGTTCCACTTATGATTTAGGGGACGTAGATCGATGTGACGTCATTTTAAGGTTTGTAATTGTTAGGTTGTTACAAACAATAATCCGATCTCTAAATGATACAATATTGCCATGAACGTTGCATATATCGTAAAGGAGCGCTCAAATGAGAACCCATTATTTTTTCAAGAACTTGAGACCCCAATCTTCACCTTCCAAAATGCAAGATGTATTTTTCAAGATGCATTTTGGTGGTGACACGTCTCTCAAGTGCATTTTCCAAGATGCATTTAATGAAAAGGCAAAGCCACCTTTTTAACTTTGCTTTTGGACATGTGTCACATGCAGATTCAAAAATGCATCATGATCCAATGATGAGATTCGGGATATCAGATTCTCGATTTTTTAAGGGTTCTCAGTCGAGCGCTCCCCATCGTGAGCAAATATCAAGTTGTTTATCTTTCCAATAAGGCCAACCATTAATGCGCTGAATTCGGCATCATTTGATAAAGACGAACTACCACGGGGATCACTGATCTCCTTTTTTTTATAATTGGTGATAAAATCTATTGGTATATTGATTCAAATTCTGACATTATTCGATTAGGGTTCAAGCAAATTAAAACTTAGGGCGCTGACTTTTGAGACATGACTCGATGACATAAACATATCTGAAGTCTGAGTCAGTTACATCTCTTGCCTTATAAGGGCATGGGTAGCAGCATAATAATGAAGAGCAGTTGGAGAAGGTGATGATTGTCTCTCCTGCTGAAATAGTAGGTCAGCTCAAACAGCTGCGCAACATCAATAAGCACATGATGAATAACGCCAAATTCATGTTATAAGATGCATTTAGAGGGGTTTGAATTGTTAATATCTTGGTCATTTTACCAAGACTTTAATCGCTTGACCACAACCCTTTCCGTTGTTCCAAATCTATTCAATTTGGCAAATTGTTTTTAAAAATACATACTTTTTAGAAGGCATTATTAAGGACACGCCTAATTCTAAAGAATTGTTACAAAAAGTGCTTCAGTCTGAATCACATGTTTGGGCCCAATTAAAGTTGAACCAACGCTTACTTGTCAATTGCAATTATGAGCATAGTTGATAAGAGCGCTTAACACGAAACTAATTTCTAACTAATGATGAGAGTTGTGAACCGTTGTAGCGGCGCATCTTTGTTTCACCTCCGCTAACAAAAAAAAAATTAAAATCTCTTATTTCGAAAAGCTTCGTTGCTGAAAGCAAACAATGGCAAAATCACTGTTCCTCCTCCTCATCTCGATTTCGGATTATTCCGCTGACATCCCAATCTCTACTACTGACCTAAACTGATCATCACGCTCCTGATTAAACATTGTTGATATGATCAAGTCCTAATTGAACACTGTGATTGGGTTTAGGTGCACGCAATATCAAGCTGATAGGGATTGGAAGTTAATAGAGGTGATTTGTTAGGGTGATCTAATGTACGTACGCTTGATATCCGAGTCCTAGATGTGATTCAGTGCAGTGGTATAAGCATAGAGTTTTTGTTAAATGCTTGAGAGGTTTGTTTTAGCAGTGATCGCACGTTCATAGATATATGTCGGCTCAATCAGGGGCAATAGACGTGATGAAAGCCTATAGCGGCGCGAAAGCTGCCAGGCGGTTGGGTGGAGACGAAGCATAGTGGCGCGGCTAAGAAATTATATTTGCCTTAAGTTCTCTTAACAACGACGTTCAGATTGACAAGGAGGCGTTAACTGGGACAAAACACGTGATTCAGACTAAAATTCTTTTACATCTTTTTTTGTAGTGTGGGTTTACATCTGATACAAATTAAATACTACACGAATACATCATCGGGTACATATGAATTATTAGACTCTGAAGCAAGGGCCACGCACGGCACCAACCCGAATTGATACTTGAATAATTCGTTGAAGCACATGCCTTAAGACACCTCCTAACTTAAAACCCACGTGCAATTACGCGTCTCTAGGAATCCATGTTAGACTAGCGAAACAACACCTGCAGATCTGCATGACTGATGGACCACAATTATACGAATCAAAAACACAGATAAACCCCCCAAGTTAGACTGTTTGTCTGTCTAACATCCACTTGTTAGTCCCGATATATTTCCACAGGGCATTTTAGAGATTAAAGTGAAAACACGTTAAGGAGAGGCTTTTAGCACAGAAAAGATATAAGGAATCGATTCAAGGTCAAGATCATATGCCGACTGAAGAAATATCAAGGATCCTGACGATGAATCACTCATCACAAATTGTGCAGAGATGGAATCAAGTCAACCCAGTGCCAAATTACACTGACAGTTTTGTGAAAAGACAGTGCAAAACTGTACAAAACTCACATATGGGCAAGATGACTTGTTGACTTGAAGAAGAGGTGGCCAAGGAGGAGAACCACCACAAACCACCACCCACAACCGGCCACTTGCCTTGGAGGTGGCTTCCACCACCATGTGCTCCTCGATGATGACCGGTGACCGGCGGCTCTCCTCCACCAATCCGCCGCCGCCATGTGGTGGCTCCTCCACCACATGTTCCTCCTCTCTCCTCCTTGGATGACTTGATGACTTGCTTGGAAGGTGGCTTCCACCACCATTTGCTCCTCCACCACAACCACCTACCGGCGGCTGCTCCTCCACCACTCCTCCGCCGCCAAGTGGCGGCGCCTCCTTGGCTCATCCAAGCCTCATCCTCCACCCTTGGATCAAATCAATCCTAGCCCTCCATTTCCTCCCATTTCTCCTATAAAAGGAGGCTCACCCCTCCTCATTTCATCAATCAAAAACCATTCCATACACAATCACTTATCTCTCTACATTTTGTAATATTTTGTAAGTTGGTTTGGATCAATAAAGTTACGATATTTGGCTAGGCGCCCTCCTCCATGGACAGGCGAGGCTAAACTCCTCATTCGGCGGAAGGTATAATCTTGTATTATTTAATGTTTAATTAGCTTAGTTTATTTTCTTAGTATTCAATACTTGTTCTATGTGCCATATAAAAGTCAGAATGTCTCTAAGGTAGAGTGAACGATTTTGGGAATGTGACCATTAGGGGTCCAACTTCGTAAGCTCTTCCTTAAGATATTCGTGATCACACCCGGATAGGGGAGGTCGTAACAGACAAAGCTATCTGAAAGAGGTCGACTATATTTAAAAAACCATTATGGGAAACCGTAACAGGAGAGCAGGTGGATGCACATAGACTAGCGTACCTAACTGGTACTGGCGCTAGTCTAAATAGAACAAGTGTGATTTAGCCGATGTTGCAAGTCTTGAGCTATCGCTAGCCTCGATTCATCGTTTGAATACTTAGAAGATTTACTAAACTAGTAAACATGTGATAATACAAGAATACCTGAAACCGAATACGCTCTTTCAATTACAAACACCCCCTGTATTTAATTTCCTAGTATAACTGCTCAATCAAACACAACCACCAACCACTCACATACCGGAGGAATCAACAATCACGCATCACCCACTGTAAGTCTTCTAACCCTCAACTCCTTTATTTTCTGTATTTAATTTCAGTATTTATTTTCTGTATTTACTTTCCGCACAAAAAACCCAAAAAACTCAAAAACAGTAGTTTAGTAATTAGCAGTAAGTCCACACTCGACCTAAAATCACGCACCGTGTAAGCCGTAACGAACAATCTATCCCCCTAATTCCCTTGGGTTCGACCCCTACTTACCCTTACTACCCAGTAGTTAAGTCGCGAGTAGTGGATATTATAAATTTATTTGTACGAGACGCATTGCACCCTAACGACAGTGCAACCGACGCTCCCGTCAAATTGGCGCCGTTGCCGGGGAATTAGCCATCGGATAAGTTGTTCAAATCGATACGCGCTTCAAAACGACCATGTCTCGCGAAGAAAGTCACCATGACTACCAGGATGACGAAGAAATAAACCTGTACGATCGAAACGATGAGATACCGCTTCCATATATCGACGATCCGGAACAGCTCATCAGAAACAGGAGAGCTCGCGATAGGGAAGCTAACAGACGAAACCAAGAACCACCCGAGGACCGAAATGCAGCTGGTCCAGTACAACCCCCTAGATATCCACCACCCCCACGCCCTCGACAAGTACCAAGACGTGAACCCGTCTTCGATAATTACTATGGGGATAACGACCATTATCACGAACCTACTATGGGAGAACTCACTGCCCCAAAAATCGAAACGCAGCCGTGGTGCTTTTGTCAGAGCCCTGAACTAGAAAACATCATCGTCGACACCAACAATTTGCCCAGGTTCTCAGGAACTAATGAAGAGTCAGCAATGACCCATCTCCAGCGTCTACATGGCGTTTGCCAAAATCTAAAACCTTTTCGAGTGAATTTAAACGACTTCAAGTTAAAGGCGTTCTATTTCTCCCTCGTCGACTCGGCAAATGACTGGTTCCTTTCATTGCCTTCCGGAAGCATCAGAACATGGGCTCAGATGCAGAAGAAATTCTTAGACAAATACTACCCAGCAGGAAGGGCAATGCAAGTAAGAAGGCAACTGCAGGACATCAAGCAAGGACCCAACGAAACCATGTACGATTACCTGGAAAAGTTCAACCACCTGGAAAGAAGCTGCTGTATGCTGGGACTGCCCGAGAAACTCATAATCGAGTACCTCATTGATGGATTAAGACCCTTAGACAAAATGCTCCTGGATGCCTCAGCTGGAGGATCCATAATGAATCTATCATTGAGCGGAGTTAGGCAACTGATACATGACGTTGCTGAAAATGCTCGATTCCGAGAGGAGACAACTCGGCAGGAAGAATTCTCCCGAACAAAAAGTGTGGCAAAGGCCGAAACACCGTTAAACTCTATGTCTGAGGAGATGAAACAGTTAAAAGAAATGATGATTCAGATCCTACGAAGGCAGCCAGTTCCTGTTAAGCCTTGCGAATTTTGTGGCTCGACGGACCACAAAACTGACGCATGCCCAACTTTAATAGAAGAGGAACCAGCAGAAGTGAATGCGGTGGGAGGATACCAAGGATACAACAACAATAACAATAACAGAACCGGACAAATCAGACAGTTTGGTCAAACAACCAACCCGAGCTGGCATAACGGCAACTATACTCAGAAAAATGCTCAACCAGCTGTCCGTCAATCAACTCAGTCATCCTACCAACCCCCACACCAGCAGTATAATCAGAACACTCCTTCGGCAAGCCAATATCAGCAAGGAGGACCAAACCAGAATCAAGCCAGCCCGAGCAATCAGCAAGAACCAAGCAAGTCACTCAATGACACGATGAAGGAACTTGCGGGAAACGTTAATCAGTTGGGAGCTTCACTACACCAGTTCCAGGCAAAAACAGACGGGGCAATTTCTGAATTAACCAAACAAATGTCCCAGCTTGCCACTGCCATGTCAACACTCACTGCTGAACCGGGCAGACTTCCTTCACAGACCATCCAAAATCCGAAGGCTAATATAAGCATGATAAGAAGGTCGGACATGAAAGCTACACTAGGAGAAGTAGCACGATCCCCAGCCTATAAACTGACGAGCAATCACTTCACCCGCAGACGTCGACCTGATTGGGACCAAGAGGAAGACCGACCCAAGGATGGCAAAACATGGGTCACACATGCCGACAACGGACGATATGCATTCACTGTTTGCATAACACCTCCGCCAATCCTACACTCTGACGTACCAGTATCTGGATGGGATGACGACAACAAGCTAAGGAGGGATCCCCCGACAAATATTTATGCTTCAAGGCAAAAGATAAAAGGGCCCGAATATCCAAATCCCAAGCCAAGGAATTGGCAGAATGACCCAACAACTGAAAAAGTCCTCACTTCAGATCATGAGTCACAACCGGAAAGAAACAAAGACCCAGGGGCCTTCACAGTCACCTGTGGTATTGGGGAAATCCAGATCCGTAAGTGCTTAATCGATCTTGGGGCTGCGGTCAATGCCATGCCTTCCTCCTTATACTATTTATTAGGACTGGGTCCGTTGAAACCACCCAGGTCGAATATCGAGCTAGGGGATAAGTCGTGCATCCGTCCGATTGGAGAGTTGGAGGATGTAATACTTCATGTAGGAAAACTCGCTGTGGCTGCAGACTTCTATGTCATACCAACAGAAGAGACCTGCGAAGACGACTCGCCAACAATAATATTGGGACGACCATTCCTCTACGCCACTAAAGCAAGAATCGATGTAGGTAAGGGATCGTTATTGCTTAAGTTCGGCGGCAAAATTGCACACTTCTACATCAATACAAGCCGCCCGGACACAAAGAAACCACCGGACATAACACCTATCTCAGATCACAGTGCACAGTTTTCTGACCTGTCATTAGAGACCAAAAAAGTGACAAGACCAGCAGCTATGGTCAAGGGTCTCTCGCCTTATCAGAAACAATGGAAAGAAAAAACACCAAAACCCTGGAGTTCTATCCCAGGCACAGGAAAAGTCAAAGCAAGAACCAACACAGGAACAGTGGCAAAATTCGACCTAAGCCACCCATGGGATCCCAACCAATGATCCAGAACAAGGTACTGTCGAGCCAACGACGTTAAACAAGTGCACTAGTCGGGAGGTAACCCGACACTATCTTACTTTCTGTCATTTTAATTTTCAATAAGCGCTCTCACCCATCTTTTTGTCCAGAAGAAATGTCTTACATGTAGGAATTAAGTTTCGGAGCAAGGATCAGATCAGCCAGGCAGCTTCCGTGAATTTACCGGGCCTGCGCTGAGAGTTTAAGGCCCCAGCCGAACTCCCTCGATTATCCAGCCTCATGCCATGTCGATCACTCGACACCTTAAAGGGAGTTCTGCTCTTCTTTTCTCCTAAAGTCATTTCCTTCTCCTATATATATTTGCATGACTTTTGAACTAAGGCTTGCCTTCGTTCAAAAGTGGGGGGTGAGAACCAATGCATGTTTTTTCTTTTTTTTTAAAAAAAAAGTATCTTTTTTGAAAGTATGAACTTAAGAATGTGAAAAAGATAGATCATGATTCATGCATCAACCTTATGAAAAGGCAAACTGTTTAAAAACTTAGAATGTAACTTTTCATTTGTCCCTTTGTGTTGAGATAACCTAGGGATGTGGAGTTGATAGAAATTGCCCTAGAGAGGCTTGGCAAGCACTTAAAGGATCAAATCAAACTATATGGTTTTCGAAGTCAGTGGAGGCTGCACTTCGGATTTTCAGTGAACAATTGAGTCAAACTCCGCCAGGAAGCATCTATGCAAAGGCGAGGACGGGAATCAGACCGTCCTCTCTCTAGTCAAAATAGCCGAGAAAATAAATGAGCGACCCTCATCTTGACCCGCGCGAAACGACGAAGACGAGAGGAGAGGGGAGGTATTTCCATAGGCTTGCGGGCGATGATTGGACCTCCCAAGAAGGCTGACAAAATGGACTAGCAAGTCACAAAGGAGCAAAAAACTCAAAGAAGAAAATCAAAAGAGGCCTAAGGCCCAAAAAATTGTGAAGGTTTTAACCGAGCAAAAGTGAAGCACTCAAAAAGACAGAGGCAGAATCACTACAAAAAAAAGCTAGTCCCTCGCCAAAGTAGAAAAAAGAAAATCAAAAAGGCTCAACTCACTGAAACCCGAATCGAATCACGTGCTAGAGAAAGCTACAAGAAAAACCATATAGTGCGAGACGGTCCCGAGGGTGTAGTCCAGGAGCCTAAAAAGGGCTATCTCCCGAAACATCCGGAATAATTCGCATCTCGGCACGAAGGTACACGTATCAAGTTACTTCTAATTATTTTTACAGTTTAAATTGGCAATAAGTAGTAATGCATGAATTAGGAGAAATCGAGTACCGCAAACTTAATTTCATACTTCAAACCAACTTACATAGTAACGCCCATATAAAGCATTGTTCGGGACGAACAACTAAAAGTGGGGGGTGATTTGATGGACCACAATTATACGAATCAAAAACACAGATAAACCCCCCAAGTTAGACTGTTTGTCTGTCTAACATCCACTTGTTAGTCCCGATATATTTCCACAGGGCATTTTAGAGATTAAAGTGAAAACACGTTAAGGAGAGGCTTTTAGCACAAAAAAGATATAAGGAATCGATTCAAGGTCAAGATCATATGCCGACTGAAGAAATATCAAGGATCCTGACGATGAATCACTCATCACAAATTGTGCAGAGATGGAATCAAGTCAACCCAGTGCCAAATTACACTGACAGTTTTGTGAAAAGACAGTGCAAAACTGTACAAAACTCACATATGGGCAAGATGACTTGTTGACTTGAAGAAGAGGTGGCCAAGGAGGAGAACCACCACAAACCACCACCCACAACCGGCCACTTGCCTTGGAGGTGGCTTCCACCACCATGTGCTCCTCCATGATGACCGGTGACCGGCGGCTCTCCTCCACCAATCCGCCGCCGCCATGTGGTGGCTCCTCCACCACATGTTCCTCCTCTCTCCTCCTTGGATGACTTGATGACTTGCTTGGAAGGTGGCTTCCACCACCATTTGCTCCTCCACCACAACCACCTACCGGCGGCTGCTCCTCCACCACTCCTCCGCCGCCAAGTGGCGGCGCCTCCTTGGCTCATCCAAGCCTCATCCTCCACCCTTGGATCAAATCAATCCTAGCCCTCCATTTCCTCCCATTTCTCCTATAAAAGGAGGCTCACCCCTCCTCATTTCATCAATCAAAAACCATTCCATACACAATCACTTATCTCTCTACATTTTGTAATATTTTGTAAGTTGGTTTGGATCAATAAAGTTACGATATTTGGCTAGGCGCCCTCCTCCATGGACAGGCGAGGCTAAACTCCTCATTCGGCGGAAGGTATAATCTTGTATTATTTAATGTTTAATTAGCTTAGTTTATTTTCTTAGTATTCAATACTTGTTCTATGTGCCATATAAAAGTCAGAATGTCTCTAAGGTAGAGTGAACGATTTTGGGAATGTGACCATTAGGGGTCCAACTTCGTAAGCTCTTCCTTAAGATATTCGTGATCACACCCGGATAGGGGAGGTCGTAACAGACAAAGCTATCTGAAAGAGGTCGACTATATTTAAAAAACCATTATGGGAAACCGTAACAGGAGAGCAGGTGGATGCACATAGACTAGCGTACCTAACTGGTACTGGCGCTAGTCTAAATAGAACAAGTGTGATTTAGCCGATGTTGCAAGTCTTGAGCTATCGCTAGCCTCGATTCATCGTTTGAATACTTAGAAGATTTACTAAACTAGTAAACATGTGATAATACAAGAATACCTGAAACCGAATACGCTCTTTCAATTACAAACACCCCCTGTATTTAATTTCCTAGTATAACTGCTCAATCAAACACAACCACCAACCACTCACATACCGGAGGAATCAACAATCACGCATCACCCACTGTAAGTCTTCTAACCCTCAACTCCTTTATTTTCTGTATTTAATTTCAGTATTTATTTTCTGTATTTACTTTCCGCACAAAAAACCCAAAAAACCCAAAAACAGTAGTTTAGTAATTAGCAGTAAGTCCACACTCGACCTAAAATCACGCACCGTGTAAGCCGTAACGAACAATCTATCCCCCTAATTCCCTTGGGTTCGACCCCTACTTACCCTTACTACCCAGTAGTTAAGTCGCGAGTAGTGGACATTATAAATTTATTTGTACGAGACGCATTGCACCCTAACGACAGTGCAACCGACGCTCCCGTCAATGACACAACACATCCTTATGAGACGAACAACACCTTCGCAAAAGCACGTCCACACCGAGGTGTGACGAACAATACCTCGGCAAAAGAGGGACAACAAGTCCACGCCAAGGTGGGACGAACAACACCTCCGCGAGCGGAACCCTTGGTTTCTTAACATAATATCAAGGGTACAAGTAATTCGACTGAACCTTTTTGGCTTCTTTTACATTTTTAAAAAGCGAGTATTTTTTTTTAAAAACAACATGCCTAATATAATAGATTGTGAACTAATTTAATCGATTTTGAACAAATGGAAAAATTTTGGGCCAAAGTGCTGCTCGTCTGTCGATTCATTATCACGACGATTGTGCCGTCAAACCATATTATTATTGGGCAAGTAATGAAAAAAAAATTGAACACGAAGTTGAATTTATTTGATTTATTTATATACTGCATTTTGATTGTTTGTGTTCTGCCTCTTTCTCTCTGCAATTCACCATTGAAAATTTTCTCTGCATTTCTGTAATTCTAGGGTTTCAAAATTCGCTGCTAGAAATCTGCGAATATGGCTCGGAGGCCGGACGAGGAGTACGACTACTTGTTCAAGATCGTGCTGATCGGAGATTCGGGTGTCGGAAAGTCCAACTTGCTGTCGCGGTTTACTCGGAATGAGTTTTGTTTGGAGTCCAAATCCACTATCGGTGTTGAATTCGCCACTCGGACGCTTCAGGTATGCTTTCAGGTTCATCTTTTTTTCTTCTTTGGTTAATTTGTTGAAGTCATTAAGCTTTTGATGCTGTATGTGTGCGAATTTGTGCTGTGGTGACGCATCGGTCTAGTGCCGAAATCGAAAGGCAACTTTGGTTTGTGTTTCTTATAGCTTTTCTTGTGCGGAATTTTATATGTGCTTGCCTTCGTGTGTACTGTCTATCAATCTATCATAGTAACAAATGATTGTTGGTTAACTGGATTGCAGAAATATGCTCAATTTGGAGTTGACTGGATTTTTACCGGTAAAAAAAACTAAAAGAAAAGTATGGATACCAATAAAACTTGCTTGCAGTTGGCATTTTATCAGTTCTAACTTCATGCTAGTTAGAATTTGGAATATGGAACTTGTTTGTACTTCTCTGATTCTTTTGCGACTGAAATGAAATTTTTTTCAAATATGCCATGTCTTGAAAAACGCTGTTCCTTTTAGGGCATTCGTTTTGAAAATGAACCACTACTGTGAGTAGTGGTTTCTGTTTCTTCGCTCAGTCAGCACATGGGTAAAAAACATCACTGAAATGAGGTCGATGCATCTGATTGCCATAATGAGCGTTTTTTTAAGATTTGATCTTTGACCGTGTTCATTTTGGGTTAAACGTGGTCTTAATGCGTAGTGAAAAGATAGCCCATTCTAGATTGATATGTGCTCTCTATATAATGGTGGTTCTGTGCAGTTTGTTTTAAATTGGGTGCAGTTTGGTTCAGTCTTTGTGAAGTTGGGTGATTATGATTCAGTTTGGTTCAATCTTTGAATAAGCTGACATGTTGGTATGTTTTATTGACTAAAATTGGACTTGTATCATAGAACCTCAGATGGCAGGCGTATTCTTAGATGATCAGGATGGAAAATGCCAAATAGAAAGAAAGAAAAAGGCCCGATTAGGCATATCTGATTCCTTTTCTAAACTTTAAAGTCGCAGATGGGGTTATTTACTTATTTGTCCACTTGTTTTGTTTTGATTTACGTTTCCCCTTTTGCTTCCGTATGCTGCAATTCCACTGCGACATTTTATTGAGTTTCTATATGTATGTTACATGTGTTCTAGTTCTACTGTTTGCTGGCTTCTTACTCGGCCCATTTGAGAACTAGAGAATGTTTGTCTATTAATGTTATACCTCATTACCTCGAGTTATTCTCTTTCACACCACAGGTTGAAGGAAGGACCATCAAAGCGCAAATATGGGACACAGCTGGACAGGAAAGGTACAGAGCTATAACCAGTGCCTACTACAGGGGTGCCCGTGGAGCTCTTCTAGTGTATGACACCACAAAGCCTACAACTTTTGAAAATGTGAGGAGGTGGTTAAAAGAATTGAGGGACCATGCAGATGCCAACATAGTGATCATGCTAATTGGAAACAAAACGGATCTAAAGCATTTACGTGCAGTTGCAACAGAAGATGCTCAAAGTTATGCTGAAAAAGAAGGCCTATCCCTTATTGAAACATCTGCCCTTGAGTCTACTAACGTGGAGAAGGCGTTCCAAACAATCCTAAGTGAAATATACAGGATTATGAGCAAGAAGTCACTGGCATTTGGTGAAACAGCGCCATCAAGCATTAAAGAAGGACAAATGATTGACGTCGCAGCTAGTGATGCCACTGCAAAGAAGCCTTGCTGTTCTACTTAGAGGCAGTTCAGCTTGGGAGCTCCTTTTCTTGAAAGGTTCATTGCAGAAGGAGTCTGTTTATTCTTCTTTATTTGATGTGTATTATTAATGTTCTATATGGAGTCTGTTGACCTGTGCATTCAAACGACAAATTTTCTGGCCCAAGCTTCAGACCTATTTTTTAAACAGAATAGGTTATATGGTAGAGTAATATAATGACAGGGACATAAAGTAAATCATCCACATAATAGAACACTTTTTAAAATCACTTAATTATCAACCTTGATTATTCTGGCCAGCCTTCAAAAGCTAGAGGAACATTGAAACCATTCCCAGATAAACAGAAATGTTACACCATAACAATCACAACAGCTATTTACCATATGGGTTAAATTTCTAAGAGAAAAGTTACATTGAATCATACCCACCTTAGCTGCAGCGGCTGTTATTCTGAATTACTTGTTAAACTAAGTTTTTCGACAAATTTCCTCTTAACTTAACAATTCAATTAGTAAGATGAAATATAAGAATTAAACATTAAGAAAAGAGTCTCAAAACATGTGTCATGATATCCAAACCCTAAACTGGAATTAAAGATTTAGCTACGCATACTCATGGAAATCATCACAGTCATATGTGAATAATGAAAATTACATCTATTAGTCTCTAGGAAGCGTCACGATCTTCGTCTCATTCCTCCTTATGTCTGAGGCGAGTTCTGTGAATAATTTTCTAATAATTGGAATTCTTCTATAAGCTAGAGATATCTTGATTGCATTTCCAAAAATCAAATTTAGGGCTCCAAATCATGTACTTGCTGACGGCATCACGCTTGTCACTGACTTCATCACGCGTATCGCGGACGTTATCCGCGCACAACTAATATTTTAGCAGTCGCGGTCTGCCTTCACTTTAACGTCCGCACGCATCAATTATAAAGCATAAGGTGCACGCGGATCACTCTTCTGGAACTCACCCGTTTTGTGCTTCAATTCTTACTTTAACTGTCGATTCGACCTTCCAAACCACCATGTCTACTCATGGTGTGAACTAAAGAGTTGTAAAGATTTCACTCAGCTATGCACCGACGTATAGCTCGTATTTTTCAGATCTCTCGTTAATTCTCAGCACTTTTTCGAAGCATCAAAAGTCTGCTTTTTACCTCTAAAATCATATGATTTTATTTAACAAACAAACTAACTAAAAAATGACTCTTACTCCCTGGATCAAACAGATACGACTACACCAAACACTAAAAATGATAAAAATGAAGAAAAACATCGGGTTTGCCTCTTGCACATCACCTTTGTTTTACGTCTTTGGCTTGACAGTACCTCATTAGGGATCATTGTTTGAGATCTCACGGGCGTCTGAGGTCAAACTTCTTCCAAGAGAATTCTTCTTTTTTTTGCAGAGGCTTCTCAAAGGTGGTGTGTTTTTGTCCGCCCTTAAATGGTCAGGCACTTCACATATTCCTTAATTCGCTGCTTGGTAGTGGGGCGCCAACATAAGCTACGCCTACGGTGTCAAGTTGCTTTTTCTCGAATGGATGGTAAGTATAGAAGTTCACTATCTTCTCATCAAAGGAAAATGACAATGAACTCTTGGTTTTCGCAGTCACGAGGAAGGAGCATCCCTAGGAGGATCTTTATTTATAGCATCTCTTATGTGCAAAACATAAAAGTTTACAGGAACAACAAGATTTTTTCATATAGGGTTAGATGCTGAAGTAAGCCATCAGAATGAGTAAGCGACTTATCTCCTAAACTACCACAAGGTTAGGTGGTTTTAATGGACCAAGTTGCAGTAAATAATAAAGTGAATAAGGCATGACATTAAACACCACTCACAAATCAACTAGACCGCCTTGCCAACATCACAGGTGAAAGCACCTACACCGACGGTCTTTACACTTTTCGGGTAATTCCTCCTGGCTCTTAGTGTGAGAACGTGCTTCCATATGAGCTTTTTTGATTCTGGAACACCTCTAATTTGTCTTCCAGGCCATCCTTGTTAATATCATCGTATTCATGCGTAGAAGAAGAAAAAGGGGGTTGAAAATAAAAAAAATTAAGATGATCTCGCGTAGGGCTCACACTGTACTTTGTCTGCGTGTAGTGCATTAATATGTTAACTACTCACAACCATAACATGTTTGAAATTACTCTAAAGTGTGAGCACCAAGATGATAAACCAGTCAGTGTTCAAACTACTGGTTAAACTCTTTAGGTAGAACAAGTCAGCACGCTAATAAAGTTAGTTAGAACAGAAACTAGCACACAGAATGGACCAGTAGCTATGAGCAAGATGTCCTCACCAACTCGGGAGTATGTGAAGGCAAACTCGCCTGATCGATGGAGAGCAGACACGAGCACATCATTGCACGGTGATATTGGGCAGATTGAAGGAGTAGCTGAGGCGAAATTTGACCTCACACGCCCATGGGATCCTAACTTGTGATCCCTAAAGAGGTAACGTAGAGCCAGCGACGTAAAACAAAGGCGCTCGCAGGGAGGTAGCCCGGCACTTTTATCGTTTTTTTAGTTTTTTCAGTTTTATTTACTTATTTTCTGTTTATTTGAGTCTTGAGTCATATTCATCACATTGTACTTGGGAAAGGGAGTGATTTTCATGCAGGGAATAGATACGCACCATGCGTTCGCATGCCTTTACCATGCGATCGCTTGGTCTCCTGAAGGCTGAGAAGTTCGACCATGTGTGAGCGCGCGGAACCATTGTGCGAACGCACGACATTTCATGCGACGGGTCGGGGGGCACGCGAACGCATGAGGAGATTGTGCGAACGCACACGGCTGGGAATTCGACCGCATGCGAGCACGCAAGGCCATTGTGCGAACGCACGACAGTTTTATGCGACGGGTCGGGGGGCATGCGAACGCATGCTTGGAACCGTGCGAGCGCACGCCGCGGCAAGGCCGTCCAACTCGAGTTTCATCAGACCTCGTTCGATTCTGGCCGGTCCAGGCCCTGTCGTTTGCTCCTACAACCACGATGCACAACAACGCCATCAGGGGAGTATTGTTCTGCCCTTATTCTTTATACCATTTCCTTTCCCTTTTGTTTGCATGCATATTGTGTCTTAAGTCTAAGTCGTGCCGTGAGGACACGGCTTTGTTCAAAAGTGTGGGGTGGGAGAGTCAGTCGTTGTGTCAGCACCTTTATTTTCTGCACCTTGCATAAGAGTCAGCACGTTTCCCTTAAATTTTAAAATTTTTTGTACAAATTCTCTCTATTTCCTAGAGAGACTTGACAGAACATTCAAAGGACCGGATTTCAAGTTAGGTGGTTATATGGATTTCGTGGAGGCTAGCACTTCGAGGCAACATGGTCAAGAGTCTGCTCCGCCACTGTAGTGCTTATGCGGTCAGGTGGGACGGGAAAACAACACACCGTTCAATCTTTAGTCCAAGTAGCCGGGAAAATAGACAAGCGACCCTCGGCTTGACTCGTGTCAAAAGGACGAGGATGAGTGAGAGCAGGAAGGTATTTCCATAGGCTTGCGGGCGATGATTGGACCTTCAGAAGAATCAAGGACGAGCAGTTCACAATCAGTAACAAAAAGAGAAAAATCAGTCAATTGTGAAGTTTTACACGCAACAAAAGTAAAGTACACCACTGTTACATCAAAAGCCAAGTCACTACAAAAGCTATCCCAAAAGAACTCAAACACCTTGAAGCTTGAATAAATCACGTGCAAGAAAAAGCAATGAAGTATAACCATATAGCAAGAGTTCGGATCCGAGAGTGCAGTTCATGGGTCTAAAGAGGACTATCTCCCAGACATCCGAATTGATTTGCATCTCGGCCCAAAGGTAACACGTATCAAAATTATTTCCATGTTTGAGCATGATACTTTTAGTAACGAGATATGCATGGAAAGGTGAAGTCTAGATTAGCGAGTCATATTCATGTAGCAATATCTAGGATGCCGAAGGAATTGTGATGTTTCAGTTTATTTTACTCTTATGACCTAGTCCTTGTTCGGGACTAACAAGTTTAAGTGTGGGGTGGTTTGATGAGCCGTATTTATACGACTCATCGAGTCATCAAATCCCACCAATTTCGGCACTTTATCATGCAAACAGTTACTTCTTAGTGTTGTTTTGCATTTCAGGTGTTTCAAAAGCTCTAGGAGGAAACGCGCTTAAAAGACGGCATTTCATGTCAGAAACATCGCAGTTGAAGATCAAAGCCAGAGGAGCATTTGACCACCTGAACCTACCGGCTTGTCGTGAACAGTAACTTCAGCTCGTGAACAGTAATTCTGGGATGAACAGTACTTCGGGTCGTGAACAGTATTTTCAGGAAAATTCCTAATTCCATGCGTGGCGGTTCTGGAAGCTTCTAGAAGACTTGCCGATCAAGTAAACTTACTGGCTAAGTTTGCTTACAAATCAAGCAAAGTCAGTTTTAGGACATGTTTCCTAAAACCGTTTATGGACTGACTTCAATTGGAAACTTCAAGGGCCTTGTCTACTCTATAAATAAGACCTCTCCTAGAGGCCAATAATCATCCCAAAACGTGGAGAGCTCCTCTCTCTACAAATCCCATTCTACATCCCAAATTCGAGAGTCTCATCCCTCACTCGAAGACCAAGGTTCACTCCTCTTCCTCGGCGATCAACACCATTCCGGCTCCGGTCCTCCTTCGTTCGGCAATAGAGAAGACATTCTCTTCCTTCATTTTATTGTCTTTATTTCCATGGACATGTCTAGCTAAACCACTTGTTCAGTTTAGGGTTCTAAGTATTGTGACGATCGTTTTGAGATTTTATGCTTAATGCTATTTCCATGTTCTACTAGTTCTTATGCATGTTAATCTCGGTTGAATTGCAAGGTTAAGTGGAGACCCGAAACGGTAAAGCTTAACCAAGTGATCCATACCCTATGTTTGCTACTTATTTGATACTAAACCGTTAGAATAAGTAGTTGCACTAAATCTAATATAACCTGAAGTGGAGTATTAGGTTTTCTAGAACTAGAGGTCTATAACCTGAAACGGAGTAGATTGTGGCGTAGCGACTTGAAACGGTCCTACCTTAGGTTATAACCTGAAACGGAGTAACCACACTTAAGAACACGAAATTAGATATTTAGAAATTGATGACAAACGTAGTCACAATACGAAGCCCTAGACCAAATACTCCCTCTGATTGACATATCTCGTTTATTTCCTATTTGCACTTGTTTCCTAAATTGCTCAAAACCCAATTGTTTCCTTTTTACAAAACAACAAGTAACCATCTAGCTCCCTAGGGTTCGACCCTTGCTTGCCGCTGTACTAACCCATAGCCAAGAGAAGGAATTATAAATTTAAATTTGCAGGTACCAACGACGACCTGTCATAGACCTATTCAAGAAGACCTCCAAACCAAAATGGGAAAAATCCCCAACTATCTATATATGCATTGTTGGGTTTCGAAGTTAGACATCCATCTCTTGAAGAAAAACACTTATACACACTTAGAGGGAGAGTGGGATCGATCCGTGTTGAGCTCTTCATTCCGTAGAAGGTGATCATTATCTACGAGCTCAACACGTACGAGTCAATCTGTTCAAGCTGCAGTTCAAGATTGACTGTTGCACGAATCAAAGTTGCGAGAATTGAAACTAGGTGTTGCTAAGTCTTCAAGAGAAGACTTCCATCTTCGGAAGAAAATCAGAAGGACTAAGAGAGGGAGTCTTTGTTCTTGGGGGAGCCTGGATCATTTCTGTCTTCAGGAGAAGACTGCAATCTTCGGGAAAAGATTTGGTGGTCTAAGAGAGGGATCTCAGATCTAAGGGGAGCTTAGATCGCAAGTCACTGGAGTATTAGAGAGTCGACTGTTTAAGATGGAGTCTTCAAACATAAGTCCTTGTACCATAAACTCGATGATAGTGAATTGCTTTCTCCCGGGCTTGGGATAGCCCCCAAGATGTAGGCCCATTAACGCCGAATTAGGTATCATTTCATCGTATGTACGGTCTCTTCTGGTAGGTCAGGAACTAGGGCACCAAGATCAGATGTGTGCACTATGTCCGGCGGTTTCCTCGCGCATGGACGGTCGTCATCCCCATAGATGTAGAAATCTGATATTTTGCCACCGAATGCAAGTGACAGCGAGCCCGTGCCCATGTCAATCTTGGTCTTGGTGGTGAAGAGGAATGGTCGTCCCAAGATAAGTGCTGGAGGATCATCGTTTCTAGCATCTCCCATCTGCAAGACATAGAAATCTGCGGGAACAATAAGATCTCCTATATGATAGCTCTCCCATGGTGGGCTCCTGATCGTCGTACTCCTTGTAATACTCATTGTCGTAGAAGACCGACTGACGTGGCTGTTGGAGCTGAGGTCGTAGAGCGACCGGTGGTTGTCGTCTCGGTTGTACCGGTGGAACCTGCTGTTGAATCGGGTGCGGGTGTGGTGGAAGCATCGAGTATTGTTGGAGTGGTGGTGGCTGTTGTTGGAATGGTTGGACCGGTTGGTATTGTTGAGGAAGATGTCTTGGGGCAGCCCCCCTGATTCCTCCGTTCTGGCCCATCGGGTCTTGCTCTTCGTGTTGTGGAAGTCCACCTTCCATAACTCGGATGACCTGTTCGACTTCTTCGTTATGGCTATTGTCGCCAACCCGGCTACCTGCATGAGACATGGCACACGAGTAGCAATGCACAAAATATGAAACTAAAAGAAAAGAAAATAACTAATTTAGAAACTAAGAAAGAACAAGCTTCACCGTGCGTAGCTCCTCGGCAACGACGCCAAAATTTGATAGGTCGTCGTCGGTACCTGCAAATTTAAATTTATAATTCCTTACTCTTGGCTATGAGTTAGTACAGCGGCAAGCAAGGGTCGAACTTTAGGGAGCTAGATGGTTACTTGTTGTTCTGTAAAAAGGAAACAATTGGGTTTTGAGCAATTTAGGAAACAAGTGCAAATAGGAAATAAACGAGATATGTCAATCAGAGGGAATATTCGGTCTAGGGTTTCGTATTGTGACTACGTTTATCATCGATTTCTAAATATCTAATTTCGTGTTCTTAAGTGTGGTTACTCCGTTTCAAATTATAACCTAAGGTAGGACCGTTTCAAGTCGCTACACCACAATCTACTCCGTTTCATGTTATAGACTTCTAGTTCTAGCAAACCTAATACTCCGTTTCAGGTTATATTAGATTTGGTGCAAGTACTTATTCTAACGGTTTAGTATCAAATAAGTAGCAAACATAGGGTATGGATCACTCGGTTAAGCTTTACCGTTTTGGGTCTCCACTTAACCTCGCAATTTAATCGAGATTAACATGCACAACCGGAATTACTGTTCACGACCCCGAAGTTACTATTCATGAGCTGAAGTTAATGTTCACGACGAGCCGGTCGGTTCAGGTGGTCAAATGCTCCGCTGGCTTTGATCTTCAATTGAGATGTTTCTGATACAAAATGTCGTCTTTTAAGCGCGTTTCCTCCTAGAGCTTTCGAAACACCTGAAATGCAAAATAACACTAAGAAGTAACTGTTTGCATGATAAAATGCCGAAATTGGTGGGATTTGATGAATCGATGAGTCGTATAAATACGACTCATCAGTCTATCCCCTAGAGTAATAGAGTTGTACCAATACCTCGTACTGCTAGTATCGTAGCAGCAGACCTAGCGATTTGATGGCCTCATCTAGGTACCTATAGAGATGTAACAGTACCTCATACTGTTAGCATCGTAGAAGCAAACCTAGCGATTTGACCGCCTCATCTTGGTACCCATAGAGTTGTAAAACTATCGATACTTAGGTCAAGTTCTAAGATCAACATGTCACTTAGGCATTTCATCAAACACTTAGTTACATGTCATACATGAAGAGCATAGAGAATATGAATTTAACACCATAGATTATGAATTCAATATGTGTATACATGATCAAGAGTATTAAGGAGGGTTACAACACCCTCAAAACACAAGGAGACTACTCATGCATCATGTAAGACAACATAGTGTGAGTAGGGTTTGAAGAAAACAACAAGGTTAATAGAAAATGTGCAGAGGAAGTTTGTCGGTTAATCCTCAAATCTCCCTTTTGATCTTACTTCTTCTCCTTTGATTGGATCCTCCTTGATGACCTTGATTTGATCTCTTTTTCTGGAAATTTCCCCCCAAGAAGCCAGTTCTCTAGGCCAGTCCATCATCTTTCTATTTCTAGGATCAGGTGGAAAAACTGAAGTAGCAGGTCCAGCCGGTCGGCTAGTGGCTAGAAATCCAAGTTCTTCTGTTGTTCTTTTCCAGTCGACCGGTTGGCCAGGTGAGCCGACCGGTTGAAAATGTGCTTGGGCAGGCACTCAAGAAGCTCTTCTCCGGCTGACCGATTGAGCTCTCAGCCGACCCACTGGCCAGTAAGCGGTTAGTGAGCCTTCTGAAGTTTTATTCCAGCCGGTCGGCTAGTGAGTCCAATTGAACGGTTGAGTATGTGCTTGGTTGGGAGCATTCTTGAGTTTTATTCTAGTTGGTCGGCTGGTGAGTCTAATCGAACGACTCAATGTTGAAGGTTGCTCTCAAGTCTTCCCCTTCATCCAGCCGACCGGTTGGTTCAGGAGAGATTCTGAACCAGTCGGCTAGGAGCCCTCTGATGGACCATAATTGTATGAATCATAAACACAGTTAAACACACCAAATTATACTGTTTGTCTATTTAACTTTTGCTTGTTAGTTCCGATATTTATCTACAGGGTATTTTGGAGTCTAGAGAGAATACAGGCTAAGGAGGAGAATTTAAGTTGAAAAGAAATTACGAGTCATTCCAAGGTCAAGACCAGATGCCGACTGAAGAAATATCATGAACCGGACGTGGAATCACTCAAAACAAATCCAACCGAAAGGCAACCAAAGTCAGTCCAGAGCTGAAAGGACCGATGGCTTTTTGGGATGAGACTCACAAACCTCAAACTCATTCTCCTCCCTCCATGTGGCCGGCGGCTAAGGGAGGGAACACCTCATAGCCGCCGGCGGCTTTCCCCCCTCCCCCATGTGTCTTCATCTCCTTGCTCTCCCTCTCCTCTTGTGACAAGTGTTGCCATCTCCCATCTCCTCCATGCCTATAAATAGAGATGCCTCCTCCTTGTATCAAATCATCCACAACATCACAACACATCACTTATCTCTCTAGACTTTTGGGAACTTTTGTAAGCTTTTGTTTGAAATCTATAATACTCCTGTTGGTTCTTGAGTATTTGAACAGGCTGTCGTCGTACCTGTGCAAAAACAATTTATATTTTTCCTCGCTCTTGGCTGTGGGTTAGTACAGTGATGAGTAAGGGTCGAACCCTAGGGAGCTAGATGGTTACTACTTCGTTCTGAAATAGAGAAAAAAAACAAGAAACTGGTGTGAAAGTAAAGGTTAATGTAATGATCGAAAATTGCTAAGGGATTTATCAATCAGAGAAGATATTCAGGTTAGGGTATTATTCAATTGTGACTTCGTTTATCCTTGATTTCTAAGTATTTATTCTAGCTTTCTTAGGGTTACTCCTGGTCTGGTTATAACCGTTTAATTCTAGCAAACCTAATACTCCTGGTCTGGTTATATTAGGTTTCGTGCAACTACTTATTCTAACTGGGTCGGTATCAAATAAGCAGTGAAAAGATAGTAAGGATTACTATGTTAAGTTGTACCCTTTCGGATCTCCCCTTAACCTAATACATTCAAACTAATAATGTGCACAAGAACTAAATAGAAAGCATGAATAATGTTGAAGAACAGAATCTCAAAACAATCGTCACAATTATTTAACCCTAACCCGAATAATTGGATTAGTTACACATCGACATAAGTAAACAATGCAAATAATAAAAGGAAGAGACTTCACTAATTGACCGAGATGAAGAACAGGAGGAGCAAGGCACGGCTGAAGCAAGGAAGACTGAGATCGATGGATTTCTCTGTGATTTTCGGATGATTTGAAGACTGCAGGATCTCCTGTATTTATAGGGTTTGAGAAACCCTAACTTGGTGAATAAGCTACGAAACCCTAGCATCGCATGCACATTGGGCCGGCTGCTGGACTTTGATTGGATGGGATAAGGCTGGAATGCTCGAATGGCCGGACGCATGGAGCTCGGAGGCTCGCTCGGAGGAATGCGCCAAAGAGCTCGGATGGCCGGTCGGGGGTGCGGGCTGGAGGTCGGATGCTCGATCGGCTGGACGGGCTGGAGCTCGCATGCCCGCTCGGAGGCACGCACGCATGCCCGCTCGGATGGAGCTCGGATGGCCGAGTGGATGGCCGGCTGGAGCTCGGATGGCCGCTCGGACGTGGCCTGCTTCTTCCCGGACGCGACCTGGTTTTCTTCGGCCATCTTTTGATTTCCTCGGGCTATTCTTCATTTTTCTCGGCCATTCTTCATTTCAAGTGCCTATGGACCAGTCAAAAACTCCTTGTGATGTTTTTGGCTCCAAAAGCCGTCTTTTGAATGCGATTCCTCTTAGAGCGTCCAAATTACCTGAAATGCGAAACAACACTAAGAAGTAACTGTTTGCATATAAAAGTACTGGAATTGGTGGGATTTGATGACTCAATGAGTCGTATAAATACGGCTCATCAAACCACCCCACACTTAAACTTGTTCGTCCCGAACAAGAACTAGGTCATAAGAGGAAATAAGTGAAGTACGAACATCACAAAGCTTCGGTCATCCTAGACGTGCTACATGGACATGAATTGATTACTCTAGATCTCGCCTGTTATGCATGCTTGCTACTAATGTCCTTGTGCGAAAACATGGGTTAAAGATACGTGTTACCTTTGGGTCGAGATGCAAATCAATTCGGATGTATCTGGAGATAGCCGTGTTTAGACCCATGAACCCTCATTCTCGGACTCGAACTCGCTGCTATATGGTTATGCTTTGCCGCTTTTTCTTGCACGTGATTGATTCGAGCTTCAAAGTGTTGAGTGTTTTTCGGTAGCTATAGTGTCTGATTTTGATGTATCAGTGGTACTCTTCACTTGTTTCGGTGTAAACCTTCACAATGATGGTGGATTTGAACTTTTGTAGTGCGGATTGTGACTTGCTCGAACCGTGATTTCTTCTCCTTTTGACGCGAGTCAAGCCGAGGGTCGCTCGTCTATTTTCCCGGTTACTCGGATTAGAAACCTTCCTGCTCTCACTCATCATCGTCCTTTTGACACGGGTCAAGTTAAGGGTCGCTTGCCTATTTTCTCGGCTACTTGGACTAGAGCTTGGACGGTGTGAAGTTTTCCCGTCCCGACCAACCGCAAGGGTGCCGCAGTGGCGGAGCAGACTCGTACTATGTCGTCTCGAAGTGCTAGCCTCCACGAGCTCTACATAACCATACATCCTGAGTTCGGTCTTTGAATGATCTGTCAAGTCTCTCTAGGGCGTTTCTATCAACTCCACATCCCTGTTTATCTCAACTAACAAAGGCACGTAAAGATTTTAAGATCACATGTTAGTCGCACAAATCAAGTTTCATCAAAGACATGCATGTAAAATCGGCTATATCTATTTCACCAAATCATTATCCACTACTGCAAGTCTAGGAAATAGTGAAGTATCATGTACAAAAAATTTTAAAATTGACCCAAAACGTGCTGACTCTGTGCAGGGTGCAGGAAATAAATGTGCTGACTCAATACTGACTCTCCCACCCCACACTTTTGAAATAAGCCGTGTCCTCACGGTACGACTTAAATCAAGACTCACAATGCATGCAAACAATAGATAAGGAAAGGAAGAGGGTAGAACAATACTCCCCTGGGATGTAGACGGCAGTCGGCTGAACTCGGATCTAAGGGCTCTCCCGGCGCACTAAAATGCGTAGCTCCGCAAGCAAAGTGCGTAACTCGCAAAGGGAGTTTCCGGCCGAATAAGTCCAATCCCTACAAAATGAAACCAAATCCTTTCCAAGGCACAATGTGACAATGAAAGACTCATAAATAAACATAGTAAATCAACAAACTGAAATGTAAAGACGTGCAAACCATGCAAGACTGCCTCCCTGCGAGCGCCTTTGTTTAACGTCGTTGGCTCGACAGGACCTCATGTAAGGGTCACAAGTTAGGATCCCATGGGCGTGTGAGGTCATACTTCTGCTCAGCAACTCCCTCGGTTCGTCCAGTGTGCGCATCTAGCTGTGCGCTCGGCTCTGCTCTCCTACTTTCGGACGGTTTCTTCCCCTTATAGCCTCGAGAAGATGTAGCCATCTTGGCCATAGCTGCTGGCCTGGTAGCCTGTATACTCTGCTCTGGTGGGTCTGGAACTAAGGTCTCGTAGTCTGTGGTGTGAACAATATCTGGTGGTTTCTTTGTGCATGGCCGGCTAGCATCCTCATAGACATAGAAATCGGCCTCCTTACCGCCATATGATAACGATAGTAGGCCTAAGTCCATGTTGATCTGAGTCTTCGTGTCGTAGAGGAATGGCCGTCCCAAAATCAGTCCTGGTGGCTCGCCCTTTCTGGAATTCTCCATCTGCAAGACATAGAAATCTGCAGGCACAGCAAGATCTCCTACCCGAAGGGTCAGATTTTCGAGAAGTCCAGTGGGGCGAACACACGACCTGTCTCCCAACTCTATAGATAGTTTAGGGGGCTTCAACGGACCGAGGTTCAGCGAGTAGTACAGAGAGTAAGGCATCACATTGATGGCAGCACCTAAGTCAATCAAGCAGTGGGGTATCTGGGTCTTGCCGATGCCACAGGTGACTGTGAAGGCTCCTGGGTCCTTATTCTTTCCTAGAGGTGTCTCATGGCTCGCTGTAGGTGACGGCCTCATCATCTGATCGGTTTGTGTTGGCCTGACCACCATCCTTGTTTCTGACTCAGCTTTCTCACATATCTGATCTCCACGAGTAACTACAGCATAAGAGGAACCGTGAGTTGTAGTGTCTTTGATGACAAGGGCCGGTGCTTCCTCAGGTATAAGCTGGCCGAATTCCTCTGTTGGTTTGACGGTCTCTTCAACTGCTGCATCCACCTTAATCACCTCAACTAGGCTGACGTTTCCTCTCGGGTTTTCAACTGTCTGTGAGGGAAGTCGTCCTGCGTGCACACTGGCTGAGAGACCTGAGACTGTAGTAGTGAGCTGGGACATTTGCTTCTTCAAATCTTCTATGTCTCCTTTGGTCGTGGCCCGATCCTGAATCACAACTGATGCCAGATCTTTTATCATGTCCTCGAGAGCCTTGTTGGATGAGCCTTGATTGCTCAGACCTGGCTGATTACTGTTCTGTCCTCTCTGCTGGTACTGATTTGGTGCATTCTGTTGGTACTGTCCAGGCGTATTTTGCCGAAACTGATGATGAGGATGCTGGTAAGGCTGCTGGGTCTGCTGAGGTGCATTCTGACGTGCTGTCTGCTGTTGCTGGTTGTTGTTCCTCCAGGTTCCCTGATTGGGTGCTGCTGCGCCATATTGCTTGACTGGGCCTGGTTGGTTGTCAAAATTCTGATAGTTGCCCACTGCATTCACGTCGGCCTGAACGTCAGTCTGTAAGGTAGGGCACTCGTCTGTCTTGTGTTCTGTGGATGTACAAAACTCACATGGCTTGACCTGGACTGGCGTCCTTCGGACCACATGCTTCATCAGCTCTCTCATCTCCTTGAGCTCGGCGAATACAGCACTGATAGAGGGCTCAACCGTTGACACGTTCCTTGTTCGGGCATATTCATCCTCCCTTGTAGATTCATCCTGGAACCGCTCACTTTCTGCTACTTCCATGATTTTTTGTCGGACTCTGGCTGGGGTCAAGTTCATGAGGTTGCCTCCAGCTGAGGCCTCTAGTAATTTCCTATCCAGTCTGCGGAGTCCATCCAGCATATACTCAACGACTAATTTCTCTGGGAGCTCAAGATTGCAGCAGCTCTTCTCCAAGGCTAGGAATTTCTCCACATACTCGTACATGTTCTCGTTTGGGCCTCGTTTGAGCTCTTGCAACTGTCTCCGGACTTGCATTGCGCGGGCTGCTGGATAGTATTTGCTAATGAATTTCCTCTGCATTTGCTCCCATGTGTAGATACTACTAGAGGGCAAGGATAAGAACCAGTCTGTAGCAGTGTCTGTAAGTGAGAAGTAAAATGCCTTCAGTTTGAAGTCATCCACCTCGGCTCCGTATGGCTTTAGGTTCAAACATATCCCGTGAAAACGTGTCAGGTGAGATGTGGCTGATTCTCCCTTGGTTCCAGAGAACTTGGGTAGATGATGGATGACTGAGGTGCTGACTGTTATGGCTGCGAGGTCTGGTCCTTCATAGATAGGCCACGTTTGGTCTCTGAAATTGGGAACCGAGAGCTCGCCCATGGTAGGTCCTTCATCTTCGTCTTCCACATCGTCTCTGACTACTGGCTGGCGTGGGGGTCTCTGAGGTGGATGTTGTGGATGGTATGGCAGTGGTGGATATGGTTGTGGATATTGAGGGTATGGCGGTTGTGGGTACTGTGGATATGGTGGTGGTGGATATTGCTGATATGGTGGGTACTGAGGGTACTGTGGGTACTGTGGTTGGGGTTGGTTCTGTTGTTGGTTCTGAGGTTGTTGTTGTTGGAACTGTTGAAACGGTTGAAACTGTTCAGGGATAGCCCCCCTGATTTCGCCATTCTGTACTCCTTGTACATTCTGGTTGACTTCTACGTTAATGTGACTGTTGTGACTGTTGCCACCAACGCTGCTTCCTGCATGAGACATGTTACAAGAAATAGCAAGCACCGGTCTAGCAAACACCGTAATAGCACAGACAGACTAGCAACAAAGGGTTCCCAGGAGATTGGAGCACAATCCCCTTAGACTCGTAAGTCTTGGTGACAGAACCCTCTAGAAGCTAGAAATCAAATCGAAATAAACGAAAAACAGAAAACGAATAAACTAGCAGTAAAGGATCCCCAGGAGATTGGAGGAGTCACAATGGTCTCACTTAAAACCCAATCTCCTTAGACTCGTAAGTCTTGGTGACAGAACCCTCTAAAAGCTAGAAATAAAATCGAGGCAGTTGAAAATATGAAAAAAAATAAAATTCACCGAAATAGCAAAATTACGAAATAGCAAACAGTAAATAAATGAAAAAAGAAGAGAACAAAAGTTCACCGTGCGTAGCTCCCCGGCAACGGCGCCATTTTGAACAGGCTGTCGTCGTACCTGTGCAAAAACAATTTATATTTTTCCTCGCTCTTGGCTGTGGGTTAGTACAGTGATGAGTAAGGGTCGAACCCTAGGGAGCTAGATGGTTACTACTTCGTTCTGAAATAGAGAAAAAAAAACAAGAAACTAGTGTGAAAGTAAAGGTTAATGTAATGATCGAAAATTGCTAAGGGATTTATCAATCAGAGAAGATATTCAGGTTAGGGTATTATTCAATTGTGACTTCGTTTATCCTTGATTTCTAAGTATTTATTCTAGCTTTCTTAGGGTTACTCCTGGTCTGGTTATAACCGTTTAATTCTAGCAAACCTAATACTCCTGGTCTGGTTATATTAGGTTTCGTGCAACTACTTATTCTAACTGGGTCGGTATCAAATAAGCAGTGAAAAGATAGTAAGGATTACTATGTTAAGTTGTACCCTTTCGGATCTCCCCTTAACCTAATACATTCAAACTAATAATGTGCACAAGAACTAAATAGAAAGCATGAATAATGTTGAAGAACAGAATCTCAAAACAATCGTCACAATTATTTAACCCTAACCCGAATAATTGGATTAGTTACACATAGACATAAGTAAACAATGCAAATAATAAAAGGAAGAGACTTCACTAATTGACCGAGATGAAGAACAGGAGGAGCAAGGCACGGCTGAAGCAAGGAAGACTGAGATCGATGGATTTCTCTGTGATTTTCGGATGATTTGAAGACTGCAGGATCTCCTGTATTTATAGGGTTTGAGAAACCCTAACTTGGTGAATAAGCTACGAAACCCTAGCATCGCATGCACATTGGGCCGGCTGCTGGACTTTGATTGGATGGGATAAGGCTGGAATGCTCGAATGGCCGGACGCATGGAGCTCGGAGGCTCGCTCGGAGGAATGCGCCAAAGAGCTCGGATGGCCGGTCGGGGGTGCGGGCTGGAGGTCGGATGCTCGATCGGCTGGACGGGCTGGAGCTCGCATGCCCGCTCGGAGGCACGCACGCATGCCCGCTCGGATGGAGCTCGGATGGCCGAGTGGATGGCCGGCTGGAGCTCGGATGGCCGAGTAGATGGCCGGCTGGAGCTCGGATGGCCGCTCGGACGTGGCCTGCTTCTTCCCGGACGCGACCTGGTTTTCTTCGGCCATCTTTTGATTTCCTCGGGCTATTCTTCATTTTTCTCGGCCATTCTTCATTTCAAGTGCCTATGGACCGGTCAAAAACTCCTTGTGATGTTTTTGGCTCCAAAAGCCGTCTTTTGAATGCGATTCCTCTTAGAGCGTCCAAATTACCTGAAATGCGAAACAACACTAAGAAGTAACTGTTTGCATATAAAAGTACTGGAATTGGTGGGATTTGATGACTCGATGAGTCGTATAAATACGGCTCATCAGTATTCTAGTAGTTTTTGAGTTTACTCCTGTTGGTTCTTGAGTATTCTCCTTTACTTACCGTCTTTCAAAAACCCTCGAGTACTTAGCTATGGTATCCACCTCTATGGATATTCGTAGCTAAACTCTTCATTCGGTTGAAGGGGTGTACTTGTATCATAAAATGTTTTAGGCTATACTCTTAGTGTCTCTTCTTTGTATTCAAAACTTGTTCTATGTGCCATATATTAGGTCAGAACTTCCAAGGTTGAGTGGATGCTTGAAATGGCAAAACTCTTCCGTGGGGGTTCGTGAACATACTCGGGTAAGTGGATGCTTGAAATGGCAAAGCTTATCTGAGGAGTTCGATCTCTTTCAAACACCATTTGGTTTGATCGGAAATGATTAATCAAATGGATGCACATAGGCTAGTATACCTTGAAATGGGGTGCTAGTCTAAATAGAACAAGTGCTCTACGACCTTGAAATGGGCTAGACAGTGTGTGCAAATCGAGCGCTTGAAATGGCCTTGATACACGTTTGAATACTTAGTAGGATCACTAAAGGTCAATGATAAACAGGCTATGATACAAGGCCCCCGAAACCGAATGCTTTCCTTAGATTTAAACACCACCTGCATTTACTTCCTTAGTATAAACTGCCTTATCAACTGCTCACCTCCCGGAAGACTTGCCAATCACGCAACAACCACTGTAAGTCTTCTTCCTTTTATTTTCAGTATTTACTTTTCTGTCATTTACTTTTCCGCACTAAAAACCAAAACCAACCAAAAAAACACTTACTTTTCCGCACTAAAACCTCAATCAACCTAAAAACACGCTCCCTCGCTGTACAATTCCCTCAAAGAATAGCTTATCCCCCTAATTCCCTTGGGTTCGACCCCTACTTACCACTTGCTACCCAGTAGTGAAGTCGCGAGTAGCGGACTTATAAATTTATTCTTGACGTTTGCACACGACGACTGTGCATCCGTCAAAATTGGCGCCGTTGCCAGGGAATTAGCCGTCGGATTAGTTGTTCTTTCCCTTTTCCTTCTCATCTCTTCATCACACTATGTATGCATGGACAACACGACATCTTCCTCTGTTCGGAGGTACGGATGGAGAAGACCCAGTACAACATTGCCGAAACTTTCACCACATTTGTCGCCACATAAAACCTGAAAATGAAATGTTAGAGGAATTTAAGCTTAAATGCTTCAAATTCTCTTTAACTGATTTTGCGACGATTTGGTATTACACATCAACCGCTAGTCGTGCAGAATATTTTGTGGACCTTTGCGTTCCATTCCTGAAGGAATTCTCCCCCCATCCTTACGCCAAAAAACCTATGAAAAGATCATGTGCCTTCAACAATCCCGGGATGAGACTTTGGACAAATACTACACGAACTATGACACCATCGTCTCAAGCTGCCCGCACCATGGATTCACGAAGAAAGTTCTTCTTCAAAAATTTCTTCATGGGATGAGGGCCGATGAGCTGACAAGGATTAACGAAGCAATGAGAAGATCAGCCGGGAACTTATCCATGGCAGACATGTGGAACCTCATAGATGACCTGGCCGCAGCCACAAAACGAATACCCCAAGCTGACATAGGAATGCAGATAGAAGAGGCTGGTCCAGAGACAGATGAAGAAAATACTCCCGAGCCATCGGAAGAATCAGACATAGAAAGCATCGGAAGCAACGAGGAAAAACCCTCATGGGAACTCGAGGCGGTGCCAACAAAAGAAGAAGTCCAAAACACCACTGGCAAGCTACTCGAGTCATACCCAACTATCATTACCAGAGCAGCAGAGACCATCTACGACCAAATCCTCACAGATGGACGTGACGAGGCAGAACCAAGCCTTAAGATGCAAGCTTCCCAACTTTTCCCCTTGATCAATAAGCAAATAGCAGAAAACTACGTGATCCATGAAGAGGCTAAAAGGAGGATGGGAAAAGGGCCTGAGCAGAACGACACCTCGATGGAGCATGTTTTCGCCATGAGTGGACAAGGCAGCCCTAAACACCAGAAAACCCGATTCAAGAAACTAGTAGTAAAAGGTCCCTCACCTTCTCAGAGACGTTGGAAGGAGAAATCACCAGAACAATGGGAACAGGACCCAAGCACATCATCTGACAAGAAATCGGGGAAAGGCAAGGCAAAAATAAACACAGGAACGGTGGCAAAATATGACCTGAGCCACCCATGGGATCCAAACCAGTGATCCCCATGCGTCGAGCCAACGACGTTAAACAAAGGCACTGGTCGGGAGGTAACCCGACACCTATCTTACTTTCAGTACTTTTATTTTCTGTCATTTAGTTTTTACCAATAAATCGCTCTCACCCACTTGGTGCATAGAATGAAATGACTATTCAGGAATCGGTTATGGGTGCAACATCAAGCCAGCCAGGCCTATGCCAAGAGTTCAAGGCCCCAGCCGAACTCCCTCGATTATCCAGCCTCATGCCATGTCGTTCACTCGACACTTTAAATGGAGTTCTGTTCTTCCCTTTTCCTTAATGTCATTTCCTTCTCATAATTGTCTGCTTGCATGGCTTTTGAACTAAGTCTTGCTGAAAGGCACGCCTTCGTTCAAAAGTGTGGGGTGAGAACCGCCTGTGTACATAACATGTTTTTCTTTTCCTTTTCCCTTAATATTATCTTTTTGAAAATATGAACTTGAGAATGTGAAAAAGATAGATCATAATTCATGCATTAACCTTGTGAAAATTCAATTGTTTAAAAACTTAGAATGTAACTTCTCATTTGTCCTTTTGTGCTGAGATAAACTAGTGATGTGGAGTTGATAGAAAATGCGCTAGAGGGGCTTGGCAAGCATTCGAAGGGCTGAATTTTGCTATATGGTTTTCGAAGTCAGTGGAGGCTGCACTTTGGGTTTCATTGAAGATTGAAGTCATCTCCGCCATGCAGTGTTTATGCAAAAAGAAAAAAGGCGGGACGGGAATCAAACCGTCCTATCTCTAGTTAGAGTAGCCGGGAAAATAAATGAGCGACCCTCATTTTGACTCGCGCGAAACAGCAAGGATGAGAGAGAGCGGGGAGGTATTTCCATATGCTCGCGGGCGATGATTGGACCTCCCAAAAAGGCTTGAGAAAATGGACTAGCAAGCCACAAAAAGGCAAAAGCTCAAAGAGCAAATCAAGAGGCCAAAGGCCCAAAATTGTGAAGGTTTTAACCAAACAAAAGTGAAGTACTCAAAGAGTCAAATCAAAGGCCAAAGGCCGATTCACTACAAAAAAGCTGTCCCTCACCAAAAGAGAAAATAAAAAAGGCTCAACTCAGTGAAATCCAAACCGAATCACGTGCTAGAGAAAGCTACAAGGAAATCATATAGTGCGAGACGATCTCGAGAATGCAGTCCAGGAGCCTAAAAAGGGCTATCTCCCGAAACATCCGAATTAATTTGCATCTCGGCACGGAGGTACAAGTATCAAGTTTCTTCTATTTATTTACACGGTTTAATTTGGTAATAAGTAGTAATGCATGAATTAGGATAAATCTAGTCCCACAGTCTCACTATCATATTTTAAAAGTTTACTTAGATAGTGTGCCGCCCTTTAATAGCATTGTTCGGGACGAACAACTAAAAGTGTGGGGTAATCTGATGGACCATAATTGTATGAATCATAAACACAGTTAAACCCACCAAATTAGACTGTTTGTCTATTTAAGTTTTGCTTGTTAGTTCCGATATTTATCTACAGGGTATTTTGGAGTCTAGAGAGAATACAGGCTAAGGAGGAGTTTTTAAGCTGAAAAGATATTACGAGTCATTCCAAGGTCAAGACCAGATGCCGACTGAAGAAATATCATGAACCGGACGTGGAATCACTCAAAACAAATCCAACCGAAAGACAACCAAAGTCAGTCCGGAGCTGAAAGGACCGATGGCTTTTTGGGATGAGACTCACAAACCTCAAACTCATTCTCCTCCCTCCATGTGGCCGGCGGCTAAGGGAGGGGACACCTCATAGCCACCGGCGGCTTTCCCCCCTCCCCCATGTGTCTTCATCTCCTTGCTCTCCCTCTCCTCTTGTGACAAGTGTTGCCATCTCCCATCTCCTCCATGCCTATAAATAGAGATGCCTCCTCCTTGTATCAAATCATCCACAACATCACAACACATCACTTATCTCTCTAGACTTTTGGGCACTTTTGTACGCTTTTGTTTGAAATCTATAATACTCCTGTTGGTTCTTGAGTATTCTAGTAGTTTTTGAGTTTACTCCTGTTGGTTCTTGAGTATTCTCCTTTACTTACTGTCTTTCAAAAACCCTCGAGTACTTAGCTACGGTATCCACCTCTATGGATATTCGTAGCTAAACTCTTCATTCGGTTGAAGGGGTGTACTTGTATCATAAAATGTTTTAGGCTATACTCTTAGTGCCTCTTCTTTGTATTCAAAACTTGTTCTATGTGCATATATTAGGTCAGAACTTCCAAGGTTGAGTGGATGCTTGAAATGGAAAAACTCTTCCTTGGGGGTTCGTGAACATACTCGGGTAAGTGGATGCTTGAAATGGCAAAGCTTATCTGGGGAGTTCGATCTCTTTTAAACACCATTTGGTTTGATCGGAAATGATTGATCAAATGGATGCACATAGGCTAGTATACCTTGAAATGGGGTGCTAGTCTAAATAGAACAAGTGCTCTACGACCTTGAAATGGGCTAGACAGTGTGTGCAAATCGAGCGCTTGAAATGGCCTTGATACACGTTTGAATACTTAGTAGGATCACTAAAGGTCAATGATAAACAGGCTATGATACAAGGCCCCCGAAACCGAATGCTTTCCTTAGATTTAAACACCACCTGCATTTACTTCCTTAGTATAAACTGCCTTATCAACTGCTTACCTCCCGGAAGACTTGCCAATCACGCAACAACCACTGTAAGTCTTCTTCCTTTTATTTTTAGTATTTACTTTTCTGTCATTTACTTTTCCGCACTAAAAACCAAAACCAACCAAAAAAACACTTACTTTTCCGCACTAAAACCTCAATCAACCTAAAAACACGCTCCCTCGCTGTACAATTCCATCAAAGAATAGCTTATCCCCCTAATTCCCTTGGGTTCGACCCCTACTTACCACTTGCTACCCAGTAGTGAAGTCCCGAGTAGCGGACTTATAAATTTATTCTTGACGTTTGCACACGACGACTGTGCATCCGTCACCCTCCTTGCTCACATATGCTTTAATCTTTGGGTTTTCCCCAAGTTTCGTATATAGTCGTTGACATTGAGAAGGCCTTATTTTGTACCTGAAATGTAGAGAAAGAGGTCAATTAACATCAAAATATTATCGGAAATGAACCAAAGCTATAGTGATAAATAGCTATTAATAAGTCGAAAACTCGACTTATCAACACTCCACACTTAAGCTTTGTTTGTCCCGAACAAAGTATGCAAATATGTCAAGGTCATGCAAATGGCGAAATACTAGTGGTGCAATGTTTTTCGTCTATTTGCCTCACTAGCTTTCACAAGGTCTTGATCATTATTCTTGAACATGTTATTCAAAGGAAAGTATGTACATCCTAACTAGCTCCTTTTCGTAGGCGTTACGAATGCATTTAGCGCATGCATTAAGCCTTTAAACCCCTAAGCTACCCTAGTGGATGACTTATAGTCTCATGAGAGTTTTTAGAAATGGGAATACTCACAAATCCCAAGTGCACCTATCCTATGAGAATGAATTCAAGAGTGCTTAACCGAGGCGAGGATTTCTCAAAACAAATCCCTTACCCCAAGCTAGGACTACCGTCACATTATCATCAAAAGAACTTTTGAACCATTAAGTACCCATGAGGTTGTGCATTCAATATCATCAATGCTAGGGCTATCAATTGTCTTATCCAAAAGTCTACTCATTTTCAAGGTAATCTATTAGAAGCAAAGTTGTTAGTTTGCACAAAAGAGTGTCAATCGCTCACCTATGCTAGCTAGGGCTAGTCCATTAGTGCACGGCATGGAACTCATTCCCAAGTCGTAGGCTCTTAAATCGTAATCCATAAGGGAAGAGGAGTTTGACACTAAAAGTTCTTAGAAAACGAGCTTAGTCCAAATGAGAGCTCCCGTGCAAGCACTAGGATTGTCCAAGAGTTAATCCAACTAGCACACAATGCAAATGATGAATCCCGCACAAATGAAGAATGGAGAAAAACATAAAGTCAAGTTTTAAGTGCTTTTTATTTTTTTTCCGAATGGCCTTTGGCCTACAAATGCTTTCTAGGGGGAACTTTTCTTCCTAACCCCCGACATTTGTATCATTTTTGAAGCAATACTTCTCGTGTACATCGAGAAAGTTTTTAGTCGGTGCTTTGCCCTCTTTGACCACAAAAAAGTTTTACTGGGGCCTATTTTTTGCTCTTTTGACTCCACACTTAAAACTTGACAATATGTTCAAACAAAGTGAGTGGAATGTGTGGGAAGCAATCACAAGCAAAGCACTATGTTAGAAAACTCAAGTCACCAAGAAGCATAAAAAAGGTCTAAGTTTATCGTGAAAATTTTAAAAGTGCTTGCTAAAACTTAATCCAAGGTATTTCAATGAAAATACTTAGAAAATTAGATAGACAAGAGATAGCAATGATATTGATTTACAAGAATGCACATTCAAATGACTAGGTCGGTTCTAAGTTCAAGATCCAATAAATGTGACAAATAGACTAGATGTGATTTATAGGGATTTAGAGTTGATAATCACAAGCCTATGTGGTTAAAAAAACTCTCATGTTAGGGATAAGGTGCAGAAGATGCAAGTGTCCATCTAAAAATGATATGTATGGCATGAAAGCATATGAACTATGCGCATTAACCCACTCCACACTCAGTTCAAGCTTAGTCCCTATGTGCAAAGAATGATAAATAAAGGCAAAGGCGCATATGAACTGCCCTCGTTTGAAGAACGGGTCAAAAATCCAATGATGTAACTCTTGGGAATGAGAAATAGTCTTTTGGTTGCATATGTAGATAAAGAAGGTGAATTTTGACATGAGAAGAACATGTATATATATCCTGTAGAGTTCACGAATCATAAATGGTAGAACACCTTCAATATCATAAGAAAGTAGGATACAACCAAAAGACAAGGTAAGATTACATCATCAAGATAGCATACATCATCAAAATTGCGCCAGAAGGCGACTTAACAACCAAGTACATAGTCCAAGCAACAAAGTCATGAAATAGAAATACATGTGTAATCAAAATGAAGCAAGGACTCATGATGTAGCATCATCGCCTCCCAGAGTGGCCTCTCTAGTATGAGCTCCATCAACCTCCTCCATGGCATCACTGAAAGGCGTGCCCGCCTCCTCGAGTCTAGTAGATGGCGTGAAGGCAAGGGGGAGGCGGCACGAGGGATAGAAGGCCATAGATCAACGGGAGCACTCGAGCCTCTGATCATGGATAACAGTGTAGTACGGAGCCACTCCGACTCCTGGAGAGCTCTCAAAGCCTCCTCTCTAGCAAAGGCCTCAAGACTAGCTAGCCCGCTCCTCAAATCAGCAATGTCGGAGAAGACTCACTCTCGCCACTCGGCCCAATCCCCACTAGCACGGGGGGCACTCTCAACATCTAGCTCATCAGTGGGTAACTCCTTAACAATGGGAGCCTCATGCTCGGAAGCCGCGGGAGAAGCAATAAGGGAGGAAGGAGGAGATGGTGTAAGGTTGGCTAGGTAATAGAGGTGGTTCCTAGCCTTGAAGGTCTTCTTCTTGCGCTTCGCCGAATCTCTAAAATCCTTCTTTATGTGGTTTGTTGTCCTCCTCCCAAGTAGCGCCATCCGCCTTGAGGAGGTGCATGTACCTCATCGTAGGCACATCTAGAGCCTTCTTGGATGGCACTGGGCATCTATCATGGGCAAAGGCGAAGTTACACCCCATGGCAATCAAAGTAATCATAGAGCCGCCTCCCAAAGTGGAATTCCTCGAGGTCTCACTTACACAACTTTCAAATCTAGGAGCAAGGATGCCAATCCAATCAAGCCTATCACCCCTATCAATAGCCATCATCAACTCTAAATCATGGATTGTCACCGCTCTAGCCTTGTCCTTACGGGTGTTATTCTCGATAGCGATGATGTGATGAATAACCTTCCAAATCGGAAGGGTGATGGCTGAGGAGTTATAGGAGGATACAAACCACTCATGCCTTCCCGAGATATCCCTCCAGAACTTACTCCTCACATGCACATTCTGAGTAACCACCTCTCCACCCAATAAAGGGAAACCAAGCCACTCCCTAATCATCCTCTCCTCGATTCTAAACTCTCTTCCACCCATGACAAACCTCCAATGGGTTTTCCTCTTTCCCTCTCTCTCAACCTCCAATGTGCATATAAACTCCTCCACCACCCTCTAGTAACAACTGGGGTCATCCAATAAAAGAAATCCAAGCCCACATCGAGACAATAATGAGCGTACCTCGCCACCAATGTTGAGGTGGTCAAGTGCCTCTAAGTTGGGGTAGAGTGTGGCCACGGTTTCCTTCCCCGCTCTAATGATGTATTCGAGCCTCTTCGTGTGTCTTGCATCCCTAAACGTGAGAGGTTTGGAGAAAGGGTAAGGTGTGGGTAAGGGTAGAGGGATCTCTAAAGGCGCATCCCTAGGCTCAATTGGCCCTAGTGCAAGAGGAGGGTCACTAGGCTTAGGTGACGGCTCTCTAGGAATGGGAGGCACCTGAGCCTTCTTCTTTATTGGTTTCTTCGGCGCAGAGGAGGTCCCCTTTGAGGATTTGCTCTTCTTCTTGCATGGAGGGCTGGGAGAAGGTGGCAGAGACTCAATTTCCTCACTCAAGGATGAGCTAGGCTCCCTTAGTGAAGCCCTTATTAGCTTCCTTTTGCGAGTAATGAGGGGCCTATCATCCTCATCACTTTGGTCGACTTCTTCGATGGGGAGGTCTTGAGAGGAGCTCTGGGCTGTTTCCTTGCCCTTTGACTTGGATGTGGATGAGGGAATGTCCTTAGGCATGGTATGAATGAGGAGGGAAAACTGAGTTTTTGAGGAGTAGTAAGGTTCAGCAGGTCGGCTGGCTGAGAATCAATTGTTTAGACGGTTGGCTGAACTAGCGATTTGGGTGAAGATCATGTTTGGAAGATTCAGACTTGGCTCATGAAATCGATGCTTGGGGTTTGCAATAAGGGTGACAGGGAGGAATTTGAGCGGTGGAACGGTGGTTTTTGGAGGCGAAATGAGGAGATTGGAGTTGGGGTAGTTCCGACAAGAGGAGAAGCGGCTAGTGGTTCTAGGCGATGGCTGGGATGGTCTGACGACGGCAGAGCGACGGTGAGGTTGTGGTTGCCGTCGGACAGTGGGGAGTGCTTGGGATGGCCGGGAGTGAAGGTCGGCTGGGTCGAGGTCGGGGTTGAAGTCGGCAGCCGGTTAGGTGGTGTGTAGGGATGAAATGAAATGAAGTTCAAAATAGGGATGGGGTCTTTGGATAAGCATTTGCTAGCCGGTCGGTTGACAGGCCAGCCGACCGACTGGGGACAGGGCAGTTTTGCACAAGTCTCAGTAAATGATCGAACCGGTATGGTGAAAGTCCAGCCGACCGGCTGGAGACAGGGTTCAACAATTTTTCCAAATTTTGACTCGTAAGATCTTTCGATTTTAGCTTTAACCCAACTCCACACTTAAAAAAATTTCACTCCACAAAATGAACGAGCACCACTAAAGATTCACAACAAAAACTCAATACAAATTCTAAGCATGCTCCATGACAGGTCGTCGTCGGTACCTGCAAATTTAAATTTATAATCTCCACTTACTCTTGGCTTAGTATAACGGCAAGCAAGGGGTCGAACCCAAGAGAGCTAGACAGGCTACTATTGTTCTGTGAAAAAGGGAAATAATTGGGTTGTGAGTAATTAGGAAACAGTAGAAAATAAGAAACAAAGGAGTGATTATCAATCAGAGAGAATATTCGGACTAGGGTATCTAATTGTGACTTGTTTTATCATCGACTTATAATTATCTATTTTCAAGTTCCTAAGTGTGGTTACTTCCATTCCAAGTTATAACCTAAAGTAGGGTATTTCCGGACGCCTACACCACAATCTACTTCCTTTTCGGGTTGTAGAATTCTAGTCCTAGCAATCTAATACTCCATTCCAAGATATATAAGATTAGTGCTCTATTCGTTCTCAACGGTCTAGTATCAAACAAATAGTAATAAGAAAATTGAATTGCGCGGCTAAACCTAACTGTTCCAAGTATCAATTTAACTTCGCAATTCAACCAAGATAAGTAAGCACAAGGATTAGTGGAATAATGACAATAGCATTAAGTATCGAGTCTCAAAAACAATCGTCACAATGTATTAAACCCTAGCCCGAATAAAGGGGCTTAGCTACACATGGCCATGAAAATAAAAGACAAAAGTAATAAGGGAGGAGTTTCTTCTCTATTGCCGAGAGGAGGAGGAGGACGAAGCCTAGAGAGAGAAGCTCTGGTCTTCGAGTGAGAGAGAGCTCTCCGGTTTTGGGATGATGATGCGCTGCTGGATGATGTCCTATTTATAGAGTGGATTAGGGCTTCCAGGTTTCCAAGTTGAGGTTGGCCCAAAAACGGTTTTAGGAAACATGTCCTAAAACCGACTTTGCTTGGCTTGTAAGTTTACTTGCCTTGCAAGTCTTCCAGATTCTTCCAGGACCTTCTAGAAGCCTCTAAACCGCCACGCATGGAATTTGGAATTTTCCCGGAATTACTGTTCACGAGCGAATACTGTTCATTCTGGAATTACTGTTCACGAGCTAAAAAATACTGTTCATACCAGAATTACTGTTCACGAGCCGAAAAATACTGTTCACGACGCTCCTCTGGCTTTGATCTTCAACTGCGATGTTTCTGGCACGAAATGCCGTCTTTTATGCGCGTTTCCTCCTAGAGCTTCCGAAACACCTGAAATGCAAAACAACACTAAGAAGTAACTGTTTGCATGATAAAGTGCCGAAATTGGTGGGATTTGATGACTCGATGAGTCGTATAAATACGGCTCATCAAACCACCCCACACTTAAACTTGTTCATCCCGAACAAGGACTAGGTCATAAGAGGAAATTAAACTGAAACATCACAATTCCTTCGGCATACTAGATATTGCTACATGAATATGACTCGCTAATTTAGACTTCACCTTTCCATCCATATCTCGTTACTAAAAGTCTTGGTCGCAAACATGGAAATGACTTGATACGTGTTACCTTTTGACCAAGATGCCAATCAATTCGGATGTCTGGGAGATAGTCCTCTTTAGACCCATGAACTGCAGTCTTGGTTCCGAACTCTTGTTATATGGTTACGCTTCATCACTTTTTCTTGCACGTGATTGATTCGAGCTTCAAGGTGCTTGAGTGCTTTTCGGACAGCTTGTAGTGATTCGGTTTGATGTATCATTGGGGTACTTCACTTTTGTTGCGGTGTAAAACTTCCCAATGGAATGATTTTTGTCTCTTTTTGCTACGGATTGTGACTGCTCGTCCGTGATTCCTTTTCCTTTCGACGCGTGTCAAGCTGAGGGTCGCTCGTCTATTTTCCCAGCTACTTGGACTAGGTACCTCCTCGCTCTCACTCATCCTTGCCCTTTTGACGCGAGTCAAGCCGAGGGTCGCTCGTCTATTTTCCCGGCTACTTGGACTAGAGATTGGACGGTGTGATGTATTCCCGTCCCACTGAACCGCATAAGGACTGCAGTGGCGGAGCAGACTCGTAACCATGTCGCCTCGAAGTGCTAGCCTCCACGAAATCCACATAACCATATAACTTGAATTCGGTCCTTTGAATGATCTGTCAGGTCTCTGTAGGATGTTTCTATCAACTCCACATCCCTGTTTATCTCAACTTACAAAGGCACGCAATTGGTTAAGTCCACATGTAATTGCACAATTCTAATTTCACAAAAGACATGTATGTAATCTGCTCTATCTATTTCACATCATCAATATTCAATACCGCAAATCTAGGAAATAAAGAAGAAACATGTACAAATTTTTTTTAAAAAAATTGCGTGTAACGTGCTGACTCTGTGCCGGTGCAGGAAAGTAAACGTGTTGACTCGATGACTGACTCTCCCACCCCACACTTTTGAAATAAGTCGTGTCCTCACGGCACGACTTAGACTCTAGACTCACAATGCATACGAATAATATGGAAAAGAAGAGAAAAAGGGTGGAACAATACTCCCCTTGGGTGGTCGTGGCATGGATATGGCAATGTCCTGGGCATGCGCTCGCATTGTTCTCCTCATGCGCTTGCATGGTTTGGTGCGCCGAGACCTGGCCGAATAATTTCTCAAGGCATGCGCTCGCATGGTTCGCCTCGTGCGTTGGCACAATCCCGACCCGTCGCTTGAAATTGTCGTGCGTTCACACAATGGCCCTGCTTGCTCGCATGCGGTCGAATTCCCAGCCGTGTGCGCTCGCACAGTCTCCTCATGCGTTCGCATGAACTCGACCCATCGCATGAAATCCTTGTGCAATCGTATGACTGAGTGTGCATTCTCGTCTGGTGCTGTGCTGAGACTTTGTGCGTTTGCATAGATATTCTTGTGCGTTCGCACAAGTCCGACCAGTGGCATGAAATTCTTGTGCACTCGCATGACTTACTCTGCGTGCTCGCACTCCCCGCCTGCAGGTGACCATGCGAACGCATGGCAAGGGCATGCGAACGCATGAGGCTCATATGTTCCCTGCATGAAAATCATCTTCTTTCCCGAGTACAATGTGACGAATGTGACTCAAAACATAAAATGAAGTAAGTAAATAAACTAAAAAGTAATGCCGGGCTGCCTCCCTGCGAGCGCCTTTGTTTTACGTCGTTGGCTCTACGGTACCTCGTTAAGGATCACAAGTTAGGATCCCATGGGCGTGTGAGGTCAAACTTTGCTTCAACTGCTCCTTCAATCTGCCCCAAGCCTCCGTGGAATGATGTGCTCGGTTCTACTCTCCATCGATCGGGCGGGTTCGCCGTCACATACTCCCGGGTCGTTGAGGACTTCTTGCTCATAGCTACTGGCCCGGTCGCACACATGATCTCTTCCGGTCTGTCGGGAACTAGGGCACTAAGATCTGAGGTGTGCACTATGTCCGGTGGCTTCCTCGTGCATGGACAATCGTCATCCCCATAGATGTAGAAATCAGACTTCTTTCCACCGAATGCAAGTGATAGTAGGCTCGTGCCCATGTCAATTCTGGTCTTTGTGGAGAAGAGGAATGGCCGTCCCAAGATAAGTGCAGGAGGATCATTGTTTCTAGAATCGCCCATCTGCAAGACATAGAAATCTGCAGGAACAATAAGATCTCCTACTCGGAGGATTAAATTTTCAAGTAAACCATCAGGCAGAGTACACGATTTATCTCCTAGCTCAATTAACAATTTTGGCAGTTTCAATGAGCCAAGTTTCAATGAGCAATATAGAGAATATGGCATAACATTAATCGCAGCACCAAGATCGATCAAACAGTGAGGAATTTTTGTCTCACCGATACCACATGTGACCGTGAAGGCCCCTGGGTCCTTACTCTTCCCTGGCGGTATCTCATGGCTAGTAGCGAATGGATGCCTCATCATCGGGTCGTTCTGCGTAGGCCTTGTCACCAATCTGCCTTCCAGCTCGTCCATGTGCGTCATATAGCCTTCGGGAGCAATCACCTGCACAAAACATGAAGAACCGTGAGTGTCAACATTCTCGGTCCTGGGGACCGTGGTCTTCTCAGACAGCCCGACAGTGAGGACCGGGTCAGTCTCGGCTGGTTCTCCTTTAGGCGCCGGCGGGTTGAAATGTTCTGATGCCCAGATGTAATCTGATCTAGGTTTTTCCTTGTTGATCCTTGCCATCGTGTTGAGCATCTCGTTCTCCCAATATGCGGACTTCTTTAGTGCCGCGTCCATGTCCACTACTCCCATCATGCTGACATTCCCTCTCGGGTTCGGTATGGTTTGGGATGGTAGCCGTCCTGGGTTGTTCTTGAGCTCTGAGACTTTTGTGGCGATCTGGGACATCTGTTTGGACAAGTCGGCTATGGCCCCATCGGTCTTGACCTGAAATTGATGTACTGAGGTTGCCAGGTCCTTGACAATGTCCTCCAAAGACTTACCCGAGCCGTTTTGGGTTGGGCCCGACTGATTGTGGTTCGGCCCTCGTTGTTGATACTGGCCGGGCGCACTCTGCTGATACTGGCGATGTGGAGGCCGGTAGGGCTGCTGGTTTTGCTGTGGTGCGGTTTGGTGAACTTGCTCCCTCTGGGCATGATGCTGATGGTTGTCGTTCCTCCATGGTTGTCCGTTGGCTCCTTGGTTGGTCGTGGCTACGCCATACTATCGGGCTGGCCCGGCCCGGTTGCCATAGTTCTGATAGTCACCTACTACATTGACTTCGGCCTGGTCGTCCTCCACTATGGTTGGGCACTCGTCTGTTTTGTGATTTGTGGCTGCACAAAACCCGCATGGTTTGACCTGGACCGGTTGCCTCCTGATGACATGCTGCATCATCTCCTTGAGCTGTTTGATCTCTTCGGCCATGGAGCTGGATGGGGGCTCGACCTTTGAAACGTTCCTGGTTCTGCTGAATTCTTCTTCTTTGTTGGACTCATCCTGGAACCGTTCACTCTCGGCCACTGCCATTATCTTTCGACGTACTCCGGCTGGGGACAGGTTCATCAGGTTTCCTCCAGCCGAACATCTAGTGGCTTCCTGTCCAGTCGCCTCAGTCCGTCTAGCATACAGTCCACTAGTAGCTTCTCTGGTAGCCCAAGGTTGCAGCAGCTCTGCTCTAGGGCGTTGAACTTCTCCACGTACTCATACATTGTCTCATTGGGTCCTTGTCTGAGCTCTTGTAATTGCCTTCGGACCTGCATTGCCCTGCCTGCTGGGTAGTATTTGTTGAGGAATTTCTTCTGCATCTGGTCCCATGTATATATACTACTTGAAGACAAAGATAGAAACCAATCAGTAGCAGAGTCTGTCTGTGAAAAATAGAAAGCTTTCAATTTGAAGTCTTCCACTTTGACTCCGTATGGTTTCAGGTTCTGGAAGCTGCCGTGATAGCGCTGCAGATGCGATGTGGCTGATTCTCCTTTGATCCCCGAGAACTTAGATAGGTGGTGAACAACCGCCGTGTTGATGGCTATAGCTGCGAGGTCCGGCCCTTCGTATATGCACCAAGATTGGTCTCTGAAGCTGGGGGCCGATATTTCTCCCATGGTGGGCTCCTGATCGTCGTATTCATCGTCGTACTCGTCGTCAAACACCGGCTGTCTGGGTGGTCGCCTGATTTGCTGTCGTAGAGCGGTGGGTGGTTGATGTCTCGGTTGTGGTTGAGCTTGCTGTCGGGCCGGGACCTGTTGCTGAACCGGGACCGGCTGTCGGGCTGGTGGCCTCGGGCCTCCTCCGTTCTGTGCTCCGGGCGCCCCTGGCTTCGTTGGGCCGCTTCTCGGTTGGCTCGGTTCCGAGCCCGGACTAGCTGCTCCAGGTCTTCCTAGATCACTGGTGGGGCGTCGTCATTGTTGTGGACGGGTGGGTTCTCTTCGTGGTTGTCTTCCTCGTAGTGGTCCTCGTCGTCATGGATCTGATTACCTGCGTGAGCCATGATACACGAGTAGTGGTGCACAAACTAGGGAACTAAAAGAAAAGGAATTAAACAAAATTAGAAACCAAGTAAGAATAATTTCACCGTGCGTAGCTCCCCGGCAACGGCGCCAAAATTTGACAGGTCGTCGTCGGTACCTGCAAATTTAAATTTATAATCTCCACTTACTGTTGGCTTAGTATAGCGGCAAGCAAGGGGTCGAACCCAAGAGAGCTAGACGGGCTACTATTGTTCTGTGAAAAAGGGAAATAATTGGGTTGTGAGTAATTAGGAAACAGTAGAAAATAAGAAACAAACGAGTGATTATCAATCAGAGAGAATATTCAGACTAGGGTATCTAATTGTGACTTGTTTTATCATCGACTTCTAATTATCTATTTTCAAGTTCCTAAGTGTGGTTACTTCCATTCCAAGTTATAACCTAAAGTAGGGTCTTTCCGGATGCCTACACCACAATCTACTTCCTTTCCGGGTTGTAGAATTCTAGTCCTAGCAATCTAATACTCCATTCCGAGATATATCAGATTAGTGCTCTATTCGTTCTCAACGGTCTAGTATCAAACAAATAGTAATAAGAGAATTGAATTGCGCGGCTAAACCTAACTGTTCCAAGTATCAATTTAACTTCGCAATTCAACCAAGATAAGTAAGTACAAGGACTAGTGGAATAATGACAATAGCATTAAGTATCGAGTCTCAAAAACAATCGTTACAATGTATTAAGCCCTAGCCCGAATAAGGGGGCTTAGCTACACATGGCCATGAAAATAAAAGACAAAAGTAATAAGGGAGGAGTTTCTTCTCTATTGCCGAGAGGAGGAGGAGGACGAAGCCTAGAGAGAGAAGCTCTGGTCTTCGACTGAGAGAGAGCTCTTCGGTTTTGGGATGATGATGCGCTGCTGGATGATGTCCTATTTATAGAGTGGATTAGGGCTTCCAGGTTTCCAAGTTGAGGTTGGCCAAAAAACGGTTTTAGGAAACATGTCCTAAAATCGACTTTTCTTGGCTTGTAAGTTTACTTGCCTTGCAAGTCTTCCCGATTCTTCCAGGACCTTCTAGAAGCCTCTAAACCGCCACGCATGGAATTAGGAATTTTCCCGGAATTACTGTTCACGAGCCAAAAAATACTGTTCATACCGAATTACTGTTCACGAGCCGAAAAAATACTGTTCACGACGCTCCTCTGGCTTTGATCTTCAACTGCGATGTTTCTGGCACGAAATGCCGTCTTTTAAGCGCATTTCCTTCTAGAGCTTCCGAAACACCTGAAATGCAAAACAACACTAAGAAGTAACTGTTTGCATGATAAAGTGCCGAAATTGGTGGGATTTGATGACTCGAAGAGTCGTATAAATATGGCTCATCACTCCACCACCAAGAAATCGCTAGCATACATATGATTTTCAACAAAAAGCAAGCTAGGATCATACACTCCACACTTAAGACATCACACACCATTTAGAAATTTCATGCAAGCATCATCCCACACCAAGCACATCTAATCATGCATTTAAATCATCCTAACGCCAAGTTGAACGTTGTAATTTTCAGGTAAGTACCAGGTCGTCCAAGGAGCAAGCCCAAACTTATGAGCACTATTCAATTTTGTTCCGATAAGTCTACTCTAATTACGAAAGGTTGGTTTGATGTGGTTATTGGAGCAAATGTATATAAACAATGTAAACAATCTAAGGAAACTAGAGATAGTGTCACTACCAAGGCAAATGGTGTACTCTAGGGAACTACTTCACTCATATGTGTTTTTAGACTCCAAGAATTCAATTTCATGCAAGATACTTGTTTTAGAAGATTAGATTAAGGCGTGCGACTATTAAATCAAATTCAATCGCTAGATGTTGTTACTTGATTTAAGGAAGAAGCACCTCGCACGTGAGCTTCAATCGCTAGATGTTGTTAGCTCACGTCCCACTCAAGGTTCTCAATCATTAGCGCTAGCTCAATGATCAATAGCCAATAAGCGGTTTAAGATCAAGCCTATCTCAATGCCAAGATGGGTCACGCTAGTGATCACCACCTACCAAGGGTGAATCTATTTTGTTCTAGAACTCTTAGTCTCGTTCGCTAGAACACTCAACCTCAAATTCATGTTTCTAGACCACTTAGGCATTTTATCAAACACTTGGTGGGCATAGAATTGACATTACATCCAAGTAGATTCACAATCATCCAAACATGTTATTCTAACATTGATTCATTATAGATTAGGAGTATTAACACACATGAGGTCCATAAGACCCTAGAATACAAAACACTACTCACAAATCATGTTCATAGACAAACACAAATTGTATTGAGTACATGAATGAAGATTCAATGGAAAGAATGAACCAATGATCTTCAATCTTCAATGGATGATCCCCCTTGAAGCCATGGTAGCTTGTTCTCTCTAGAATCCCTTAATATTTCGTGCTCCAAAACCCTAGTTTTTGCCCCTTCCCTGGGTCAAAACCATCATTTTCTATTTAAAAGTTCGAAAGTCAAAAATCTGATTTTCAGGGAAGACCCGGGCGGGTCTTGGTGGGACTCGGGCGAGTCTTGAGTGTGAAATGGAGCAGAGCACGCAGCAGAGTAGATCCGGGCGGGCTTGGTCAGACCCGGGCGGGTCCTTTGGAGTCAGCGCGCTGCATATGCGAGACTCGGGCGAGCTTCCTGGAGCTCGGGCGAGCTTCCGGTGGCTGTTTGGAGGTCTTAACGTCCGAATTAGGTCTTGGCTTAAACTAAAGAGTTGTATCCCTTTGAGCTATCTTTCTAACAAGCTTTGAATCAACTAAATCGGACACCAAATGCGATCTGTGCGTCCAAAATACGCCGGCAAGGTCGGTTTGCCCTGTTTTGCCCGAAACACCATATTTTGCTCCGAAACTTCGGTTTTCTTCTAGAATTGATCTTTTTGAACCCAAGGACCGTAGGATTAGTTTCTAACCTGAAATAGCAAGCAAGAGGGTCAAATGGTATCGAATTAGCACGGGGAATGGACCAAAACTCTTCATAAATGGATATGTAAATGAGTCGAGAATTCAACTCATCAAAACACTCCACACTTAAAGTTTGATCGTCCCGAGCAAACAATAAAATCAAGCCAAAGAGAAACAAATGGCGAATAGCTAAGTCATTCTGTTCAACGCCCATTTGCTCCTATCATCCATTTAATGTCTCAAACTTTTATTTCTAACTACTCTAACACATATTTACAATCTAACTCCTTTTCGTAGGTGTTACGAGTGCATTTAGCATATGCACCACGCCTTTAAACCCCTAGGCTACCCTAGTGGACGAGTTATAGTCTCGTGAGAGTTTTCAGAAACGGGAATACTCACAAATCCCAAATGCACTTATCCCATAAGAGTTAAAGCAAGAGTGTTTAACAATTAAGGCCTGGATTTCTCAAAACTTACTTCACATCCCATGCTAGCATCACAATCACTATACATTTCAAGAGAGTTTTCAAACTGTTTAAGATCACATGAGGGTGCTGACAGAACCGCTCGTCGTCAAAGCGATTGTGCAAATAAATTTATAGTCCACTACTTGCAACTATACTACTGGGTAGTACTTGGTAAGTAGGGGTCGAACCCAATGGAACTAGAGGAATAATTGTTCTTCGGGGGGAATTACGCAGCGTGGGAACGTGTTTAAGGTCGGTTGGTTGGTTTTAAAGCTACCAGCTATTTTGATTGATTGATTGGTTGGTTGGTTGATTTTAATACTGGAAAGTAAATTACTATTTTAATGATTAAGAGAAATGTTCGGTTTCAGGGGACTTGTATTATATCTTGTTTATCATTGACCATTAGTGAATCATCTAAGTATTCAAACGGTGAATCGAGGCTAGTTACAGCACAAGACTTGCAACACCGATTTAAAGCAACTCCTGTTCTTTTTCAGTCTAGCGCCAATACCCTAAGGTATGCTAGCCTGGGTACATCCACCTGATCTCACAGTTACGCTCGACCAGATGGGATTTAGGATGAGTCGAACTCCTCAGATAGCTTTGCTTGTTACAGCTTCCACTACCTGAGTATGATCACGAATTCCCACAGAAGAGCTTTGCTTGTTACAGCATCCACTCAACCTTGGAAACTCTGACTATATATGGCACATAGAACAAGTTTTGAATACTAAGACTAAACACTAAGTTAATAGTCTTAAAACATTTATAATACAAGTGCGCCCCTTAGACCGAACTACTAGTTTAGCTACTATTCATCGCGCTAAACATTATACTAAGGAAATTAAAGACAACAGTTAAATAAATTAATACTAAGAGAAACTTACAACCGTTGAAGCGCCAAGGGAGCTTTCCTTTATTTCCAAAGCAAGATTACAACTTACAAATATTACAACTTCTAGAGAGAGAAGTGAATTGAGATTTTGGTGTGTGAAATGAGGAGGAGGAGCTCCTCCTTTTATAGCCAAAAGGGGAGGAGATGGGTGGTGGAGATGGTGGACATGTGCATTTGATCCAAGGGAGGAGAAGGGAGGAGGAGGAGGTGACAAGTGGCGGAATAGTAAAGCCGCCGGTCCCTCCTCCCATAGCCGCCGGTTGCCGGTGGCCCAAGGGGGAGGAGCTCCTCCCTTGGCCACCTCCTTGAGTGGTGGCCGGTCATCCTTTCCCAATGTGTGAGTTTGTACAGTTTTGTGCAGTCTTTTCACAAAACTGTCAATGTGTTCCTTCCCCGGTCTGTCTTGACTCCACTCCTGATTCTTCTGATTAATTTGTTCTGGTCAATTCAACGTCAGGATCCTTGATATTTCTTCAGTCGGCATATGATCTTGACCTTGGATTGACTCTTGTTATCTTTTCAGCTTAAAATCCTCTCCTTAGCGTGTTTTCACTTCAGTCTCTAAAATGCCCTGTGAAAATATATCGGGACTAACACGTAGACGTTAGATAGACAATTAGTCTAATTAAGGGGGTTTTACTGTGTTTCTGACTCGTATAACTTTGGTCCATCAGGTGCACATTCAAGGAAGTCAATACTAGAGCTATCAAGAGCCTAACCTAGAAGTCTATTCATTTTTGAAGCAAGGCTATTGAAAAATGGTTAAAGCTTTTTGCACAAAAGCGTCGATCGATTACCTATGCTAGCTAGGGCTAGTCCAGGGGCTCACGATGTAAACTCATTTCCAAGTTTTAGACGCTAAAGTCGTAACCCATAAAGAAAGAGGAGTTTGACAACAAGAGTTCTTAAAAAAAGCATAAACCAATCAATAGCTTACGTGAAATCACAAGGGTCGTCCCAAAGCTCAACTTGCTAGCACACAATGCATGTGGTGAACTCACACATATAAGAGATGATGGAAGGGCATAAAGTCAAGTTTAAGTGGTTTTTATTTGGCCTTTGGCCTACAAATGCTTTCGAGGGGGAACTTTTCTTCCTAACCCCGACATTTGTATCTTTTTGCAACAAAACTTCTCTAGTACTCGAGGAAGTTTTTAGTCGGGGCTTTGCCTTCTTTGACCAAATTATTATTATTAATTTTTTTTAATGGGGCTTTGCCCTCTTCTGACTCCACACTTAAAACTTGACGATATACCCAATGTGAATATGGAATGTGCGAGAAACAATCACAAACAAGGCACGAGGCAAGAGAGCTAAAGTCACCTAAAAGCAATCGAGAGGTTTAAGTTTTCATGAAGTTTTTAAAGTGTGCTTTGCTAAAAACTTTTCCAAGCATGCGCGAAAAATACTTAAATTTCTAGATAGGCACAAGATAGCAATGAAAATTAATTCACGAGAATGTGCATTCAATAGAGCTAGTTTGGTTTTAGACTCTAAATCATGTAAAAGTAAAATGTAAGCTAGATGTGACTTATAGAAGTTGAGAGATGATAGTCACAAGCCTTTAGTAGTATAACACTCATAAAATTAGGATAAAACATGATGAATGCAAGTGTCCAATCAAAAATGATAGGCATGGCATGATATGAGTGAACTATGCGATTACCCACTCCACACTTAAAAAACTCCACACTTAAAAACTAGCTTAGTCCCTAAGCACAAACAATAAAGAAAATGAGATATAGGCGCATAGGAACTCCCCTCGTTTGTAGATGTGCCCCCACCAATAGAAAAGACGTCATTGTGCAAGACTTGATTGTTCATGATGCAAATAACTTCCTTGATGACAAGAAGACATGAGAGGTTAAAAATAACAAGTGACATACAAGGTAATAAAAAATATGAGCAAGTGAGATTCACTAGTTACATAATACCATCATGGCATAAGATTAATACACCTCAAACAAGGAAAGTAATCTACATCCTTCATAATATGCACATGAGCACTAAGGGCAACATCATTATTCATAGAGAAATCAAGGGAAAAGTGGAGGGCCTTGGAATTATGAAGTGGGATTGGAGTGAGTAGAACTCACTCCACACTTAAGACCCAAGCCACACTCAAGTCATGCAAAACACTTAAATATGAAGAACGAGAATGAACAACTCACAACGGGTTACCTCCCGAGAGGGCCTAGTTTTCCCATCTTGGCAAAGACGTAGCAAAGCGCCCCATAGAATCACTCGTGAGAAGTCCTTTGCTAGGATCCCTTCTCACGGGGCCTTGGATTTGGCGTGTCAATCCACCTTCAAATCCCATTTGAATTCTCGTCCATCAAGCCTACGATGGACTTTCAATTGCAAGTTCGACCGCTTCATAAATTTTGAACCCTTTAGAATTAAGGGGTCATTGGAGCTCTTGTTGAATAATCTTGCAAAATATGGTAAGAAGCTCCAAAACTTGTCTCGAGACGTCGGAATGAAGGAGTCTTCAAAATTAGTCTCGAGCTTGATGGGCACACCTTCCTTAAGTTTTACAATGATGTCCTTAGGCGCCCAATCCTCAATCTCCCTCATTAAACTTTCGTCTACTTGTATTCGAGGTGGCTCTTTGGTTTGGTCCATGTAAATCTAAATAAAGTCTTCATACTCTTGGAATCCTTTTTGCTCAATATGCACTTCCTCTATCTTATCACCATCAAGAGATTCAAGCTCATTCGGCACTAGTGGAGGTGAAAGTGTCCGAAGAGTGTAGTCTTTTATACTTGAATCATCTTCATCTAACTCTTTGATAGCTTGGCCGGGCTTCTCAAAAGAGTAATTTAACAATTTACCATCTCTTGATTCAAAGACTTCTTCCTCAAGACAATCTTCTTCTCCATCCACGTTCCCATTCTCCAAGACTTGTTGCGCTAATGTGCTTTCCAACACTTGTCTTTGAGCATCAAGTTCATCCATGCGATGGTTCAAATCTTGGAAAGCTTGTAGCATGTCTAGATGATATTGGGCAACCCTTGCTTGGTGGGCCTCTTGATTAGCTTGAATCATGGCTAGCATTTCAAAGATGGAAGGTCCACTGTTAGGTTGAGCATCCAAAGGATATTGAGGGTAGGAGGCGTCTTCAAATGAGTATTGGCTATCATCTCGATAAGGAGTGTATGCATGTGTCGGATAGCCATGATCTTCCTAATAGGCATTTTGTTGCTCCTCCTCTTGGTCATATTCTTCATTGTGAAAGACTTGTTGGTTGTATGAGTCCATCCTCGCAAAACAATAGAACAAAAGTTAGTAAGGGATATGAGTGTAAAGAATGTACAAAAGAAAAGGAAAAATATGTACAAGAATAGTCCAAATCTCACAAAATCTACTCTAGTGCTCTAGTTAATTCATTGCTCCCCGGCAACGGCGCCATTTTGACATGCAGTTTTTTAGTGCATGATCAAAAACATTTATATTTGACCGGTAAGTACTGGGTCGTCCAAGGAGCAAGTCCAAACTTATGAGCACTATTCAATTTTGTTCCGATAAGTCTACTCCAATTACGAAAGGTTGGGTTGATGTGGTTATTGGAGCAAATGTATATAAACAATATAAACAATCTAAGGAAACTAGAGATAGTGTCACTACCAAGGTAAATGGTGTACTTTAGGGAACTACTTCACTCATATGTGTTTTTAGACTCCAAGAATTCAATTTCATGCAAGATACTTGTTTTAGAAGATTAGATTAAGGCGTGTGACTATTAAATCAAATTCAATCGCTAGATGTTGTTACTTGATTTAAGGAAGAAGCACCTCGCACGTGAGCTTCAATCGCTAGATGTTGTTAGCTCACATCCTACTCAAGGTTCTCAATCATTAGCGCTAGCTCAATGATCAATAGCCAATAAGCGGTTTAAGATCAAGCCTATCTCAATGCCAAGATGGGTCACGCTAGTGATCACCACCTAACAAGGGTGAATCTACTTCGTTCTAGAACTCTTAGTCTCGTTCGCTAGAACACTCAACCTCAAATTCATGTTTCTAGACCACTTAGGCATTTTATCAAACACTTGGTGGGCATAGAATTGACATTACATCCAAGTAGATTCACAATCATCCAAACATGTTATTCTAACAATGATTCATTATAGATTAGGAGTATTAACACACATGAGGTCCATAAGACCCTAGAATAAAAAACACTACTCACAAATCATGTTCATAGACAAACACAAATTGTATTGAGCACATGAATGAAGATACAATGGAAAGAATGAACCAATGATCTTCAATCTTCAATGGATGATCCCCCTTGAAGCCTTGGTAGCTTGTTCTCTCTAGAATCCCTCAATATTTCGTGCTCCAAAACCCTAGTTTTTGCCCCTTCCCTGGGTCAAAACCATCATTTTCTATTTATAAGTTCGAAAGTCAAAAATCTGATTTTCTGGGAAGACCCGGGCGGGTCTTGGTGGGACTCGGGCGAGTCTTGAGTGTGAAATGGAGCAGAGCACGCAGCAGAGTAGATCCGGGCGGGCTTGGTCAGACCCGGGCGGGTCTTTTGGAGTCAGCGCGCTGCATATGCGAGACTCGGGCGAGCTTCCTGGAGCTCGGGCGAGCTTCCGGTGGCTGTTTGGAGGTCTTAACATCCGAATTAGGTCTTGGCTTAAACTAAAGAGTTGTATCCCTTTGAGTTATCTTTCAAACAAGCTTTGAATCAACTAAATCGGACACCAAATGCGATCTGTGCGTTCAAAATACGCCGGCGAGGTCGGTTTGCCCTGTTTTGCCCGAAACACCATATTTTGCTCCGAAACTTCGGTTTTCTTCTAGAATTGTTCTTTTTGAACCCAAGGACCGTAGGATTGGTTTCTAACCTGAAATAGCAAGCAAGAGGGTCAAATGGCATCGAAGTAGCACCGGGAATGGACCAAAACTCTTTATAAATGGATATGTAAATGAGTCGAGAATTCGACTCATCAAAACACTCCACACTTAAATTTTGATCGTCCCGAGCAAACAATAAAATCAAGCCAAAGAGAAACAAATGGCGAGTAGCTAAGTCATTATGTTCAACGCCCATTTGATCCTATCATCCATTTAATGTCTCAAACTTTTATTTCTAACTACTCTAACACATATTTACAATCTAACTCCTTTTCGTAGGTGTTACGAGTGCATTTAGCATATGCACCAAGCCTTTAAACCCCTAGGCAACCCTAGTGGACGAGTTATAGTCTCGTGAGAGTTTTCAGAAACGGGAATACTCACAAATCCCAAATGCACTTATCCCATAAGAGTTAAAGCAAGAGTGTTTAACAATTAAGGCATGGATTTCTCAAAACTTACTTCACATCCCAAGTTAGCATCACAATCACTATACATTTCAAGAGAGTTTTCAAACTGTTTAAGATCACATGAGGGTGCACATTCAAGGAAGTCAATACTAGAGCTATCAAGAGCCTAACCTAGAAGTCTATTCCTTTTTGAAGCAAGGCTATTGAAAAATGGTTAAAGCTTTTTGCACAAAAGCGTCGATCGATTACCTATGCTAGCTAGGGCTAGTCCACGGGCTCACGATGTAAACTCATTTCCAAGTTTTAGACGCTAAAGTCGTAACCCATAAAGAAAGAGGAGTTTGACAACAAGAGTTCTTAAAAAAAGCATAAACCAATCAATAGCTTACGTGAAATCACAAGGGTCGTCCCAAAGCTCAACTTGCTAGCACACAATGCATGTGGTGAACTCACACATATAAGAGATGATGGAAGGGCATAAAGTCAAGTTTAAGTGGTTTTTATTTGGCCTTTGGCCTACAAATGCTTTCGAGGGGGAACTTTTCTTCCTAACCCCGGCATTTGTATCTTTTTGCAACAAAACTTCTCTAGTACTCGAGGAAGTTTTTAGTCGGGGCTTTGCCCTCTTTGACCAAATTTTTATTATTAAATTTTTTTTTCAATGGGGCTTTGCTCTCTTCTGACTCCACACTTAAAACTTGACGATATGCCCAATGTGAATATGGAATGTGCGAGAAACAATCACAAACAAGGCATGAGGCAAGAGAGCTAAAGTCACCTAAAAGCAATCGAGAGGTTTAAGTTTTCATGAAGTTTTTAAAGTGTGCTTTGCTAAAAACTTTTCCAAGCATGCGTGAAAAATACTTAGATTTCTAGATAGGCACAAGATAGCAATGAAAATTGATTCACGAGAATGTGCATTCAATAGAGCTAGTTTGGTTTTAGACTCTAAATCATGTAAAAGTGAAATGTAAGCTAGATGTGACTTATAGAAGTTGAGAGATGATAGTCACAAGCCTTTAGTAGTATAACACTCATAAAATTAGGATAAAACATGATGAATGCAAGTGTCCAATCAAAAATGATAGGCATGGCATGATATGAGTGAACTATGCGATTACCCACTCCACACTTAAAAACACTCCACACTTAAAAACTAGCTTAGTCCCTAAGCACAAACAATAAAGAAAATGAGATATATGCGCATAGGAACTCCTCTCGTTTGTAGATGTGCCCCACCAATAGAAAAGACGTCATTGTGCAAGACTTGATTGTTCATGATGCAAATAACTTCCATGATGACAAGAAGACATGAGAGGTTAAAAATAACAAGTGACATACAAGGTAATACAAGTATGAGCAAGTGAGCTTCACTAGTTACATAATACCATCATGGCATAAGATTAATACACATCAAACAAGGAAAGTAATCTACATCCTTCATAATATGCACATGAGCACTAAGGGCAACATCATTATTCATAGAGAAATCAAGGGAAAAGTGGAGGACCTTGGAATTATGAAGTGGGATTGGAGTGAGTAGAACTCACTCCACACTTAAGACCCAAGCCACACTCAAGTCATGCAAAACACTTAAATATGAAGAACGAGAATGAACAACTCACAACGGGTTACCTCCCGAGAGGGCCTAGTTTTCCCGTCTTGGCAAAGACGTAGCAAAGCGCCCCATAGAATCACTCGTGAGAAGTCCTTTGCTAGGATCCCTTCTCACGGGGCCTTGGATTTGGCGCGTCAATCCACCTTCAAGTCCCATTTGAATTCTCGTCCATCAAGCCTATGATGGACTTTCAATTGCAAGTTCGACCCCTTCATAAATTTTGAACCCTTTAGAATTAAGGGGTCATTGGAGCTCCTTTTGAATAATCTTGCAAAATATGGTAAGAAGCTCCAAAACTTGTCTCGAGACTTCGGAATGAAGGAGTCTTCAAAATTTGTCTCGAGCTTGATGGGCACACCTTCCTTAAGTTTTACAATGATGTCCTTAGGAGCCCAATCCTCAATCTCCCTCATTAAACTTTCATCTACTTGTATTCGAGGTGGCTCTTTGGTTTGGTCCATGTAAATCTCAACAAAGTCTTCATACTCTTGGAATCCTTTTTGCTCAATATGCACTTCCTCTATCTTATCACCATCAAGAGATTCAAGCTCATTCGGCACTAGTGGAGGTGAAAGTGTCCGAAGAGTGTAGTCTTTTATACTTGAATCATCTTCATCTAACTCTTTGATAGCTTGGTCGGGCTTCTCAAAAGAGTAATTTAACAATTTACCATCTCTTGATTCAAAGACTTCTTCCTCAAGACAATCTTCTTCTCCATCCACGTTCCCATTCTCCAAGACTTGTTGTGCTAATGTGCTTTCCAACACTTGTCTTTGAGCATCAAGTTCATCCATGCGATGGTTCAAATCTTGGAAAGCTTGTAGCATGTCTAGGTGATATTGGGCAACCCTTGCTTGGTGGGCCTCTTGATTAGCTTGAATCATGGCTAGCATTTCAAAGATGGAAGGTCCACTGTTAGGTTGAGGATCCAAAGGATATTGAGGGTAGGAGGCGTCTTCAAATGAGTATTGGCTATCATCTCGATAAGGAGTGTATGCATGTGTCAGATAGCCATGATCTTCCCAATAGGCATTTTGTTGCTCCTCCTCTTGGTCATATTCTTCATTGTGAAAGACTTGTTGGTTGTATGAGTCCATCCTCGCAAAACAATAGAACAAAAGTTAGTAAGGGATATGAGTGTAAAGAATATACAAAAGAAAAGGAAAAATATGTACAAGAATAGTCCAAATCTCACAAAATCTACTCTAGTGCTCTAGTTAATTCATTGCTCCCCGGCAACGGCGCCATTTTGACGTGCAGTTTTTTAGTGCATGATCAAAAACATTTATATTTGACCGGTAAGTACTGGGTCGTCCAAGGAGCAAGTCCAAACTTATGAGCACCATTCAATTTTGTTCCGATAAGTCTACTCTAATTACGAAAGGTTGGGTTGATGTGGTTATTGGAGCAAATGTATATAAACAATATAAACAATCTAAGGAAACTAGAGATAGTGTCACTACCAAGGCAAAGGGTGTACTCTAGGGAACTACTTCACTCATATGTGTTTTTAGACTCCAAGAATTCAATTTCATGCAAGATACTTGTTTTAGAAGATTAGATTAAGGCGTGCGACTATTAAATCAAATTCAATCGCTAGATGTTGTTACTTGATTTAAGGAAGAAGCACCTCGCACGTGAGCTTCAATCGCTAGATGTTGTTAGCTCACGTCCTACTCAAGGTTCTCAATCATTAGCGCTAGCTCAATGATCAATAGCCAATAAGCAGTTTAAGATCAAGCCTATCTCAATGCCAAGATGGGTCACGCTAGTGATTGACATGTGTCGTTGTACCTGTGCAAAAATAATATTTCTTTTTCCGACTAGCAAGTGGTAAGTCGGGTCGTATCCACAGAGATCGGTTGAGAATCTGTTTCACTAAGTAAAAACTTAACAATGGGGGGGTTTTCAAATCCAAACAGTAAATAAAAACGTAAGCAAGAATGATTACTAGAGAAATCGTCACACTAATTCGAGTATCAAATATCAAAGAGAAGTGCAAGCTAGAACTTTTGACTGTGATGCAGGACTAAATCATTAACCTAACCGTTTTGATTTCTAATATTTTACAACTTATAGCTCCCCGCTAGGTTGCACTACAAGTTATCCTAGGGTGTCAATCCTAGTGGTATATTACTCGTATCCTAGTTTGCTATCCCCGCTATGTTGCTAGTAAACTGTGATAATCGGAATTAACAAACTAACAGAAGCTCCCCCGCTAGGGTTCCACTTATGCTAGCATATGAAATCCATAAACAATGCATAGTAATATAATTCAAAACATAAAGATAAATTTAGGTTTCAAGTCAAAACATCACAATGTCGAGTTCTAGCCTACACATATGAGTTTAGCTACTCATCGCAATGGAATACATCATGAAGTTTTTATGTGAATAAAATAGAATGAAAATACTAATGGTGAATTCTCCACCAAGCTGCAGCTCAACTCTAACACTTGAATCCGTGTCTCTTTTCTCCTCTCCTGAAATTCGATCTGGTCGCTAGGGTTTCGTGCTTATTTATTTCTCTCTTTGGGCTTTCCAATAATGCAATTTGGAAATAACGAAATTCGACTGCCAGCTGTCATCCGCGGACGTCTCCTGCATTTTCTGTCCGCGGACGTCTCTTGATTTATGGTAATTGTTCAGACGTCCGCGCATTAATTCTTCAGACGTAGGCGGAGGAAATTTGACTGCCAGCTGAATTCCACTTATGTCTCTTGATTTAACGTCCGCGGATGTCTTAACAATTACTGTAATTCTTAAGACGTAAGTGCCCATAATTCTTCAGACGTAAGTGGTCTGCACTGACGAAAATTCCAAAGTGCTTCGAACTTCATTTCTTTCCGCGCCAAACATCTTCAAATAGACTCCTTTTAGCCGGTATTCCTTCTATGGTCTCCGAGTGTACCTGTGAACGAAAACTACACACAGGTAGTGAAATAATATACAGATAACACTAAGAGACGGGGTTTAAACATATAAAATAGTCGTACAACTACGACTCATCAAACTACCCCACACTTGAACTTGTTCGTCCCGAACAAGAACAAAGCCATAGAACGAATTACAATGTACTAGTCATGCTAATCCTTACATCTCAATCTCAAGTACAGCAATTAATCTTATCATGCTTAAGATTCTAACAATGCGAGTAAGGATAGATTTTTCGATACTTGTTACCTCGCGAGTTGCAATTCAAACGACCTTGGATGTTTGGGAGATAGTCCTTTATAGGTACCACGGACATTGCATTCTTTTCTGAGTTCTGGTCTTTAGAATTGAGTCAGCGGCTTTCTCTGACACATGATTTATTCACTGCTTTCATACCGTTGAGTCTTGAATTCTTTAGCTTGTATGGACTTTGATAAACACACATCTTTGCTTGAATCAATCAGATTTCTGATTTTTTCTCTTTTTTTACTTGATGGTTTGCCTTCGGCTTTTGAATTTGTTTCTTGTCCACATAATCATTTGCGCCCTTGAACCACTCCAATCATAGCCTTCGGATAACAGCATTGGAGTGCATCCCGCTCTTTTCTCATCCTCGTCTTTTCTGCATGAGGCAAGGTAGGGGTTACCCACCCATTCCCAGCTACTTCGACTAGAGATGGACAGTTCGTTTTCTCTGTCCCGCCACCACTTCGAAAGCATGAATAAACTTGTATACTTGGTGACGGAGCTACTCTCAGGACTAGGCTAGTGAAGCGTCAACCTCCACCGCTTTTCTCAATCATCAGAACCAAAAACTCAGAACTTCCTGCAATTTGCCGTACCTTTCCAGGACATTTCTGTCAACTCCACATCCCTGCATATCACAACTTGAAAGAACAAAGCATCGAAATTTTTTGAAATTTCGCATTTTTAGTCAAATGAGCACAATAGTCATAAAAAGCTGGAAATAGGATTTTGACATATCAGAAAAGCATAGCAGTGCATCATCAGTTCATTACGACACATAACTGACTCTTTACATCCCACCCCACACTTAAATGGACACGTGTCCTCACAGAATAATTCAAAGGGTAAGACGGATAAATAAAACAGACTCAGATAAAAAATAAAAATAAAAGAAATGAAATAAAAAATAAAAACGAAGGAACTGGTACTCCCCTAGTATTCTGGTGGTGGTGATTGAGCTCTGTGATTTTAGCCTTTTAAAATGCACCGCGGACGTCTTCTCCATTTAACCCCGCGGACGTCTGAAGAATATGCAATAAATGCTAAGGCGTCCGCGCTCTAATAGTTGAGACGTGCGCGAGCTACACTGATGTAGAATTTTTTTCCTTCGCTTAATCACCTGAAACCACCAGAAATAAAAAGAAATGCACTCGAGGCGCATTATCAGCTTCCCAATTCCACTATAACATGTGTAAAGTAAAAACACACCGGGTCCTCCCGGTAAGCGCCTTTGTTTAACGTCCTTGGCTGGACATTACCTCTTTAGAGATCACAAGTTAGGATCCCAAGGGCGTGTGAGGTCAAACTTCTTAATGCTCTTGTGATACTCATAGCCCTCATCGAGTAGTGCTCTCGTCTCTCTCCATCCTGGTTTCCATCCAAACGTGCCATGTCTCGATCGCTTCCTCGCGTATGGACGGTCGGGATCATCGTGAACATGGAAGTTTGATGTCTTGCTAGCAAATGCAAGCGACGACATTTTTGTTCCCATGTCATTCTTGGTCCTTTTGGTGGCAAGGAGGAATGATTGTCTCAAAATCAGTGCAAGAGGACCGTTAGCGCTGGTGTCTCCCATCTCCAATTTGCCTTGTAGCTCATCTCTGTCGATCGTATGGTCCTCAGGAGCTCTTACCTGCATTGTGAATGGTAAAGAAATGTTAGAAATTGAAAATTCCTTACCTGAATTATTGGAGCCCGCGGACGTCTCCTGTTTATCCTCCGCGGACGTCTCTTGAATTTCTGGTAATTCTTCAGGCGTCCGCGCCTTAATTGTTGAGACGTCCGCGTCCTGCACTGAGGTAGAATCTTCATTCAGCTCTTCTTCTCACATTTCGTAAACGGCGCTGGAAAGCTGACATACTTGCTTCTTTAGCTCTTTAACGTCTTCAGCTTGTTGGCTCATCTGTCGATCGAGCTCTTTGAACATGCCTCTCATTTCTTCTCTAAACTCCTTGATCGGGTCCTTCATCTCATGTTTATCTTCCTCGTTGTTTTCGTCATCACGAATTGCCTCATCCATCCTATTGCACCAAGGTGTCTCATCAATATACGACGCATAAAATCCTCTCATAGTGCGTCTTGGATCCCGACGCCTAGGTAACTGTCCATATCGATTTCCTCCACCGAGGTATTCTCGATCCAACTCATCCTCGTAATCCTCGTATCTAGCTGCACGAGGTCTAGCATACTCATTCACGAATTGCTGATTCCTGGGGGGTCGTAGTCTTCGATCAACATCGTCGTCATAACCTGGTTCACTATAATAGGAATACATAGCAACCCATAAAACCAAACAAAAACAAAAAAAAGACAATAAAATAAAACTAAAAGAAATAAATACTTAGTGAGATTCTTCGTTACCAATCCCCGACAACGGCGCCATTTTTTGACAGGTGTCGTTGTACCTGTGCAAAAATAATATTTCTTTTTCCGACTAGCAAGTGGTAAGTCGGGTCGTATCCACAGAGATCGGTTGAGAATCTGTTTCACTAAGTAAAAACGTAACAATGGGGGGGTTTTCAAATCCAAACAGTAAATAAAAACGCAAGCAAGAATGATTACTAGAGAAATCGTCACACTAATTCGAGTATCAAATATCAAAGAGAAGTGCAAGCTAAAACTTTCGACTGTGATGCAGGACTAAATCATTAACCTAACCGTTTTGATTTCTAATGTTTTACAACTTATAGCTCCCCGCTAAGTTGCACTACAAGTTGTCCTAGGGTGTCAATCCTAGTGGTATATTACTCGTATCCTAGTTTGCTATCCCCGCTAGGTTGCTAGTAAACTGTGATAATCGGAATTAACAAACTAACAGAAGCTCCCCCGCTAGGGTTCCACTTATGCTAGCATATGAAATCCATAAACAATGCATAGTAATATAACGCAAAACATAAAGATAAATTTAGGTTTCAAGTCAAAACATCACAATGTCGAGTTCTAGCCTACACATATGAGTTTAGCTACTCATCGCAATGGAATACATCATGAAGTTTTTATGTGAATAAAATAGAATGAAAATACTAATGGTGAATTCTCCACCAAGCTGCAGCTCAACTCTAACACTTGAATCCGTGTCTCTTTTCTCCTCTCCTGAAATTCGATCTCTATTCGCTAGGGTTTCGTGCTTATTTATTTCTCTTTTTGGGCTTTCCAATAATGCAATTTGGAAATAACGAAATTCGACTGCCAGCTGTCATCCGCGGACGTCTCCTGCATTTTCTGTCCGCGGACGTCTCTTGATTTATGGTAATTGTTCAGACGTCCGCGCATTAATTCTTCAGACGTAGGCGGAGGAAATTTGACTGCCAGCTGAATTCCACTTATGTCTCTTGATTTAACGTCCGCGGACGTCTTAACAATTATTGTAATTCTTAAGACGTAAGTGCCCATAATTCTTCAGACGTAAGTGGTCTGCACTGACAAAAATTCCAAAGTGCTTCGAACTTCATTTCTTTCCTCGCCAAACATCTTCAAATAGACTCCTTTTAGCCGGTATTCCTTCCATGGTCTCAGAGTGTACCTGTGAACGAAAACTACACACATGTATTGAAATAATATACAGATAACACTAAGAGACGGGGTTTAAACATATAAAATAGTCGTACAACTACAACTCATCAGTGATCACAACCTAACAAGGGAGAATCTACTTCATTCTAGAACTCTTAGTCTCGTTCGCTAGAACACTCAACCTCAAATTCATGTTTCTAGACCACTTAGGCATTTTATCAAACACTTGGTGGGCATAGAATTGACATTACATCCAAGTAGATTCACAATCATCCAAACATGTTATTCTAACATTGATTCATTATAGATTAGGAGTATTAACACACATGAGGTCCATAAGACCCTAGAATACAAAACACTACTCACAAATCATGTTCATAGACAAACACAAATTGTATTGAGTATATGAATGAAGATACAATGGAAAGAATGAACCAATGATCTTCAATCTTCAATGGATGATCGCCCTTGAAGCCTTGGTAGCTTGTTCTCTCTAGAATCCCTCAATATTTCGTGCTCCAAAACCCTAGTTTTTGCCCCTTCCCTGGGTCAAAACCATCATTTTCTATTTATAAGTTCGAAAGTTAAAAATCTGATTTTCAGGGAAGACCCGGGCGGGTCTTGGTGGGACTCGAGCGAGTCTTTAGTGTGAAATGGAGCAGAGCACGCAGCAGAGTAGATCCGGGCGGGCTTGGTCAGACCCGGGCGGGTCTTTTGGAGTCAGCGCGCTGCATATGCGGGACTCGGGCGAGCTTCCTGGAGCTCGGGCGAGCTTCCGGTGGCTGTTTGGAGGTCTTAACGTCCGAATTAGGTCTTGGCTTAAACTAAAGAGTTGTATCCCTTTGAGTTATCTTTCTAACAAGCTTTGAATCAACTAAATCGGACACCAAATGCGATCTGTGCGTCCAAAATACGCCGGCAAGGTCGGTTTGCCCTGTTTTGCCCGAAACACCATATTTTGCTCCGAAACTTCGGTTTTCTTCGAGAATTGATCTTTTTGAACCCAAGGACCGTAGGATTGGTTTCTAACCTGAAATAGCAAGTAAGAGGGTCAAATGGCATCGAAGTAGCACCGGGAATGGACCAAAACTCTTCATAAATGGATATGTAAATGAGTTGAGAATTCGACTCATCAAAACACTCCACACTTAAAGTTTGATCGTCCCGAGCAAACAATAAAATCAAGCCAAAGAGAAACAAATGGCGAATATCTAAGTCATTATGTTCAACGCCCATTTGCTCCTATCATCCATTTAATGTCTCACACTATTATTTCTAACTACTCTAACACATATTTACAATCTAACTCCTTTCCGTAGGTGTTACGAGTGCATTTAGCATATGCACCAAGCCTTTAAACCCCTAGGCTACCCTAGTGGACAAGTTATAGTCTCGTGAGAGTTTTCAGAAACGGGAATACTCACAAATCCCAAATGCACTTATCCCATAAGAGTTAAAGCAAGAGTGTTTAACAATTAAGGCATGGATTTCTCAAAACTTACTTCACATCCCAAGCTAGCATCACAATCACTATACATTTCAAGAGAGTTTTCAAACTGTTTAAGATCACATGAGGGTGCACATTCAAGGAAGTCAATACTAGAGCTATAAAGAGCCTAACCTAGAAGTCTATTCATTTTTGAAGCAAGGCTATTGAAAAATGGTTAAAGCTTTTTGCACAAAAGCGTCGATCGATTACCTATGCTAGCTAGGGCTAGTCCACGGGCTCACGATGTAAACTCATTTCCAAGTTTTAGACGCTAAAGTCGTAACCCATAAAGAAAGAGGAGTTTGACAACAAGAGTTCTTAAAAAAAGCATAAACCAATCAATAGCTTACGTGAAATCACAAGGGTCGTCCCAAAGCTCAACTTGCTAGCACACAATGCATGTGGTGAACTCACAGCTATAAGAGATGATGGAAGGGCATAAAGTCAAGTTTAAGTGGTTTTTATTTGGCCTACAAATGCTTTCGAGGGGGAACTTTTCTTCCTAACCCCGGCATTTGTATCTTTTTGCAACAAAACTTCTCTAGTACTCGAGGAAGTTTTTAGTCGGGGCTTTGCCCTCTTTGACCAAATTTTTATTATTAATTTTTTTTTCAATGGGGCTTTGCCCTCTTCTGACTCCACACTTAAAACTTGAGGATATGCCCAATGTGAATATTGAATGTGTGAGAAACAATCACAAACAAGGCACGAGGCAAGAGAGCTAAAGTCACCTAAGAGCAATCGAGAGGTTTAAGTTTTCATGAAGTTTTTAAAGTGTGCTTTGCTAAAAACTTTTCCAAGCATGCGCGAAAAATACTTAGATTTCTAGATAGGCACAAGATAGCAATGAAAATTGATTCACGAGAATGTGCATTCAATAGAGCTAGTTTGGTTTTAGACTCTAAATTATGTAAAAGTGAAATGTAAGCTAGATGTGACTTATAGAAGTTGAGAGATGATAGTCACAAGCCTTTAGTAGTATAACACTCATAAAATTAGGATAAAACATGATGAATGCAAGTGTCCAATCAAAAATGATAGGCATGGCATGATATGAGTGAATTATGCGATTGCCCACTCCACACTTAAAAACACTCCACACTTAAAAACTAGCTTAGTCCCTAAGCAAAAACAATAAAGAAAATGAGATATAGGCGCATAGGAACTCCCCTCGTTTGTAGATGTGCCCCACCAATAGAAAAGACGTCATTGTGCAAGACTTGATTGTTCATGATGAAAATAACTTCCATGATGACAAGAAGACATGAGAGGTTAAAAATAACAAGTGACATACAAGGTAATACAAGTATGAGCAAGTGAGCTTCACTAGTTACATAATACCATCATGGCATAAGATTAATACACCTCAAACAAGGAAAGTAATCTACATCCTTCATAATATGCACATGAGCACTAAGGGCAACATCATTATTCATAGGAAATCAAGGGAAAAGTGGAGGGCCTTGGAATTATGAAGTGGGATTGGAGTGAGTAGAACTCACTCCACACTTAAGATCCAAGCCACACTCAAGTCATGCAAAACACTTAAATATGAAGAACGAGAATGAACAACTCACAATGGGTTACCTCCCGAGAGGGCCTAGTTTTCCCGTCTTGGCAAAGACGTAGCAAAGCGCCCCATAGAATCACTCGTGAGAAGTCCTTTGCTAGGATCCCTTCTCACGGGGCCTTGGATTTGGCGTGTCAATCCACCTTCAAATCTCATTTGAATTCTCGTCCATCAAGACTACGATGCACTTTTAATTGCAAGTTCGACCCCTTCATAAATTTTGAACCCTTTAGAATTAAGGGGTCATTGGAGCTCCTTTTGAATAATCTTGCAAAATATGGTAAGAAGCTCCAAAACTTGTCTCGAGACGTCGGAATGAAGGAGTCTTCAAAATTTGTCTCGAGCTTGATGGGCACACCTTCCTTAAGTTTTACAATGATGTCCTTAGGCGCCTAATCCTCAATCTCCCTCATTAAACTTTCGTCTACTTGTATTCGAGGTGGCTCTTTGGTTTGGTCCATGTAAATCTCAACAAAGTCTTCATACTCTTGGAATCCTTTTTGCTCAATATGCACTTCCTCTATCTTATCACCATCAAGAGATTCAAGCTCATTCGGCATTAGTGGAGGTGAAAGTGTCCGAAGAGTGTAGTCTTTTATACTTGAATCATCTTCATCTAACTCTTTGATAGCTTGGCCGGGCATCTCAAAAGAGTAATTTAACAATTTACCATCTCTTGATTCAAAGACTTCTTCCTCAAGACAATCTTCTTCTCCATCCACGTTCCCATTCTCCAAGACTTGTTGCGCTAATGTGCTTTCCAACACTTGTCTTTGAGCATCAAGTTCATCCATGCGATGGTTCAAATCTTGGAAAGCTTGCAGCATGTCTAGATGATATTGGGCAACCCTTGCTTGGTGGGCCTCTTGATTAGCTTGAATCATGGCTAGCATTTCAAAGATGGAAGGTCCACTGTTAGGTTGAGGATCCAAAGGATATTGAGGGTAGGAGGCGTCTTCAAATGAGTATTGGCTATCATCTCGATAAGGAGTGTATGCATGTGTCGGATAGCCATGATCTTCCCAATAGGCATTTTGTTGCTCCTCTTGGTCATATTTTTCATTGTGAAAGACTTGTTGGTTGTATGAGTCCATCCTCGCAAAACAATAGAACAAAAGTTAGTAAGGGATATGAGTGTAAAGAATGTACAAAAGAAAAGGAAAAATATGTACAAGAATAGTCCAAATCTCACAAAATCTACTCTAGTGCTCTAGTTAATTCATTGCTCCCCGGCAACGGCGCCATTTTGACGTGCAGTTTTTTAGTGCATGATCAAAAACATTTATATTTGACCGGTAAGTACTGGGTCGTCCAAGGAGCAAGTCCAAACTTATGAGCACTATTCAATTTTGTTCCGATAAGTCTACTCTAATTACGAAAGGTTGGGTTGATGTGGTTATTGGAGCAAATGTATATAAACAATATAAACAATCTAAGGAAACTAGAGATAGTGTCACTACCAAGGCAAAGGGTGTACTCTAGGAAACTACTTCACTCATATGTGTTTTTAGACTCCAAGAATTCAATTTCATGCAAGATACTTGTTTTAGAAGATTAGATTAAGGCGTGCGACTATTAAATCAAATTCAATCGCTAGATGTTGTTACTTGATTTAAGGAAGAAGCACCTCGCACGTGAGCTTCAATCGCTAGATGTTGTTAGCTCACGTCCCACTCAAGGTTCTCAATCATTAGAGCTAGCTCAATGATCAATAGCCAATAAGCGGTTTAAGATCAAGCCTATCTAAATGCGAAGATGGGTCACGCTAGTGATCACCACCTAACAAGGGTGAATCTACTTTGTTATAGAACTCTTAGTCTCGTTCGCTAGAACACTCAACCTCAAATTCATGTTTCTAGACCACTTAGGCATTTTATCAAACACTTGGTGGGCATAGAATTGACATTACATCCAAGTAGATTCACAATCATCCAAACATGTTATTCTAACATTGATTCATTATAGATTAGAAGTATTAACACACATGAGGTCCATAAGACCCTAGAATACAAAACACTACTCACAAATCATGTTCATAGACAAACACAAATTGTATTGAGTACATGAATGAAGATACAATGGAAAGAATGAACCAATGATCTTCTATCTTCAATGGATGATCCCCCTAGAAGCCTTGGTAGCTTGTTCTCTCTAGAATCCCTCAATATTTCGTGCTCCAAAACCCCAGTTTTTGCCCCTTCCCTGGGTCAAAACCATCGTTTTCTATTTATTAGTTCGAAAGTCAAAAATCTGATTTTCAGGGAAGACCCGGGCGGGTCTTGGTGGGACTCGGGCGAGTCTTGAGTGTGAAATGGAGCAGAGCACGCAGCAGAGTAGATCCGGGCGGGCTTGGTCAGACCCGGGCGGGTCTTTTAGAGTCAGCGCGCTGCATATGCGAGACTCGGGCGAGCTTCCTGGAGCTTGGGCGAGCTTCCGGTGGCTGTTTGGAGGTCTTAACGTCCGAATTAGGTCTTGGCTTAAACTAAAGAGTTTTATCCCTTTGAGTTATCTTTCTAACAAGCTTTGAATCAACTAAATCGGACACCAAATGCGATCTGTACGTCCAAAATACGCCGGCAAGGTCGGTTTGCCCTGTTTTGCCCGAATTACCATATTTTGCTCCGATACTTCGGTTTTCTTCGAGAATTGATCTTTTTGAACCCAAGGACCGTAGGATTGGTTTCTAACCTGAAATAGCAAGCAAGAGGGTCAAATGGCATCGAATTAGCACCGGTAATGGACCAAAACTCTTCATAAATGGATATGTAAATGAGTCGAGAATTCGACTCATCAAAACACTCCACACTTAAAGTTTGATCGTCCCGAGCAAACAATAAAATGAAGCCAAACAGAAACAAATGGCGAATAGCTAAGTCATTATGTTCAACGCCCATTTGCTCCTATCATCCATTTAATGTCTCAAACTTTTATTTCTAACTACTCTAACACATATTTACAATCTAACTCCTTTTCGTAGGTGTTACGAGTGCATTTAGCATATGCACCAAGCCTTTAAACCCCTAGGCTACCCCAGTGGACGAGTTATAGTCTCGTGAGAGTTTTCAGAAACGGGAATACTCACAAATCCCAAATGCACTTATCCCATAAGAGTTAAAGTAAGAGTGTTTAACAATTAAGGCATGGATTTCTCAAAACTTACTTCACATCCCAAGCTAGAATCACAATCACTATACATTTCAAGAGAGTTTTCAAACTGTTTAAGATCACATGAGGGTGCACATTCAAGGAAGTCAATACTAGAGCTATCAAGAGCCTAACCTAGAAGTCTATTCCTTTTTGAAGCAAGGCTATTGAAAAATGGTTAAAGCTTTTTGCAGAAAAGCGTCGATCAATTACCTATGCTAGCTAGGGCTAGTCCACGGGCTCACGATGTAAACTCATTTCCAAGTTTTAGACGCTAAAGTCGTAACCCATAAAGAAAGAGGAGTTTGACAACAAGAGTTCTTAAAAAAAGCATAAACTAATCAATAGGTTACGTGAAATCACAAGGGTCGTCCCAAAGCTCAACTTACTAGCACACAATGCATGTGGTGAACTCACACATATAAGAGATGATGGAAAGGCATAAAGTCAAGTTTAAGTGGTTTTTATTTGGCCTTTAACCTACAAATGCTTTCGAGCGGGAACATTTCTTCATAACCCCGGCATTTGTATCTTTTTGCAACAAAACTTCTCTAGTACTCGAGGAAGTTTTTAGTCGGGGCTTTGCCCTCTTTGACCAAATTTTTATTATTAATTTTTTTTTCAATGGGGCTTTGCCCTCTTTTGACTCCACACTTAAAACTTGACGATATGCCCAATGTGAATATGGAATGTGCGAGAAACAATCACAAACAAGGCACGAGGCAAGAGAGCTAAAGTCACCTAAAAGCAATCGAGAGGTTTAAGTTTTCATGAAGTTTTTAAAGTGTGCTTTGCTAAAAACTTTTCCAAGCATGCGCGAAAAATACTTAGATTTCTAGATAGGCACAAGATAGCAATGAAAATTGATTCACGAGAATGTGCATTCAATAGAGCTAGTTTGGTTTTAGACTCTAAATCATGTAAAAGTGAAATGTAAGCTAGATGTGACTTATAGAAGTTGAGAGATGATAGTCACAAGCCTTTAGTAGTATAACACTCATAAAATTAGGATAAAACATGATGAATGCAAGTGTCCATTCAAAAATGATAGGCATGGCATGATATGAGTGAACTATGCGATTACCCACTCCACACTTAAAAACACTCCACACTTAAAAACTAGCTTAGTCCCTAAGCACAAACAATAAAGAAAATGAGATATAGGCGCATAGGAACTCCCCTCGTTTGTAGATGTGCCCCACCAATAGAAAAGACGTCATTGTGCAAGACTTGATTGTTCATGATGCAAATAACTTCCTTGATGACAAGAAGACATGAGAGGTTAAAAATAACAAGTGACATACAAGGTAATACAAGTATGAGCAAGTGAGCTTCACTAGTTACATAATACCATCATGGCATAAGATTAATACACCTCAAACAAGGAAAGTAATCTACATCCTTCATAATATGCACATGAGCACTAAGGGCAACATCATTATTCATAGAGAAATCAAGGGAAAAGTGGAGGGCCTTGGAATTATGAAGTGGGATTGGAGTGAGTAGAACTCACTCCACACTTAAGATCCAAGCCACACTCAAGTCATGCAAAACACTTAAATATGAAGAACGAGAATGAACAACTCACAACGGGTTACCTCCCGAGAGGGCCTAGTTTTCCCGTCTTGGCAAAGACGTAGCAAAGCGCCCCATAGAATCACTCGTGAGAAGTCCTTTGCTAGGATCCCTTCTCACGGGGCCTTGGATTTGGCGTGTCAATCCACCTTCAAATCCCATTTGAATTCTCGTCCATCAGGCCTACACCCTTCATAAATTTTGAACCCTTTAGAATTAAGGGGTCATTGGAGCTCCTTTTGAATAATCTTGCAAAATATAGTAAGAAGCTCCAAAACTTGTCTCGAGACGTCGGAATGAAGGAGTCTTCAAAATTTGTCTCGAACTTGATGGGCACACCTTCCTTAAGTTTTACAATGATGTCCTTAGGCGCCCAATCCTCAATCTCCCTCATTAAACTTTCGTCTACTTGTATTCGAGGTGGCTCTTTGGTTTGGTCCATGTAAATCTCAACAAAGTCTTCATACTCTTGGAATCCTTTTTGCTCAATATGCACTTCCTCTATCTTATCACCATCAAGAGATTCAAGCTCATTCGGCATTAGTGGAGGTGAAAGTGTCCAAAGAGTGTAGTCTTTTATACTTGAATCATCTTCATCTAACTCTTTGATAGCTTGGCCGGGCTTCTCAAAAGAGTAATTTAACAATTTACCATCTCTTGATTCAAAGACTTCTTCCTCAAGACAATCTTCTTCTCCATCCACGTTCCCATTCTCCAAGGCTTGTTGCGCTAATGTGCTTTCCAACACTTGTCTTTGAGCATCAAGTTCATCCATGCGATGGTTCAAATCTAGGAAAGCTTGTAGCATGTCTAGATGATATTGGGCAACCCTTGCTTGGTGGGCCTCTTGATTAGCTTGAATCATGGCTAGCATTTCAAAGATGGAAGGTCCACTGTTAGGTTGAGGATCCAAAGGATATTGAGGGTAGGAGGCGTCTTCAAATGAGTATTGGCTATCATCTCGATAAGGAGTGTATGCATGTGTCGGATAGCCATGATCTTCCCAATAGGCATCTTGTTGCTCCTCCTCTTGGTCATATTCTTCATTGTGAAAGACTTGTTGGTTGTATGAGTCCATCCTCGCAAAACAATAGAACAAAAGTTAGTAAGGGATATGAGTGTAAAGAATGTACAAAAGAAAAGGAAAAATATGTACAAGAATAGTCCAAATCTCACAAAATCTACTCTAGTGCTCTAGTTAATTCATTGCTCCCCGGCAACGGCGCCATTTTGATGTGCAGTTTTTTAGTGCATGATCAAAAACATTTATATTTGACCGGTAAGTACTGGGTCGTCCAAGGAGCAAGTCCAAACTTATGAGCACTATTCAATTTTGTTCCGATAAGTCTACTCTAATTACGAAAGGTTGGGTTGATGTGGTTATTGGAGCAAATGTATATAAACAATATAAACAATCTAAGGAAACTAGAGATAGTGTCACTACCAAGGCAGAGGGTGTACTTTAGAGAACTACTTCACTCATATGTGTTTTTAGACTCCAAGAATTCAATTTCATGCAAGATACTTGTTTTAGAAGATTAGATTAAGGCGTGCGACTATTAAATCAAATTCAATCGCTAGATGTTGTTACTTGATTTAAGGAAGAAGCACCTCGCACGTGAGCTTCAATCGCTAGATGTTGTTAGCTCACGTCCTACTCAAGGTTCTCAATCATTAGCGCTAGCTCAATGATCAATAGCCAATAAGAGGTTTAAGATCAAGCCTATCTCAATGCCAAGATGGGTCACGCTAGTGATCACCACCTAACAAGGGTGAATCTACTTTGTTCTAGAACTCTTAGTCTCGTTCGCTAGAACACTCAACCTCAAATTCATGTTTCTAGACCACTTAGGCATTTTATCAAACACTTGGTGGGCATAGAATTGACATTACATCCAAGTAGATTCACAATCATCCAAACATGTTATTCTAACATTGATTCATTATAGATTAGGAGTATTAACCCACATGAGGTCCATAAGACCCTAGAATACAAAACACTACTCACAAATCATGTTCATAGACAAACACTGATGGACCATAATTATACGAATCAAAAACACAGTAAAACCCACCAAATTAGACTGTTTGTCTATCTAACTTCTACTTGTTAGTCCCGATATATTTCTACAGGGTATTTTGGCGCTTAGAGAGAAAACACGCTAAGGAGAGGATTTTACGCTGAAAAGATATTACGAGTCATTCCAAGGTCAAGATCAGACGCTGAACGAAGAAATCTCAAGATCCTGACATTGAATTACTCAATACAAATTCAACCGAGGAACAACCAAGTCAGACCGGAGCAAAATTGGATTGACAGTTTTGTGAAAAGACTGCACAAAACTGTCAAAACTCATCCATGGACCAAGGTGACCGGCAACCTTGCTTGGAGGTGGCCAAGGGAGGAAGCCTCCCCTCCATGGTGACCGGTGATGGACCATAATTATACGAATCATAAACACAGTAAAACCCACCAAATTAGACAGTTTGTCTATTTAACTTCTGGTTGTTAGTACCGAAATGCATTTGCAGGGCATTTTGGGGTCTAGAGAGAAAACACGCTAAGGAGAGGATTTTACGCTGAAAAGATAACAAGAGTCAGTCCGAGGTCAATATCAGACGCTGAACGAAGAAATCTCAAGATTCTGACCAAGGATTACTCACATTAAATCCAACCGAGGAGCAATCAAAGTCAGACCGGAGCAAAATTGGAATGATAGTTTTGTAAAGACTGTACAAAACCGTCAAAAACTCATCCATGGGCAAGATGACCGGCTACTAGTGTGAAAGGGATGACTCATGGGTGGCACAACCCTTCCTCCTCCCCCATATGACCGGTGGCTTTGGTTGGAGGTAACCAAAGCCACAAACTCCTCCCCATAAACTACTTGCAACCGGCGGCTAGGAGGAGCAACCATAGGGATGTGACATGTGTCCTCCCTTCTCCTCCACAAACTCCTCCCTCTTCCTCCACCCTTGATGAGAAAACACTTGCCTCCCATCTCCACCCTTCACTCCTCCCTCCTCCTCCCTATAAATAGGAGCACAACCCTCTTCACAAAATCATCACCACCACATTTCACAACTTATCTCTCTAGATTTGTAATACTTTGTAAAGTTTGGTTTTGATCAATAAAGTTACGATACTTTGCTATGCGCTACTCTTCCATGGATAGGCGTAGCTAAACTCTTCATTCGGTGGAAGGTATTTTCTTGTATTATATAATGTTGTAATATCTTTTAGTTTCATTTCTTTGTATTCAAAACTTGTTCTATGTGCCATTTATAGTCAGAATTTCCAAGGTTGAGTGGATGCTACGAAAGGGCAAAACTCTTCCGTGGGGTTCGTGAACATACTCGGATAAGTGGATGCTACGAAAGGGCAAAGCTTATTTGAGGAGTTCGACTTATCTAAAACACCACTTGGTCAATCGTAACTATGAGATCAGGTGGATGCACAGAAGGCTAAGATACTTCGAAAGGAGGAATTAGTCTGAAGTAGAACAAGGGTTGCTTTAAACGATGTTGCAAGTCTTGCGCTAAGAAAGGGCCTCGATTCATCTTTGAATACTTAGAAAAGTTACTAACGGTTTATTATATACATGTTATAATACAAGAGTACCTGAAACCGAATACTTTCTTTCAATCACAAAAACCCCCTGTATTTACTTTCCTAGTATAACTGTCCCGATCAACCACTACCATCAACCGCTCAACAACCGGAGGAATCGCAATCACGCATCACCCACTGTAAGTCTTCTAACCCTTATCTGTTTACTTTAAGTATTTACTTTCAGTATTTAATTTCTGTATTTACTTTTCCGCACAAAAAACCCAAAAAACCAAAAACAGTAGTTTAATTACTCGCGCTAAAATCTCAATCATCCTAAAACACGTCCCTGTTAGTAAAAGAACAACGTATCCCCCTAATTCCCTTGGGTTCGACCCCTACTTACCACTTCTACCCAGTAGTCGCGAGTAGCGGACTTTATAAATTTATTTGTACAATTTGCTCTGACGACAAGCGAATCGTCAAATTGGCGCCGTTGCCGGGGAATTAGCAAATGGATAGTTGTTCTTTTTTCTGTTATACATAATTCATCATGTCGTCGTACTACGGAAGCAAGCCTTGGTACTATGAGGAGTTTTCCCCACCACCCTTCGAACTTGAAGTCCGTAAGAAGATCATCAACCTTGAGCAATCCCGAGACAAAACTTTGGACGAGTACTTGGCGTACTTCGATTCCATTGTGGCGAGCTGCCCGCACCACGAATTCGCATATTCATATCTTCTTCGGACATTTCTTACTGGGATGAGACTTCCGGAGCTTTGCTTGTTAGATACTGCCGCATGAGGGTCAATAATGGAATTAAGCGAAAAGGAAGCCTGGGGCCTCATTGATGATTTGGCCAAGAGCACAAAACGAGGGCCAATGCACCAAACTGAAGATAAGGCACCAACGATGAAAGTGGACTCAGTACAGAACGAGCCCGGCATCACACCCATTGCAAGCTTGCCCGCAGCAAACCCGGAAGGAGACATCAGTATAAGGGCAGTAATGGACGTGGAGGCGGCTCTAAAGGAACCAACATTGGAGCCCACAAAGCTGACAGAGGATGAGGACGCATGGATAACTGAAGAAGAGCCTACATGGGATCTCACTCCCGAGCCTTCCGAAGTAATGGACGAATCAGATACAGAAAGCATCAAGGAGGAGTCTTCATGGGAACTCACTACCAAAGCGGACGAGGAAATCAAGCCAGGCCCAGTCCTCATTTTCAATTTATCCAAGAAAGACTTGGCCCTTGTGGTGGAAGTCCCCCAATTTGTCCCCTCGGTTTGTATGCGGATCTCAGCCCCTGAAGATGAAGTAATCAATGATGAGGTGCAAGGCGAGTTGGAGCCAGAAAAGCCAACAATGAAACACTCCCTCGCCACGAGCCAACCAAGCAGCCCTGAAAACTCGCTCGTTCTAGGATGGCCAATCATCTCTGCCACAAATAAGCGACAAAGACATGGCCCGGTGCAATGGAAGCCCGGAAGGAGGATTAAGAGAGCTCGACTTGATGAACCAGCTAATATGGTCAAGGAATCCTCGCCCTCTCGAGGATATGTAAAGAAGAAACCTCCGGATCAAGGGAGAGCAAAACTGAGCCCGCTGCCATACGTGTTCTTTGGGCAAATCAAAAGGGCAGCTATGAAGAAGTTCGACCTCAAGCAACCATGGGATACAAACACATCTGCTCGCAAGAAATCGGGAAAAGGGCCTGAGCAGAATGACTCCTACATGGAGCACGCTTTTGCCATGACTGGACAAGGCAGCCCTAAACAGGAGAAAACCCAGTTTAAAAAGCTGATAGTGAAAGGTCTCTCGCCTTCTCAGAGACGTTGGAAGGAGATACCATCAGAACTGGACCCAAACCCGTCATCTGCTAAAAAATCAGGAAGACTCACCGCAAGAATCAAAGTCGGTGGAATCAAGAAGTACGACCTCAGCCACCCATGGGACCCCAACCAATGATCCAGAACGAGGTACTGTCGAGCCAACGACGTTAAACAAGTGCACTGGTCGGGAGGTAACCCGACACTATCTTACTTTCTGTCATTTTAATTTTCAATAAGCGCTCTCACCCACTTTTTGTCTAGAAGGAATGTCTTACATGTAGGAATAAAGTTTTTGGAGCAAGACCGGATCAGCCAGGTAGCTTCCGTGAATTTACCGGGCCTGCGCTGAGAGTTCGAGGCCCCAGCTGAACTCCCTCGATTATCCAGCCTCGTGCCATGTCGTTCACTCGACACCTTAAAGGGAGTTCTGTTCTTCTTTTTCCTTAATGTCATTTCCTTCTCCTGTATATATTGGATGACTTTTGAACTAAGGATTGCCTTCGTTCAAAAGTGTGGGGTGAGAACCAACTGCATGTTTTTCTTTTTTTTAGTATCTTTTTGAAAATATGAACTTAAGAATGTGAAAAAGATAAGTCATAATTCATGCATTAACCTTGTGAAAATTCAACTGTCTAAAAACTTAGGATGTAATTTTTCATTTGCCCCTTTGTGCTAAGATAACCAGGGATGTGGAGTTGATAGAAATGCCCTCGAAGGACTTCGCAAGCATTCGAAGGATCGAATCAAACTATATGGTTTTCGAAGTCAGTGGAGGCTGCACTTCAGGTTTCAGTGAATAATTGAAGTCAACTCCGCCAAGAAGCATCTATGCAAAGGCGAGGACGGGAATCAGACCATCCTCTCTCTAGTCAAAATAGCCGAGAAAATAGATGAGCGACCCTCTGTATTTCCATATGCTCGCGGGCGATGATTGGACCTCCCAAAAAGGCGAAAAAAATGGACTTGCAATCACAAAGAAGCAAAAGCTCGAAGAAGAAAATCAAGAGGCCTAGAGCCCAATATTGTGAAGGTTTTAACCGACAAAAAAGTGAAGTTCTCAAAAGTCAAATCCAAGGCCAAAAGCCAAAGACCAATTCACTACAAAAAGCAGTCCATCGCCAAAAAGAAAGAAATCAAAAAGGCTCAACTCACTGAAACCCGAATCGAATCACGTGCTAGAGAAAGCTACAAGAAAACCATATAGTGCGAGGCAATCCCGAGGATGCCAGCCTGGACCTGAAAAGAGCTATCTCCCGAGACATCCAATATAATTTGCATCTCGGCACGGAGGTACAAGTATCAAATTACTCCTACGTATTTATACGGTTCAATTTAGTAATAAGTAGTGATGCATGAATTAGGATAAGTCTAGTATCACAGTCTAATTTTTCATATTTTAAAAAACCAAACTTGCATAGAGTGCCACCTTTAAAAGCATTGTTCGGGACGAACAACTAAAAGTGTGGGGTTATCTGATGGACCATAATTATACGAATCATAAACACAGTAAAACCCACAAAATTAGACTGTTTGTCTATTTAACTTCTGGTTGTTAGTACTGAAATGCATTTGCAGGGCATTTTGGGGTCTAGAGAGAAAACACGCTAAGGAGAGGATTTTACGCTGAAAAGATAACAAGAGTCTGTCCGAGGTCAATATCAGACGCTGAACGAAGAAATCTCAAGATTCTGACCAAGGATTACTCACATTAAATCCAACCGAGGAGCAATCAAAGTCAGACCAGAGCAAAATTGGAATGATAGTTTTGTAAAGACTGTACAAAACCGTCAAAAACTCATCCATGGGCAAGATGACCGGCTACTAGTGTGAAAGGGATGACTCATGGGTGGCACAACCCTTCCTCCTCCCCCATATGACCGGTGGCTTTGGTTGGAGGTAACCAAAGCCACAAACTCCTCCCCATAAACTACTTGCAACCGGCGGCTAGGAGGAGCAACCATAGGGATGTGACATGTGTCCTCCCTTCTCCTCCACAAACTCCTCCCTCTTCCTCCACCCTTGATGAGAAAACACTTGCCTCCCATCTCCACCCTTCACTCCTCCCTCCTCCTCCCTATAAATAGGAGCACAACCCTCTTCACAAAATCATCACCACCACATTTCACAACTTATCTCTCTAGATTTGTAATACTTTGTAAAGTTTGGTTTTGATCAATAAAATTATGATACTTTGCTATGCGCTACTCTTCCATGGATAGGCGTAGCTAAACTCTTCATTCGGTGGAAGGTATTTTCTTGTATTATATAATGTTGTAATATCTTTTAGTTTCATTTCTTTGTATTCAAAACTTGTTCTATGTGCCATTTATAGTCAGAATTTCCAAGGTTGAGTGGATGCTACGAAAGGGCAAAACTCTTCCGTGGGGTTCGTGAACATACTCGGATAAGTGGATGCTACGAAAGGGCAAAGCTTATTTGAGGAGTTCGACTTATCTAAAACACCACTTGGTCAATCGTAACTGTGAGATCAGGTGGATGCACAGAAGGCTAAGATACTTCGAAAGGAGGAATTAGTCTGAAGTAGAACAAGGGTTGCTTAAAACGATGTTGCAAGTCTTGCGCTACGAAAGGGCCTCGATTCATCTTTGAATACTTAGAAAAGTTACTAACGGTTTATTATATACATGTTATAATACAAGAGTACCTGAAACCGAATACTTTCTTTCAATCACAAAAACCCCCTGTGTTTACTTTCCTAGTATAACTGTCCCGATCAACCACAACCATCAACCGCTCAACAACCGGAGGAATCGCAATCACGCATCACCCACTGTAAGTCTTCTAACCCTTATCTCTTTACTTTCAGTATTTACTTTCAGTATTTACTTTCAGTATTTAATTTCTGTATTTACTTTTCCGCACAAAAAACCCAAAAAACCAAAAATAGTAGTTTAATTACTCGCGCTAAAATCTCAATCATCCTAAAACACGTCCCTGTTAGTAAAAGAACAACGTATCCCCCTAATTCCCTTGGGTTCGACCCCTACTTACCACTTCTACCCAGTAGTCGCGAGTAGCGGACTTTATAAATTTATTTGTACAATTTGCTCTGACGACAAGCGAATCGTCAACCGGCCACCGGTGGCTTTCCACCCCCCCAACCGGCGGCTTTCTCCTCCCCCATGTGGCGCCTCCTCCTTGCTCCTCCTCCTCCTCCCTTGGATCAAAAGCCACATGCCACCATCTCCACCCTCCATCCTCCTCCCCTTGTGGCTATAAAAGGAGAGCTCCTCCTCCTCATTTCATCATCCACAAATCATAATACACTTCTCTCTCTAAGTTTGTTACTTTGTAAGTTTGGTTTTTGAAATAATACTCTTGTTGGTTCTTGAGTATTATAACGGTTTGAAATTATAATACTCCTGTCGGTTCTTGAGTATTATAATACTGTAGAGAATACTCCTGTTGGTTCTTGAGTATTCAGTAGGAATTAGGAATACTCCTGTTGGTTCTTGAGTATTCCACCCCCTCTCCTCTTACTGTTTTCAAAAACCCCCGAGTATTTAGCTATGGTATCCACCTCTATGGATATTCGTAGCTAAACTCTTTATTCGGTTAAAGGGGTGTACTTGTATTGTAAAATGTTTTAGACCCTGCACCTAGTGCATCTTTGTGTTCAAAACTTGTTCTATGTGCCATATATAGTCAGAATTTCCAAGGTTGAGTGGAAGCTGTAACAAGCAAAGCTCTTCCGTGGGAATTCATGAACATACTCGGTAAGTGGAAGCTGTAACAAGCAAAACTTATCTGAGGAGTTCGACTTATCTTAAGAACCATTTTGGGAAATCGTAACAGAAGATCAAATGGATGCACATAAGGCTAAGATACTTCGAAAGGAGGAATTAGTCTTAAGTAGAACAAGTGTTTTAAACGATGTTGCAAGTCTTGCGCTTAGAAATGGCCTCGATTCATCTTTGAACACTTAGTATGATCATTAGCGGTCAATGATAAACAACTATGATACAAGGCCCCTGAAACCGAATGTTTTCCTTGAATTACAAAACCCCCTGTATTTACTTTTATAAATTGCTCGATCATCTGCAATCACCAACCGCTCATCTACCGGAGGACTCACCAATCACGCATCACCCACTGTAAGTCTTTCTTTTTACTTTTCAGTATTTATTTTCTGTAATTTACTTTTCCGCACTCAAAACCAAAAACAACCAAAAAAGTCACTTAGTCATAACCGCTAAAACTCAATCAACCTTAAAAAACGCTCCCATCCTGTACAAATCCCACAAAGAACAACATATCCTCCTAATTCCCTTGGGTTCGACCCCTACTTACCACTTACTACCCAGTAGTAAAGTCGCGAGTAGCGGAAAATATAAATTTATTTGTACAGAGAACATTGCACCTTAACGATAGTGCAGTGGGCTCCATCAAATTGGCGCCGTTGCCGGGGAATTAGCCATCGGATAAGTTCTTTAAACCAATACGCGCTTCAACCATGTCTCGCGAAGGAAGCCACCATGACTATCAGGATGATGACGAGATAAACCTGTACGAGCGAAATGATGAGGTGCCACTTCTATTTGTGGACGATCCGGAACAACTCATCAGAAACAGAATAGCTCGTGATAGGGAGGCAATCAGAAGATATCAAGAACCACCCGATGACCGAAATGCAGCTGGTCCAGTACAACCCCCTAGATATCCACCACCCCCTCAACCTCGACAAATGCCAAGACGAAAACCCGCTTTCGATGACTACTACGGAGATAACAACAACTACCGTGAACCTACATTGGGAGAGCTCTCGGCACCATATTTCAGAATTCAGCCGTGGTGCATTCACGAAGGCCCTGAACTGGAAAATATCGCCATCAACACTTCAGTGGCTCACAACTTACCGAAATTCTCAGGAACGCGTGGAGAATCAGCAATGACTCATCTCCAATGCTTACATGGTATTTGCCAAAACTTAAAACCGAATGGCGTAAACGTAGACGACTTCAAGTTAAAGGCGTTCTACTTTTCCCTCATTGACGCGGCAAACGACTGGTTCCTTTCATTGCCTTCCGGAAGCATCAGAACATGGGCTCAGATGCAGAAGAAGTTCTTGGACAAATATTACCCAGCAGGAAGAGCGATGCAAGTAAGGAAGCAACTGCAGGACATCAAGCAAGGACCCAATGAAACCATGTACGATTACCTGGAAAAATTCAACCGCCTAGAGAGAAGCTGCTATACCCTTGGACTACCCGAGAAACTCACCGTCAAGTATCTCATTAACGGATTAAGACCCTTAGACAAAATGCTCCTGGATGCCTCAGCTGGAGGGTCCATGATGAATCTATCATTAAGTGGCATAAGGGATCTTATCACCATCGTTGCTGAGAATACCCGATTCAGAGAAGAGACAACTCAGCAGGAAGAATTCTCCCGGACAAAAAATGTGGTAAAAGCTGAAACATCGATGAGCTCTATGCCTGAAGAGATGAAGCAGCTAAAGGAGATGATGATTCAAATCCTACGAAGGCAGCCAGTTCCGGTAAAACCTTGCGAGTTCTGTAGTTCTACAGACCACAAAACTGACGCATGTCCGACATTAATAGAAGAGGAACCGGCAGAAGCGAATGCAGTGGGAGGATACCAAGGATACAACAACAACAAAAATGACAGAGCCGGACAAAACAGACAGTATGGTCAAGCAACCAACCCGAGCTGGCGTAACAACAACTATCCTCAGAAGGAAGCACAACCAGCTGTCCCTCCACTAGCTCAGTCATACTACCAACCCCCCCACCGACAGTATAACCAGAACGCTCCATCGGCAGGACAATATCAGCAAAGAGGACCAAATCAGTACCAAACCGGCCCGAACAATCAGCAAGAACCAAGCAAGTCGCTCGATGACACGATGAAGGAGCTCGCAGGAAACATTAATCAATTGGGTACTTCGCTACACCAATACCAGGCGAAAACAGACGGGGCAATTTCAGAACTAACCAAACAAATGTCCCAGCTTGCCACGGCAATGTCAACACTCGCTAATGAACCTGGCAGACTCCCTTCACAAACCATCCAAAACCCAAAGGCGAATCTTAGCATGATAAAAAGGTCAAACGAAAAGGCGACGCTAGGAGAAGTTGCACGATCCCCAACTTACAAACTTACGAACAAGCACTTCGCCCGGAGACGTCGACCTGATTGGAATCAAGAGGAAGACCGACCCAATGAAGGCAAAACATGGGTTACACATGCTGACAATGGACGGTACGCATTCACCGTTTGTATAACACCACCACCGATCATACACTCTGACATACCAGCATCTGGATGGAATGACAGTAACAATTTAAGGCGGGACTCCCCAACTACTATTTATGCTTCGGAGCAAAATATTAAGGGATCCGATTATACAAATCCTAAGCCAAGGAACGGGCAGAATGGCCCGACAATAGAAAGAGCCCTCACTTCAAATCACGAGCCACAACCGGAAAGAGATAAAGATCCAGGGGCCTTCACAGTCACCTGCAGTATTGGTGAAGCACCGATTCATAAGTGCTTAATCGATCTTGGAGCTGCTGTCAATGCCATGCCCTCCTCCTTATATTACTTATTAGGACTTGGTCCATTAAAACCACCCAGGTCAAATATCGAGCTAGGAGATAAATCATGCATCCGTCCGGTTGGAGTGCTAGAAGATGTAATACTCCATGTGGGAGAGCTCGTCATTGCTGCAGACTTCTATGTGATACAAACGGGAGAACCAGCGAAGACGACCCTCCAACAATAATCTTGGGACGACCATTCCTCTACGCTACTAAAGCAAGGATCGATGTGGGCAAGGGCTCATTATCGCTCAAGTTCGGCGGCAAAATTGCAAATTTCTCCATTGATAATAGCCGCACGGATACAAAGAAACCGGCAGACATTATACCTATCTCAGATCATGGTACACAGATTTCTGACCTGCCGAAGGAGACCGAAAGAGTAACAAGACCAGCAGCTATGTGATGGACCAAAATTATACGAATCAAAAACACAGTAAAACCCACCAAATTAGACTGTTGGTCTATTTAACTTCTACTTGTTAGTCCCGATTTATTTCTACAGGGTATTTTGGACTCTAGAGAGAAAACACGCTAAGGAGGAGTTTTTAAGCGGAAAATGAAGAACGAGTCATTCCAGGTCACGACCATGCTACACTCAAAATCAGCCTTAACATCCTTCATGGAACCGACTTGGAATCACTCAAATATTCTAGAACCGTCGGCAAATGGACAAGAACGCAAGGCAAAATTAAAGCACCGAGCCCGGTAAAGGCCAAACAAGGGCAATTTCATCGGATTTGAGATTTCGACCATGTTGCAAGCGGAATTTGGCTTAGGTTCCTTCTTAAGATCATCTTAGAATGACATTTTCATTCAAAATACACTCTCCAAAATCCAAGAAGCTCCGGCCAAAGCTCCGGTCAGATCCGGTCAAACCGATGACTTTTGTGAAGAGGTTACAAGCTTCTAGAAGGGATGCTCCTCCTCACATGGAGGGACACATGGCGGCTCCTCCTCCCCTCCTCCCAAAGCCGCCGGCTGCTCCTCCTCCTCCATGGAGAATGTGACATGTGGTGGCTCCTCCACCACATCCTCCTCCCAAAGCTTGCCTTGCACTCTTCCTCCTCTACCCTTGGATGCTCCTCCACATGCCACCATCTCCACCACCTATCCTCCTCCTCCTTAGCCTATAAATAGAAGTGCTCCTCCTCATTTGTAACACACCCCAAAATGTGGAGAGCTTCTCTCTCTACAAAATCTCTCTAGCTTTTGTGGGCACAATTATGTAATATTACTTTGGAATAAAGAATCCCTTGGCGCTTCAACGGTTGTAAGTATCTCTTAGTATTTATTTATTTAACTGTTGTCTTTATTTCCTTAGTAATAATGTTTAGCGCGATGAATAGTAGATAAACTAGTAGTTCGGTAGAAGGGACGTACTTGTATTATAAATGTTTTAGACTTTACTCTTAGTATACCTTTGTATTCAAAACTTGTTCTATGTGTCATATTTAGTCAGAGTTTCCAAGGTTGAGTGGATGCTGTAACAAGCAAAGCTCTTCTGTGGGAATTCGTGATCATACTCAGGTAGTGGAAGCTGTAACAAGCAAAGCTATCTGAGGAGTTCGACTCATCCTAAACCCCATCTGGTCGAGCGTAACTGTGAGATCAGGTGGATGCACACAGGCTAGCATACCTTTGGGTATTGGCGCTAGACTGAAATAGAACAAGTGTTGTTTTAAACCGGTGTTGCAAGTCTTGAGCTGTAACTAGCCTCGATTCATCGTTTGAATACTTAGCATGATCATATCTTGCGCTAGAAATAGCCTCAATTCATCTTTGACCACTTGGTATGATCATTAGCGGTCGATGATAAACAATTATAATACAAGGCCCCTAAAACCGAATACTTTCCTCACAGTCCATTATTAATTATTGTAATTTACTTTCAGTTCCCAAAACACTCAAACCCAACCCCCAACTATATTTACTTTCGTGACAATCCCGTAAAAACAACTAATCCACACTGACTCCCTTGGGTTCGACCCCTACTTATGGTTGGGACATTGTCATTCGATTCAAGCAATCATAGTTCAGTTCCAATTCAGAGTCAACGTTGAGACCATAAATCCTTCCCAAGACGTAGCTATCAAAATAACCAAGCACCAGACGTCCATTGTCTCATATTAAAACATGAAGATTGGACCAATCCAATGTACGCCATAAAAAAATACAGCAATTGATTAGATAGATAAAATTCTCGATAATCCGAAACTAACGGCGATTGATACCATTTGTTAGAAATAAATTATTGAAACAATAATAATATGCCCATGATCGTAAAACTCAAATCAGAATATAGAGAACATACCGTTTAAATCTTCAATATGCAAAAGCGCCCCTGATGTAGATGTGCACATGAGTACACCGGATTAGGTCTTCCATTCCCGTCATCAGAGTCTTCTCATACTTTTCCACCGAGAGTACAAGAAAAATGATCATTTTAAGATGTGGTGGACCGGGGACCATAACCCATACAAATAGTGGTGTGGTAGGGCAACCACTATTGTTATAATTATCTCTCCGCCTCTCATAGAAAGATAATTACCAAATGGTATCTACAAAATAACTCATGACATTATACCCATAAGCCAATATAAATCACAATTAGATCACTTTAGTTAGGCTTATTTAAATGATAGCACACCCATTCATTTTATTTACATGTGTGACCCCCACATAATTGGTTAATTTACAAAATTTATCCAACAGCCACAACATCCGCAGCCAAATTGTTGGTAATTTTAGGGTTTTCGGACTTAGTATAATATTACAATATATTAGGGTAGCATACCCTAATGATATGAAAGGTTTGGAACTTCCGTTGAGTGAGTTTTGTGTATAAAACTCAGTGCGGATCGCGTTTTATCTTGACATTATGTGGGGCGCGTTTTGACTGGACATTACGACAATGTCTTAACAAAACGCGGCTGATAATGTAAAGGGAAAACGCTCCTGGAATTGACCGCGTTTTCAGTAAACATTAAGGGGCGCGTTTTCCTTAAGCATTAGCGTAATGCTGAAGGAAAAAGCGCTCGCTAATGCTGAAGGAAAACGCGGCGACGTTAGACAGACACAGCTGTTCTGTTCAGACACACCTGCTCTTTGTCCCTTTTGATCTCCTATATATTGGAGGTCATGGACAGTATGAGGGCACGAAAAAAACCAATTACTCTCATAGAGAATCACTCCTTGATTCTAAACCTTGCTTGATTTCCATAAACACTCAAACTCAAGTTTGATTTCTAATTCTTTAGTCGAGAATAGAAATTGTTCCAATTGATTATCCCCGTTCAAGTTTCGTGCAACCCTCGACTACAATACAGGGTCGAAATATTGAATTCGGAAAGCGACAACGCGATCGATTGTGATATCCAGTTCATACGATTCCTTAGTGAATCCTCATTACAACAAAGAAGAAGAAGCAGTCCAAGTTTTCTGCACTACCATTGCTGATTTGAAGACTCTCTTGCGGCCATATTCAAAGACAATCCCCAACAAACGAATTCAATATTTCGACCCTGTATTGTAGTCGAGGGTTGCACGAAACTTGAACGGGGATAATCAATTGGAACAATTTCTATTCAATATTTCCTACTCAATGGCGAGCGTGAGAGAAATGCTACATCAATTCCAGAAGTTGGACAAATTTGAAGGAACCGATTTCCGGCGTTGGAGAAGGAAGATGCACTTCCTACTGACGAATCTGAAGGTGGTGTACGTACTGTCCACACCATGCCCTGAAGTTGGAGACAACGCACCTGTGGGAGCTTTTCGTGATAAAAACAAATGGGAAAACGACGACTACATCGCTAGAGGACATATCCTCAATGGTATGTCCGATCCTCTTTTCGATTTATATCAAAACGTTGAGTCTGCAAAAGAGTTATGGGACACTCTTGAAGCCATGTATATGGCTGAGGACGCATCGAGCGTGAAATTTCTTGTTAGTAATTTCAATAACTACAAGATGGTGGACTCTCGTCCTGTAATGGAACAGTTCCATGAGATACAACGTATCTTGGGGCAATTTGCTCAAAGAAATCTGAAGATGGATGAAGCCATCTCGGTGTCAAGTGTCATTGACAAATTACCACCGGCATGGAAAGACTTCCGCCGTACCTTGAAGCACAAGAAGGAAGATATTTCTCTTGTGGAACTCGCAAAGGAATTACGAATGGAGGAGGAACTTCGTGTGCGTGAAAAGGACGCGATGGAAGTGGATACAAATTTACCTAAGGTAAATGTATTGGAGACTAGTTCTCAAAAGGTGAACAAGAACAAAGGCAAGAAACGGCCTAATGAGTATGCTAGCAAAGGTCCAAACAAGAAGCATCCTACAAAAGGAAACGTGTGTTGGACTTGCGGGAAGGCAGGGCACTTCAAGCGAGACTGTCGCGTAGGAAAGGGGAAGAGCGAGAAGGCTCAAAATAATGATGTTGGTAATAAAAACCAAGAGCAGAAATCTCAAGGTCAGAAAAATCTGATTTCAAGTTTAGAAACTAAGTTAGATACATATTCTAACATAGATTATGTTTCTAATTTTTCTGAAATTTTTGCTATGCAGAATGATGAGATTTCGTGGTGGGTTGACTCCGGTGCTACGGCACATGTGTGTAGAGACAAAGAGATGTACAAGTCCTTTGCCAATACAAGTGAAGGAAGAGTTCTTCACATGGGAGACGAGTCGACCGCCCCTATCCTAGGAATAGGCCAAGTAGAAATCGAATTTTCTTCGGGAAAGAATATTGTTCTTGTGAATGTGTTGTATGTACCTAATATTAGGAAAAATATTGTATCGGGTACTGTTTTGAATAAACAAGGTTATCGGCAAGTGTATGAAGCCGATAACTATGTGTTATCAAAGGGTGGTGTATTTGTTGGTAAAGGATACCTATGTAATGGAATGTTCAAGCTTAGTATAAATAAAGTTATTTGTTCTGTTTATATGAATTGTGAGCATGATATTACCATTAAAACTACAAATCTGAATGATGATGTCTCTACACTTTGGCATGCACGTTTAGGACATGTTCATTATAAAAGATTGCATGAAATGTCTAAACATGAGTTAATTCCCTCGTTTGATGTAAATATTAATAAGTGTAGAACATGCATGCTTACTAAGATTACTAGACAACCATTTCATAAAATTGAAAGAGAAAGCAATTTACTTGATTTAATACATAGCGACTTGTGTGATTTTCATGCATCACCTTCTCTAGGAAACAAGAAATATGTAGTAACATATATTGATGACTGTTCTAGATTTTGCTATGTCTATTTGTTGAACTCAAAAGATGAAGCTCTTGATAAATTCAAAATTTATAAGAGTGAAGTTGAACTTCAAAAGGGAACTTATATTAAGAAGTTACGCACCGATAGAGGTGGGGAATACTTCAATCCTAGTTATTTCCAAAGTGTGGGAATCATTCATGAAACCACTGCTCCTTACACACCACAACAAAATGGTGTATCGGAGAGAAAGAATAGAGCATTGAAAGAGATGGTAAATGCCATGCTTTCTTACTTGGGATTAAATGATGGATTTTGGGGAGAAGCCATGTTAACGGCTTGCTATTTATTAAATAGGGTTCCTAATAAAAGGGGCAGGGTTACTCCTTATGAAATTTGGTATAACAAGAAACCAAATTTGAATCATATTCGAGTTTGGGGTTGTAGGGCGGTAGTAAGACTACCTATCCCTAAACATAAAACTTTAGGAGAAAAGGGAGTTGAATGTATATTCATAGGATATGCTCATCACTCCATGGCGTATAGGTTTTATGTCATAGAACCTAATAAGCATGTATCGATTCATACAATCATTGAATCGAGAGATGCCATATTTGATGAAAAGAGATTTTCATCAATTAGCATGCCTAAAGATTTGAATGTTGTGCCTAGTGCAAATCAAGTTTCAAATGACACCCATATTTCTGAAATTAGAAGGAGTAAGAGAGCAAGAAAAGAAAAATCATTTGGAAATGATTTTCATATCTACCTAGTGGAAGGAACTAGGGATGAAGTTAGCTCGCAATACATGTACTGTCATGTTATTGAAAGTGATCCCAAAACATTTGATGAAGCTATGAAATCTCAAGATGTATCATTTTGGAAAGAGGCCATAAATGATGAAATGGACTCTATAATAGGAAACAACACTTGGATTTTGGTGGATTTACCACCAAGACATAAAGCATTGGGAAATAAGTGGATCTTCAGAAGGAAGATGAAGGTAGATGGTACCATTGATAAATTTAAAGCAAGATTGGTAATCCAAGGCTTTAGACAGAAATATGGTATGGATTACTTTGACACTTATACACCGGTTGCAAGAATTTCAACTATTAGGTTGTTGATAGCCTTAGCATCTATTCATAAGTTGCTAGTACATCAAATGGATGTAAAGACTGCTTTCCTCAATGGTGATTTAGAGGAAGAGATTTACATGAAACAACCGGAAGGTTTTATAATGTCAGGGCAAGAGCATAAGGTATGCAAGCTTGTTAAGTCACTATACGGACTCAAACAAGCACCTATGCAATGGCATCAAAAGTTTGATGAGGTGGTATTATCCGATGGATTCATATTGAATCAATCAGATAAATGTGTATATAGAAAATTTGACAACTCAGGGAATGGAGTTATCATTTGTCTATATGTAGATGACATGTTGATTTTTGGCACCAATTTAAAGTGCATAAATCAAACCAAAGAATTTCTGTCATCTAAGTTTTCCATGAAGGACATGGGAGAGGCGGAAGTTATCCTTGGGATAAGAATAAAGAAAGTTGAAGGAGGTCTTGCCTTAACACAATCTCATTACATTGAGAATGTGTTAAAGAAATTTAATTATATGGACTGTCATCCGTTGACTACTCCTTATAATTCCTCTACTCACTTGTATCCTAATAAGGGGAAGCCTCAGTCCCAATTGGAGTATGCTAAAGTCATAGGCAGTTTGATGTATGCCCATGACTTGTACAAGACCAGATATCGCATTTGCGGTAGGGAAGCTTAGTCGATATACTAGTAACCCTAGTATGCAACATTGGCAGGCAATTCATAGGGTCCTTAGGTATCTTAAGGGGACTATAAACCTCGGTCTTGTATATTCGGATTTTCCTTCGGTCATAGAAGGATATTCAGATGCAAGTTGGATCTCGAATGAGGAGGATCATTCCTCCACAAGTGGATGGGTATTTCTACTTGGGGGAGGTGCCATCTCATGGGCTTCCAAGAAGCAAACATGCATCTCAAGTTCCACTATGGAATCTGAATTTGTTGCTTTAGCCGCCGCTTCAAAGGAAGCTGAATGGCTAAAGAACTTGATACATGAGATTCCATTATGGGAAAAACCGATATCACCCATATCAATTCATTGTGATAGCGCTGCAACATTGGCTAAAGCTTATAGCCATGTATACAATGGGAAGTCTAGACACTTAGGTGTTAGACATAGTGCGGTAAGAGAGCTCATTACGCATGGGGTGATATCAGTGGATTTTGTAAGGTCACAACAAAATTTAGCAGATCACTTGATGAAGGGATTAGCTAGAGATTTGGTATCAAAATCGGTAAAGGGGATGGGACTCAAACCCATATAATCATCTAGTCATGAGACACCCAATTCACATCTAACTAGCGTTAGAGCTGAATTCAATGTGGAAAGCTCATTCCTAGAAGATTGATGAACACAAATATGCATCCCCAAGTATGTGTTCATGACCTACAAGTAATAGGTTGAAGAGGGACTCTTCTTAATAGGTTCTTTGACAAAGTGCTGTTTGTAGGAGCATAATCGGGTGGTGTTACCCTTAAGGAATCTACCTATATGAACGTGAAGTTTCTGGTCGCTTCATGAGATTCGGGTTAAATCTCAATACGTTCACGAAGGGATTAGGACTCAAGGACCATCAAGAGTCAAGTTGAACTTAGAGTTTGTGAAGTAACTCATGTGTGTGTTATCTTGAGGTACCCAAATGGATCGATTGGTTCAAACGTTACGAGCACCATGATTTCCGGGTACTTTGAATGTGTAACTACACTAAGCGAAAATTCAATCGTTGCGACATTTTCGTTTATGCGTGACTTACTTAAAAACAAAGTTTTTATGGAAAACAAAGGAAATCCTAAAATGGGGGAGGATTGTTGGTAATTTTAGGGTTTTCGGACTTAGTATAATATTACAATATATTAGGGTAGCATACCCTAATGATATGAAAGGTTTGGAACTTCCGTTGAGTGAGTTTTGTGTATAAAACTCAGTGCGGATCGCGTTTTATCTTGACATTATGTGGGGCGCGTTTTGACTGGACATTACGACAATGTCTTAACAAAACGCGGCTGATAATGTAAAGGGAAAACGCTCCTGGAATTGACCGCGTTTTTAGTAAACATTAAGGGGCGCGTTTTCCTTAAGCATTAGCATAATGCTGAAGGAAAAAGCGCTCACTAATGCTGAAGGAAAACGCAGCGACGTTTGACAGACACAGCTGTTCTGTTCAGACACACCTGCTCTTTGTCCCTTTTGATCTCCTATATATTGGAGGTCATGGACAGTATGAGGGCACGAAAAAAACCAATTACTCTCATAGAGAATCACTCTTTGATTCTAAACCTTGCTTGATTTCCATAAACACTCAAACTCAAGTTTGATTTCTAATTCTTTAGTCGAGAATAGAAATTGTTCCAATTGATTATCCCCGTTCAAGTTTCGTGCAACCCTCGACTACAATACAGGGTCGAAATATTGAATTCGGAAAGCGACAACGCGATCGATTGTGATATCCAGTTCATACGATTCCTTAGTGAATCCTCATTACAACAAAGAAGAAGAAGCAGTCCAAGTTTTCTGCACTACCATTGCTGATTTGAAGACTCTCTTGCGGTCATATTCAAAGACAATCCCCAACACAAATTCACCTCCCGCCTAATGAGAACCAGCCTCCAGGTCTTAATGAACTCCAACATTCTACTGCAATCCAAAAACTATTTTGTTGACCAACCAGAATGATCTGTTTTGTAAAGGTCTGCCATCACCACTTCTCTACTATCTGACTAAAAAATAACATGCTTTAGCTTTAAGAGTGCAGCAACGTTGATTCCTTCTTGCACCGCCAGACCCTCGCAATGATAAATAGATGGACAATCTTGTATAAATCTTGCTCTCAAACCCAGAATTTGACCCATTGAATCTCTAATCACAACCCCAATTCCTGCTTCTTTTTGTCAAGGGATCCCATGAAGCATCACAATTGACTTTCACAATGCAGCCTTTTGGTTTTTGCCATGTTAGTGGAGCTACTTCCATGCATCTCATGAAATCTGCATTATTTGAAAGGAATTCGTTATAAAGCACTTTTATCCTTCTAGCAGCCATGTCAGGGTCATATAATTATTTTCATGGGAAGTCTGATTTCGATTAAACCAAATATACCACAACACAATAGTTATCATACAAAACTTTCTACATTTACCGTCTTATAAAGTTGATATATGAAATCCGCAAAGCAAATGTGGTTCAAGTAAGTGGCAGCAAAATCCATATGCATCAAATTCCATACAGTTTGACTCCACCAACAATCAACTAAAGTATGTTTCTCCTCCTCCCAACGATAAGAACAAATATGACAATGAAGGATACCTTTTAATTTAGATTTCGTCGACAAAGCTGGGCACCTGTTGGAAGACCTCCGTGATAACCCTTCCATATGAATATCTTAATCTTCTTCGGAATAGGAAGTTTCCAAATCTGCTTCCAACAACTTTTTAGATGTTTGTCATCTGATTGTTCTGCATAATTGGGATTCCCTGCCATTGCTAATTTCCTTGCAACTCTATAAACACTTTTAATATCTAAATCTCCACTGCTATTTTCTTTCCAAGTCAGTTCACTTGTTTATTCATCTAAACAGGATCCAAACTTGATAATTGATATGGCATTATGAATACCTTGCCATATATGAGATGGTCTGTATCCAATTTGAGAATTAAGCAGATGCCAATTATGGAAATATTTAGCTTTTAATACCTTCGAGAGTAGCACGTCTGGTTTTTTTAACTAGTCTCCAATATTGCTTTGCCAAATATGCGATATTGAGTCATTTGAAATTCAGAAAACCTAAGCCCCCTTCTTCTTTCTCTTTTCTCAGTATATCTGATGTTGGAAAAATGTGTTTAAAGGTTTGAAGAAAAAATGGTGGTGCGCCACATTTGAGACCTAAAATTGAGCGTGGAGGATACCTCAAATCGTGTTGATAAAATTAGATTAAAATACCTTGAGTTGAGAGGTATGAAATCGAATTTTGAATTGCCAAAAACGAATCTATATCGAATGAGAAATCGATGGCCAAAGTTGGGCCAAAACTCATCGAACTTGACTTTGGTAGGGATTGATATGAAGTTGAATTTCACTTATGTGAAATGCTTATATCCCACATTGGAAAATAAAGGGGAACAAAGTATGTTCTTATATAATGTCAAGTTCATGATTATTAAATTGTTTAAGCCAAGATCTTCCAAGGCATGGCTTGTGTGTAGATTTGCTTAATTCGATTTTTTAATCTTTTGACAAAGACCAAAGACTAAATCGTGGGCAGTTAACACACGTTGGTTTCTTCTCTTTTATTTTTATAAAAGGAAGTCAGTCCTTCCTCTGTCGAACACACGCAAAACACAGAATACGAAATCCCTCACACTCGGCTGCCGGAGTATTGTACTTGGTAGAACTAGGACTCCATGGTCTTGAAATGGACATGGACGGGTGGCGCAAGCGCTTGAAATAGTCTTGCCTTAGATTACCGCTCGAAATGGGGGTAATCCCACTCATAGACGCAAGGGAGTGTTGAGCCAGTTCTTCGCCTATTTTTGCAACGATATCCAAGGGGTTCACGCCTCAAGGGGAGCTAGACTCTCTCCAAATGCACATTCCATGTGATGCGATGATCCGAGCGATTATAGGTGGAAAACTGGGTTGGGACCAATGATAACTAAACCACAATAAAAGAATCCCTAGGTTGGATGTTTCTCTCATTAAGTAACCAGTTCAGTTCAAACCCTTCAACCTTACAAAACCCCCAATCGTTTTTACTCATTTTCTTTTCCCTTTCCAAAGAACAACAAGTAACTGATTGGTCTCTCTTGGGTTCGACCCTTACTTGCCGCCATACTAACCCTTAGTAGGCCAATAGCGAGGAGTTTATAAATATTAATTTGCAAGGTCCTAACGACGCCTTGTCAAACTCTCTCCAAATGCACATTCCATGTGATGCGATGATCCGAGCGATTATAGGTGAAAAACTGGGGTTGGGACCAATGATAACTAAACCACAATAAAAGAATCCCTAGGTTGGATGTTTCTCTCATTAAGTAACCAGTTCAGTTCAAACCCTTCAACCCTACAAAACCCCCAATCATTTTTACTCATTTTCTTTTCCCTTTCCAAAGAACAACAAGTAACTGATTGGTCTCTCTTGGGTTCGACCCTTACTTGCCGCCATACTAACCCTTAGTAGGCCAATAGCGAGGAGTTTATAAATATTAATTTGCAAGGTCCTAACGACGCCTTGTCAAATTTGCTCAACAATCAAAGTTTTCTCAATCGTACAGCAAGGGTTCGGTGCTCAATCGCTTGCTGTGATTCTTTCATCCTGGGAAGCTCGTTGCCATCAGACCCAGCACCTAAGGGAGGCAATACAGCTTTAAGGACAGCGTCCTCATTGACGTGACTGAATCAACAATATCGGTTTGCTGTCCATATATGTTTTTACCTAATCTGTTTTGCAAATTTTGATATGCCTGTCTCGGTTTGCTGCTGTATGAGAACTTGCATGATACTGATCTCGGTTTGCTTATTCAGTTAGTTTGGTAAATTAATGCTCACAATAATCTGTTTACTGTAACATCTCAATGTTTACCTTCAGTTTCAATACAGATGCATGAATTTACTTATATGCATGCTCAGTAGATTTATATGAATGGTTTGTTTCAGTTTTTATTAAAACTGCATGCTTGTCTCTCTACATCCTGTTACATTTCAGTGCTGTTTACAGCTTTGTTCTCATCAATGTTCTATTGCTCAGATGTGTTTACAATTGCTCACTGTTTTATTAGTATTGGAGTTACTATTATATTCAGATTTATAGGAATTATCCAACAATCTTAAAGATGTAACCTATTTTCTGAATATACATTGAAGTTACTGACTCAAACATGAGATGATGGTAGACAGAAAGCGAGATGATTTACAACAATCTGATAATAGCAGTTCAGATAAGAAGTATGCTGGAAATCAAATCCATGACAACCTTTGAACGATGGATTTCATCTGCAGGAAGTTTTCAAACTTCAAAGAGTCGCTCATATTATTTCTTTTGTTTGCTGACACATGATTTGATTATACATTATTTAATCAAAGTTTGCTTGTGTAAAGCATCACTGCATCAGGAACACGTGGAGACAAAAACATGGCGTGTGGCTGTGCTTGATGTGAGAATGGAGGCTTCTGATGCAAGCGTTGGCGGAGATCGGTCTTGGAAAATAAAGATCGACCTTCACTGCCAATCAGTCTAGTTGTTTGATTGTTTCTGGTTATCTAGAAACTCAAGACCATACTGTTTTGCGTTGACTGATAAGTTACTATTGGGCTACCACTAATCGCACCCCCCACCCCCCACACCCCCCATGTGGGGCCCAGGTAAAATTCCCATTCTGCCCTTCTACTTATTATATGTATTATATATATTATATATATTATAAAAAATGATTTTAAAATATTTAAAATTTCTAAAAAAAGATTTTAAAATATTTAAAATTTCATATTAATATATACAAATGATTTTAAAATATTTAAAATTTAGTATTAATATAATATATATTATATACTATAAATGATGTATCAGTGAGTTGTCTATCGTAATGTATTGTCAAATCTGTTTCTGTCCACTATGTATGAATAGTATAATTTTCTTTTGCCAGAGAATCTAGTCAGTGAGTTGTCAATCTATGTTTCGTAATGTATTGTCAAATCTGTTTCTGTCCACTATCTATGAATAGTGTAATTTGCTTTTGCCAGAGAATCTTGGCAGTGAGTTGTCTATTTTTGTTTCGTAATGTATTGTCAAATCTGTTATTTCCCACTAACTTTTTGGATTTCAAATTTTAAACGTACATAATGTAGTCTATATAATGGATAGACTTATAAGTAGCAAGTCATTCACTCACACTTCTTTAAGACAACCGTATCTCTCTACCATGGATAATGATAGTTTTGCGGGATTTTCAAATAGCTGGTCATACGGGAGTGATCCTCGCAGTGAGGAAAGTATATCCAACAAGAATCGGGATTATACATCCGAATTCACCACAAACCAGGTTAGTGTCATTATTGTATGCTTATTTACATAATTAAAAAAACATCATCAATGTCCACCATTTGTGCAGATATTTGAAAATAGAGAAGATATGCTAAATTGGGCAAAGAGGGTTGGTTTGGAAAATGGCATTGTAGTGGTGATTAAAAATTCTGCAAAAAAAAGTGGTGGTAAGATGCCGAAGTGTATTCTTGCATGTGAAAGAGGAGGGAAGTACAGACCAGAGACATCCCAAATAAGAAATACCGGAACCAAGAAATGTGAATGTCCATTTGAGTTAAGAGGTATTCCAGTTCCTCCAGATGGTGTCATGTGGGGTTTGAGGGTGCTATGTGGTATTCACAACCATCCGACAGTAGAGTTCATGGATGGCCACGAGTACCCGTCAAGGTTAAAACCAATGGAGAAACAACTTGTGTTGGACATGGCTAATAGCACTGCACCTCGGGAGATTTTTAGTATTCTGAAACAAAAAGATTCGTCAAACAGTACAGGGGTAAAAAGCATTTACAATGTGATTAGAGCAAACAAGTCTGCAAAACGGGGTGGTCTAACTCAAGTTCAATATGTCTTGGAGCAACTAATCAAAAAAGGATACCTACATGATTATTTGACAGACCCAGATACAAATGAAATTACTGACATCCTTTGGCTCCATCCAAAGAGTCTAGCCCTTGCTGTCAATTTCTCATCTGTTTTGATTATAGATGCCACATATAAGACTAATGAGTATCGCTCGCCACTACTGGAGGTTGTGGGTATAACATCCACACTGCGAACTTACTCCCTTATGTTCGCATATCTTAGCCATGAGAAGGTAGAAAATCTGGAGTGGGCATTAAGCATTTTGAAGAGACTGATGCTTGAAAAAGGGGTGACATTGCCATCTGTATTTGTTTCGGATCGAGATTTGGCGCTTTTAAATGCCATAGGAAAATGTTTTCCTTCGTCGCATCACATCCTCTGCATTTGGCACATAAACCAGTGTGTACTGAAGAAATGTAGACCCATGCTTGGCCTGGAGTGGAACAAGTTTTCTTCATCATGGCACTCCCTCATAAATTCATCGACGGAGTGGTCTTATAACAAGAAGTGGAACGTAATGCGCGAGGAGTATCAACGATTTGATCGCGCCCTAAAATACCTATGGGAGACATGGTTGCAGCCTCATCGAGAACAGTTTGTGTCAGCATGGATCGACGCATATATGCATCTGGGAAGCAATTCAAGCCAAAGGTACACCTAACTTATTATTTTGAATGTTATTTTTATTTTATTTTATAGTATATTCATCTGATGAAGAATAATATATATCTTTCAGAGCGGAAGGTGCACATGCAAGATTGAAAATGTATTTGGGAGACACTATGTCGTCCATAGATACATCATTTGATAAAATACACAAGATGCTGACAAATCAATTTGGAGACATTCAAGAGTCATTTGAGAGATCTCTCCACATTCCGCGCCGTGCACATTTACATGATAATATTTTCTCTGAAGTGAGGTGTCAGATTTCGCTGGAGGCAATGGAAATTATTTCAGCCGAGCTGAAATGTGTTGATGAATCATCGTACCAACCAGTGGGCAGCTGCAGCTGTGCAATAAGAAAAATATATGGATTGCCATGCAAGCATGATCTTGCAAATTATCGCCACTTATCTATTCCAATTCCTATAATAAGTATCCATGGTCACTGGAGGAGGTTATCAATGCACGCATGGAACCAACCTAATGAGGAATCACAGCGAGATAGGACATCTTACGTTGTTGAGATATTAGATAAGATGAATCCAGAAATGCGGGACCATATGATAGATCGGTTTCTTGATATGGCAGATCCATCCCAAAGCACAGTTCGAGTCCCTTCGTACAATGTAGAGCGTAAAGGACGACCTAGTGATAAAGACGAGCGAAACAGACGCCGCATGCCTTCTTTTGTGGATATATCAACTTCAGGATCTGGGGTCAATCAAAAAAGTTTAATAGAGCCAAAGAGGGGCCGACATAAGAGTGGATATGGGGTTCGTAGTACTACACCAAACAATGACCACTCTAGATTTCCGAGTACTTATGACATCTACATTGATCAATTACCTGCGGTTATGCATCAATATATTTCTAAAATTGTTGACGTTGCACCAGATGGTCATTGTGGATTCAGGGCGATAGCCGCACTAAGCGGATACGGCGAAGAGGGTTGGATGCAAGTACGAGCGGAGCTTATTGATGAGATTCAGCAAAATAGAGCTCAATATGATGTCATTTTCCCAGATAACAGTACATCAGACAATCTACTAATTTTGCTGAATTACTTTGAGACACCAGCACCTGAGAGGCATTGGATGGAGTCTATGACTTTGGGAACTGTCATAGCATCAAGGTATAATATTGTACTTTATATATTTGGCGGCACTAATTGGAGTTGTTATATCCATTTGCCATTAAGATCCCCTCCGATTAGAGACAATGAGCGCATGGAAATAGTTATCGGACACGTTGGCAATCACTTCGTACAACTTTTTTTGCACCCTTATCATCCGGTGCCACCTATACCAACATGGTGGTGGAATCATTCATCGTGCGAAGCTAAAGGATGGGCATCCTCATATCAAGTACGAGCTGATTTATGGCGCGAAATCACAAGCATGGGGCCTCCAGGAGCACAATTTGGAGGAAATATTGATTAAATATGTCTACTTGTTTATGTATTTATTTTTAGCACCGTTGCATGTTTTGTTGAATCTAATTTAATGTTGAGCTATCCAATCAATTATTATTCGTCCTAAATCCAAACTAAACGAAATAAATTATTATTCGCCCTAAATAAAATAAAACTAGTTACTCACTCACTCCTAATTATAAGTTCTATTAAAATTTTAAAAAAAATCAAGTAGAATATAATTTTTTTAAAAATTGCTACATGTTGTATTTTTATTTTAATTTTTTACTATTAATTATTATAGAATATTTTTTGATTAATAATAATAAATAAATATGGTACAATTAATTTATAGAATATTAATTATCATTTAATTGAATTTTAATAATCATTTAATTGAATTAAAGAATATATAAACTATTGGCATATGAATGTAATTAAGAAAACAAAGGAGGGCAAAAGAGTCATTTGGCTGGGGAGTTTTTGTCGCCGGGGGGTGCGATTAGCAGCTCCCTTACTATTGTAGATCCTGGAGCGATGCCCAAAGTATGCTGGAGAGACGTATCCAACTTGCGACCATGTGCTGGAGTTTTTGATGTCGGTTGGCGTTGGATTTGTTCTGACGTGGAAGCTGGCAAGGACGAGTCGTGCGACTCAATCTCATGGCTGGCGGCAATCATGAAAACCCTAAATTGGGTCTTTCAGTTCTATAGACGGATTTGACGAAGCAGTAGATCGGCTCAGCAATGAAGCTGATGTTGTCGTTGATTGTGACTGGAGTGATTGTGCTTCGCTCCCGTGTCAGCATGGCTGAATCGGAAAGAAGGAGGCCGGAACTTGGGATAGTGCGACTAAGATTATCGGGATTACGGCAGTGACGGAGCGGTTGTTGACAGTTAGTCGGCAGTTATGGGCGGTTCCTAGTGGTCTCCTCAATGATCCTGGCAGTTTAGGTGGATGGAAGACGACGCAGCTGGAACGCGACTACGTGTTGCTGCAGTCGGCCTTCGATGTTCTCAAGCAGAGATACTGACGATGATTCGTTTGCTTGTGCAGGCCAAACCGTACGTGGATGGACGCGGCGATGAAAACGGTGTTGCCGCAGTCGATTATGAAATGACTGATGTTGGCTCGTTTCAGCGTAGGCTGGCGAGAAAAGAAATCGATCGGTTTGTCTTCACCTCCTGGCGGCGGCGGCCATCTTCCGTTTTGGTGAAACCCTAATTGGGTTAAACAGTTTATGATGTGAACCGATGAAGTTGGGATTGGACTAACAGGATTTGGCTTGTTATAATTTCATATATTAGTCCATTATACATGTTATTTGTTTCTTGGACTAATTAACTGAATGCCTATTCAGGAAATGAGACAGATGGGTGTCGTGTCGATTGGTGGTATACTGAATGAGACTGGCTGGTAGTGGTGATGGCGAGCTCCTTGGGCAGCAAAATGGGCCCTGCTATGAAGCCGCGTGTCGGCTTGTTTTGAATAAGAGGCTTCAAAGACCAGCAACGTGAAAGAGGATGATGACGCCGAGCGAAGCCTTGGATTGGCGGCCATGAAGTCGTCAGCTTGGTAGTGGCTAAGGGAAGAGTCTAAACTCAGTAGAATTTGCCTTTGTCATATATGAAAGTTTTGATTCTGCTGATGCAGACGCCACTGAGTCGGCCTTGATATAAGTTATTATCTGTTGTGGTTAACCATTAATCTCAAATAAAATGGTTGATGAGCTGTGTCCAGTGGCAGGTGATGATGGCTCAAGTGGATCTTCAGGGATCAAGGTGAATGAGATGAACCCTGATTGTGGATTAATGGAACCACTAGGCTCAGTGCATTCAAATGAGCTGGTCCACAAAGCAAGCTAAGTTGGCGCAATTGATGATGGTGTGACAAGGGTGAGTGGACAAGGCTTCACTCTGATGTTGTGTTTTACTCAGCAACAAGTGGGTCAGAAAAGATGTCCACTAATTGCAACGAACCTCCTGCAATTGTGGGATACAAAAGTGGAAGATCAATTGTGTCTCAGGGACTCAGCAACTGGCAAGGGTCCTGTCATGTAGTGGCGAGACTGGAGGCAATTGCTGGATGAGAGATCTGCGGTGCGGTTGTTGCCTTTCATAATGAAAACTCAGGATGAGAAGTTGATGGGATCGAGCCGGCACAATGGAGCAATTGCTATCATGCCAGCTTCTCTGATGATGAAACTCCAAGTTAATTTTGGGGAAGGTGCGGCTAGCAATGTTGAGGTGGACTTGACATGGGCTGAGGGATTGACCCGTTCAGATGGTCCATGTGCATCACAGTGGGCTATTGAAGGTTTATCTAGATCTTTGGCAAATGAGGTGCCAGGAGGATCCTCTAGATCTTTGGTTGCTGATCAAATCCACCATTTTGTGTTGGTGACACTTACTATGTCGAGTGATGGATGTGGATTTAGTTCAGCACGAACCAGTCAATATATATGGTTGAAGTTTGCAATTGGTTCAAGTGAATACTCATTCACTCAGAACTTGTACATGGAACATGGTGGCTTCCAATGTGTGTGCAACCCCAACTACTATTAAAATGTTACACCATTTTAATGTTGGGTATGGTCAGGAATAGATTTGTGAATCAAGTTCCAGGAATATACTTGCGAGTATGGTTTCAAGCGGTTGAGTGGCATGAGTGCATGTCGTTGTGTTTGACGAAGTTGGATTGTGTATCCAAATGTCAAATTAAAAGCACTAATGTAAATTTGCATTGAAGCAAATGTAATAGTAAATTCTTTCATAGTATTGAAAGCGATATGAAATCCCTCGAGTCAATCCATAGTGAGTTATGTGATTTGAGATATGGGGTGTAACACGTATTTTGTGACTTTCGTTAATAATAGTACAAAATATTGTTATGAATATTAGCTTAATAGCAAAGCTGTGACAGTTGGGAAAAACATGTCATGTGAAGTTGATTATCAACTACAGAGGTTGAGTACCAACTTGATAAGTTGAGAAAAGTGATATTGGAAGTGAACATGATCACTCCATGATACTCTCCTCAGTCGTACAGTGTTTCGAAATGGAAAAAGTTGCATTCGAAAGAGATGATGAATGTGATAATGGTATGCTCCGGGTTAACCCACCGAATGTGGGGGGGGGAGGCCATCTTATGAGTAAAGTACGTTTTGAGTAAGATACCTCGCAAGGAGTATAAGTCTCTCTATGGTATGAAACAGGCACCAAAACAATGGCATGAGAAATTTGACAAAGTGATATTGTCAAACGGATTCAAAATCAACGAGTGTGACAAATGTGTATATAGCAAAAACACTGAACACGGTTATGTGATTTTGTGCTTATACGTCGATGATATTCTCATTGTGGGAAACAATGAAGAAATGGTCAAATCCACTAAGTCCATGTTAAACTCAAGGTTTGATATGAAAGACTTAGGTCTGGCCGATGTAATTTTAGGGATTAAAATTACAAGGACGGCAGATGGATTTGTCTTAAGCCAAGCACACTACGTTGATAAGATTTTAGACAAATTTGGGAAAGATAGTGTAGGAGTTTATAAAACTCCTATAGATATGAATCAACACCTGTCTAAAAATAAAGGGGAGAGTATCTCTCAAGTGGAATACTCAAAAGTAATAGGCAGTCTAATGTACTCGATGAATTGTACTAGACCTGATATTGCTTATTGTGTGAGTAGGCTTGCAAGATATACGAGTAACCCAGGAACTGAACACTGGAAAGCCATCGTGAGAGTACTGAAGTATCTACGATTTACTCGTGACTACGGTCTACATTATACCAGATATCCTGAAGCCATTGAAGGTTACACTGATGCAAGCTGGATATCTGATATACAAGACTCAAAGGCCACCAGTGGATATGTATTCACTTTAGGAGGTGCAGCCGTGTCATGGAAATCCTCGAAACAAACTCTAATGACCCGATCCATGATGGAAGCTGAGTTAGTGGCATTAGATAAATGCAGCGAAGAAGCAGAATGGTTAAGAAATTTTGTAGAGGATATTCCTGGTTGGAAAAACCCTGTGCCACCAATATGTTTATATTGTGATAATCAATCAACAATTGGTAGAGCACAGAAGTTGGTTTCTTCTCTTTTATTGTTATAAAAGGAAGTCAGTCCTTCCTCTGTCGAACACACGCAAAACACAGAATATGAAATCCCTCACACTCGGCTGCCTTTTCTTTTTGCTTCGATCGGTGATAGTGGAAGGTCGAATAGGTTCGTACAGCAAGGGTTCGGTGCTCAATCGCTTGCTGTGATTCTTTCATCCTGGGAAGCTCGTTGCCATCAGACCCAGCACCTAAGGGAGGCAATACAGCTTTAAGGACAACGTCCTCATTGACGTGACTGAATCAACAATATCGGTTTGCTGTCCATATATGTTTTTACCTAATCTGTTTTGCAAATTCTGATATGCCTGTCTCGGTTTGCTGCTGTATGAGAACTTGCATGATACTGATCTCGGTTTGCTTATTCAGTTAGGTTGGTAAATTAATGCTCACAATAATCTGTTTACTGTAACATCTCAGTGTTTACCTTCAGTTTCAATACAGATGCATGAATTTACTTATATGCATGCTCAGTAGATTTATATGAATGGTTTGTTTCAGTTTTTATTAAAACTGCATGCTTGTCTCTGTTCTGCTACATCCTGTTACATTTCGGTGCTGTTTACAACTTTGTTCTCATCAATGTTCTATTGCTCAGATGTGTTTACAATTGCTCACTGTTTTATTAGTATTGGAGTTACTATTATATTCAGATTTATAGGAATTATCCAACATCTGATACGAACCAAATGGATTGTATCAGGTTGTGAAGGGTAGATGAGTGAAGATAGATGAGATGCAGGAGAAATTAGGGTTTGGGGAGAAGGAGATGAAGACGATCGGGAGAGAAGAGTCGAGAAGATAGAGATTGGAAGATATTAATTCATTGATTGATTTCTAAAGTCCCGGTTACAGTTCTTTTATAATAAAGAAGTTACACAAGATACAAATGCACCCCTTATGCCCCTTATTATTTCATTACGTAACATTCCTCCCTCCTTAAGATTGACCTCGTCCTCAAGGGCAGCGATATCCGGTGGTCATGGCGAAGAGAACCAGAAAAAATTTGTCTTCTACTTGGGCTCTGTCGTCTTGCCATGCAACTTTCCACGACTGATAATGTAGCAGATGATCAAACACAACTATCTCATCAAGTTGATTGAGCAACTCTAGCCTGAGGAGCATTCTCACCTCTTTGCACAATCTGATCACTGGTAGCTTGCACTGTAACCTTTTCAAACAACCCAGCCAACAAGTGTTTTCACCCAGGTTGAAGTAATGATAATGAATGTATTTGTAAAGTCAACTATAAGGTCATCTCTATCGGTAAGTCTTCCATCATTCAATGCTCGAAGTAATGTGTTGAATACTAAGGGCCTGTCCACTTTGACTGAAACTTAACTGATCTTAAATGATCTTAAATGATTTTAACTTATAGTGACTAATATTAACTTATCTTAACTGATATTAATTTATCTTAACTGATATTAACTTATCTTAACTTAACTGAAACTTATATTGTATGATGAATAGTAATATTTATGATGATGATGGTTGTGATAATGATGATGAATAGTAATTTTATGATAATGGTGAATAGTAATATTATGATGATGGTATGATGATGGTGAATAGTATGATGATGGTATGATGAATAGTAATATTATGATGATGAATAGTAATATTATGATGATGATGGGGGTGATGATGGTGATGAATAGTAATTGTATGATGATGATGGTATGATGAATAGTATGATGGTATGATGAATAGTGTGATGGTATGATGAATAGTATGATGGTATGATGATGATGATATGAATAGTATGATGCTGATGGTTTGATAAATAGTATGATGATGATGATGGTATGATGAATAGTATGATGGTATGATGATGATGGTGATGGTATGATGATGATGATGATAATGGTATGATGATGAATAGTATGAGGATGGTCTGATGATGATAGTATGATGATGAATAGTGTGATGGTATGATGATGATGATGATGATGGTATGATGAATAGTATGATGGTATGATGCTGATGGTGTTGGTATGATGATGATGGTATGATGATGAATAGTATGAGGATGGTATGATGATGATGATGATGGTATGATGATGATGATGATGGTATGATGATGAATAGTATGAGGATGGTATGATGATGATGATGATGGTATGATGATGAATAGTGTGATGGTATGATGATGATGATGGTATGATGGTATGATGAATATTATGATGATGATGATGATGATGATGATGATGGTATGATGATGAATAGTGTGATGGTATGATGATGATGATGGTATGATGATGATGATGAATAGTATGATGATGATGGTATGATGATGGTGAATAGTATGATGGTATGATAAATAGTATGATGTTATGTTAAAAGTAACTTAACTTATCTTAACTGATCTTAACTGATTTTAACTTATCTTAACTGATCTTAACTGATAGTAACTGATATTAACTTATCTTAACTTATAAGTCAAAAAAACAAGTCAAAGTGGACATGGCCTAACTGAGGATGCTTTTTAAACTCACCGAATGGAACAATATTATATGGCCTTCGCCTCACAACTTCAATGAACTGTCTACCCTTGTGATGAACATGTCCGGGCGAATCACTAATGAAACACACAACAAAATGTTGTTCCATGTACTCATACGTATCAATCCAAACCAATAAATCCCCATCATCAAAACGTTATTCAGAAAGAGTTTTCGCTACCTCACTTTCACTAACATCAGTTGAACCCAAGACATCCTTGATGTCCTTGCAAAGACCCTTAATTCTAGTCATCAGCTCCTCCTGCTTCTTTTCATCCTCGCTTTCATCATTCTTCAAGTGGGGTGAAGGGGTTAACATCTTATCAATGCTAGCTTGTGCTCTAGTAAGTATAGAATATGTGTAATTCTTATGAGTAGGTGGAGTGATCACGCTAAGTCCTTCCCGATCCGAGATGATTTCCTGAAACTTGAATTTATCTTTCAAGACACCAGTGATTAAACTTTGATCAGTAAACATCTTTTTCTTGTGCCGGTTGGAGTACGAGATCATCGTTATTATCAATCCCTTGCTGATTAAATCAACGTAAACAGGCATGTGGATGCTCAGCACCCTAAGCATGTCAACAGTGGTGTTTTCCCAATTACTACTCTCTTGGTTGTTCTCCTTCAAGGCCAATCCATTCCAAAGGCCCCTTAACCAGGGCTTAACCAGCATCAGCCGCTTTACATCTTAATAAGTCAAGATGATTGTGTCCCTGATAGCCACCAATTTACACTAATATGCGAATCTCTGCACAAACTTGAAACTCTAGCAATCGAGTTAAAATCATAGCTCCGTCCCGAATCGAGGCTCTCTCCATAGGCTGATGATCCCAAATTAATCATGCTCATATGATTATAGGCACCAATGAACAACCCAGAATGCTTGTGAATAATCAAATCCTGCCATTATGCTAGATCCTCATCTAAAAGACCCTCATCTGTTACTTTGAAGGTAGTCCTCTTGAGCTTTTTCATAGCAGCAGAACCATGTTCAACAACTTCAGTGAAACATTTTTGCTTGAAGTCTTTGGCAAGCCAATCAACTATTCTCTTATTGAATTCATCACAATCCAACTGGCTGTCACCAAAAGTAGAAAGCGCCTCAAACATTTTCTTACCAGTCTCAAACACAAAGACTGAACATGTACCGTCTCTAAGATCAATCACTAGAATGGTTTTATTATTATTCTGCTTGCACAACACCTTAACTAAAAGAACCATGATGTGACTTGATGGCAGCAATAAACTCTTCAAGTCTTCCAGGGGACGAGGCGGTTTGTTTAACCAAATCAATAAGAATGTGGCAGCACTCAGTGACCAAAAGAGGTCATAACCCTCGGTCTTCAAGAAATTTTCAAGAGGTAATGGAGGAGGTTTATGTTTCCAAATCACTACGAGTTCCTTCGCGCCATGTAAAATTTCATAACCCTTATTTAACTCACCAAACATTTTAAAATGTAAAAGAGATATCTCCTGAACCTTTTCACAAACACCTTGACTGCAGAAATTACTACTTCTACTTTGTACACAAGCTGGAACCACCAACTTATATCCATCCATTTCTTCGACAACTTCAGTCTTTTGCAATCCCAAATCAAGTGCAAAGTCTACCAAAAACACCTTTGTAGGCAACTTACCATGCATATATGGTTCATCAATAATCGAATATCGCGTAACTGGCCTGGGTGTAGTCATAGCTCCTGCTAAAATTGAATCTGAAAATAAAACCAAATCAGAACTTACTTGATCATCTTCGTTTGATCCTTCAGCTTTAACCGGAGACAAAAGAAATCCATCGGCCTTCGATTCCCTCTCTGACTCGCTTGAACCCTCATCAACTTCTAGTGTGTCAGTTGTACCTTTACTCACCATATCTGTTTCACTCGAGACACACAACTCAGATCCCGATTCTGATTTTGGTGTCGGCATCATCTTCGCTAGTTGCTCAATGATCCGCTCAAGTTTTTCTTCCATAGACGGAGCCTCATACGCATCTTGAATCCTCGAGGATTCTGCCATGGATTCTCCGACGATCATTTTCCATTGTTGCTTTAATTTTTCAACATCGTCGACCAGCTTATTGAGAGCCTCTATTTCCGCCTCCGTTAGTTCTGCATCCATATTCAACTCTCAGTGAAAGCACCAAATTGATACGAACCAAATGGTTTGTATCGGGTTGTGAAGGGTAGATGAGTGAAGATAGATGAGAAGCAGTAGAAATTTGGGTTTGGAGAGAAGGAGATAAAGAAGATAGGGAGAGAAGAGTCGAGAAGATAGAGATTGGAAGATATTAATTCATTGATTGATTTCTAAAGTCTCGATTACACTTCTTTTATAATAAAGAAGTTACACAAGATACAAATGGACCCCTTATGTCGCTTATTATTCCATTACGTAACAATAGCCGCTTTGATCCAGTGCACCGATCTCTTTCCTCCAGCTTTTTGCCACCAGAAGCTTGATATGTAGCTGTGGATCTTGTTCACTATTTTGTCAGGCAATAGAAAACAGGATAGCCAGTATTGGGGAATGTCATTCTGTACGGCATTAATAAGGACTTGCCTGCCACTGGCAGATAAAATGACTGATTTCCAGCTCTGGGTTCAGCCGCTGATTTTGTCCAAGATGTCGTTGAAAGTTTCGCTCCTTTTCCTTAACATCTGAAGAGGGCAAACCCGAATATTTTGAATGATTCTTGACTATGTTCACCCCCAAACAATTATGTATACAGTCTCTCAACTCAACAGATAGATTTCTACTTGTCATAATCTCAGACTTCGCAAAATTTACTCCTTGTCCTGAAATATTTTCATATTCTTGTAATAAGGATATTGAATTTTGTCGAAATCGTTCTTTTGTGTATTAAGATATTTGTAAGTTGTTCTTTAGTGTATTAAGATGTTTTCTGTGCCATATTTGTATGTATATCATTAGCATGATTTCTATTATTTCTAAGGAGCATCCTCATCCAAATGAGAAATAAAGAGTGTAGGTAATTGCGAGACTGGGAGACTAGGCACGTCAAAAAAAATTCAAAATTATTCAACTAAAACGAAGGTACCAAAGTGAAATCACATGCAAGTCCTATGATGGTTCTAGTGCAGCCTACAGGGATGGACGGACCCAGGAATTATTGTAGGGATGGTGACACACAAAAATAGCATGAACACTGTTGTTCCTATGAATGACATGGATTTTGTCAAAACGTCTTCAGAGTGGTCAAGCAGGAGTCAAGGAGATGTTCATACGAACACTGGAACTGAAGTACATCGTGGAACAGAAGCATGGACGTTTCCTAATCTGGGAATTTCCTAATATCGACTATATGCTGATTGGAGTCGGTTGAAGATCAGATTGGCTGGCAAGATATTCGAGCTACATTATCAAGATGCCAAAGATAATTGATGGACCATAATTGTATGCATCATAAATACAGTTAAACCCACCAAATTAGACTGTTTGTCTATCTAACTTCTACGAGTTAGTCCCGAAATATTTCCACAGGGCAATTGAGAGATAAAAGTGAAAACACGCTAAGGAGAGGATTTTACGCTGAAAAGATAACAAGAGTCAGTCCGAGGTCAAGATCAAACGCTGAACGAAGAAAAATCAAGATTCTGACCAAGGATTACTCAAATTAAATCCAACCGACGAATAATCAAGGACAGCCCGGGGAGAAATTGGACTGATAGTTTTGTGAAAAGACTGTGCCAAAATCACACAAAACTCATTTCTCCCTTAAGGTGACCGGCTACTTGGTGGAGTGGTGAGCAAAAGAGGAAACCTCCTCCTTGGACCACCTAGGACCGGCGGCTTTGACCTCCATGGGAGGAGCCACAAGGTTGTGACATGTGGTGGCCTCCTCCACCACATCTTCAAAGCCTCCTCCTCCACCCTTGATGCAAAAACACATGGAGCAATCTCCTCCCTCCATTCCTCTCCTCCATGGCTATAAAAGGAGCACAACCCCTCCTCATTTGTATAACCAATCCATACACAAAACACTTATCTCTCTAAGTTTGGTTACTTTGTAAGTTTGTTCGGTTTATGAAATAATACTCCTGTTTGTTCTTGAGTATTATACTATAGAGAATACTCCTATTGGTTCTTGAGTATTCAGTAGGAAATTGGGAATACTCCTGTTGGTTCTTGAGTATTCCACCCCTTTCCCTCTTACTGTTTTCAAAAACTCCCGAGTATTTAGCTATGGTATCCACCTCTATGGATATTCGTAGCTAAACTCTTCATTCGGTGGAAGGTATTTTCTTGTATTATATAATGTTGTAATATCTTTTAGTTTCATTTCTTTGTATTCAAAACTTGTTCTATGTGCCATTTATAGTCAGAATTTCCAAAAAGGGCAAAACTCTTCCGTGGGGTTCGTGAACATACTCGGATAAGTGGATGCTACGAAAGGGCAAAGCTTATTTGAGGAGTTCGACTTATCTAAAACACCACTTGGTCAATCGTAATTGTGAGATCAGGTGGATGCACAGAAGGCTAAGATACTTCGAAAGGAGGAATTAGTCTGAAGTAGAACAAGGGTTGCTTTAAACGATGTTGCAAGTCTTGCGCTACGAAAGGGCCTCGATTCATCTTTGAATACTTAGAAAAGTTACTAACGGTTTATTATATACATGTTATAATACAAGAGTACCTGAAACCGAATACTTTCTTTCAATCACAAAAACCCCCCCTGTATTTACTTTCGTAGTATAACTGTCCCGATCAACCACAACCATCAACCGCTCAACAACCGGAGGAATCGCAATCACGCATCACCCACTGTAAGTCTTCTAACCCTTATCTCTTTACTTTCAGTATTTACTTTCAGTATTTAATTTCTGTATTTACTTTTTCGCACAAAAAACCCAAAAAACCAAAAACAGTAGTTTAATTACTCGCGCTGAAATCTCAATCATCCTAAAACACGTCCCTGTTAGTAAAAGAACAACGTATCCCCCTAATTCCCTTGGGTTCGACCCCTACTTACCACTTCTACCTAGTAGTCGCGAGTAGCGGACTTATAAATTTATTTGTACATTTGATCTGACGACAAGCATCTGTCAATAATCAAAGGATATTCAAAAGATAATTGAAGAATAGAAGATTTAAAAGCCTGAGAATATTTAGAAAAGATTTCCTAAATACTCGACTGAATATCCTAACTGATTTAGGAACCAGTCATGTACTATAAATACAAGGCTAGGGTTACCTTGATCAGTATCACTTTTGGAGAAATAGAATACACGCAAGTGATCTTGAGTAGAGGAGGAGGAGGAACGACGGTCGATTGAGTATTCCACACCGGAATATCAATGGTGAAGAAGCAGTCTGTTCAGTGTGCTGTTCTGACTGTTCTTGTTGAACAACCAAGCGCACACACACGGTGATCAAGACACGCTTTCGAGAGAAGGCGACTTGACTTCTGGTAGGTCCAAGACTAGGTCGAGAGGGAAGTCTCATCCTACCCATAGGGGATCGACGGTGAGCTGCGGTGAACCGAGATTGCAAATCCGAGACACGGAGTGTTAGAGGCTAGGCTATTACAAACAAGGTGTTGTGTAAGCGTAAGTCCACTTGTAGCTCTAAACTCGTAATAAGATTTGTGACCCTTTAGGGCGTGGGAAGCCCCCCAGAGTAGGCACGGCCGAATTGGGTATCATATCGTGTGTGCTCCTATTTTGTTTTGTTCACGGTATCTGTTAGTTAGTGTTCAAGTCGCAGTTCGAACACCTTCTGGAACTTGTCTTGTATAAGGCAGCTAGATTTCAATTTGTATCAGAGCAGACATTCGACATATAGAGTGTGATCCGGCGACGGTTCAAGATGAGTTTGAAGGAAGGAAAGAGTACTAACCGACCATCGTTGCTTAAAGGGCCGAACTACGCCTACTGGAAGTCCAAGATGAAAGCCTCTCTGAAATCTATCGATGAAAAGGCTTGGAGAGATGTATTGGTAGGATGGACAGAACCCATGATGGCCAACTCTGAACGAGTAGCTGTGCCAAAACCTGAAGCTCTGTGGACTGATGCAGATGAAAAAGCTGCTGTTGGAAACTCAAAGGCCATGAATGCAATTTTCTCAGGAGTGGATGAGAATGTGTTCAAACTGATCGCAAATTGTGAAGTTGCAAAAGAGGCGTGGGACACTCTCAGAACAGCCTATGAAGGAACATACAAAGTTAGAAAATCATGAATGCAGATAGTCAACACTATTCGAGGATCTGAGAATGAACGAAGAAGAAACCATTACTGAGTACAACGCAAGAGTTCTAGATCTGTCCAATGAGGCTGCCGCACTGGGAAACCCCATAGAGGAAGAAAGAATGGCGAGCAAGGTGCTGAGGTCTCTACCCCCAAGGTTTGCTATGAAGGTGATCGCAATTAAAGAAATGCATGACATCACCAAACTAAAGCTAGAAGACCTTATGGGGTCTCTGAGAACACACGAGATGAATCAGCTTCAAGATTCTCAACCAAGAGGAGGCAAGGGAATTACCCTCAAAGCTGAAGTGTCTGAAGACAAATATGAGTCTGGTTGCTCGAGTGAGCAGCTGGAAATGATGGCCCAGAACTTTGGCAGAATGGTGACAAGGATCAGCAGACGTGTACCAGAACAAGGTCAATCATCTTCGACCAACTTTCAAAACTGGAAGAAAGATAAAGGGAAGGCCAGTGAAAATAGACAGGAATACTTCAGTAGCAAAGGCAAAGAGATTCAATGCCATGAATGCAAAGGCTATGGTCACATTCAAGCTGAATGCGCTAACACCCTCAAGAAGAAGAAGGCGCAAGCTGCCAACCGTAGTGACACTGAGTCTGACGACGAGGAAGAAGAGGATGAGACCACCAACTTCGTTGCATTCATTGCCACCATTGAAGACTGCAGTGAAGGAAGTAGAAGTCAGTACTCCAGTACACTGTCTGAACAGCCTGTTGACAATGCATCAAGCAGTGACGATGAAGAACTTACTCATGAGGCCCTAGCTGAGTCATACAAGGAACTTTATGAGATGTGGCTGATGGTGATTGGTCTGAACAAGAAGCTCACAGAAACTGTGACTAGCATGACGGAAGAAAAAGATACAATATGGCAGGAGGCTGAACTTCTAGTCGCCCAGAAGGTGGAACATCAGGAGAAGGTCTCTGCGTTGTAGCACGAGATGATTGGGATGAATCAAGAACGCTCGTCACTCCTTGGTCAGAAGGTGGAACTCCTAGGCGCCATATCTTCTCTGAAAGTTGAAATGGAGAAAAACAGAGAAACACACCCAACAGGCATGGTGAAGCAAAGATGGATAAATGTTGACTTGAGCCACAAAGAAGTTCATCTTCTGAACAAGGTAGAATCCCTGGAGTTACACATCGAGATGGAGAGAGGTAGTCATGCTGCTACCATGGAAGAATTGAGCAAGTTCAAAAAATCGGTGAAGATGCTGAACTCAGGCTCAAAGAACTTGGAAACCATACTGAGCTACCAAAGAGTTGAAGATGGACATCGAGGTGTCGACTTTAACGGCGAAAGTATCTCAGGTAAGACTACATTTGTTAAAGCAAAACTGAAACCTGCACAGAGACCTGAACAGAGGGTGGACCCTTATCTTGAGGAGCAGTTTGTGAATCAAGGAAAGAAGCAGCTCATGCTCAACCGTGGCAGAACTACCACTTAATGGAGGAAAGATAATCACACATGTTGGTACTGCTATCAGATGGGGCACATCAAATCAAGGTGCCGACTACTTATGGCAGAGCGAAAAGAAATGGAATCCAGAGTCACCCCTCGAGTCAGACAAGTCTGGAAACTAAAACCAAGGAAGGAAGTGTGCTTAGTTGCTCTTAGCTCATTCAGTCACATAAAGGACGACCGCTGGTTTCTCGATAGTGGATGCTCGGCTCACATGATAGGTAACCTCAATATCTCACCAATGTTAGACCTATGTGCAAGCGTCAGTACGTTACGTTTAGAGATGGAGGGAAGAGCCAGGTGATCGGCTGTGGGACATTGAAGGTTTCGGATCTACCTGAGCCCAAGGATATCCTCATGGTCGATGGGTTAAAGGTGAACCTGATCAGTATTAGTTAATTGTGTGATGGAGGACAGCTTGTTATATTCACTCTTGAATCTTGTCAAGTACTAAATAAGAATGGTGATATACTAATGGAAGGTAGCAGGTCAAGAAACAAAAGCTACTTTTTATGCACTGATGGAACATGAGCTGCCTTTATCAGTCTCACGAGCCAAACCAATGAAATGAAGTTAGGAGGCACATGTACGGTGTCTTCTAATGTAAAGGTGAAGGTTAAAGGTACCCTGAAATCAGGTTCAGAAGATGATAAAGTTAGAGGTGGGACATCGTCTGAAACACCCAGTCAGACCAAGTCTACAGAAGATGAAGTTACAGAGGGAGGTCCAGCTGATGAAGCCACACGTACTCTAGATGTGACACTTGACAATGCACCTGCGCTACGACACTCTTGGAGAATTGACAAGCATCATCCAATCACGGAAACTATCGAAGATCCATCTGAAGTGATGAAGAGTCGAGCGAATGAGATCAAGTATCGAGAGCTGGCTGCCTGCTCATCCAGTTCAAAGAATGTCAACAAAGCATTTATTGATGAGATCTGGGTGGTGGCCATTCAAGTGGAACTGGGAGAGTTCACCAGATATGAAGCATGGAAGTTATATCATCTTTCGCATAGTCACGAACTAAAGAAGGCTATGTACGGACTCACACAAGCGCCCAGAGCATGGTAAGAGCATTCCACGACGTTCTTCATCGACCATGGCTATGAGCTAGGGGGAGTAGAGAAGTCTATGTTTGTCAAGTACACGAGTACACCGAAGTTGGTTGGCTAGTTCATGAGACAGATACAAAAGGAGCTCCAGCTGACCATGCTAGGAGAGATGAAACACCTTCCTGGAACACATGTTGACCAGATGCTGGGAGAGTAGTAGAGCATTGCTGCAGGAGAGCATCACTACAAGGAGCTGCTGCACTCAGTTCCTATGGATGAAGCAGAATCTGTCTGAACACAGAGTGGAACGGGTGAAAAAGTTTCTATCCAAGAACCCAGTACAACACTCCATGATGAAGCACACTGACATCAGATATCACTTCATCCGAGAGCTAGTGGAGAAGAAGGTCATCACATCGAAACACATGACAACTGTAACTGACGTACTCACCATCCCACTAGACGCCACTCAGATCGAAACACTTAGATCCTATATGGGTCTGCGAGTTGTCGCCAACTAAGTGTTCCAGATGGAGGTCAGCCAAGAGCAGAACCCCAGCAAATCAGTTTGGCTGACCTACCAAAGAAGAGGGCTGGAACAGATGGTACGTGGCTGGAGCTATTTGTTCAATTCAAAAAATTTACAGTATTATGAACCTTTGGGGCATATCAAGGAGGTGAGAGGTGATTGGCGAGAAAGTAATTAATGAGAAGTCGAGGGGAATGAAATCTGTAGTAGAAACTTTGGCTGAAGTTGCAGAAGAAGGTGAAGCCAGTAGGGCTAAGATTGAAGTTTCTGATAAGAAGAAATTGTTGAATGCAAAAGTGTATGCCACCGGTTTTGTGCTAAAGAAGACGGGGATTCGCAAGAAGGTCAGAGACTGAACAGTTTGTTGAATCTTCTAGGAAGAGAAGTCTGGTACTGAATGAAGAGTCAGATGAAGGCTTAGCGAAAAAGACTACTGAGGTAGTAGATGAAAAGAAGGGGACAGGTGTTGAAGCTGTTCCTAAAGAAGTTGATGAGGTGAAGCAACAAGAGCCTGAAGATGATGTCGCAATTGAATCAGATCCCTCTAAAAAGGACAGTGAACTTGAAGAGGTCTATCAGCAAAGTAATGAAGTGGTCCAGGAGGCTCAGAAGCAAGAAAAAAGTTGGTGAGTAAGATCGTGTTGAACCTAACGTCTAGAAGGAGATAGATTATCCAGTGGACCACAATGTGGTGATTGAGGAAGCAGAACAGGAGTCCATATCTCTGGCAGATCTAAAGAGAAAGTAGAAGAAATGATCTGTCTATCAGGAAGAAATTGTACCTGTTGAGCCTGCAGAACAGTCAGAAAACAGAAAGGCATCAGTTGGACCTAATGCAGGAATCTGATCCTATAAAGCCTAAGGCTGAAAACACACAGGAGGATGATCGGGACTTAGTTCTGCTGGCTATGCTCAAGAAGTCTGAAAAGAAGAAAGTGACTATCCAAGCTTGCACATCTAAGGAAACTATCAAGAAGACTGGTGGGAACATAGACACAGGGGGAAAGTGCGTCTAAGAAGAGGAAGAGGAGTAGTCCAGATCCTGTTCCTACCCGTGTTTCAACTGGGCTTGTGAAAAATGGAGTATGGTTTGCCTGTAAAGACGCTGCAGCAAGGTGGAAGGAAGTAAAAAGAAGGAAGATCATTCCTAAGAGACTCCTTGAAGAGAAGACGTACAAAGGAAAGGAGATTATTCAGCTCTTGAAGGAGACTGATTTGATTTGGACAGCTGCTGAAGGAGCTGGAGATGGAGGTCAAACAGGACCAGAGGAAAAGAATCACTTGATTAGTGCGCGTTCTGCGATATCCCAGTGATGATGAGGCTGATGAAGCTGATGAAGCTGATGAAGAAGAAGTTGATGTCTCCTCTTCTTGAAGGTTTATGCTAAAACCTTGACTTGACTCTGACTTTGAACATTTAAATTATGTTCGTACTTGTTAGTTTGAACTCTTATTTTGATCACCCCTTGCTAATTTGTGGCAAAAAGGGGGAGTAATTTTGAGGATGACTTAGTTTCCTCAATCTTACTAGTACGAGTCTATGAAGTCTAGATAGTTAGAACTAGATGATTTGGTTTTGCCAAAAATGCCAAGGGAGAGATTGTTGTTCCTATGAATGGCATGGATTTTGGCAAAACGTCTTCAGAGTGTTCAAGCAGGAGCCAAGGAGATGTTCAACCGAAGACTGGAACTGAAGTATAGCGTGGAACAGAAGTGACAGCACTGCCTTGTCGCGAGGCAATGTGTACAAAATTAATTTATAAGTCCGCTACTCGTGACTTTACTATTGGGTAGTAAAGCGATAAGTAGGGGTCAAACCCAAGGGAATTAGTGGATAGTTGTTCTTTCGAAAATGGAAAATTAAATAAGACAGTTGGGGGTTGGTTGTGATTTTAGTACTGAAAAGTAAATGACTGAAAGTAAAGAAAGTAAATACAAGACTGAAAGTAAATACTAAAAAGTAAACTGCTGGAACAGTCGAGTTCAATGTCAACCGCAAACACACTTTTGGTTTGTCGCACGCTGTGTCTCAAGCGTGATGCGCGCCAAAGTTGTGTTGGGTTAATGTTGAACAAGTCTGTAGTGAAAGTAAAGTGCGGAAAGTAAATACTGAAAAGTAAATTGCTGGAACAGTCGAATTCAATATCGACTAATCAACATACTTTTGGTATGGACTGATATTGAAAGGGTCTGTAATAAGCGACAGAAAGTAAATTACTGAAAAGTAAATTGCTGGAAAGTAAATGTGCGGAAATTAAAGTACTGAAAGTAAATGACTGAAAATAAGCAGTTGATAATGAGACTGAAAGTAAAGTGACAGGTGATGTTTTAATTAAAGGAAAGGATTCGGTTTTAGGGGCCTTGTATCATAAATCTGTTCATCATCGACCTCTAATGATCATACTACGTGTTTAAAATGTATCAAGGCTATTTCTAGCACTCGACTTGCCACACCGTCTAGTCCTTTTCAAGACATAGAACACTTGTTCTATTTAGGCTAATTCCTTCTTTCGAAGTATCTTAGCCTTATGTGTATCCACCTGATCAATCATTTCCGATCAACCAAGTGGTGTTTTAAAGAGGTTGAACTCTACAGAAAAACTTTGCTCTTTCGAGCCTCCACTTAATCACGTATGTTCACGTACCCCATGGAAGAGCTTTACTCTTTCGAGCCTCCACTCAACCAATAGTGTTCTAACCTAATATATGGCACATAGAACAAGTTTAAACACAATAGAGGCACTAAGAGAAGGGTCTAAAACATGTTTTGATACAAGCACACCCCTTCAACCGAATGAAGGGTTTAGCTACGATTATCCATGGAAGAGGACATCATAGCTAAGTGCTTGAAAAGTAAAGGTTTTCGAAAGACAAAAAAAGTAAAGTTTTTTTGAAAGTAAAAGACAAGGAAAAGCTTGAGCACTTCAAGAACCAACAAGAGTACTCAAGAACAAACTTGGAGCTTCCAATATCAAAGTAAAGTGTTTACAAGGATTGTGCCTAAAATCTATAGAGATTTTCTAGAAGGACTAGAGAGTATGGAACATGGGACTCAAACTAGGACTATGGGATTTGAGACTACAACTTTGGACATTGAACAAAGGAGAGGGGATGTTGTATTTATAGGCAAGGGGAGAAGAGGAGGGCCAAACACATGGCAAAGGGAGAAGAGGAGGGCCAAAGCCGCCGGCCATAGGTGGCATCATCTCATGGAAAGCCGCCGGCCTTAGGTGGCTTTCCCCAAAGCCGCCGCCCATGTGTCACTCCCCTAAGCAAAGCCGCCGGCCATGAGGAGGAGGAGTAAGTGAGTGGGTTGTGATATTTGTCTCCAAAAAGCCATAGGTTCCCCCTCAACTCCGGTTAGACCATGGTTGCATCATGGTTGCTTCTTGGTTGCAATCAAAAGACAAGGCACAAGCCTTGCACATGGGTGGCAAGACTTGGCATTCACTTGAGTTCTTGATCTTTGTTGAGGTTTGGAACAAGTCATTGGGACATGTTTGAGTAATTCTACGTTGGGTTCATGAAGGTTGTAAAGTCGGAATCTGGTCGTGGCCTGGAATGACTTGTAATCCATTTTTAGCTTTAAGAACTCCTTTTCAGCTCGTTTCATCTCTAATCCTCGAAATAGCCTGTAGAACAAAAGTGAAACTAACAAGTAAAAGTTGTAACTGTCTTGATGAATCATATAAATATGTTCCATCAAGAAGCATGGACGTTTCCTAATCTGGGAATTTCCAAATATCGACTATATGCTGATTGGAGTCGGTTATAGGCCGGAGTCGGTTGAAGATCATATTGGTTGGCAAGACATTTGAGCTACATTATCAAGATGACAAAGATAATCATAGGATATTCAAAAGATAATTGATGAATAGAAGATTTGGAAGCTTGAGAATATTTAGGAAAGATTTCCTAAATACTCGACTAAATATCCTAACTGATTTAGGAACCAGCCGTGTACTATAAATACAAGGCTAGGTTACCTTGAACACTATCGCTTTTGGAGAAATAGAATACACGCAAGTGATCTTGAGTAGAGGAGGAGGAGGAGCGACGGCTGAATGAGTATTCCACACCGGAATATCAATGATGAAGAAGTAGTCTGTTCAGTGTGCTGTTCAGACTGTTCTTGTTGAATAACCAAGCGCACACACACGTTGATCAAGACACGCTTTCGAGAGAAGGTGATGGATGCACAGTCGTTATGTGCAAACGTCAAGAATAAATTTATAAGTCCGCTACTCGCGACTTAACTACTGGGTAGCAAGTGGTAAGTAGGGGTCGAACCCAAGGGAATCAGGGGAATAGATGTTCTTTGAGGGGGTTGTCCAGCGAGAGAGCGTGTTTTAGGTCGGTTGGTTGGTTTTAAAGCTACCAGCTAAGTGATTGATTGATTGATTGATTGGTTGGTTGGTTTTAATACTGGAAAGTAAATTACAGTTTATAATTAAAGAGAAATGTTCGGTTTCAGGGGCCTTGTATTATATCCTGTTTATCATTGACCTTTAGTGAATTATCTAAGTATTCAAAGATGAATAGAGGCCCTTTCGTAGCGCAAGACTTGCAACATCGTTTAAAGCAACACTTGTTCTAAGCAAAACTAATTCCTCCTTTCGAAGTATCTTAGCTGTAAGTGCATCCACTTGATCTCCCAGTTACGTTATTGACCAAGTGGTGTTTTAGATAAGTCGAACTCCTCGATAAGTTTTGCTTGTGACAGCTTCCACTTACCGAGTATGATCACGAATTTCCACGGCAGAGCTTTGCTTGTGACAGCTTCCACTCAACCTTGGAAACTCTGACTTGATATATGGCACATAGAACAAGTTTTGAATACTAAGACTAGATGCTAAGTTAATAGTCTTAAAACATTTTATAATACAAGTGCGCCCCTTCTACCGAACTACTAGTTTAGCTACTATTCATCGCGCTAAACATTATAACTAAGGAAATAAACAGTTGAATAAATACTGGAAATAATACTTACAACCGTTGAAGCGCCAAGGGAGCTATCCTTTATTTCCAAAGCCAAACTTTACAAATACATAACTTAGAGAGAGAAGTGTTTTTTTACAAGTGAGGGATGATTAAAATGAGGGGAGGAGCTCCTACTTTTATAGCCATGGGAGGGTGGAGATGGGTGGTGGAGATGGATGCATGTGGAGGCCATCCATGGAGGTGGAGAATGGAGGGTGGAGGAGCCACCACATGTCTTTTGATCCAAGGGAGGAGAAGAGGAGGAAGGAGGAGGAGACATGTGGAGGAGCAAAAAGCCGCCGGTCACCATGGGTGGAGGAGCCGCCGGTTGCCGGTGGTGGAGGGAGGAGGAGGGGTGGCTTTGGCCACCTCTTGCCCAAGTGGCCGGTCACCTTGCCCAATGTGTGATTTTATACAGTTTTGTGCAGTCTTTTCACAAAACTGTCAATGTGTTTCTTCCCCGGGCTATCTTGATTCCTCTCCTGATTCTTCTGATTAATTTGTTACGAGTGATTCAACGTCAGGATCCTTGATATTTCTTCAGTCGGCATATGATCTTGACCTTGGATTGACTCGTAACATCTTTTCTGCTCTAAAAGCTCCTCTTTAATGTGTATTCTCTCTAAGCTCTGAATTACCCTGCAAAAATATATCTGAACTAACAATCAAAAGTTAAATAGACAAAATGTCTAAATAAGGGGCTTATACTGTGTTTATGATTCGTATAATTTTGGTCCATCAGAAGGCGACTAGACTTCTGGGAGGTCGAAGACTAGGTCGAGAGGGAAGTCTCGTCCTACCCATAGGGGATCGACGGTGAGCTGCGGCAAACCGAGATTGCAAATCCGAGAGACGGAGTGTTAGAGGCTAGGCAATTACAAACAAGGTGTTGTGTAAGCGTAAGTCCACTTGTAGCTCTAAACTCATAATAAGATTTGTGATCCTTTAGGGGTGGGGAAGCCCCCCAGAGTAGGCAAGGCCGAACTGAGTATCATATCGTGTGTGCTCCTATTTTGTTCTATTTACGGTATCTGTTAGTTAGTGTTCAAGACACAGTTCGAACACCTTCAGGAACTCGTCTTGTATAAGACAACTAGATTTCAAACACTAAGGAATAATAATATGATTAATTTAATTATAATAAAGAGAGTATTGTTTACATATTACAAAAAATCATCTTTTATTGAATATGTGTTAAACATTTTAGTTATTTATTTCCCAATGTCGACAACTGATGAGTCAAGTTTTCGACTCATTAATAGCCATTTTTCACTATAGCTTTGAGTCATTTCCGACTTTATTTGCTATCATTTCACCCTTGCCTTTCACATTTCAGGTACAAAATGATACCTCATTGAATTCAAGACCTCCATATCAAGATTGCATGAAAAATTGAAAATTCGGCGCAAAACAAGGAGTTTCGGGGTCAAATTGGGCAGATTGACCTTTCCAATGTATTTTCCATGCTCAAGGCGCATACGGTGTCCGAAGTACTTTCTCTATAGCTTGTTGGAAAGCTAACTCAAAGGGCTACAACTCTCTAGTTTACACCAAGACCAAATTCGGAATATAAGACAGCTAAAAAGCCTCCGTAAGTTAGACCGGTTGAAATTCCAGCCGACCGATTGGGCACAATCTTATATAGTGCATGTGCTTGGCTTGCTCCTTCAGGTTCGACCCGGTCATACCGGTCTTTATAAATTGTTTTTGACCGAAGAGATTCTATTGCATTCATTTGCATGTGAAAATATACAACGTTCAATATGGCACCATTGTCGGGGAGCAACTAGTTAGCACATCCCTAGATTAGATTATATGGATGCTCCGACTATTCTTGTAAATAATTTTCTTTTTCTTATACTTGTATATTCATTTTTCACTCATATCCCTTGCTAGCTTATGTTTATCTTGTCTTGCGAGGAGGATCCCTACAACCAACAAGTCATACACAACGGTGAATACTACCAAGAGGAGGAGTAAACAAATTCTTAGTATCAAGCATATGGCTATTCGACAAGTTATTACACTCCGAATTGGGATGATAGCCAAAGCTTTGAAGTTGAACACTCCTACCCTCAATAGCCTCAACCTCCTCAACCTTCAGGTGGGCCCTCTAATATGTTTGCTACACTCCTTGCCAAGTGTAAAAGAATGGCAACTCGATTGGATGAATTGATAGAGATGAGGGGTTGTTTGAAGCTAAATTGGAGCGAAGAACAATTGAAAACGAGAACTTGGATGAGGAAGAGGAGGTCTCCGAAGAAGAAGCCCTTGAATCTAATGCCTCAAAGCAAGAACGGGATCAAGAATCGGAGAACGAATTTTGGAGAGCCGCCATTAAAGCATTTTACAAGGAATGTAATGATATCGGACATGAAAGTGCATCTCAAGATTGTTCAAATGAGAACACACAAGAACCCACCATTCCATCAACGCCTTGGCTCTCCAATGAGGAATCCTTCATTGACGACGCCTCATGCGTAGCAGAAATATCTTTGGTCGATGAGGAAGGACTCCTCCCTCCCGGTATAAGCGATCTTAAATGTGAACCCAAAATTCTTGATGAGGATAAGATAGAGGAAGAGCATATAGAGACCAAAGGATTTCAAGGGTATAAAGACTTTTGTTGAGGTCTGTATGGATCAAGTTAAAGAGCCTTCTCGCACACAAGAAGACAAAGGTTTAGAAAGGGATATTGAGGATTGGGCACCCATGGACATCATTGAAGGACTCAAGGAGGGTGTGCCCATCAATCTCAAGACAAGTTATGAAGACCCTTTCTTCACTACAACATCTCGAGACAAGTTTTGGAGTTTCGTGCCTTATTTTGCAAGATTTTTGGAAGAAAGCTCCCATGACCCCTTATTTCTAAAGGGATCTTCATTCTTGAAGGGGTCATGCTCCCAAAGGAAAGTCCATTGTAGACTTGATGGGAGGAAATTCAAATGGGATTTGAAGATGGATTGACACCCCAAATGTCCAAGGCCACGTGAGAAGGGATCCTAGCAAAGGACTTCTCAACGAGTGATTCTATGGGTGCTTTGCTACATCTTTGCCAAGATGGAAAAAACTAGGCCCTCGCCGGAGGTAACCCAATTTGTAAGTTGTTCATTCTTATTTTTCATGATTTAGGTGGTTGGCTTGAGTTTGAGTGGCTTAGGCTCTAAGTATGGAGTGTGAAATTAGTGATTAGTGGGTCAAGTTTTAAGTGTAGAGTGAGTTCTACTCCAATCCCACTTGACACCGCCAAGCCCCTCCACCTCTCCCTTGATTTATCTATAAATGATGATGTTGCCTCTTAGTGTTCATGTGCCCTATGTTTGCTAGATGAGAACTATCTTATTATGGAGGGTGTGGGTTAACTACCTTGTTTGAACTCTATTAAACTTATGACACGATGTTATTATATGACTAGTGATGCTTTCTTGCTCATACTTGAGTTTGCATGACATTGTATGTCACTTGTTGCTTTTATAACCTCTCATGTGTTCTTGTCATCAAGGAAGTTATTTGCATCATGTTCGATCAAGCTTAGCACAATGGCGTCTTTTATATTGGTGGGACACATATGCAAATGAGGGGAGTTCCTATGCGCCTTTATCTCATTGTTCTTCATTGTTTGCGCTTATGGACTAAGCTATCTTTTAAGTGTGGAGTGGGTAGTCGCATAGTTTACTCATATCATGCCATGCCTATCATTTTTGAATAGGCACTTGCATTCATGTATTCTATCCCAATCTCATGAGTGTTTTTAACCACATAGGCTTGTGATTATCAATTCTAAATCCCTATAAATCACATCTAGCCTACTTTTCATTTTTATTGGATCTTGAACTTAGAACCAACCTTGTTCTATGAATGTGCATTCTTGTGAATTAATATCATTCCTTTCTCTTGTCTATCTAATTTTTTTAAGTATTTTCATTGAAATACCTTGGATTATGTTTTAGCAAGCACTTTTAAAATTTACACGAAAAACTTAGGCCATTTGTATGTTCCTTGGTGACTTGAGCTTTTCTAATATAGTACCTTACTTATGATTGTTTCCCGCGCATTCCATACATTCCTTGAACATATTATCAAGTTTTAAGTGTGGAGTCAAAAGAGGGCGAAAAATAGGCCCTAACAAAAAAAGCTTCATTTTCATGGTCAAAGAGGGCAAAACCCCGATTAAAAACTTTCTCGAAGGCCAGTTTCAAAATGATACAAATGCCGGGGGTTATGAAGAAAATTTCCCCCCTCGAAAGCATTTGTAGGCCAAAGGCCACTTCGAGACTTATTGGTTCACAGTTTGCTCCGCCGCCGCAGCATTTATGTGAGTAGGCAGGACGGGAAAACAGACCATCCTATCTCTAGTTCGAAGTAACTGGGAAAACAGGTGGAGGGCCCCCATATTGACTCGCGTCAAAAAGGTCGAGGATGAGAAAGAGTGGGGAGGTATTTTCATATGTTTGCGGGCGATGTTTGGACCTCCCTCAAAAGAAAGTAAGAAGAGGACAAGCTATTCACAATAAATGAGCAAAGCACAAGAAAAATCAGCCAAATTGTGAAAGGTCTATACACAAAAAGTGAAGTACATCATTCATACACAAGAGCCAAAGGCCAAAGAAAGTTCACTACATCAAAAGTTGTCCAAAAAAGAACAACTCAAAAACCTTGAAGCTCGAATGAATCACGTGCAAGAAAAAACAATGAAGTGTAACCATATAGCTAGAGTTCGGAACAACGAATGCAGATCATGAGTCTAAAGAGGACTATCTCCCATTCATCCGAATTGGTTTGGATCACAGCTCAAAGGTAACATGTATCAAGTTAATTCTATGATGAGCATGGTGATTTAAGTAACGATTGAGTTAAGCGTAGAAAAGCAAGTCTAGACTAGCGACTCATATTCATGTAGAACTTATCCAGGACGTCGAAGAAATTGTGGTGTCATATTTGTTTTCCTTCTATGACTTAGTTCTTGTTCGAGACGAACAAGTTTAAGTGTGGGGTGGTTTGATGAGTGGTATTTATACGACTCGTCGAATCAACTAATCCCATTTATTTCGATACTTTTATATGCAAACAATTACTTTTTAGTATGGTTTTGTATTTCAGGTGTTTCGGAAGCTCTAGGAGGAAACGCGCATATAAGATGGCATTTCGTGCCGAAAACACCACAATGGCAGATCAGACCTTTGGACTTTCAACGGAGTGCTGGGAACTGACCATTGATCAGAAAAATACGAGCTACATGCTGTTGCGTAGCTGACTCAATTCCCTACAACTCTCTAGTTCACACCAAGAGCATCCAAGATCATTTGGAGGGTCTAAATGAGAGCTGAATTCAAAACTGGCGCGCAGAAAGGGAAGGCAAACTCTGAGAGGATCACGGACGCAGGCCATTTTATGAATAGTGTCTATGGAGCTAAAATGTACATGGTCCATGGAGATAAAATGTACATGGTCCGCGGTTGCAGTCAGCAAAACCGAGATTTGGAAGTCTAGCCCAAAAATCAGACTTGGAAACCTAGTTTTTGCTATAAATAAGATGTTTGGGTTAGGGTTTCCATAAGCTCATAATCATCAACAATTCTACGAAGTTTGAAGACGGCTCTAGAGGAGAACGCGAGGATTTCGACGAAGAGAAGATTTTTCTACTTCATTCCAAAAATATTTGTGTATATGTTATGGCTATGAGTAGCTAAATTCTTAATTCAGTTTAGGGTTTCGTTCTTTGTGATACATGTTTTGAGACTCGTTCCTTAATGCGATTTCCTGTTTCTCCAGTTCTTGTGCTTCATCACATGAATTGAATTGTTAGGTTAAGTGGAAACTTTGCCGTAAAGCTTAATTTGACAACCAATTCTTATTATTAATATCTACTGGAAACTTTGTCATAAAGGTAGATCGTAACACCTAGATTTAATAATACCTTTGCCTCATTATTTAATTTAGGAAAGAACTAGAAGTCTAGCACCTTTGCCGGGTTAGATTGTGGTGTATCACCTTTGTGGGGATACTTTAGGATATTACCTTTGCCGGAATTCCACACTTAGAAACTTGAGATTTGATATTTAGCAGTCGATGATAAGCATGTCACAATAGAAACCCTAAGCTGAATATTCTCTCGAATAGCAATCTTCGTGTTATTTCCACTTTTTCACTCTCTATTGCTTAAACCCCCTTTAATTGTTTTACAGTTACAGCTTCAACAACACCAGCTCCCTTGGGTTCGACCCTGCCTGCCGCTACACTAGTTATTCTCAGGAGAATATATATATATAATTTGACGCGTCGGACGACGCGCGTCAGTATTCCTTTTTTTGAAAACTCTCACGAGACTATAACTTATCCACTAGGGTAGCCTAGGGGTTTAATGGCTTAGTGCATACGCTAAATGCATTCAAAACGCCTATGAAAAGGAGCTAGTTAGTGTGTATATACTTTCATTTGCCTTTGAATAATATGCTAAGGAATAATGATAGAGACCTCGTGAAAGCTAGTGAGACAAATAGACGAAAAACATAGCACCACTAGTATTTTGTCATTTGCATGACCTCGACATATTTTTATACTTTTTTCGGGACGAACAAAGCTTAAGTATGGAGTATTGATGAGTCGAGTTTTTGACACATTAATAGCCATTTTTTATTATAGCTTTGAGTCGTTTTCGACTTTATTTGATGTCATTTGACCCTTGCCTTTCACATTTCAGGTACGAAATGATACCCCATTGAATTCAGGACCACAATATCAAGATTGTATGAAAAATTGAAAATTTGGCGCAAAACAAGGAGTTTGTGGGCAAAACAGGGCAGATTGACCTTTACGAAGTATTTTGCATGCCTAGGGCGTATACGGTGTCCGAATTAGTTGATCTATAGCATATTGGAAAGATAACCCAAAGGGTTACAACTCTCTAGTATACGCCAAGAACAAATTCAGACTTTACCACAACTAAAAAGCCTCCGTAAGTCAGACCGGTTGAAATTCTAGCCGACCGGTTGGGGGCCTCCATTGTCAAGAATTGCACTGAGGCCACTCCCAGCCGACGGCTGACGAACTATTTTTTTTCACCTCTAAATAGTATCATTGAAGAGAGGATCGAATGTAGTCAAAACATTTATATTAACCGGTAAAGTACCGGGTCAAACCAAGAGGAGCAAGCTAGGCACATGCACTATTGAAGATCGTGTTTCCATTCGGCTATTTTAAACAAAATGTGTAAAAGAGTGTATATATCTAAATCCTATGTGGTTAGTAATTGGGGATAAACGTTAAGTAAGAGGTGTTTTGAGGGGTTACTCCCCTCCTTCGCATTTTCTCAATGATCACATACACGGTATTCAAACATTTCATGGTAGTCAAATAACAATGAACCTAGTTTAGACTAGGATTGACCAACTGTCACTTGAATCTATTCCTAGCCAAACTCTCTTATAGCTCGAACCTCTCGGTTCATTCCATGGCAATAAATACCATGAACTCGACTCCTAGTTCACTTCCTACCTATGCATTGTAGAAAACCTAGCTTAGACTAAGGTAGACCAATGTTTATGTTAATCTAGTCTTAGCCAAGCTCTCTTATAGCTCGAACCTCACTCGCTAGAGACAATTGGTTCATTCCATAGCACCATTATCCTTGGAATCTCTTCCTAAGGTAATAACTACTATGAACTCGAGTCCTAATTAACAACAAATGCATATATTAGATAGGATCATATTCTCTATTATCCAAACTAGGCATTTTATCAAACACTTAGTAGCATGTCATATATGAAGCGCATAGAGAACATGAATTTGACACCATTAGATGGGATTAATTGATGATTCGCTTAATGACTAACTCCAATGAATTAAACATTCAATCCTTAGTCAAGCATCCATATCCTAAGGTTCACTTACATGATTCAGGATATAGATCATTTTCTCCATCCTAGAACTATTCCTAAGGGTTTACAAGTCCTAAGTTCAAGTTTTAGTCCAATTTGTCACTTAGGCATTTTATCAAACACCTAGAGTGCATAGCATTCATAACACAAGAGAAAATGAAATCAACAATCATCCATATGAATATCAATGTATATATATGTGATCAAAGAGTACCAAGGAGAGTCATAAGACCCTTAAAACACAAGATTCACTACTCACACATCATGTAAGACAACATGGTGTGAGTAGGGTTTAATGGAAACACAAAGAGAATAGGAAAAGAGTAAAGGAAGGAGGATTTGGAATCCTTGAACTCCCTTTTGTGCCTTCTTCTTCTCCTTGGTTGGATTGTTGATTGATTACCTTGGATGGACCTCTTTTCCAATCTTCTTCTCCCCAAAAACCTCCACACTTAGGTCAAAAAGCCCTCTTTCTATTTATAGCCTCGGGTAGAAAACTTCCGATACTGTAGCAGTGCACCCGACCGCTTGGGAATCTTGAAGAAATTCACTCGACCGATTGGGATTGATCTTGGTGAAGGCCTTCTGAAATCTTCATCCAGCCGACCGGCTGACTGGCCCAGCCGACCGGCTCAAAGTGGATGATTGCAAGCCTTCTGAGATCTTCATCCAGCCGACCTACTGACTCGCCCAGCCGACCGGCTCAAGTTGGACGATTGCATTCCTCCCTGTTCCTTTGTCGAACCGGTCGGTTGGCTCAGGGGAAATTCCTACCCGACCGAGTGAAATGCTCTTTGCCAACTTTTTGCTCTAAATCACCGGTATATCTCCAAGTTTTCGTATTTAGGCCTTGACCATGGGGGAAACTTGTTTTCTACCTGAAATGTAGAGATAGAGGTCAAATGACATCAAAATAATATCGGAAACGACCCAAAACTATAGTGAAGAATGGTCATAAATTAGTCGAAAACTCGACTGATCAACACTCCACACTTAAGTTTTGTTCGTCCGGAATAAAGTAAGAAAATATGTCAAGGTCATGCAAATGTCAAAATGCTAGTGGTGCTATATTTTTCGTATGTTTTCCTCACTAGATTTCACAAGGTCTCGATCATTATTTCTAAACATGCTATTGAAAGAAAAATGACAAGTATGTACAATCTAACTTGCTCCTTTTCGTAGGCATTACGAATGCATTTAGCGTATGCATTAAGCCTTTAAACCCTAGGCTACCCTAGTGGACGAGTTGTAGTCTCGTGAGAGTTTTCAGAAAAGGGAATACTCACAAATCCCATATGTACCTATCCCATGAGAATGAATGCAAGATTGCTTAACCAATGCGAGGATTTCTCAAAACAAATCCCTCACCCCAAGCTAGGACTATCATCACATTATCATCAAAAGAACTTTTGAACCATTTGAGTACCCTTGAGGTTGTGCATTCAAGATCAACAATACTAGAGCTGTCAAATGTCTCATCCAAAGTTCCACTCATTTTCAAGGCAGTACAATAGAAGCAAAGTTAATAGTTTTGCACAAAAGAGAGTCAACCGCTCACCTATGCTAGCTAGGGCTAGTCCATGGGTTTGTGACATGGAACTCATTCCTAAGTTTTAGGCGCTTAAGCCGTAATCCATTAGGGAAGAGGAGTTCGACACTATGAGTTATTAATAAACAAGCATAGACCAAATGGTAACTCCCGTGCAAGCACAAGGATCATCCAAGACTCGTTCCAACTAGCACACAATGCAAATGAATGAAACTGCACAAATGAAGAACGATGTAAGAACATATAGTCAAGTTTTAAGTGCTTATTTTCTTCTCTTTTTTTTTCTTTTCAAATGGCCTTTGGCCTACAAATGCTTTCGAGAGGGAACTTTTCTTCCTAACCCCCGGCATTTGTATATTTTGGATCAAAACTTCTCGTGGCCTTTGAGAAAGTTTTTGGTCGGGGCTTTGCCCTCTTTTGACCATGAAAATGAAGCATTTTTTGTCGGGGCCTATTTTTTGCCCTCTTGTGTTTTTGACTCCACACTTAAAACTTGACAATATGTTCAAGGAATGTATGGAATGCGCGGGAAACAATCATAAGCATGGCACTAAATTAGAAAACTCAAGTCACCAAGGAGCATATAAAAGGTCTAAGTTTTTCGTGAAAATTTTAAAAGTGCTTGCTAAAACTTAATCCAAGGTATTTCAACAAAAATACTTAGAAAATTAGATAGACAAGGGATAGCAATGATATTGATTCACAAGAATGCACATTCGTAGGATAGGACTAGGTCGGTTCTAGGTTCAAGATCCAATAAATGTGACATATAGGCTAGATGTGATTTATAGAGATTTAGAATCGATACTCACAAGCCTTTGTGGTTAAAAACACTCTCATGTTAGGGAAAAGGTACATGAATGCAAGTGTCCATTCTAAAATGATAGGCATGTGATGTTCCCTTGAGTGGCATGTATTTGGCAAAACTTAGTTAGACAGTTCGAGCAGGAGTTCAAGGGGAGTTTGAACACATTCTGGGACCACAGTACAACGTGGAGCAGACGCCAAGATGTTTTCCGAAAGGTTCGAAAGATCGAATGTCATTTTGATCTGAAGTCGGCCAGTGAAGAAATCGATCTTCAGATATTCGAATGAATATCTACATATCAGTTTTAAGGCAGCAAGGCTGACTTGGCGAGGAAGTCTTCGTATATTCCTCTCATCGATTTGAGAAAGATATACATTGAATATTTAGCAATATTTCCTGAATATTTGATGGGATTATCTGGAGCAGATTTGGATATCGTCCTTGCATATAAATACAATGCTAGGGCGTCCATGTTCTGCGTCGCTTCTTGAGAGAAAATAAACACGAGAGCATTGATGGACCATAATTGTATGAAACATAAATGCAGTTAAACCCACCAAATTAGACTGTTTGTCTGTCTAACTTCTACGTGTTAGTCCCGATATATTTCCACAGGGCATTTTAGAGACTGAAGTGAAAACACGCTAAGGAGAGGATTTTATGCTGAAAAGATAACAAGAGTCAAACCAAGGTCAAGATCATATGCCGACTGAAGAAATATCAAGGATCCTGACGTTGAATTGACCATAACAAATTAATCAGAGGAATCAGGAGTGGAGTCAAGACAGCCCGGGAAAGAAACACATTGACAGTTTTGTGAAAAGACTGCACAAAACTGTACAAAACTCACATTTGGGCAAGATGACCGACCACTTGAAGAAGTGGTGGCCAAAGGAGGAGCTCCTCCTCCTTCCACCACCGGCAACCGGCGGCTCCTCCACCCATGGTGACCGGCGGCTTTGCTCCTCCTCCACAAGGCACCTCCTCCTTCCTCCTCTTCTCCTCCCTTGGATCAAAAGACATGTGCATCCATCTCCACCACCCATCTCCTCCCATTTTGGCTATAAAAGGAGGAGCTCCTCCCCTCATTTCAAACACACCTCAATTTCATTTCACTTCTCTCTCTAGAAGTTGTAACATTTGTAATGTTGTAATCTTGGCTTTGGAAATAAAGGATAGCTCCCTTGGCGCTTCAACGGTTGTAAGTAATTCTTAGTATTTATTCAACTGTTTTATTTCCTTAGTTATAATGTTTAGCGAGTTGAATAGTAGCTAAACTTGTAGTTCGGTCTAAGGGGCGCACTTGTATTATAAAATGTTTTAAGACTATTAACTTAGTGTCTAGTCTTAGTATTCAAAACTTGTTCTATGTGCCATATATCAAGTCAGAGTTTCTAAGGTTGAGTGGAAGCTGTCACAAGCAAAGCTCTTCCGTAGAAATTCGTGATCATACTCGGTAAGTGGAAGCTGTCACAAGCAAAACTTATCGAGGAGTTCGACTTATCTAAAACACCACTTGGTCAAAAACGTAACTGGGAGATCAAGTGGATGCACTTACAGCTAAGATACTTCGAAAGAAGGAATTAGTTTTGCTTAGAACAAGTGTTGCTTTAAACGATGTTGCAAGTCTTGCGCTACGAAAGGGCCTCGATTCATCTTTGAATACTTAGATAATTCACTAAATGTCAATGATAAATAGGATATAATACAAGGCCCCTGAAACCGAACATTTCTCTTTAATTATAAACTGTAATTTACTTTCCAGTATTAAAATCAACCAACCAATCAATCAATCAATCAAAATAGCTGGTAGCTTTAAAACCAACCAACCGACCTTAAACACGCTCCCACGCTGCGTAATCCCCCCGAAGAACAATTATTCCCTTGGTTCCCTTGGGTTCGACCCCTACTTACCAAGTACTACCCAGTAGTATAGTTGCGAGTAGCGGACTATTATAAATTTATTTGCACAAATCGCTTTGACGACGAGCGGTTCTGTCAAATTGGCGCCGTTGTCGGGGAATCAGCCATCGGATAAAGTTCTTTGAATCGTTACGCGCTTCAAAACAACCATGTCTCGCGAAGAAAGTCACCATGACTACCAGGATGACGAAGAAATAAACCTGTACGATCAAAATGATGAGGTACCGTTCCCATTCATCGACGACCCGGAACAACTCATCAGAAACAGAAGAGCTCGTGATAGGGAAGCAGTCAGAAGAAACCAAGAATTACCCGAGGACCGAAATGCAGCTGGTCCAGTACAACCTCCTATCCATCCCCCACGACCACAACCTCAACCTCGATACATGCCAAGAAGAGAACCCGCTTTCGACGACTACTACGGGGACAACTACTACCGTGAACCAACTATGGGAGAGTTAAATGCCCCGAATTTCGAGACACAGCCGTGGTGCATCTATGAGAGCCCTGCATTAGAAAATATAACCATCAACGCATCAGTGGCACACAGCCTGCCAAAATTCTCAGGATCTCAAGAAGAATCTGCCGCAACTCACCTCCAACGCCTACATGGCATTTGCCAGAATCTAAAGCCCAATCGAGTAAATATGGACGACTTCAAGTTAAAGGCGTTCTATTTTTCCCTCATAGACTCGGCAAGCGACTGGTTCCTTTCATTGCCTTCCAGAAGCATTAGAACATGGGCTCAGATGCAGAAGAAATTCTTAGACAAATACTATCCGGCTGGAAGAGCAATACAAGTAAGGAAGCAACTACAGGAAATCAAACAAGGTCCCAATGAAACCATGTACGATTACCTGGAAAAGTTCAATCACCTAGAAAGGAGCTGCTGTACCCTTGGACTGCCCGAGAAACTCGTCATCGAGTACCTCATTGATGGATTAAGACCATTAGACAAAATGCTCTTGGATGCCTCAGCGGGAGGGTCCATGATGAATCTATCATTAAGTGGCATCAGAAATCTCATCGCCAACGTTGCTGAAAATGCTCGATTTAGAGAAGAGACCACTCGCCAAGATGAATTCTCTCGATCAAAAAGGGTAGCACAAACCGAGGCATCAGTAAACTCCATAACTGAAGACATGAAACAGTTAAAGGAGATGATGACTGAGATCATACGTAGACAGCCAGTTACGGTAAAACCTTGCGAGTTCTGTAGTTCTACAGACCACAAAACGGATGCATGCCCAACATTGATAGAAGAAGAACCGGCTGACGTAAATATAGTGGGAGGATATCAAGGATACAACAACGACAGAGCTGGACAAAATAGACAGTACGGTCAAACATCCAACCCAGGCTGGCGTAACAACAACAGCTATCTTCAGACGGAGACACAACCAGCTGTCCCTCAATCAGCGCAGTCTTTCTACCAAGAAGCCCTGCCAACAGACCATTACCAAGCAAGCTCGAACAATCATCAAGGACCAAACAAGTCACTTGAAGACATGGTTGCGCAATTGTCAGACACTGTGCAGCATTTGGGCACTACTATGCATCAATTCCAAACCGAAACCAAGAGAGAGTTATCGGACTTGAAAATGCACATCTCTCAACTCGCTGCCTCAGACTCCGCGCACGCTAATGAGTCCGGGAGACTCCTCTTGCAAACCATTCAAGGCATACAGAAAGATGTGAATGCCTTGACTCTTAGGAGTGGAAAAACGCTTGCCAACAAATCTTTAGAACAAGAGGAGGATAAAGACCCAAGATTGCCCAGGGAAGAGCAAACGAGGCCTGAAACTCTCGAAACTCTAGAGGAAGAAGCAACCGATAAAGACGAAGACATAATTGAGGAAGAACGGGGCGTGTCCGAAGAAGAAGAAAATACGTCACAGGAACACAGGCCTGACCAGATACCCAGAACCAAAAATCCTAGAATCAGCATAACACTTCCATTTCCAGTACCTACACGTGTGCAAAGACAACATGTCATGGATAAGGAAGTATTGGAATTATTCAGCAAGGTTGAAATCAACATTCCCCTCTTGGAAGCCATCAAGCAAATTCCTCGGTATGCCAAGTTTTTAAAAGAACTTTGTATCAACCGGAAGAGGAATGCTGGAAACGATCAGGAACTAATAAGTAGGAACGTATCGGCAGTCATGCAGCGAAAAGTTCCCCCCAAATGTGGAGATCCTGGAACTTACACCATTCCATGCAAAATTGGCAACATCAGGATAGATAACTGCATGCTAGACCTAGGGGCATCAATCAATGTTTGAAATCTACTTGTCCTAGTCAAGACAAGTTCTAGATGGTGTTCGAACTGCGTCTCGAACACTTGTTGAACAGTTTCAGGTTGTGTTCAAACAGAGGCTGGAACACCTTAGCAGACAGAACATAAACAGCACAACATAGGAGCACACACGATATGATAACCCAGTTCGGCCTCGCCTACTCTGGGGGGTTTCCCACACCCGAAAAAGGGACACAAATCTTATTACGAGTTTAGGGTTACAAGAGGTCTTACTCTTACACAACTCCTCGTTTGTAATGGCCTCACCACTAACACTCCGTCTCTCGGATTTGCAATCTCGGTTCGTCGCTACTCCCCTCGATCCCCTGTGGGTAGGACGAGACTTCCCTCTCGGCCTAGTCTTGGACTTCTCGGAAGTCCAGTCGCCTTCTCTCAAAGACGTATGTTGATCACCGTGTGTGTGTGCGCTTTGTTGTCCTTCAAGAGCAGTCTGAACAGCACACTGAACAGACTGCTTCTTCCCGTTGATATTTCGGTGTGGAATAATCAGCCGGCGGTTGCTCCTCCTCCAATCTCACGAACTCTCGTGTTTGTTTCTTTTCTCTCAGGAAGCGACATTGAATAAGGACGCCCTAGCATTGTATTTATATGCTTTGGACGAAACCCTAATCAGCACAAGATAATCCCATCAAATATTTAGGAAATATTCCTAGATATTTGATGTATATCTTTTCAAATCGGTTGGAAGAATATACGAAGACTTCTTCCCCAAGTCAGCCACGCCACCTTCAATGTAGATATTCATTCGAATATCTGATGTTCAAATAATTCGCTGGCCGACTTCAAATCTTGATCTTTGATTGTCCAGATCCAATCTAAATATCTTGTCAAATATTTCGGAGATACTTCTAAATATTTGATAGATATTCAATCTCCTCCATATCCAATCTTTGGAGATAACTTTCGTGCCAAGCCATCCTATATTTTCTCAGCCAATCTGCATATATTTGATCGCCTCTCTGATCTTCGATGGTGACTTGTCGATTGGCTCCAATCAAATAACCTCATCGATATCTTTTGGATATTCAGCACTTCATTCCAATCTTCACGAAGATCTCGATCTTTCTTTATCACCAAGTAATTCCGAATCTTCTTAATCGACTCCTAATTGATGTGAGGATATTCATTTGAATATCTGATCCTCTAATTTATTGTTGAGCCGACTCCAATCAGATCAGATCTTTGATCGTCCAGATTAGGAAAACATCGTATCTTCAGATCTGCTATATGCGAGTTCCAGTAGTTGATTGAACACTCCTTGAACTCCTGCTTGAACTGTCTAAAGCCGTTTCTCCTTTAACTCCAACTTGAACTGTCTAAAGCCGTTTTGCCAAAGCCATGCCATTCATGGGAACATCAATGTTCTTCCCTTCTCTATCTACTCATGCCTTAAGATTGGACCGCTCAAACCCACCGGTCTCACTATTCAATTAGCTGATCGATCATGCAAACAGCTTGAGGGCAAAATTGAAGACGTCCTGGTTCAAGTATGCAAATTAGTGTTTCCAGCAGACTTCTACGTCTTAAAAATGGAGAATGGCGGATCTACTAATCATGCACCTATCCTTCTCGGCCGTCCATTTCTAAAAACAGCAAAAATGAAGATAGACTGTGGAAGTGGAATGCTCTCAATAGAAGTAGAAGGAGAAGTCTTCAGCTTCGACATATTCCGAGCAATGAAGCACCCTATGGATTTCGAGGAAGTTCACGCTCTTGATGCTTTGGACGACCTGGTCCAAGAAATTCAATCACAACCAAAAGTAGATCCCTTAGAAGCCATACTCAACAGAGCCGAAAGCTCATACGAATTCACTGAAGACTTGCACGAAATGGTGGCCCACTTAACAACCTCGGAGCCTCTCACACCAGAATATGAAGTCAACGAAGTAAAATTGTTCAAATCAAATACTTTCCTGCCCTCGGTAATGCAAGACCCCAAAATAGAATTAAAGCCCCTGCCTGGACATCTAAAGTACGCCTTCTTAGGAGATAATGATACTCTCCCAGTAATTATCAAGAGTGGCTTGGAAGCAGGACAAGAACAAAGCTTGATAAAAGTGCTGAAACAACACAAGCTGGCTATCGGATGGACACTAGCCGATTTAAGAGGAGTCAGCCCGGCCGTATGCATGCACCGTATTCTTCTTGAAGATGGAGCAAAACCATCAAGAGAACCTCAACGAAGACTCAACCCAATCATGATGGAAATCGTCCAAAAGGAAATACAAAAACTGCTAGATGCGGACGTTATCTATCCCATTTCAGATAGCCAATGGGTGAGTCATGTCCACGTGGTTCCCAAGAAAAGTGGAATCACAGTCGAGGAAGATGCCGAGGGAAACATGATAACAACGAGAATCAAGAACGGCTGGAGAATGTGCATCGACTACATGAAGTTGAATGCTGTCACAAGAAAAGATCATTTTCCCCTACCATTCATCGATCAAATGTTAGATCGACTGGCAGGCAAACCATATTTCTGCTTCTTGGACGGATTCTTAGGCTACAATCAGATCCCCATAGCACCTGAAGACCAAGAGAAAACTACATTCACCTGTCCATTCGGTACGTTCGCTTTCAGAAGAATGTCGTTCGGCCTATGCAATGCCCCGGGGACGTTTCAAAGGGTAGTAACCAGCATCTTTTCAGACATGATCGGGGAATTCATTGAAGTCTTCATGGCCGACTTCACCATCTATGGCAATACATTCGACGCTTGCCTTGATAACCTAAACACAGTTCTAGCACGATGTGTCTCAATGAACCTCGTACTCAATTATGAGAAATGCCACTTCATGTTAACTCATGGAGTAGTCTTAGGGCACGTCGTCTCACAAGAAGGCATAGAGGTGGATAAATCCAAAATAGATCTGATCAAAACTCTACCCTACCCCTCCACTGTCCGAGACATCCAATCCTTCCTTGGGCATGCAGGATTCTACCGACGATTCATCAAGGACTTCTCCAAAAAGGCATTGCCCCTATCCACTCTTCTCCAAAAAGAAGTTCCTTTTGAATTTACCAATACATGCAAAGAAGCCTTTGATGAGCTCAAAAAGGCCCTCACCAGCACACCTGTCATTCAAACTCCGGATTGGAAAAAACCATTTGAGATCATGTGCGACGCAAGCGACTTTCCTGTAGGAGCAGTTCTCGGGCAAAAGATTGACAAGAAAACGGGTGTGATCTACTACGCCTCACGAACCCTAGACCCTGCTCAACGGAACTACTCCACCACTGAAAAGGAACTCTTGGCAGTAGTATTCGCCTTAGAAAAATTCAGACCCTATTTGCTTGGAGCAAAAGTAATAGTTTACTCTGATCATGCTGCCATCCGTTATCTGATGAAGAAAAAGGAGGCCAAGCCAAGACTCATTCGGTGGATATTACTACTGCAAGAATTCGATGTGGAAATAAGGGACAAAAAGGGAATTGAGAATACTGTGGCAGACCATCTGAGCAGGATTGTCCGAAGGGAAGAAGAAGGGCACATAACCGAGTCATTTCCAGACGAGCATCTCTATGCAATCTCAACCAAGGTACCGTGGTACGCCTCGATCGTCAACTACCTTGTAGGAGGTACATTTCCTCCCTCTTTTACTAAAGCACAATGCATGAAACTTAGACATGATGCTAAACAATACTTATGGGATGATCCTTATTATGGAAAATAGGACCAGATCAAATACTTAGGAGATGCATCCCCAATAATGAAATATCATCTGTTATTAGCTTTTGCCATGAATTTGCATGTGGAGGACACTTCGGGCCTAGGAAAACCGCTAGAAAAATCTTAGATAGCGGCTTTTTCTGGCCAAGTATATTTAAAGATGCAAAAGAGAAGTGTCAAAAGTGCGATAAGTGTCAAAGGGTAGGAAATATGTCAGCTAGAAATGAAATGCCTCAAGTACCCATATTAGTCAACGATGTTTTTGACATTTGGGGTCTTGATTTTATGGGACCATTCCCAGTCTCATGCGGTTATACTTACATTTTAGTTGCTGTGGATTATGTGTCAAAATGGGTAGAAGCCAAGGCCACAAGGTGCGACGATGCAAAGACTGTCATAGAATTTTTGTGCACTAACCTGTTTTGTAGGTACGGAGTACCCAAAGCCATAATAAGCGACCAAGGAACTCATTTCTGCAACCGCATAATGGCTGCCACCTTAAACGCTACCATGTCCACCACCGGACATCCACGGCATATCACCCCCAATCCAATGGTCAAGCAGAGATTTCCAACCGCGAAATCAAATAAATTTTAGAAAAAATGGTAAAGCCGGATAGGAAAGACTGGAGTCAGAGGCTAGATGAAGCCCTTTGGGCTTATCGGACGGCATACAAGACGCCAATTGGAACCTCCCCCTTTCGGCTTGTTTATGGAAAGGCATGCCACCTTCCGGTAGAATTAGAACATAAAGCCTATTGGGCACTCAAGAAGTGCAATCCAGATTTAAAAGCTGCCGGACTAGATAGGAAGCTTAAGCTATGCAAACTTGAAGAATTGCGGCTTGAGGCTTATGAAGAGCAAACAGACAACAAGGCACGGACGAAATTATATCATGACAAATTCATCCTCCGACGCTCATTTGAGGAAGGACAACAAGTGCTACTTTTCTCCTCACGATTGAAGCTGATGCCTGGCAAACTAAGATCAAGATGGACCGGCCCTTATACTATGACTAAAGTATACAATCATGGAATGCTTGAGTTGGAAAGCATGAACGATGGAAACAGATTCACGGTAAACGGGCAGCGAGCCAAACACTACCACGGCAAGGTCAACTTAACCCCAAAACACTACGACCTCAGCCACCCATGGGACCCAAACCAGTAATCCACAACGAGGTACTGTCGAGCTAACGACGTTAAACAAGTGCACTGGTCGGGAGGTAACCCGACACTATCTTACTTTCCGCACTTTAATTTCTGTCTTTTAAATTCAGTATTTAGTTTTAAGCTTGCATGACTTTTGAACTAAGGCACGCCTTCGTTCAAAAGTGTGGGGTGAGATCCACCTCTGTACATAAATAACATGCGGCTGTTTTCTTTTTTAATAAGTACCTTTTTGAAAATATGAACTTAAGAATGTGAAAAAGATAAATCATAATTCATGCATTAACCTTGTGAAAATTCAACTGTTTAAAAACTTAGAATGTAACTTTCCATTTGTCCTTTGTGCTGAGATAACTAGGGATGTGGAGTTGATATAAACTGCCCTAGAGAGGCTTGGCAAGCAATCAAAGGATCAGATCAAACTATATGGTTTTCGAAGTCAGTGGAGGCTGCACTTCGGGTTTTCAGTGAATAATTGAAGTCAACTCCGCCAAAAAGCATCTATGCAAAGGCGAGGACGGGAATCAGACCGTCCTCTCTATGGTCAAAATAGCCAAGAAAATAGATGAGCGACCCTCATCTTAACCCGCGCAAAATGACAAAGACAAGAGGAGCGGGGAGGTATTTCCATAGGCTTGCGGGCGATGATTGGACCTCCCAAAAAGGCTTGAGAAAATGGACTAGCAGTCACAAAAAGGCGAAAAGCTCAATGAAGCAAATCAAGAGGCCAAAGGCCCAAAATTGTGAAAGTTTTAACCGAGCAAAAGTGAAGCACTCAAAAAGTCAAATCAAAGGCCAAAGGCCGATTCACTACAACAAAAAAGCAGTCCCTCGCCAAAGAAGAAAATAAAAAAGGCTCAACTCACTGAAACCCGAATCGAATCATGTGCTAGAGAAAGCTACAAGAAAACCATATAGTAAGAGACGATCCCAAGATTGCAGTCCAAGAGCCTAAAAAGGGGCTATCTCCCGAGACATCCAATATAATTTGCATCTCAGCACGGAGGTACAAGTGTTAAGTTTCTTCTATTTATTTACGCAGTTTAATTTGGTAATAAGTAAGCAATGCATGAATTAGGATAGATCGAGTACCACAGTCTAATTTTCATATTCCAAAGCCAAACTTAGAACTTACGCCCTTTAATAGCATTGTTCGGGACGAACAACTAAAAGTGTGGGGTAATCTGATGGACCATAATTGTATGAAACATAAATGCAGTTAAACCCACCAAATTAGACTGTTTGTCTGTCTAACTTCTCCGTGTTAGTCCCGATATATTTCCATAGGGCATTTTAGAGACTGAAGTGAAAACACGCTAAGGAGAGGATTTTATGCTGAAAAGATAACAAGAGTCAAACCAAGGTCAAGATCATATGCCGACTGAAGAAATATCAAGGATCCTGACGTTGAATTGACCATAACAAATTAATCAGAGGAATCAGGAGTGGAGTCAAGACAGCCCGGGAAAGAAACACATTGACAGTTTTGTGAAAAGACTGCACAAAACTGTACAAAACTCACAATTGGGGAAGATGACCGACCACTTGAAGAAGTGGTGGCCAAAGGAGGAGCTCCTCCTCCTTCCACCACCGGCAACCGGCGGCTCCTCCACCCATGGTGACCGGCGGCTTTGCTCCTCCTCCACATGGCACCTCCTCCTTCCTCCTCTTCTCCTCCCTTGGATCAAAAGACATGTGCATCCATCTCCACCACCCATCTCCTCCCATTTTGGCTATAAAAGGAGGAGCTCCTCCCCTCATTTCAAACACACCTCAATCTCATTTCACTTCTCTCTCTAGAAGTTGTAACATTTGTAATGTTGTAATCTTGGCTTTGGAAATAAAGGATAGCTCCCTTGGCGCTTCAACGGTTGTAAGTAATTCTTAGTATTTATTCAACTGTTTTATTTCCTTAGTTATAATGTTTAGCGCGATGAACAGTAGCTAAACTTGTAGTTCGGTCTAAGGGGCGCACTTGTATTATAAAATGTTTTAAGACTATTAACTTAGTGTCTAGTCTTAGTATTCAAAACTTGTTCTATGTGCCATATATCAAGTCAGAGTTTCTAAGGTTGAGTGGAAGCTGTCACAAGCAAAGCTCTTCCGTAGAAATTCGTGATCATGCTCGGTAAGTGGAAGCTGTCACAAGCAAAACTTATCGAGGAGTTCGACTTATCTAAAACACCACTTGGTCAAAAACGTAACTGGGAGATCAAGTGGATGCACTTACAGCTAAGATACTTCGAAAGAAGGAATTAGTTTTGCTTAGAACAAGTGTTGCTTTAAACGATGTTGCAAGTCTTGCGCTACGAAAGGGCCTCGATTCATCTTTGAATACTTAGATAATTCACTAAATGTCAATGATAAATAGGATATAATACAAGGCCCCTGAAACCAAACATTTCTCTTTAATTATAAACTGTAATTTACTTTCCAGTATTAAAATCAACCAACCAACCAATCAATCAATCAAAATAGCTGGTAGCTTTAAAACCAACCAACCGACCTTAAACACGCTCCCACGCTGCGTAATCCCCCCGAAGAACAATTATTCCCCTGGTTCCCTTGGGTTCGACCCCTACTTACCAAGTACTACCCAGTAGTATAGTTGCGAGTAGCAGACTATTATAAATTTATTTGCACAATCGCTTTGACGACGAGCGGTTCTGTCAATCATATTCTCTATTATCCAAACTAGGCATTTTATCAAACACTTAGTAGCATGTCATATATGAAGCACATAGAGAACATGAATTTGACACCATTTGATAGGATTAATTGATGATTCGCTTAATGACTAACTCCAATGAATTAAACATTCAATCGTTAGTCAAGCATCCCCTGGTTCCCTTGGGTTCGACCCCTACTTACCAAGTACTACCCAGTAGTATAGTTGCGAGTTGCGGACTATTATAAATTTATTTGCACAAATCGCTTTGACGACGAGCGGTTCTGTCAAGCATTCGTAAGATTGGAGGAGTGACGGCCGGCTGACTATTCCACACCAGAATATAATCGGGGAAGTAACACTCTGTTCAATGTGCTGTTCAGACTGTTCTTGAAGAACAACAAAGCACGCACACACACACACGGTGATCAAGATACGTATTTGAGAGAAGGCGACTGGGCTTCTGAGAGGTCCAAGACTAGGCCGAGAGGGAAGTCTCGTCCTACCCATAGGGGATCGAGGGGAGCTGCGGTGAACCGAGATTACAAATCCGAGAGATGGAGAAATAGAGGATAGGCGATTACAAACAAGGTGTTGTGTAAGAGTAAGACCACTTGTAGCTCTAATCTCGTAATATGATTTGTGTCCCTTTTAGGGTGTGGGAAACCTCCAAGAGTAGGCGAAGCCGAACTGGGTAACATATCGTGTGTGCTCCTATTTGTTCTGTTTACAGTACTGTCTGCTAAGGTGTTCCAGTCTCTGGTTGAACACAACCTGAAACTGTCCTACAAGTGTTCGAGACGCAGCTAGAACACCATCTGGAACTCGTCTTGACTAAGACATGTAGATTACAATTGGTATCAGAGCAGACACTCGACACACTGAGTGAGATCCTAGAACTGTTCAAGATGACTCCAAAGGAAGGACAAAGCGTAACCAGAAATAACAAAGATATTTCGCTTAGAACAGAGGTGTCTGGAGTATTGGTTGAGACTGACTGCACCTTCTATCAACTGAATATGATGACTCGGAAGTTCGGCAGGATGGCCCGAAAGCTCAACAAACGCAAACCTGAGCAAATACAGTCACAATCAAGCAAGCTTCATAACTGGAAGACAGACATGAAGACCTGCAGAAACAAAAACATCTGCATGGTTGCCTTCAGCTCATCAAGTCACATGGAAAAAGATCAATGGTACTTCGACAGTGGTTGCTCCGCTCATATGACAGGTGACCCCAAGTTTCTCACACATATTCGACCTGTCATAAAGAAGCAGTTTGTTACGTTCGGTGATGGAGGAAAGGGTCAGGTGATCGGCTGTGGGACATCGAAGGTTCCGGATCTTCCTGTACTCACGGTCATCCTCTTGGTTGAAGGACTGAAGGTGAATCTTATCAGTATCAGTCAGCTATGCGATGGCGGGCACCATGTCAAATTCACTCATGACTCTTGCCAAGTCTTAAACAAAGAAGGAGGCACACTAATGAAAGGTAGTAGAGCAGCCAATGACCGTTACCTTATAGGGTCTGCCGGAACAGTTACTGCATCAGCGTGCTTATCAAGTCAAGCGGATGAAGTGGCACAGTGGCATAGGCGATTGGGTCATCTGAATCTCAAGACCTTGAAGAAGCTCTGCTCATCTGGACTCATCCGAGGAATGCCCAATGTGAAAGGCGACATAAATGTTCTATGTGGAGAATGCCAAATTGGAAAATAGACTAAGGCTTCGCATCCCAACACCACACAAATCAGCACCAGCAGACCACTGGAATTGATCCATATGGATCTGATGGGCCAGATGCAGGTTGAGAGCTATGCGGCAACAAGTATGTTCTGGTCTGTGTGTTCGACTTCACCAGGTTTACATGGACTCGATTCCTTCGAGACAAGTCTGCAGCCGCACAACAGTTCATTGAACTTGCTACCCTAATCCAGAGAGAGAAGGAAGCCAAAGGAGAACGCCTGGTGAGTATCAGGAGTGAGAACGGCACTGAGTTCAAGAATGCCACTATGGCCACTTACTGTGCCAACCATGGGATTGCTCATCAGTTTGCTTCTGTAATCACACCCCAGCAAAACGGCATTGTGGAACAAAAAAATCGTACAATTCAGGAGATGGCTCACGTAATGATTCATGCCAAGAAGATTCCCCTGAAGTTCTGGGCAGAAGCTTTGAACACGGCGTGCCATATTATAAATCGTGTGACAATACGCACAGGTACGGAGATGACCTGCTATGAACTTTGGAAAGGGAAGAAGCCCACTGTCAAGTACTTCCACATTTTTGGGAGTGAGTGCTACATTTTGAATGACCGTGAGTACCGACAGAAGCTTGACCCGAAGAGTGATGAGGGATTCTTCCTAGGATATTCCTCAAACAGACGAGCATACCGGGTGTTCAACAAATGTACAGGATCGGTCATGGAGTCTATCAATGTCAAAATAAAGGATGACGTGATTGAGCAAACTGCCCCAGATGATGCAGACAAAGCAGTTGGAACAACATCTGCAACTATTCCACTATCTCATCCGACTGAGACTGACTCGACAGGAGGAGTCCCAACAGCTGATAATCACTCTGGAAACTCTTCCTCTGACGAGGTTGAAGAGGTCAGTACTCAAGCAGATCGTGCTGCATTACAACCCTCTCGTTGAATTGCTAGAGACCACCCAATCTCCGAGGTCATTGGAGCACCTAGTGACGGAATACAAACTCGTGGGAAGCAGATCAACCTCAGAGATCTTGCTGCCTGCTCGTGTTTTCTATCTTCGATAGAGCCGAAGAACATAAAGGAAGCACTCATTGATGAGTATTGGGTCCTCGCCATGCAGGAAGAACTGGAAGAGTTTGCCCGCAATTATGTATGGGACTTAGTTCCAAGACCTGATGGTGTGAACGTCATCGACACAAAATGGATTTTTAAGAACAAGTCAGACACATCAGGAAATATCACTATAAATAAGGCTCAACTTGTTTCCCAGGGCTATACCCAGATAGAGGGGATCGATTTTGATGAAACCTTTGCCCCTGTCACACGCCTTGAAGCCATTCACCTGCTCCTTGCTCTGGCTTGTCACTTGAAGTTTCGGCTGTTCCAGATGGATGTTAAAAGTGCGTTCCTGAATGACCTTCTAAATGAAGAAGTATATGTTTCTCAGCCAAAAGGATTTGAGGACCCGCATCACCCTGCTCATGTGTATCGCCTGAAGAAGGCACTATACAGACTCAAGCAGGCGCCCAGAGCTTGGTATGAGCGCCTCACTATGTTTCTCGTCAACCATGGATATGTACGAGGGGGAGTGGACAAGACCCTGTTCGTCAAGCACACAAGGTCAGATTTTATTATCGCACAAATCTATGTTGACAATATTGTGTTCGGGTCCAACACCCAGAAGCTGGAAGATCAGTTCGTGGAACAGATGCAGAAAGAGTTCACGATGAGTATGGTAGGGGAGATGAACTACTTTCTCGGACTGCAGGTGATACAGAAAGAGGATGGCATCTTCATCTCACAAAGTATGTCAAGACCCTGATAAAGAAATTTGATCTTGAGAAGGCAAGTCACAAATGAACACCTGCTGCGACTCATTTAAAGATCACTAAAGACGATGCTGGAGCAAAGGTTGATCAAACTTTGTACAGGAGTATGATTGGGAGTCAATTTACTTAACCGCCAGCAGACCTGATATTTCATATGCAGTTGGAGTCTGTGCAAGGTACCAGGCGGATCCAAAAGAAAGTCACCTACTGCAAGTGAAAAGAATTATAAAGTATGTGTGCGGAACTGTTGAATTTGGGATCTGGTACACGAAAGACACCAATCCACACCTAGTTGGTTTCTGTGACGCTGACTGGGCAGGAAACGTTGAAGATCGAAAGAGCACATCTGGAGGGTGTTTCTTCTTGGGAAACAACTTGGTCTCCTGGTTCATATCGTGTGTGCTCCTATTTGTTCTGTTTACAGTACAATCTGCTAAGGTGTTCCAGTCTCTGGTTGAACACAACCTCAAACTGTCCTACAAGTGCTTGAGACGCAGCTAGAACACCATCTGGAACTCGTCTTGACTAAGACAAGTAGATTACAGCATGGCACAATATGAGTAAACTATGCGACTACCCACTCTACACTTAAAGCATAGCTTAGTCCCTAAGCGTGACAGAGCCCGTCGTTGAGGCACTGCAAAATTTACATTTATAAGTCCACTACTCATGGCTCACTATGGATTAGTAGAGCGGTAAGTAGGGGTCGAACCTAAGAGAGTCAGTGTGGAATAGTTGTTCTTTGAAAAGAAAGAAAAAGAAAGTAAAAACAATTGGGGTTTTTGGGTTGTTTTTAGACAGAAAGTAAATGACTGAAAGTAAATGACTGAAAGTAAATGACTGAATTTAAAGTGCTGAAAGTAAAAAACTGAAAGTAAAGTGCGTAAAAGTAAAGACTGAAAGTAAAGTGCGTAAAGTAAAGTGCTGAAATTAAGTGCTGAGATGTAAAGTGCTGAAAATGAAGTGCGTAAAGTAAGTACTGGAAAGTAAGTGCTGAAAGTAAGAAAGTAAAGACAATTGGGTTTGACTGTTTTAGTGCAGAAAAGTAAATGCGTAAGTAAATGACAGAAAAGTAAGTGCGTAAGTAAATACTGAAAGTAAATGACAGAAAGTAAATGTGCTGAAAAGTAAATGTGCTGAAAAGTGAATTGCGAGAAAGTAAAGACGAAAGATATTCACATAAGAAAGATATTCACATAAGAAAGATATTCAGTCTAGGGTCTCAACTAATGACACATCCATCATTGACTTTAAATGATCTACTTTGTGTTCATAAGTGTGGATTTACTCCTTTTCAAAACTTAAACCCTAAAGTAAGACTTTTTCAAGCGCTTACACCACAATCCACTCCAAAAACAAGACATATACTTCTAGTTCTGCCTAGACTAATACTCCTTTTCAAGATATATTAGCCTATGTGCAGCCACTTGATCTCACATTTCCGATCAACCAAGTGGTTTTAAAGAAGGATTAGACTACTCTACCAAGCTTTGCCCTTTCGATGCATCCACTTGGTTTTGTTGTCTAATCTGGATTGAACTACCCGGCCAAGCTTCGCCCTTTCAATGCATCCACTTGGCCTTGTTGTTCAACCGAATAATGGCACAAGAACTAGTTGAACACAAAAAGCATTTAAGTACACATGTCTCAAGATGCATACATGAGTATGAACACCCTTGACTGAATATAAGCTTTAACTACTTGTACTCATGTCAAAGAATACAAGTAACCGTAACTTAGAACAAGGAAAACAAAAGGTAACCGAAACAAGGGAAAGTAAAGGTAATCAAAGAACAACAGAAAGTAAAGGGGACCGTGAGCTTTGTAACAAGAAATTTAGCTTTAACTACTTGTACGCATGTCAAGGAATACAAGTAGCCGTGGCTAGAACAAGGAAAGTAAAGTAACCAACAAGAAAGTAAAGAAAGCTTTAGCTACTTGTATTCATGTCAAGGAATACAAGTAGCCTTGGCTTTGAACAAGAAAGTAAAGAGAACAACAAGGAAAAGTAAAGAGAGCTTCGAGTATCAAGAATAAAGTAAAGTAACCGTGGCTTTGCAAGCACAAGAACTTGAGCAAGAACAAGGCAAAGAGCAATTCGGACATAAGAACAAAGGAAAGTGTGTTTGTATTTGAGGTGGAGAAGAAAGATAAGCTCTCTTCTCCCTAATGTTGGGACTATGTACATATTTGTTTCTAAGACTAAGGGCTTCTATTTATAGGCAAAGGAAGACTTGGGGGCTAAGGTTGGAGTTGGAAATATCCCAAAAGCAAGTCACTTTGATTGGTTCTTCCAAAAGCAACCCACATGGCTTCTCACTTGCATTCTGACAGATTCTTGTCGTCACAGCAAATGTGTAAATAAATTTATAGTCCGCTACTCGCGACTAGACTACTGGGTAGCAAGTGGTAAGTAGGGGTCGAACCCAAAGGAGTCAGTGTGGATTAGTTGTTTTTACTGGATTGTCACGAAAGTAAATACAGTTGGGGGTTGGGTTTGAGTGTTTTGGGAACTGAAAGTAAATTACAATAATTGATAATGGACTGTGAGGAAAGTATTCGGTTTTAGGGGCCTTGTATTATAATTGTTTATCATCGACCGCTAATGATCATGCCAAGTGTTCAAAGATGAATTGAGGCTATTCTAGCGCAAGACATGATCATGCTAAGTATTCAAACGGTGTATCAAGGCCATTCCAAGCACTCGATTTGCGTACACTGTCTAGCCTATTCCTAGGACATATAGCACTTATTCTACTTAGACTAATACTCCATTCCCGGTTATATTAGCCTACATGCATCCATTTAATCCCTTTGGCCCAGTTTTCAAATGGTCCACTTACCCGAGTGTGATCACGAATATCTAAGGAAGAGTTTACGAATTTGGACCCCTATGGTCACATTCCCAAATGGTTTACTTTACCTTAGACATTCTAACTTTTATTTATGGCACATAGAATAAGTGTTGAATACAAAGGTGTACTTAAGAGTAAGATCTAAAACATTTATAATACAAGTGCGCCCCTTCTACCGAACTACTAGTTTAGCTACTATTCATCGCGCTAAACATTATAACTAAGGAAATAAAGACAGTTGAATAAATACTAAGAATTACTTACAACCGTTGAAGCGCCAAGGGAGCAATCCTTTATTTCCAAAGCGAAGAACAATTTTATTGAAAATGAAGAGAGGAGGGTTAAGCCCTCTCTCTCTCTAAAGTGTGTACAAGTATGGATGGTGTGTTTCAAATGAGGAGGAGGAGCTCCATATTTATAGGCCAAGGAGGAGGAGATGGAGGGTGGAGATGGTGGCATGTGGAGGAGCATCCAAGGGTGGAGGAGGAGGAGATGAAGATGTGGTGGAGGAGCCACCACATGGCAACTTCTCCATGGAGGAGCAAAAGCCGCCGGCGGCTTTGGGAGGAGAGGAGGAGGAGCCGCCACTTGGAGGGAGGAGAGTGGAGGAGCCACCATGTGAGGGAGGAGCCGCCCATGTGAGGAGGAGCATCCCTTCTAGAAGCTTGTGATCTTCACAAAAGTCATCGGTTTGACCGGATCTGACCGGAGCTTTGGCCGGAGCTTCTTGGATTTTGGAGAGTGTATTGTGAATGAAAATGTCATTCTAAGATGATCTCAAGAAGGAACCTAAGCCAAATTCCGCTTGGAACATGGTCGAAATCTCAAATCCGATGAAATTGCCCTTGTTTGGCCTTTACCGGGCTCGGTGCTTTTGCCTTGCGTTCTTGTCAATTTGCCGACGGTTCTAGAATATTTGAGTGATTCCAAGTCGGTTCCATGAAGGATGTTAAGGCTGATTTTGAGTGTAGCATGGTCGTGACCTGGAATGACTCGTTCTTCATTTTCCGCTTAAAAACTCCTCCTTAGCGTGTTTTCTCTCTAAGTGCCAAAATACCCTGTAGAAATATATCGGAACTAACAAGCAAAAGTTAAATAGACAAACAGTCTAATTTAGTGGGTTTTACTGTGTTTTTGATTCGTATAATTATGGTCCATCAGATCACCCCACACTTTTAGTTGTTCGTCCCGAACAATGCTATTAAAGGGCGGCACTCTAAGTTTTGTTTTAAAATATGAAAATTAGACTGTGGGACTCGATTTATCCTAATTCATGCATTACTTACTCATTACCAAATTGAACTGCGTAAATAAATAGAAGTGACTTGATACTTGTACCTTCGTGCTGAGATGCAAATTATTCCGGATGTTTCGGGAGATAGCCCTATTCAGGTTCCTGGATTGCAGCCTCGGGATCGTCTCGCACTATATGGTTTTCTGGTAGCTTTCTCTAGCACGTGATTCGGTTCGGGTTTCACTGGTTTGAGTACTTTGATTTTCTTTTGGCGAGGGACTGCTTTTGTAGTGAATCGGCATTTGGCCTTTGTTTTGACTTTTTGAGTTCTTCACTTTTTGTTCGGTTAAAACCTTCACAATTTTGGGCCTTTGGCCTCTTGATTTGCTTCATTGAGCTTTTCGCCTTTTTGTGACTGCTAGTCCATTTTCTCGAGCCTTTTTGGGAGGTCCAGTCATCGCCCGCAAGCCTATGGAAATACCTCCCCGCTCCTCTCTTTTTTGCCGTTTTCACGCGGGTCAAGGTGAGGGTCGCTCATCTATTTTCTCGGCTACTTTGACTGTCGTTTTCGCGCGGGTCAAGATGAGGGTCGCTCATCTATTTTCTCGGCTACTTTGACCGGAGATAGGACGGTCTGATTCCCGTCCTCGCCTTTTGCATTGCATGGCGGAGATGACTTCAATCTTCACTGAAACCCGAAGTGCAGCCTCCACTAACTTCGAAAACCATATAGTTTGATCTGATCCTTTGATTGCTTGCCAAGCCTCTCTAGGGCATTTCTATCAACTCCACATCCCTAGTTTATCTCAGCACAAAGGACAATTGAAAAGTTACATTCTAAGTTTTTAAACAGTTGAATTTTCACAAGGTAAATGCATGAATTTCGGTCCATCTTTTTCACATTCTTAAGTTCATACTTTCAAAAAGATATTATTTATTAACTAATATATACAGGTGGTTCTCACCCCACACTTCTGAACGAAGTCGTGCCTTTCAGCAAGACTGAGTTCAAAAGCCATGCAAGCAGATGTTATACGAGAAGGAAATGTTATTAAGGACAAGGAAAGACAGAACTCCCTTTAAGGTGTCGAGTGAACGACATGGCTCGAGGCTGGAAAATAGAGGGAGTTCGGCTGGGGCCTTGAACTCTGAGCGTAGCCCTATCTGGCCTAATGTTGCACCCAATTCCAATTCCTGAATAGTCATTTCTTCTATGCACCAAGTGGGTGAGAGCAACTTATTGAAAAAACTAAATGACAGAAAATAAAATGAAAGAAAATAAAATGACAGAAAGTAAGATAGTGTCGGGTTACCTCCCGACCAGTGCCTTTGTTTAACGTCGTTGGCTCGACGATACCTCATTCCTGGATCATAAGTAGGGATCCCATGGGTGCTTGAGGTCGAATTTCTTCTCGGTTGTCCTTTTTCTCCGAGAGGGTGAGGCTTCTTTGACCATTGCTGCTGGTCCAATGCGTCGTGCTTGCTTGTTACTCCTTCCGGGTTTCCATTCTTTCGGCCCATGTCTTTGCCGCCTCTTCATGTTGGAATAGTTGGCACTTTCGCGAGTTTGGAAGTTGGGTTTTGTGCCTTCAAACATCGGCGACCACAGGCATGTTCCCATGTGAGGCCTCTTCTTGGTGGTAGCTACGAATGGTTGTCTTGGAATGATTGAGTTCCCGGGTGGTTTTTCTTGGCTTGTGACGAGAGAGATTTCCTTTGTCGGCTTTTTTGGCTCATGCTCTGCCTCCAACTCCCCTTGTACCGCATCATCATTGATTATATGATCTTCGGTGGCTATGATCGGCATAAAATACAAAGGTTTGAGTTGAGGCACTTCGACCATGAGGACTAGGTCTGTTTCAGGTGCTCCGACAGTGAGGATTAGGTCTTTCTCGGACAGTTCGGCAATGAGGTCCGGGACTTCCTCGGGTGCTTCGAGCGCAAGTACCGGGCCTGGCTTGATTTCTTCGGCCGCTTCAGCAGTGAGGTTCGGGACTTCTGTAGGCTCGGCAGTTAGGACAGTGATTTCCTCGGATGGATTGGTGATAAGGACCGGGTCTGATTGGGGCAGTTCTTCTTCGGTCATTTGCGGGTCCTCATCCTCAGTCGACTCCTCGGGTTCAGCCGTGAATTGGTGCATCAATGCACTCAATTGCTGCATGTCTGCGGCCAATTGCTGGGTGCCAGCTGCCAGTTCCTTTTCTGCCGCCCATAGTTCAGTTTTGGCCCTGATTTGTTGCATTGTGTTTTCCAACTGCTGGATGCTAGATGCCATCTCCGTTATACCGTCCTCGATTGGCTCGGCCTGATCTTGGCTTGGTCTTGACCTCGCGGCCAAATCGTTTATTAATTTCCAAAGATCATCCTCGGTTAAGTCCCACATTGATCCTCCTGCTGCATTATTTAGCTGGTCCCACTCATGTGGCAACATTCCACAGAGAAACTTTGTTTGAAGATCGAAATTGGTGAATCCATGGTGCGGGCAGCTCGCCACAATGGAATCGAAGTACCATAAGTACTCATCCAATGTTTCGTCCCGGGATTGCGTTATTTTGTTGATCTTCTCGCGGATTTCAAGTTCGAAGGGTGGTGGGCAAAACTCCGTATTGTTCCAAGTTTCCATTCCGTAGTAGTATGACTTGGTGAATTTCATGATAAAAGAAAAAAGAAAAAATAGAAAATAGAACAACTATTCCTATGCACAACTCCCCGGCAACGGCGCCAATTTGACAGATGCTTGTCGTCACAGCAAATGTGTAAATAAATTTATAGTCCGCTACTCACGACTAGACTACTGGGTAGCACGTGGTAAGTAGGGGTCGAACCCAAAGGAGTCAGTGTGGATTAGTTGTTTTTACTGGATTGTCACGAAAGTAAATTCAGTTGGGGGTTGGGTTTGAGTGTTTTGGGAACTGAAAGTAAATTACAATAATTGATAATGGACTGTGAGGAAAGTATTCGGTTTTAGGGGCCTTGTATTATAATTGTTTATCATCGACCGCTAATGATCATGCCAAGTGTTCAAAGATGAATTGAGGCTATTCTAGCGCAAGACATGATCATGCTAAGTATTCAAACGGTGTATCAAGGCCATTCCAAGCACTCGATTTGCGTACACTATCTAGCCTATTCCTAGGACATATGGCACTTATTCTACTTAGACTAATACTCCATTCCCGGTTATATTAGCCTACATGCATCCATTTAATCCCTTTGGCCCAGTTTTCAAATGGTCCACTTACCCGAGTGTGATCACGAATATCTAAGGAAGAGATTACGAATTTGGACCCCTATGGTCACATTCCCAAATGGTTTACTTTACCTTAGACATTCTAACTTTTATATATGGCACATAGAATAAGTGTTGAATACAAAGGTGTACTTAAGAGTAAGATCTAAAACATTTATAATACAAGTGCGCCCCTTCTACCGAACTACTAGTTTAGCTACTATTTATCGCGCTAAACATTATAACTAAGGAAATAAGGACAGTTGAATAAATACTACGAAATACTTACAACCGTTGAAGCGCCAAGGGAGCAATCCTTTATTTCCAAAGCGAAGAACAACTTTATTGAAAATGAAGAGAGGAGGGTTAAGCCCTCTCTCTCTCTAAAGTGTGTACAAGTATGGATGGTGTGTTTCAAATGAGGAGGAGGAGCTCCATAGTTATAGGCCAAGGAGGAGGAGATGGAGGGTGGAGATGGTGGCATGTGGAGGAGCATCCAAGGGTGGAGGAGGAGGAGATGAAGATGTGGTGGAGGAGCCACCACATGGCAACTTCTCCATGGAGGAGCAAAAGCCGCCGGCGGCTTTGGGAGGAGAGGAGGAGGAGCCGCCACTTGGAGGGAGGAGAGTGGAGGAGCCACCATGTGAGGGAGGAGCCGCCCATGTGAGGAGGAGCATCCCTTCTAGAAGCTTGTGATCTTCACAAAAGTCATCGGTTTGACCGGATCTGACCGGAGCTTTGGCCGGAGCTTCTTGGATTTTGGAGAGTGTATTGTGAATGAAAATGTCATTCTAAGATGATCTCAAGAAGGAACCTAAGCCAAATTCCGCTTGGAACATGGTCGAAATCTCAAATCCGATGAAATTGCCCTTGTTTGGCCTTTACCGGGCTCGGTGCTTTTGCCTTGCGTTCTTGTCAATTTGCCGACGGTTCTAGAATATTTGAGTGATTCCAAGTTGGTTCCATGAAGGATGTTAAGGCTGATTTTGAGTGTAGCATGGTCGTGACCTGGAATGACTCGTTCTTCATTTTCCGCTTAAAAACTCCTCCTTAGCGTGTTTTCTCTCTAAGTGCCAAAATACCCTGTAGAAATATATCGGAACTAACAAGCAAAAGTTAAATAGACAAACAGTCTAATTTAGTGGGTTTTACTGTGTTTTTGATTCGTATAATTATGGTCCATCACATTCCCATGAGCAAACCGACTTGGACCTTGTTGAAGCCAAAGGCCAGCCACTTGCACTTGTCTTCATCCAAAGGGCAACCGAATTGATGGAGTGGGAGCCAATCGAAATCCAAAAGTTAACCGAAACAAATAGTAGAGGCCAACCGGAATATTGGGAATTCCGTTTGTGGTTGGTTCCTCTTGGCCAGAACTTGGTTGGGTCTGGTTGTACCTGGCTGGAGCTTGATCGGAGCTTGGCCGGAATTTAGCCGGAACTTTGGTCGGAGGCCTTTGGCTCTTGGACCACGGTTTCTGAACGACAATGAGATTATAAACCGGTCTCAAGAAGGAAGTTAAGCCAGATTCTGCCCGGAGCATGGTCGGAATCCCAAAACGGTCGGAATCCCAAAACGGTTGGAATTGCCCTAGTTTGGCCTGGATCGGGCTTGAGCTGGTTCCACTCGGGCGTTTTGTCTGGGAATTGAGATTGTCCGAGTTGTTGGGCATTTCAAACAACTTGGTCGAGCCAGATTTGCCAGATTAGTTGGTTTGGTCGAGCGACTAGGTTTCGGTGCCTATCAGCGCGTGCGGGACCTTTTGAATTGGGCCAACTGCTAATCTGCTCGGGCATTCTCCTTGGTTTTCTGACATTGTCCACCTTATTTGCCATTTTGATCACTTTGCTCAAGGTGGATTTGTCAGATCAGCTCGTTTGCCCGAGCAACTTGAATTCAGTGCTAGACAGCTCGGCTGGTGCTTTGGGCGCGGCCTGGGCAATCATTTCTTCTGACCCGGCTAAGTTTCTCGGGCCTGGCTCGGCCAGAAATGACTTGGCGTGCTTTTTGGCACAAATCTCCCTTTTTAGGCTTGATTTCTCTTTAGACTCCAAAATTGCCTGAAATGCCAAAATGACATTAACAAGCACATGTTCTTATGACTAAGAGTCTAAGTTGGTGGGTTTAGTGTACTCGATGAATCGTATAAATACGCTCCATCAAAGCGCAAACAATAAAGAATAATGAGATAAAGGCCTATAGGAACTTCCCTCGTTTGTAGATGTGCCCCACCAATAGAAAAGACGCCATTGTGCTAAACGTAATCATACATGGTGCAAATAACTTCCTTGATGACAAGAACACATGAGAGGTTAAAAGCAACAAGTGACATACAAGGTCATGTGAAACAAAAGTATGAGCAAGTGAGCATCACAAGTCACGTGATAAAATCATGGCATAAGTTTCATAAAATACAAGCAAGGAAAGTAATCTACATCCTCCATAATGTGCACAAGGTATCTTAAGTGCCAAGAAAACGTCAAACTAGAGTCATGGCATGGTATAAAAATTTAGTTCCACTCTAGTAAACACTAATAAAACACATGGGCAGTAAGGGCAACATCATTATTCATAGAAAGATCAAGGGAAAGTTGGAGGGGTGTGGTGATGTGAAGTGGAATTGGAGTGAGTAGAACTCACTCCACACTTAAAATTTTACCCACTAATAACACATATCACACTCCACACTTTAGAGCCTTAACTACTCAAAATCATGCCAAACACTTAAACATATAAAAGAACAAGAATGAAACACTTACGAACCGGGTTACCTCCCGCGAGGGCATAGTTTTTCCCGTCTTGGCAAAGACGTAGCAAAGCGCCCCATAGAATCACTTGTTGAGAAGTCCTTTGCTAGGATCCCTTCTCATGGGGCCTTGGATTTGGTCGTGTCAATCCACCTTCAAATCGCATTTGAATTTCCTCCCATCAAGCCTACAATGGACTTTCCTTTAGGAGCATGACCCCTTCAAATATGAAGATCCCTTAAGAGATAAGGGGTCATGGGAGCTTTTTCCAAATGATCTCTCGAAATAGGGCAAAAAGCTCCAAAAATTGTCTCGAGACGAAGTAGTGAAGAAAGGGTCTTTATAACTTGTCTTGAGCTTGATGGGCATACCCTCCTTAAGTTTTTCAATGATGTCCATAGGTGCCCATCCCTCAATCTCCCTCTCTAAGCTTGTGTTTTCTTGCGTGCGAGAATGCCCTTTAGCTTGGTCCATGTAAACTTCAACAAAGTCTTCATACCCTCGAAGTCCTTTTGTCTCTTTATCCTCTTCCTCTATCTTATCCTCATCAAGAAATTGGGATTCACATTCAAGCTCGCTTGTACCGGGAGGAGGGAGTTCTTCTTCATCAACAAAAGGTATTTCCTCTATGTAAGAGGCATCATCATTGAAGAATTCCTCATCGGAGAGCCTTAATGGGATGGTGAGCTCTTGTGTGTTCTCATCCAAATGATCATGAGATGTGCTAGTAGTGAAGGATGCTTCACTTTTGCATTCCATCTCATCTTCGTTACAAGATTCACCAACCCTATTTTTGTAATGAGCTTCGGTGGCGGCTCTCCAAAATTCATCCTCCGCTTCTTGATCCCATTCTTCCTTTGAGGCACTAGATTCAAGGACTTCTTCTTCGGATACCTCCTTTTCCTCACCCAAGTTCCCAATCTCAATTTCTTGTTGTGCCATCGTAGCTTGAAGTTTCTCGAGCCTAACATGCATATCTTGTTTGAATTTCACGAGATCCTCCATTTGAGCTTCAAAATCTCTATTCAACCTTTCTTGATTTGCGAGAAATTCTTGCTTCATTTCCTCTTGACTCTCAAGGAGTATAGCAATTATCGATTCCAACTTAGAGGGCTCACTTGCAGGTTGAGAGTATGGAGGGTAGGAGTGTTCAACTTCAAGGCGTTGGCCATCATTCCAATTTGGAGTGGAATAATTTGTTTGATAGCCAAGTTCTTGAAAATGAGAATATGATTGCTCCTCCTCTTGGTAGTTTTCTCCATTGGCAAATACTCGTTGGTTGTAGGGGTCCATCCTCGCAAAACAAGGTGTAAGTTAGCAAGGGATATGAGTAGAAAAATAAGAATATACAAGTATAAGAAAAAAGAAAAATATTCACAAGAATAGTCGGAACTTTCACACAATCTAATCTAGGGATGTGCTAACTAGTTGCTCCCCGGCAACGACGCCATTTGACGAACTATTCTTTTTTACCTCTAAATAGTATCAATGAAGACAGGATCGAATGTAGTCAAAACATTTATATTAACCGGTAAAGTACCGGGTAGAACCAAGAGGAGCAAGCTAAGCAATGCACTATTTAAGATCGTGTTTCCATTCGGCTATTTTAAACAAAATGTGTAAAAGAGTGTATATATCTAAATCCTATGTGGTTAGTAATTGTGGATAAACGTTAAGTAAGAGGCGTTTTGAGGGGTTACTCCCCTACTTGGCATTTTCTCAATGATCACATACACGATATTCAAACATTTCATGGTAGTCAAATAGCTATGAACCTAGTTTAGACTAGGATGGACCAACTATCACTTGAATCTATTCCTAGCCAAACTCTCTTATAGCTCGAACCTCTCGGTTCATTCCATGGCAATAAATACTATAAACTCGACTCCTAGTTCACTTCCTACCTATGCATTGTAGAAAACCTAGCTTAGACTAAGGTAGACCAATGTTTATGTTAATCTAGTCTTAGCCAAGCTCTCTTATAGCTCGAACCTCGATCGCTAGAGATAATTGGTTCATTCCATAGCACCATTATCCTTGGAATCTCTTCCTAAGGTAATAACTACTATGAACTCGAGTCCTAGTTAACAACAAATGCATAAATTAGATAGGATCATTGATGGACCATAATTGTATGAAACATAAATGCAGTTAAACCCACCAAATTAGACTGTTTGTCTGTCTAACTTCTACGTGTTAGTCCCGATATATTTCCACAGGGCATTTTAGAGACTGAAGTGAAAACGCGCTAAGGAGAGGATTTTATGCTGAAAAGATAACAAGGGTCAAACCAAGGTCAAGATCATATGCCGACTGAAGAAATATCAAGGATCCTGACGTTGAATTGACCATAACAAATTAATCAGAGGAATCAGGAGTGGAGTCAAGACAGCCCGGGAAAGAAACACATTGACAGTTTTGTGAAAAGACTGCACAAAACTGTACAAAACTCACATTTGGGCAAGATGACCGACCACTTGAAGAAGTGGTGGCCAAAGGAGGAGCTCCTCCTCCTTCCACCACCGGCAACCGGCGGCTCCTCCACCCATGGTGACCGGCGGCTTTGCTCCTCCTCCACATGGCACCTCCTCCTTCCTCCTCTTCTCCTCCCTTGGATCAAAAGACATGTGCATCCATCTCCACCACCCATCTCCTCCCATTTTGGCTATAAAAGGAGGAGCTCCTCCCCTCATTTCAAACACACCTCAATCTCATTTCACTTCTCTCTCTAGAAGTTGTAACATTTGTAATGTTGTAATCTTGGCTTTGGAAATAAAGGATAGCTCCCTTGGCGCTTCAACGGTTGTAAGTAATTCTTAGTATTTATTCAACTGTTTTATTTCCTTAGTTATAATGTTTAGCGCGATGAATAGTAGCTAAACTTGTAGTTCGGTCTAAGGGGCGCACTTGTATTATAAAATGTTTTAAGACTATTAACTTAGTGTCTGGTCTTAGTATTCAAAACTTGTTCTATGTGCCATATATCAAGTCAGAGTTTCTAAGGTTGAGTGGAAGCTGTCACAAGCAAAGCTCTTCCGTAGAAATTCGTGATCATACTCGGTAAGTGGAAGCTGTCACAAGCAAAACTTATCGAGGAGTTCGACTTATCTAAAACACCACTTGGTCAAAAACGTAACTGGGAGATCAAGTGGATGCACTTACAGCTAAGATACTTCGAAAGAAGGAATTAGTTTTGCTTAGAACAAGTGTTGCTTTAAACGATGTTGCAAGTATTGCGCTACGAAAGGGCCTCGTTTCATCTTTGAATACTTAGATAATTCACTAAATGTCAATGATAAATAGGATATAATACAATGCCCCTGAAACCGAACATTTCTCTTTAATTATAAACTGTAATTTACTTTCCAGTATTAAAATCAACCAACCAACCAATCAATCAATCAAAATAGCTGGTAGCTTTAAAACCAACCAACCGACCTTAAACATGCTCCCACGCTGGATAAACCTCCCCAAAGAACAACTAATCCACACTGACTCCCTTGGGTTCGACCCCTACTTACCAAGTACTACCCAGTAGTATAGTTGCGAGTAGCGGACTATTATAAATTTATTTGCACAATCGCTTTGACGACGAGCGGTTCTGTCAATCATATTCTCTATTATCCAAACTAGGCATTTTATCAAACACTTAGTAGCATGTCATATATGAAGCACATAGAGAACATGAATTTGACACCATTAGATAGGATTAATTGATGATTCGCTTAATGACTAACTCCAATGAATTAAACATTCAATCCTTAGTCAAGCATCCATATCCTAAGGTTCACTTACATGATTCAAGATATAGATCATTTTCTCCATCCTAGAACTATTCCCAAGGGTTTCCAAGTCCTAAAATCAAGTTTTAGTCCATGTTGTCACTTAGGCATTTTATGAAACACCTAGAGTGCATAGCATTCATAACACAAGAGAAAATGAAATCAACAATCTCCCATATGAATATCAATGTATATATGTGATCAAAGAGTACCAAGGAGAGTCATAAGACCCTCAAAACACAAGATTCACTACTCACACATCATGTAAGACAACATGGTGTGAGTAGGGTTTAATGGCAACACAAAAAAATAGGAAAAGAGTAAAGGAAGGAGGATTTGAAATCCTTGAACTCCCTTTTGGGCCTTCTTCTTCTCCTTGGTTGGATTGTTTATTGATGACCTTGGATGGACCTCTTTTCCAATCTTCTTCTCCCCAAAAACCTCCACACTTAGGTCAAAAAGCCCTCTTTCTATTTATAGCCTCGGGTAGAAAACTTTCGGTACTGTAGCAGTCCACCCGACCGGTTGGGATTCTTGAAGAAATTCACCCGACCGGTTGGGATTGATCTTGGTGAAGGCCTTCTGAAATCTTCATCCAGCCGACTGGATGACTTGCCCAGCCGACCAGCTCAAAGTGGAAGATTGCAAGCCTTCTGAGACCTTCATCCAGCCGACCGGCTAACTCGCCCAGCCGACCGGCTCAAGTTGGACGATTGCACTCCTCCCTGCTCCTTTGTCCAACCGTTCGGTTGGCTCAGGGGAAATTCCCACCCAACCAGGTGAAATGCTCTTTGCCAACTTTTTGCTCTAAATCACCGGTATTTCCCCAAGTTTTCGTATTTAGGCCTTGACCATGGGGGTAACTTGTTTTCTACCTGAAATGTAGAGATAGAGGTCAAATGACATCAAAATAATATCATAAACGACCCAAAACTATAGTGAAGAATGGTCATAAATCAGTCGAAAACTCGACTGATCAACCCTCCACAGTTAAGTTTTGTTCGTCCCGAACAAAGTATGAAAATATGTCAAGGTCATGCAAATGTCGAAATGCTAGTGGTGCTATGTTTTATGTATATTTGCCTCACTAGATTTCACAAGGTCTCGATCATTATTTCTAAACATGCTATTGAAAGAAAAATGACAAGTATGTACAATCTAACTAGCTCCTTTTCGTAGGCGTTACGAATGCATTTAGCATATGCATTAAGCCTTTAAACCCCAAGGCTACCCTAGTGGACGAGTTGTAGTCTCGTGAGAGTTTTCAGAAAAGGGAATACTCACAAATCCCATATGTACCTATCCCATGAGAATGAATTCAAGAGTGCTTAACTAATGCGAGGATTTCTCAAAACCAATCCCTCACCCCAAGCTAGGACTACCATCACATTATCATCAAAAGAACTTTTGAACCATTTGAGTGCCCTTGAGGTTGTGCATTCAAGATCAACAATACTAGAGCTATCAAATGTCTCATCCAAAGTTCCACTCATTTTCAAGGCAATACAATAGAAGCAAAGTTAATAGTTTTGCACAAAAGAGTGTCAACCGCTCACCTATGCTAGCTAGGGCTAGTCCATGGGTTTGCGACATGGAACTCATTCCCAAGTTTTAGGCGCTTAAGCCGTAATCCATTAGGGAAGAGGAGTTTGACACTATGAGTTCTTAATAAACAAGCATAGACCAAATGATAACTCCTGTGCAAGCACAAGGATCATCCAAGAGTCGTTCCAACTAGCACACAATGCAAATGAATGAAGCTGCACAAATGAAGAATGATGGAAGAACATAGAGTCAAGTATTAAGTGCTTATTTTCTTCTTTTTTTTTCTTTTCAAATGGCCTTTGGCCTACAAATACTTTCGAGGGGGAACTTTTTCTTCCTAACCCCCGGCATTTGTATATTTTGGATCAAAACTTCTCGTGGCCTTTGAGAAAGTTTTTGGTCGGGGCTTTGCCCTCTTTTGACCATGAAAATGAAGCATTTTTTTTGTTGGGGCCTATTTTTTTCCCTCTTTTGTTTTTGACTCCACACTTAAAACTTGACAATATGTTCAAGGAATTTATGGAATGCGCGGGAAACAATATTAAGCATGGCACTAAATTAGAAAACTCAAGTCACCAAGGAGCATATAAAAGGTCTAAGTTTTTCGTGAAAATTTTAAAAGTGCTTGCTAAAATTTAATCCAAGGTATTTTAACAAAAATACTTAGAAAATTAGATAGACAAGGGATAGCAATGATATTGATTCACAAGAATGCACATTCGTAGGATAGGACTAGGTCGGTTCTAGGTTCAAGATCCAATAAATGTGACATATAGGCTAGATGTGATTTATAGAGATTTAGAATCGATAGTCACAAGCCTTTGTGGTTAAAAACACTCTCATGTTAGCGATAAGGTACATGAATGCAAGTGTCCATTCTAAAATGATAGGCATGGCATAATATGAGTAAACTATGCGACTACCCACTCCACACTTAAAGCATAGCTTAGTCCCTAAACGCAAACAATAAAGAATAATGAGATAAAGGCGCATAGGAACTTCCCTCGTTTGTAGATGTGCCCCACCAATAGAAAAGACGCCATTGTGCTAAACGTAATCATACATGGTGCAAATAACTTCCTTGATGACAAGAACACATGAGAGGTTAAAAGCAACAAGTGACATACAAGGTCATGCGAAACACAAGTATGAGCAAGTGAGCATCACAAGTCACGTGATAACATCATGGCATAAGTTTCATAAAATACAAGCAAGGAAAGTAATCTACATCCTCCATAATGTGCACAAGGTATCTTAAGTGCCAAGAAAACGTCAAACTAGAGTCATGGCATGGTATAACAATTTAGTTCCACTCTAGTAAACACTAATAAAGCACATGGGCACTAAGGGCAACATCATTATTCATAGAAAGATCAAGGGAAAGTTAGAGGGGTGTCGTGATGTGAAGTGGAATTGGAGTGAGTAGAACTCACTCCACACTTAAAATTTTACCCACTAATAACACATATCACACTCCACACTTTAGAGCCTTAACTACTCAAAATCATGCAAAACACTTAAACATATAAAAGAACAAGAATGAAACACTTACAAACCGGGTTACCTCCCGCGAGGGCCTAGTTTTTCCCATCTTGGAAAAGACGTAGCAAAGCGCCCCATAGAATCACTCATTGAGAAGTCCTTTGCTAGGATCCTTCTCACGGGGCCTTGGATTTGGTCGTGTCAATCCACCTTCAAATCCTATTTGAATTTCCTCCCATCAAGCCTACAATGGACTTTCCTTTAGGAGCATGACCCCTTCAAATATGAAGATCCCTTAAGAAATAAGGGGTCATGGGAGATTTTTCCAAATGATCTCTCGAAATAGGGCAAGAAGCTCCAAAACTTGTCTCAAGATGAAGTAGTGAAGAAAGGGTCTTCATAACTTGTCTCGAGCTTGATGGGCATACCCTCCTTAAGTTTTTCAATGATGTCCATAGGTGCCCATCCCTCAATCTCCCTCTCTAAGCTTGCCTTTTCTTGCGTGCGAGAATGCCCTTTAGCTTGGTCCATGTAAACTTCAACAAAGTCTTCATACCCTCGAAGTCCTTTTGTCTCTATATCCTCTTCCTCTATCTTATCCTCATCAAGAAATTGGGATTCACAATCAAGCTCGCTTGTACCGAGAGGAGGGAGTTCTTCTTCATCAACAAAAGGTATTTCCTCTATGTAAGAGGCATCATCATTGAAGAATTCCTCATCGGAGAGCCTTATTGGGATGGTGAGCTCTTGTGTGTTCTCATCCAAATGATCATGAGATGTGCTAGTAGTGAAGGATGATTCCCTTTTGCATTCCAACTCATCTTCGTTACAAGATTCACCATCCCTATTTTTTGTAATGAGCTTCAGTGGCGGCTCTCCGAAATTCATCCTCCGCTTCTTGATCCCATTCTTCCTTTGAGGCATTAGATTCAAGGACTTCTTCTTCGGATACCTCCTTTTCCTCACCCAAGTTCCCAATCTCAATTTCTTGTTGTGCCATCGTAGCTTGAAGTTTATCCAGCCTAACATGCATATCTTGTTTGAATTTCACGAGATCCCCCGTTTGAGCTTCAAAGTCTCTATTCAACCTTTCTTGATTTGCGAGAAATTCTTGCTTCATTTCCTCTTGACTCTCAAGGAGTATAGCAATTATAGATTCCAACTTAGAGGGCTCACTTGGAGGTTGAGACTATGGAGGGTAGGAGTGTTCAACTTCAAGGCGTTGGCCATCATTCCAATTTGGAGTGGAATAATTTGTTTGATAGCCATGTTATTGAAAATAAGAAAATGGTTGCTCCTCCTCTTGGTAGTATTCTCTATTGGCAAAGACTCGTTGATTGTAGGGCGTCCATCCTCGCAAAACAAGATAGAGTCAGTTAGCAAGGGATATGAGTAGAAAAAGAAGAATTTACAAGTATAAGAAAAAAGAAAAATATTCACAAGAATAGTCGGAACTTTCACACAATCTAATCTAGGGATGTGCTAACTAGTTGCTACCCGGCAACAGCACCATTTGACGAACTATTCTTTTTCACCTCTAAATAGTTTCAATAAAGAGAGGATCGCATGTAGTCAAAACATTTTTATTAACCAGTAAAGTACCGGGTCGAAACAAGAGGAGCAAGCTAAGCACATGCACTATTTAAGATCGTGTTTCCATTCGGCTATTTTAAACAAAATGTGTAAAAGAGTGTATATATCTAAATCCTATGTGGTTAGTAATTGTGGATAAACGTTAAGTAAGAGGCGTTTTGAGGGGTTACTCCCCTCGGCATTTTCTCAATGATCACATACACAATATTCAAACATTTCATGGTAGTCAAATAGCAATGAACCTAGTTTAGACTAGGATGTACCAACTGTCACTTGAATCTATTCCTAGCCAAACTCTCTTATAGCTCGAACCTCTCGGTTCATTCCATGGCAATAAATACCATGAACTCGACTCCTAGTTCACTTCCTACCTATGCATTGTAGAAAACCTAGCTTAGACTAAGGTAGACCAATGTTTATGTTAATCTAGTCTTAGCCAAGCTCTCTTATAGCTCGAACCTCACTCGCTAGAAATAATTGGTTCATTCCATAGCATCGTTATCCTTGGAATCTCTTCCTAAGGTAATAACTACTATGAACTCGAGTCCTAGTTAATAACAAATGCATAAATTAGATAGGATCATATTCTCAATTATCCAAACTAGGCATTTTATCAAGCACTTAGTAGCATGTCATTTATGAAGCGCATAGAGAACATGAATTTGACGCCATTAGATGGGATTAATTGATGATTCGCTTAATGACTTACTCCAATGAATTAAACATTCAATCCTTAGTCAAGCATCCTTACCCTAAGGTTCACTTAGATGATTCAAGATATAGATCATTTTCTCCATCCTAGAACTATTCCCAAGGGTTTCCAAGTCCTAAGTTCAAGTTTTAGTCCAAGTTGTCACTTAGGCATTTTATCAAACACCTAAAGTGCGTAGCATTCATAACACAAGAGAAAATGGAACCAACAATCATCCATATGAATATCAATGTATATATGTGATCAAAGAGTACCAAGGAGAGTCATAAGACCCTCAAAACACAAGATTCACTACTCACACATCATGTAAGACAACATGGTGTGAGTTTGGTTTAATGGCAACACAAAAAGAATAGGAAAAGAGTAAAGGAAGGAGGATTTGAAATCCTTGAACTCCCTTTTGTGCCTTCTTCTTGTCCTTGGTTGGATTATTGATTGATGACCTTGGATGGACCTCTTTTCCAATCTTCTTCTCCCCAAAAACCTCTACACTTAGGTCAAAAAGCCCTCTTTCTATTTATAGCCTCGGGTAGAAAACTTCCAGTACTGTAGCAGTCCACCCGACCGGTTGGGAATCTTGATGAAATTCACCCGACCGGTTGTAATTGATCTTGGTGAAGGCCTTCTGAAATCTTCATCCAGCCGACCGATTGACTGGCCCAGTCGACCGGCTCAAAGTGGACAATTGCAAGCTGATGGACCATAATTGTATGCATCATAAATACAGTTAAACCCACCAAATTAGACTGTTTGTCTATCTAACTTCTACGTGTTAATCCTGAAATATTTCCACAGGGCAATTGAGAGATAAAAGTGAAAACCCGCTAAGGAGAGGATTTTGCGCTGAAAAGATAACAAGAGCCAATCCAAGGTCAATATCAGACGCTGAACGAAGAAATCTCAAGATTCTGACCAAGGATTACTCAAATTAAATCCAACCGAGGAATAATCAAAGTAAGAATGGAGAGGAATAATCAAAGTCAAACTGTCAAAACTCATCCATTTCCTCCTCCATGACCGGCGGCTAGATGAGAGATGATGAGTCATGGGTGGCCTCCTCCCTTTCTCCTCCTTGGTTGACTTGAAGACCTTGGCAAGAGGTGGCCAAGGGAAAGAAACCTCCCCATTTTCTTCCCCCCAACCGGCGGCTCTTTGGAGTCCACAAGGTGGTGCCATGTGGTGTCTCCTCCACCACATCCTCCTTGCCTCCTCCTCCTCCCTTGGATGAGAAACACATGCCACCATCTCCACCACCCATCTCCACCCCTCTTGGCTATAAATAGAAGTGCCCTCCTCCTCATTTGTATAACCAATCCATACACAAAAACACTTATCTCTCTAAGTTTGGTTACTTTGTAAGTTTGTTCGGTTTATGAAATAATACTCCTGTTTGTTCTTGAGTATTATACTATAGAGAATACTCCTGTTGGTTCTTGAGTATTCAGTAGGAAATTGGGAATACTCCTGTTGGTTCTTGAGTATTCCACCCCTTTCCCTCTTACTGTTTTCAAAAACCCCCGAGTATTTAGCTATGGTATCCACCTCTATGGATATTCGTAGCTAAACTCTTCATTCGGTGGAAGGTATTTTCTTGTATTATATAATGTTGTAATATCTTTTAGTTTCATTTCTTTGTATTCAAAACTTGTTCTATGTGCCATTTATAGTCAGAATTTCCAAGGTAGAGTGGATGCTACGAAAGGGCAAAACTCTTCCGTGGGATTCGTGAACATACTCGGGTAAGTGGATGCTACGAAAGGGCAAAGCTTATCTGAGGAGTTCGACTTATCTAAAACACCACTTGGTCAATCGTAACTGTGAGATCAGGTGGATGCACAGAAGGCTAAGATACTTCGAAAGGAGGAATTAGTCTGAAGTAGAACAAGGGTTGCTTTAAACGATGTTGCAAGTCTTGCGCTACGAAAGGGCCTCGATTCATCTTTGAATACTTAGAAAAGTTACTAACGGTTTATTATATACATGTTATAATACAAGAGTACCTGAAACCGAATACTTTCTTTCAATCACAAAAACCCCCTGTATTTACTTTCCTAGTATAACTGTCCCGATCAACCACAACCATCAACCGCTCAACAACCGGAGGAATCGCAATCACGCATCACCCACTGTAAGTCTTCTAACCCTTATCTCTTTACTTTCAGTATTTACTTTCAGTATTTAATTTCTGTATTTACTTTTCCGCACAAAAAACCCAAAAAACCAAAAACAGTAGTTTAATTACTCCCGCTAAAATCTCAATCATCCTAAAACACGTCCCTGTTAGTAAAAGAACAACGTATCCCCCTAATTCCCTTGGGTTCGACCCCTACTTACCACTTCTACCCAGTAGTCACGAGTAGCGGACTTTATAAATTTATTTGTACAATTTGCTCTGACGACAAGCGAATCGTCAAATTGGCACCGTTGCCGGGGAGTTAGTTAATTAATCGGATAAGTTGTTCAAATCGATACGCACTTCAAAGCGACCATGTCTCGCGAAGAAAGTCACCATGACTACCAGGATGATGAAGAAATAAACCTGTACGATCGAAATGATGAGATACCGCTTCCATTTAACGACGATCCGGAACAACTCATCAGAAACAGAAGAGCTCGTGATAGGGAAGCTAACAGACGAAACCAAGAACCACCCGAGGACCGAAATGCAGCTGGTCCAGTACAACCCCCTAGATATCCACCACCCCCACGCCCTCGACAAGTACCGAGACGCGAACCCGTCTTCGATAACCACTATGGGGATAACAACCATTACCGCGAACCTACTTTGGGAGAACTCAATGCACCGGATTTCAGAATTCAGCTGTGGTGTATCTACGAAAGCCCTGAGCTGGAAAATATCAACATCAACACTTCAGTGGCCCACAACTTACCAAAGTTCGCAGGAAATCGTGGAGAGTCAGCAATGGCCCATCTCCAGCGCTTACATGGTATTTGCCAAAACTTAAAACCGAATGGCGTAAACGTAGACGACTTCAAGTTAAAAGCGTTCTACTATTCCCTCATTGACGTTGCAAACGACTGGTTCCTTTCTTTGCCTTCCGGAAGCATCAGAACATGGGCTCAGATGCAGAAGAAATTCTTAGACAAATACTACCCAGCAGAAAGAGCAATGCAAGTAAGAAGGCAACTGCAGGACATCAAGCAAGGACCCAACGAAACCATGTACGATTACCTGGAAAAGTTCAACCACCTGGAGAGAAGTTGCTGTACACTAGGACTGCCCGAGAAACTCATAATCGAGTACCTCATTGATGGATTAAGACCCTTAGACAAAATGCTCCTGGACGCCTCAGCTGGAGGATCCATAATGAATCTATCATTGAGCGGAGTTAGGCAACTGATAAATGACGTTGCTGAAAATGCTCGATTCCGTGAAGAGACGACTCGTCAAGATGAACCCTTCCAAACAAAAAACGTCTCACAAGCCGATGCATCAGTAAACACTATGTCAGAAGAGATGAGACGAATGAAGGAAATGGTGACGCAACTCTTACAAAAGCAAACAGTTCAAGTAAGACCGTGCGAGTTCTGTGATTCGACGGACCACAAAACCGACACATGCCCGAGCCATCATCCAGGACCAAACAAGCCACTTGAGGACATGATAACACAATTGTCGGGGACTGTGCAACAGTTAAGCACTTCTATGCATCAGAATCAGGCCGAAACAAGGGGGAATTATCAAACTTGAAGAAGGACATCTCCCAACTCACTGCTTCAATTACCGTACACGCTAATGAGTCCGGCAGACTCCTTTCACAAACCATCCAAATCATGGAAAATGTGAATGCCTTGACTCTTAGGAGTGGAAAAACGCTTGCCAGCAAACCTTTAGAGCAAGGGAAGGACAAAGACCCAAGATTGCCCCAAGAAGAGCAAACGAGGGCTGAAACTCTCGAAACTCTAGAGGAAGAAGCAACCGATAAAGACGAGGACTTAATTGAGGAAGACCGGTACGCGTCCGAAGAAGAAAAGAATACGTCCCAGGAACACAGGCCTGACCCGGTGCCCAGAACCGAAAATCCTAGGATCAGCACAACACTTCCATTTCCAGTACCTGCACGCGTGCAAAAACAACATGTTATGGATAAGGAAGTGTTGGAGTTGTTCAGCAAGGTTGAAATCAACATCCCCCTCTTGGAAGCCATCAAGCTTGTATCAACCGTAGGAGGAATACTGGAAACGACCAGGAGCTAATGAATAGAAACGTATCGGCAGTCATTCAACGAAAAGTTCCCCCTAAATGTGGAGATCCTGGAACCTACACCATTCCATGTAAAATTGGCAACATCAGGATCGATAACTGCATGCTAGACCCGGGGGCATCAATCAATGTTCTTCCCTTCTCTATCTATTCATGCCTTAAGATTGGACCACTCAAACCCACCGGTCTCACTATTCAATTAGCTGATCGATCATGCAAACAGCCTGAGGGCAAAATAGAAGACGTCCTGGTCCAAGTAGGCAAGTTAGTATTTCCGGCAGACTTCTACGTCTTAAAAATGGAGAATGGCGGTCCTACTGATGATGTACCCATCCTTCTCGGCCGTCCATTTTTAAAGACAGCAAAAATGAAGATAGACTGTGGAAGCGGAATGCTCTCGATGGAAGTAGAAGGAGAAGTCTTTAGCTTTGACATATTCCAGGCAATGAAGCACCCTATGGACTTTGAGGAAGTACACGCTCTCGACGCTTTGGACGACCTAGTCCAAGAAATTCAATCAGAACCAAGAGTAGATCCCTTAGAAGCCATACTCAACGGAACCGAAAGCTCTTACGAGTTAACTAAAGACTGGCATGAAATGGTGGCCCACTTAACAATCTCGGAGCCTCTCACACCAGGGTATGAAGTCAACGAGTTAAAATTATTCAAATCAAATACCTTCTTGCCCTCGGTGACGCAAGCCCCCAAACTAGAATTAAAGCCCCTGCCTGGACATCTTAAGTACGCCTTCCTAGGGGATAACGACACTCTCCCAGTAATCATCAAAAGTGGCTTGGAAGCAGGACAAGAGCAAGGCTTGATAAAAGTGCTGAAACAACACAAGTTGGCTATCGGATGGACACTAGCCGACTTAAGAGGAGTCAGCCCGGCTGTATGCATGCACCGTATTCTATTAGAAGATGGAGCAAAACCATCAAGAGAGCCTCAACGACGACTTAACCCAATCATGATGGAAATCGTCCAGAAGGAAATACAAAAGCTCCTGGATGCGGATGTAATCTATCCAATATCAGATAGCCAGTGGGTGAGTCCTGTCCACGTGGTTCCTAAGACAAGTGGTATCACGGTCGAGGAAGATACCGAAGGAAAAATGGTAACAACAAGGATCAAGAACGGCTGGAGGATGTGCATCGACTACAGGAAATTGAACGTTGTAACAAGAAAAGATCATTTTCCCCTACCATTCATCGACCAAATGCTAGACCGACTAGCAGGCAAATCATATTTCTGCTTCTTGGATGGATTCTCAGGCTACAACCAGATCCCCATAGCACCTGAGGACCAAGAGAAGACTACATTCACCTGCCCATTCGGTACATTCGCCTTCAGAAGAATGTCGTTCAGCCTATGCAACGCCCCAGGAACTTTCCAAAGGGTTGTAACCAGCATCTTTTCAGACATGATCGGGGAATTCATTGAAGTTTTCATGGACGACTTCACCATCTATGGCGACACATTCGACGCTTGCCTCGATAACCTAAACACGGTTCTGGCACGATGTGTCTCAATGAACCTCGTGCTCAATTACGAGAAATGCCACTTCATGGTAACTCATGGAGTGGTCTTAGGGCACGTCGTCTCCCAAGAAGGCATATAGGTAGATAAATCCAAAATAGATCTGATCAAGACTCTACCATACCCCTCCACTGTCCGAGACATCCAATCCTTCCTTGGGCATGCGGGTTTCTATCGACGATTCATCAAGGACTTCTCCAAAAAGGCGTTGCCTATATCCACTCTTCTTCAAAAAGAAGTTCCTTTTGAATTCACCAATGCATGCAAGGAAGCCTTCAATGAGCTTAAGAAAGCCCTCACTAGCACACCCATCATCCATACTCCAGATTGGAAAAAACCATTTGAGATCATGTGTGACGCAAGTGACTTTGCTGTGGGAGCGGTTCTCGGCCAAAAGATTGATAAGAAGGCGGGAGTGATCTACTACGCCTCACGAACCCTAGATCCTGCCCAACGGAACTACTCCACCACCGAAAAGGAACTCTTGGCAGTAGTATTCGCTCTAGAAAAATTCAGACCCTATTTGCTTGGAGCAAAAGTAATAATTTATTCTGACCATGCTGCCATCCGCTACCTGATGAAGAAAAAGGAGGCCAAGCCAAGACTCATTCGGTGGATATTACTACTGCAAGAGTTCGATATGGAAATAAGGGACAAAAAAGGGATCGAGAATACCGTGGCCGACCACCTAAGTAGGATTGTCCGAAAGGAAGAAGAAGGGCACATAACCGAGTCATTTCCAGATGAGCACCTATACGCCGTCTCAACCAAGGTACCATGGTATGCTTCGATCGTCAACTACCTTGTGGGAGGTACGTTTCCTCCTTCTTTCACTAAAGCACAATGCATGAAACTTAAACATGATGCTAAACAATACTTATGGGATGATCCTTATTTATGGAAAATAGGACCAGATCAAATACTTAGGAGATGCATCCCCGATAATGAAATAGCTTCTGTTATTAGTTTTTGCCATGAATTTGCATGTGGAGGACACTTCGGGCCTAAGAGAACCGCAAGAAAAATCCTAGACAGCGGGTTTTTTTGGCCTAATATACATAAAGATACAAATGAGAAGTGCCAAAAGTGCGATAAGTGTCAAAGAGTAGGAAACGTGTCGGCTATAAGTGAAATGCCACAAGTACCCATATTAGTCAATGATGTTTTTGACGTTTGGGGTCTTGATTTTATGGGACTATTCCCAGTCTCATGCGGTTATACTTACATTTTAGTTGCTGTTGATTATGTGTCAAAATGGGTAGAAGCCAAGGCCACAAGGTGCGACGATGCAAAGACTGTCATAGATTTTTTGCGCACTAACCTGTTTTGTAGATACGGGGTACCCAATGCCATAATCAGCGACCAAGGAACTCATTTCTGTAACCGCATGATGGCTGCCACCTTAAAACGCTACCATGTCCACCACCGAACATCCACGGCATATCATCCCCAGACCAATGGTCAAGCAGAGATCTCTAACCGCGAAATCAAGAGTATTCTAGAAAAGATGGTGAAACCAGGTAGGAAAGATTGGAGTCAAAGGCTAGATGAAGCTCTCTGGGCTTATCGAACGGCATACAAGACGCCAATTGGAACCTCCCCCTTCCGACTTGTTTATGGGAAGGCATGCCACCTTCCGGTGGAATTAGAACACAAAGCCTATTGGGCACTCAAGCAGAGAAATCCAGATTTGAAAGCTGCCAGACTAGATAGGAAGCTTAAGCTATGTGAACTTGAAGAATTGTGTCTTGAGGCCTATGAAGGGCAAGCCGACTACAAGGCGCGAACGAAATTATATCATGACAAATTCATCCTCCAGCGCTCATTCGAGGAAGGATAACAAGTACTACTCTTCTCCTCACGGTTGAAGTTGATGCCCGGCAAACTGAGATCAAGATGGACCGGTCCTTATACCGTGACTAAAGTATTCAACCATGGGATGCTTGAGTTATAAAGCATGGACAATGGAAGCAAGTTCACGGTAAACGGGCAGCGAGTTAAACAGTACCACGACGAAGTCAACTTAGCCCCACAGAAGTTTGACCTGAGCCACCCATGGGATCCCAACCAATGATCCAGAACGAGGTACTGTCGAGCCAACGACGTTAAACAAGTGCACTGGTCGGGAGGTAACCCGACACTATCTTACTTTCTGTTATTTAAATTTCCAATAAGCGCTCTCACCCACTTTTTGTCTAGAAGGAATGTCTTTCATGTAGGAATTAAGTTTTTGGAGCAAGATCGGATCAGCCAGGCAGCTTCCGTGAATTTATCGGGCCTGCGCTGAGAGTTCAAGGCCCCAGCTGAACTCCCTCGATTATCCAGCCTCATGCCATGTCGTTCACTCGACACCTCAAAGGGAGTTCTGTTCTTCTTTTTCCTTAATGTCATTTCCTTCTCCTGTATATATTGCATGAATTTTGAACTAAGGCTTGCCTTCGTTCAAAAGTGTGGGGTGAGAACCAACTGCATGTTTTTTATTTTTTTTAGTAGTATCTTTTTGGAATTATGAACTTTAGAATGTGAAAAAGATAGATCATAATTCATGCATCAACCTTATGAAAATGCAAACTGTTGAAAAACTTAGAATGTAACTTCTCATTTGTCCCTTTGTGCTGAGATAACCTAGGGATGTGGAGTTGATAGAAATTGCCCTAGAGGGGCTTGGCAAGCACTTGAAGGATCAGATCAAACTATATGGTTTTCGAAGTCAGTGGAGGCTGCACTTCAGGTTTCAGTGAATAATTGAAGTCAACTCCGCCAAGAAGCATCTATGCAAAGGCGAGGACGGGAATCAGACCGTCCTCCCTCTAGTCAAAATAGCCGAGAAAATAAATGTGCGACCCTCATCTTGACCCGCGCGAAACGACAAAGACGAGAGGAGCGGGGAGGTATTTCCATAGGCTTGCGGGCGATGATTGGACCTCCCAAAAAGGCTGAGAAAATGGACTAGCAAGTCACAGAGAAGCAAAAAACTCAAAGAAGAAAATCAAAAGAGGCCTAAGGCCCAAAATTGTGAAGGTTTTAACCGAGCAAAAGTGAAGCACTCAAAAAAGACAGATCATAAAGCCAAAGGCATAATCACTACAAAAAGCTAGTCCCTCGCCAAAGAAGAAAAAAGAAAATCAAAAAAAGGCTCAACTCACTGAAACCTGAATCGAATCAAGTGCTAGAGAAAGCTACAAGAAAACCATATAGTGCGAGACGGTCCCGAAGGTGTAGTCCAGGAGCCTGAAAAGGGCTATCTCCCGAAACATCCAAAATAATTTGCATCTCGGCACGAAGGTACAAGTATCAAGTTTCTTCTATTTATTTACGCAGTTTAATTTGGCAATAAGTAGTAATGCATGAATTAGGAGAAATCAAGTACCACAGTCTAATTTTCATATTTCAACAAGCTTACTTAGTGCCGCCCTTTAATAGCATTGTTCGGCACGAACAACTAAAAGTGTGGGGTGATCTGATGGACCATAATTGTATGCACATAAATACAGTTAAACCCACCAAATTAGACTGTTGCCTATCTAACTTCTATGTGTTAGTCCCGAAATATTTCCACAGGGCAATTGAGAGATAAAAGTGAAAACACGCTAAGGAGAAGATTTTACGCTGAAAAGATAACAAGAGCCAATCCAAGGTCAATATCAGACGCTGAACGAAGAAATCTCAAGATTCTGACCAAGGATTACTCAAATTAAATCCAACCGAGGAATAATCAAAGTCAGACCGGAGAGGAATTGAATTGATAGTTTTGTAAAGACTGTACAAAACTGTCAAAACTCATCCATTTCCTCCTCCATGACCGGCGGCTAGATGAGAGATGATGAGTCATGGGTGGCCTCCTCCCTTTCTCCTCCTTGGATGACTTGAAGACCTTGGCAAGAGGTGGCCAAGGGAAAGAAACCTCCCCATTTTCTTCCCCCCAACCGGCGGCTCTTTGGAGTCCACAAGGTGGTGCCATGTGGTGTCTCCTCCACCACATCCTCCTTGCCTCCTCCTCCTCCCTTGGATGAGAAACACATGCCACCATCTCCACCACCCATCTCCACCCCTCTTGGCTATAAATAGAAGTGCCCTCCTCCTCATTTGTATAACCAATCCATACACAAAAACACTTATCTCTCTAAGTTTGGTTACTTTGTAAGTTTGTTCGGTTTATGAAATAATACTCTTGTTTGTTCTTGAGTATTATACTATAGAGAATACTCCTGTTGGTTCTTGAGTATTCAGTAGGAAATTGGGAATACTCATGTTGGTTCTTGAGTATTCCACTCCTTTCCCTCTTACTGTTTTCAAAAACCCCCGAGTATTTAGCTATGGTATCCACCTCTATGGATATTCGTAGCTAAACTCTTCATTCGGTGGAAGGTATTTTCTTGTATTATATAATGTTGTAATATCTTTTAGTTTCATTTCTTTGTATTCAAAACTTGTTCTATGTGCCATTTATAGTCAGAATTTCCAAGGTAGAGTGGATGCTACGAAAGGGCAAAACTTTTTCCTGGGATTCGTGAACATACTCGGGTAAGTGGATGCTACGAAAGGGCAAAGCTTATCTGAGGAGTTCGACTTATCTAAAACACCACTTGGTCAATCGTAACTGTGAGATCAGGTGGATGCACAGAAGGCTAAGATACTTCGAAAGGAGGAATTAGTCTGAAGTAGAACAAGGGTTGCCTTAAACGATGTTGCAAGTCTTGCGCTACGAAAGGGCCTCGATTCATCTTTGAATACTTAGAAAAGTTACTAACGGTTTATTATATACATGTTATAATACAAGAGTACCTGAAACCGAATACTTTCTTTCAATCACAAAAACCCCCTGTATTTACTTTCCCAGTATAACTGTCCCGATCAACCACAACCATCAACCGCTCAACAACCGAAGGAATCGCAATCACGCATCACCCACTGTAAGTCTTCTAACCTTTATCTCTTTACTTTCAGTATTTACTTTCAGTATTTAATTTCTGTATTTACTTTTCCGCACAAAAAACCCAAAAAACCAAAAACAGTAGTTTAATTACTCGCGCTAAAATCTCAATCATCCTAAAACACGTCCCTGTTAGTAAAAGAACAACGTATCCCCCTAATTCCCTTGGGTTCGACCCCTACTTACCACTTCTTCCCAGTAGTCGCGAGTAGCGGACTTTACAAATTTATTTGTACAATTTGCTCTGACGACTAGCGAATCGTCACAAGCCTTTTGAGATCTTCATCCAGCCGACCGGCTAACTCGCCCAGCCGACCGGCTCAAGTTGGACGATTGCACTCCTCCCCGCTCTTTTGTCCAACCGTTCGGTTGGCTCAGGGGAAATTCCCACCGGACCAGGTGAAATGCTCTTTGCCAACTTTTTGCTCTAAATCACCGGTATTTCCCCATGTTTTCATATTTAGGCCTTGACCATGGGGGAAACTTGTTTTTTACCTGAAATGTAGAGATAGAGGTCGAATGACATCAAAATAATATCATAAACGACCCAAAACTATAGTGAAGAATGGTCATAAATCATTCGAAAACTCGACTGATCAACACTGCACACTTAAGTTTTTTTCGTCCCGAACAAAGTATGAAAATATGTCAAGGTCATGCAAATGTCGAAATGCTAGTGGTGCTATGTTTTTTGTATATTTGCCTCACTAGATTTTACAAGGTCTAGATCATTATTTCTAAACATGCTATTGAAAGAAAAATGACAAGTATGTACAATCTAACTAGCTCCTTTTCGTAGGCGTTATGAATGCATTTAGCGTATGCATTAAGCCTTTAAACCCCTAGGCTACCCTAGTGGACGAGTTGTAGTCTCGTGAGAGTTTTCAGAAAAGGGAATACTCACAAATCCCACATGTACCTATCCCATGAGAATGAATTCAAGAGTGCTTAACTAATGCGAGGATTTCTCAAAACCAATTCCTCACCCCAAGCTAGGACTACCATCACATTATCATCAAAAGAACTTTTGAACCATTTGAGTGCCCTTGAGGTTGTGCATTCAAGATTAACAATACTAGAGCTATTAAATGTCTCATCCAAAGTTCCACTCATTTTCAAGGCAATACAATAGAAGCAAAGTTAATAGTTTTGCACAAAAGAGTGTCAACCGCTCACCTATGCTAGCTAGGGCTAGTCCATGGGTTTGCGACATGGAACTCATTCCCAAGTTTTAGGCGCTTGAGCCGTAATCCATTAGGGAAGAGGAGTTTGACACTATGAGTTCTTAATAAACAAGCATAGACCAAATGATAACTCCCGTGCAAGCACAAGGATCATCCAAGAGTCGTTCCAACTAGCACACAATGCAAATGAATGAATTTGCACAAATGAAGAATGATGGAAGAACATAGAGTCAAGTTTTAAGTGCTTATTTTCTTCTCTTTTTTTCTTTTCAAATGGCCTTTGGCCTACAAATACTTTCGAGGGGGAACTTTTCTTCCTAACCCCCGGCATTTGTATATTTTGGATCAAAACTTCTCGTGGCCTTCGAGAAAGTTTTTGGTCGGGGCTTTGCCCTCTTTTGACCATGAAAATGAAGCATTTTTTGTGTTGGGGCCTATTTTTCGCCCTCTTGTTTTTGACTCCACACTTAAAACTTGACAATATGTTCAAGGAATTTATGGAATGCGCGGGAAACAATCTTAAGCATGACACTCAATTAGAAAACTCAAGTCACCAAGGAGCATATAAAAGGTCTAAGTTTTTCGTGAAAATTTTAAAAGTGCTTGCTAAAACTTAATCCAAGGTATTTCAACAAAAATACTTAGAAAATTAGATAGACAAGGGATAGCAATGATATTGATTCACAAGAATGCACATTCGTAGGATAGGACTAGGTCGGTTCTAGGTTCAAGATCCAATAAATGTGACATATAGGATAGATGTGATTTATAGAGATTTAGAATCGATAGTCACAAGCCTTGGTGGTTAAAAACACTCTCATGTTAGCGATAAGGTACATGAATGCAAGTGTCCATTCTAAAATGATAGGCATGGCATAATATGAGTAAACTATGGGACTACCCACTCCACACTTAAAGCATAGCTTAGTCCCTAAGCGCAAACAATAAAGAATAATGAGATAAAGGCGCATAGGAACTTCCCTCGTTTGTAGATGTGCCCCACCAATAGAAAAGACGCCATTGTGCTAAACGTAATCATACATGGTGCAAATAACTTCCTTGATGACAAGAACACATGAGAGGTTAAAAGCAACATGTGACATACAAGGTCATGTGAAACACAAGCATGAGCAAGTGAGCATCACAAGTCACGTGATAACATCATGGCATAAGTTTCATAAAATACAAGCAAGGAAAGTAATCTACATCCTCCATAATGTGCACAAGGTATCTTAAGTGCCAAGAAAACGTCAAACTAGAGTCATGGCATGGTATAACAATTTAGTTCCACTCTAGTAAACACTAATAAAGCACATGTGCACTAAGGGCAACATCATTATTCATAGAAAGATCAAGGGAAAGTTAGAGGGGTGTGGTGATGTGAAGTGGAATTGGAGTGAGTAGAACTCACTCCACACTTAAAATTTTACCCACTAATAACACATATCACACTCCACACTTTAGAGCCTTAAATACTCAAAATCATGCCAAACACTTACACATATAAAAGAACAAGAATGAAACACTTACAAACCGGGTTACCTCCCGCGAGGGCCTAGTTTTTCCCGTCTTGGCAGAGACGTAGCAAAGAGCCCCATAGAATCACTCGTTGAGAAGTCCTTTGCTAGGATCCCTTCTCACAGGGCCTTGGATTTGGTCGTGTCAATCCACCTTCAAATCCCATTTGAATTTCCTCCCATCAAGCCTACAGTGGACTTTCCTTTAGGAGCATGACCCCTTCAAATATGAAGATCCCTTAAAAAATAAGGGGTCATGGGAGCTTTTTCCAAATGATCTCTCGAAATAGGGCAAGAAGCTCCAAAACTTGTCTCAAGATGAAGTAGTGAAGAAAGGGTCTTCATAACTTGTCTCGAGCTTGATGGGCATACCCTCCTTAAGTTTTTCAATGATGTCCATAGGTGCCCATCCCTCAATCTCCCTCTCTAAGCTTGCCTTTTCTTGCGTGCGAGAATGCCCTTTAGCTTGGTCCATGTAAACTTCAACAAAGTCTTCATACCCTCGAAGTCCTTTTGTCTCTATATCCTCTTCCTCTATCTTATCCTCATCAAGAAATTGGGATTCACAATCAAGCTCGCTTGTACCGGGAGGAGGGAGTTCTTCTTCATCGACAAAAGGTATTTCCTCTATGTAAGTGGCATCATCATTCAAGAATTCCTCATCGGAGAGCCTTAATGGGATGGTGAGCCCTTGTGTGTTCTCATCCAAATGATCATGATATGTGCTAGTAGTGAAGGATGCTTCACTTTTGCATTCCAACTCATCTTCGTTACAAGATTCACCATCCCTATTTTTTGTAATGAGCTTCGGTGGCGGCTTTCCAAAATTCATCCTCCGCTTCTTGATCCCATTCTTCCTTTGAGGCACTAGATTCAAGAACTTCTTCTTCGGATACCTCCTTTTCCTCACCCAAGTTCCCAATCTCAATTTCTTGTTGTGCCATCGTAGCTTGAAGTTTCTTGAGCCTAACATGCATATCTTGTTTGAATTTCACGAGATCCCCCATTTGAGCTTCAAAGTCTCTATTCAACCTTTCTTGATTTGCGAGAACTTCTTGCTTCATTTCCTCTTGACTCTCAAGGAGTATAGCAATTATAGATTCCAACTTAGAGGGCTCACTTGGAGGTTGAGAGTATGGAGGGTAGGAGTGTTCAACTTCAAGGCGTTGGCCATCATTCCAATTTGGAGTGGAATAATTTGTTTGATAGCCAAGTTCTTGAAAATAAGAGAATGGTTGCTCCTCCTCTTGGTAGTATTCTCCATTGGCAAACACTCGTTGATTGTAGGGGTCCATCCTCGCAAAACAAGATAGAGTCAGTTAGCAAGGGATATGAGTAGAAAAAGAAGAATATACAAGTATACGAAAGAAGAAAAATATTCACAAGAATAGTCGGAACTTTCACACAATCTAATCTAGGGATGTGCTAACTAGTTGCTACCCGGCAACGACACCATTTGACGAACTGTTCTTTTTCACCTCTAAATAGTATCAATAAAGAGAGGATCGAATGTAGTCAAAACATTTATATTAACCGGTAAAGTACCGGGTCGAACCAAGAGGAGCAAGCTAAGCACATGCACTATTTAAGATCGTGTTTCCATTCGGCTATTTTAAACAAAATGTGTAAAAGAGTGTATATATCTAAATCCTATGTGGTTAGTAATTGGGGATAAACGTTAAGTATGAGGCGTTTTTAGGGGTTACTCCCCTCGGCATTTTCTCAATGATCACATACACGATATTCAAACATTTCATTGTAGTCAGATAGCAATGAACCTAGTTTAGACTAGGATGGACCAACTGTCACTTGAATCTATTCCTAGCAAAACTCTCTTATAGCTCGAACCTCTCGGTTCATTCCATGGAAATAAATACTATGAACTCGACTCCTAGTTCACTTCCTACCTATGCATTGTAGAAAAACTAGCTTAGACTAAGGTAGACCAATGTTTATGTTAATCTAGTCTTAGTCAAGCTCTCTTATAGCTCGAACCTCACTCGCTAGAGATAATTGGTTCATTCCATAGCACCATTATCCTTGGAATCTCTTCCTAAGGTAATAACTACTATGAACTCGAGTCCTAGTTAACAACAAATGCATAAATTAGATAGGATCATATTCTCTATTATCCAAACTAGGCATTTTATCAAGCACTTACTAGCATGTCATTTATGAAGCGCATAGAAAACATGAATTTGACGCCATTAGATGGGATTAATTGATGATTCGCTTAATGACTAACTCCAATGAATTAAACATTCAATCCTTAATCAAGCATCCATATCCTAAGGTTCACTTAGATGATTCAGGATATAGATCATTTTCTCCATCCTAGAACTATTCCCAAGGGTTTCCAAGTCCTAAGTTCAAGTTTTAGTCTAAGTTGTCACTTAGGCATTTTATCAAACACCTAGAGTGCATAGCATTCATAACACAAGAGAAAATGAAACCAACAATCATCCATATGAATATCAATGTATATATGTGATCAAAGAGTACCAAGAAGAGTCATAAGACCCTCAAAACACAAGATTCACTACTCACACATCATGTAAGACAACATGGTGTGAGTAGGGTTTAATGGCAACACAAAGAGAATAGGAAAAGAGTAAAGGAAGGAGGATTTGGAATCCTTGAACTCCATTTTGTGCCTTCTTCTTCTCCTTGGTTGGATTGTTGATTGATGACCTTGGATGACCTCTTTTCCAATCTTCTTCTCCCCAAAAACCTCCACACTTAGGTCAAAAAGCCCTCTTTTTATTTATAGCCTCGGATAGAAAACTTCCGGTACTGTAGCAGTCCACCCGACCGGTTGGGAATCTTAAAGAAATTCACCCGACCGGTTGGGATTGATCTTGGTGAAGGCCTTCTGAAATCTTCATCCAGTCGACCGGTTGACTGGCCCAGCCGACCAGCTCAAAGTGGACGATTGCAAGCCTTCTGAGATCTTCATCCAGCCGACCGACTCAAGTTGGACGATTGCACTCCTCCCTGCTCCTTTGTCCAACCAGTCGGTTGGCTCAGGGGAAATTCCCACCCGACCGGGTGAAATGCTCTTTGCCAAATTTTTGCTCTAAATCACCAGTATTTCCCCGAGTTTTCATATTTAGGCCTTGACCATGGGGGAAACTTGTTGTCTACCTGAAATGTAGAGATAGAGGTCAAATGACATCAAAATAATATCGGAAACGACCCAAAACTATAGTGAAGAATGGTCATAAATTAGTCAAAAACTCGACTGATCAACAGCTCAAGTCCCAGCCGACCGGCTGGGCCAAGAACTCAGAAATTTCAGTTTCGGAGCTATAAATAGAAGAATAGGTTTTAGACCCAAGGGGGTGATTTTTAGAGCCAAAAAAATTGTCAGAAAAAGGCTAAGCAAGGCTCACCATCATCAAAGGATTGGTTGGGGGAGAAGGGAGAAGATCAAAGAAGGAATTTAGAGCTTGCTCAACATCTCCAACTTGAGTTTTCTCTACTCATCTTTTCTCCCTCTTTGTAGATTTGTACTGAAAACATGTATCATGATGATGAGTGAGTAGTTCTTGTGTTTTGAGGATCTTACAACCCTCATTGGTACTCTATGATCATGTATATACATTTGATTCAATAATCTATGGTGTTAAATTTATGTTCACTATGCTCTTCATATATGACATGCTACTAAGTGTTTGATAAAATGCCTAAGTGACATGTTGATCCTAAAACTTGACCTAAGTATCGATAGACCTTAGGAAAGGTTTGGATGTAGTGAATATAATCATATTTAGTGTTTATGATGATGAATACATGGATAGGAAGTGAACTAGTCCCCTAAGCCTATGTTATTTATTGCCTTGGGAGATGTTCCAAGGGTAATAAATGCTATAGAGTGAACCAACATTCTCGATTGAGTGAGGTTCTAATTAAGAGAGCTTGACTAAGAATAGATTCATATGAAAGTTGATCTACCTTAGCCTAAGCTAGGTTTTAAACTATTTGACACCTTGATTTGCATAACTCTTATATACATGATCAATGAGAAATTGCCAAGGAGGGGAGTAACCCCTCGAAACGCCCTTAGTCTATCTTTTATCTCTAATTACTCTCCACCTAGGATTTTAGACATGCTCTTTTATACATTTTTTGTTAGCATGACCGAACGGAAACACAATCTTATATAGTGCATGTGCTTGGCTTGTTCTTTTGGGTTCGACCTGGTCTTACCGGTGTTTATAAAGTGTTTTCGATCAAAGAGATTCTATTGCATTCATTTGCATGTGAAAATTTACATCGTTCAACAACTAAGCTATCAGACATCATCTTCCCTTTTATTGTGATGTGCGCTCTTCACTATATTCATTCTTACAAAAGAGCACGTGGTAGTAGCAGTAGAAACTGAAAGAGTGAGGATATAATAAAAGAAATATGTGTAATTCTTATTCTGGCTTATCATTGATATAGTTTAGAAATTTAGGTCAAGTTAAAACTTAGAAATTGTCGAACTAGCTCAATATATTAGAGTTCATGCTCATCGATGCCCTTTCATCTTCGTCAAAGTTTTTTAGATACATTTTTTTCGGGTAAAATTATGTTTGAATTTAAATTTATTGTTAATATATTACAAAATTTAAATTACTATTACATTAATTTTATTATATAAATTTTATTATATTTATATTAGGAATTTTTAAAAAAGACGTGGGGTCACCTCCAGACAATGCTGCTTCCGTCCCTGGCAATTTGATCAACTGTGATCGGAAACAATGTGTCGGATGGATCAAGTTTGGGATAACAAGGTTCTATGTCTTTGAGATATTCGTTCTATACATGTGAGTTTGGATGGAAATATTTAGGACCGTTGATACTTGAATGCATGATGAACAGTATTGTGTACCTTTATAATATTTAGGATGGAAATAGTATTTTGGTAGTAAAAATTGTGTAAGGTTTCAATACGTTTTGAAATTTTCACTAAAAATGCGACAATATAAGAGGTTTATGTGACTAGTCCATGTTTCAACGTATATGAGGACTTTTCGACAAGTTCTCTGAAGTATTAACCTTGATGAAAGATATGTTTCCCGAGGCAAATACTTTAGCTAACCGTACTTACGAAGCTAAAAAGGTTATGTGTCCCATGGTAATCGAGTACAAGAAGATACATACTTGTCCCAATGATTGTATATTGTATCGTAATGCTTATAGCGATTTGGTTGAATTTCCGGTGTGCAAGTCTTCTTACTACAAGTTAAACAAAGGATCGACAAATACCTTAGAGGCACTCTGGCCAAAGTATTATGGTATCTTCCACCGATTCCCAGGCTTCGAATATTACTTGCTGACATGGAAGATTCTGATAATATGCAATGGCATGCCGAGAAACGTGTCATTGCCACCAAAATGCATCATCCGAATGATTCACTACAATGGGCCAAAGTAGACAACACATTCTCAGATTTAGGATCAGAGTCTAGAAATTTATGCCTTGGCTTATGTACTGATGGGGTGAATCTGCATAGAAATCTTAGTAGTCAACATAGCACATGGCCTGTGATATTGGTGATATACAACCTACCTCCCAGACTAACCATGAAGCACATGTATATGATGTTTTCTTTGTTGATATCGGGTCCTCGACAACCTAGAAATGATATAGATATATACTTGGCTCCTTTGATAGACGATTTGAAGCTTTTATGGAAAGACGGAGTACACACATTTGATGCATCTAGGCAAGAATATTTCAATATGCGTGCCATGCTAATGTGTACCATCAATAACTTCCCTGCTTATGGTAACTTGTCCGAGTACAGTATTAAAGGGTACAAAGCTTGTCCAATATGCAGGGAAGCGACACATTCACGCCATCTAAAGAATTGTTGAAAAATGGTTTATATGCGATATCGATGTTTCATACCGAGGCATCATCCTTGTAGGCGAAAGAATGTTGCATTCAACAGTTAGATCGAACACGGAATAGAACCACAACCATCTTCTGATGATGAAATACTTGAGAAAATTAAAAATATTACATATCGATTCGGGAAACCCAATGCATGTACCGAAAGTGCTCCATGGAAGAAGCGATCAATTTTTTGATCTCCCTTATTGGCATACACTTGACATCAGACACTCTATTGATGTGATGCATGTAGAAAAGAATATATGTGATAGTCTGATCGGTACTTTATTAAACATTCTTGGGAAAACAAAGGATGGAGTTAAAGCGAGATTGGGTATGGTAGAGATGAACATTCATGCCAAAATAGCACTAGAAACACAAGGGCAGTGTACATATTTGCCTCCATCATGCACCACTCTTTCAAAGAGAGAGAAATCAAGGTTTTGCGGAGTTCTTAAAGCAGTTAAAGTTCCGTATGGGTTCTCTTTAACTATTTCTAGTTTGGTTTCAATGAAGGATCTGCAGTGAATGGATTAAAATCTCACGACTGACACACGTTGATTTAACAGCTCCTGGCTATTGCAATTAGAGGTATATTACCTTCTAAAGTGAGAGTCGTTGTACAAAGACTTTGCGTGATTTTCAGCTCTTTATGTGCTAATGTTGTTGATCCATCAGAGCTTGATAGACTCCAAGAGCAGATGGTGGTTACATTATGCCAACTTAAGATGTTCTTCCCACCATCCTTTTTTTGATATAATGGTGCATCTTAATATTCATTTGGTGCACGAGATTTGAATTCTTGGACCGGTGCATATGAGATGGATGTACCCTTTTGAGAGGTACATGAAGATTCAAAAGAGATACTTGAGAAATAGACATCATTCCGAAGGATGTATAGTGGAAGGATAGATAGCTGAAGAGGCGGTTCATTATTGCACTAGTTTTTTGGGAAATACCATCGTAGTTAGGATTCCAAGGCCACGTCATTTTGATCAATTTCAGGAAATAGGAACAAACGGGCAGAAACTCGTAGTTGATTCCGTAGTTGAGTTAACAAAAGCCCATTTCTATGTGTTGCAACATATATCTGAGATGAAGTCTTTCATCGAGCAGCACTTAAACCTAATAAGGAGTGCACACCTGGGCAAAACTGAATAGTGGTTGCACTAAGAACACCGTTGGTCATTTTGTAAATGGCTGAGTAGTAATGTGGCGTTAAATAATGAAGGGAACTTAGGGGAAGTGTCTGACGACGACTTAATGAAGTGGCTTATGGTAGGTCCTAGACCAAGTGTATACATGTGGAGAAATTTTGACATTAACAATTTTTGTTTCCACACAAAAGATCACGACGACCGGAGCTTTGTGCAAAATAGTAGTGTCACACTTGTTGCTAAAACCACTCATGTTTCTAGTGCTAGAGATCGAAATCCAATATCTGCTCCTGTTAATTATTTTGGGGTTGTCGAAAAAATATGGGAGTTTGATTATGTTAAACTACGAGTACCCGTTTTTAAATGTAAATATGTTAACCATTATGTGGTTCGTATTGATGAATTTGGAATGACGTTGTGGATTTTCAAAGGGAGGGCTATAAAGATGAGCCATTCATTATGGCCGAACAAGGAAGACAAATATTTTACGTCAAGGTCCCTTCAGACAAGAATCAGTTTGTTCTCATTCACGACAAACAACAAGTAATCAATGGTGCTACAAGTGGTACATCTGAAGACCTCGCTGAAGATTGCGTACTTATTTGTCCGATAGTTCCCATGGATTTTTAATGTCGTGCACACCTATGTATTTACATATCTATTGAACGGGGAGCGCTCGGTTGAGAACCCTTAAAATTTAAGAACTTAAGAACCCAAATCTCACCATTAGATCATGATGCATCTTTAAATCTGCAAGTGTGACAGGTGTCGTCGGTCGAGTCAAATTTTAATTTATAATTTCCTTACTCTTGGCTAGTACATCGGCAAGCAAGGGTCGAACCCTAGAGAGCTGGTGAGGTTACTTGTTGTTCTGTAAATAAAGCAATTGGGCTTTGTGAGTATTTGGAAACAAGTGCAAAAAGAAATAAGCGAACAGTATTAAATCAGAGAGAAATATTTGGTCTAGGGTTTTCTATTGTGACTTCGTTTATCATTGATTTCTAATTATCTGATCTTATGTTCTTAAGTGTGGTAACTCTGTTTCAGCTTATAACCTAAGGTAAGGCCGTTTCAAGCACTTACGCCACAATTTACTCTGTTTCAGGTTGTAGAATTTTAGTTCTATCAAACCTAGTACTCCGTTTTAGGTTATATTAGATTAAGTGCAAACTACTTGTTTTAACGGTTTAGTATCAAACAAGCAGCAAACATGGGGGCTGAATTGCTCGGCTAAGCTTTACCGTTGCAGGTCTCCACTTAGCTTCACAATTCTGTCCAAGATAAGAATGCACAAGAACTAGTAGAACACAAGATAGCATTAAGCAAAGAATCTCAAAACTACGTCACAATATATTAAAACCCTATACCGAATAGAAGGTTTAGCTACTCATGTCCATGGGAATACAAGACAATAATAATGAAGGTGAGAAAAGGAATTCTTCTCTATGCCGAATGAAAAACTAGAGAGAGAGGCTCTGGCCTTGGGATGAGGAATGCTTCGGATGCTGAGGGATGATTGAAAACCCTTGCCCTGAGGTCTTATTTATAGTAGAAACCTCGGGCCTCTAAGTCTATTTTTGGGAACGAGCCCAAAAATGAATTAGGAAACTCGTCGAAATATCTCAACTGACTTTGCTTGGTTTGCAAGCTAACTTGGCTTCCAAGTAAACTTGGCTTGCAAGTTTGCTTAACCTCCATGCCAAAGCACCGACTTTAACAACATTTGGAAAGTGGCTTAAACCGCCATGCTGAGGACGAGCCGAGGAATTGCTGGGCTGCGCCGTGGCGCAGGCTGGGACGCGGCTCGGGTAGCCTCGGACTGAACTGGGCGTTTCTCGGGCATGGGCTGGTTCCACTCGGGTGTTCTCCTTGGCTAGTGATGTCGTCCGCCTTATTTGCTATTTTGATCACTTTGCTCGAGGTCGATTCGTCAGCTAAACGGGTTTGCCCGAGCGACTTGATTTTAGTGCCAGACAGCTCGGCTAGAGCGTTGGAACACGACCTGGGACGCAGCCTGGAACGCTGCTCGGGCGCTGCTTGGGCGATGCTCGGGCGCTACTTGGGCGATGCTCGGCCAAAGATGCCTTGTGATGTTTTTGGCACAAAATGCCATCTTTAATGCGCGTTTCCTCCTAGAGCTCCCAAAACACCTGAAATGCAAAACAACACTAACAAGTAACTTGTTCGCATAATAAAGTGTCAGAATTGGTGGGATTTGTTAACTCGATGAGGCGTTGCCTCCATCAATGCGACACATGTCCACAAAGCAAACTCAAATTTGGTAGCTTTGACTTTCCATTTAATGCAACTTTGAATATGCAGATGGAACATGTGTCACCACTTTCAAAGGTGAGATTTGGGTTCTCAAGTTCTCGAATAATAGAGTGGTTCTCATTTGAGCACTCCTCTCTATTGAACTACGATTTATGTGATATTATAGGGATCACAACATATAGTAGCAACAGGGGCGAGAAAGACTTCCAAGTCTCTTTGCACATCACAAAGAAAAATAAGAGGGGCCCCTCGTTGAGCTCAAGTTGATTAAGCAACATATGGATAATTGTACCAAGATCACAGTCGAATTTCATGCCACAAGTCTTCCCAGAAAGGCAGAATGGTGACACGTGGAGGAGCTACATGGGTGTACCTCGAGTTCCTATAGAATAAACAGATTGGAGGAAGGAATCGGAACATCACAAGGAAGTTCTGTGGAGCGAAGCAGTAGTAAGATATTCTTCAAATCCAAAATCATATTTGTTAGCAACATTAATTTTTGATTGTACTAATTATAACTTGTTATATGCTTTTTCAGGTAGCGTTTGATGTATGCGAGCCACAAAAAGAGCAAGAGATCAAGTATGCATCCAGCGCGTGGAGGAACTTCAAAACTAGACTTGCAAAACACTTTATATTCGGTAAACGGAAGGATGAAGATCCCACGGGCGAGTATAAATTTGTTGATTTTGATAAGTGGAAGAGATTTGTAGAGCACAAACTCATTGAAATGCCAAGGAAGCTATCTGATCGCAATAAGGATCTTGCTGTGAAGAATGAATATGCGCACAACATTGGTCGAGGAGGCTACAGAAAAGTGAAGGATGTGATAGTAAATGAGAAGATAGTCGATTTAATTGCACATGATGTAATTAGAGAGGGAGAAACACCTTCTATCACTGTAGAGAGATATGAACTGTAGAATAGGGGACGTCTCAAGAAGAATGCAGAGTTCGTCACCCAGGTATCTCAGCAAGTGGCTGAATAGATTGTGAGTTTTTTATATTTCAGTAGTTAATTTTTTCATATACTAACCTTTCTTAATGGATGACTTGATAATATGATCAATTAGTGGAAAAGTCCAGTCAAGGATTTTTTTCATCCCAGGGTCAACATGACATACTGATTGAGGCGATAGGGATGCCTGAATACCCTGGACGTATTGAGAGTGGGCACACACGTTCTATCGAAGATTGGGTTATTGAAATTCACATCTTCTAGGATGACACCCAGTTCCAACACTACTCGCTTAGAGATGCCTAATCGCCTCGGCCGTCACTGTCTTGTTGATGTAGACCCATAGAAGGACATATTAGACGTACGTTTAGAAATTTTTAGTTTATTGTTTGTGGCTAGTTGGTTTGTTTTTGTTGACCATATGTTACATAAATTGTTCATGCTAACATGGTGGCCTGAAGAGCCTATTATACATTGAGGGGGGACTCAAAGGTGACAAACAGCTTGTGGAAATTGGTCGAACCCTGAATGGTCGATTTGTTAATTTTCCACCAGTACCTGAAGATACAATGAAGGTGAAGGTGTGAAGAGCAATCATTCGAGGAACAACATTGCCAATACCCCGTCCGAAGTACCCGGAGTTATAGATGCATAGGAATACCATGAGGTGTGGCCGAAAGACTTGGTCGTTGTCGATAAAAGGGTGAGATAATAGAATATTTGATGAGTCGAGTTTTTGACTCATTAATAGCCATTTTTCACTATAGCTTTGGTTTGTTTCCGATGATTTTTTGATGTCATTTGACCTCTATCTCTACATTTCAGATAGAAAACGAGTCTCCCTCAAGGTCAATGCCTAACTATGAGAACTCAGGGAAAACCCAAAGATTTAGAGCAAAATTTGACCTTTCGGATTATTTTGCATGCCCAGGTCGCATACGGTGTCCAAATTGGGTAATCTTTAGCTTGTTGGAAAGATAACGCAAAGGGCTACAACTTTCTAGCTGATGTCAAGACCCAGTTCGGATGAGAACATCACGCAAAAGCCCTGGACAGTGTCAGTCGACCAACTGAAAAAAACCTCAAAAGCTGATCAGATTTTACACATCCAGTCGACCGACTTGGTATCAAGCCTAGTCCAGTCGACCGACCGGATCAAAAACTCCGAGTGCTCTCAATCTATCATCATTGAGTTGGCCGACTGGACTGTCCAGTCGACTGACTGGAACAGCTATAGTATCGGATGTCACCCGAGGCTATAAATAGAAAATGATAGTTTTGACCTAAGGGTGGAGGTTTTTTGGGAGAAGAAGATTAGAAAATAGGTCCAACCAAGGTCATCAATCAACAATCCAACGAAGGAGAATAAGAAGGCTCAAAAGGGAGTTCAAGGATTAACAATCCTCCTTCCTTTACACTATTCCTATTCTCTTTGTTTGTGCTATAAACCCTACTCACACCATGTTGTCTTACATGATGTGTGAGTAGTGATCTTGTGTTTTGAGGGTGTTGTAACCCTCGTTGGTACTCTATGATCATGTATATACATTTGATTCAATAATCTATGGTGTTAAATTCATGTTCTCTATGCTATTCATTTATGACATGTTACTAAGTGTTTGATGAAAAGCTTAAGTGACATTGTTGATCTCAAAACTTGACTTAAGCATCGATAGATGATGGACCATAATTATACGAATCATAAACACAGTAAAACCCACCAAATTAGACTGTTTGTCTATTTAACTTCTGGTTGTTAGTACCGAAATACATTTGCAGGGCATTTTGGGGTCTAGAGAGAAAACACGCTAAGGAGAGGATTTTACGCTGAAAAGATAACAAGAGTCAGTCCGAGGTCAATATCAGACGCTGAACGAAGAAATCTCAAGATTCTGACCATGGATTACTCACATTAAATCCAACCGAGGAGCAATCAAAGTCAGACCGGAGCAAAATTGGAATGATAGTTTTGTAAAGACTGTACAAAATCGTCAAAAACTCATCCATGGGCAAGATGACCGGCTACTAGTGTGAAAGGGATGACTCATGGGTGGCACAACCCTTCCTCCTCCCCCATATGACCGGTGGCTTTGGTTGGAGGTAACCAAAGCCACAAACTCCTTCCCATAAACTACTTGCAACCGGCGGCTAGGAGGAGCAACCATAGGGATGTGACATGTGTCCTCCCTTCTCCTCCACAAACTCCTCCCTCTTCCTCCACCCTTGATGAGAAAACACTTGCCTCCCATCTCCACCCTTCACTCCTCCCTCCTCCTCCCTATAAATAGGAGCACAACCCTCTTCACAAAATCATCACCACCACATTTCACAACTTATCTCTCTAGATTTGTAATACTTTGTAAAGTTTGGTTTTGATCAATAAAGTTACGATACTTTGCTATGCGCTACTCTTCCATGGATAGGCGTAGCTAAACTCTTCATTCGGTGGAAGGTATTTTCTTGTATTATATAATGTTGTAATATCTTTTAGTTTCATTTCTTTGTATTCAAAACTTGTTCTATGTGCCATTTATAGTCAGAATTTCCAAGGTTGAGTGGATGCTACGAAAGGGCAAAACTCTTCCGTGGGGTTCGTGAACATACTCGGATAAGTGGATGCTACGAAAGGGCAAAGCTTATCTGAGGAGTTCGACTTATCTAAAACACCACTTGGTCAATCGTAACTGTGAGATCAGGTGGATGCACAGAAGGCTAAGATACTTCGAAAGGAGGAATTAGTCTGAAGTAGAACAAGGGTTGCTTTAAACGATGTTGCAAGTCTTGCGCTACGAAAGGGCCTCGATTCATCTTTGAATACTTAGAAAAGTTACTAACGGTTTATTATATACATGTTATAATACAAGAGTACCTGAAACCGAATACTTTCTTTCAATCACAAAAACCCCCCCTGTATTTACTTTCCTAGTATAACTGTCTCAATCAACCGCAACCATCAACCACTCATATACCGGAGGAATCAACAATCACGCATCACCCACTGTAAGTCTCTCTTTGTAATTAATCATTTAATTTCTTTAATTTACTTTCCGCACAAAAAAACCAAAAACAGTAGCTTAGTTAATCACGCTAAAAGCTCAATCAACGTAAAACACGTCCATCGCTAGTATAGTTTTAAAGGAACAACCTATCCCCCTAATTCCCTTGGGTTCGACCCGTACTTACCACGTACTACCTAAAAAATAGTTAAGTCATGAGTGCGGTCTTATAAATTTATCTGTGCAACATTGCCTCACGACAAGGCAGTGTCTGTCAAATTGGCGCCGTTGCCGGGGAATTAGCAAATGGATAGTTGTTCTTTTTTCTGTTATACATAATTCACCATGTCGTCGTACTACGGAAGCAAGCCTTGGTACTATGAGGAGTTTTCCCCACCACCCTTCGAACTTGAAGTCCGTAAGAAGATCATCAACCTTGAGCAATCCCGGGACGAAACTTTGGACGAGTACTTGGCGTACTTCGATTCCATTGTGGCGAGCTGCCCGCACCACGGATTCGCATATTCATATCTTCTTCGGACATTTCTTACTGGGATGAGACTTCCGGAGCTTTGCTTGTTAGATACTGCCGCAGGAGGGTCAATAATGGAATTAAGCGAAAAGGAAGCCTGGGGCCTCATTGATGATTTGGCCGAGAGCACAAAACGAGGGCCAATGCACCAAACTGAAGATAAGGCACCAACGATGAAAGTGGACTCAGTACAGAACGAGCCCGGCATCACACCCATTGCAAGCTTGCCCGCAGCAAACCCGGAAGGAGACATCAGTATAAGGGCAGTAATGGACGTGGAGGCGGCTCTAAAGGAACCAACATTGGAGCCCACAAAGCTGACAGAGGATGAGGACGCATGGATAACTGAAGAAGAGCCTGCATGGGATCTCACTCCCGAGCCATCCGAAGTAATGGACGAATCAGATACAGAAAGCATCGAGGAGGAGTCTTCATGGGAACTCACTACCAAAGCGGACGAGGAAATCAAGCCAGGCCCAGTCCTCATTTTCAATTTATCCAAGAAAGACCTGGCCCTTGTGGTGGAAGTCCCCCAATTTGTCCCCTCGGTTTGTATGCGGATCTCAGCCCCTGAAGATGAAGGAATCAATGATGAGGTGCAAGGCGAGTTGGAGCCAGAAAAGCCAACAATGAAACACTCCCTCGCCACGAGCCAACCAAGCAGCCCTGAAAACTCGCTCGTTCTAGGATGGCCAATCATCTCTGCCACAAAGAAGCGACAAAGACATGGCTCGGTGCAATGGAAGCCCGGAAGGAGGAACAAGAGAGCTCGACTTGATGAACCAGCTAATATGGTCAAGGAATCCTCGCCCTTCCGAGGATATGTGAAGAAGAAACCTCCGGATCAAGGGAGAGCAAAACTGAGCCCGCTTCCATATGTGTTCTTTGGGCAAATCAAAAGGGCAGCTGTGAAGAAGTTCGACCTCAAGAAACCATGAGATCCAAACACATCTGCTCGCAATAAATCGGGAAAAGGGCCTGAGCAGAATGACTCCTACATGGAGCACGCTTTTGCCATGACTGGACAAGGCAGCCCTAAATAGGAGAAAACCCAGTTCAAAAAGCTGATAGTGAAAGGTCCCTCGCCTTCTCAGAGACGTTGGAAGGAGATACCATCAGAACTGGACCCAAACCCGTCATCTGCTAAAAAAGCAGGAAGACTCACCGCAAGAATCAAAGTTGGTGGAATCAAGAAGTACGACCTCAGCCACCCATGGGACCCCAACCAATGATCCAGAATGAGGTACTGTCGAGCCAACGACGTTAAACAAGTGCACTGGTCGGGAGGTAACCCGACACTATCTTACTTCCTATCATTTTAATTTTCAATAAGCGCTCTCACCCACTTTTTGTCTCGAAGGAATGTCTTACATGTAGGAATAAAGTTTTTGGAGCAAGACCGGATCAGCCAGACAGCTTCCGTGAATTTACCGGGCCTGTGCTGAGAGTTCGAGGCCTCAGCTGAACTCCCTCGATTATCCAGCCTCGTGCCATGTCGTTCACTCGACACCTTAAAGGGAGTTCTGTTCTTCTTTTTCCTTAATGTCATTTCCTTCTCCTGTATATATTGCATGACTTTTGAACTAAGGTTGCCTTCGTTCAAAAGTGTGGGGTGAGAACCAACTGCATGTTTTTCTTTTTTTTAGTATCTTTTTGAAAATATGAACTTAAGAATGTGAAAAAGATAAGTCATAATTCATGCATTAACCTTGTGAAAATTCAACTGTCTAAAAACTTAGGATGTAATTTTTCATTTGCCCCTTTGTGCTAAGATAACCAGGGATGTGGAGTTGATAGAAATGCCCTCGAAGGACTTGGCAAGCATTCGAAGGATCGAATCAAACTATATGGTTTTCGAAGTCAGTGGAGGCTGCACTTCAGGTTTCAGTGAATAATTGAAGTCAACTCCGCCAGGAAGCATCTATGCAAAGGCGAGGACGGGAATCAGACCGTCCTCTCTCTAGTCAAAATAGCCGAGAAAATAGACGAGCGACCCTCATCTTGACCCGCGCAAAACGACAAAGACGAGAGGAGCGGGGAGGTATTTCCATATGCTCGCGGGCGATGATTGGACCTCCCAAAAAGGCGAAAAAAATGGACTTGCAATCACAAAGAAGCAACAGCTCGAAGAAGCAAATCAAGAGGCCTAGAGCCCAATATTGTGAAGGTTTTAACCGACAAAAAAGTGAAGTTCTCAAAAGTCAAATCCAAGGCCAAAAGCCAAAGACCAATTCACTACAAAAAGCAGTCCATCGCCAAAAAGAAAGAAATCAAAAAGGCTCAACTCACTGAAACCCGAATCGAATCACGTGCTAGAGAAAGCTACAAGAAAACCATATAGTGCGAGACAATCCCGAGGATGCCAGCCTGGACCTGAAAAGAGCTATCTCCCGAGACATCCAATATAATTTGCATCTCAGCACGGAGGTACAAGTATCAAATTACTCCTACGTATTTATACGGTTCAATTTAGTAATAAGTAGTGATGCATGAATTAGGATAAGTCTAGTATCACAGTCTAATTTTTCATATTTTAAAAAACCAAACTTGCATAGAGTGCCACCTTTAAAAGCATTGTTCGGGACGAACAACTAAAAGTGTGGGGTTATCTGATGGACCATAATTATACGAATCATAAACACAATAAAACCCACCAAATTAGACTGTTTGTCTATTTAACTTCTGGTTGTTAGTACCGAAATGCATTTGCAGGGCATTTTGGGGTTTAGAGAGAAAACACGCTAAGGAGAGGATTTTACGCTGAAAAGATAACAAGAGTCAGTCCGAGGTCAATATCAGACGCTGAACGAAGAAATCTCAAGATTCTGACCAAGGATTACTCACATTAAATCCAACCGAGGAGCAATCAAAGTCAGACCGGAGCAAAATTGGAATGATAGTTTTGTAAAGATTGTACAAAACCGTCAAAAACTCATCCATGGGCAAGATGACCGGCTACTAGTGTGAAAGGGATGACTCATGGGTGGCACAACCCTTCCTCCTCCCCCATATGACCGGTGGCTTTGGTTGGAGGTAACCAAAGCCACAAACTCCTCCCCATAAACTACTTGCAACCGGCGGCTAGGAGGAGCAACCATAGGGATGTGACATGTGTCCTCCCTTCTCCTCCACAAACTCCTCCCTCTTCCTCCACCCTTGATGAGAAAACACTTGCCTCCCATCTCCACCCTTCACTCCTCCCTCCTCCTCCCTATAAATAGGAGCACAACCCTCTTCACAAAATCATCACCACCACATTTCACAACTTATCTCTCTAGATTTGTAATACTTTGTAAAGTTTGGTTTTGATCAATAAAGTTACGATACTTTGCTATGAGCTACTCTTCCGAGGATAGGCGTAGCTAAACTCTTCATTCGGTGGAAGGTATTTTCTTGTATTATATAATGTTGTAATATCTTTTAGTTTCATTTCTTTGTATTCAAAACTTGTTCTATGTGCCATTTATAGTCAGAATTTCCAAGGTTGAGTGGATGCTACGAAAGAGCAAAACTCTTCCGTTGGGTTCGTGAACATACTCAGATAAGTGGATGCTACGAAAGGGCAAAGCTTATCTGAGGAGTTCGACTTATCTAAAACACCACTTGGTCAATCGTAACTGTGAGATCAGGTGGATGCACAGAAGGCTAAGATACTTCGAAAGGAGGAATTAGTCTGAAGTAGAACAAGGGTTGCTTTAAATGATGTTGCAAGTCTTGCGCTACGAAAGGGCCTCGATTCATCTTTGAATACTTAGAAAAGTTACTAACGGTTTATTATATACATGTTATAATACAAGAGTACCTGAAACCAAATACTTTCTTTCAATCACAAAAACCCCCCTGTATTTACTTTCCTAGTATAACTGTCTCAATCAACCGCAACCATCAACCACTCATATACCGGAGGAATCAACAATCACGCATCACCCACTGTAAGTCCCTCTTTGTAATTAATCATTTAATTTCTGTAATTTACTTTCCGCACAAAAAACCAAAAAACCAAAAATAGTAGCTTAGTTAATCACGCTAAAAGCTCAATCAACGTAAAACACGTCCATCGCTAGTATAGTTTTAAAGGAACAACCTATCCCCCTAATTCCCTTGGGTTCGACCCGTACTTACCACGTACTACCTAAAAAATAGTTAAGTCATGAGTGCGGTCTTATAAATTTATTTGTGCAACATTGCCTCACGACAAGGCAGTGTCTGTCAATAGACCTTAGGAATGGTTTGGATATAGAGAATATGATCGTATCTAGTGTTTATGAAAGTAAATGCATGGGTAGGAAGTGAACCAGTCCCCGAGTTCATGGTATTTATTGCTTTGGGAGATGTCTCAAGGCTAATAAATGCTATGGAATGAACCAATTACCGCGATGGAGTGAGGTTCGAGCTAAGAAGGTTTGGCCAGGAATAGATTCAATGAGAGTTGGTCTATCCTAGTCTAAACTAGGTTCAAAACTATTTGACACCATGATTTGTCTAATTCTTGTGTACGTGATCATTAGGGAATGCCAAGGAGGGTAGTAACCCCTCGAAACACCTCGTATCTATCGTTTATCCTTAACTACTCACCATATAGGACTTAGATATACCCCTTTATACATTTTTGGTTTAGAATAGCCGAACGGAAATATAATCTTATATTGTGCATGTGCTTGGCTTGCTCCCTTGGGTTCGACATCGGTCTTACCGGTCATTATAAATTTCTTTTGACCAACTGCTAAAAATTACAACGTCAATATTACAACTTCATTTGCATTTTTCATTATACTAAACATAAAATTTAATTTCAAATCATTAATACAATTCAACATGCAAGAGTATGATAATGTGGTATACAATTCTTTGCCACTTACTGAGAATGATGAAATACACGGACTGGCCAGGGATTTGTCGACTTTTGCATGAGGTGTGGACGAACTTGAACAGGAGTACGATTGTAGTACATGTGGAACAGAATGTGTTCGGTGACGACTACGGTATGGCTGTGAGCCAAGAGGACCTCAAGGAACTATATAAGCTAGATGTGTTGGGGAACTTTACATGTGAATTATTTATAAGGTAATATTCATGATTGTTTTTTGATGATCATTTGTCTCAATGGTCTAACTAACATAATTTTTCACTTTGTAGTTCTGTATACAAACAGATGATCGGTTGGGATGTTATGTTTGGTTTCTTCAATCTTTCAATCATGACCCCGTCCATCAACAGAGAGGAGAGGTTGATGATAGTTGTAGCAAGATTGAATATGGCGGACCGAGATCGCAACTTTTGCTACTTCTTGCCTTACGTGGATCACGCATTGTAAGTTCATAAGTTAATTATAATGTGTTAATTGCTTTTTGAGCATATTTTTTTAATTTAGTTTGTTTTTGTTAGGTGGCTTTAGATGTTATGTGTCATCTTCCCAAAATAACATTTAGTCCATTGGCTTGATTCATTGCCAAATGCTAAAAGAATAAACGGTTATGCTAAGGATTTGGTGGACAGGTAAGTTTCCGACTCACTTTTATCTTGTACCTAGTATTGATAGTCACTAATTATATTATGTTATTTATTTTAGGGGATTGCACCGATACTATCAAGGATGTATACCAAGGAGTAACGTAGTGTACAGAGGAAGATAGTTGAGGTATTCATAGATGAAACACTTTTTTAATATGCTTGCACATTTTCATTAATAAAGTGTGTGATAAGAGATTATTGATCGTGCAGTGCCCGAAAAAGCCATTGGATCATTTATGCGATTATTATATTTTAAATTATATTCGGGACATAATCGAGTTTATAAGAGCTAATAACATTCATTACGTTGTTTAATTGGCAAAACAAATGTGTAGTTGTAACTTTGGTTGGATTTAAACCCATTAGAACTTTATTGTATCCATTTACTTGTCTTGCATTTCATTGTAGTGTTTTCCTAATGGGATACAATCATATGAAGACCGCAAGATTGATCAAGTAAGGGATGCAGCCGCCGTCTACTTGTATGACTATTTGAGCAATCGTTACCTGACCGCTATAGGACATCAACTTTAGTGTTCTTATATTTTACTAGGACATTAACTTTGATGGCATTGTTAATAGTATCAAAGAAGATGTATGTGTATCGAATGATTATCTTTTCGAATGAATGTAATTTGATGTTTTGAATGAGCAACAGTGTATTTGAAATTGAGCAGCAGTGTATATTGATGTTTCAAATGAGCATCAATATTGATAAATTTGAGATGGATTTGAGCTATTGAAAGCCAAATCTGCCAATTTTTTTAAAAAAGATTATGCATCGGTTCACAATGAAGTGATACCTAATGTAGGACATTATGCATCGATTCACACAAAACTGACGCCTAATATCCTACATTATGCATCAGTTCACAAGAAATCGATGCATCATGTCGGACATATTAGGAATCACTTCATTATGCATCAGAACCAAAATCGATGCATAATCCCATCCAGAACAAATGCCTAATGTTCCGACTGTAGTAGTGCATCAAGATCATCTACGTCTCAAGTTACACCTAATGTTGAGAGGTCATAGAATACACGTTGATCATATTATCAAGTCCAGTCATGTACCATTTGGGATACAATTTTCCAAGCTACGATTTTTCAGTTGATATCAAGATCTAAATCCCATGTTAATGCAACCGAAAAAAATGTAAATTAAGGCTGCATAACAAGTGCACATAGTTAATCACATGTAATCTTATCAACTTTACGAACCTATAATGGGTGTCTGGAGTACTACCACCAGAGAAATCAATCACATAGCGCATGAAGCCAACGACAGGGGCTACAAGTTTTATGTTAATACCTAAACACAAGTCTAACGTTAAGGTGGTCGAAAATTACGCCATAACAAGTTGTATGCATGAAGTTTGCTAATGGCCATCCAACTTTCTAGAGTCTATAGAGGCATCATTTAGTATCCGTCAAAGATGAACTATACATGGTTGGAAAGCTAGTTTAAAGTTGTACAACTTTTGTGTTAACACCTAAACACAAGTCTAATGTCGGTGACCGAAACTATGATGAAGCAAACTATATGATTGACGTTCACTAATGATCAGCCAACCTTCTAGAGCCTACAGAGGCCTTATTCCGTGACCGTTGAAGATGCTTTATATGTGGTTGGAAGGTTAATTTAAAGTTCGACGAATTTCATCTTAACACCAAGATGAAATTCGAAAGTTATGCTAGTAAAAACAACGACTAGACATACATGGTTGATCAAAATATTCTAAAATTATTGGGGGTCTTAGGACCCCCTGACAAACCATACAGCCGCCTCTGAATATGTGTCCCAGCTACACATTCAAACTTACAAGTAGGTAAAACTCAAAGCCACTAAGTTTGACTTTATCAGTGGAACACGTGTCAAGACCAAGATTACTTGATGATGCACTTTTAAATGTGCATATGAGAATTTCAAATTATCAAAATATAAGGAACTTATCAACCGAGGGATCTGTATATGACATGGTTTGAATTTATGCCATGATTTTGAATATATCACATAAGCAATCACTACACCATTTTACATCCTACTAGACAAACTTTGAAACTTGTCGCAAAATCTTTGTCGCATATCAAGGTTTATACGATAGCACTTTGATTGTTTGTCGGAATAAAAGAAATATGCGACAAAAGTTTATGCGACAACAAAAAAGTTGCCCCATAAAGATGTTAACGCGACTTTCATTTAAGGGACACCAAGTTTATGTCGCTTAATTGTGTTAATGCGACATTTCCTTAAGCGACGCGTTAAAAATGTCTCGTTAAATATTTGATGCGACTTAATTTAAGTGACACTTTAAAGTATGTCTCATAATAATGAAAAGTAGATCACCACATCAGCTGCTGGGATTGACCTGCCACTTTAAGTTCGAAATTGACTTGACATTAGATAGGGCGACCTACCAATTGAATCTTAGGCGACGTTTTATTTCATAATAAGTCGCGTAAATGTAAAAGCATTAGATGCAGAATAGAACCTAATCTTCCTAGCTAGGGTGGGCGTGGGACGGGTTTTGCTCGTTCCTAACCCGATCTGAAATAATGATCTAACCCAACCCGAAAGACCGGTTCATCATGTGAACCCAAACCCGACCCTAAAACTAAAATTTATAAAATGCATAAAACATTCAACATCATCTATCATGATATAAATACTTTTAAAATATAAGCTTGAATCACTGATTTATGATGTAAAGTTTAGTATTACAATTTTATTTTTCATTGCAAACCAATTACTTATTCATATGTGATGTGATATTGCACGAGAACAGAAATAGATTAATTGGTATGATAGCACATTCATTCAGATGAGGTGTAAGGTTCGAATGTTTTTAAAAATCTAGTATTTTTATATATACTTATAAAATCGGGTAACTCGATCCTGAACCCTAACCCGACCCGAAACTCATACCGGATTGGGTTAAACCCAACATTAAATTAACCGGGCCAGACCGGACCGGGTTTTTTTTCCACCCCTACTCCTAACACAAAAATTTAATGGCCACATTCACAATGACTGCCTCATTCCTTGGTGTAATTTAGTATTTGTTTCATTCTTAGACAACACCCCCACCTTGTTTTTTATCTCCCGGCCTTGGTTTTATATCAGCAAGAATCCAATATTATTATTATATTTTGATAAAAAAATCCAATATTATTATTATTGATGTAATTTAATGTTTGTAAAATCTATGAAACCTCCATTCCATTTAAAATAAAGGTTCAAAGATAATGGGCCAACTTAACTTGGTCCATTTAGCCCATTAAAAAGATACATAGTATTTCACTAGGGTTTATCGTCTCACTCCCTGCTCACTCCGCCTCCCTCTTGCCTCACACACTTCAAACTCCGCTTCACTCTTGCTCAGTCGGTTCTGTTGGCAGAACAGCAACGTGCGCCGCTCCTACACAATTCAGCCGAGCATAAAACCATCGCGTCTCCCAAATAGCAAAAATCGTATCAAATCTTTATCTCTCAAATCCTCATCGAGTCAAAGCAAACAGAAAATCACAACACTGGAAATCAAAAGCTCGATATTGAAATGGAGATGTTGCTACTCAACTGGTAAGTGATAAGTCGAGTTTTCGACTTATTAATACTCGTTTCTCACTATAGCTTTAGTTCGTTTCCGGCTATAATTCGATGTCATTTGATCCCTTTTTGTACGTTTCAGGTACAAAACATGATATCTCAGTGTCAAAACCCAAATACGAAAACTCGGACAAAATCTGAGACTTGACAAAAATTTGGGCAGAAAAGAGCTCCAGTCGGTCGACTGGGAATTTCCCCTGCACCAGTCAACCGACTGGGATTATTCTATCCAAAACCCTTTCTTCTTCCTTTCTTTTCTCACTTCTCCCGACTCACTCCTTTCAATCGCTCGACTCCGATCCGCCCAACCCCCGACCTTCGCCATACTTCGCCACCAGCCCGTCCTCGCCTCGCCATCGCCTTGCCATCAAGTCGACACCTCCGATCATCGCAGCAGCACCTCCCTCCACCCGCACCCCCGATTTCGATCGGAAAAGGCTCAACTCGCCCGATCTCCTCCGTCCGGCCTCGCCAACACCCGCTCGAACTCCCATCCTGCTCGGAATTGCCCCGATTGCTAAACCCAAGTGCCGATTTGGTCCATTGAAGCCGTTCTAAAAAACCCCAAGTTCGACCTAAATCACCGACCCCAGTCGACCGACTGGGAATTCTGTTTGGCTCCAGTCGATCGACTGGATTGAACTTCAGGGGTATCAGTTCAATCTTCTGTTTTTCATTCCTATTTCAAGCATGCCTCGTGCCAGTTCTTCGTCCCAATCCAAATCCAAGGGCAAAGAGGTTACTCACGAGCCCTCAAGAGATGATCGTATTGTTGAGCAACATGAGTCCGACGAAGATGATAGGCCTCTTGTGACACGGAAGCGGAGGTTGTTAAGGGATTCATTGGTAGACGATAGCCCAGCCTCTGATGAGGATTTTGACGCTCCCCCAGTTTCTCCTGCACCTCCTCCAAAGAAGAAAAACCAACATCCGAGGAAACCGGCAAAGAAGAGGAGAGCTCCCGCGCCACCTATCCCTAGAGTGCCATCACCTCCTATCCATAGAGCACCCTCACCCACTGCCGAAGCATCTCTCTCCAGTGCCCTCGTCCCGATAGTGCAAAATGAAGGGCCTTTGGAGGGACCCTTACCGTTCCCAACCCCTTACCCCTTCTCCGAGCCTCTAGTGTTTCGAGACGAGGTGCATCGAAAGCATCACGCCACCATTAAGAAGAAGGGGAAGATGGCCCTTCTTACTCTCTACCCCGACATGGGATTCCTTCGTGGAATTGATAGTGCCATCACGGATGAGGTACATTCACGACTTACTCATAGTGGCTTGCATTTCGTGTTTAATGATGATCCAGGAACCTACCAGAGGGTAGTAGAGGAGTTCATTTGCTCCTTTGAATGGATTAGAGAGGAAGGGGAGGAGGGAAGAGAGTATTATTGGAAATTTGTATTGGGAGGAAGGGATTTCGAGATTAAGGAGAGTGTGATCCGAGATTGGCTAGGATTCCATCCTCATGATGCCATAGCCCAAAAATACACCGAACATGATCAGAGCAGATTCTGGAAGCAGATTTCGGGGAGGAATGAGTGGTTTATCTCCTCTTACAACTCTTCGGTGATCACTGACCCGGTCTGGAAGATTATCCACCACCTCATTGCCATTGGGATAAATACTCGGACGGCGAAGGCTAGGTCATTTACCCTCCTCGATATGGACCTCATGCTAGCTATTGATCACGGGGAGGTCATTGATTGGCTCGCTGTCCTTGCCGTCCGATTTCAGAACATTGTTAAGGAGGAGACGAGGAATCTTGCTTTGGGAGGTCGCTCTTTGATCACACTGATTGCCTTAAGGTGTAACTTCACCTTTGGCCATGAGGGATGTCCCAAGCCGTCCAAGAGCACACTCGATATGGGCACCATGAAGCATATGCATATCCTCAAGAAGGATGGGAAGACTTGGGACGTCGACAGGAAGCCTCATCAGAAGGAGCTTGTGGAGAATGCCGTGTACAGGAGGAAGGTGTTCAAGAAGGAGAACCCGCTCTACTGCATAGCCAACCTTACACCTTCCCCTCCTCCCTCTCCTATAGCCTCTCCTCCCACAGCTGCCGAGCTCGCAACTCCTATCCCTGAGGAGCCACCCACTGAGGAGCATGCTACTGAGAGTGCTCCCCGTGCTGTAGATGATTCAGTTGAGTGGAGACGGAGAATCTCCTCTGATATTGCCAACCTGAGGAGTGGTTTGACTCGGCTAGAGGACTTTGTTAGGGAGTCAGACGCGAGAGCTCGCCAGAAGTGGGAGTGGCTTCGGTCCACAGTACTATCCATGGTCAGCGGCTCTGGTGGTTCAGTAACTCCTTCAGCAGCCCTAGATTTCTCCGTACCTCGTGGCGTCTCCCCCTTGCCTGCCACGCTAGTTTCTAGAGTCGGGGAGGCGGGGTCACCACTCACTGAAGGCACAGTGGAGCGGGTTAGCTCTATTCGGGAGGAGAGTCCACTACTCACTAGTGCCACGATACCGAATGAGAGCTCCTCTAGATAGGAAGGTGTTGGAGATTCAGCTAGATAGACCAGCCCACGAGGCGATGAGGCTACATCTTGAGCTTGTATTGCATTTTGTTCTTACTTTGTCTATGCTTTGATGCTTACTTGCTTAGATCATGTACTTGGATGTTAAGTCGCCTTTTGGCGCAATTTTAGATGATGTATGCCATTTTGAGTGATTATACTCTTGACTTGCCTTTGGTTGTATGCTACATTTCTTACGATATTGAAGGTGCTTACCATTTATGATGTTCACACCACAGGTTATACACCTACATATTATCCTCATGTTCAAATGTCACCTTCTTTGTCTACATTTGCAACCAAAAGGGTATTTCTCACTCCCAAGAGTTATGTTACCGGCTCTACAAACGAGGGGAGTTCCTATGCGCCTTTGCCTTTATTTTATCATTCTTTGCGCTTAGGGACTAAGCTTGAATTAAGTGTAGAGTGGTTTGATGCGCATAGTTCACATGTTTGCATGCCATGCATATCATTTTTTTTAGATGGACACTTGCATCTTTTGCACATTATCCGTACATGAGAGTGTTTTTAACCACTTAGGCTTGTGACTATCAATTCCAAATTCCTATAAATCACATCTAGCCTATTTGTCGCATTTATTGGATCTTGAACTTAGAACCGACCTAGTCCATTGAATGTGTATTCTTGAAAACCAATATCATTGCTATCTTTCGTCTATCCAACTCTCTAAGTATTTTCGTTGAAAACCCTTGGATCACGTATAGCAAGCACCTTTTAAAACCTTTGTGAAAAACGTAGACCCTTTGAATGCTCTTTGGTGACTTGAGTTCTCTAACAGAGTGACTTGCTTATGTTTGTTTCCCGCACATTCCACTCACTTTAATTTGAACATATTGTCAAGTTTTAAGTGTGGAGTCAAAAAAAAAATTTTGCGGTCAAAGTGGGCAAAGCCCCGATTGAAAACTTTCTTGTGCACGAGAAGTTTTGCTCCAAAATGGTACAAATGTCGGGGGTTAGGAAGGTAAGTTCCCCCTCGAAAGCATTTCTAGGCCAAAGGCCGTCCCAAAAAGAAATAAGAAACACATAAAACTTGACTCTGTGTTCTTCCATCATTCTTCATTTGTGCGGGATTCATCATTTGCATTGTGTGCTAGTTGGAATGACTCTTGAACGACGCATGTGCTTGCACGAGAACTATCATTTGGTCTATGCTTGTTAACTCTAGTGTCGAACTCCTCTTCCTTATGGATTACGGCTTAAGCACCTAAAACTTGGGAATGAGTTCCATGTCGCAAACCCATGGACTAGCCCTAGCTAGCATAGGTGAGCGGTTGACACTCTTTTGTGCAAAACTATTAACTTTGCTTCTATTGTATTGCCTTGAAAATGAGTAGACTTTTGGATGAGACGATTGATAGCTCTAGTACTGATGACCTTGAATGCACAACCTCAAGGGTATTCAAACTCGTCCACTAGGGTAGCCTAGGGGTTTAAAGGCTTAATGCATAAGCTAAATGCATTCATAACGCCTACAAAAAGGAGCTAATTAGGTTATATATACTTGCATTTACTTTTCAATAACATGTTTAGCAATAATGATCGAGACCATGTGAAAGCTAGTGATGCAAATAGACGAAAAACATAGCACCACTAGCATTTCGCCATTTGCATGCCCTTGACATATTTGCATACTTTGTTCGGGACGATCAAAGCTTAAATGTGGAGTGTTGATAAGTCGAGTTTTCGACTTATTAATACCCGTTTCTCACTATAGCTTTAGTTCATTTCCGGCTATAATTTGATGTCATTTTATCCCTTTTCGTACGTTTCAGGTACAAAACATGATATCTCAGTGTCAAAACCCAAATACAAAAACTCAGGAAAAATCGGAGACTTGAGCAAAATTTGGGCAGAAAAGAGCTCCAGTCGGTCGACTGGGAATTTGCCCTGCACCAGTCGATCGACTGGATAGACAAACAGGAGAGGTGCTCAACATTGCCCATCGAGTCGGTCGACTGGACCTCCAGTCGGTCGAGTAAGAAGAAGCTTCAGCGCTCGTCAACTCTTTGCCCATCGAGTCGGTCAACTGGACCTCCAGTCGGTCGAGTTGACGAACACCTCAGAAGGCTCTCCAAGTTTGTCAATCGTCGGTCGACTGGGACACCAGCATCGGCCAGTCGACCAACTGGGACTGCTACAGTACCAGATTCCAGCCAAGCCTATAAATAGAAAGAGGCAATTTTGACCTAGGGACTTGGCTTCTTTGGGAGATTTTACAAGGAAAAGTGATCAAATCAAGGGCATCCATCATCATCCAATCAAGGAGGATTGAAGATTAAGGGAGTTTACTAGGATTAATCATCCTATTCTATTCCTCTTCTCTTCTCTTTAGATTGTGTAAAAACCTTAGTCACACCATGTTGTCTTACATGATGTGTGAGTAGTCCCCTTGTGTTTTGAGGGTGCTATTACCCTCTTTGGTACTCAATGATCATTGTATACACATTCATATGCAAATTTATGGAGTTGATTTCATTTTACTATGCTCTTCATTTTAGACATGTTGCTAAGTGTTTGATAAAATGCCTAAGTGACATGTTTGTGTTAGTACTATGATCTAAGTATTGAGAGAGCTTAGTGATGGTTTGGATATAGTAAAAATGGACCCATCAAACATTTATGAGAGTAAATGCATGGGTGAGGGGTTAACTAAGACTTAATGCATATATCATTTATTACCTTGGGAGATGTTCCAAGGATAATAAGTGCTATATAGTGAATTCATATCTTTAATTGGTGAGATTCTAATTAAGAGGGCTTGACTAGGATTAGACTTGCATGATAGTTTGTCTATTTTTAGCCTAAGCTAGGTTTTAAACCCATCAACCCCTAAAATGATTATATTCTTGTATACATGATCGTTGAGAAATTGCCAAGGAGGGGAGTAACCCCTCGAAACTCTCTTTAATCGAATTGAAATCCCCTAAAAACCATTTCATTACTTGTTTCTTGATTGATAATTATTCCCATAATTGAATTGAAGGAATAGCCGAGTTAAAATTTGATCTACCTAGCGTATAATTACGTTTGCTCCCTTGGATTCGACACCGGTCTTACCGGTCAAATTATAAATATCTTTTGACTATACAATTTATTACACGTCAGTAAGCAGCACACGACTCGTAATATTGCACGCGTTTGAACTTCAACTTATTCAGTGTAATATGTTAGCTTCATTATTTAACTCGGTTGCTATATAATACAACAAAAATGAACTTTTCAACAAATCTAATGAACATGACCGTACAGTAGAAAATGTTTTAAATTTTGAAAAATGACACTCCTTTTGGTTCATTCGATGAACAGAAAATGCCTCGGATGTCCTCTAACAAAGGCCTCGGATGAAAAATGACACTCCTTTTGATTCGTACAACAAAATAACTTCTTTTTTTATTTCAAAGGAATATAACCTGTTGTGGTGGTCATTTTAGGCTTCCATCTATTATAATTTAGTGTTCTTCACTGTATTGTAGGAACAACGTTCATACTAGTTGAAGTATCCGTCACACATTACCAACCCTCGCATAGGCTTCTCAAGATAATGAGTGCTTGTGTATGATCTCAAGTTGGTGTTTATCTTAAGTTACAAGGCAAAATGAAGTAATACGAGAGGAGGGATGATAATTATATGTCAACAAATGTATTTGTAAAGTTTATGGGATTGAACTTTTATATTGTTAGTATTTGTATTTAGGGTTAAGATCAGGTACAGAGTTAAATTTTGGTACAAAATACAAAATTCGTCAAAATCATTTTATAATTCGTCAGTTTATTTTATAGTTCGTCAAAATTATTTTATAGTTTGTCACTTTTCGAGCCGAAAAATGAAAAGACTACATAGTTCGTCAGCTTCATTTTATAATCCGTCACCAAGAAAAACACCAAAAAATTAAGATTTAATCTCATCCATTCAAATCACAAGATCAAGGGCTATGATTAGTTTGTATTTTGTACCAAAAAATTAACTTTGCACCGGATCCTTTTCCTTTGTATTTATAATAAGGGAAAAGTACACATTGGTGCCCCGAACTATAGTCATTTTCCAATTGAAGGTCCAAACTATCAATTTTTCCAATCAAGGGCAAAGTAAAAAATAAATTGACCAATTTTCGAAAACCAAGCAGCGGAACTTCACCGTGATTAAATTGTGAACTCAATCATGTGAACCATGTTGAAAATAACCTGATGATCTCATCATAAACTCTTAACGTATTAAATCGATCTTTTTTTGTTACCACCAATACACTTTTTTATTGAGTCGTTATTAACGGGATTCACATGATTGAGTTTGTAATTTAATCACGGTGAATCTACGGTGCTCAGTGTTCGAAAATTGGTAAATTTATTTTTTATTTTGCCCTTGATTGGAAAATGTGATAGTTTGGACATTCAATTGGAAAAGAACGGTAGTTCGGGCACCAATTTGTACTTTTCCCTTATAATAATGTAATTTTTATTTCGAATTAAATTTTATTTAATGATTCATGTAATCGTATATTCGAATATTTGAATATAAAATCTTTTTTGATATTTATTATTTTTATAGCAATGAAATAAAATAATTAAAAGATTTTATGCTACATTATATAATTAAATTTGACAATCATTATTTATTGATTACGGGACTAAATATAATAATTGACGCATAAGAGTTTAATTTAACGCGATCAGTGTTTTTCGTTTGTTGTGTATACTTTTCGTTACTCCGATTTCGCAACACGTTTTTCGTCGCATAAAGTTTATACGACCTATTTAATTTTTATGCGACACGAAAAAACTGTGGCCTAGGATGTAAATTGGCACAATGAATACTATGACGCGATGTGAAGGTAATCATTTTATCAAATCATATTGACGGATGCACAATCGTCGTGTGCAAACGTCAAGAATAAATTTATAAGTCCGCTACTCGCAACTTTACTACTGGGTAGCAAGTGGTAAGTAGAGGTCGAACCCAAGGGAATTAGGGGGATAAGTTGTTCTTTGAGGGATCGTACAGGGAGGGAGCGTGTTTTAGGTTGATTGAGGTTTTAGTGCGGAAAAGTAAGTGTTTTTTTGGTTGGTTTTGGTTTTTACTGCGGAAAAGTAAATGACAGAAAAGTAAATACTGAAAATAAAAGGAAGAAGACTTACAGTGGTTGTTGCGTGATTGGCAAGTCTTCCGGGAGGTGAGCAGTTGATAAGGCAGTTTATACTAAGGAAGTAAATGCAGGTCGTGTTTAAATCTAAGGAAAGCATTCGGTTTCGAGGGCCTTGTATCATAGCCTGTTTATCATTGACCTTTAGTGATCCTACTAAGTATTCAAACGTGTATCAAGGTCATTTCAAGCGCTCGATTTGCACACACTGTCTAGCCCATTTCAAGGTCGTAGAGCACTTGTTCTATTCAGACTAGCACCCCATTTCAAGGTATACTAGCCTATGTGCATCCATTTGATCAATCATTTCCGATCAAACCAAATGGTGTTTAAAAGAGATCGAACTCCTCAGATAAGCTTTGCCATTTCAAGCATCCACTTACCCGAGTATGTTCACGAACCCCCACGGAAGAGTTTTGCCATTTCAAGCATCCACTCAACCTTGGAAGTTCTGACCTAATATATGGCACATAGAACAAGTTTTGAATACAAAGAAGAGGCACTAAGAGTATAGCCTAAAACATTTTATGATACAAGTACACCCCTTCAACCGAATGAAGAGTTTAGCTACGAATATCCATAGAGGTGGATACCATAGCTAAGTGCTCGAGGGTTTTTGAAAGACAGTAAGTAAAGGAGAATACTCAAGAACCAACAGGAGTAAACTCAAAAAAACTACTAGAATACTCAAGAACCAACAAGAGTATTATAGATTTAGAACAAAAGCTTACAAAGTAGTGCCCAAATTTAGAGAGATAAGTGATTGTGAATTGTGGGATTGTGGATGAAGATTACAAAGGAGGGGAGGTTGTATTTATAGGCTTGGAGGAGGGGAAGATGTGGTGAGGAGTGAAGACACTTGGCATCTCATCCATGGAGCTCTCCAAAGCCGCCGGCCCATGTGGAGGAAGGGGAGAGGAGGAGAGGGGGATGTGAGGAGGAAGCCGCCCATGTGAGGAGGAGCCTCCTCCCATTTAGCTGCCCATGTGTGAGGAAGAGAAGAGGTTTTGTGATCTTTGTGATCTTTCACAAAAGCTATCGGTCCATTTCAGCTCCAGACTGCCACTACTACAGATCAGAGATTAGGCAACGGTTCATATTTTTCATTACGCAACGGTTCGATGTTTAGGCAACGGTTTGTCTGAGAACCGTCGCATAAGAGTACTCTTATGCGACGGTTCTTGAGTACCGTTGCATAAGTGCATGATTATGCAACGGTTACCTTGAACCGTCGCATAAGAGTATTCTTATGCGACGGTTCAAGGTAAACCGTTGCATAATCATGCACTTATGCAACGGTTCGTTTAGAAACCGTGGCCTACATGATGATTTTATGCAACGGTTTGATAAAAACCGTCGCATAAACTCGAACCTAAAATTAAAAAACTTAAGTTTTCTGTCTTTCTTCCAATCCCGCTCTCGAGTTTTGTCGCCCAGTCCGTCGCCCCCCAATCCGCAAGTCGCCGTCTTTGCCCACACGTCGCCGCCCTCGTCAACCAGTTCGTCGACCCGCACCGTCCGTCGTCCCGCGCCGCTCGCCCAGCCGTCGCCACTCGCCCGTCGCCACTCGTCCCGTTGCCACTCGTCCCGCGCCACTCTTTACCCAATCTGAAATCGGTTTGTTCCCAATCGTTCATGTACTAGTTTGTTTCAATGGCTTGTTTATTGATAAGTTTTATTAGGGTTTTACTTGACCCATTGTTGATAGAGATTTTGGTTGATTTTAACAATGTATTTGAATTTTGTTCCAGAGTCAGTGATTGTTTGTTTTTGGTTCTCTTCATGTATTCACTCAGATAGGCAGGTCGAGGACAACATTTTTTACATTCAAAGGTCGTAAAGAACTTCCTTCAAAATTTGTTTTGCTCATATCGGTATGTTTATTGCCATTGTGATTGTTTGGGTATATGATATTGCATACTACAAAACTAGTTTACTACTTACGTCTCCAATCATATTGGTTATTTGATATTTCTTCGTTTACTAACCTTATTTGTTGTTGTTTATAACTTTATAGAGTCGACGCTGCATCCAACCTTTGGCTATTTTCTCCGAGAGATTCTACTCTAAGGTAAAATACACTATGTAACTCATTTAAAACTTTTTTAATTGTTAGAGTGTGCTTCATGGAGTGGATTTATATGGTCTATTTCTACTAATAATTATATCAACCATATATAACAATATATCTTTCTAACTATGAGTATATAATGCTTTATGTAGTTATGATGAATCGAGATTGGGTATCCGGTAGTAGGTTAAGTGTACAGTACGACCAAGGGATTATCGATTTTTGTGCATTTGCATCTTCGTATGCGTCCAGAAACAACATTGAACGTGTTTATTGTCCATGTATGGGTTGCTGGAATAACAAAAAGGTCAAACCAAAGAAATTACGGAAACATCTTTTCTTAAAGGGAATTGACCCACAGTACAAGTTTTGGTATATGCATGGCGAGGTTGAACCGCAAAATGTTCAACCTCAGCCCGTTGAAAGTTTACCGGTGGATGATGATGATTGGGAGGAGGACAATATAATTGACATGGTCAACAATGTTGCCGATGATTTTGTAGCTAGACCTCAAGTTTTGGAGTCATTGAGGAACGATTCAGAATTACCATTGTACGAAGGGTGCTCCAAATACACAAGGCTATCTGCAACTTTGAAAATATTCAACTTGAAAGCAAAAAATGGATGGAGTGATGTAAGTTTCACTGAATTGTTGACTCTAGTGAAAGATATGCTTCCAGAGGATAACACCCTACCTAACCGTTGTTACGAGGCTAAAAAAGTTATGTGTCCGATGGGTATCGATTACGAGAAGATACATGCTTGTCCTAATGATTGTATATTATATCGGAATTCCTATAAAGATATGGTTGAATGTCCGGTGTGCAAGTCTCCTCGTTATAAGTTAAACAAAGAACCAAAAAATGGTTCCAAAGGCACTCCTTCTAAAGTACTATGGTATCTTCCACCGATCCCCAGGTTTCAGAGATTATTTGCTAGCTCGGAGGATTCTGATAATATGCGTTGGCATGCTGAGAAACGTGTTATTGATACAAAAATGTGTCATCCTGCTGATTCACTACAATGGGCAAAAGTAGATAACACATTCCCGACATTTGGAGCAGAGTGTAGAAATTTACGCATTGGCCTTTCTACTGATGGGGTGAATCCACATGGAAACCTCAGTACTCAGCATAGTACATGGCCTGTGATATTGGTTATCTACAATCTTCCTCCCAGGTTAACCATGAAGCGTAAGTATATGATGCTTTCTCTATTGATATCGGGTCCGCGACAACCCGGAAATGATATTGATGTATACTTAGCTCCATTGATAGAAGATTTGAAGCTTTTATGGAACGAAGGAGTACGGACGTTTGACGCGTCAAGGCAGGAATATTTTAATATGCGTGCCATGCTAATGTGTACCATCAATGACTTCCCAGCTTATGGTAACTTATCGGGGTACAGTATTAAAGGGTACAAAGCTTGTCCAATTTGCGGGGAAGAGACACATGCACGCCATCTAAAGAATTGTCGAAAAATGGTTTACATGGGACATCGACGGTTTTTATCGAGGCATCATCCTTACAGGCGGAAAAAAGCTGCATTTAATGGTGAGACCGAACATGGAATAGAACCTCGACCGGCTTCTGGAGATGAAATACTTCAAAAAATTCAGAATATTACAAATCGATTTGGGAAGCCCAATGCGATTTTAAATAATCAGGCCAACTCTGAAGAAGGGTCTGATGACTTAGTAAAGTGGCTCCTGCCAGGTCCTACGCCAACTGTATACTCGTGGAATGCTTACGACATTAACGGATTTTGTTTCCACACAAAAGCTCAAGATGACCAAACCGTTGTGCAAAATAGTGGTGTCACACTTATTGCTGAAACCACTCTTGTTTCTAGTGCTAGAGATCAGAATCCAATATATGCTCCTATTAATTATTTTGGCCTCATCGAAGAAATATGGGAGTTGGATTACGTAAAGTTTCGAGTGCCTGTGTTTAAATGTAAATGGGTTAATAATTCGGCGGTTCGTACTGATGAATATGGAATGACGTTTGTGGATTTTCGAAGAGAAGGGTCCAAGGATGAGCCATTCATTATGGCCGAACAAGCGAGACAAGTATTTTACGTCCGTGACCCTGCTGATAACAACCATTTTGTTGTCCTCCACGGAAAACAACAACTAACCAGTGATGCATCTGAAGATCTAGCTGAGGAATGCATGCCCGTTTATACGATAGTTCCCGTGGAGAACGATGATAGTGAAGCTGATAATGAAATTCAACTACGAGAAGATCATGGCGAAGGAATATGGATTGATAAAGAAATTTAACTTGTGTATGTTATTTATTTATGACTTGTGTAGTTATTTATGACTTGTGTAGTTATTTATGACTTGTGTAGTTATTTATGACTTGTGTAGTTATTTATGTATGACTTGTGTAGTTATTTATTTATTTCTGAGAATGGGTTTATTGATGAATTAATTTCATGTTTACAGGATCATGGCCATTTCACACAGCAGTAGTAGCAGCAGTGAGGATGACCATAATGACACTTCTGGTAAAGTTCCAAAGAAGAGAGGTCTTGTATATATGGGCAGATTCGTTAGGAGACACAAGGACGCTGGTACCAAGGCCACGGTTGAATGGGATAGAAGAGGGAATCCAATAGGGAAGGTTGGAGACAATTGGAGGAGCTACTTGGGAACGTTGGTTCGATGTCGTGTTCCTATCGTACACTCTGATTGGAGGAAGGTCCCTAAACATTTTAAAGACTATGTGTGGAGAGAGGCAACTGTAAGAGCTTGTTTAATTATTACATTGTATTTGTTTTAAACATGGTAATTAACTAACTTTTGTATTAATTAAAACTTGTTTTATATATTTCCAGGCAGTTTTTGATGGAGTCGAGGATCATAAAAATCAGGAGCTTAGCGCTGCGTGCAAGATGTGGAAACAATTTAAGTCACGTCTCGCAAAAGATTACATCTACGGTGACGGAACAGATGAAGATGCTTTGAAAAAGTATTCGTACATTGACTCCGATCATTGGAAGACTTTTAAGGAGCAGAGGCTCTCCGAAGCTGCAAAGAAGTTAAGGGACACAAACAAGGATCTGGTCAAGAAAAATGTATATCAGCACGTCTTGGGTCGAGGAGGATATAGAAAATTAGAAGAAGCAATGGCAAAAGAAAAAAGAGATGAGTTAATTTCTCAGGGGGCAATTCAAGAGGAACAAGCTTCTAATGTCTCTATAGAGAGGCATGATTTGTGGAAGAGGGGACGAATGAGAAAAACGGATGAGTTCGTCTCTGAGGCAACTCGAGGAGTAGCTACAAAGATTGTAAGTTCGTTATGTGTGGTTTAATAGCTAAGATTTTTTAAATTATACACTAAATATTGGTAATTTTTTGAAATAATAGGATGATTTAGTGGATAAGGCCGCTCGAGGAGAATTTTCATCACAAGGCCGACGTGACATATTGACGGAGGCTATTGGCACGGATGAGCACCCTGGACGCACTCGTGGACTCGGGTCACACATTCCATGGAGGATTGGATTACCTAGCTCTAGCTCTTCGAGGGTGACACCCAGTGCTAGTGCTATTCGCAATATTCAGCCGTCTGACCGACAGAGTCAGTACTGCTTCCACGGTGCTCCCACAGATACGGACCCTTGGAAGAGTATACCAAAGGTACTTGGAGATTTTTAAAGTCATTATTTCCTTACTGTTTGGTTTAGATTTTTCTTACAAATGTAAACATCCGTTTGAATTATTTACGTTGACAGATTGGGCTAAGAAGCCTATTATATATCGAAGAGGGACTTAATAATGAGAGACGAGTAGTGGCTGTCGGTCGAGTCATGAACGGTCGTTTGCTACGTGCTATACCACTGCCCGATGAAATGGTGAAGGTGAAGGTCGATAGTTCTCTTGGTCAGATTAATGGACTACCCATTCCCCATGGACAGAAATTAAAGACAACACGAGATGCAGAGGAGAAAGCAGACTTGGTTGCATGGCCGAAGCACTTGGTTGAAATCAACCCAAGGGTAATAATATCAATTATTTGAACCATCTTTCCATTATTTAATTTATCAAATTTTATATGAATTATTTACTAACATTCGAAATTCAGGAATATACCATGCGACTATACTACCACTTGCCACCGGCCTCAAATGATGAAGTAGAGAATTATTCCATCGACTGTCGATTTCTACACGACATGTACTCTAACTTGGGCAGAGACGTTGTTAGAGTACGCATTGCTGACGAATTGTTCGGTGACGACTACACTTCCATAGTGGGCCCAGATGATGTCCGTGATATATTCGCATTGAAACCGTTGTCGAACTCACATTGTGATTTGTATATAAGGTAATACTCTTGTCATTAATTGTTCATCATTTCTTGCAGAAGGTCTAACTTTACATCTTTTTCATGTTGTAGTTCTTTATACGATCAAATGCTTGAATCAGAGGTTCGATTCGGGTTATTCAATCACACGGCCGTGAGCCCTTCCAATGACGTAGATGAGAGGATTGAGTCGTTTGTATCAAGACTCAATATGCCAGACAAGGATCGCAATTATTGCTATTTTATGCCTTATATAAATGCTACGGAGTAAGTACATAAATTACTTGTACCATATAACCTATTTTTTGAAATATGGGTTTATGAATTTAGTGTGTTGATGTAGGTTTCATTGGATGTTGTGCGTTATCTTCCCCAACCAAGGTGTAGTCCATTGGTTCAACTCCTCAAAAGGCGCCACCGTTATACACCGCGATGCAAAAGCTTTAGTGGACTCGTAAGTTTCGAACTTACTATTAGTTTGTAACTTGCATTGACATTCACTAATTACGTATTGTTATTTATTTTAGGGGGTTGCAACGATACTATCAAGGATGTAATCCGAGGATTGATCGTCAAGTCGAATGGAAGATAGTGAAGGTACTATTTATAGAAAAACATTCCTTTACTATACTTGTAATTTTCATTAATAAAGTGTTAACTGAGTTTACTTATAATGCAGAGTCCGAAACAACCCACAAACTCTAATTTATGCGGTTATTATGTTCTGAGAAATATTCGGGACATAATGGAATTTGTTTGTGCTAATAACGGTGCATATGTGGAGAACTTTGACCAAGTAAGAATGCTAGTCTCGTCTTACTCTATTAGAATGTTGACAAATGTAGCTAGGTTGTGTTCTAAATCCATGTTTTACTTATGTTTGTTCTAAATCCATGTTCTAGCTAAGTGTGTTCTAAATCTATGTTCTAGCTACGTTTGTTTCTAAATCCATGTTCTAGTTAGGCAAATTTGTTCCAACTCTATTTTTTTATATATTCATGTTAATCGTATTCTTATTTTTTATAGGTTTTTCCTAATGGGACACAATCATATGAGTTGGGGAAGGTACAAGACGTGCGAGATGAGATCGCCGCCTACTTGTACAACTACTTATTCGAACATAGTGTTTACATGTGAATATTATTTATATATGTGACGTTTGTATAAATCAATGTATATATGGATGGACTTGTATGAATGGTTGTATTTTGAGTAAAATGGAAGTGTTTCCATGTTTGGAAATGTGTAAAAGCAGGGTACTAAATTTGGTTTAGAATGTGTATTCAATTTTCAGGGGGATTTTGAGCTAAAACAGCTGAAACCTGCCAAATTTTTTCATATTTAGTGCAACGGTTCCATAAAAACCGTCGCATAAGAGCTACACTTATGCAACGGTTTGAGCACCAAAACGGTTGTATAATGGTTCATCTTATGCGACGGTTCTAACAACAAACCGTTGCATAAGTGTTCTCTTATGCGACGGTTCTAACAATAAACCGTTGCATAAGTGTTGCTCTTATGCGACGGTTCTAACAACAAACCGTTGCATAGGTGTTACGCTTATGCAACGGTTTCAGGAAACCGTCGCATAAGGTATGGACCTTATGCGACGGTAGCTTATGCAACGGATGAGAAACCGTTGCATAAGCTACGTCTGAACCGTTGCCTAATCTCTCTTCTGTAGTAGTGTGCCTTTGGTTGCTCTTCGGTTGGATTTGTTTTGAGTGATTCCATGTCAGGATCATGATATTTCTTCAGTCGGCATCTGGTCTTGACCTTGGAATGACTCGTAATATCTTTTCAGCTTAAAAACTCCTCCTTAGCCTGTATTCTCTCTAGACTCCAAAATACCCTGTTGATAAATATCGGAACTAACAAGCAAAAGTTAAATAGACAAACAGTCTAATTTGGTGGGTTTAACTGTGTTTATAATAATTCATATAATTATGGTCCATCAGATCACCCCACACTTTTAGTTGTTCATCCCGAACAATGCTATTAAAGGGCGGCACACTATCTAAGTAAACTTTTAAAATATGAAAGTGAGACTGTGGGACTAGATTTATCCTAATTCATGCATTACTACTTATAAATTAAACCGTGTAAATAAATAGAAGAAACTTGATACTTGTACCTTCGTGCTGAGATGCAAATTAATTCAGATGTTTCGGGAGATAGCCCTTTTCAGGCTCCTGGACTGCAACCTCGAGACTGTCTTGCGCTATATGGTTTCCTTGTAGCTTTCTCTAGCACGTGATTCGGTTCGGATTTCACTGAGTTGAGCCTTTTTGATTTTCTTTTTTGGCGAGGGACAGCTTTTTTGTAGTGAATCGGCCTTTGGCCTTTGATTTGACGCTTTGAGTACTTCACTTTTGTTCGGTTAAAACCTTCACAATTTTGGGCCTTTGGCCTCTTGATTTTCTCTTTGAACTTTTACCTTTTTGTGGCTTGCTAGTCCATTTTCTCAAGCCTTTTTGGGAGGTCCAATCATCGCCCGTGAGCATATGGAAATACCTCCCCGCTCTCTCTCATCCTTGCCGTTTCGTGCGAGTCAAAATGAGGGTCGCTCATTTATTTTCCCGGCTACTCTGACTAGAGATAGGACAGTTTGATTCTCGTCCCGACTTTTTTCTTCATAAACGCTGCATGGCGGAGATGACTTCAATCTTCACTGAAACCCGAAGTGCAGCCTCCACTGACTTCGAAAACCATATAGCGAAATTCAGCCCTATGATTGCTTGCCAAGCCTCTCTAGGGCATTTTCTATCAACTCCACATCCCTTGTTTATCTCAGCACAAAGGGACAAATGAGAAGTTTCATTCCAAGTTTTTAAACAGTTGAATTTTCACAAGGTTATTGCATGAATTATGATCTATCTTTTTCACATTCTCAAGTTCATATTTTCAAAAAGATAATATTAAGGGAAAAGGAAAAGAAAAACATGTTATGTACACAGGCGGTTCTCACCCCACACTTTTGAACGAAGGCGTGTCTTTCAGCAAGACTTAGTTCAAAAGCCATGCAAGCAGACAATTATGAGAAGGAAATGACATTACGGAAAAGAGAAGAACAGAACTCCCTTTAAAGTGTCGAGTGAACGACATGGCATGAGGCTGGATAATCGAGAGAGTTCGGCTGGGGCCTTGAACTCTTGGCATAGGCCTGGCTGGCTTGATGTTGCACCCATAATCGATTCTTGAATAGTCATTTCATTCTATGCACCAAGTGGGTGAGAGCGATTTATTGGTAAAAACTAAATGACAGAAAATAAAAGTACTGAAAGTAAGATAGGTGTCGGGTTACCTCCCGACCAGTGCCTTTGTTTAACGTCGTTGGCTCGACGCATGGTGATCACTGGGTTGGATCCCATGGGTGGCTCAGGTCATATTTCTGTGTTATCAAGTTGACCTCGCCATGGTAATGTTTGACCCGCTGCCCATTCACTGTGAACCTGCTTCCATCGTTTGGACTTTCTAACTCAATTGCCCCATGGTTGAATACCTTAGTTATCGTGAAAGGGCCGGTCCATCTAGATTTAAGCTTCCCGGGCATCAATTTCAGTCGTGAGGAAAAGACCAGCACTTGTTGTCCCTTCTCAAATGAGCGTCGGAGGATGAATTTGTCATGATACAATTTGGTCCGCGCTTTGTAGTCTGTTTGCCCTTCATAGGCCTCAAGCCGCAATTCCTCAAGCTCACACAGATTAAGCTTCCTATCCAGTCCTGCAGCTTTTAAATCTGGATTGCAATGCTTGAGCGCCCAATAGGCTTTATGTTCTAATTCCACCGGAAGGTGGCATGTCTTCCCATAAACAAGCCGAAAGGGGGAGGTTCCAATTGGCGTCTTGTATGCCGTCCGATAAGCCCAAAGAGCTTCATCTAGCCTCTGACTCCAATCTTTCCTGCCCGACTTTACCATTTTTTCTGAAATTCCTTTGATTTCGCGGTTTGAGATCTCCGCTTGACCATTGGATTGGGGGTGATATGCCGTGGATGTCCGGTGGTGGACATGGTAGCGTTTTAAGGTAGCAGCCATCATGCGGTTGCAGAAATGAGTTCCTTGGTCGCTTATTATGGCCTTGGGTACCCCGTACCTACAAAACAGGTTAGTGCGCAAAAATTCTATGACAGTCTTTGCATCGTCGCACCTTGTGGCCTTGGCTTCTACCCATTTTGACATATAATCTACAGCAACTAAAATGTAAGTATAACCGCATGAAACTGGAAATGGTCCCATAAAATCAAGACCCCAAATGTCAAAAACATCGTTGACTAATATGGGTACTTGAGGCATTTCGCTTCTAGCTGACACATTTCCTACTCTTTGACACTTATCACATTTTTTACACTTTTTATAGGCATCTCTAAATATACTTGGCCAGAAAAAGCCGCTATCTAAGATTTTTCTAGCAGTTCTCCTAGGCCCGAAGTGTCCTCCACATGCAAACTCATGGCAAAAGCTAATTACAAAAGCTATTTCATTATCGGGGATGCATCTCCTAAGTATTTGATCTGCTCCTATTTTCCATAAATAAGGATCATCCCATAAGTATTGTTTAGCATCATGTCTAAGTTTCATGCATTGTGCTTTAGTAAAAGAGGGAGAAAATGTACCTCCTACAAGGTAGTTGACGATTGAGGCATACCATGGCTCCTTGGTTGAGACGGCGTATAGGTGCTCATTTGGAAATGACTCGGTTATGTGCCCTTCTTCTTCCTCTCGGACAATCCTGCTTAGATGGTCTGCCACAGTATTCTCAATCCCCTTTTTGTCCCTTATCTCCACATCGAATTCTTGCAGTAGCAAGATCCACCGAATGAGCCTTGTCTTGGCCTCCTTTTTCTTCATTAGGTAACGGATGACAGCATGGTCAGAATAAACTATTACTTTTGCTCCAAGCAAATAGGATCTAAATTTTTCCAGAGCGAATACTACTGCCAGGAGTTCCTTCTCGGTGGTGGAGTAGTTCCGTTGGGCAGGATCTAGGGTTTGTGAGGCGTAATAGATCACACCCGCTTTCTTGTCAATCTTTTGGCCGAGAACTGCTCCCACAGCAAAGTCGCTTGCGTCGCACATGATCTCAAATGGTTTTTTCCAATCCAGAGTTTGGATGACGGGTGTGCTAGTGAGGGCCTTTTTGAGCTCATCAAAGGCTTCCTTGCATGCATTGGTAAATTCAAAAGGAACTTCTTTTTGGAGAAGAGTGGATAGAGGCAACGCCTTTTTGGAGAAGTCCTTGATGAATCGTCGGTAGAATCCCGCATGCCCAAGGAAGGATTGGATGTCTCGGACAGTGGAGGGGTATGGTAGAGTCATGATCAGGTCTATTTTAGATTTATCCACCTCTATGCCTTCTTGTGAGACGACGTGCCATAAGACTACTCCATGAGTTACCATGAAGTGGCATTTCTCATAATTGAGCACGAGGTTCATTGAGACACATCGTGCCAGAACCGTGCTCAAATTATCTAGGCAAGCGTCGAATGTATTGCCATAGATGGTGAAGTCGTCCATGAAGACTTCAATGAATTCCCCAATCATGTCCGAAAAGATGCTGGTTACTACCCTTTGGAAAGCTCCCGGGGCATTGCATAGGCCGAACGACATTCTTCTGAAGGCGAATGTACCGAATGGGCAGGTGACTGTAGTCTTCTCTTGGTCCTCAGGTGCTATGGGGATCTGGTTGTATCCTGAGAACCCGTCCAAGAAGCAAAAATATGGCTTGCCTGCCAGTCGGTCTAGCATTTGATCGATGAATGGCATGGGGAAATGGTCTTTCCTTGTGACGGCGTTTAATTTCCTATAGTCGATGCACATTCTCCAGCCGTTCTTGATCCTTGTTGTTACCATTTTTCCTTCAGCATCTTCCTCGACTGTGATCCCACTTTTCTTTGGCACCACGTGGACAGGACTCACCCATTGACTATCTGATATGGGATAGATAACGTCCGCATCTAGTAGCTTTTGTATTTCCTTTTGGACGATCTCCATCATGATTGGGTTGAGTCGTCGTTGAGGCTCTCTTGATGGCTTTGCTCCATCCTCAAGTAGAATACGGTGCATGCATACGGCCGGGCTGACTCCCCTCAAGTCGGCCAGAGTCCATCCAATAGCCAACTTGTGTTGCTTCAGAACTTTTATCAAACTTTGTTCCTGGCCTGCTTCCAAGCCACTATTGATGTTTACTGGGAGTGTGTCATTATCCCCTAGGAAGGCGTACTTCAGATGTCCAGGCAGGGGCTTCAATTCTATTTTGGGGGCTTGCATCACCGAGGGCAGAAAAGTATTTGATTTGAATAATTTTACCTCGTTGACTTCATATTCTGGTGTAAGAGGCTCCGAGATTGTCAAGTGGGCCACCGTTTCATGTAAGTCTTCGGTTAATTCGTGTGAGCCTTCGGTTCCGTTGAGTATGGCTTCTAAGGGATCTGCTCTTAGTTCTGGTTGAATTTCTTGGACCAGGTCGTCCAAAGCATCGAGAGCGTGTACTTCCTTGAATTCCATAGGGTGCTTCATTGCTCGGAATATGTCAAAGCTGAAGACTTCTCCTTCTACTTCCATTGAGAGCATTCCACTTCCATAGTCTATCTTCATTTTTAATGTTTTGAGAAATGGACGGCCGAGAAGAATGGGTGCATGATCTGTAGGTCCGCCATTTTCCATCTTTAAGACGTAGAAGTCTGCTGGAAACACTAATTTGCCTACTTGAACTAGGACGTCTTCTATTTTGCCCTCGGGCTGTTTGCATGACCGATCTGCTAGTTGAATAGTTAGACCGGTGGGTTTGAGCGGTCCAATCTTAAGACATGAGTAGATAGAGAAGGGAAGAACATTGATTGATGCTCCAAGGTCTAGCATGCAATTCTCGATCCTGATGTTGCCAATTGTGCATGGAATGGTGTAAGTTCCTGGATCTCCACAGTTGGGGGACACTTTTCGTTGTATGACGGCCGACACGTTTCTACTCATCAGCTCTTGATCGTATCTAGTACTCCTCCGCTGGTTGGTGCAAAGTTCTTTTAAAAACTTGGCATACCGAGGAATTTGCTTGATGGCTTCCAATAAGGGGATGTTTATTTCGACCTTGCTGAACAACTCAAATACGTCCTCATCCATGACATGTTGTTTTTGCACCCGAGCCGGTACTGGAAATGGAAGTGTTGCGCTGATTTTAGGGGTTTCGGTTCTGGGCACCGGGCCAGGCTTGTGTTCCTTGGACGTATTCTCTTCTTCTTCGGTTACGTCCCGCTCTTCCTCAAATATGTCGTCGTCTTTATCGGTCACATCATCCTCTAGAGTTTCGAGAGATTCGGGCCTCATTTGCTCTTCTCCGAGCAACCTTGGGTCTTTGTCCTCCTCTTGCTCCAAAGGTTTGCCGACAAGCGTTTTTCCACTCCTAAGAGTCAAGGCATTCACATCTTACATGATTTTGATGGTTTGTGAAAGGAGTCTGCCGGACTCATTAGCGTGTGCGGTCACTGAGACAGCGAGTTGGGAGATGTGCTTCTTCAAGTCCGATAATTCTCCCTTTGTTTCGGCTTGGTTTTGATGCATAGTAGTGCTCAACTGCTGCACAGTCCCTGACAATTGCGTTATCATGTCCTCAAGTGACTTGTTTGGTCCTTGATGATTGCTCGAGTTTGCTTGGTACTGGCCTGCTGGTGGGGCATCCTGGTTGTACTGTTGGTGGATCGGTTGATAGAATGACTGGGCTAGTTGAGGGATAGCTGGTTGTGTTTCTTCTTGAGAATAGCTGTTGTTATGCCAGCTCGGGTTGGTTGCTTGATTATACTGTCGGCTTGGTTTGTTTTTTTCGTTGTCATTGTATCCTTGATATCCTCCTACTGTATTGGCCTCCACCGGGTTGACTTCGATCATAGTTGGGCATGCATCAGTCTTGTGGTCCGTAGAGCCACAAAACTCGCAAGGTCTTACTTGAACTGTCTGCTTTTGTAAGAGCTGCATCATCATTTCCTTCATTTGTCTCATCTCTTCTGGCATGGAGTTTACTGATGTCTCGGCTTGTGATACGTTTTTTGTTCAGAAGAATTCATCTTGACGAGTAGTCTCCTCTCTAAACCGAGCATTTTCAGCAACCTTGGTGATGAGATCCCTTATGCTACTTAACGATAGATTCATCATGGATCCTCCAGCTGAGGCGTCTAGGAGCTTTTTGTCTAACTCAGTTAGTCCATTAATCAGGTACTCGATGATGAGCTTCTCGGGTAGTCCAAGAGTGCAGCAGCTTCTTTCCAGGTGGTTGAATTTCTCCAGGTAGTCGTACATGGTTTCATTAGGTTCCTGCCTTATGTCCTGTAGTTGCCTTCGTACTTGCATTGCTTTTGTCGCTGGGTAGTATTTGTCCAGGAATTTCCCTTGCATCTGAACCCATGTTCTGATGCTTCCCGAAGGTAATGAAAGGAACCAGTCGCTTGCCGAGTCAATGAGGGAAAAATAGAACGCTTTCAACTTGAAGTCATCTATATTCACTCGATTGGGCTTTAAAATTTGGCAAGTGCCATGTAAACATTGGAGATGAGTCATTGCTGATTCTCCATTAGTTCCTGAGAACTTTGGCAAATTGTGGACCACAGACATGTCGACGGCAATGTTTTCTAGTTCAAGGCCCTCGCAAATGCACCACGGCTGCGTTGCGAAATCTGGGGCATTGAGTTCTCCCATAGTAGGTGCACGGTAGTTGTCATCCCCATAGTAGTTATCGTGGCTTCCTTCGCGAGACATGGTTGTTTTGAAGCGAGTATCGATTCAAAGAAATTATCTGATTAAGTAACTAATTCCCCGGCAACGGCGCTAATTTTTGACGGATGCACAGTCGTCGTGTGCAAACGTCAAGAATAAATTTATAAGTCCGCTACTCGCGACTTTACTATTGGGTAGCAAGTGGTAAGTAGGGGTCGAACCCAAGGGAATTAGGGGGATAAGTTGTTCTTTGAGGGATCGTACAGGGAGGGAGCGTGTTTTAGGTTGATTGAGGTTTTAGTGCGGAAAAGTAAGTGTTTTTTTTGTTGGTTTTGGTTTTTAGTGCAGAAAAGTAAATGACAGAAAAGTAAATACTGATAATAAAAGGAAGAAGACTTACAGTGGTTGTTGCATGATTGGCAAGTCTTCCGGGAGGTGAGCAGTTGATAAGGCAGTTTATACTAAGGAAGTAAATGCAGGTGGTGTTTAAATCTAAGGAAAGCATTCAGTTTCGGGGGCCTTGTATCATAGCCTGTTTATCATTGACCTTTAGTGATCCTACTAAGTATTCAAACGTGTATCAAGGCCATTTCAAGCGCTCAATTTGCACACACTGTCTAGCCCATTTCAAGGTCGTAGAGCACTTGTTCTATTCAGACTAGCACCCCATTTCAAGGTATACTAGCCTATGTGCATCCATTTGATCAATCATTTCCGATCAAACCAAATGGTGTTTAAAAGAGATCGAACTCCTCAGATAAGCTTTGCCATTTCAAGCATCCACTTACCCGAGTATGTTTACGAACCCCCACGGAAGAGTTTTGCCATTTCAAGCATCCACTCAACCTTGGAAGTTCTGACCTAATATATGGCACATAGAACAAGTTTTGAATACAAAAAAGAGGCACTAAGAGTATAGCCTAAAACATTTTATGATACAAGTACACCCCTTCAACCGAATGAAGGGTTTAGCTACGAATATCCATAGAGGTGGATACCATAGCTAAGTACTCGAGGGTTTTTGAAAGACAGTAAGTAAAGGAGAATACTCAAGAACTAACAGGAGTAAACTCAAAAAAACTACTAGAATACGCAAGAACCAACAAAGTAGTGCCAAAATTTAGAGAGATAAGTGATTTTGAATTGTGGGATTGTGGATTAAGATTACAAAGGAGGGGAGGTTGTATTTATAGGCTTGGAGGAGGGGAAGATGTGGTGAGGAGTGAAGACACTTGGCATCTCTCCATGGAGCTCTCCAAAGCCGCCGGCCCATGTGGAGGAAGGGGAGAGGAGGAGACGGGGATGTGAGGAGGAAGCCGCCAATGTGAGGAGGAGCATCCTCCCATTTAGCCGCCCATGTGTGAGGAAGAGAAGAGGTTTTGTGATCTTTGTGATCTTTCACAAAAGACATCGGTCCATTTCAGCTCTGGACTGACTTTGGTTGCTCTTCGGTTGGATTTGTTTTGAGTGATTCCATGTCAGGATCATGATATTTCTTCAGTCGGCATCTGGTCTTGACCTTGGAATGACTCGTAATATCTTTTCAGCTTAAAAACTCCTCCTTAGCCTGTATTCTCTCTAGACTCCAAAATACCCTGTAGATAAATATCGGAACTAACAAGCAAAAGTTAAATAGACAAACAGTCTAATTTGGTGGGTTTAACTGTGTTTATGATTCATATAATTATGGTCCATCACATATACACAATTTGTAACGTGACATTAGTATCGAGACGAATACAATGAATTTACATAGTCTTTTTCTTTGTTTTTTTATTGTAGTTTGGGTTGCGGGTCATTTGGCGCTTTGGCTCTTAGACTTTGCGAGTCTATCGATTGGGTATTAGGTCTTCATTTGGATTTTGGAGCAAGTTGCTGTTGTTTTGTATAGTAATGTCGTCTTCACTTTTTATGAATGAAATATCACATTTCTTTCCAAAAAAAAATAGAAAAAGAAGCAAGTCAGGATCGTCCCAAGTCAATTTTTTATGTCCCGTTTGATTTATGGAAAATTTAAGGGATGAAAAGAAAATATGGAAGCAACTACCCATTTACGTTCGGTTTATCATGGAAAATGCAAACGTTTAATTCATGGCAAATTTTTGGGATGGAGGTAAAATGTAAATTCTCGTTTTGTTTGCTATGGAACATTCAAATAAAATAAAATGATGTAATATAAACTTCTTCTTTCCATCTCCATGGCAAAATGACTATCCAATTCATTTTCCGTTTATTATCTTTCTACTCTATTTTCCTTGATCCAAACGAGGGCAAATGATTCGGTACAAAAAAAAATATCATGCTATTTTCCATTGGAAAATGACTTTTCGATTTATTTTTCATTCTATTTTTTTCCACCATATTTTCCATGATCCAAATAGAGTGTTAGTGTTAGTGTTATTGCCGGATATAAATTATGGCACATCAAGATATTTCAATGTTATCTTATTTATATATTTGATATTATTTGTAGTTATCTTTTTCTCATTGTGTTGTATATAAAAATTGTTTGCCCAATCATCAATAATAAGCAATTTCATTCTTAACACTCTATCAAAAGATTAGGATTATTTTTTTTCTTTTAATCATAAGCGTTCTTTGTTTATCAAATTCTTTTAGGTGGTGGTGGTGTGTCATCATGCATACACCACCGCCCATCCACAATATCGTGTCCGCATTATATATTTTCTATGTCTTCCGATCAAAATTTTACTTTCTTTCATTTTATTTGCATTATCTCTGTCAGTTGTGCTAACTCCCTTGGTTGTGTCATCTCCTCTAGCTAAGCCGCCTTCGTCATTGATCTCCCTCAATGCATCCACCTTATACCCCATTGCTCATTGTTGTGCCTTTTTACGTCTTGCTGCACACTTTTGCGCCTTGTTGCGCTCGCGCCCTGTTGCGTCGTCTCACGCGTTCCGCGTTTTAAAGCTTGTCGCACTTTGCTTGGGATTCAATTCGACGTTGGCTGCAAATCTTGTGGCTGAGAGAGAACTGAAAGACACCATTCAAACTGAGTTCACTCAAGTATTTTGGTTACTTCTTCATAAGCAGCCTTATTGCCACACAACTTTTATTATCCTAAACTTATTGTGGTTTTTACACCATAAGTTTGAGGGAGGATGTTACAGATATATTATGAAACATCATAATACTTCATTGTTATCTGTGTATATTTGATACTATTTATAGTTATGATTACCCTACAGAACGCTCAATCAAATGAGAACCCCTTTATATTTCGAGAACTCTATCCTCACCTTTCAAAATGCATCATCAAGTCATTGTGATATTAATACGCATCCCACTTACACATTAAATTTGCACATTTAATGAAAAGTCAAAACTATCAAGTTAGAATTTGCTATTTTAATACACATTTGAATATGCATTTTAATCCAATAATCAAATTTGAATTGTCAAGTTATCGGACTATAAGGAGATTCCCAAGTACTCATGGCTTGTCATATTTCTCATGTGCATGGTTTGAATTATTCTTGACAATAAATTGTCCCGTTCTTAATAATTGTGATAGAACGTCATTAGAGCTAGTTTGTCGGTTTGTGCTTGATGTCATTTCCAATGACGAATTCAAGTGTTTGGTGTCATTCCCAATGAAAAATTCAACACAAACTCTTAGAGCATTCCCAATGCACAAGTCCATTTTCACTTACATGTGAGTCCTTTTTAGTGCCACATAGATCATGTGGGCTTTTAAAAAATATGGTCATTCCACTACAATGTACAAGCTCATTTCCATTTACAAATGGTTCCCATTGAATCTTATCTTCTTTAATAATACATGCATACAACAGTCATAAAAACAAGTTATAAATGAAATGGTGTACGAAGTGGGTCCACACATTTCACTTTTGGTAGGAGTTGGGCTTGGCAAGCAAAGTAGGATTGACCACTTTTAGAGCATTCCCTCCACCGCCACATCTCCCCAGCCAAGACATTTCACATCTCCCCCAGGCAGCAAATGGGCTTGCGCTGGGGATGCTCTTACAACCCTTTATAATGCTGACACTGACGCCTGACAATATGTGTTCAATAGTTTACACCTTACTACAGTAATAATTAACAACCTACGCACCTAAACATTGACAAAGTATTAGAGATATATTACTAATATATTTTGCTATAGTCATTCTATCCAAATTATTATATTTTTCATGGTATCAAGAGGCGAGTCGATTCTGAGTTTTTTTTATCAAATTTTTTTGGATGGTAGTGTGTCACATAACGCGCACCACCACCTCTGAAATCGGTTCCGCATAAATAACCATTTTTTTCTTCTTTCCCTCCTTTAGCGACACAGCTTTGAGTTGTTGGTGTCGTCGCTGCACAATTTGTTTTCTTTTTCTCCGTTACCTAACTACACCTAACCGATCCCCTAATCCTACTTCTTTATTGCACCTCTAACAAGCATGTTACGCCTTCATCGCGCCTGTTGCGACTCTAACCCTAACCTTACGTCGTCATCGCGCATGTTGCGCCTCTACCGCGCCAGTTGCGTCTCTACAGCACAAGTTGCGTCTCTACAACACTAGTTACGTCTCTACAGCGCCAGATGCATCTCTACTGCGCTAGTTGCATCTTGACAAGCGTATTTTTAACTCTTTATAGTTGTCAAGTTAAATGTTTTAGGGGTCAAATTGTAGTAAAAAATAATTTAAACCTTGGTAAGCCAAGGATCGATCCAAGGAACAACGTGTGTGAGTACTAGCTAACGAGTGACCTATTCAGCTACTCCAAACAATTAAAGATTTTGGTGTGAAACAAATAGCTGAAAGATAAAGAAGGTTTTGACTTGATCAGAGAAAAAATCCCAGAATCAAACTTCACCCGTGCGAACCCACAAATCATGCAACAATATCACGTAAATTCATCATGCTATCGAATATAGAAATAAACCAAAATAACACTAGACAAGCCGCCCATCTACGGACCATTGTCCAGATTAATCTCAATCGTTGAACGCCGCCCATCCATGGTTTATCAACAATTTCGATTAGTTAAGTTTAGGATTTTTCAAACAAAAGTTAATTTTCCTATTAATTCATGTACTACCATTGTAGCTATCATGATCTAATATCAATTTAATATGATCTGGTTAATACCTAGGACCCATTCATCTTTTGGTAATTAATCTAAATTCGTTCTTGCATGCAAACATCCCATTCAATGTAAAACTTACAAGAACGATAAAATTAAGCACAATGAAATTGAATATCCAAATTGCATTAATAAAAAACGTTCAATTGATCACACGAAGAGTTGGGTACATGACACGGGATCCGTAGGATCCCAGAATAAAGAAGACTACTCACTATTCATGGTAAGTTAACCAAAAATAGTGTAGAGAAAGAAATTAAGGATGAGGAAACCGTGTAGACGATGTGGCTCGTTGAATCCTCAATCTCTCGCGATGTTCTGCTCTGTCTTCTTCTCCAAGTTAGGTCAAAATCGATCCCCAAAGTCAGCGTGCTCAAAATCTGGTCCGAAACTGCTATTTATAGCCCAAAATTGACGACGGAGCCACAACATATGATTTTGTCACGGGTGTCACGACACCCCTAAATGTTTTTGGGCAATTAAGGGGCCGTAACACCCATAACATATTGTTTAGTCACGGATGTCACGGCAGGGCAAACTGGCAGAGGCGTCACATGGCTTTTTCACGGTCTTAACGTCCGAATTTGATCTTGGTGTAAACTACAAAGTTGTAGCTCTTTGAATTAGCTTTCCAACAAGCTATATCATGACTCATTTAAACACTATATGAGATCTAGGCATGTAAATTAAGTTGGAAAGGTCAGTCTGCCTGTTTTGTCCTATTTTTGCCCAAATCTTCACCAAATGCTTTGTTTTACTTCGGATCAATCCAAAAGTCTTAGGTATGTGATATTTGACCTGAAACACTAGAAAAGAGATTAAATGACAGTAAAATATCGGGAAAACAAACATAATCCATCATCGAATGAAGTGATTAATAGGTCAAGAATTCGACCGATCACATCTCTATAGCACAAATTGCGTCTCTACGTCGCGTCTCTACAGCACATGTTACGCCTCCACCGCGCCAGTTGCATCTCTACAGCACAAGTTGCGTCTCTACAACACATGTTGCGCTTCTAGCGCACTAGTTGCGTCGCTACAGCACTAGTTGTGTCTCTACAACACCTGTTGCGCTGCGCCTCTACCACGCCGATTGGCTCATTTTTCAGTTTAATTTCTATCATTCCAAACTCATCGCTTTATCCGCTATGAGTTTGACGAAGGGTATTAGAGATATATTAGTAATATATTAATATATTAGTTTATGATATCTTTAGCAGGTAGTGCTGCTATATTCTATTGTTGGCAGCTTCCCGTATTTATCTTTAACACTTTCCATATTTATGATATACATCCCTAAATAATGAGATACTAACTCTTACCAATAATTTCATGTCACTCTTTCTCAAATCATTCCATTCTTTACAGAAAGCCATATTTTTAGAGGTGGAAGACTTCATCAACTTGTTGAACATTTATTTGAAGGAATTGATTTTTCATCGAACTTACTGGCGGGAGAGTCCTGAATACATGTTCACTATGTTAAGTTGGT